>CM057384.1:90322500-91572500 GCA_030015415.1 Cynopterus sphinx | reverse complement strand
CAGTCAGAGTCTTGGCAGGGAACAGATGGCACGTTTGACTTGGGGAGCCTTTAATAATGGAACTATTTGTAAAGGTGTGGGCAGAGTCCAAGGAAACCACAAGGGAGAGTTACTAGCAGTCTGACTACCCCTAGGACCTAAGCAGCCAGAGGAGAGAGCAATTAGCAGAACCTGAGACGTGGAAATTCACTATTTAATTTTATTTTGATCCTTGAGGAATACTAGGTGATAGGGATCCTAATTTTGAAAATGAGAAAACCGAAACTGTGAACTTTGCTTATTATAACTTAGTTACATAGAAGAGACAGAACTTGATCCATCCAGTCTTCTGAATCTAAATCTGGTGTTTATCACACCCTCTCCCTATTCTCTACCCTTTGGACTTCCTTATTACACTTATCTCACCATCTCATGTTATTATTACCTGTTCTATCACCTGCTAGACTGAGCTTCTTGAGAGAGAACCAGGTCTTTGTATCATTAGTGTCTAGACTAGCAGCTGGGACAGTAACCCTAGAGACATCTGATAGATGGAATAATGAGTGAGAAAGCATGCAACCTAACTGGCAAGACAGATGAGCCAGAGGCTAACTTTATGCTGTAAATGCTAAATCTAGAGGTGAAGGGAAAGTGCGGTACACAGACAGAAAAAGGAGAAATGAATAATAGTGTGGGTTATAAAAGATTTCATGGTGTGGGGTCATATTAACTGAGCCAAGCACACTGAAAGACAAATGTCAAAGGTAGGGGGCTATAAACAAGTTAACCAAGATATTGTAGGCTGAGGGCACAGCAAAGGTAGGAGAAGGTGTGAGGGCTGAATGGAGACAGGCATGACTGACATGCTCAGGAAGCAAGTAGTAGATGTGACTTGAAGGGCAGGATAGAATCATTGTATGGAATTTCTGAATTGGCATTTAGGGTATTTAGAAGCCATAAATTTTTGAGAAATAGATAATCTAGGATGGGGTTTCGACAGACTATACTAAAGCCAGAGGAACCGGTTGGAGAAGCAGGAAGTTTCAGAGTAAAGATGCTAATGTAGGGGTCAGGACAGACGATGACTTCCGTGGTGGTGGAATCAATAGAAAAATAGGAATATATACCAGAGATGCAGCAGAGTGGGCCAATGTTTGAATGTCAGGGGGCAGTGGGGAAATTTTTTCCAAGTTTCTTAGTCTGGCCATATTTAAGAAAAGTTATATTATTATAAGAGATGAAGATACAAGAGATGGAGCAAGTTTGCAGGGGACATAATTGAGTTTGGTCTCGGGTAAGTGGAGCTTAAAGTGCTGGCATGGTGTCCATGAGGGGATGCCCAGAAGCAAATTGGAAATTGTTATTATAATTACAATTCGTGGATAGGGAACCTTTCTATTTTCCAGAGAAACATCAAAGTCTAAATGAGCCAAACACAAGAAAGTAAGAGGAAATCTAGTTTTCATCAAATGACCTAGGTTAGCCTACAAACCCTCTGAAGTTTTATGTGCTCAGAAACATTGGAATAAGAAACTTTAATCCTTCCTACTCCTGAACTGCTTTCTCCAACATGGAATCTATACAGTGGAAAATTACGGAGTTATTCCCCCTTCCTCGCTCATGTCTCACAAATAATAAAAGTAGACCTGGCAATTTATCATATTTTATCTAATACCTTTTTGAGTCAAGCGTTCAGTGATATCTTTTTCAGCCTGACAGTTTTACAGAAAATACTGATGATATTTTTAAAATGTTGTGTGAAACTATTTATAATCATTGTTTTAGAAATGTTAGGGGAACTTTGGTCTTAGTGTGTTGTACATGAGAAAAATATCCCAAAATTAATTTACTTAACCCATTATCATTCCATGTAAAATTAGGCATCCTTAGGCTCTGATTATCAGTATTTGCTGCTGAAGTCTAAATGAATTTAGAGAAATTCAGTTTAGTGACGTCTTTTCTTAATTATCTTAAACAACATGCACATCGCCACTTTACCTGATTTGAAACGTTAACATGAAATATAATAGAGAGTGGATCATTTCAGAGTAAGAAATCACATCTTGACAGCCAGATGATTAAATGCTATAACAATAAAGATTAGATCAATTCTAATTTTCTTTATAAAAATTTCCAGAAAAAAATAGAATATGACTTTAATTCTTTAAGAATAGTATTCCTTTTTATTTATAAAAAGAAAGTATATGAAAAGGGAGTGTCAGGACCATGTGCATCATATTATTTAGTGATCAGGGTGAGCATTGACATAACAGTACTTTCCAGATAATTTACAATGTGATAGTTACAGAATTAGAAATATAACTACTTTATTTTTTCTTATGGTAATTAATTTCTTCGTTTCTATTATGTAAGACATTCAAAAAACAAATAGGTTTTTTTAAGGGAGAAAGAGAGGAGGAAGAAAGAGGGAAGGGCAGAAAAAGAAAGAGTGACAGAGTGAAAGAAAAGGAAGGCAAATGAAAGCTCTAATTAAATGTAATGGCATATTTCCAAGAAAAAGATAAGGTCTTTAGCAACATCTGCAGTTTCAAATTTTGAACTGTAGGTACTTACATTGGCATGAGCTTACTTTCTTTTCTTTTAATTTTATTATTTGCCATTAATGGAAAGAGTAATAAAAGAGATATAAGTATTTGTTAATTTTGTGGAAACCATTTCAAATTACACAGAACGTCACAGAATTTATGCTTAATTACAAACGCAGCCTTCGTATTAAAAACATCACTTTATTACCCTCTATAAACATTTTATGGATCCGTTTAGTTTATGGTTAAATTAAGAGGAAATGAAAGGCAGGAATAAACTACAAAGGATTCTTTCCACGTCTTTTAAACCGACTTCATTAGAACTATAATTTAGTGCTATGTATATCTGAGCAATCTAAGAGTAGAGATGGGGCAAATCTATACTTGTATTATTCAGTCAAATGTTGAAAAAGTGTTTGGCTTTTGATGAATATTTAATATGCCAGAGAGCTCTCAAGACTCCACTTTAGCAGTGAGATCTGGAGCAGTTTTCAGCAAAGACCGAATTGCTGATCTGGCCTCCTGAGCTCCCTCTACCACTTTTCTTCCTCTGATATTCCTTAAGTTGCAGAGAGGTAGAAAAATACTACATCTAGCTGCCTAAACAGTCTCCCATATGTGCTCTCTGGATGAAGTAAATTAGGAGAAGACTTCAGGGATCAAAGCAGTCCCCATGCTGGAGAAGCAGCAGGTTCCCTTGGTTTGGAGCACAGGAGTATGACTATCCAGCAAAGGTTGCCGACCCCCTGGTAATTGTTTTAAGCCTTGGGGGCTTGATAGCCAACATTTTTTTTTTTACACTGCAACACAGACTTTGGCTCTGAGGACACTCTCCTTTACCTCTTGATCAGCACAGGTCAGAGTGGGGCAAGAACACCGGTCTATCACAGAGGACTGCTCTTAGGTATTCCTGCAATTCAGAGGGGTTGGAACAGCACTGGTTGGGGTGGCCTGGTGTGACTAACAGGTGATTCTCAGGTTGAAATGAGAAATGGGGAGCTTTGGGGTAAAAAAAAAATCAGGAAGAATGAGTTATAGAATTCTCTACAAAAGATTATGAAACTTAAGTCGTATTATTTTATTCAGTTGTTTTTATTACGATATGCAAGATGAGCGCAGACTTGGTCTTTTTGCTTAGCTTTGGTATCCTAACAATTTCAAGTTTCAGTTTTGTTTTTTGTAATGCTGAGATAATGTGTAACATGAGGTTATGGTTCGGAGTAAAGTAATTAATTTTGTGTAAACAGGACAAATTTTATAGAGCAAAACTGTAAAACCCATATTAAGTTGAGATATTACTGAAGTCCAGTAACCAACCTAATGGCCATATCAGAATCACTTGGGGTGCTTTGTTAAATGATACATGCCACCACTGCTCTTTTCTTTCCCCATTATGATCTGTCTCTTTAGTGTACTTTGTCTCTTCTCTCCCACTGAATACCATTACTTCAGTGATGGCTGTCATACTGTGTTCCATGAGTCCTTCAGAGTAATAAAAAGAATTAAAGTAACTGCCCTCAGCAGTGAATGCTAGAAAGCAGGTACCATATTTGTATCCCTAGTGCTTAAGACAGCGTGTGGCTAAATACATATTTATGGAATGGACAGGTTTATTGATAACTCAGAGATTATTATCAGAAAGGTGAATGTATTTCTACTACCATAATACATCATTTAAAAAAGTTAACTGTCTTCAGTACAGCTCTGAAACAAAAATAGAATATGATAATTCTTTAACATGGTCAAAATGTAAACTGCTCGTATCAAAATTTAATATAGTTCCTAGCGGTAAAATACAAGAACTCTTCGTAAAGAAAAAAAGCCATGGATATCAGTCATCAATTGCTACTATTATATACAATGCTTTTATAAATATGCTAGCCAAAGCAATATCAAGAAAGCGAAATATAGTCATAAATATTAAAAAGGAGGCAAACATTGTAAAATTTTTAGAAGGAATGAGTTTAGCAAGGTTAATAGTTTATAAAATAATGCAAAAATCACTAGCTTTTCATGTCAAAAACCACACAAATATTATTGCAACATATAGTGGGGAAAATATCCCATTCACAAAGGCAAATTAAATATACATCACACCTGAGGGTAAACTTGGAAAGAAATATGCTGAAAGTATATGAAGAAAACTATAATGGTCTTCAGAGGAGCATAAAGAAGACAAGTAAATGAGGAACCAGATTTTATTCCTATTTGAGAAGTCTCAATGTGATAAATGTGTCCATGATCTCTAAACTAATCTCCAAATATGGTGTAATTGTAATTAAATTCTCAATGCTTTTGTGTGTGTGTGTGTGGGAAGTATTAAAGACTGCTTTAAAAAAAAAAACATTTGTAATTGTAATTGTAGTATATATGACCTCCTAGACAGAGAAGGTAGGTCATTCTTGCCTGCTTGTGTGATAACATGTATTTGAAAGCTATAAGAAATAAAACAGCTATAGTGATGCAGGAAGAAGCATCTAAGTAAGTGAAACAGAGTACAGAAAAAAACAAAAATTTTAATATAAAAGTTAAAATAATTTTAATATGCAAATTATTATTATTTTTTAGTGGTTAGACATAATTTACAAAGTGATTTCATCAATAAGTCTAGCATCCACCTGGTACCATACATAGTTATTACAATATTATTAACTATATTCCCTATGCTGTACTTTATATCCTTGTGAGCATTTTGTAAATACCAATTTGTACTTCTTAATATGCAAATTAAAATATGAATATCGTAGCATTTCAGGGAGAAGATAAATTATTAAATAACCAAGTTGAAACAACTGGTTATCTATTTTGGAAAAAAAAATGGCTAGAGTCCTATTTCACACTTGTCCACTAAAAAATAAATTTCTAATAAATCAAATACCTTAATCTTCTAAGATATAAGAAAATTTAAATGATTATTTCCACAAGCCTAAAGTGGGGAAAGAATTTCTAAATATCACACAAAACCAAAAATCACAGAGAAAAAGACTAATATTTTTACTATAAAATATAAAAATTTATATCTAATGAAAAACAATAAAACTTGAAAACACCAATTTAAAACTATTTGCAATATAAGAACAAAAGGAGTATTATTATTTTCTAAATAACAGCTCTATTGATATGCAATTTACATTTTGAAAATTCACTCTTTTAAAGTATATAATTCAGTGGTTTTTAGTATATTGATAGAGTTGTGCTTCCATCACAGCCTAATTCTCGTACATTGCTATTACCCTCAAAAAAAAGAACAAACCCTTGTATTCATCAGCATCCTTCCCCTGTAACCGATAACCACCAATCTACTTTCTGTCTCTAGATTTATTTACCTGTTCTGGTCATTTCATTCAAATAGAAGCATACTATGTGTGACCTTTTGTGTCTGGCTCCTTTTATGTAGCATAAAATTTTTAAAGTTCATCTATATCATATCAGGCATCAGCGCTTCATTCTTTTCATGGTTGAATAATATTCCTTTGTATGGATACTACATTTGCTCATCCATTCATTAGTTAATGAACTTTAGGTTTGCTCTCACTTTTTGGCTATTATGAATAATACTGCTACAAATATTTATGTACAAGATTTTATATGGACTTATGTTTTTATTTCTCTTGGAGATATCTATATCTATCTATGTCTATGTCTATGTCTATGTCTATGTCTATGTCTATGTCTATGTCTATGTCTATGTCTATGTCTATATCTAATCTATATGAGTTCAAGTGCCATTACAACCCTATGCTTAATTTGTTGAGGTACTGCTAGACTGGTTTATACATTGGCTGCACAATTTTATATTCCTATCAGCAATGTATGAGGGTTCTAATGTTTCTACACCCTCACCCACATTTGCTGTTTTCTGTTTTTTTTTTTTTTAAATATAGCCATCTTAGTGGGTATGAAATAGTATCTCACGTTGGTACTGCTTTGCATTTTTCTAATGATTAAAGTTGTTGAACAAATTCCCGTGTGCTCATTGGCCATTTGTATATTTTCTTTGGAGAAATCTCTATTCAAATTCTTTGCCTATTTTAAAATTGGATTATTTGCCTTTCTATCAATGAGTCATAAGAGGTCTTTATATATTAAGAATAAAAGTCCCTTACCAGATATATGATTTGCAAATGTTTTCTGTCATTCCATGAATTGTCTTTTTCACTTTCTTAATGGTGTCCATTGAAGAACAAATTTTTAAATTTTAACAAAGTTCAACTTATTTTGTATTTCATTGTTTGTACTTTTTTTGTCACATCTAAGAAATCATTGCCTAATCCAAGATCACAAGGCTTTACTCCTATGTTTTCTTCTAAGAACATAATAATTTTAGCTTTTATATATAGGGCTATGGTCTATTTTGAGTTACTTTTATATGGTTTGAAGAAGGGCTCTATATTCATTCTTTTGCATGTGAAGAACTAATATTCTTAATCTGTTAAGTATTTCAATAAGAGAAGATACAAATACATCAATAATAAAAGAGGTAAATAATATTGAGCAGGTAATTTCAACCAATTGATCTATAAAAAGATATCAAATTCAATAATTATCAAAATGCAAATTAAAACAAGGAGTTATTTATATTAAAAAATGTTGGCATTTAAAAGAACAGTAAAATTCCATATTGTACATGTATGGGGATGTGAGCATTTTTGTATGTGTTGATGGGAGCGGTTTTGGACTATGTGTCTGAATGTAACTTGTGCTTATACTGTTAACCAGAGGGCTCTTTTCTGTGAATTAATTCTCTAAAAAAGACTTAAGTAACTGCCCATAACATATGTATACTTAGGGCTATTTATAACAGCAATAAGTTTCAAACAATCTATCTATCAATAAAAGAATATTTAAATCATGGCTTACTAAGCCAGTGGAATACTATACAACTATTTAAAGTGATGGAACGTATTAATATTTTATATACAGAAATACATCTTCTAAAGATAGGCTATAAAAAAGCTTATTCATATGCTTCTATTTTTTAAAAAAAGAAAACTGTGGTGAAAGATATGTGCGTATATATAAATAAAATGTTAAAAATCTCAGTCATGAAAAAGATAATTTGCTTTCCTTTACACTCCTCCATGTAATAGCATAAGTTTTTTTTTTCTTTTGTTTAGTAGAAATTAATTTTATTAGCAGAAAAAAACTTAGTCTTTATTAAGAAAATTATAAAGATTTTTGGTATGTCCCATATGTGCTGATGCATAAGCACACATAAACATATCCTATTTTCCCTCTTCTCCTCCCACCCTAAAGAATATAGAAAAAAATGGGCCATTATTTAGTATTGGACCCAAATATTTTTATGTCCACTACTGAATTAAATATTTCACGGAAGTTTTATTTTTCGGTTGTCAGAATTAGAAACTGTGTACATTTTCTAATTTCTTTTATAAAAGTTTAAGTTTACAAAGCAGGAGCCACATTTCATAAGCATCATTTTTTCCTGCAGGAAGTTTCTAGAAATTATCACAAAGTGAGCTGCTTTATAATAAGCTCTTCTCTCTTTTTCCATAGGAATATATGATCTACCTGAGAGTTTACATAGCTGACTAAAAAATGTGTTGTGTTATTGATATTTATTACATAAATAACAGCTATTAAACAATGTCATGTTTATATTTAATGTCCTATTAGAAAATTAGGAAAGCATGAAAACATTTTTATTAATTTTACAAAAGGTCCAGAAGTACTATAAAATGAATGTATAGCCTATAAAAATACAATTCCACCATGCCATAAACTACAGTCAGCTAAAGCTAATGGGCTAGCTAGAATAAACATTAAACACTTGATAAACAATATGTACATATGTACATCTGCTTTAGAATTTAGAAATACTTTGGAGAATTATCTCAATAGATTGTGTTCTTTTTGAAAATGTTGAACAAGAAAATTTAATATAAGAATGTTTTTACTCTTAATAAATTCATGAAGCTATAGTCTCCCCATCTATTCTTTTTTTAAAAAAACACACACACATTGCATCATAATAATTTTCTGGAAGCACTGTCAAACATTCTGCTATAATGTTTGGAAAGTAGAAATATCTTGAATTAAGTTTTCTTGCTTTTCCCGTTTTCTCTCCTTACCCCAAAAATATCCCTTCCTTTCCTACTGTACTAATGCTAAATGCAAGAAGGCAATTTAAGCTATATGTTTAGGCATAGCTTGGAGGGACAGTCACTGTTTTCTGTTGCTGGAAGCTTATGTTTTCAGCATTCAATTTGTTGATCTGTTAATAAAAAGAGTGCCGAATGTCTGAGGTCTTTTCCAAAGGTAATTTGGTATTGTGGAAAGAGCACCACATAGAGACAAAGCTGGGTTTATATCTCAACTCCACTCCTTAACAGTGGTTTGACCTCAGAGAAGTTACTTTAATTTGATGAGTTTTAATTTCTTTATGACTAAAATAAAAACAATATTAATCCTTTTAAAGTTCTTAAGACTTAAATGAAATAACATTGACAAAGTACTTAGCATAGTTCTTGGCACATAGTAGGCTTGCAATAAATATTAGGTCTCATGCTCTTTTACCTACAACCTATGATTATATGAAGGTTAGTTTCAGAGATGAAATATAGGTGCTAATTGAACCATGTTGGATAAATGGAGAAATGAAATAAAGACTTCTGGAAGGCTGGCATAGGCTAACCCTTCTCATCTTCACTGGGCTGGGTACAAAGTAGATACTCAATAAGTTGTAAAGATAATTAGAATAAAAAAGCAATTTAGGAATTATCCTTTGTTCATGTTCTCTTATTTTATAATCATAGTCATTTTCCTTAACATGCCTTTGTTTCCTCTGCCATTTTGTTTTCATTACGGTTTTTATTACAGTTGACTACAATATTATATTAGTTTCAGGTGTACAACATTGTGATTAGACATCTACATAACCTATGAAGTAATCACTGATAAATCTAGTACCCACTGACACCTTACATTGTTACTACAAAATTATTTATTATATCCCCTATGATGTACTTTACATTTGCATGACTATTTTGAAACAACTAATTTGTATTTCTTAAATCCTTCCCTTTTCCCACCCATCTCCCCAACCCTCGTCCCATCTGACAAACATCAAAATGTTCTCTGTGTCTATAAGTTTGTTTTTGTTTTGTTTGTTCATTGTTATTTTTTTTTTAGATTCCACGTGTAAGTGAAATCATATGGTAATTTTCTTTTTTTTGTCTCACTTATTTCACTTAGCATAATACCCTCTAGGTCCATCCATGTTGTTGCAGATGGAAAGATTTCATTCCTTTTATGGCTGAGTAATATTCCATCATATATGTACCACTTCTTCCTAATTCATTCATTTATTAATAGACACTTAGATTGCTTCCATATCTTTGCTATTGTAAATAATGCTGTAGTGAATATATGGATGCATATGTGTTTTGGGTTTCTTCAGATAAGTACCCAGAAGTGGAATTACTGGGCCCTTCTTTGTCTCTTGTTACATCTTTGTTTTAAAGTCTATTTTGTCAAATAGACCTTATTATTGCGACCCTATCCTTTTTTTTGTTTACATTTTCATAAAATATATATTTTCCCACCCCTTTCCTTTCAATCTGTGTGTCTTTTGATCTGAAGTTAGTGTCTTTTAGACCCATATGTATGGGTCTCATTTTCTTATCCATCCAGTTACCTTATTTTTTGATTGGAGCATTTAATCCCTTTACATTTAAAGTCATTGGTATTTCACTTAATAGATGTATAGTTATTGCCATTTTATTATTCATATTTTTTATCTTTTTCATCTTAAAGAAGTCTTTTTAATATTTCTTCTAATATTGGTTTGGTGATGATAAATTTCTTTAGCTTTTTCTTATCGGGAAAGCTCCTTATCCTTTGATTCTAAATGATAGCTTTGATGGATAGAGTAATCTTGGTTGTAGGTCCTTACTTTTCATCACTTTGAATATTTCTTGCCAGTCCCTGCTGGCCTGTGTAACTTCTGTTGAAAAATCAGCTGACAGTCCTACGAGAACTCACTTGTATTTGACTACTTTTCTCTTGCTGCTTTTAAACCTGTCTTTTTGTTTTTAATCGTTGGCATTTTAATTATGACATGTCTTGGTGTGGGACTCTTTTGGTTCATCTTGTGTGAAATTCTCTGCACTTCCTGGGCTTGTATGTCTATTTCCATTGCCAGGTTAGGGAAATTTTCTGTCGTTATTTCTTCAAATAGGTTTTCAATTATTTGCTTTCTCTCTTCCTCTTCTGGTATCCCTATGGTGCAAAATGTTGGTATGTTTGATGTTGTCCCAGAGGCCCCTTAAACTATCCTCATTTTTATAAATTGCTGATTCAATCTTCTGCTTCATCTAATTTACTGCTGATTTTTCTCTAGCGTATTCTTGATTTTTCTCTAATGTGTTCCTTTAAGTTATTGTTTTCTTCATTTCTGGGTTTTTTTGTTATGTTTTCTATCTCCTTTTTTATGTTTTCTATCCCTTTGTTAAAGTTCTTACTGAGTTCATCTACTCTTCCCCTAGGTTCCTTATAACTAATGTCTTGGATTCTGCATCTGGTAGATTGCTTGTCTTCATTTTGTTGAACTTTCTGGAGCTTCGTTCTGTTCTTTCATGTGGGACATGTTTCTTTGTCTCTCTGTTTTGGCTACCTCCTTGTGTTTGTTTCTATGTATAAGATAGAGTTGCTATGTCTCCTGGTCTTAGCAGAGTGTTCTTAAGTGTCTTATAGGACCCAGTAGCAGTGTCTCCCTGGTCACCTGAGCTGGGTGCTCCAGGTGTGACCCTTCTATGGGTTGTGTGTGCCCTCTTATAGTAATTGAGCTTTGGTTGCTGTTGGCCTGTTAACAGGAGGGACTGACCCTCAGGCTAATTGGTTGTGAGGACTGGCCATTATTACAGTGGAGGGGATGTTGTATAGGGGCTGACCCTATGAAGCAGGATTAATTTTAACAGACCTCTGGTGCCTGCCCAGTGTGCCCTTCAGGTGTGTTGTTTGCAGAGGCACTAGGTGATGCTCCAGGGTGGCCTAAAACCAGGTACTGGGTGTACCAGCCTGGGTCCTCCTAGGTGGAGCCCTTCTGCAGGCCAACACCAGCCACTATCTCTGCCCTGCTGGGGGCCAAATGGCATGAGCCACAAAGTGATCTACAGATGGCCGCCAACCACACTGGACTTGAAGGTGCCTCCGAGAGACCAAGCTGTGGATCAAGGCTGGCTGTCACTAGTGTCAGGCATGGGGCTGTTTAGCAAGTGGTGGTGGCTATGCCAAGGCCCATGCTACTTGTTTGGGGTTTGTGAACCTCTGAGAGATTTTTAGGAAGGTCCATAGCATGAACCAAGAGAGGCCATTTGTACGGAAAATCCACTGAAGGCAGCTTGGGTGGGTCCACAAATTGGGTGGGGTGGGATTTCAAGGAATCACCAGGGTGGGACAAATGGCATTAGCCAGGTTGATGAAGACTCAGATATGATAGTTATCTGTGTCTACATGCTGGATGGGGGAAAGGCTCAATAAAGGAACAATGTCTCCTGTCACCACCTCTGTCTGGGGAAGAGCTACTCCTCCAGCCCTTACTCTAAAGCCAGAAAAATCAATTCCTCCCCATATGTCCCTGGTGCCTTTCTAGCTGCTGCCCCAGCACTGGTACTGAGTGAGTAAGTCTGTCAGTCAATAAGTCCATGCATGTGTCCTTTAAGAGGAAAGCCTGGGACTCAAGAAGCCCTCTGTTCCTTTCAGCAACAATCTCTACTGGTTTTCACAACTAGGGGTTGTGGGGACTTCTCTTCCTGGCACTGGAACTCTGGGCTGGAGAGCTTGATGATAAGCCTGGGACCCCTTGCTCCTCTGAGGGAAACTTCACAGCCAAGATATCTCTCCCAATTTTTAATTGCCACACATGAGAGTGGGTCTACCCTGATTTGCATTTCTGCCCCTCCTTACCAGTCTTCATGTGGCTTCTGTATATCCTTAGTTAGAAGACTTCTGTTCAGCCAGACTTCAAGTGATTCTCAATGGTGGTTATTCTGTAGTTTAGTTCTATTCTGAGGTGGTAATAAGAGTAGACAAACACAGCATTTACCCACTGTGCCATCTTGACCAGAAATCTCTCATAGCCATTTTTAAATTTAAGTTTATTGAATGATACAATGAAGAATGTTTCAGCTTCTACTTTGAGATGGTGGTAGGCTATAACTGGGCCTGAAAAGTCATATTATTAGGAACCTATTTTGTCTCAGTTTATATGAGAGGTATGTGTGATATATTGTGACAACTTGGATAGACTGTGACTGCATAGGATGTTGCATTGACAAAGGTGCTGTGGCTGCTGGAGGACACATGGGGAAAGAATATTTTTAGTTATGCTTGCCATTGGTATAAAAATACTTTTTGTTATGCCCACCATGGGTACAAGAAGAGGAACTAGAAGCCTATGTGCCATGTATTTTTATTTCATATATGTGAATCAGCTATACCAGAGAAAAAATGGACAAAGAGAAAAAGTAACAGGTGATTTCTAGACAGAAAGGGAATAATCAAGTTTATAAATGTTTCTCATTTAGTAGATTCACATTTTTAGGTTTCATCTGTATCAAAATTTTTTTTCATTTTACTCTTGAGAATTTTTCTCTAGTAAAAAGATTTTAGTAGCCATGCTGTAAAGAAGCCTTAAGAGAGTTTTATTTTTATGCTAGAGGTTTTGCAGTAGAAGCAAAAAGCATTTATAAAATTTTGTTCTTGCCATTGGAGAGTTTAATCATTTTGTCTGTTAAATAACATCTAAGCTTATACTGGCCTTTTTTTTTTTATTTCTCATCCTTTCCATGGGTTACATAAAGAGAAAGGCAGAACATCTAAAATAGCTTGCATTTAAATGTTTATTGACCATTCCCCCACTTCACCACAAGTACTGTTCAAATATGAAATTTCATGGACTATGCAAAAAATGTGTAATTCCAAAAGGATCTGACTAAAGCTATATTTTAATAATTAGAAAAAGCTATTTTGAGAAAAAATTTAAAAAGGCGCATAGTTTCTACAAACATGTTAAAGATCAAGTGATTTATGATAGAATAGACTCAATAATAAAGGTCATCTATAGCTAAGTCTTCCATTTCCTTATGGGAAAACTGAATCCCAGGAAATTAATGATCCTTTGGCTTTAGTGAGTTAGTAAGCACCATGCTGAAGTGGAAGCCAAGTCACCTGAGACGCAGTCATAGCATTTTCTACCAAATGTTACTGCCCCTGAAAAGAGCTGCATCAGAAATAAGTATAAGTATTCAGGATGCTAGGCTTGTCTAAGGGAAAGTGTGGGTAGGCTGAAGTGGAAAATGAGAAAATTTGAGTCACTGGTAGACATGAAATTAGATTAACTAGAATTAATCTTGAATCAGCAGAGCTTCTCAACATAAGGAAGAGAGATTTTGAAAGAGACTAACAATTGAAAAACAAACAATGAGCTAAAGTAGTTTTGGAATCTGAATTCTAACAAGTATAATTTATTGGATTATTATCTGAAAATAATGAGACGTTAGGAGTAAAATAGGATCAACCATGGAATCCAATTAATATTAGTCAATAATTAACCATTGAGAAAAAATTGCCACAATCTTTATTAGTGGGAGAGGAGAAGAGGCAAGAAATGGCAACAAACTATTATTGTGGGCCCTCTGGCTGTCCTCAGAAGTTCTTACAGAGAGCTCAGAGAGGAAAGCAAGGCAGAACATTCTCTTTTGAGGAGAGTAGGATAACTGCTAACCCTTAGAATGCATACCAGGATATGCCTGTGAACAGGTATGGTCTTCTTGAGCTTCTTGGCTCTGGCAGCGAGAAGAGATATTCAGGTCCCTGCAACCCCATGCCTTGTTTCCAAAAAGTTCACAGATATGCATTGCCCTTGCCTTTCCTGGCAAAGGTAAAGCAGCAGAGACATCTTAGTATGGGCCTATTGTGAGAGTGACAAGAACAGTAAATACATTCTTTTCCCTATTTGATAATTTTACAAAAATGTATTGGACACCAATGAAGTACCAAGCAAAGTGCACCATGGTAATAGAAGCCTGGGTAGAACATACAAGATAAGGATGATGATTACAGTAATAATAATAATAATAATAATAATAATAATAATAGCAATTACCAAGTGTATTGAGTGTCTATTGTGTCAAGTACTTAATTACTTTACAAATGTTAATCTTTATAACAAATCAATGAGTCAGGCATTATTATTACTAGTATATTATATATATTGTATGCTCAGTCTTTAGAGCAGTGATTCAAAAGCCAAGTCTATCACTATCTGTGTGTCCTAGAGAAAACAACTGAATAGTCTTGGTTTCTTAAATGCAAAATGGGAGTATTAATCCCACTTTGCAGGGTGGCTGGTGAAGTGCTTTTCACAGCACTTGGCCTCCAGGTAGATGCAGAGCAGATGTAAGATTCTTACCACTAGTCTCCATCCTTCCCCTTTGTTTTGGCAGCAAGGGAAGTCACCAAGAGCTCTTGCCAAGTTTTCTCACCACAGAGAACCCCTCTTGCTTTGCCCTCCCACCTTACTCCTAAAAATAGCTGCTGACCATTGCAGTCTCTAAGAGTAATGTCTAAAGTGTACTGTCCAGGCTGAGAGAAAACCCTAGAAGTCCTTTCTCCCTCTTGAACTTTGCAAGAGACCTGGTTGCTCAGGAGACTTTCAGAATTTCAGAATCATACAACTTTGACTTCTGGAATGGGTGGAGGTTGCAGATCATCCAACCAACACTGGAGTAGACAATGTAACCTGGTGGATTTGAAGACTGGGTCATCTAAAGAGACTTCGGATTGAAAACAAGATGTTAAGTTCCTACTAAAAGCCTGGGGAAAGTGGCGATCAGATCATCTGCTTAACCCATCAACTGCTGTCAAAAAAAGCGCATTGGAGGCGAGTGAAGTGAAGACTTCTCATATGTTAAGGAAAAACGTATTTCCTAGTGGGGAGAGAAGAGAAATGGTGTAGATATGCATGCACCATTGTAAATATGTATATGTTCTTTCTTGCAACAAATGCTAGAAAATGTGTCCTAAACTACCAACGACCTGATTCCAATGATATATTACTGAAACCTATGCTTAGTGGAGGTACTGATGTCTTACTGGTTACAAAAATGTCAGCTTAGTTTATCACAGATCAATAACTCATTACATGCTCCAGAATATACAGAATCCAAGATGAATCAACTTGCTGTCACATCCAAGCATTCAAATCCCACACCAATATGGACCTTCAATCATGTGACTCAATTTTTCCTTCCTATTACAGCGCTCTGGGGATTAAAATACATTTTGTATTTTGTTAGATGGAGAAATAATAAATATTAAGTTTAGATTTCATTTGGAAATACAGACAGGTGAAGAGGTGGGATCAGATAATGATAAGAATTAAAAACTTCATTTAATAAGACCTATAAATTTGTGTGTGCTGGGGCACGTATGTGTGCACACAACTTCTGCCGTTTCTAGTTATACGTTATCAGGGGTTACATAATTCAAATTAGCAAATATTTTCCAGCTGATTTTAGCTGAGACCATTTTGAGCATCTTTCAAGGGAATGAAGATGTCCAGGTTGTCTCTAGATTGTTTACCCCATAACCTGTTAGAGCCTGGAAGACCGCTTCACTGAAGGGAACATAATTTACACAGCTATGCTAGCAAGATTCTTAAAGGCAAACAGGAATAGAAACACATCACAATTTTTCTTTTCTGCATTTGCAAAAGTAGGATTTGGGTTTGGCATTGGCATTACCAATTAGCTTGAGCCCACAGAAGTTTGATCTAACGTTTGGATGCAGATGAGGCACTTCATTAAGTGTGCCTACCAAACAAGCGCTGACCACCCAGTGGCTAGGCAATCTGCTTGTCTGGGTCACTTAGGTTTTAAGCTCTGAGGGCATATGCAGTCACAGTGCTGCCATTCAATGACTACATGATCTCCATCATTATTAACTTTAATTTTTGCCTGAGGCAATGCCCTGCTCAAAAGTCTAAAGTGTTTGGGGCTCTGGATCATTTCCCTGTGACCAGCATACGTTACTATTTCAGTAATTGTAACACGTACTCTAATTGGACACAGATGTATTTTAATTACCAACCTTTCCTGCAATAACTTTTTGTCATTGTCACTTTTATGTAAAAATGATTTTGATTTGAGAAAAGCTGCCGTACTCTTCTTAGGCCCTGCTGCAAAACATAACTTGCAGTTGACTGGCCACAACAGACACATGCATTGATCTTTTCACAGCTGGGTTGTTTGTATTCATGTGAGCCTAAGAAAAATATTGCCATTTGTATCAGGTGAGCGAATGAATGCACAGCTCTGCCTCAGGCCCGTAAACCTCAGCATGGAAATTGATGGCGACAAGCAGGAGGCTTAGATTTCACCCAAGCAGCCCTTAACTTAGCTAGAGAGGGGCATATGAGCAGGACAGGGGGAGAGGCCTTTTGCTTGGAGGTCGGCTTATTTTGCAGGTAAGAAAGGGCAAAAAGCTCTCTTCTAAATTTATGCTTTGGTGGATTAGAAGCATAGAAGTCTCAAGCTCTTAAACCAGGATCTTTAGACGCTGAGATGTCTATGGACTAAGGAAGACCTTGACCTCTCTCATATTAAACACAAAATTTTGTGCACATACTGATTTTTTTTTCAGATTCTCTAAGTTGCCATCATGTAAAACATCAATGTACTAGACCAATGCTTTCAAATGTGAGCGTATATCAGAAGGCTTGTTGAAATATTAAATCTTAAACTCACCCTAGGAGTTTCTGATTCAGTGGGGCTGGTGCGGGGCCTGAGAA
The DNA here is from genome assembly GCA_030015415.1 of Cynopterus sphinx. Classification (NCBI taxonomy): domain Eukaryota; kingdom Metazoa; phylum Chordata; class Mammalia; order Chiroptera; family Pteropodidae; genus Cynopterus; species Cynopterus sphinx. The sequence continues at coordinate 91,555,163 of CM057384.1, read as the reverse complement.
TTTATATTTCTAACAAGTTTCCAGGTGATTCTGACGCAGGTGGTCTGGGGACCACTTTTGAAGCTCACTGAACTAAACTAATACAAGGTTTCTAAATCTATGTGTACATCGGAATCACTTGGGGAACTCTTAACAAATATTAGAGGAAGGATCTATCTGTTCTAGGTCTCTCTCCTTGGCAGCAAGTGGCAGTTGTTTCCCTGTGTCTATTCAGATTGTCTTTCTTCTGTATGCATTTCCACATCCAAAATTTCCCTTTCTTATAAGGACACCAGTCATATTGGATTGAGGCCCACTGTAATGAGTCCGTTTTAACTTGATTACCTTTGTAAAGATCTTATCTCCATATAAGTTACATTCTGAGGTACTGGGGATTAGGACTTCAACATATGAATTTGATGAATTTGAGGGGAACACAATTCAACCTAAACCACTAATACTGTTCTTTCTAAAACTAAAAATATCTGGGGGTGGGTAAGGGATAACATCTAGCCCTTTTTGCCAATTTCCTATTCAAGCCAATGCCTTTTATAATTGCAGAAAATGAATATTTTGCAAATATTGTCTTCTTAGCCTATGATTGCAGATTCCAAGTTTTTCATATGATGCTTTTGAGGCAGAGAATGAAATACCAGAATGAGTTCCCAGGATCACTGCTACATAACTAGAAAATAGATGGTCATTCGTAAGCATTACAATAAGCCCACCCAGATGACACCCACGAGTCACATCTGCAAACAGACCTCAAGAAAATATGAAGACCCTTTCCAGTTTAATTGCCAAGAATTTTCCAACAGGATTATGTGACTCTCTCTGCTTTGCTCTGAGCATTGAAGAATGTATTTTCAATGTAATGTGACAATATTTAAGGTACTAGACAACCTTGTTTTCACAGTTTATCTGTGCTGAAGTGAGGCTATGTTTGCAGCATGCTTAGGGATTTTTTTAAAGCAGAGCAAATTGTGTAATCAGCAAGTAGACCTTAACTAGCTCATTATCAAGGTGGAAGAATAGTAGTTGGCATGGAAGAGTGAGAAAGCAAAGACATTAAGTAAAAATGCTTTCAATATTCTAATATGTTCACAGTGGAGGAAGGAAAAATTCTGTGGAATATATAACACTTTCAAATACGAGCATAATTAAGGTAGGGCTGGAGTGGGCAAGGCAGGGGGCATTTGAGAAATACATTTCTACTACCTCCAATGACAGAAGAATGCCCCAAACTGAGAACTCTAGATGGTCATTTAACTAAAAGGAGAAAAAGTATGTGAATAAGCTTGCTGAAGAGTTTTGGCTATTCAGTTCAAGTAGCTCTTACATTCTTCACTGAGATCCAGGCACCCTGGCCATCTTCCATTTTCTCAAACATCTCAAAGACCTTATCCCATCTTCAGGATAAGGAACAGCCTTTGCTGTTCCATCTGCTAGAAAAGCTTTTCCTTTGACTCTTTGCATAAAGAAATCCTTGCCATTTTGGGGTTTCATTGTGAATGTCACTTCTCAAGTAAAGTTTTATTTTGCCATTCCATCTACATAAGTTTTTTCCCCCATTTTTCTTTGGTAAGTTTTCACATTTTATATGTTTCTACTTATTTATTGGTTTTTCTTTTACTAGAGCATAAGTTCTATAAGGGCAGGGACTATACTACTAGCACCTGACCTCTGCTAGGCGCTGGATATAGATATTTTGAATGAATGAATGGACCAGGCTAATAAAGGTTTTATGAATATGAACAGCTGACCACTGTTACACTGAAACAAAAACATCACCCAGTCTCCCATCAGACATGGTTAATACTTTGTATTAAGTACCTACTATGGGCCCAGTCCTACATGGGAACATTATATTTATAATCTCAAATATTCAAATGAATCCTGCAAGATAAATACTATTATCATTATATTATAAAAGAGAAGCTTAATAACTTGTCTTAGGCCACAAACCTATGATTCAAATTGAGGATTATCTGACTCATATTTTCATTTTATCATGAGAATAACAATTGTCCCTTAAGTCACTGTTTTCTCCTATAAGTATGGACTAAAGCAACCAGTGACAGTGGCAAAGATGGGAAAAGTGTACTGCCTTCCACCTCAGTAAATATAGATACAATGAGAAAGAGCATGTTTCAGCCTCCCTAACTTCCTTTCATTTCAAGCACCCTGATAACTATATACAGTGATTACTGTGATGGGTTATATAGGCTTTTGGGTATCATCCTAGAACCCTAGCTTTAAAAAATAATAGTTTCAAAGTGAAAAATAGTAACATTTATAGTGGAGAAACCTGGAGACACTATTTTAACCAAGTGATCAAAGTTCACATCATCAGTAATAAGACATATTGACATCAAGTGCCGTCTGATATGATGCTCTGAGATAGGTTCCATATTGCTTCTTTGGTATTTTTGGAAAAAAAATGCATAGCCTCACTTTAATCATGAGACAACATAGATAACTCCAGATTGAGACACATTCTAACACGTAACTAGCCAGTACTCTTCAAAAGTGTCATATGGTCATGAGGAACAGTTCCAGAGCAGAGGACACTAAGGAGATATGACAACCAAATGCAAGATGGGCCCCAGATTGACTCGAACCAGAAGAAGGGTGTTAGTGAAATGACTGGTGAAATTCAAATAGAGACTACAGATTGGTTAATAGGATTGTATGAATATCGATTATTGTTCTATGGTTAGGCAAAATGTTAGCATGAGGTGGGGAAGTTGGGCAAAAGGTATAATAGAATTCTTTTATATTTTTGTAACTTTTTAAAGTTTAAAATTATTACAAAATGAAATGTTAAAGAAAAAACCAGCATAGTTTCTACAAAAAAAAAAAAAAAAGAAAAAAGAGATGTTCCAATTTCTAAAAACTAAAGCTAAAACAAAAACCTACCAAAGAGATTTTGGAATAAAGTTTACTTATAAGTTGGGAACTCTAAGTTTGGTGCCACTGGGAGCTGCTGTGCAGTTCCAATGGCTGTTGATTGATATATGAAGGTACAATGTGATGATGCTTTGTTACTATTGTGTCTTCTAGAGGAAGAATCAAGAAAAAAAACTTGTGGACTCTTTAGGATTTACTCTCCTCCCCCTCACTACCGGCACTTCTTGAGAAAATGAAGAATTCTTTGCGGAGAATGTGAATAAAGTCCGAGATCAAGAAAGGAAGTGAATACTAATTGTCTATATAACAAGTATAACATCTCTTAAGACTTGTGGTTCCTCTTTTCTCCATGTATCATAAAAGATTAATTCAAGTGCTAACCCTTCCCTATCTTTACCAGCATACCACACCTGAAAGAGACCAGGAAAAGTTTCACCATCATTTAATTATGAGCCAGCCTCTGGGAGCCATGACTTCTTAAAGCTGTAAGGGAGAATCTCTTAGGTTTTAAGGCTTCTGAGCTTAGCAGTGGTGCCAGTTGTTTTTGATTGTGGCTGGCCTATAATTTCATAAATGGGCAAAATGCCATGCCTGCAGATGGGGCATCACAGGGTGTAACTGATGAAGGGAGCCAGTGCCTCTGTCTATATGACAGTAACTCTCTACTTAATAGAGGAATGGAGACATACGGCCATGGAGGAGCTTTTTAACAGCAGAACCAGCCTACCCAGGCAGTGTGTTTCAGAGAAGCACTTGGCTCTAAATCCCTGCTTTCCCGCCCCACAGTAAATCTCCTGCTGCCCAGGAAACCCCTGAGGAGCTGTGAATAGGAGAGATGATGATGAGCAAATTCATGCATACAGAAAAGCTGTGTGCCCCAGCAAGCTCATTTCATCAGACTATTGTGGAAGCTGATGTTTTGAGGAAAGGCATGCCAAGCAGAAGGGGTTAGGAATGAAGTCAGGACCTTGCTCTGAAATAATACAGTCCAGCTCATTTCCCAAATAAGTTGGCAGTGTAGCTACAGGTAGTGACGGAGCCAGAGAAAATTTGGCTTCTCAGAGCCCAAATCTCTCCCTTTGCTAGAATTTTTAGGCTGACTGGGACTCCTCATTGAAAGCTCTGAAGGGAGGACAGCCACTTCTTCATTTCAGCCAGTGCCCAGGCCCAGCCCTGACACTGACATGCAGGGAAAGACACTGCAGAAAGCAACCCAAGATCTACTTATTTTCTAATGTTCTTTCCTATCACCTCATTGAACTAGCAGCTGACTTCACAAGGCCGGGATCTTTACTGTAAGATACAACCAATAGCCTCAGCATGACAAAATTCTCTGGGAATTTCCACCTGATTGGTATAATTTTATATGTGCTCATTTGTGAAAGAACTAAACCAACTTATACTAAGGATTTCAGTTACATACTGTCTGAGACTGCCTTCCTATAGCAACTTTTAGGATTTCAGCCCTCAGGTCATCAAAACCTAGAAACATAAAAAGGAAATTCAAAGGAGTGACTAAAATTAGAAGAAGACATTAAAAAAATCTAAATATACGTGTAATTGTTGAGCATGGGGAATGTGAACAATATCACTGATATGCATTGCAATGTAGAGTCTCAGCTAATATCTGCCACTGGCCTCTGAACCCTCCTTTTCCTGGGTGGGTCTTTTAGCAGGATTAAACCCATGAAACTCGTCATGATTCAAATGGCTTATCCATGACTCAAAATTGGTTTACACTGTCTTTGCCAACTTGCACAATGAGCCAAGACTCATTTCCTTTGCCTCCCAAGTCCTCTTTTTAAAAAAGTCCTTTTCATCCAACCAAATATACGTAAGATAAATTTGTATAATTAAACTGTAATGGTTATATGTGGGTAAGAAATCTAGCCAGGAATATTAGTGAAAGAATATGAACATTAACAAATTTAAGGACCTTAGCAAATATTTTGTCAATCCCTTATCTTTCAGTGAGGAAGCTGAAGCACAGTCTGTCAAGATTGCCTGGTTACATTAATAGATGGTCAACTCAAAACTAGAAAACAAATCCTCTTCCAGGTAGTCCATTCAACTTATGCTGCCTCATACATGTTCCTCTCTCGCTCCCAGTCAGTGTGAATCATAGAATCTCAAGGTTGGAAAGTATATTAAAGGTTTGTTAACCTACCCACCCATCTGATCTTGCAATTCTCTCTACAATTTTTTTTTTACCAGCTCAAGTAACTCTATGACAAATAATGCATTACCTTCATGACTTTAAAAATTAATTGTGGAATAAGTGAATGCATAATAATTTTAATCTAGCTTCTACATGATAATTGCCTTTTGACTATCTAAAGAACAATAATTTTTAATTTAGACTGAACTTTCACACTTGCTTCAGTAATTCTTAGCTTGTACCTGGTAGTGTCTTTATCACCTGGATCCTCTTTTCTGAATCTGCTTCTAGCATAGTGTCCAATATGATGCTTAGGATAGTCTGCTCAGTTCCAAGGAGAATAGGCCTCTTTGCTACCTTATTTAGGGACAAATACTGTATTAATGCATACTGTCATCACTTTACCTTTTCGGTAGCCATATCATGTTCACTTTATGACCTTAGGATATACTCAAACTCCATTTCCTATATGTTCTATCTCTAACTTGCTGGTTTTATTTACAGCCATGGCTTTAGTTATATATGTATGCTAACTTTCAGATGTGTACCTCTATGAGCTTAGACCTCATTCATGAGTTCTAGATTTTTATGCCCATCTGTACCCTGGTGTTCTGTACTTGGATAGCCTATAGAAATATCAAATTCCAAATTTTTGTCATTCTTCTCTCCTTAAACTGCTGTCCCCTCAATACTTCTGTCTCACTGAATGGCATAATTATGCAACTAGATACTCGAGTTGGAAATGTTGGAATCATCCATGAGTTTCCCTATCCCCCTCCCTTCTTATCTCCAATAACTCACCACATCCAGTTGCTTCCACCTCATAAATCTCTCTCTACTTTTCTCCATTCTTGCTATTACTGGCTATCAGCCTGGGCTCCTCCTGCACATGTCTACATTCCACATGCTTCAGGTTGATAGTTCTAAGACTCACAGCTAATCATGTTACTTTTCTAATCATGTTACTATTTAGTGGGCTCCCATTGCTTTTATAATAAAACCTAATCACTTAATGTGGCTTAAGAGACCTTTCATGATCTGGCTTTTGCTGCATTTGCCAATTCTTTGAATAAACCATGTTCCTTTCTGAACCATTCTACAACTGTGCCTTACCTAGCTAACTCCTAGTCTTTCTTTAGATTCCAGCCTAAATATCACTTCTTGGGGCTTAGAAGAGACATCCTCCAGAGCAGTTAGGAATCCCAACACTATTTCTACTACCATGACATGTGGCCACACATTTTCATTCTGCTAACTAATGACATTCCCTCTCTGTGTAGAGTCCCTGATGAACTCTACGTGCTTTGAAGGCAGGGCAGCATTTCAACTTTGCCCATGACTGTACCTGCAGTGCCTGGCACTGTGGCAGGCATACTGTAGGTGCTCAAAATTATTTGTAGAAGAATGGAAAATACAGAAACTTCCACTTTATCTCTTTATATTCCTAGCTCTATTCCATTGCTTATGTCTTTCAAATTCTTTTGGGGTATTCTGTCACTATCAACACTACTTTAGTTTTAAGTCACCTACAGTTTTGAGAAGACTACCTTTTGTAATTTGACATACGTGTTGAAGTGGTAATGAGATCACATGCTAAGAGACAGTTGTGATTGGAGAGTTGGAGGAGCTGGAAGGGTGGCTGACCAGGAAGACAGAAAAAATGACAGTGGAGCTACCCTAGGGACTCAGTGGCAACAGTGAATTTGCATAATATCTTTTCTTTCTTATTCATTTATCTATCTATCTATCTATCTATCTATCTATCTATCTATCATCTATCTATCTTTATTATGGTGACATTGGGTAACAGTAAATTTCAGGTGTACAATTAAACAGTAAGGCACACACACACACATTGCGTGTTCACCACCTATAGTTAGATTTCTGTCATCACATATTTAACCCCTTTTACTCCGTCCTCCTCCTCCACATATAATATCTCTTCACCGTTTTGTTGGTTTAAAATGTTACCAATATAGGTAAATGTATTATTATTGAGAATGTCTTAAACCTCTTTGCAGTAGCTTAGCTTGCAGAATCTCATTCCATGAAGTCATATGTTCTTTCCCCTAAACATTTTTTGACTCTGGCTAGCCGTAGTTATGCGCGCAACCCTTCATGTCCAGAAATGAAACTATAACTGAAGCACTTTAAGACAATTTCAGAAGGTTGAAACTTAGTTCAATAACGTTCTAAGATGTCTAAAATGCTGAAAATTATCCCTTTTACTCCCAATTCATGACTTAATTTTAATTTTACTTATGAATAATTTTATATGGTTTATCTTCCTGGAAACAAAGTAGCTTGTAAATGACCAGTCTTCTTAACAATATATCTTGCCACTGTATAGAAATGTATCATTTACTTCTGTCTGGGCAGTAACTGAGAATAAATACCAACATTCTCATTTAAATAAACAATATCCAATATTTTTGTTTCCATTTCTCTCTGCAAATCCAGACCCACCTGCTCTCTGGTGGGCTCTCTGTGTCAGTACATGCACTCCTTCACTGGTCCATTTCTCAGATATGCTTCTCTAAATCAGGCTGCATTTCCCTTCTTTACGAGTTCTCCTACGGTGTTGAGTGAAGACTAGAGGATATGTGAAGCCACAACAGAAATGTGGCACATCTCCCTGCTGTCAGTTTTACTTGTAGGTTGTACCAGACTCCTCATCTCGTCAACCCTAGATCTTTTGGACCTCACCCATCTCCAAGGTCCTTGGTTACATCTCCTACCATAGCTGTTTTGGTTTGGGGCTCCTGTTAAAAGTCTCAGGACCCTCCACCAACTCCTGGACTCAGACAAAGAACTACCTCACAAGTGGGAGATGTGGCTTTGCTCTGTGGCTTCTGGAAAGGACCTGGATTCTAAGCCAAAATGTAAAAGAGTTAACTCCCTGAGGGCAAATTTGATAAATATGGAAGGGAATCATCAGATAAATTCTCCCATCTCCTCCCCGTCCCCCTCCTCTCAAAGGGCTGTTCAGCAACACATTAGTCGCCATATAGCCATTAAAAAACTTCCAGCCAGACCAGGCAATCAGCTCTGTTGGTCAACTTGGTGACACCTCTCATATTCACTCTCTCTCCTCTGCCTCCTCCGTGGGATTGCACTAACCAATGAAGTGTTAGCATGAAAGCATTTGACTCAAGCTCTGCTTTCCAGAGACTCTGGGAAAACTTTTGAATGGTATTACACAAAACTTTCATACTTCTATGATAAAACGTGACTCTCCAAAGTTAGTTAATGCTCACAGTGGGTGTCTGATTGGATAGAAGTAAATGATACATTCCTACCAGACCTTTTAGAAAGACAGGCTTGTTCTCATCTGCTCTTAAGAGTTCTTCAGTGGAAACATTTGAGAAGACATGGAATGAATAAGGTGTAAGTTTTTCAATATATTATTTAATCTTACATTTTAGTCCACTTTTTTTTCCTCCTCTTCTTTCTTCTTTTGTGACAATTATCATTTCACTTTTGTTTATCACTGGTTTTTATTCTGTTTCCTTATGTCTCTGATATTTGGTGTTGAGTCTGGCATATAGAATCCATCCAATCACTGTTTTTAAAGTCAACATTTAAGTGAATATGTATGATTAAATAAATGAAGGGAATAATTTTCATTTTTCCATAATAATTATTAGACCGAATAATTGAAACTGATTATAATTGTGATGTCTGCCCAAACAAATTAAAAAAAGTAAAATTCCTATATTAAAAAAAGTCTCATGGCTAATGTTTACTTTCAATTATAATTGGATAACTGCTGGCATAGTAACCTTAGACAAGTTACAGTCATTCATATATTCAACAGATAGCTACAGAGCCCCTGGTATGTGCTAGGCATTATTATGGACTCTAGGAATCACAGCTGTGTATTACTTAGTTAAAAACTCTTGTATTTTTGGACCTTACATTCTATGTCATACTTCTGTGCTTGAATACTAATTATAAAATGTGTATAGTTCTTATTGAAACCTTTTCAAAAGAGAAAATATGGCCATAAATATACATATGTTTCAAGACAGTACCAAACATGTAGTCAACGCTAAATACATACCAGTTTGTTATTGTATTTGTTATTACACTGAAGACTATTCCATAATACTGCATAATGAAAGCATAAATCCCCTTTTAGTGCAGGCAGGCATAAGCATCTTTTAGAGAGAAGGATAATAGGGCCCATAATGCTTTTCTTCTTGCTAAAACTGCTTAGGTGTGAAGACCATTGAGTCTGCCATTCTGAAGACGACTCCATATTGATAAAGAACATATCTGCCTTTTTATTGTCTGTCTTCAGCATCTCTTGGATTTTCCTATCATTTGTATTAAAATTGAGGAGGGTCTCTAGCATATTGCTAGAGAGAAGTAACATTACACATTACTGGGATGGAACTCAATGTATATGTAATGCATTTCCGTTGTACAGACAATATTTCATTCTGCTACGGCCTCAATGCCTAGAGTCCTAAAGAAGAATGAATCACTCATGTGCTAATAACAGCAACACTAACACTTAGGTATGTAATATTAATACTAGCAACACTTACATAAGTATTTTGGGCATGCTCAGAAGTATAATGTCAGTTTATAGAAACAGAACAAATATTGATACAAAGTAAATAGAATTTCCAAGGTTGACTGTTTTCTGAAAAGAACACAGACAAGACATACAACTAAACTTACATCACATTCTGATAAACAGTAGGCACTGAATACAAAAAGTGCTGTGCTTTCCAAGTACAGAGTTTATTATATATTGCAAATTTAAAGATTCTGAGATTTTCATAAACTACTAGCTTTTCTATTTTCAGAACTTGGACATCATGGCTTTTGGGTGAAGATCCTGACATAAAAATATGTGCACAGAGAAATCTTTTCTCTTCGTGGTCTGTTGTTTGGAGACTCAATGCAGCCATGGGAATTAAACCCGAGCGTGTTCACTGTGTGTAGGAAATCAATCAACAGCTTTTAGATGCTCTTTTGCTGGGGAAATCTGTCCCCCTTCTCTCAAATGGTGTTTGTGTGGTGTCCAGGGTTTCCATCTCCCTATTTCTCAGTGGACACTTGTGAGGAGAGTTTTATGTACTGCTCAGACCAAACAAACATCAAAAACAATTTAATTTTCAGCTTAACTAGGATATTATATTATTACTTGGAAGAGTTGTGTTATTCTTGAAGTATAACGCCGATTGATTTGCAATATAGTTTAGTTGGTCTTTACTTGTGTAGGATGATATGTCTAAGACATTCTGGTGAAGACCCATTCAAGACTTGGTGTGCAAGGTGAGTAAACCAAGCTCTGGAAATGAAAACTAAAGAGGGAAGCTAGTCACTAAGATCACCCATTGTCTACATATTTTCTTTTATTATTTAAGTATGTGATTTAGAATGAATGATGTGAATATTGCAGACACAACTGACACAAAAGTGGCACTGTTTGGGTCAGGCTGTGGCACCTTTGTCTCCTGACATACTAACTTGTCCTAGGACACCTAACAGCTACTTTTACCCTTTAGGACTCTGTATGTGTTCCTTAAATCACACTTTATTTAGTGACATTTAGTAAGATTAATGTTATGAAGCTGAAACTTGGCTTTTATAAAACAATATTATTTGATACAACTAGGCAATTTGAATTGAAAGCTTTTTCTTAAAGAATAATTTTTATGATAAATACATTTATTACTGATTACACTTGAGAAATTTTGCCAACATCAACCACCTCCCCATGATGATCTCTTCTTCAGGTTAAAGAATACTAATATAACATATGATAACAATTATAAACCTATCTTTTATTTTATATGCTTTACAATTAATCATTTATGTGGTTTATTTATTTTATTATTATTATTTATTATTATTATTTATGCCTACAGCACCTGGTCTTCCTAGGTGGTCTCCCATCCAAGCACTAACAAGGTCCGACACTGCTTAGCTTCTGAGATCAGACATCGGGCTAGTTCAGGGTGGCATGGCCATAGACCATAGACTATGGCTCCACTGGGGTGTGAACCCAGGACCTTCAGTATGTAAAACAGACGTGCTAACCGTTACACTATGGAACCATGTTCAATCATTTATATGCTTTAAAATGTTTTACCATTAATAATCATTTCATTTCAATCTCACATTGTCATTTACTACCTAAGGACTGGAGAGGTAAATGTCATGTCCAATGTCATCTAGTGACTGAGTGATAAAGATTGGTCTAAAGGAGGTAGGCATTCATTCATCCATTTGTTCATCCAATTTTTTACTGTAATAAATAACACTTGACAGAAATCTACCCTCTTAACAAATTTTAAGCATAGTTATTGTTAACTGTAAGCATAATGTTGTATGACAAATCTGTAGACCTTTTTCATCTCACCTGACTAGAACTGTATATCCACTGATCAGCAACCCTACATTCCCCTCCCCTAACCCCTGCCAGCCACCATTCTGCTTCCTGCTTCTACGAGCTTGGTTGCTTTAGGTACCTCGTATAAGTGAAACCATGCATATTTGTCCATCTATGACTGGCATATTTCACTCAGCTTAACGTCCTCAAGGTTCATCCATGTTGCAGCACATGGAAGGTTTCTGTTCCTTTTTTAAGGCTGAATAATTTTTTTATCCATTCATCTGTCGATGGGAATTGAGTATTTTTTAAACCTCTTGGCTATTGTGAATAATGCTGCAATAAATATGAAAATGCAAATATCTCTCTGAGAATTTAATTTCAATTCTTCGGGATAAACACCCAGAAATGGGTTTGTTGGCTCATATGACTCTTATTTTTTATTTTTTAAAGGAGCTTCCATACTATTTTCCATAGCTGTGGCACCATTTTACATTCTCAGAAGAATTCCAGTTTTATTTTCTTTCTATATTTATTTTTATAATGGCCATCCTAACAGATGTGAGGTATTATCTCCTTGTAGTTTCGATTTGCATTTCCCTGATAATTAGTGATGTTAAACATCTTTTATACATCTGTTGGCTGTTTGTATGTCCTTTTTTGGAGTAATGTCTGTTCAAGTTCTTGATCCATTCTTAAACATGAGGTTATTTGTTTTGGCTACTGAGTCATTGGAGTTATTTATATATTTTAGATAGTAACACTTTATCAGATATATGACTGCATATATTTTCACTTTATATTATACCATCTAGTAATTGCCTATGTTGAGTGATTTGAGCGGTGTGCAAAACTTCACTTTGCAATAGATAGCTGACTTTTCGATATGTCCAGGTAACTACATTTATGTCACTGGCTTAATTTCTTTGAGCACAAGGACAGAAAGTCCTTTCAAAGCATGCATGTTATCAAGAAGAGGCAATACATTAATCAATCAGTACCCATTCTTTCAGATAGACATAAATTTATTAAGTTTCCACCCTGTTCTTTGGTTCAAAATTCTTAAATGATATGACACCAAACACATGAGCTCTAGTGAGTGAGGAGTGTCAGTTCACTTGAAAAGCAGGAGAACATACTCTGGGATCTGGGGTGCATTTCAAGGAGCACCTCTGAATCATAAGAAATAGTATTCAGAATAATATGAGGAGTCTGGGTATATGCTAGTTGCTGCCACAGGCATGTGATGAAAAGGGCAACAAAGGAAATTTTTGCTGTTTTATCACAGAGAGAGAAGGCTAGCTCCCATAGTCTTACCTGGACAGCTCAGGGAGGGACCCATTTACACTCTGGTGCATTGTCTTCAGGGGTCTAGGAAGGTGAATGGGACAATTCCATGATGGAAAAAGTACCCTGGATCCTTGGCATGAACTCAAGTTAGAGTCAGTTTTGCTTTAAGGCCCATTTTTGTCATTTAACAGCTTGGACATATGAGACAATCTAGGTAGCCACTCAGGAATATCACTTAAACCTACCTAGATTCCCAGTTTTTCCTCTGTGAAAACTAGGATTGGTTTGAAAACCAAAAGAGCCAAATATTGATAAAATGATTCAATATCTTCAGAATGTTACAGATATGTTATTTGTTATTATTTAAAACCTAATTCTTACAATTATTTTTCCTTCAGGTGTCTCAACATTTGCAAAATTTGTCATAGGGAAACTGACTTTAATTTTTAGAAATTAAAAAAAAAAATACACCAAGAAGCACTTTCAAGAGAAGACCGAGAAGTTGTGAAGCCAAAATAAAAACGACAGGTGCTGACTCTCTGGCAAAGATGAGAATCAGTAGGTGAGATGGAGGACAGCCTGATGCTCCCGGGAAATCGGGCTCTGTCTTCTGTTCTGGTGAAAATGTGAGAGACTCACTTTGAAGAATGCAAGAGCCAAGGCCAAAGAAGGATTTCCAATCTTTCTCATCCAGAAAATATGGGTGGAAAACAATACATGTTTTTGTACCTCAGAGTCATCTTCACAACTACTTAACCTAATCCCTTTATTTTATATGTAAGGCAATTGCCTAATTGCCTGAAGAGGGCCATTAACTCCATCTCAGTCACGTAGCCCAAAGTGGCAGAGCTTAGGATCAGATGTGGGTTTTCTGATTCTCAAGTTAATGTTTATATGTGAGTATGTGTGTGTAGAATAAAAGTTCACTTCATAGCAGCAGCAAGTGTAAGTTCTTTCTTTGTGCACAAATACATAGTCGATTACATAAGACAGGTTTTAACATCAGATTCTTATTTTTTTAAGAATCTAGAAGTCATTTTTTCAGATGACCAAATCTGATGAAGATTTCAGAATACACTTTATGAAGAGTTGAAATTTGGAGTCAGACATCATGATGTTTATTTCCGGTTTTATAATTAGTAGCTTCATGACCTTGAGACCTCAATTGCACCTCTCTGTGCCTCAGTTTGCCCATATGGAAATGGGGCTAATAATAGTTACCATCACACAATAATACTGTGGAGAGGATTAAATAAAATGTTAAAAGTAAAGTACCTAATACAGAGCCCAACATAGAAAAGACTCAATAAACTTTAGCCATTAGAACAATAATTATAATTAAAGAGAAAGTGTGCTAGAATAGAAATTAGTACTTTGCCACTCCCACCCACAATATTTTGCTGCTTACTAGCTAGCTATGTGTTCTCTGGAAAATCTTTTAACTCAAAAGGGCTCCATTTTCCTCAGTTGTAAAATGTGGAAAATAGTATTTTGTAGTATCATGGGGCTGATGTAAGGATCAAAGAAAATAATTTAGATAGCACTTTCTGATATATAACATATCTATAAGAAGAAATCAAGAAATACAGGAAGGATGGAAAGGGAGGAAGGAAGGAAGGAAGGAAGGAAGGAAGGAAGGAAGGAAGGAAGGAAGGAAGAAAAAAGATCTAAAAACATCTGAAAATCTTAAAGCATTTTTTTACTGCTAGAAACTAAAAAGGGGCCTCTGCTAGTCTGTGGCTGAAAAGTTGAGAACTTTACATCTTTGTCATAGTCAGCCACTGACTCCTTGTTTGATGCTGGGGACATCATTTAATCTCTAGGTTACGATCTCAGTGGGTGTACATAATTTTTACTCTTCTGTCCTGTATCATTGCATTGAGTAAGATGAACTTGAGGTACCCTTCAGTTCTAATTTTCTATGATAAAATTATGTTCTGTGTGCCAGTGGTACCTCTTCGATAAAAATAAAATAGTAAAACCTTAGGCTAGTGAATATGTCAAATGCTTTGAGATTTGCAGGAGAAAATTAATGTTCACAGGTTGGTTCTCATTGAGAAAGGATAGTCCCCATTTTCATACTCCCTTTTTCTATTGAGGCTTTTAATTTAGTGGAATTATCATGCTTCTTTGCTGCTCTACAGCTTTCAAACATGGTGTGCTTTTGTGAAAGGTCTTTAATCTAATTTCTTACATTATCTGTCTAAAAGCTACATCATAAGAATTGCTGGCAATTTAAGCTTTTCCTTTTCTACTATTTCTTAAATTTTAGGACCTATAGCTAGCTAGATACAGATGTCATTGTTCACAATGGGTCAAACACTGGATGTTTCAACATGAATGAACTATTAAAAAAAAGTATCTTGTTCAATTCTCTCATTTAAGAATTGAACATCCTGCAGCTCAGAGAGAGGAGGCATCTAAACAAAGGTCACACAGGAATGAACCCCAATCTCCTTATTCTTAGTAACTATAACAAATTACATTTTCTAATGCTTGTTATAACATTATTTTCTATTGCCACATATTTGTTTTAATGTGATTTTTACTACTCTCCCATTAAGATGTAGAGGCCAATTATTCTCCCCTGGAATTGCTTGACCAGTAGAATGTGGCAAAGTGATATCAGAAAATTTTAAGGTAGGTCATGAGGGACCTAAGCAGCTTCTGCCTGGACCTCTTGGGATGCTCTCTTTTAGAACACAGCCTCGCCACGGTGAGAAGCCCAAACCACAAGGAGAGACTATGCAGCGGCAATATAGTCAATATTCCCAGCTGAGCTCCAAGCCAAAACCAGCACCTAGTCCTAGCTAAGACTGCAAGTTTTCTTGAATCTTCAGAAGACAAACCCAGCCACAGTCTGTAACCTCATGAGACACCCCAAGAGAAAACTCCCCATCTGAGTCCTGCCTACCCAAAGAATTATGAGAGATAATGAATATTTATTTCAAGATATTAAATTTGGGATGCTTTGTGACAGATAACCTGAAGAGTGCCTTATGCTTCATTTGCTCTCAGATTCCACATTACTTCTTTTGGATTCCACATTACTTCTTTCAGATTCCACATTACTTTTCTATTTTGGATAACAGGACGATGTAATTAGTACTGTGGTCTCAACCTTTGCATGGAATTGAAAGTGAGAGCCACTAATTTGAGTTTGAGTGGAGGAATAACTTAATATCAGAATTCCTGAAGTTGCACAAATAGTAACTTCCCATCTTCTGTCTTTATGGAAAACTTGCTTTAGTCTCTCAAATTGCCAATATTGGATTAGATGTCTCCAAAAGTATTAGACCTCAAAGAATTTATTATGAGAGTCAGGCATAGAGATATGGAAGTACTTTTTAAAGAAACAGTGGCAGAAATAACTTTTTGCTGCCCAATATCCCCATTCTCTTTGGTAACAGAATCTTAATTTATTCATCATGTCAGTCCAATTAATGGACTACATTTCTCAGCTTTCTCTGTTGCTAGAAGTAGTCATATGACTACATGTTGACCAATGAGGTACAGGCAGAAATGTTGTATGAGTGTCTCAGAAAGGTTACTTAAAAGAATTAACCTATTCAAGAGACAAGACCTTTTCATTCTTCTTCCTCTTCCTTCTTTTGTCTTAGAACTAGACATGCTAAGTGGAGCTCTAGCAGTTAAACTGGGCATTGAGGTGATACTGAGAATAGAAATTACATCAGGAAGGGCCTAACTAAAAAAAAGAAATCACACTTTGTGTTTAGCACTGACTGAATTCAAAGTAGGGAATTAGTTGCACAGATTTTGGACTAGCTGAGAAGCCAAACAGAATGATGAGAAGATCTAGAGATTAGCAACCATAGGTAGTCACTACCAGTGCCATGCTGGAAGGCAAAGGAAAGAGGTAATGTTGTGAAGCCCAGAGTGCAGAGTCGCCCAATACAAACTATAATACAATGAACCTGTCCTGCTGGAGCTAGAACCTCCAAGAGACACAGCTGCTCCATGCTCCAAAAGGGAACCAAAGCTGGAAAAGCTGCTTCTTTCCTCCTGTTCTCTGAACTCTAGGCTATAGGCTAAGTTCAGCTGGAAGCCAATGATCTCAGGAACCAGGGAAATACAAAATGCAGAGGCCAGTTTCTCTCCAGTACAAGGAATGGCTCTGAGAGCAAACAAGCCAAGGACCACTACATAGGCCAGGGCTGGGATGGTAATCCAGAAAGATAGAAGAAGGCAGAGCCCTGATAATCATGGAATTACCGTATAGGATAAATCTAGATTGTCTTTCAGTTGTTGGGTTTGTTTGTTTGTTTTTTTTTTTTGAATTTTTATTTTCTCCTATACAGAGCAAAACACAATACTAATTTATACTAATGCACCTTAGGGAGGGGACTGTAGTAGTTAGCTAAGGCTGCCATAACAAAATGCCACAGGCTGACTGGCTTGAACAATGGAACTTTATTTTCCCACATTCCTGGAGGCTGGAAGTCCAAGATCAAGGTTGTAGACAGGTTCGGTTTCTTCTGAGCCTCTCTCCTTGGCTTACTGATGGCCACCTTCCTGTCATGTCCTTAATTGTCTTTGTGTGTGCACGTCCCTAGTGGCCCTCTGTGTGTTTTGATGTTCTCTTCTTATAAGGACACCCTTCAAATTGGTTTAGGACTCAACCCAATGGCCTCATTTTAATATAATTACATTTTAAAGGCGCCATCTCCAAATACGGTCACATACTAAGGTACGAGGGGTTAAGGCTTCAACATACGAATTTTGGGGAGACACAATTTAGCCTAAAACATTGGGTGAAGAGAAGAATCAGAAAACTGGAGAATTAAGTCAATCTAAATTGTATATGCTAACTAGAAAGTAATGGTGTTGATAATACTAAAAAGCATTTTTATGTGGCTTTATAATGGTGTGGTCACACCTTCACTAGACTCCTCTTAATCCTGCTCTGTATTTTGCATGTTGATATGCTGTTTTGTAACTTATCCTGTTTTATTTGCTCATGTGGAGTCGCCACCATTAGTTTTCACTTAGATCACTGAGCCAGGAGGTCTTCAAAGAGACCTAGAAGTTGGCAGGTGCTAATTATTCGCTAACCCCTCAACTCACAGGAATTCCCACTTCTGCTGGGGAAGAGGTGCAGATGCTCCGTGAAACCTCAATAAAGGGGCAGCTGCAAAACAGTGTTGCTTCCTTAGTTTGCTCCTGTAATTAGCTCCCCCTTAATCCTCATGTACACAGCTGCCTTCTGAGACGACAAAAGTCCCAGCCTTGTCCAGCTGCCATCCCTCCCCTTTAAGCTTGCTGTTGGCTGGACCAGGCTGCTTCTAAAAATGTAACTTAGTATTTTGGTTTAAAGGGCAACATCTAATAAGTGATCTTGAGTGGTGGTAAACAGAGTCCTCACCCTTCCAACCACAAAAGCTTCAAATAGGATAAGAGAAAGCAGAGGTAGTCAGAATGGCAGTGAAGGGGGCAAAAGTGACCCAGTGGTGGGAATTTCAAGTTATCCTCTAAATCAAAGAACAGTGAATTGATGTTTTCAACATGAATCAATCTTCCTTAAAATTGTACTTTATTCAACTTGAATTACAAGGATTTAATGTGGCCCCCAGAGACTTCTGATGACAACGATGGTGGTGGCTGAGGAATCAGACCTTCTTTCCACATCTACTTCCTTTCTTCCAACCCTTTCTTGCCACTTTCCCTTCTACCAGGAAGAAAAACTAAACTGGAGGATATTTAGAAAATTTGAAAATTACCTGAAAACTGTTTTTTTTTTTTTTAAATAAACACTGAGTTCTTATATGATGATGATTCTGCTGTCAACAGCATGTTTTCCCTATTTCACTTTATATGAGTTCAAACTAGTTGACCCCTGGAACACATTACTTTGGATGGGGTCCCAGGAGCCAGAGCTAGTTTTATATTGAGATGGGGCTGTCCCACAGGCTGCACATTGTGAAGGAAATCTAGCGTCCAGGGACAAAGTCAGATAAAGCTGCCAACAGGATAGGAGGCAAAGACTGAACAAGATGGGAGACAATGAGATGAGACGCTGCGGTGTCAATGTGAAGAAAAAAAACTAGCTTGAGAAAGTGCTGTACAAAAGGCACAGCCTGAAAACATATTCTAAGGAATGGAAGCATAGCATTACTTGACCCACGGAGACCTTTATTAGGTATGCCGGCAAGTTTTCCTTGTGGGCAAAAGAACACGTCTGCAGGCCTCAGGCTAGTTGGGAAATTCACTCCTGGTTTTCTTGATATTGTTTTTCTTCTCTCAATTATGCTGATGCTAATCTGCCCCTCTCATCCCCACAGGACAACTCCCTCCTCCTTCCTTTTCCTACCTCACCACGGATTCCTGAGGAGAGCTGGCTTTGCCCCCTAGACTGGGCTGCTTTTCAGCTGATTATGGAGCTTACAGTGTTGCCACCGCATTAAAACAACAAGCCTTCTCTGAAAACCTTATCCCTGGATTGAACGTGACATCTCCCACTGAATACTATCTGGACCAGCCCAGTTGTTGTGTGACAGGCGTGTAGGCAGCATTCCCAGACGTGGATTCTGGTTGACAGCCATTTGAAAGCAGGGGTTAAGTTGGAGAGGAAAAGGGGAGGGGAAGAGTGTTCTCGGCTCATGTTGATTTCTGTCAGATTTCAGTTGCGGTTTGTGAAGAGATAATTGTGTTATATTTTCTCATCCTTCACAGCCTGGTGGTTCCTGTATAATTATATATGCTTGAGCTTAATATTATTTCAGAAAGAAAAGTATACAACAGATTTTTAGCCTCAGGCTTCCTATGATTGGGTACAGATTTTACGCTTGCAAATAATTTAGTTCTTCTTTCCTTTGCAAAGAGTAATTGTAGGGATGTGGCTCAAGTGGAGAGCTGGCCATAGGGGGATTTTCTGGGCGTGAGGGAAGATTGCCAGGCTAGGGGCATATGTCGTTCAGGACCCAATAAAATGTGCAGAAGTGGTCCTCCCATGTTTTCGACAGCAACCAGGGAGATGACGGATCTTTCTGCCTCTGGCCTCAGAAGCTAAAAAAGATGGTTTGCAATAAAAATCTCATTTGAAAAAGTTCCTTGTCTTTCTGATAACCCAGCCAATTTGTTAAAATTGTAAGAATATTTCTGAATGTCATTTAATTTTTGCCACTTAAATTATTAATGTGATTAAACATTATTAGGCCACATTTATTAGTTCGCACTGAATTATTCTGATAATTATTAATACATTGCTTAGAGTGGAAAAATAAAAAGCATCTTAAGTTGAGTGAAATTTTCATATTGATGTTATATAATTATCATACTTAACCAGAAAGAGAAGCTGATGCAATTAGGAAAATAAAAACTTGTATAAGCGTTTTTATTGATATCATTAATACATGTACTCAGGATTGCCAACAAACATTTTAATATGACTTGCTGATAGAAAAAATCACCTTGGTGATATAATTATTTCAAGTTAATTAAAATATTACTGGCATGTATTTTTCTTAAAATCCAGTATTTAACCCTATGTTCCTCACTACTTGGCACTACTTTCAGGGTTTCGGTCTTCATGACTTTTGCATATAACTTTAGTTTTGCCTTTTTCCATACGCTTCTGTGGTCTGTAGTCAAGAGACTAGTGGGCATTCTTCTCCAGTATTTAACTTACAAGGGTCAGTTTTTGATATGTAAAATGAGATGATCACGAAAGTCATTTCTCATTGTTGTCGGGCCCTGCGGCAGCAGTGTGATTACTTAAGACAAATAAAATGCTTAGCAGCATAGCACAGAGGTCAAGAGTTCAGACTCTGGAGCCAGGCTACCTGGTTTTGGATTCTGGCTTTGTGTGTGACCTTTGGCAAGTCACTTAAACTCTCTGTGCCTCAGCTACTTCCTGTGTAAACTGGGGATGAATATATCCTTTAGGGGTATCATAGGATCATATGTGGTGATACGAATATCACGTAAGGATGTTAAGTTTTTATGAGTCATATAGGTAATATTTTAGAACACTGGCACATAGTACTCACAATGTAAATGTTTGCTATTATTATTAGCAGACTACCCAGCATGCAGTAAATGAGCAATAAATAGTAATTGTTGCTTTACAAACATACCCACACACACGCTTGTCCTCATATCAGAGTGTTCCAACTTCCTATCCTCCTGTGCTCATTGGTACCATATTCCTCTCTGTCATTTAAGTTTTTTCTCACTTGTTTGCCCTTATATTGACCCAGCTACTGAGGCTTATTGCCTCTTCTTTCACATTTCTTTGATTCCATTTTATTGCTACCACCACCAGGTTTTCAAACTTAAAATATTGTTACAGCCTCTGAACTGGTAGTCCTGCCTCCAATCTTCTCTTATTCCAATCCGTCTTTTGTGGTATTAAAAGACATGTTTTTCCTGCTTGGTTACTACTTGGATCCCCACTGTCCAAATTCTTTACTTTGTCAACCTAAGCTTTCCATCCCGGGACCCCAAATATGTTATTTCCTTCCATTACCCAGTACTCCAGCCAGGCTGATTTATTCCTAGTGCTTCCAAAAAGCTATTGTCATGCTCGCTTTTCTTTTGTCTGAGGTCCCTATACATATTTAAGCCCTACCTGCTTTCCTGCTTAAGTTTCTCTTCAGAGCTCTCAAACATTTCTTATTATGTCAATCCCTATAGGTCTCATCTATATCTTTCATATATTTGCCATCAGAACAAACCCTGTATTGCATTATTTTATAATTTGACCTGTGTTTACATTTTGTATATACCTTTGAGGTCACAAGCTACTTTTGACTATTCTCTTGTATACCTTACATTGCCTAGTGCAATGATAAGCAAATAATAAGTATTTCAAAAATTATTTGAACAACTACTGTATCTAGCCAAAATGAGTCAGTTTCATTTTTCAACTCTGCAGCATCATTTTCTGGTTCTTGTGCACTGTGTATAATGAGATTTGCTTTGAGTTATCAACACTGCAGGGAAATGTCTAAATTAAAAGGAAAAAAATCCACCACCAATTTCTTTGAAAATAGAATGAAAACATGAAAATATTTTTTCTATATTCTATTATCAAAATATAATCTAAATCCAAAGCTATCATTTCAAAAATAGCATTGTTTCCTCCAGAACAGAAACTTGGTTTACAAAATGTTCCTATTGAAAGAAATTAAATGAAAACCAAACCAAAATCCTTATAAAACACTGCTGTGTAATATTTCTTGCTATTGAAAATGGGACTGGCTAATACTTGGTAACCAACAGAGCAGGAAAAAAACACAGATACCCACAAGAAAAATCACTGGACTTGGGGAATTAATGGCAGACCTTTAAAAATGAGGGAATAAAGAGGGAAGTGAGTGGGTTCAACAGTGTTGAAGTGTGTGTGTTCTTCAAAAGTCAATTTCCTAACTATTTTAATCTTTTAGAAGACTTTTCTTGCATTTATTACAGGAAGAGAAAACTTACTAAGGCTTATTTCAAGGGTATTTACCATGTTAGGAAGGTATTAAAACAATGTTTCCCTAAGTGCATTTGTCCCCAGGTCTCACTGGCTTTCTGCTGTGAGGTGGCCAGGACTTCTCAGAGTTTTCACCTTGGTTTTTAATTCAAGCACACCACTAAGCAAGCAAGGACAGACACAGAAACCAAGACCTTCTCACTCAAGATACTTCTGAGGCACAACTGTTTCTCAGATAACTCAACACGTTCTTGGTGGTGGGCTCGGCACATGTGTGTGTAATACAAATGAAGACACAACAGCTCACAGAGTAGTGAATATGCCAGACTCTCAACAGGTGTTCACAATACAACATGTTGACTATCCTGACATGGTGTTTATGGAAAGTTAAGGGAGCATAGATAAGGGAGTAACTAATTCTGTGTTTCATTAATGGATGTTCCAGATGAGAGGGTAATATGGCAGGAATACTTCACACCAGTATGCCATTTGAACAAGATCTTGAAAGATGTGAGAAATTTCCCCAACTGGAGAGGTGCTAGGGACATTTCAGGTAGAGGCAACATGCCCAAAAGTACAGAATGAATGAAAGAACTTGATTTGCTTTGGGGAGCTCAACAAGTATGGAGGAAAAAGCAAACTGACCATTGCATGTAGTTGTTTCACAAAAGTTATTGAAATTTACAACTAGCTGTGGTAACAATAAATTTCCCATATTCTGTAAGAAGAGGGGTGGTAACAGCTGCAGAAAGTTAGAAAGAGGATTCAAGTCTAGGTCAGACTTCAAGGCAGTTTGTTCTACACCCCACAGAATGGGGTGCAATGAAACACAGGTCTAGTGTTGCTCAGCAAAGAAAGACATTTTTTTCCTCTGAAATAACTGAGAAGGAAATGACAGAGACAGGTGTGAAGGAGAAGGAATTTGATGGAGAAATTGATAGATATGTGTGAAGAGACAGGCAAGTCATTTTTTGATAGTAAAGGGTGCAAGGCTGGGGTAAGAGAGTGTTAAGAGTTCTGAATAGTAGCTGGAGAATGACAGAAAAAAAGTCTCTGGATTGTTAAGGCAGGAGTGACAGATGGCCAAGGGGCTGAGGAGCTTTAAATTTCTGGGATGGGAAACCAAGAAAGAACTATCCCTGTTTAACAGTTCACTTATTTGGTTAACAGTTAACAAACACGCATCATATGCTGGACACTGGGCCAGGCACTGACGATGCAGAGAAAAATAAGCAAAGGAGCCTTTTCCTTTAGGTGCTTACAGCTGATCAAGAAGATAAAGCCTTATAAAAAACCTCATGCTCCTATGAGTCACAGATGTTAAGACAGAGGTGAATATGTAAGAAATGGGATGGAGGAGGGTCAGAGGAAGAGGTAAGGATTCCATTTGTGTTCAGGGAAAAGGTATCAGGAGGACTTCAAAAGTTGTTTTAAATATGTCCTTGTTTGGAGGAACTATGTGCCCCAATAATCAAGGATAAAATGACCCAATGGCTCTTGCCCAGCTTGCTTTCAAACCATTCAGCAAAGGGAAAGAAAAAAGAGATAGAAAGATGTGAATAAAGCCAAAGACAGCAAAATGATAACTGGTCAATATATGCAGGTGTGGTTGAAATATTTCCCAACTTCTCTGTAAACTTGAATTTTTAAAAAATAAAAAGTGGTAGAGAAAAGGAAATCCAATAGGAAGTGAACTGTAATGTATTTCCTGTTCGTGGACTAGGGCTGAGGGTAGAGGGAGAGCTGGAAGGTGGGAAGGTACTCCAGAGGAGGAAGCTACCACGGCAGGGAGGCAAGACTCAGCCCGGATGGGAACTGTAAGCCACTGACATCCAACATTTGAAGGTTAAAACCTTGCAGCATGGGGGAGGTGGGAAGAGATGAAGCTGCAGTGGCAGAGGCCAGTCATGGTCATGAAAAGGAAGCTATTCATTAGGTCAAGGAACGATGATATTAAGGCATTGGGAGAGACTGTTCTTCCCAATCTGCAGAGGGTCTCGCTCTGTAGGTTCAAATAAGCTTCTGGTTTCCTGAAGTGGAGCCTGCAGAGAGGTAGATGGGAGGCAGGGTGGCATTTATCTCATTGATTTTGTAATTTCTGAGATGTATGAAACCACAGCATACAGCTAGAAGCTGAATAGAGCTCATAGATTACCCAGTTCTTTATACATAAGATGTTGAAAGAGAGTATATGTTATAAACAGTGGTGTGGGAATTAGTTGGCCAAGACCAGGCTGGAATAGGTTAGGCTTCATTTCAGTCTTAATGCTTTCCAGTGTTCGATCAACTGGATGTTTATAGTATGACACAGAACAAACTGACTCAAGTTATTTCAGAGTTGTTCATATTGGGCATTGTTTTAGATTATTGTTTTAAAAGAGTATGTTCCAGGCTACAAGGTATATCAAAGGGGAAATAAAGTGAGTGGAGTTCAATATCAGTGATACTTTTGAGTAATCTTAGAGCTACATACACCACAGTTGTACCGCTAAGGTGTTAACTCTTTCAAAACACATTTTATGGAGATTTTAGTGAATTATATTTGCTTAAGAAGATTTTAAAGCAAAGAATTAAAACTCGTGTGGAAATAAATACAGAAGGAAACACTCTCCTCACCTTGGAGTCTGCCCAAGCAGGACCCTGAAACCTGGACACCTCTTTCAGTATCACCACTTATGAAGCTGTCTTGGCTGCTCCATGGGGTCATCCTGTCTGAGGAGTTAGGCCTATTTCTTCATGTAGCTTTCTAAGAGGCCCGGGGCTTCATATTTTAGAGAAATATTCTAGCTCCATGAAAAATTAGACTACATTGTGCTTGAACAGTGTTCTGCACAACAATTTAGGATTTTAGGAAATCAAAAATTCAGAATGTTGATGACAATGATGATTATTCCAGTTACTCTCATTTTGTAACAAACCACCCCAAAATGTAGTGTTGTAAAATAGCTTTTTGATTATGCTGACAGATCCTGTGGGTCAGAAATCTGGACAAGACAAAGAGGAGATGGCTTGGCTGTGCACCATGATTTTTGATGTTTCAGCTGGAAGGACTAGGAGTGAATGGACAGCTGGGTACTGGACGGCTGGGATGTGGTGACGCCAAGGCTGAGCTTGATTAGGACTGTTGATTGGATGCTATGGTGGCCCCTCCATGTGGATTGGGCTCTCTCCCAGCACAGCAACCTCAGGGTAGCTGGACAGCCTACATGGTAGATTGTTTAGGGCCATGTAAAAGCCACGTAAGGGCCATGATGATGATGCCAATAACTTATAGAGAAGTTTTCTTTCAAACACTTAAATGTATCACATCGAGAAGCTTTATTTGCTGCTCATGGGATAAATACAAATGCAGAGAATAGGGGACAAGCGTGAAAAGAGAAAGAAGTTTTCATGGGTGGGTCATAGTGGGAATAATTTAACTGTATTTTGATAACTCTAAAAAAATGCTGTAAGAGCAGACAAAACTCAGTATCGTACTCTGCACACTAGCATGTACATATTTATGGTCTTCATCTTCATTTTGCATCCCCTACTCAGTTTTGGTTTCAGAAAGGTGTCACAAACTCATAAGAGTTGCCTGCTGGAAAGTATTCTCTTAGGTGCAGCCTCCCCCATTCTCTTCCTAAACAAAAATAAAGGAGTTGGTGGCTAAGAATGGGATTATCCTTTAAATATCACAATTTCGCCCCAGACAGGCTGGTGCTGAATATAATTGCTCAAGTACAATTACTCAAGAGGTAAAGTAGAGATTTTTCTTAGGGCACTGGCCTTGTCACTGCATATACAGACATGTCTGGGCCCAATTTCCCGAAGCAGTTCTATTCCTCATTTTCTCTTACAGCATTTTTACAACACAGTGAAGACGCAACCATTATTAGAGAAGGACATTTGAGTAGGAAGTTGTTAACAAAAGCATTTTTTCTAAGTTCAGAAGAAGGTGTCATACAAAATTTCCTTTAGCAGCCAGCTGAAAATGTTACCATGCCTGGTTTAGAAATCTGTACTCTTGTGCTGCTGGGACCATCCATATATTATTGACAAGCTCCTAATTTTAGGAAGGCAATATTTTGCAATGTAAGGATTGGGACACATGGTCTAACAACAGGAAAAATCCTGGAACTCTGAGTTTACTTTGGATGCTCTTTGCTGTATTGTAGCCAAAGTTAATCTTCTACAGTTGTTTCTTCACCTGTAAAAATGTGAGTGCTAAAACTGATTTAATGCTGACCAGTTCTTCTAGGGTAGTCACAAAGAGAAGAAGTTTCTTAAAAAAAGTCTGAATGCATTTACCCAGGAAAAGTCTGCCCACCCCTTCTCTCTAATTAAGACTTTCTTCTTAGCACACCTACTGTTCTGGCTTCCTAAAAAGTTAAGGAGATGAGAGAAAGACTGAAAGGAAAATGCAGAAAATAAAGCCAAAAACTTGAATAAAGATAGGAAAGAGAAGAAAAGGCAGGAAGATGGAAAGCGTAGATAGAAATCTTCCTTCAACAGTTTTATAACACTTAAGAGTAGAGGAAATGATCTAAAGCTGCAAAAACAACAAAACAAAACAAAACAAAACCGAAAAACAAAATGAAGAATAGTTTTCCTTGACTCTCCCTTCATCCTACTCAAGGACTGAGAATCGTTCCTAATCATTATTTAAATAAATAAAGTCAAATAACAAACTCTACCGTGTCAATACATACATTTGCTATCGCTGGGGGGTGGGGGAGGGGGAGGGAGGGTGGTGATACCTACAGGGAAAGACATTAAATTATGAAACATAAAGGGCTTTTTTTGATGAGAGAGGATCTTCTAGGTGACAATTAGTCTGAGCATTTTTACCTTCTTCTAACCCCATTAAAGCAAGGAGGTGAGCAGAATCTTTTCAGCACAAATGCAATAGGAGTTTTGTAGCAGCCAGTCTGTCCAGGGTTTGCATTTATCTGTCCAATTAGTGCAAATGCTGTAAACAGTCTAAAGAGCTGATTGGTGGGACTCAACTTTCAAGGTGAGCTTTGAACAAAGAGAATGTTTGAAAACTTTGCAATTAGATGTTTAGTTGTGATACTAGGAAGTGGTTAATCATCACAGATTGGCACAGCTCAAGTGAAGAGGACAGAAGAGGTACACACTGAGTACCAAAAGCAGAACCAAGGAAGAAATCTCATTCTTCCCAAGGAAGCGCCTTCACAGATATGCTAATGGTCTGCCCAGGGGCACATCCTAGTGAGAAAGGCTTGTTAGCTACATGATACAAATTGTACTTACGTCTATGTGTTTTTGAATATTTTATAGCTGTGATACATGATAAATGGTTCAGTTCCCATCACAGTACAAATTTGTGTCTAAATAATTATTTTACTGTCCTTGTAAGTTACGAAGACTTCTTAGGAGGCATCACCACTACCTAGAATTCTGCCTGGCACATGTGGTAGGAGTTCACTAAATATTCTATAAACAGAACTCAGCTATAATAGAGATGAAAAATCTTAAAAAAAAAAAAAAATCAGAGCAAATTCCTCTGCAGTCTTGTCTGGAATTATAAAGCATTAGGTAGACATCTTGTAAATGTAAAAGAAGTGTCACCATTTTATGTGTGTGTATATGTGGATATAAATGTTAGTTGAGCAGAAATAAATAAATAATATGTACAGTAGATATAATACCATAGGTTGAAAATTATTTTTCTTTCAGGCTTTATTAATATATTTGGTGTCAATCATCTTTAGATTTGTTCTGATGCTTATTTCTAAATCTAAATATTCTTAAGAAAAATATCTACTCAGTCAAGATGAAGAAGTTTGACACAGTAAGATATGAACAGACCCAGAAGTCAGAGACTCAAGTTCTGATCCAATGATTGGCGTCCATGGGCAACCATTTCACACTTCTGGAGCTGCATTTCTGCATCTCGAAATGAGAGCTGGTTTAAGTATCATATCCAAGTGCCTGGGTTTTCCGAATGACAGTTGCATGTCCAAACTTCTTTCTCTTCTGCCATCCAAACCACTAGAATATCTTGGAAATTCTAGCACTTCACTTTTCAATTATATTACATAGGCTGCCTTGAACTCAAAGAAGCTCTGAGATCTTTTGGTCAATTTTATTTCCGGAAATTTGGTGAAGAACTATGATTGTGGTATTCCAAGTGCTCCCTTCCTATGATACTAAGTTTCACAGGTTTTTGTTTCTGGACACCAGAAGGTCTAGCACCAGTTTACATATAAATGTCTCTTTTCCAAGCTCCCGACCCCATTACTGCTGCGAGAACAAAACAAAGTAACATCCTGAATCTGTTCCTTCAGCAATCAATCCAGGATTAATTCAGGGCGAGGAAGTAAGTTAATTCAGTTCTAGTGACATTGAATTGAGTCAGAATTAACAGTTTACTGGCCGAAAGGAGTGAAAGATTTCAAGTGTCTTACTAGTTGGAACAGAGTAATTTTCCACTGCTGAACACTATCGACTTTTTTTCACTCAGCAATGTTCTTGGAGCATTCTTTCTGGGAGTTATTAGTGTCTGTAATCCGCAAGGTCTCCCACTGCCCACAAAATGAAAAGAGTTGATATTTACTGGGCAACTATACTGTACCAGACCATTTAATGCCTAGGTATGTTATTTCATCTGATCATCAAAATTGCTTTAAAATATATTGAGTACTTTACTCCTATCTTTGATGCTTCTGGAGTGTGGTCTCAACTTATCTTTGGAGCCTACTTCTCCCAACATGTGTCATTTCATCCCAATTAAACTATTTGCCACTCCCTAAATATGCACCCTTGATCGGCCATATCTATAATTTTTATTATTCCATGTGAGTCAATGCTTTTTATGAACAATAACTACTTATTTTGAGCTCCTTCTTTACTTTCACAACCTACCCCCTCAATCTAGGTGAAATGCCATCTGCTTAAAAAGTCTTTTGTGCTCTACTCAACTCAAAGTTGGCACACAGTGGTATTCAAAATATATGTATTGAGTTGAATTGAACTCATGTATTTTTTGTTTAAAATACGAGTTTAAAGGAAATTAACTTTAAGAACTGATGTAAACATGTGTATAGAGAGGATGCCTAATGAGGCAGGTTATTGCCAAAACATATTTGGACTCTATTTTCTCAAATAGAGAGAAAAAAAAAAAGATAAATTCTAAGAAGGATGCACAAAGAGTGATGAACTAATAACAGATTTTTCTGGCTTTTCTGATTTTACACTGTCATTAGCAAATAAAACTGAGATGAATGCTATTTTGTAAAGATATGGATAATTTTAGATTTCATTGGTGCATCCAAAGAGAGTAGCAGAATCACAGAAATGGATTTGCCATTGTTATTCTGCTGCTATTGGAGATGGTACTCAAAGACTATGGGGACATGACACATTCACAGGCACATCACTCTGACTGTCAGTGTGTGTGTGTGTGTGTGCCACAATACTGCTGATTCAACATCGCATCTCTTTTGTATGCATATCATGTAGGAAACATGGCAAGCTGCCACCTTCCCAAACACTTACAGACACATTAATACTCTCTAAAATACATCACTAGCTCTTGAGAAGGGCCAAAATTTTGCCACCTCAAAATATACCTTTTGAGGTATGGATTTTAAGCTGGTCATTAATGTGGGGAGAGGAAGAAACTATCCTCTACCTTCAAGATTCTTTTGGCTGGTCTAATAATCACATAGACATGGGACAGATTAACGAGAGAAAATGACCAAATTTAATTCATGTGTATGGGAACCCCACATGTTTGAGAGATTCAGAGACAGAAAGAGATGACATTCTGAGCTAGGGATGAGGTAATGCACATTGGAGCTTCAGAAGGTAACTGCAAGGAGAGCACATGTCCAGTAGTTATTAGCTTGTCCTACCATATCCCCCTTTACTGCCTAAGGAGTTTTAGATCGAAAAACCAGCTTCAGGAAGGGAAGCTTAGCACATTCACTTTAGCACATAAATCAGTGTATGTGTGGAGTATAAGAAATCTTTCAGGATGGCCTCACAATAATTTGTTTACAGTGTGATTGTTCTTTCTCCTACCTGAGAATTACCTACTTTCTCTTTGTAATCCCAGGCCCTTGCACCCCTTCTCCTTTGTCCAGCGTGACATATAAACCTGACTGCCCAGCGTGTTTCAGGTCTCTATTCATACTGCGCTCTCCAATGTACATTTGCATAATAAACTTTGGACATTTTCTCCTGTTAATCTGTCTCTGTTCATTTGATTATTAGCCCAGCTAGAAGAATTTAGGTAGGAGAAAGGTTATTATTATTATTTTTTTACATCCTACAATCTACTTGTGCTTCCAAAGTAAGGCAAATCACATACATACCTGGGATATGCATATCACCTTTGAAGTCTGCAGTGACTGGCTGGGAAGGGGCTTCAGGTCAATTCATTTCTGGTGTTAGGGATACCAGAAATCAAATGAAGAAGTAAATGAACACCTTTAACAGTGATTTACCATGATATCTGGACTGACTCTCCAAGTGTTTTGGAATAACAAATTGTGTTCAAAGAACAAGAAGTATTACTATTATTTTTTTAAAAAATTTGTTTTATTTTAGGAACATGGGTTCTAATTCTAGTCCTGTCTGCACTTTTGACATTTAGAGCAAAATCTCTCTGTAACCAGGCAACGTGGTTTTGCTTTGAATAAAAGGACTCCAGCATCACCTTCTCCGGACATAAGCTGGTCATTATTCTTCTTGGAAGCACAAACATTATTACCTTCAAAGTCTCCATTTTCCCACAGAGTCAGTTCCTCTGTTCACTTCCTGGAATGAGCTTTTCATTAATACTGTTTTTCTCTCTGATTTTCTCCCTTCAGGAGAGAATGTGAGAAGCCAGCTCTTCATGCAGTTTCCATAGCTTCACCCCTCACCCAGAAAATCTTAAGGACTGTAGATTTAGTTGCGCAGTGCCAAGGTGTCGACACCAAATGGATTGAAAATTTTTTAGTTCAGCCTGGTAGGCAGATTATATCATCAGTATTTTCATCATTAATTTTATTTCTTGTTCAAGAAAATAAATATGTAAAAGTATGCAAGAAGAAGGCATTTAAAGAGGCCATCTCAAAAAAACAAGGAGTCAAATCTAATCTTTTTACACATCTCTTATGAAAAGAGTTTCCAGGTTAAGTGTATATTGGAAATTTCATGGGGGAGAAAGAGGTAGAAGGGGACCATCAGCTAAATGTTCGTTAAAGAAAGGTTCCTTACAAGGCTGAAGGTGGTGACTAAAGTTAATTAAGAAAAAATTTTCTCTGCTTTTACCTGGCTTCCTAAGGAAGTTAAGTGATTGCAAAAAAGAGATGATAAATGTGACTGGGAGTCCAAAACCAATCTATTCTCTTTTGCTCTAGGAAGACATTTGGCAAATGTGATTGCGTTTCTTTATCCCAAACCTAACTTTATTAACAGATTAAAGTAGCAGACTATGCTTGCTTTTCAAATTATTTAAATCTGCATTTGAAAACATGATTCTTGTAAGCTGTCCAAACAAGAGTAAAAAAATATATCGAAAAATTAACTTCAAGATCTTCAGGAAGTTTGTGAGTCATTCTGGATATAGAAAAATATCATGTGTAAAATCAAAACTATTTTTTAAAATAAACTAGATATTTTAATTGAAAAAAATTAATTGACAAAAATTTAAATATTACAAAATATTGTTCATCAAAAAGTAAGTTTTCTCCATACCCTGTTCACTGGGCCAATTTTCTGAGAGTGACTCTTATTATTACTTATTCTTCCAGAAATAGGCAAATAAAGCCTATGCAAACATGATCATCTACATGTGTTTATGTTATTTTTGTCTACACAAAACATATGTTTTTCTGTACTTTGCTACTCCTATTTTTAAAATCAAGAACATATCATGGGTGTCTCTATATACTTACATTAAAGAAATAACAAATTATTACACTGTGTCAATCTCCATACTTTATTTAATTTGGCCTCCTATTCATGTGTATGTATATTATTTCCAGATGTTTAGTTCAACATTTCAAGAAATATCTTATGCCCCTTACAAGGCATGACCTCAGGAAATTTATTTAATCTACATCTCAGTTTTCTTATTTGTTAATTGGGGACAGCAATAGTGCTCATCTATGGCAACCACTTTTTACTGACTACCCAGCAACCATATCCTCCTTTTTAAAGCGTTAGAATGATGACTTTTTCTTGGTGGCCACACAACATGCTCAGTCAAGCCAAGTCCCTCCCTAGTCCTAGAGGATAAAAAGTGATTGGTCTTAGCAAGATTGGCAATGACATTCCCCTTTGTTAGTGATCAGATTAAGCACAGGCACAAGATCTGGCAATATAGTTAATTGTTTAAGAGTGTAATTCTGGAGTCAGCTGCCTGGGTAAGAATGCCAGGTCCAGCATTCATCAGTTGTGTAAACTTGGGCAGGTTACTTATAAACTCTTTGCTCTTTAGATATAAAAATAGTGCCTACTGTACAAAGGATAGTTTGAAGATTAAATGAGTGAATGAATATTAAGAACTTACGGCGACATCTGTTAATTATTAAATGCCAAATAAATGTTGCTATTAATATTATCTGTCCAATGAAACATAAGAGAAAGTTTGTGCCGGGTGATGTTATTAGTAAGATTTTTGCTCCTGATCAAGAGACGGACTAAAGAGGCACTGACAAACTTCCTGTTTCTGATGCTACCATGTGAATTGTGTGAGGCTGATAATCAGAGCTGTTGCAGCCACCCTGCCACCATGAGAAGGCCAAGAGAACTGCCCAGGCATCAGCCAGAGCCCAGACTGCTGCACCACAAATCTGCACCATAGATTTGCACCTAGGATCACTTACCACCATACTTCATACTTAATTAGATAACATATTTGTAAATTGTGTAGCCAACTTCAGTGGATATTTGGTTACTTGCTGCTAATAGTGCTCCTGATAGAAATACTTTATAAGGTGTTTCCATGGATTAAATATTGATACGTAAAGCAGTTAGAATAATGCTCGGTCTATAATAAATGTTCAATAAGTGATAATTATCATTCTTACTATTATTATTGCATTTGAGTACATATGTAATTACATATTTTACATAAATTGCCAAGAAAGTAACTTCTGGGTCACAGAAGATGTGCATTCAAACTTTAATATGTATCATCAAGTTACCTTTTAAAGAAGTTACATCAAATTAAAATGACAGTATTTATTTCCACACACCCTTGCCAACACATAGAATTAAACTAATCTAATATTTAGATAAATATTTTAATTGTAAGTGAGATTAAGCTTTTTAATTGTAAGTGAGGTTAAGCTTTTATATATTTATAAACCATCTTAGTTTATTTTTTTCTGATCGGTGCATTCATGATCTTTACCCCTTTATTGAATTTTAAGAACGTTGTATATATAAAGAAAACCATCCCTTTGTCATAGGATACAAATATAAATCTGTCACTTAAAAATATTTGTCATGCAAAACCTTAATTTTTATAATAAAATTTGTCATCAATTTATTGCTCACAAAAACTTTTATTACTCCAAGTTTGTAAGCAATAACATTAAAAAAAAACACAAAAATTATGATCCTGTATATTCTTCTAATCTTTCATTTTTAAAAAACATTCAACTGGCGGATCCACTTGTATTTAGTATCAGACATAGCTTTATACTTTTGTAGATGGCTGGCCACTTTCCCAATACCATTTTAAATAACAATTCCTGTTTCTCCATTGATTTTAATATTACATATATTATATACCAAATTTTCTACTTATACTTAGAACTGGACTCTCTAACCTATCTTATTGTTCTATTTGTATATAATATGCTATTACCAAATTGCTTAATGTAGAAATATATTTATATATCAATTGAGTTATATCTCACTTATTATTTCCATTTTTTGAAAAACATTTCTGGCTATTCCCATGTGTTCATTTTTCCATAAGGACTTTAGATTCTGTTTTTCTAATTTAAAATATTTCATTAATATTTTAATATGGATTCCATCGAATTTATTAATTTAAAAACTGAAAGGTGTAAGCAAGCTTTTTTTTTGGTCCTTGATATTTTTCTTCATAAAAATTATGCTGATTTCTTATTCAGCTCATTCCTAACTTTTTATTGTCATTATTTAAAATGGTATCCTTTCTTCTATTATATATTCTAAACTATTGTGTTTGTGAATTTAGGGAAGTTGAATGACAGTCCCTAAACCATTTTGAACAGAATATGTCTAATATAATTCAACTTTTTTCCAACACAAATTGCTACTATTATGTAGACTTGTATCTAATAGACTTGTAGCTATGTAAGGTGTCACAATAGACACAATAAAATGATAGATCAAATCTTTAGAAGTGTAGGGGGTAAAGATTGCATAATCCAACACCAAAATTAGATAAAGATAGCTTTGTCCAGTGTCATTTATGAATGTAGTTGTTAAAATTAAAAATAAATCTTCACGATTTAAATTTTTGAGTCTTATATCTCATTTCTTTAATTCTAAGCTATATATTTTTTCACATTTTAATGTTTTTGAAATTAAGAAGCAATTTATAACGATTTACATATGTATGTGCTTATATATATCTTATGCAGTAATGTTTCTTTTTCCCATTGAAAAGTTCTTGATCACAATAATTGATGGCACCTAAGAACTGAGAAAATACAAGATATTGTAACCATGTAGGATCCCCCCATCACTCTAGGAAAGCAAGGATGGTTTAATAAATTTATTGATATTATTAGTTATATCTGTTGTGTAAAAGAAAAAATACATAAACTTTTTGAGAGATGTTGAAAAATTTGGATAAGATTTAATATTTCCTAATTTTTTTAAAAGTATAACATATTAGATAAAGAATAACACTTCTTTAGCATAAAAATATCTCAAATCAATTACAACCATCTTTCTTGTAATAAGATACTACAAATGCTACATTAAAGTCAGGAGAAAGAAATGAAGTCCTTTCTCATTGTGTGAAATAAACTTTTATGAATTCAAAGTTTTAATGGATTAAAACATAAAGCATAAATGTAGTAAAAGAGGAGTGTAACATGAATATTTAGATACATTCTCTTTCTGAATTAAATTTGAAGTAAGTTTAATAACAAATAGGAAATGCAAAACTCAATAACCTCCTTATATACTTGTAAACCTCTAGTTCAAAATTAAAGTGGAAAAAGTACTCTCCATGACAATAGCAATAATGTTACAAACATAAAAAACTAAGAATGAGTTGAAAAAAATTGAAGACAGCTATAAAACTCTGCTAAAAGACATAAAAACAACTTATTGCCTGTTTATACAGAAATCTTAAGTATGTCACTATATACAGTTTTAAGACCCTACAAATATTTAGCAGCTTCTCACTCTTAATTTCAATATCAGGGCTCAAAAGCTTACTACTCAGTTGTCTCATTCTCATTTGTCTGTGCTCACCCATTTTTGTCCATAAATTCTAGCATTACTTTTTTTTTTCTTGCTTCTGTCTTTTGCCTTTCACTAAAGGAAGCCAAATCAAGCAGTACAATCTTCAGTGCTCTGATCCACTGCAGAGTTTGCACACATCCTACTGTCCAGAGTAGCATATTTAAAGGAGCTCCAGCATTCGATTCAATGAATGACCTTGAGAGAACGCTTTGCTGGATGGCTTGTTTTCAACATGGCAGTCTGATATCCTAATAGTTGTAACTGTTTTCTCTTTTCTCTTTTGTCACTCAGTATTTTCCGCCATCAGTGTTTACTGGTTTTCATGCCTGTTTCGGCTTCTAAATGATGTCAGCATGATCACCATCTTTCTCCTCTGCATGTTTTGTAGCTTTTTGCAAAAGGCAGGCTCAATATTTCATCAATGGGTTCTTCCCATCCATGTGGCAACCTTTACCAACAGCACTTATACTATGCTACTTCTTTGCTGCTACAAAGTTTTGTGTATTTTTCTAGCTATTTGTGAGTTTGAAGATTTCCTGGAAGCCTGGCTATTCTAGACAGCAGAAGGTCACATCAAATTGTCCTTACAGATAAAGAAACGAGCAATTTTTATTATAAATAGAATTAATGTGTCACTTGGTAAATTAAAAGTAATTTTAAGAATATAATTACTAATAATGGATGAGAAAAGCACAAAAACGAACACTTTCTTCCAAGAATTATGTACCAGACACCATGCTGGACATGGTATAATTGACATTACACAGTCAATTCTTATTATTCATAGTACTTATATTCTAAAGTCACCATGAACACTGAATTACAGAATACTGAATTACAGAATACTGAACCATTGCTCCTAAGGTTAGGTTCTCGGGAGCTTTTGTTACATTTTTTTTTTGTCAAATAACCAACACATAACTTGGTTATATGTGTGTTTATATTTAAAGGAAGCTTATTTCATATATATTGTTCATTAATATATTAACATTGAACTCATGGCCAACGGCACTATTACTCATGTCTGAGTGAAGCTTATCAAACATGTACATTTTCTCTATAAGGTACATCACAACCTTCTTGTACTTAGAAATACTAGACAGTACTTCAGCTCTACATATGGAGGCCATTTAATGAAAGAGTGAAATTACCAACAAAAAGAAAAAAAATAAAATGGTGCTAAATAAGTCATGAAAACAGAAACTGCTTTTGGTATGAGGGCTGAAAGAAGGCGGCAGAACACTGCCTTGTTCAGATTCAGCTGGGAATGTAAGTCAGGCAGTTCAAATTTTCCACCACTCTGTACACGTCTACAAATGCCCAGGAAAGTGCCACAAGCACTGACTTTGGAGATACAAATAAGTTTTGACAAGCAGGTGAATTTGCAATTACTAAATTCATGAATAATGAGGGTTGTTATATTTGATTTTTCATTTAACATTTAAAATAATTCTCAAAGATAAACTTTGGTATCCCCAATTTACAGATGAGAAAGTGGAGGTATAAAGAATCTTTGTCTAAAGAAGCTTCAAGAATACATTAATAATTTGTGAAGCTTTGTTCAATTCTTAGACCTTCATTCTTCCCACAACAGTTTTCCAAATATGAATAATGACCTTCTAACTCATCTTCTTTGAAGAAAATCAAGTATATTTGCAATATTTAAAATAATGTGCATGCTTTCTTAAAACAATAAGATATTGATCCATGTGATTTTCCTGGATGACTTGTAATCTTATTAAGGTATTTGTAAGTATTTGTAAGTATTTATAGAAATAATATGTATTATTTTCTCTCAGATTCCTAAATTTCTTTTCAGAAAGATTAAGAAGGAATTATGACAGTAGTTCTCAACCATAGCTTGTATCGGAATCACTCAGGAAGTTAATAATATAAATACCCTAATCCCAACCTGGGCCAATTAATCAGAATCTCTCAGTGTGAAGACTAGACATTTGTAATATATTTAAAAGCATCCCATGTTATTTGAATGTAGAGCTAGGCTGAGATCTAATTGAGTTGGGGATGTAGAAACTATGTAAGCCCATTCACTTCATCTTCCTCAATAAGGGGTCATGAAAGAAGTAGAGAGAAAAGTAAAGATCCATTATGT
Source organism: Cynopterus sphinx (assembly GCA_030015415.1). Lineage (NCBI taxonomy): Eukaryota > Metazoa > Chordata > Mammalia > Chiroptera > Pteropodidae > Cynopterus > Cynopterus sphinx. Next base: position 91,517,512 of record CM057384.1, on the reverse strand, counting down.
TATTTAAAAACTGGCTGAACAGTAGAGTAAATGGTAATCTAACACCTTTGACTGAAAGAGGAAGAATCTCCCAATTTGGAGTAGAAATGCTATCACCCCTTCTTTCTTCCTTAGATCAGCACAAACACGAATCTTGTGGGATCTTGGTCGAAGATTTACAATCAGCATACAAGGAAGATAAGATTTCATATCACTATAAATGCTCAAAGGCAGGGACTATCCCTATTTTGCTATTTTGAATTCCCAGATCCTAGTACAGTCCCTGCAACAATGTACATCTCATCCGGGTCCAATATATTAATGATGCAGTGCACTGATTTGAAAATGGATAAAGCAGGAACTTTCAATCCTTGGTTAGTTTGCTACACATTTATTCATAGACAAGTATGCCTTCTGTGTGGCTGTTTACTATGCAGCATACAAAAAAAATGTTTCTTTTACCACCAAGAAACCTATTCAATAATAACAAGGCATATATGAACAAGGCATATAAAATATAAGTAACCCACATTAAACAATTATTTTAGGAGCACCTCATTTAACAACAAAGATGATAAGTACTACTTTTGGGAAAGTGTTTAGGCAAAGCTTCACGGAGGAACTGGGTCTCTAAGAGGCTCCTGGAGAAACTTCAAGCTCTGCATATAAAAAAGCAAGTCCATCAAAGGAACATTCAGCACATGAAGGAGATAACAGTGGAATCAACTCTCTTGTCTACAGGCCTGGCTATGAAGGAGCTGACATTTTCTCTGGGTTTGGAAGGGGTGTGTGAGTACTAGCGAATGAGCACCAGCAGTCGATTTTCTCTGCTTTTTGTGATTTTTATTTTCATTGCATATTTGAAGTGTCTATTATTTCCTACAGAGTCAAGTTTCTTTTTATGTGCAGATTCTACTGCACATTAAGTATGCTTACATGAGAACAGCTTCAGGTTACAGTTCTATTTGAAGCTCTTCTATGTAAAGGGTGATTCAGCCTTGATTTAAGAATATTTCTCATTATTGTGCATTTTCCTGGTAAACTGATATTCTCTCAATTATACCTTGCCAGGTGTATGGGCATGTTTATTGCTAAGACAGAATAATTTTTATCATGCCCTTTCTGATCCAAGGGAATTAGGAGTAATAAGTATGCATGGGGAGTAAGTGTATCAGTGTTCTTGAGTTCTTGGCACCACAAATTCCATGTACAATGAGTACTATGTTCCTGTATGTTTCAATATTTCAATAATTTTGATTGCTGCCACTGAGCAATTATTTGATTTAAAATCAGCTTTATTGTAATTGGGTTGAGGGTCACTCACAAATAATTCCACTCAGTGATGGGGAACAGCATTATCATGTGTACCTAATTCTGAGGCAAAGCAGAGACCAAAATGATCACTTTCTTCCTTAATAAATGAGATGCCAATGAGCCAAGTATAGGACCAAGCCATTCCTTGAATCATTGGACCTTGCTTTCTTTTGCGATGTGTGAGACACAGCAACATGCAAAGTCTTTAAGTATTACTAATTTCATTATTATTATTAAATAATGTGTGCCACAGGAACATAGTCTACACTTGGAATGGGCTAAAGAATGCCCAGCAAGGACTTCTGTGTGTAGATGACTCAAAAGCACTCAGCATTATCTAGCTGCATAATTCGATAGTTGCATTTTTAACACTCCCTGGAAAGTGGAGAGGGGTGTGGGTTCTGAAGAAAAGAAGGGGGTAAGTGTGGGTGGGAAGGGGAACTGGGGAATTCCAGGGTCTAGCACAGACTTCAAAGTCCTATTCTTGCTAATCTCATAATGTCCTTGAGCCCCACTCAAACAGCTGCAGTTGTTGGTAAAACTTTTCTTAACCCTTAATGTACTTAGTCCCCTACAAACAATCCAGAAAATCACACAAAGATCTGCTGACATATCTCATGGAAACACTGATTTTGTTGTTTGTTTTTCTTTCTCATCATTTTATATCTTAGAAGCATTCACTCAATATTAACAGAGTGAAGCTCCTTTGTACAAAGCACTGTTTAAGGAGAGAGGGGAATTTTAAATATAAGAATTATTTTCTGATTGCCAGGAGTTACAATTTCCCAGGAGATGTAGAACAGTATATGATGTATGAAAAAAGAAAAGAAGGAAGGAAGGAAGGAAGGAAGGAAGGAAGGAAGGAAGGAAGGAAGGAAGGGAGGGAGGGAGGGAGGAAAGAAGACAGACAAAAGATTATGAACAACAAGAGAAGAATGAGATCATCACCAACTGGGGAAACTGGGGAGTGTTTCACTATTTAAGCAGGTGTTTCTTGAAGAACACCTAGTCTTCTCATTGTCCAAGGTGTGTTCAGGATGCAGTGGTTGAAGAGAACGACTGAGAGACTGGAACAGCTGGGAAGAAGAAAGGATCACATAGGATGGCAGCAGTTGAAAAAGCTGAATGGGAGGTTGGCACCTAATTGTATAAAGTGATGAAGCTTTTCTCATTAAGAAGCATGCAATTGAGGAGATGCTTTAGAAAAATAATTGCCTTGCTTATGGGCAGTACTGTTTGGAGACAGAAGATGGGCGCACGGCGCACTTAGGGGGATAAGAATAATAATCCTGTACATTTCCTACAGAACTTTACCTTTTTATGAAGTACTTCCATACTTATCTCATTTAATACAGGTAAGGGAAACTGAGATTTAGAGTGGTAGTGGAAAAAAGGAGGGGATGGATATAAAAGAAATTATATATAAAAAAAATGATTTCCAGGTCTTGGTGACTAACCTGCAGGGCATGGCACTGGTGGAAGGAAACAATCTAGCTAGAGTCAGTCAACTCCTGATCATCGTGAAGCTGTAACTGCTGGTCTTTCACTTTTCTGAATTCCTAGAACACACTGTCCAAAGCACATAATCAGTTAGTTTATTCCTTATCAGTGCATTTTGTTTTTTAAGTGTTAGTCTTTTATCCCCAAGTCTGTAAGTACGTAAACATGAATATTACTTTGTTTATTTTCATTGTATTCTTGGTATCGGCTAGGCCAGCATGGGAAAAACACAAAAAGATTTATTAGATAATGCTCTATCACGTACTTGAAATATAACTTCTTATGCAATGGTGTTGGTCCTGCAGGCATTTGCACAAGAGTTGTAGCCCTTTCTTTTGATGACCTGTGGCTGGTGCCCTTTCTCTTCCTCTATTTTTTGTGAAGGTCCATGAGTGAAGCCCCTTCCTGTTGCAGGCTACTTTGATTGGTGTTGGGTAGTTGTTCTTTTGTCAGCTGTGTGTGTGTGTGTGTGTGTGTGTGTGTGTGTGTGTTAGTATTTATGCTGAGCATCTTTTACGTGCTAGGCAGCACAACTTCGAATTTGAATTAAAAGAAAATCACTGTTGCGAGTCCTCAAGTAGCTACAGTGGTTTCCTGGACGAGATGTTGCCATGCTTTTACAACACGAGCCCCTCCCCAAGTGATGCTGACATCTTCATCTCTGGGCTGGTATATGAACATGATGAATGAGGTCGTGTGGCATAGCAGTTTGGGTTACGTCTCCAGAGTAAGACAAACCTAGGTCTACTCCTGAACCCTGCATTCAACCAGTAGTGTAACTTTGCAGCAGTCAGTTAGCCCGGTGTTGGAATCTTTTTCCCAAGAATGCTTGGAGGATAAAATGTGACCATGCCTGTACGTGCTTAGCACATTAGCGGCACATCACAGGTGCTCAGTAAATGTTATCTGTGTTGTTGGTGGTGTTTGAGAAAGGACACCAGGGGCCAATAATCTGGCTTCAACTTCTATTTTGTTACCTGAGAATAGTAAGCAGCTATGCTTACAAAAAAAAAAAAAAAGAAATACTTTCAGTGTATACTTTTAAAGCCTGTGCTTTTTAATGTAATGTTTATTCAGCTGAGACTCTTGAGCTGGTGGATAAAGAAGTTTTTAGAGTACACTATTAGCCCTCACCCTTTCATTATGGAAAGGGCCTACAGGAGCTATTTTGTAGCAATAGCTAAAAAGTTGGGATTTGACTTCTATGAAAGTGAACTGCCATCTGTTGGTCCTGCAGGCATTTGCACAAGAAAGAGTAGCCCTTTCTTTTGATGACTTGTGGCTGCTGCCCTTTTTCTTCCTCTATTTTTTGTGAGGTCCATGAGTGAAGCCCCTTCCTGTGCAGGCTACTTTGATTGGTGTTGGGTAGTTGTTCTCTTGTCAGCTGATAATGTTCCGATGGCTCGTGCAGTTCAGCTTTGAATGACACAGTGTCATCTGTGTCAGGCATTTACTTTCAGTACATTTTGTCTCACAGATACATCTCTCTGAGATGTGTCTTTCCCATCTGTCTATCTGATTCAATGCTTCTGCTTAAGTGACACATAAAGCCTGTATCCAGTTCTTTATACCTAAGCCCTTCCTTTGCCTTTCTTTTCCTTATTTCACTGAGACAGCCACACAGAGCTACAGAAACGACTGTTTATTCTCATTATTAAATGGATTCTTTGTGATCATGACTTCAATATTGTAAATAAATAGGCCCAAAACACACACACATTTACATACAGATATGCATATGTATTCATACATTAATACACAAGTGAATGTTTTTATATATTTTACATCAATCTTATACTGACAGATTAAAATAGCCAGACAAAAAGACATATTTGTTTATACCCATATAATTTATACATAAATATATAGGTAGATATATATTATGCATAGATATTTTATATTTTATATGTTTTGTATCATCGAGTAGGTTCACATCCTTCTTTCATTTTCTGTTGGGTTTTACATCCCCAAAGTTGTTCAGAATATGAGCATCTGAGCGTGTGGAAAAGATATATCAGCTACCATCCCTTTGTCCCTGCTTCAGGATGGAATATCGAGTCTCCACTCCACTTTAAGGGGTGTTCCACTGCTTCTGATCTGTGCTCTGCAACAAGCTATCACCATCTTACAATCTGTAGGATAAGTAAGGCTATCTGGATTCACTGGATAAGTTGCCTCCCTAAAGGTTATAAGTATCATTTTCTTCTGTCTACAACTGGGCATGCTCACTGTGACTTCTGATGTGGCAAAACTTCATTCAGTAGAACTTCCAAGATTTAAAATGTGTGAATTTAGTTAATCTACATTTGACTGTTCTGATTTAGGAATTAATGTGTTCCTATTTTCCTACTCTTTTATAATGTGTGCACTTTGTCACTAAAACACCAACACGACTGTGTTAATTTGTGTGAATACGAACAAGCACATTTGCACATGAAAAAATACTCAATACTTCTTAAGTGTACCCCTCATAACTTATAAGGCATTTCATCTGTTAGTCCAAAATATTAAGACCTCCAATAGATACAATTCCAATCATGTAACCCTGTTAGTTCAAAGTGAACTTCAATAGCCCTTGAGATACCCCAGCAGAACTAGCTCACTGCACGAAAACATACCAAACAATTCTGTTTTAATGTACACACTGGTACTTGTTGACATACTATTAAATTGTTTTAGTAGGTCTTCCTTAGAAAGGTGTATATCTTGGTAGTTAAAACCCATGACACTGCAAAATATACTTTATATCCAAAATATTGCTCATAAGAAAATTGTAATTACAACATTTAGACTACGTAGCCAAACCATGTTGTTTTGTCTTGTCTTTGAAAAAGCGATACTAAGCTAAAATTTTACCTGTCATTGAGTCATCAGTGAGAGAAAAAAAAATTTATCATCTGGTGATTTAGTGGAATGTGGAGAGTAGCTGCACAATTAACCACAGTTCTGCCTGATTATTTTTGGTCACAGCTGCAATCTAGATGAAACCTTAGTGCCAACCTGTTTCAGTCTCTGAATATCCTATTCTTTCAGGAAATTTGTTTACCACAGCTTTCTCTCAAAGAAGATGGTGGTTAGTGATATATTTTTCAGCTAGTGACAAATTTTGCCAAAGGGGACACGTTTGCCTAGTGAACAAGTAAATCCAGTCCTACTCACACAAGCAGTCATTTTCTTTCACTTTTATCTTAAAATTTAACATAATCCTTGGCTGCTTTTGTCATCATATCTGAGAAAGTGAATGCATGGTCCTAAGTATGAATATGGATCAATATATACGCATCCCTTTAGGCTTAGGGAAAAATACAGAGATTCAGAGTCATACTGCCTACGGAACATTTCCAGCTTAGTTACAACAATTTGATTTTCTTCCTTTCACTCTAAAAATCTTAAAAATACCATTGGGAGATTTTCTCTTCCCCCCAATGATTCTCTAATATTTCCTTCTTCAGAAGTGTCTTTGTCTTACTAAAATGAAGATACTTCCTAATGATTTCAGCCAGTTCTCATGTCTGAGTAGACATTATAACCTCAAATGTCTTTCGTTAGATTGCCTGACACACATCTCACACCCATTCTGCAACCATTTTGGAGCTAATCTGCAAGTAAGTTAGTCTATGGAAAGAAAAGACTACGAGCTAAGACCAGGGAGTGAGCTGGACAAGGAACGACGGTGGAAGGTTTATTGTTTCCTAGATGTTTTGTGAATTACGCATGATAGCACCTGCTTTCCCTATGCCTTCAGAGAGGGAGAAGTGGCCCCTTAAGTTGGAAACTGTTACAGTGATGACAAAAGCAGTAATACAATAGTTGAGAAGAGGAAGGAGATGAAAGGAACATGCTCATTATCCACAACTTGACTGTTTTCTTAAAGATGTTTTCAATAAGGGGCTAAAGTGTCACATAATTTGCCCAAGGTTTCTTTTTCTGTCTCTGCCAGCAATGAAACAGACTTGGAACCCAACCAGGCCTCAGAGAGGGACCCGGCACCCACACGATTGCTTTGCTGTGGACAGGCCAATCTCAACATCTTCACCAGAGTGGATGTTGTTTTGTTGTCTTGGAAACAGATGTGTTTGCCCTTTTAGAGACACGCAAATCATTACGTTGTATCCCTGAAAAATCTCCAATATGCTAATTTTAGTCCTTCTATTGTTAGTAAGCTTCATTTGGTCCTTTGAGACTAAATCAGGCTTCCAAAAGGAAACACCTACAGCTGGAGGGATCAGGACAGGCCCAAGAGCCACCAGTTATTTCCACAACCCACCAGGATAAACTATTTGAGGTGGGAAAGCCCTCCTTATTCTAAATGAAAAGAAATCTAGAATTTATTCCATCCAAGTGCATAGTTGACGAAATCCAATTTTATTATAATTAAATAATTTTAAAGGATATGACATTATCCACGACACAATGATTTTTAATGCTGACTGTGTAATTGTGTATACATCAACATCTGTATATCATTTCCATTTATTTATCAAGCACGCTTTGAGGACCCACAATATGCCATATGAATTATTTAAAAGGATGTAATCGTTGAAGGAGTAAATGTTAAGTAAGAGAATAAAGAATGGTGGAAATATTATGATCTTTGAATGTTTTTCATTCTTCAAAGCAAATAAAACAGAAAGGTTGGGGTGATACCTGGCATACATATTTTTAAAAAGCCCTCCAGGTATATATAGAGATAACGGTCAAGAGTCTAGACCAGGAGGTATTTATTGACTGTCCTCAAAGACATGCTTTACGACCTTGCTTATGACCAGCATTAGCATCCCTTGAAAGTCTGTTATGAATGCAGAATCCAAAACTCCCAGACAGAGAACTCAATCAGAATCTGCATTTCAATAAGGTCCCCAGGGAATTACGAAGTCTGAAAAAGTTTGCAAAGACCTGTTCTACCATGGCACACACTATTGCTGGTTTACATATTTGAAGCCTATCACTAATCTTGCCCCTTCCTCCTTCAAACCAGCTTCAGAAGCCTTGCTGGAGGCACTGAGAGGCTGCATTGTGCAAGCAAGATACATTTTTCCAGTATTTGTCATATCTTCCAGAGCAGTGAAAACTCAGGCCCTGGATACTTTATGTGGCAGAGAGGGCCAAGTGCATGCGTGGCAATTTGTCCAAAATATGTTCTTCATCAAAGAAGCAGAGATCACATCTGGAAAGTAAGAGTTAAGCCTCTCCACTCACTGTGTGTGGTGTATCCATCATGAACTGCCTTCTTGTCAATACAAGTGTGGAGACCATGGAAAAAGACATCTCACATACATGCCTCAGGAGAGACTTGCACATTCTATCCCCCCTTTTCTTATGTACTTGGAGAATACTTCCTGATAGCCGAGGGTAAAATAATCCCTACTCTATCCCTATTTCTGCCTCTCTTTCTCTCTTTATGGCTATCTCCATCTCTAACTCTCCAACTCTATTTCTATTCATGCCTCCATCTCCTTCTCCATCTCTCAATATATCTAGCCAGGCTGCCATTTTCCAAACACCATCTGAGGTAGTTCACAGTAAAAGCACAGGATAAAATCATACATCACCCCAACCCCCTCCAACTGTACTGCCCTTGTTCTCCTGGAATGGGCCTCACCATCATTATTGCACATCCAGCCCCGCCTCCTTGGAGGTCATGTCCACTCTCTTTCTGCTCCACTATGCTGTCTCTTTCGCTCTCTCTCTCTCTCACTGACCCTAGGCCTTCTTTCTGATGCCTTGTGACTCCTCTTGGATTGCCACCTTGCTTTTCTCTAGATGTGAGCATTCCTTGCCTCTCCAACTAGACAGAGAAGTTTTTGAGGGTAAGGCCTGTGGCCCTGGGTGCCCCCAAAGCCATGCCCCCTGCTGTACTCATGAGGGGAACTCAGTAGCTATTTATTGAGTGTTTGTGTGTCCTTATCTGTTTCTATCACGGAGTGCAGAAGCATAAAAAGAGCACTGAGATCTGAGTCAGAGAATCACAGCGTCCTTTGAATGTTCTTTGCCATGATCTTTAAACTCTGCACCTCCGTTTACTCATTTATAAAAAAAGAGGGTTGAACTAGTCATCTCTATGTTTTTTTTCCAGCTCATACTTGCTCTATTTCTGTTACTGAAGCTTCTACTGGCACTGGTTTCTTTAGAATCCACTTTAATAGGCATATGATCTACCTGTTCACAGAATAATAATGTCCATCAACTTTTCTCTAACACATAGAAAGATCTGATTCTGTCATCATCACCAAATTACATAGGCTGCCTCCATTAAGAAAGCTGGGGAAACGGATTCATTCAGCAAACACAGAGTAGCTATCTGCTGTCAGACACTGCGCTGAGCCCTGGCGATGCATCCCTCAAGCCTAGGGAGAAAGGCAGACAAAGGAACCAACCACTGTAGCACAGCATGCTCTGTTCTACCTTACAGCACTCACAGAGAACTATCAGACAGTAGGACTGCTGGGCGTTATCAAAGAGGTGACAGTTCAGGTGAGTTTTCTAGAGTGAGCAGTACCAGTGGGCAGGGGTGGGGAGAACAGTGTTCCATGACAGAGGGAGTGATGAATACAGACAGGAAATTTGGGAGAACTAAAAATAACAGTTCAGTGTGGCTGAATGTCAAGAAGGTGTGAGGGCAGAGACAGCTGGAGTGGAGCAAGGAGCAATGGTGCTGACCACCTGAATGCCTGTCCACGAAATGAGAATTTAGGTGGGACAAACCAGGGGAATTCCCTCTTCCTCACAAAAGGAATCTCGTTTTCCATCAAAGTCTGGCCGAGAGTTCTTTGGAAGAGATCAGGCAGCCGGGATCCAAGCTTTGCCAAGACGCAGATTCCGCTAACCTTCACCAAGCTCCAGGCACCATCCCAGATACTTTTACAAGCATGAGGCAGGAATTAAAAATTTCAAAATAGGAATTTTAAAATAGGAGAGAGAGAGAGAGAGAGAGAGAGAGAGAGAGAGAGAGAGAGAGAGAGAGAGAGAGAGGTTCTTAAGGCTACACAAATAGCAAATAACAGACTCAGGGTTCACAGCTAGACCCTCTGCCAACAAACCCAATTTTCATTCTTTCTCAGTCCTATGTCTTGAAGAGTTTCAATGTGTTTTAAAAACCTGCTTAAAGCCATGGTATTTCTACAAGTGGTTCTTATTTCCTGCTGTCCTTGCTGCTTACCACAGCCACTCATTTTTTCACCCTGAACTCCAAACTGCATAAACATGTGGGGAGGTGGAAGGATGGATGCTGTAGGGCCAGAAGAAGCTGTGGGGATCTGGAGCAACTCCTCCCCCTTCCCACTCTGCTCCATTTACCTTGAGTTTGAAAAGACAGACCGTTGGGGACCAGGTTTTATCACTACTGACTTCCTTTCCCAAGAAATGTGAGCCCTGTGGATATGAAAAATAATTGGTGAAGTACTTTGAGCTTTCTTAGATATAAAGGACTGTGTAGGTGTATAATATTATTATTACCATTTTCTGTTCAAGAAGTGATTCTTAAAAAAAAAAATGGTATGTAATTTTCAGTTTTCCTCCCAGGCTGGCCTATGGCCATATTTAACATTCATATCATAGTCCTTTGGGTACACATAATTAAGATTTTTTTGTGACTAGTTAACTCTTGACTTGAGAAGTCTATTATGTAATATCAAATTTGCTCCATTATTAGTAGTGAGGACTCAGGTAGCCAACCCTGATGACCTTAAAAGAGAGATAGAAACATCTTCAATACATCAGCTAAAGCTGTTAAGACAGAATTCCTCAAAAGATCTCATAGCTGTATAAAAATTCATTTTAATTAATTAGCATCTTCCTTTATGGTGATTCTTTCAGTGCATTGGAGCTTTTTCATGGGTACTGATCTACTTGTGACAGAATCACCAATTTTACCAGAGTGTGAGATATTTCTTTGAGCTCCCTCCAGGCTCAGATAATTTCACAAGTTCACTTTAAGATGAAGTTAGGCAAGATTTCAAAAGTTACAAGCTTTTGAAGATAAAAGACACATATTAGTCTCTTAAAAGACAGGCCCATTTCTTTATATCCTCTCCCTGAGACACCTCGGTGCATCCCATCTGCAGGGCTTTCCCTGATGATGGTGAGATGACTCATATTTGGGAATCTTTCCTCAGTTTCAGCCTATTTGTTTCTCACACTGTAAATTATCCCTGGTGTCTAGTGTTTCCTAAAAGAAAAAAATTACATGTGCTTGAAAAAAGAGACTTGTTTTCGAGAGCAGTTTTAGATATGCAGAAAAATTTAGGAGTTATAGAGACTTCCCAGTTTTCGCTATCATTATCACAAGCTTACGCTGGCACATTTGTAATACTAATAAACCAATATTGATACATTATTAAGTCCACAGTTTCTTTAGATGTCCTTAGTTTTAAACTAATGTCCTTTTTAATGTCCATCTAGGATACTATATTACATTATTTGTCATGTTTCCTTAGGCTCTTCCTGGCTGTGGCAGTTTCTCAGACTGTTTTTGATGACCTTGACAGTTCTGAGGAGTGCTCATCAGGTATTTTGAAGAATGTCCCACTATCGGGATTTATATGTTTTTCTCATAATAAGATTGGAACTACGGGTTACTGGGAAGAAGACCATTCAGGTAAAGTGCCATTTTCATCACATCATAACACAGGTACAAACTATCAACATGATGTATAGGTGTTGATGTTGCAGTTGACCATCTGGCTGAGGTAGCATTTGTCAGATTTCTCCACTGTAAAGTTATTCCTCCGCCCTCTCCCCTCCTTTCTATACTGTTCTCTTTGGAAGGAAGTCATTATGTACAGCACATAAGTGTGGACTTATGTTCCTTCTCCTTGAAGGTGCCATATCTCCATAAATTACTTGGAATTCTTATGCATGGAAGATTTGACTCATTCTCCATTTATTAACATACTTAACCATTTATCTATAACAATACATATTCATGGATATTTGTTTTGTACTTTGGGTTATAATTCAATACTACTTTACTCTGTTCCTCAAACTGTTCAAGCTTTGGCCATTGGGAGCTTTTTCAGTTGGGATCTGTGTCCCTTTCACATACCCTACCGATATGTTGGCTTTAAAACTTTTTAAAAAATTGTTTGAAGCAAGTCCTTACTTTCTGGCACTGCAAGCTGCTCCAGGATCATCTTGTGCACGCGCTTTTCACTGGTGGAAACCATCTGGTCACCAGTGGTTGTTCATTTAAAGAGATTTGCCCTCAGCCTTTGAATGAGCCTGAGAGTGGATGTAGTTTAAAACTCCTCACGACTGGTACCTTGTAGAGCAAAGTCATGTCCTCCCAACTGAGAAAGTGGCCCGGGTCCCAGGTGCTGCCGTGTGGATGTGAGAGAGGATGCTACAGACATGCAGGTGACTAGATAAAATAATATCAGAAGGAGATTGCAGCTGAAGGACAGTCCTCTTTCACAAACCAAGTCCCACTTTCTCAGGCTCAAAAGACCAATCATTTACAGTTGAGAGCAACCAGCTAACAAACCTGATTATCTGCTGACAGAACATCTGAGCTGAGGTAGCCAGTTCTTAAATACATTTGTGCGAATCTTTGGTTTAGAGGGAGAGCAGAGAGGGAAGCATCTTCTTGGTGTCATGTGCCAACTGAAATTAGCAACTAATGAAAACAGATTGTATTTAGCAGATTTTAATATAAATTAGGTTAATGATGACACATTTGAAATTGTACACTGAAAAAATCAGTCTGTAATAACAAGCTAACAGATGTTGGCATTTTTATTATTAATCATACATTTCATTATCATCTGATTATTGTCAAACAATGTTTGACAGAAAAAAATTGTATAAATGATTCATACATATTTGTTACATTGTTAAGCACGCTAGGGTTTGTTTTATTAATGTAGTTACTTGAGTAGTCAGACATCACTCTAAAAATCTCAAGTTTAATCAAGACTATTGATCCATATGCAATGTGTAACAATAATCCTTATTTAACTGTGCATATCATTGGAGGATCTGAAAGAATTTTACATCCTGACTTATCTCACTCACCCTTCTATCCTCTTTCCTGCAAGGTCTACAGACAGGAGGTTCAGGTTCTCAGAGAATGTTACTGAACAAATACAGCAGAATCATCACACTTCGTATTATTTTTCAAAAAGATCCCAGAGAGAAACTGTTATGACCTTGCTGTTCTAGAACCTAGAAATTGAGTTTGTGTCTTCTATAAACAAAATGAAATTGAGAAACGAGTAATCCAGATAGCCTGCCACCATACCAACAAAAGTTCATGAAAGTTTTTTCCCCTCATGTTTTTGGTCAAATCTGCGAATACAATATATATGCTACAGATAATCAGTTTGTACTAGTGGCATAACATTTCTACTCAGATAGTTTTCTGGTTATGATTTGCAGAATACTCCAGACAGTTTTAGCACCATGTGATTTGTAACTTGTGTGTTGTCTGGGACTTGCATGAGGCCAGTGGCTCCTTAACTGTGGTGGAGTGTGGTTCATTGATAAAGACTTCCAAGGGTAGTATGGAAGCTCTGTACGTTCCCTCCATGAAGAATCGACAATGAAGTTGGAGATTCTTAGCAGAAAGGACAGCTTGTATGAGGTCAGTGGGCAACTACTTTATTTGCATGCTTGGTAGATCCTAAAAGCTCTTCTGAAAGAAATACTCCCAAAAGCTTATCAGAACATCACACCTGTTTACCATCTGGTCTGTGACTCCCAACATGAAAGTCATTCACCTTGACTGGTAAGATGCTGGGGACAGCAAGTGAGTGTGAAATGTTTTCATATCCTGAGCACAGAGGAAAGTCCATGGGCTCTTTGCCACTGATACACTAGGAAAAAAGTGTCTATTATATAAGCCAAATTATAGTACCCTGAGGGCCATGATCTGGCTCTAAGGTCAGATTAGTGGATGGCCACAGTTGTCTGTGATTCTTAGCCCCTAAGGAGTAAAGGAGTATGAGTAGAAATGTAACGCCTCTTTTCCCTTCTTTCAGCAGTCATATTCACAACTACTTAAATGCTCAACTACTATTTCAAGAACACCGATTTAATTAGGTATCAAATTATTAACCTGCCAAGTGTGTCCACATATTTCAACCCAACTTACAGTAGCCATGAGTATGGGCCTGGTGAAAGATAATTAGGGACCTTTCAACAGGAGAGATTAGCTAGAAATACTGATATGAGATTTGTATTTTTATGAATCAGATAGGGCCTTGGGGCCCTTCTGTATTGCAAGTCCCAGTGTTACAGCAAGCTACTCTAAGACAGAAACCAGTACAATGGCTTCTTCTCTTTGATCCTGGTACAGTGCTGCCTGGGGATATCAGTAAAACTGAAATGGGAATGTCCCTTGCCTTGGCCTTGAGATGTTATTGAAGTTAGGAGGCATGGAATCATGAAAGGAAGTCAAAGAAGAGGACTGGCCAGAAGGCACCACCTAAGGTTTGGGTAATTGAAAAGGTGGGAAGCCCTGAGGGTGTACCCTAGCCAAGGAGGGCAGGTTCAACTTGATGAGAAATCTAGGGCAGGCAAATTCAGGGGTTGACTGTAATTCATGTTGTAAAGGAGAGAAAGAGACAGAGAGAGAGAGAGAGAGAGAGAGAGAGAGAGAGAGAGAGAGAGAGAGAGTGCATGCGCGCACGCAAGCTAGCAAGAGCACGAGTTTTGTAAACAGCCTGCATCTCTCTCATAGTTCTGCTAGACCTGGCTTTAACAAGAGATTTACCGGAACAAAGAGGTACATTCTTGCCCCTTTCGGTGTTATGTTGGTTCATCCATGATTGCTATTACCTCTCTTAATCCAGAAAAGAGAAAATTCTATCTGTATTGCTTTTAAATTTTATTTTATCACTATTTATTTTAATAATTCAATGATTTTTAGCTAACTTCTAAAATTGTGAAATCATCACAAAATCCAGTTTTGGAACATTTCCATCATCCCTACAGAATTTCTTGTTCCTGTTTGCTGTCAATGTTGTTCCCCATTTGCATCACTTTTGAGAGTAAAAGCAATATACACCTGTTGAATAATCAAGATCGATTCCCTGAAATCAACTGAGTGCTTGAGGCTCCGAAATAGAATGATTCTCCTCAGTAATAAGATTTTTTTTTTAGCATTTAAGTTTTGCAAATTTTTATTTTTTCGTCAACGGCAGTCTTTGTTGACACTGACAACCAGGAGAGAATTTCTAATTCTCACTGGGTATATTTAGTTAAAAATATACACGTCATGCGTACCTGCTGGCGTAGCTCCCTGACTGCCAAAATTCAGATCCTCAATTGTAGGTGCACATTTTGATGCTGCCTGCTGTGGGGTGTTTGTTGACACCCAAAGCCAGTTCTCTGATTCCCTGGACATCAATTATGTGTTCAACAGCTCAATTCAATTCTGATACCAACTACTCAGAGTTAGTGCAGACCTCAAAGCTTAAGGTGCTCAGTCCCACAAGACTGCCCCCAACTTCAGATGCCGGTCACAAGTCCGGGGACTCCTATACTTTTGATTGATTGACTGGCTATAAATCAAAGGTTCTCATGACTTAGTCTCAGGCTCAATAATTTGCTAGAACAGATCACAGAAGTCAGAAACTCATTTTACGCACTCTTACTAGTTTATTGTAAAGAATATTACAAAGGACACAAATTAACAACTAGATGGGTAGGGACACAGGGTGATGTCCAAAAGGGTCCAAATTACAGGAGCTTCTTCTGTCCTGAGAAGCTGGAGTGCACCAAGCTCCCAGCACAAGGATGCATTACCAACCTGGATGCTGTCTCATCCCCATTGTTTAAGGGTTTTTATGGAGGTCTCATTTTATAGAGATGATTGATTAAATCATTCATCGCTAGCAACTAACTTAATCTCTATCCTCTCTCCTCAATCTAGAGGTTGGGGTTGAGGCTGCAAGTTCCAATCTTCTAATCAAGATTTGATCTTTCTGGTGACTAGCCTCCATTCCAAAGCTATATAGCAGCTTCCCAAAGTCGCTTCATTAGAACAGAAGATGCTTTTATCACCTTTATCATTCAAGGAATTCCAAGAGTTTTAGGGGCTCTGTCATAACATCTGGGGACAAAAATCAGATAACTTTCTATGACATCACACCATCACATCTTAAAAAGTCCCAGTTTCTGAGCTCTAGCTCTAGATTCTGTCCTAATTGATCTTGTTAGGGTCTGGATTATTTTATATTATATTATATTATATTTTATATTTTATCTTATTTATTTACTTTTTAGGTGAGGCAACCCTTGGTTGACCTCACAGATTGCAAGGACCTTGTCAGCTTACAATCATTATTTATTTTTTTTTATTTTTTACGCCTACAGCACCTGGTCTTCCTAGGTTGTCTCCCCATCCAAGCACTAACCAGGACTGACCCTGCTTAGCTTCTGAGATCAGATGGGATCAGGCTTGTTCAAGGCAGCATGGCCATAGACAGGTCTGGATAATCTTAAAAGTGCTCTAGGTAAGTCTAAAGTATAGCTGATATTGATAATCACGGTAAAATATTTGTTGATCACCTTCTATATGCTTAGTGAGGCTATCCTGGACTTTATGGCATTACAAAGAAAAATAAAACATTCAAATACCTCAAGGAGTTTATAATTTAGGGTTAGAATTAAAAAAAATTAAGTGCATATATTATAAAAGAAAGAAATATAAGATATATTATTCTACAAAGACATAATAAAGAAGCAATTGCTTTTGGCTGGAGGGATTGAAGAAAGCTCTACAGAGGTGGAGGCCTGTGGGCTGGGCTTTGAAACATGAGTCAAACTGTTATAGGTAGAGAATGTAGAGGAGGCACTGCAGTCCCAGTATATGACTTATCCTCAAATTTCATAGACAATAACTGGAGGGAAAAATAACCGTTGCATTGAAAAATCTGGATATACATTAACATATTTAACATAGATTCTTTATTCCTTATTTATTCTACAAAGAATCTGAGGTTGGAAAATCAAGAATTTATGCAAAAATCAGTAAGGACCAAAATAAAAATATATCTCGTGTTCTAGTACACACCATTCTGACATATGAGGCACGTACTTGGTTTATATTGGTACAATGAAACTTGACCTATTTCATATGAACTGCTAACTCAAGGTCTGGGAAAAAATATGCTGAGATAGATTTATGGAATAATATCGATCCTGGTGTCAGTACCAACTTGTAGGACTATTTTATAAATGGAGGGTGTTTGGGTCTTGAGCCAAGTCTGTGCTTTCTAAATCTGCCATGACATGGTATAATTATTTCCTAAAGGAAACTTAAAGGTTTATAACATCTGGCCTCCATTAGGAAGCTGTACAGAAAACACAACCCATGTGGGGCTGTCATGGAGAAACAAGGTCCAGTGCTTAAAAGTCGTGGCACAGGGATGACCAGGTGCAGCCATTCTAAGTATCACTGAAGAATTATACCAAACATTTAAAAAAGAATTAACAGCAATTTTATATGATCTATTTCAGATAATAGTTAAAAACCTATCACGGCTCATTTGTCAGGTTAACATTATCCCAATACCAAAACCAAAGACAATTCTCCCCAAAAAAGGAAAGAAAATGGCAGACCAATATTTCTCATGAAATTGGATGCAAACTCTTCAAAAATAAATTAGTAAGTCAAATCTGGCAATATAAGAAAAGAATTATATACCATGACCAAATGAGATTTAATACTGGTATGAAAACCTGTTTAAACATTTAAAAATCAATCAGTGTAATATACTACATCAACAGGCTAAAGAAGAAAACAATATATCAAAATCATATCGATTAACACAGAAAAGGCATTTGACAAAGTATAATACATCCATATGTGATTTAAAAAAATCTGAAAAAAAGTAAGAATACAGGAACATTTGATAAAGAGTATCTTTAAAAATCCCAACAGCTAATATCATACATAAACAATGGCGAAAGACTGAATGCCGTGCTAAGGTTGAGAAGAAAGCAAGGATGTCCATTCTTACTATTCTTATTCAGCATAGTCCTGGGAGTCCTAATAACTGTAGTAGGCAAGGAAAAGAATTAAAAGGCATATCAACTGGAAAACTAAAAATGCAACTGTTTCTATTTTCAGATGACACAACTGTCAAAATAGACAATCGCAAATACTCTATATTAAAAAACCTCCTGGAATTAATGAGTTCAACAAGATCAATATCTCATTTCTACATAATTAACTATAAACATGTAGAAACCGAAATTATAAATACAATATCATTAAAATCACTCCTAAGAAAATAAGATACTTAAACTTAACAAAATATGTGTAGAATTTGTATGATGAAAATTGAAAATGCTAATCAAAGAAATGAAAGAAAACCTAAATAAATCAAAAGATATACCATGCTCATGAATTAGAAGACTCAACATAGTAGAAATATTGATTGTCTTCATATTCATCTATTGATATAATGCAATACCTATCTGGCTACCAGCAATTTTTTTTTTGTAATCATAGACAAGCTTATTATAAAATTTATATTAAAAAGCCTGCAGGCTTTACACTAGCTAAAACAATCCTGAAATGGAATAATAACGTGGGAGGAACTACTTTCTCCAAATGAGAGCCTAGTATATAGTGGGAGAAAACAGCCTACCCAATTTCATGATTTGTTATAAAGCTACAATAATCAAGAGTGTATAGTATTAGTGGAGAAATAGGTACATAGATCAATGACACAGGAGAAAGACCCTAAAAATAGACCTATTGAATATGCCAACTGATTTTTTGACAAAGATACAAAAGCAATTCAATGGAAGAGGGATAAAGTTTTCAACAAATGCAGGAGCAATTGAATATCCATAGGCAAAAAGAAAAAATGTTGATATAAATCACAAGTTATTAAAAAATTGGCTCAAAATGAACCACAGATTAAATGTGAAATATGAAACCATAAACCTTTTAGAAAAAAGGAGAGTCTTCAGGATCTAGAACTTTCAGACTTCACTCATTTAACACTAAAAGTATAGTTCATGAAAGAAAAAAAATTGAATTAGACCTTTTCAAAATTCAAAACTTTTGTTCTGCAAAAGTCCACATTAAGAGGATTAAAAAAACAAGTTACAGAGTGAGAGAAAATAGTTGCAAACCACATATTTGACAAATAACTAGGATCCAGAATATATTAAAAACTGTCAAAACTAAATGGTAAAAATCAAATAATCTAATTAGAAAATGGGGAGAATTCCCTAAAGGGGATTGATAAATGGCAGATAAGCACACAAATATTCAATGTCATTAATCATTAGGGAAATGCAAATTAACACCACAATGAGATATTACTATAATGGCTAAAATAAAAAATAGTGACAACACCAAATGTTAATGAAAACGCAGAGAAACTGGATCATGTACATTATTGGTGGGATTGTAAAATGGTACAGCTATTCTGGAAAATAGTTGGCGATTTCTTAAAAAATTAAACATGTAACTGCCATAGAACCTGGCGACTGCAATTTTAGGCATTTATCTCTTATAAATGAATACTCTTCACACAAAAACCTGTGCACAAATGTTCATAATGAATTTGCTTTATAATAAGTTATAATGTTTTTATTTGCAATAGCAAAAAACTGGAAACAACCCAGATGTTTTTCAGTGAGTGAATGGTTAAGTAAACTGTGGTACATCCACAGGATATAATCAAGTGTGTGGTGTTAGTGGACAGAGAAACTAATAGGTTTGGATAGTACATAGTGCTATCAGCAAATAAAAAGAAATGTATTATTGATAGATGCAACAGTGTGGACATATCTTCAGGTTATTATTCTGGGTGAAGAAAGCCAATCTCAACAGGTTACATACTATATAATTCCATTTATTTAACATTTTCAAATATAAAATTATAGAAATAGAGAAAAAGTGAGTGGTTGCTGGAAGTCAAACGAGGGAAGGAAAGAGGATTTAATTTGTCTATGAAATGGCAAGAGGAGGGATCTCTGTGGTGATGGGACTACTCTACCCTGACTGTATCAATGTCTATACCCTGTCTTAATCTTTACCAGTTTTGTAAGATACGACCATTGGAGAAAGTTGGGTAAAGTGTATAGAGGATCTGTCTGTATTATTATTTCTTACAACTTCATGTCATCTACAATTATCTCAAAATGAAACAAAAAATAACGGAGCTGAGGTGAGAGGAGGTTTACCATTATTGATCACTTACTCTGTGATCAATACACAGTTGGATGAATGCTTTTCATATATTACAGCATATCCTCATAGCATCTCTGTGAGGTATATGTTATTGTTCCATTTTACAGATGGGAAATGGTAATGGTTTAGAGATGAAAATTAAATTGATTTAGAAATAGAAGCTAGGATTTTAACCTTGGTCAAAAGGAAAAAAAATTGGAACAAAGATCGAAGATCAACACATTTTTTTGCTTGCTTAATTCCACATCATCATGACTTTTGCTTACTGGGTACATTTACATACTCTCAGCAGTGCTCCTTTAAAGCTAGACTGATTTCAAAGCAGCATTTGCTGTAAATGGATCTGAGAATAATATTGTCAAATACAAAGATGAATTTATTTTTATTTCTTTACACATTTTTCCCCTCCCCAGACCCCCAATCCACATCACCAGGGTGGGAGGAGGTTGGTAGTAATTGCTAAGCAAGTGAAAACTGTCCCACTGATCTCCCTCAAAATACCAAACAAAGAAACTTGGCTGTGGCGAGAAGATGACAGTGCTCTCTCCCCCACCAGCTGGCTTTTATAGAATTAAACATTTTGGTAAGAAATTCTGTGTCTTTCTTGTTTCATATAATGTCCCTATTGTTAGTGTTCCTTTGTGCCTCCTGTTCTGTCAAATGATTTTAAATATCAAAAAATTAAATTCCAAACAACTTAAACACAAAATTGCATGCGTTTTGGAACACCTTCAAGGTTGACTCCCATGTACTTGTTTAACACCCCACCTTCTTAAAAAAAACAGACTTGTTATGAATTTCTAAAATTAAGAGAGCACAAAATGAACAAGGAAAAGCCTAGAAAAGGTGTTATGGAGAAAGGCATTTCAGGAAAACAAAACTACAGTGACAACAGCAGCCATAGTAATAACAAATGTATTGTTTCAGAGCCCTTCTTTAATTCATCTTTCTTGGTTTCCTGTTCAAATGAAAACATTGAAAACTTGCTTTTTTAAAGGATGTTTTAGGATGAAAAATGCAGGGTTTTATCAAATGGGCTCAGTTGCTCCAAGTCTTTGGGAAGTTGATGATGACAGTCATTCGGAAAGTCCACACACATAGTTTCCTGGCCACTTTTGTTAAGAAGAGCACTTCTGAGTTAAGAGTATCAGTGACATGCCCACTGGAGGTCAGCTGAACACTCAGAGGACTCACTCTTTTATGTCACAGATCTTAGCATGAGTACAGCTGGGGAATTCCATGCCCACTCTTTGGGCTCTAGGCATTATTAGGGAGGTAAACTTAGACAGACCCCTGATTTCATGTGCAGCCAGCAAGGCTGTGGCAGCACTTTCTACTGTCCCCTCATAACTCCTGAAGTGAGCAATGCATATGCATTTCCAGGGGCCAAGTCTTCTTAGGCAGCTTGCCTGGAGTAGTCTTCTGGCCTAGGAACTCTATCTGTCTGGAAAGAGTTGATGATTTAGGCTCAAGTTATACATTTTAAAAGTCTACCAATGCTCAATCTCTCTCTCTTTTTTCTCCTCTCTCTCCTCCCTCCTTCTCTTTCTATATCTTCCTTCTTCTTACCTCTCTCTTTGCTTTCCATAGTCTCTTGCCTCTTTCAAGCTCTGCAAAATCTTTAGCTAGTGAATGTCTTAACTGGTAGTTTTCCAAGTCAGGTATGGTTACCTCAGAGCTATGAAAATATTACCTTGAAGTACAGGAGAAAAATACATGAAGTTATATTTGTCTGTAGTCCTTTGCATCCTTTTAATTTTCTTTTATTAGTAAATGTACACAGTTTAGTAGTTTATAATCATACATGTTATTTAACATTCATATATTTGTATGTATCCTTAATAGCTATTTTACTGATAAGACGCATACACCAAAATTGTAGAGCCCACCCATCCAAACCCTGCTTGGCAGATGATGGCCGATCTTCTAAACGACAGAAATTTTACAGTCTTCAGTATTGCTTTGTCAAAACTTTTATCGCTGTCTATGTTTATGCATTCATTTCCTTCAAGCATCTACAAATTATCATAGCACATAACAATTAGGCCATAAGCTAGGTTAATGGCTTTGGCTTGAAACGATTATTCCTTTTTACGAGCAAGATATTTTCCTTAAAGAGTCATTGGGAGGAAAATGATTTGTTAACTAGAATTTTAAGCCCATTGGTCTTTCCTGAACACAAAAGAATATTTCAACCCTCTCACAAAATCTAACGCCTATCTATCTATCTACCTACCTACCTACCTACCTACCTACCTACCTATCATCTATGTGAAATGGTGACAATAATATCTAACTTGAAACGCTCCTATAAAAATTGAATGACATATTCATTAATGTAGCATGTTGTTAATGGAAACATTTTAAAAATGTAATATAGCAGCATTTTTGATTCTCAGAAACAGTAATTCCCTCCTCCAATTTATGCTGAATAACCTAATTTTCTTCAATATTTTCTCAAAACATATTGCATTCGTTTCTGACTTGGTGAGTGAAAGTGGATTCTTTACTCTGTTAAAGCCACAGTGGAGGTAAAAATTCCTTTCTAGCTGAATACATCAAACCTCATTTAATGCATCTGAGAAATATGAATTTGTCCCACATTTTCTTTCTGTAATGGCACTTCATTGCTGACTCATATTTATCTCATGGTTAGTTATGCATCCTAAGTGTTTTTCCACTATGTTTATGCTTAGCCATTCTATATGTATGTTACTAGATTTGTGTTCTTTGGAGGATAACGTGGCATTGCCTATTACATTTCAGCTTTGCTGATGAAATAATTTTCTAATCTTTCAAGAACACATTTTATTTTTTCCTCAGATCTAGAATTCTGGTAACCACATCTGATTTAATGTTATGTATAAATTTGATAAATATATTTGTAAGTTTTTCATAGAGGCAATAAAAAAAAGACATATTCCCTACCAGAAGATATTTAATAGAACTTCCCAGGTTAATGCCATTAATAACACTTTTTATCTTCTTCCCTTAGGCTTAAAGCAATGTGCAAGCCAGTGGAATAAATATGGTAATATGGATAAATGCTAGTAGCGATGGGAGCATGCAGGAATGTTCCTAACAGTCTTGGGAGATCACGGAAGTCTTCCAAGAACATGTGATATCTATAGTGAGCAGCCAGAAGAATAAGCCAGAGAATAGGTACAAAGGTCTTAAGGTGACAGTACTGAGGGTACTGAGATCAGTTCTGTATGATAGAGGGTAGGACGGACGTTGAGGTCACTGTGAAGACACTAAAGAACTCTTAAAGCAGAATCTTGACACCTCCGATTGTTTTGTAGAAAATTAAAATTATTCTCCCTTCAGTGTGAAGAATGGATTGTAGAGAGGGCCAGATTTGAAGCAGAGGGATATTGCAGCTATTCATATGTATGTCTTATCGTCCCTTCTGGGTACAAGTACTCTGAAACAGGGCATAGGTCTGTTTCTTGTTTCCCTCCCATCACCTGGCATAAACCCTTGAAAATATTTTATTCAGTTCATAAAAGAATATACATCACATCTGTACCTTCTCAGTTGTCGATCACAGCTCCCACTCTCTTATAGGAGAAAATAAAACTGAGCCGGACTACATGCTCATCACAAAACATGTTTGCATGTTGCATATTGTTTGTATCAAAGCAGCTTTTGTTTTCTAAGCAGTTGCATGATGGCGCATCCTAGGAGACTCCTAAGAATGATTGTTCTATTAGCTGGCATATCAGGATACATTAGCTAAGAGAAAGCGTGATTTTGCTTTGGTTGACTTATCTGTAAAATAAGAATGATCATTTTCCCTATATAATGGGGTTATTGTGAGTATTAAATTAGTTAATGTAAGTACATAATCTAGTGCCTGGCATAAATAAGCAGTCAGTAAATGCTAAGTATTGTGCTGTGAATATCATAGTTATTTTAGCTTCAGATAGCAGAAGACCCATGAACACATAGGGTTGAGATTGGGCAGAGCAACAGATGAGCCTTGAGAGGTTGGCCCAGCCATGTCAGGGAGAGGCTCAAATGCTACGATATAGAGCTTAGACAAAACTCTACAAGCAAAGCTACTAAAGCCATTTGAGTGATAGAAACATGACATAAAATTAGAGTGAGTAGCAGACTTTAAGCTCTGTCCCAATCCTCTTCGATCCTCTCTACTGTTTCCATGCATCCTTTCCCCAGTCTCTATATTCTTTTATTTCTAAAAGCCATACTTGCAACTCTCTCCTGAGGACCGTCTGAGGTCTATTGGAGGCCATGGGTCTTCACATGCAGAGTGCCAAAAGTGTCTGAAAACTCACAAACCCCCAAGAGGCCTTAACTATAATTGACCAGTGCAGGCCTAGCTTCCCAGCCTTTAGTGGAACAAATCCAAAGATATCATTTACACTCCAGAACTCCCCATGGTCTCAGGCTGGGACTTAGCCTGAACTCACACACTTGCAGGACTTCTCTGTCCCTGTCTGGCTTCCCCACGCCTAGAACCCTTCCTTAGTAACAACTCACACTGACATGCTTGTTTCAGGGTTTGCTTTTGCAGGCCCTCCTGGGAGCAAGAAGATGGAAAGCTGGAGAGAGGCATTAAAAGGCTGAAAGCACTAAAGATAAACTCAGCTCCTCTAGACTCGGGTGGATTCTCTAGTGGTTTCTGTGTTGGTTTGTAGGGACAGGCTGAATTTTTTGGCTCTAGTACACTCCTCTTTTATGTTAAGGACGAAAGCAGCATCAGAGGAAATCTCTTGGAAAGCAAGCAGAATGTCAGCTCCATTCGGAGAAGAAGTTAAACTTTGGTTACTCTTACTCCTGAGTTTTGAGATTCCCTGTGAATGAGGGTAGCTGAGTCAAGAATCCCTCCTGTGTTTTCAATGGCTGGCTTGACTTACATAAATTTGAGAGGCTCACTGGTTTAAAGCTACCACAAAATGTTTTGATCAGGAAGTCATTTATAACCTTAACCACCAGTAATTTACCCTGATGACTCTGGAGTGAGTTTTTAGTTCTGCTGGTGCTACTTGGGACTTCTAGCTCATTAACAGAACCTTCCTAGCTATTGCCTTACCTATCAAAGAGTCAGAAACTCCCAGGTTTCAAAGTCTCTGGAAATTAGGGGTGGGGTTAAAATGTCATGCTTGAAGACTAATAATCTCTTAGTTTTCATAGACTCCATACTGCAAAGTACTTTCATATGTGCTGCCTTGATAGCTCTTTACAACAATATTGTAAAGAAGGTGGAATACATTGAAGTGCATACATTTGACAGGTGAGGCCAAGTAAGGTCTTTAGAGCCCCAGAAAGGAAACTGTGGAGCTGAGCACCAAATCAAATCAGGATTTCCTGATTGCATGCTCTGCACAGAGGGGTGTGGGGCTGGGGGAGAGTGGGACAAGATCTTAACCACTTCTCAGTTCTCTAGGGCCCAGGAGCATCAAAGGGCAGCATGTAAAAGTGAGATAAATTTTGGATGTGAACTCAGACACTCTGGGGCTCCCGGAAATTGTCCACAGCTCCAAGCTGGCTCTATCTAACACAGCTGCAATCTTTGCACAGGTTTAGGCTTCCTTGCCAAAGAAGATCAAAAATGAGTCATTACTGGTGACTCACTGAGCTTATGTATTCAGCTAATTCAGCCCAAATAAAGATCCTGTACTAGGAGTAGAGTTTGGACATGTAGAGCCTCTAATTCCCACATTGCTGTTTCTCATCATAGCTGTGGTTTATGACACTTGGCTATTCTTTTGTTCTATTCAGCAAAAAATTAGAGACAAGAATCTATGGTGCACGTGAACATTGCAGATTTTAACTGGTGGGGTTCTCACCTGTTGTTGTCATGGGTGCAAGAGCACGCATGCACATGTGTTCATCTAAGGGAGATTTGAGAAAACTACACCATTTAGACTGAAACAGGCTAGGTTTGTTCTCGGATATATTCTCTTTATTGACTATGAACTAATGGAGTTATAAGATCCTGTTTATGTGAGTTTGTATGCCCACTGTGGGTACCACCTGGGTGTTTTTTTCATAAGAGCCTGTTTGTTGCTCAGTGTCCTTCTTCCCCTCCTATTAGGTCCCTCCAAATTGGGGATTCCACACTGTTAAGAGCTGGGACACAGGAAGGCATGTGGCAGGACAATCAGGCTGGGTATCTCTTTCCAGGAATGGTCACTAGTCATCCAGTCTGGATTCAGGTTAGAGTTTGGTCTGCTCCACCTTCCCCTGCTAAGAGGAAGTGAGTAGCTAAGTAAGATATAATCTTTGAAAATCCTCCAATCTCAAAGCAAAAAACATGCCCACAATGAAAAAATATTTGCAAAATAGAACATAACTTTTTAAAAAAAAGGCAAGCACAACCATTCAACCACAACAACCACCCCCTAATTTATTGCCTTTAGTACCCACTAGATCATGGTGTGCTGACAGCATGATGAAGCAGGAAAGATGAATACACCGAGTGTCAGCACAGCTGGCTGAGTTGCTTTTTAAAAATAACCCAAGACTGGATCAATCAGGTAACCAGAGGCTACATGTTCATCTTAATTTTCAAACTTTAAATATTATTCTTTCTCCTTTTACCTGAAATTACAAGGAGTCTCCATTGCCTTGATATTAAGAACAAAGTGGGCAGAGTGCTAACGTGCCCACAAATGTTCTGACTCCCCAGCTTGGACACTCCCCAGAACCTTTCCCGTGGCAGGGACCTTTCCTTCCCAGCACATCCAAATAACGCGGTTTGAACCTTTGCAGAAGGACATATCCATTTAAGAGTTCAAAAACACCAATTGCATATGCCCAGGGTGTGCGCATACTAGGCACAAACCTTGTGAGGTTGCTCTTTAGGAAGTTAGTGCAGTCTTAGATCGCATTAATAGATGCTAGTGTCCAGGCAATGGAGATGAGAGTATCTCTGGGTATGACCTGCCACAACCATGTCTCAAGTGTTAAATTCAGATCTGGGTGCCATATTTTAACCCCCCAACTTTACTGTCACCCCTTTTCTAAGACATATTGTTCTCCACATTGTGTATTAATCAGCAAATATAACCCGAGTGGGGAGACAAAATAAATTACAATAATAAAATCTGAGTTTGGAAGGTCTTCAAAAGAAATCTATGTCCTTGCCCTTTGGATTTCCCAGGCCAACAAAAATGACAAAGAGTTGCTAATCTTATATTTTTCCTAATTAAAAAAATGTTATAATAAACATACACAAAAAAAAACTATTTACTTTCATCATTTCATTTTAAAAAGGCATTTTTCATGTCTCAAATTCAGCCTAAAGAGCAGTCCTGTAAGCCAGAGTTTCTTAGATGTTATTGAGCATCTTAATCATCATGACAGCTTGTTAAAAACAGATTCCTGGGTCTCACCCCTAGAGATCCTGATTCATAAGGGTTTGGGGCCTGAATTATATGTTTCTAACAAGTTCCCACGTCACACTGGTACTGCTGGTCTACGGATCACCTGTTGAGGAACACGAATGTAAATTAAATAGAAGTAGCTTGGTTAGAACTTGTTTTGGTTAGAACGTATTTTGTCCAAGTCCAGGGAACATGAAGTCCTCATACATGGGCTCTGGTCCTACAGACCCACTGACCACATGTAGCCTTTCACCTGATACCACATCCTTTCCACTGCATACCAAAGCATATGCTATCTATAGGTTTGAATAATCCCACCCTCTGGTATATGACCTTAAATAAAATTTTGAAGGTGGATACGATGCTCTCCTCTACCACCCTACTACTCATTGAGTTAGCTTAATTCCCATCAAAGGGGAGAGGTGGGGTTAACCAGCTGGGAAGGCACTAGAGACAGGGAAGTAGTGCTTGTCTAGCTTAAATGGTGACTAACATGTCTTCCTTTAGTGGTTTGGCTGTTTCTGCCAGAGTTTTAATGCCTTGGAAACCACCTGGTCTGCAGAACTGCCTGTGGCTGAATCCTGCAGCATGTATAGTTATCCACTGAATTCCTCTTTGACCTGCCTTTACTCAAAAGGGCATCAGCTCTCCTGTCCCCTAGGTCCAACTCCAGAAATGTCATCTTTACCTCCATCCAGGAAGTGACCCAGAAGGACAGAGAGTTATTTCTATTATATCAGACTATAATACTTATATGGCATGCTCATACACATCATCTTTTTCAATTTTCAAACCAACCCTAAATAAAAATTATTAGCTTTATTTTTTAGATAAAGAAAGTGATATTTATGTTCAGCAAATTTGTTCAATACTACCTGGGAAGTTATTCTGTTTCACAGTCATTCCATTCTGACTGCACTATACACTTATTTTTGAGATTATTTTCAATAAGTTATCTTATTCTTTCTACCCTTTCCAACAGGGAAAGGTGGTGAATGTCAAACGTGAAGTTAAATACAGATCGGAGACTAACTCTACTATTTCTAAAATAGAAAAAACACCCCAAATCCCTATAACTACATCACGGAAAAAAGACCCAATTAATTCAGTGATGAGATCAGCCACATCGATCAGTTGAAGAATCAAGTGGACAATACAACTCATTGATTGAATGTTTTATTTTTCAGAGGCTTGTTGTAGACATAGCCACAGGCAAGTCTCTTCTGAAAGTGTTACCATAGCACCAGGCAATTGGTTTGCTCACCCAGCCTCCACTGTTTCTGGGGCAATCCTTTTAGAGATTCAGTCAGAGGTCTGCTTTCCTAGGTCAGGATCTAAGCACCTTAACTTGGGTTGGATCACTTTTCGAACAAACTGACTTGTCTTTCAGAGCAGTCATATTTCAAATACTGAGTATCTATTGACACTTTACACTTATGAATCACTACGCTCCTTTTTATTTTTTGCTAGCAAGTCAAGCAGTGAAAGGGGACTAATAGTAGTATCCCCATCTTACAGACATATAGGGCATTGAAGCCCAGAGAGGTTACATTATATAGCAAGCTAGATTGGGGCTGGAATTGTTTCTCCCAGTTTGAATATTCTCTGAATTGTCTTCCGCCTTCATGGGGATAAATCAATGAAGATACATTAACCTTGAGAATCAACTCAATTAAGTAAGAACAGACAGGAATTAGAAAAGACATCTTATCATGACCATACCAAATGGATGTCTAGTGAAATCTCAACTGGAGGAAATAAACTTAAATGAGAGGGAAATGTTAAGAGTATCTAATAGTTGCACAGCACTATTCTAAGGGCTTACATAGATTAAATCAGTTAATCCCTAGTTCAGCCCAAAGAGTTAGATACCATCCCATTTTATAGGTGAAAAAGTGAGTCTTGCCCAAGGTAATTTATCCTAGGTCAACAAATCTTAGATCTAAACCAAGTAATTTAACTTTGCAGGATACATTTAGGCACTGTGCTATACAGTTCTCAAAGAAAGAGAATGTTCTACAATATTCCTTTATGTTACAAATTGGAAAAAATACAAAACAAACAAATGAACAAACATGTAAGCCTGGCCATTTTCTTCTTTATTTAAAGCCTATTTCTGTTACCGTGTCACATTCAAAGCAAATAAAAACTAGACTACAGCAGTTCTAAAAAATAATATAAATTTTTATTGACCCCTCCTAAAGAGACAACAAAGAGGGTGAATTTCATCACACAATACATGGCAAAACTCTGTCCCATCAGCAACTATTTTTCATGGTCTCCTCAGACCCTTTAGTTTTCATTGTCCCCATAACCAACTATTAACTGGAATTTTCTCAGCTCGTTTCCCAGAAGCCTTTAAGCAAGAGTGAAGTCTGAAAGATGATGAATTTATCCTCTGTCATAGACTCTAAGTAACCCTAAAAGAGACTCTGGAGAAGCAGTAACAAGCTCCAGCTTCTGAGAGAGATCTTGAGCTCAACTAACAATAGGTGGAGCTATGACTTTGGCAGGTGAGACTCACTGTTAAGCTCATAAAAGGCTCAGCTCACTAAGATTCACACCTGGGAGCTAAGTTTGCTGCTCTAAGTCTTGGCTCTGGGCTAATATATGACTGGAAATTCAGGTGTAAAAAACGCATGTATGCCAAAGACAGCTGTTTCTTAGCAGTTGAGTTAAGCTGAAGGAATCTAAAATACCTCTCAACATATGGGCAGTGCCATCTAAAAGTCATAGAACTGTTAAGATGGGAAGGTTGGAGTTTGAATTCCATAAGAGGAAGCAAGAGGGAGTTAAGATAGAACAGTTTCCAATTGACACTGGGTGTATAGTCTTTTACTTTCAACATCTGCTTTACTATCTTGGGCACCAGGAGTTCCAGCACACAGAAATCACACATCTAAACCCTGTCTAACCCAATCTTCTTATAAACATCTACACAACTGAACAACATCTTGTCTAGGCTCATCTATAGTTTTGTCTTCAGGCTCAGCTCTTTGGTGAGCAACGACATGCAGTCAATAATCCACATTTTTTTTTTTTCCTTTTATGTACTTACATTGTGTTACAGCCAATTAGGGCACTGGAAATACAGATTTTTAAAGTGAAGGTCTAGATACTTGAGAAGATCATATTTGAAAGAGGGTGAGAGATCATTAAATGACTAATTCAAACATGACATATGCACAGAGGACTAAAATGCCCCAAAATGGATATAGCTGATCCATAGAAAGGCTTCAGAGAGGATGTAATATATGAATATCTGCATTGGGCCTCAACATGTATTAGTTTATCAGACATCCAGAAGAAAAACACTCTTTTCAGTAATGACTATTGCATGTTTTGATTTAAAATTCAAAGCTCATGTCTATTTCAGATTTTTAACAATCCATCTGAAGTGGTTTTTGTATTTTTGTTTTATTAATGCAAATGCTTTCACAAAGAGGAAATTCCTGTACAGGCCTTGCATGAGTGTTAAATAAAGCAGAATTTCTCTCTTCTGTGCAGCATACTTCCTTTTCCTTTTATTATCGTCATTTGGATTGATGTGATAATAAAAGATCCTGAAACCAACTATTCAAATATAATAGGATTCATGCCCCTTGGGTCTTCTTTATTTGTTCTTTTTGATAAAGATATTTTTCTCAATAGGTAAAAAAGAAAATAAAACTAATGCTTTCTCATTTTTGAAAAATAAACACATGAGCAGATATTTTTAAAAAAACATTAAAGTTTGTGTATACATAAATAAAATCTTAATTTTGATAGTTACAAAAAGAGAAAATAACTACAAGGAAGCTGGTGTATGTTAGTATCATGAAAGCTGTTATGTACTGGGTTGAAGGGAAACTTTCCTAGACTGCTCCTGGGATTCAACTCGAATTCCAGTCATTTTAGGTTTATTCTTTAATAGGTAGTGGTTGACACATACCATGGCCTTAAAAAAAGGATCTGTTGAGTATAATGAGCACATATTAATATACCATGGCCAAATACTGGCAGACAATGGCAATGTTATCACATTTCACCATTAGATCAACTTTAAAATAAGTACTGTTATTAACCTATTTTATATATGAGAAGAGCAAGGCTCAAAGGATTATGTAAATTGTTAAGGTCACACAACCCAAATGGCTTTGAATCTGAAATCAAACACAGGGTGTTCTTTCTCTTAAGCCGTATATTTTAGTTACTGTATGTCCTGCACTGTGTCAGATCCTGGACCCACACAAATTGTATGGTGGGAACTGTCACAGAGCTTATACCGTGTTGGGGAGTTGATTCAGGCACAAAGATGCTTAGCAAGACCAGAAGAACTGTGAAGACAGATATTTTGTAAGACAGTGGAGCTGGGAGGGTGGACTTAACGATGGACTCCTTAGGTCTTTTGGTTCATTCAGGATCCAAGTAACTTTAGACAGGACGCTCTGTTCTCTCAGAGGAGTTTCAGAGGCTCAATAGAAAGATTTGAACTGTAAAGAATTAAATCAGGATTGGCAACTTTAGAAAGAGGTTTGGCACTTGGTATGACAAACTGACAAACTGTGCCAACGCTGACCCATTTGATCCATCTAAATGGTTATGTATGGCCTATATGACTGGAGGGAAGTGAAAACTCATAACTGCTGCAGGAGGTGCTTGCAAAGATGCTCCACATCTTGATCAACCAGAAAGGTGCCAGGGAAGTGCCTGGGGACATATTTACAATCATGTTAGGAGGCAGAGTTCTTTGTGTATGTCCCCACTGTCCCACTTCTGGATTCAATCTTTGTTTTTTGTTTCGTCTCATTTTGTTTAGATTTCTGAAAAGGGGCCTTTCAGGCATCCACCCATGAACTAGCTGACATTTTTAGGGATTAAAATTGGATATAAAATAGCTTAACTGCCATAGAATACTAAATGTACTAAGTTATACTAAGTTAACATATTCCCCCAAGTTACAACATGTATTTTAAATGAAGTTTGGGAGAGATTCTTAATGGTCTAGATATATATTGCATTTACAAACATCTTCTTTATTTAGAATTTATCTTATAAGCGCCATGATGGCAAAGGCCAAGTTTTACTCATTTTACCCCAAATTGAGTGCTACCTAATATTTTTGTATTAAGAATGTATTATTTTCTTTTACCATCTTACTCCAATAAAACTTTAAGCTCCTGAGAGGAGACCTTATCTGTCTCAGTAACTTCTATATCCCCAACATCTGGTAGGGTACTTGATACATAGAGGAGCTCAATAAATATCTGATAATGAATGAATGGCACATCAATTACAATAGTATTAGACTAGAAATAAAGGAAAAATGTAAACTGTTTCCTAATAAGTGAATAAATTAGCTTTAAAGACTACTCCACTCCCGACAATTGAAGGGGTAAAACAGAATGAGCTGAGATGAAATCTTATTATTTTGAAAATGTGTGTCTGGGGAGGGGAGCAAGCAGTAGGTATTTTTCAGTGATGTGCTTGTAGCCAGTTATTTCGCTATGTTATGTAGATGTATGTTTTAAAAGTTCCTCTGATTTTAGAATAGTGGGTAATCTTTCCCTAAAAAATAACGGAAAAAGAAATAATCTGGAGTCTTGGCTCCATATAGTTTAAAACTCACTGCCATAAAACATTACCTATGTTTCCCATAAACATGTTTACATCATTTCTAAAATGTTTCACATTGTATAGTCTGTATTGTTGAGGATTTTATAACTTCAAGATCTAGAAAAAAAAGCTGAACAAGTTTCAGGTTTGGAGCAAGTTGCCAAGAGAACAATTGTTTGATACCACTTCACTTACAAGTAGCTACTTATTTGTTAATCTCAATTATCCAGAGAAATAGTTGAAAAAGTAAAAATAAATAAATAAATGAAAATAAAAAAAGGAAGGAAAGAAAGAACTTTGCATTGTCAAAAGAGTCTTCATAAAAGTCTGAGTGCCAAAGCCTGTGCCCTTGACCCACACGAAAGCTCCTTGGGACCCAGCTCTCTGACACATGCTAACCAACAGTTTTCGAATCCAAGCGCAATGTAAGGGGAGAATGTGAAAGGCTTAGGGGCTGCTGGAGACAGTGAGAAATGATAGCAGAGAACCTGGAAATTAGAGAAAAGAAATAACATCCATGTAAAGGAACATAAGGTGTCCACAAGCTTAGCCCTTCTGGAATCATTTTCAACAACAGCTTTCATACTACACCAATTATTAAGGGCATTACTCTTCAATGCAAAATTTATTGTTAACTTTGCCCCAAAGGAAAAAATACATTGAATTTCTTCTGTTTAGGTGGGCAAGAGACTAATGATTGCACTGTATATGTATTTTATTTTCAAAAATGTTTATTTTCTCAGTAGAAAATTCTGTCTTAGTCACCAGGAGCCTTGAGGTTTGGTCACCATAATTCAATTCACTTTCAATTCTTTGAAGTAGTCTATTATAAATTCAAACATTGCATTCTAATGCCTTCAGCTCTCAACTAGCTAATTCCACATCCATAGACATGATTACCTAAACCTGGGACCATGCCAAGGGCAAAGACTCCCATACCTCCTACCTGTTCACATTTATTTCCTCTATTCCCATACACTCGATTTTTCTCCTACGTGTTTTTTTTTTCTGCCCCCTATTCTTAATGCCAATATTAAGTAGCACTTACATGTATTACCCCTCTGTCCTACTCTACCTCACCTAATCAAAACTACAGCCTCTTTTAAAAACTTTTTGACTATTGATTTCTCAACTTATTGGCTCTTATGGAATGAGCTTTCCTTCTGCAGAAACTATTTAATGCTTTTTCTAGTGCTTGAAAATTTCCATTTGCAATAATCCTACAGGTCTAAATGATCTTTAAACATTGTTCTAAGATTTACTTTTCTATATAACGTTTCATTTTTATTTATCTTATATGCTCATTATAGACCCTAGAGAAAAATATATTTAAAAGTTCCTTGTAATTACATCAGCCTAGTGATCAGAATGTTGTGTATTTCATATATATAAACACACACACTCATATACATTTATCATATTGTATATAAAGTTTTGTAATCTGTTTTCCACTTAATGTTTATGCTTATCTTCCCACATCATTAAAAATTTATTGAAAGATGTTTTAACACGTGATTTTTCTCATAAAATATATATCATTGTCATTGTCAAATCATTTCTTTATTGCTAGATATTTAGGATATAAAAAAGGAAAGACATCTTGCAGATGAAATGTAGAGAAGTGCAATGTGATGTCTTTTAAATTCTAAAGCAAAGTCCTAGACTCCTGTACGTATGTGTATATGTGTGTGTGCATGTGTGTAGGATGGTTGGGTAGGTAAGCTAATCAATTATGTGCTATCTTGACACATGTGGCGTTGCTGCTTTCATTACAAGGTGGTTTCATATGCTTTCACTCAAGCATTGCACACATTAGGAGTAATGATGGAACCTCAGTCATCTGTGTGCCATTTGCCATATAAAGACATATGTTCTGAACATGTCTAGCTGTTTTAAAATCTTTTTAATTACCCTACAACATAAAGTCATTCCTTAAATAACTTAATTTACTTTGAAGTGAGCTCTATGAATATGTTTCCTTTCTCTGTCCTGTTCTCTTTTGTTCTGCACTCTACATTGAAAATAACCATACTGGTTATTTCTATAGTTTATTAAGTATATTTTTCAGCAGTAGAAAAATAAGGAAGTGTTAAGAAATTTTTCTTTCCATATTTCAGTGCAGAGTATTGCTATTAAGAGTTTGAAAGAAAAATGGTACCAAGGAATTATTATGCTATGAATAAGTAAGAAACTACATCTAGGAAGGAAGCAGATTATGGAAAATATTTTTTCAAAAGAGTGAGAAACTGTAAAGGTACATTGTGAGCCTTGGCCTGTTACTATTCACTGCTAAGGTTCAGACATGTCTGAAAATTTTTATCACATGCGTAGTAGAGACATAAGAAAAGTTTATTCATATGAAACCCACCTTTGTCTTGGGGGAGGGGGATGTGTTTAAAGGTGAACCCACTGTTAGAAAGCATGTTGAATTGATACGGTAGTGCAGTTGAAGTCTAGCAGGGGCAAGCTGGTGGGTGGGCAATGATACTAAGTATTTTCCTGGGAAGAACCCATCCCAGTTGAAGAGGGACTCAGTTCAGATGCTCTTGCTCATGTAAAATTCTTAAGCATTGGGGAGGACTTGAGTCTATGACTAAAATCAGTCTCTGACCCAGTATTCTGGAAATGTTATCAGGTGCTTGGGGAAGAGAGAGTTAGTAGTAAAATTTGACAGAACCTAAACTATCTAACTTACTGAGATTCAAGCAATGCTTCTTTTGGACTCCTCTTTAATTGTAGAAGAAATTCATCCTCCTTACTCAATTGGAGGCTACTGGACGGTCTGTATATTTTCAAAGCAGCCACCAAGAGATAATGACCAGGGCAGAGAGAGCCATTAGGCAGAATGAATCATATGTGCTTGGTGAATACTGCCAAGAGCAGTGCGGCCATCAAAGCAGTAGGGGCCATAGGAGGCAGTGGGAGTGGGTATCATCCCTGGTGGAGCCTCAAGTAAATACATGTGCTGCGAAAGTTGCTCCTGAGCACACGTGACACATCACCTGGAAACTCCCAGTCAGGGAGGGGAAATTGTCAGAGTCCTGCAAGAGCAGGTAGGTGATGGAGCCAGGTTAACTGGGTTATAGGTGTTCAGATACAGTTAAGTCCCATGATTTACCTAAGCCATTTTAGAGCAGAAAGACTTAAATTTTAAGTCAGTTTTAGAAGCACTGAACTTCAAAGACCTCCTTCGGGGTCAATTAAGACCTGCATATGTGCCTTCAAATGTTTAAGGGAATTGTTCCTCAATTGAGAAACAGCTGAGCTATTGCATACCTAAACAGGAAGGGATTGATAAAATGGCCTCCAAAAAGGGCTCCCGTTTTCTGTTTTTAAACTGAAAACATTTGTATATCAAGCTCTGTATGCACAGAAAAATGATGTTATGATTAGTGAATATTGCACAAAATACAGATTATAACATGGCTTTTCTTGCTGGAGTATTACATACTCTCACCCTCTCTATATATCTCTTTTTTTATTTTATCTAAAATTTTATTTATTAAGCTTTACGCAATGGTGCAAATAATACAGATGCACAAGGCAAAGTCACTAATCTTATGGCTACTTCATTCTTCTCTTTGCTACACAATCCCAATCAGCAGGACTAGTATAGTCACTCAAACATCTCAAGTTTTATGGCAGTGAAAATTCACAGTACAATTTTAAATTATTACATTTAGTGTTTATGTGAGTTTAATGACTATTGGAAGAATACATCAAGTCCTTAACTAAGATAAAATATATACAGATTAACCAGGATAATATGTGTGTATGTATGTGTATATGTATGTGTGTGTACATATACACATGTATATATATATGTATATATATATATATATGCATATATATATACATATATATATATGCATATATATATATATGAATACAGGCTAAATATAGCAGTGCACCATAAAAACCCTAGGAGTAAATGCATTTATGATTATTTTCAAAAAATGTATAGTTTTTCCTTTAGAAAATTATTAGGGATTATAATAGAATTCAAGGAGAAAGAGTCAATATACAGATTTTTATTTAGTTGTGTCAGAAACAACTGAAATATTGATTTTTGAGAGGAGGAAGTTGAGATATTTTGTTAAATGTGAATCTAGAAAAATCTTATATAAGAGTTATACATGTATGATTATAAATAATATGCATTAGTAAATAATAATATATATGTTCATACCTAAACACAGGGAGTTATTTAATGCTTACAAATTCTTGACACACCATTACTTAATAAATTATGAAGAGAACAAAGGAGAAAACTCAAAAAGTAGCCTCTTCCTTTCCTGATAATCTGGTAATTTTGTCGTTTTTAATAGAAAGCTAGTAAATCAAATATTTATCTTCATCCAAAAAAGTAAGGAAAAAGTTCATATTCTATTGTTGAATTCTACAGATGAAAATTCCTCTAGAAATAAAATCAAACTTAGTATATGTTAACTGTTTCAGTTCTAGATCATTAAAAGATTATTGAGATTGAGCTGGGAAAGGTCATTTCTAACAATAAAGCATAAGGGAGAGAAGTTTGCAAACCAATAAATCTATGGATTAAAGACTTTTACATCTTTTAAATTATCTAAGTAAATAAATTATCAGGATATCCATTTAAGAAAATAACAGAGAATTTAAGTTCACTATCATCTGGCATACAAACGAGCCAATCTATAATAATATTATCTTGACTGCAAAAAGTACAGAACCTTCATTAAAATGTAAACTAGCAAAACTTTTGAGGTTGCCTGTTCTGGACCCCTCTGGCCTATAGTTTCGACCCTGGCCCTTTATATGCTTATTGTTCAATACTGCAGCATGTTTTCCTCAGGCCCTTGCTGGGTCATATGTGTACAATGGTTGGAGAAAAACTAAAGAAAGAACAAACTGTACACAATTCTTCAACAAATCATCTTATCACAGGGATTTAGGGAAGAAATTAAATGTTAAGAAAAACAGAAAAAAAGTAAGCAATGTGATCCCAGCTTTAGGTTTCTTAAACACTTACTTACAAAGAAACAGAAGGTGCAGAAACATTAACCCAAGGAATAAAAGTAAAGCTTTTTAAGAAGGACCATTTAAACTACAAGAGTTCGGGGGATTGATAGAAGGAGATGACCAGAATGGAATGAGCTTAATAATAATGAATGTCTGTATATACAATCCCTCACATTCATATAAACTTTATCTTTTATAAAAGGGCCTTTTCCACATGTATAATTTCATTTCAAATACTTCTTAAAATAAGACTGGCAGGACAGATGTTAACAAATTCATTTTACAGACCAGCAAACTGGGACTTGGTTAGCTTTGTGGACTTGTTCAGTATCACAGAACTGGTTAGCAGTGGAATGTAAAACTGGGCCCAGCTCTCCTACCTTGTCCTTTCTCTGCCCTTTCCCCACTTCTGTGGTGAATTGCCCTAAAGAGGTAAATTCTAAAGCAGGACTGGAAGTATCTACATAACAAAGACAATATGTAGCAAGGAGTGTGGATGGCTGTGGGGGGCATGAAAATATGTGGGAAGAAAATGATCAAAATGGGCGGAAGGGTCTGGATACAGAATAGAGAACCTAGGGTGTGGAATACGGAAGGAATGCTGAGCAGCGACTCGGGGAGCCATTGCTATTAGATAGCAAATGTTCCCCTCCCATCTCCTGACTAAGAAGTTTATCTACTATATATTTTTATACATGAATAACCGTAAAGGAAACACCAATATCTTCACATAGTACATCACCCAATGAAGTGGGCCTTTTCTAAATCTTAGTCACAGTGACATCATTCCCATTTCTTGTTCTCTGGGTCCTGTGTCCAAGGCTTATATTCTGATCTGAACCATATAGGCAGAGATGAACACTTTTAATTCTTAGTGATATTCCACATTGCCACCCACACTGACCCCACATACACCTGTACGAGAGCTTCAGGAGAGGTGTAGCTCAAGTCAACTTCCTCCACAGAATCCAAAGACAGGAAATGGCGTATTATTTCTTCAAGTAGGACGAGATAAAAGTGCTCTGAAGCAAAAATGTGATGGAGGGCTGATTCAAAATGAGATGCCAGATGAGTACAGAGGACCATTATAATGCTGCAATGCTATGTTAACCTTTCCATACAGATCCTGTGTAGCCTGAAACTTTGGTGTTGAGAATGCACACTGACTTCTGTGCTTAGAAATAAGAAATTGATCATTAAAAGAAAAATGAAAGCAAAAACAAAAAACCCTCTACCAATTTCAATCTATCTCTTCTACCCACCAACATTGTCATCTATTTTTATAAGCAACTATATTTGAGAAAATAAAAATTCTCAAAATACTCAATCACTTCATTATCCCAAAGCCTGGACTTAGTTGGAAAGCTTTCTGGCTCTAACTCAGTAGCGCTGGTTATCCTCTTTAATTAGATTGATGGCAACAATTGTAATTACCTTAGATGAGATTGCCTGTAATGTAATTACGTTTTCTTCATCAGCCTGAGCTGGACTTGTGGAATACATATAGAAGATGCCTCTAATTACTCAGAGGCTATGGACAGCATTGTATTTCCTCACAAATCATGTCTGTTACTGTATAAGATTTTAAAAATTATGTAGGAAGCTGCAGGAATTATTCCTCTAAAGCGGCCACTCCAAAGACATTCCTATATAGCAGCGGTCCCTAACCTTTTTGGCGCCGTGGACCGGTGAGTCTAGGAGGCTCTAATGCCTGATGATCTGAGGTGTAGCTGAAGTGGTGATGCTAGTGATGGGGAGTGGCTACTAATACAGATGAAGCTTTGCTTTATCCCTGTGGCCTGCCTCTTACCTCTTGCCCTGCGGCCAGCTTCCTAACATGCCAGGCCCTGTGCCTGTCAGTGGCTTGGGGGTTGGGGACCGCTGTTGTATAGACCTATACTATATATTGAGATGGTTACATTCCAGAGCTATATTGTTATTTAAATTAAACATACCTTAAGGACTTAACTTGGACTACCAATAGTAAATTTGTATTTTCTCACTATTTAGTTACTGCTTATTATTTATAAACAGTGATTGTGTCTAAAACACATTTTTACAAAGCATACAATACATAGTAAAGTTTTACTTGATTCTTTTCTATGGTTTGAAAACTTACAGTTTCTAAAAGTAACATACTAAATAACAGGAGATAATTTAAAAATACTAGTCTTTATGATAGATAAAGCCATAATTAATACCTAAGGAGCCAGCTGCTTTACCACAATGATGACTCTTTCTATTTTCCAATTAACACATAGAGAACTTTAAATTTTTTTCCATTGGAAGATCAGCCTCTAAACTGGACAAGTCTGCTAAATGTACTGCAAACACATGTAATTTGGGAGAAATGGCACATACTGAAAATCCACCCCAATCTTATTAGCTTTAGCATGCCTCTCATTAAAAATAGAGCTGCTTATGGGTTTTTCCTTCTCAAGCATATGAAACACAGAACTTGGAAATGTGCCCTTTCGAAAACTGTATTCCTGTATTCACAAACCAGATGGTGCACATCAAATGCATCCTGA
Source organism: Cynopterus sphinx (assembly GCA_030015415.1). Classification (NCBI taxonomy): domain Eukaryota; kingdom Metazoa; phylum Chordata; class Mammalia; order Chiroptera; family Pteropodidae; genus Cynopterus; species Cynopterus sphinx. The sequence continues at coordinate 91,477,088 of CM057384.1, read as the reverse complement.
TTTTCTAATGACATAAAAAAGGTTTCCTATTGTGTTCTTTAATGAGATTAATGCATCCTCAATTGCTAGTTCTGACAGATACTCCTGGGAAGTTAAACAACTTGGCTAATGCTGTCCACTACACCTGGACAGGAAGGCCTCGCCAGAGCGCAAGGGCTGGGGCCATGCTGAGGGGTCTCTGCTTTTTAATACAGAATTTGGTAGAAGGACAAGCCCTGCCATCGTTGCTCGCAAAGAAACCTCCTGTTTAGGAACATCAGAGATGAAAAGTCTGCTATCTCATAAAAGGGCTAATCAAGCAAGAAAGAGAAAGTCTCAATCTCTTCCTCTCTCTTCGGTCCAGTCCAGTACTTAGTCAAGCCACCAAGCCATATTCATAGGGTGCCCTCATCACTAACACTGCTCCCCCCAAAAAAACTAATTCTAGGCACCATTCAAATGTCACACTCATGACATTGAGACACCTGACAGCATTTACCAAAGCCAATAAAATTATGCTAAATTATTCCAACAAATTCGAGAACAGTGTAATGTAGCTTACCTTGGAGAAGGTTTCTGTGGTCAGAAATCTAAAATCAGAAAATAAAAGAGAAATAGATTAATTTTCTATTGCTTCTGACCTTTACCACCATAATCATCATTTTCTAATTTAATGTATCTCTTCTTGAAGTAACAGAATGGTTTAGGCCAAGTTGAATTCTAAACTGAATCAAATACACCTATTAATTACACTATTAATTTAGGAATATGTTCAGCTGAGAAAAAGCATCCACCAATACATATGAGTAAACAACTGTGGCAGTCTAGACATTGTAGTTGTGAAAGTTTTTTTTTTTTTTTAACTTTCAACAACTTGAAGATCTCAGTTATCTTTTTGTAATTTTTTTTTAATTTTTAGTATTTATTTATTTATTTGTTTAGGCAAGGCAACCCTTGGTTGACCTCACAGATTGTAAAGACCTTGTCACAGTTTACAATCCCTTATTTTTTGTATTTTACACCTACAGCACCTGGGCTTTCTAGGTGGTCTCCCATACAAGTATAATCAGGCCCTACCCTGCTTAGCTTCTGAGAACAGATGGGATCCGTCTTGTTCAGGGTGGCATGGCCGTAAATGTCTTTTTTTTTTTTTAATCTCCCTCCACAGGTGAAAAAAATGTTTCCTTGTGCTAAAACACCCTGTCTCATGAAATTCAACATTGTATTTCATTTATCTTCATGAACTGCTCTAATTTAACAGTTGGACTGGAAGAGCACACATTACTAACAGGTTTGGTCATATAACACCCAAAACCTGGAAATAACAAGTTGGAAACTACACATCCTACACAATAAATCAGTTACTCCATCAATTCTGTGAGTCTGAGAGTCTGAAAATTGAAGGAAAGCATTTTGAACAGCACTGTGTAAAAGCTATGGCTGTTAGGTGTTCAGTTAAGTGCAGCACTGTGTCTTGCTCCCAGTTTGCTCTGCAGAAGCATTTATTTTTCATTTTAATTATGTGTATCCTCCAACTTGGGCTACAAAGACTTAATTAAAAATACTGCCACTACCACCAAGTGATGCTTTGGTCAACTAATACTCAAGAACTTGAAAAAATTTTCCCAAATGTTACATAACATCCTGGGAGCTGGCAGCCTTTCCTCCATCAAGGTGCTTCTCTTGGTGTTTTGCCATCTGGGAGAAAAATAGTATTTAGCAAATAGCAACCAAATCCATCAAAAGGTTAGCATTCTTTTTATTTTAGTGCTCTTTCTTAATGGGCAAAAATTGATTGATTAGTTCATCTAGAACACTCTTAGCCTTAGGACAGAAAGACTGCATTGTATACAATAGTGGACTAAATTTAAAAAAGAAAAAGAGAATCAACATTCAAGAATACAGTGAACTTCATAAAAAGAAGAAAATAAAAAAAGCAAGGTCTGAAAGCATATTAAATTCTTGTATTTATCTAACATCTAATAGATGTATTTTAAATTTCATTAAATTATGTGTGTACTGGCTCTTTTTGTTAGTTGAAAATGCACTTACATTATGACATCTAAATTCACCTGGATAGTTTATACTATTACTTTAGTTTCCCGAAACTCCATGTACTTTTTGAGAAAACAAATTAAAGCTATTTCTCTAATAAATCCCCCATCCCCAGCACAATGATTTATATCTTAGGGGAAGAGGTTTTTAAATTTAAGGAAGAATCTTTTTGGGGAGCTGTCAAACTATGGTTATTGGCACAAATTCAATGCCAACGGAGATGCCCAATTTGGGTAAACTTCTTTCAGCGCAAACAGCTCAACTGCTATATAGCACAGCTGTGCAACAGCTCAATAGTGTGACAGATCAGTTTTGAAGCAGTATGGCTGCGAGGTGGCCCTGTTGAGACTCCTCTCTGGTTAGACAGCTCTGCTCTGGCCTACTCCACCAGCTCTCGGCGGGTCTGCTCTGCCATGCTCTGCCCCTGCACCAGGATGCTCCTCTCCGGCCAGACATCTTCGGTGGCTCAGCATCAGCCTGAGGAATGGCCACTCGTCTTCAGTGGAAAGGAAAAATGGGCTCTCCCATCCCAGGGGAGCTGAATTTATAGACAGAAGTCCCCACCCTGGTCACTGACTGGTCTGAATTCATGCAGATGAGGATTCCACACCTTCGCAGTTTGATTGGGCCAAGCAACACTGTTCCGGTTGGTCAGAATGAAGTTGCTCTGATTGGTCAGTTAAAATGCTAAGGAAGCGATGCAGCTCTGATTGGTCGGGGACAGTCTCAGTCCTATCAATTTAAATAAATAAAATTTCAGGGACTTCTTAATAAGGACCGGCTCTCATGGCAGGAGCCCAGGGCGAAAAGGATGTCCAGTGAAGGAGGCAATGCAGATTTCTCCCGCGAGAATGGTTTGCACGACAGGCCCCTGTTCAAAAGTGTCTGCTAGGCCCTGCTTTTAAATTGGATTCTTGTTAGCCACCAGGAACGTTTCTTAATAGGCGTCTTTTTTTCCTCAAGGTCCACAGAGCTATTAAAACTGCAGATTCTTGAGCTCCAGCTCAGCTCTACTAAGCGTGAATCTCTGAAGAGTTAGCACCTAGAAATGTTCGTTTTCAATAAGATTCTAGTTGACTATGATTAGGTGGTCATTAAATAAAAAGTGATCTTGGGATGTGCCAAGTGCCAAATGTCAAGCTTTGGGTAGACAGGTGTCTTAAACTGATATTCTATCTCAGAGTATGTACTCAGTAAATAGTTAAGTTTGAAAAAAAAAACAACAACCAGTAATATATAAATACAACTTGTTCATTATTTGCAAATGTCTTTCCTTCTCTTTTATGATTTCCAAATAGATATATGACTGGCCTTAATCATTATTTCACTTTGGTAATCTATAAATCAGTGAAAAAGGAAGTTTAGGTAGTATAGACTAATTAATGTGGTCCTTATTTACCGTTTAATTCCACATAAGTCATAGAATCCTTGAAATTTATAGCTGGAAGGATTTCAGAAAAAAAGTGCAATTCTTTAATCTTTTTCTAGGTGAAGAAAGTTTCACGTAGATAAATTAACCAAATTTAGGATTATTTTATAGATGAAGATGATCTGAAACATTAACAGAAAATTTTAATTGTGATTTCGAATAACTCCCAGTTGTCTGCCTAATTTTTGCCTCTTTCCAGGTCAGATGGAAATATCCACAAAAAGAACTAGGTAAGTAAATACAATTAATCATAATCAATTGTGTACTGTCTTGGATTTGCCTAGAATCAAAATACTGAAATGGACACATGGCATACTGCTGGTTCTAATTTTCCAGCAACATGAAACACTTCATGCTTTTCTTGTGACCGTAGAAACCTTTCAACTTCTTCTTATAATTAATGTTATGGAAGGCATCAAAGTGCCTAAATATGTGCCATGAAGTCTATGAGTGTGGGATGGCTGTTTCTAATACAAGCAGAATTTACATGAATGATAAACATATTATCATTATCTTTGTATGAGCCTCATGACCTCACTTCCTTGATCTATTAATATAAGGTTTGGACTAGATGATATTTAAGTATCTAAAAGAATGATACACTTAAGGTATAACTGGTATAAAGATAAAAGAGTAAAAATGACAACTTTTAATTTAAAACGTATAAAAATATTTGAGAAATGATCATCTCTCCCATCACCATCATTTCACTAAAGAGGAACATTTTAGCACTAAAAGTATTGGAAGCATGTAATTTCAAAATAAAGATAACCCTTAAATTGAAAAAAAAAAAACTTAGTAAATTACTACGTTGTTATTGTGTTTCTCATACTGCTGTAGATTCATAATATCTTTGCCATGGACTATGCACTGCACTTTGGGAGCCACTGTTGTAAAGCTCCACAAAGAACTTTGGGTGTATCTCACACAACACTCATCCCTTGAGATGCTTCCAAATAAGGAATTCTTGGTTTTAGAACAAAAAAGAGTATTGCAGGTACTTGACAGTATACTCCCCTTCCAGAGATTCTTAGTGAATAATATAGATTCAGAGGTCTCTTGAAATATGGCAAAATGTTAACTTTATGTCATTTATCATTTTAAAAATTTATTTCATGAAGCATTTTTTGCACATAGTACCTCTTAACATTCTATAAAACTAATGTTTTGGGTACCTAAATCTCAGAAAGTATTCTATGACTTTTCCTAAATTAGCTCCACATCCTGACCTACTAGCTATTGTTAATAGGAGCAGCCAGGTAGAGTTGATGAAGAGCTGACCCAGGCTTGTGGCTGAAGAACTCAGAGGAGAAGCCAGCTTTGGAAAAGATTGATAGCAAGTCATGAGGAAGATGATGTCTTCCCACCCCCATCAGAGCAAGGCATGCAAACCATATCTTCCAGGTTTTCTCTCTTCCTGATCATTTTGGTAGGTTCAGCTGTGTGTAAGAAGGCTAAAATAACACTGGCTTAAATAAAATAACTTTTTTTTTTCTGCCTATACATAATTACTTCACCAGTCAAAAGAAGTGATTCTCAAAGCCTGTCCCTGTGGAGCAGAATCAGCAATATTTGAACACTTGTTAGAAATGGAAAATTTTGAGACTTTCCCACATCACTGAATCAGAAAGTTCACCAAGCCCTCTGGGTGATTCTGATGCTAAACTTTCAGAATCACTGGTCCAGAGGTAGTGATCCGGGGTTGGAATGGGGACTCTGCTCCAAAGAGTTATTCAGGAATCCAGGAATCCTGATGCTTCACTAGCTATACCCTAAGATGTTTCGCTGTACACATTAACCCAAATGACTTGCTACCAATGTTTCCAAAGCTGGCTCCCCCTCTGAGTTCTTCAGCTCTAAGCCTTGTTCAGGCCTTCAACTCTGCCTGGACTGATCCTAACTGCCTCTGTCCACTGAATCTAACCTAGTCTGGCCCATCTAACTAGTAGAGTTATCTTTTTTAATGTAATTTTTATCTCTTTTTCACTAGACCATCATCTGATTCTTTCAAGGCAAAGGCCAAAGAGCAGTGAAGGTCATACATAGGTCTGTTAATATCTGGCACCTAAATTTTTCTCAGTTATCCCTCAGTCCTTTACTTGGACACTTTCTGCATCCTGGCTACGGAAAAGACTATCTCCAGAACCTATCACAGTGATTTGCTCTCCATGCCTTTTTGCATGCTGTTCCCCTTGCTTAGAAAGCCTATGTTCAGACTCCTCTTACCACCCCTCTGCCCCCCAGACACACTTTTTCCCATCTTCTTTTTCACCTGATGAGTACCTGCTCAACCCTCAAAATCTAATTTATGAACCATTTCTGTGGGGTCTTTCTCAAGTTACTCATGCTTGGTTACTTGCTTCCTTGTGCTCCCATTGTAGGTTTTACTACCTATTCTAGAATTCTCATCAGATTGTCTTATAATTTTCTGCATATGAGTCTTTCTCCTGCATTAAGTGTAGAGCTCCTTGGGCCATTGCTACTTATCCAGTCAATATTCAATGCCTACTTTGTGCCAGGGAGTACATGTCCTGAAGCATAGGGCCTCGTGCTGTGTCAGTTCCTATGGGTACCCAATAAAGGCTGGTTGAAAACATGCATAAATGAATGTTTCTTGTAAATTTTCTCAAGGATGTAGTAATCATAATTAACACCTACTTCCAATATACCTGTGGGTATCCCTGAGAAACATGCATGGAAGTATCTTAATTGTTAGTAGTGTTGGGTCTGATAAGTTTGGAAATAGGAAAGTATTTTCAGAATAGGTATCGGACTTTAAAGAGTAAAAGAAGAAGGAGAAGCAGGAAAAAGAGGAGGAAAAAAAAACCTGTGGTCAGAGCAAAGGAAGTGAAATTTCTATGGTCAAAGCAAGGGATGTGTTTGTACCTACGGAAATTGGGCAAAATGAGTCCTATAATAGTGATTTCATCTCTACAGAGAAATAAATATTATCCTTCTAAGTTTAATGGCACCTGTTCCTCTTGCTGAGTAGTTATCTATGCACCGATAAATTTAAATTCCTTCAGGCACAGCCAACTGTGATGCCACTTCACCCTGCATTCTTCTCTTTCAATTTTTTGAAAGAAGAAAGACTGTCCTGCTGTTTATAGCTTTTCTTCTGATAATTTTTAAAAAATGAAAGTCTTTCCAGGCAATTGCCAGAACTTAAAAGCTTAAATTAAAATGTTCATTTTCAGAATTTTCCATGTATTTCCCTATTTGGATTGAGGGTATCTTTTCTTGACTAAACATGAGACAAAGAGTAATGAATACTTGTGTAATTTTCAGACCAAGTTAGAATGAAGGACACTTAGCAGAGATGAATGGTACTGTTGTGGCTCTCAGGAAGAGGCATAAGGGCAAGCCAATCTTTTTTATGATCTGTTGGTGCCAAGACCTAGCTTTGTTTATTCCATCAGTGAATCCATTCTGGAAGGTTGTGTTCATTATGGTACTTTGTTACTAATCTGATAAGAAAAACAATTTGATTGCCAACATTGTTGCTTTTCATAATGAACCAAGCCACATACATGCACTTATGATGAATAATGGTTGGATGGAAAGTATTATGGACTACAGTTATAATTTGTCTGTCAATTGTGGAGCTACTATACAATGCAAATAAAGAAACGCTACAATCTTTCCATAATATTCATGAAGGACCCTTCTAGATGCAAATTTTTATTTATATAATTTTCATGAGATGTAATTTGACATAGTCTCCGTCTCCTAAGTAAGAGGTTTGTTGTAAACACTAGCTTAAAATTACTATCCAGTTAAATGACTAATCACAGAGAATCACTCTATGATCATTGACAAAAATGGCCACACTTACAGCTGAAATTAACACTGAGAAAATGGATCTGCTTCTCACCCAGGAAGTCAATCACTGCAAAACAGCCCAACCATGACTAAAATTTTGTGATGAGATACAACTAATCTGTGCTCTCTGAGTCAGAAAAAAAATTCATATCTTAGGTCTTGTTTTCCATTCCCAGTATAGTTGGATGCGATAAAGAAGAGTGAGGAGAATTCATTCACACTGACATGGTAAGACATCCTCTAGAATGTTTGGATGAAATGTTCGAATTCTTTTTCATATCATTTTTCTTTCCTACTAACCCTTCTCTTGCAGCTTACCAAATATATAGATATTGATTTTTAATGAAATGGACTTATGAAACAGTGATCACATTTTCTCAATTCTCTTTACCTTGATTACAGAAATAACATCTAGTTTGGTGACTGCAAGTGACTTACGTGAGGACTGGAAAACTATGAAAATGTCACCAAGCATGCCACTGACAGCAGGAAACAACTCTTCCCCTCTGGATTTCACTCCTGCACCCCAAAGTTTCTCATTTCATACTGACAGGTATTGCAGTCTTTTGGTATGTGTTTACTATAGTTAGCTTTCTTTCCTTCACTGTGGCTCTTTCAAAATGTCGTTCTTTCCAAGTTTACCACATTTTTGATCTGTGTCAGCAGATAATTTTCTTTCTTTGGTCCCAGAGACACCAACAGCCAATACACAAAAACTCTCTGAACACTCCAAAACTTCTGTACCCACCTCCACATTCCACTCATTCTTCATCCACACATTTGCTGCATCTTTACCTATCCTTACCTGCTTCTCCCCTGATACAATAAAACCGTGTTTCTCTTACACTCTAGAGCTGAATCCTTTAACTGACTTCTGGATCCTGTCCCCTTACATAGTTCTTCTCCTCTGCATTTTCAACTTTTAGTACATCTTTCCCATCAATATGTCAAATCAAAAAACAAATGAAAACTTTTCATCAACCTTTCTACTCCTTGGAGATCAAACTTCTTTAAAGGATTGCTTCTGACCCTTGTTATCTACTGTGTTAGCCAGTCCACAACTACGCCTCCTGGTATTCACGTCTTTGTTTAATTCCCTCTCTTTGAAGCTAGGCTGGACTAGTGGCATACTTTTTGAAAAAAAAAAATACAGCAAAGTGACATTGTGTAACTTTTGAGTTTAGGTCAAAAGAGGTCTTATACTTTCTACCTGGGTCTCCTGGAACACTTACTTTTGGGGAAGGTAGTCACCATGTAAAAAGTCAGGCTAACCTGAGATTATGATATTGTTAGGAAATTCAAAGTAGCTATATGGAGAGAGAGAACGATACCCATCCAGCCCTTAGCAATCTCTATCACCCCTGGTTAGGCACTACCATATGAGCGAAGAAGCCCTTGTGCACCTTTGACATCTATAGGGAAGGATCTTTCCTTGCCTCTTCCTAGCTTCTTGGCAGTAGCCACAGATTCTTATCATTCCTTGGACTGCAGCTGTATCATTCTAACCTCTGTTGTCACATGGTGTTCTCCCTGTGTGTTTCTCTTGACTTGTTCTAAGAACACCAGTCATATTGGATTAACAGCCCCCTCTTCTTCAGGGTGAGCTCATCTTAACTAATTATACCTGTAAAGACACTATTTCTAAGTAAGGTTACATTCTGAGGTATTGGGTTAAAACTTCAACATACTTTTTTGAGGGACACAATTCAACCCATAACAAACCCTGATCTAAAACCACCCAGTCAACTTATAAAACTGTGAGAGATAGTAATGAATATGGTTTTTAAGCTATTCAATTTTAGGGTGGTTTGTCCCATAGCAAGAAACAACCAAAAAGCCTTTCTTTACTCAAATCTCATCATCCTACTATAGTCTGGCTTCTGTCAATACATTTTATTGATGTGGTCACCAGTGACATCCTTGGTGTTAAATCCAGTGGATAGACGTGCTGTTCTACAAGGGTGACATGGCTTATATATCTACCTCCTTTCCTCCCTGAAGTCCATGAAAATGACCAGAGAAATTTGTATGTAGGAATATCTTTGTCAAATCCCTGAAAAACAAAGAAGGGTGACATTAGCAGACCAGAAACTTGAAGCTTTCTTTTTTTTTTGAAAGATGGAAAGCATATAGAAATGGTTTGAAAGAGGAAGCAAAAACACAGCCAAAGAACCCACAGTTCAAGAGGCTGAGGAGAGGATCACTAAAATAGTGAGCACCTGCCACTCCACACAGCCCCGGGGAGGGCTCAGGCTCAGAGTCGGGGTGGCGGGGTGGGGGTGGGGTGTCTGTCCTGTGCATTGTATGATGTAGGACAAACAACATCCTTGTCCTCTACCCACAAGATGCCATGCGTAGACCTTCGGACTGACATTGCAACAACAAAAATGTCTCCAGACATTTCCAAATTGCCCCCTATTGAGAATCATTACTTTTAATTCATGACTAACAAACCCTCTCTTTATGGCTCTCTGCTTATTACCAGGAGACTGTAAAATTCAATTCTCTAGAAAAAACTAGTCATGTCTAATTGTAACTGCCTTATCAGCCACTACTCCCACTCTCCACATTTTTCCAGGGACTTGACTTTTCTCCACAGACAGAGCCACATCAGAGGCCAGACTTTCAGACAACATCCAGATGTTGGTCTTCACACTGTACTTGGAAATACCTTCAAGGGAGATGCTCTGAAGTCTCAACTGTGTGGTTTGTGTTTTCAGATATGTGCTGTTCTGGTGCTAACTGGGAACTTCTAAGTAATGACTTTGTTTGTCCTAAGTCTGAGGAGTGTGGCTTACAAAAGAGGAAAGGCAGGAGAGGGCACTTGGAAGGCTGATATCAAGGATTCAACACCTCTGAAGTTAGTGGAAGGAGTAAACTATTCTATGAAAGCCTGGGGAAGAAATGAGAACAGGCTAAAATTCTGCCCCAGAGACAGTGAACTAGTTGGAGTTTCATTTCAGTTCATTCCTCCTCTCCAAAAGGAAATCTTTCCAGAAAAGATAGCCTGGGAGGAGATTCTCAGCCCCCAGGTGCCTCAGAGATGACAGGTGGGGTGGAAGAAACTCTTGGAGAGAGGAGGGACTTGAATGAGGTTGTGACTAGGGTCCTTCAGGGATCCTTGGAACAGGCCAACTCTCACTAGAGGGACTGCGAGTATGTGTTGGGGGAGGGGCAGGAGAGAGGAAAAGAGGTCCCTTTAGCTTAATCTTTCAATAAGGCAATGGGGTAGAGAATTTCTACATTAGTTAGGCATCTAGTTATCTTTCTCCAGTACTTTCTATGGAAGTAGATGCACACATGCAATCTCTCCACCAATATTTTCAGAGCGAACATATCTATCTGAGTAAGTGAACGTCACCAGCTCAATTCATTTAGCTATAAGAGCAAGCTCACTCCTAAGGCAAAAGGAGAAGGGGAAGGAGATCTAGGCATTCTGTAAATTACCAAGATGTCATTGGTATCTCAGTAAAAAAAAATTGTTATTGCTCCAGGACAATGGTCAGCAAACTCTGAGACACCACCTATTTTTGTAAATAAAGTTTTATCAAAACACAGCCACACTCATACTGTGTATGGCAGCTTACAATGACAGATAGACCAGTTGTCACAGACACTATATGATCCACAAATCTAAAATATTTACTATCTTGCCCTTTACATAAAAAGTAAAGTTTGCCAACCCTGCTCCAGGGCACTGAAGGCAGAATTGTCTTTAATATACCATCCAGCTGCCTGCTCTTCTTCTCTGTGCTATAGCTATAGTTAAAAAAAGAATGAGGTTTTTAATATAAGAGCAACAGTTTTTGTATAAGACGTGTTTAGATTTATTTATTTTTTTCAGTGAATGAGGGTTTTTGGAGTGGTCTGGAATGTTGCCAGCAGGGTCTAGCATGGACCTTCAAGTCTGCAGGGATGTAAGACAGAGAGAGGAAAGATGAGACAAGGAACGTATGGAAGGAAGGAGTGAAGATGAGGTGATGAATCTATTTTGAAAATCAGGACAGAAAAAGTAACTGGTAGTAGGACGAGGCCAGGCAGAGGTACCCTCATCTCCCTGGGCCCCTCTACTCTCCCAGGCATCCTGCCTTCTTCAATCTCTGCTCCTTTCTTGTGCCCCAAGTTTCCTCCAGCTATAGTAAAGGGCTTCCTCCCATGGTCACAAAAACGAGAATGCCAAAGCCCCTTCTCCTGGTCTGTCGTTCCTGTGTGGTGATAACCCTCTGCTCTTCCCTTCCTGGCCCTCAAACTCAGACCCCCAGAGACTTCCAGCTCCAGCCTACCCCTTTGGCAGCTTTCTGGCCCACTGGGGGAAGCACCCTGGGGAGAAGAAAGGAAACACAAACATGGTTAGGTCTTGTAAAAAACTTGTCACATTTCATTTTGAAAATCTCACCCAGTTTATAAATATAATCCTAGCACAAGGCAGATAGAAAAAAAAAGAGAGAGAGAGAGATTTCTTTATAAATTGATAGCTACAGGATTGGGGGCTTGTGAATGCATCTGTTCTGTAGCGTGTTTCGTTGAAGAAAATTCACTGAATTCAGCAAAGCACTATTACTACGAGGCAGATGCTAGAACATGAGGGAGGCCATTCTCATAGAACTCCAATTTCAGATGATGTTGGTTTAAAAATGGGTTTACCCTCCCAAAGTCAAAGCTTGTATCTGAAATGACTGGACATCAGATCACTTGAATCACAGGCCCATCTTGCATTTATTTGCATTTGTGTAATATTTTATAGCAAACAAAGCACTTTCACGGAGCTGACTGTGTTTGATCTTTCCAACCCGTCTGGGAGATAGGTAAAATGCTATTTCTTTGAGAAAATAAGTAAGCTAAGGTTCAGTGAGGTCAACCCCCAGGTTAACCAAGGCTACACTAAGGTAGGAGAGGATATGAACCAAGACTTTCATTTCTAAGATTTTGGAATTTTTCCTAGCATTCTCATCATGTTTTCTAAATTAGAGTGCTGGTTCTTATCTCATAATGTGCCCCTATCATTTCTTGCAAGAAGCCCCTGAATTCTTACGCCCATTATGCATTGTCTGTATACTAAATAAAGGATACATCACAAACACATCTGAAGAAGCCATGATAAAGAGCACATAATTAACTCATTTCAAAGGCATTCTTTGTTATTTTTAAAATCAGCAAATATTAAGTGTCTGTCTTTTGAAACTGTAAGTAAGGCTGCTCATCTAAAAAGGCTGAGAAACAAACTCATAGGTCGACTGAAGTGGATATTGTAGGATTTGGGGGAACCACAGGGACGGACATTGGTTGGGGATGCAATCTTAAACAAATGGTACCCTTTGGCCTCACTGTTCCTTCACAAAGTTATTTAATTATAAAATCGTTTAATAACAACTCCACATAGAGAGGTGTGTGCACCTGGTGGTTAGGGCTGCTGGTTGAAGCTAGACTGATTCTGAGAAAATTTTCTTAACTTTTCTCATTGGAGTTTCAGCACATGTAAAATAGTACTTACTTTACAAGGTTGCTGTAGGCATTGAATAGGATAATTCATTTTTATAAATTACTTAGCATAGTGCATAGCACATAGTAATTATGTATACACTTTTGTTATTATCATCGATAGTGTTATTGACATAAATAATAAATTTTGGCCTCTCCCCTACCTCAGTCAGTACTCTCTTAACTGCTGTGAAAAGATACTACGTGGCTGAAGTATTGGACACTTGAAGAACCCTGTCAGAAGAAAGGTGGTCTGCCTTTCTCTTATTTCTTGTTACACAATGTTCTTGCTTCTATTAAACTAGCAAAAAGCCCCAGGCCATATTACCTTTTCAAGATGAGGACAGGCTCCCACATTGGGGCTGTCAGAGAGAATTTGGGGCGTGTGAGCCATTTAAATGAATCAGACCTGACAAATCCGATTTACAGATTAAAATAATGTTGTGATATTTACCAAAAGTATATATAGCAAGTTAAGACACCTCTGACAGGCAGACATTGATTGCCTATTTTAATCAGCTGGTATAATTTAGCTACTACCAGAAGCGAAATGCTTAAGAAAGGTAAATCTGATCATAAATAATTCCTACTTTTACGAATTTAAAAATCAAGTCGTATCTTTGTCTAGGGTTTACTACAAGGTGAAATGTCTACTACATTATGTGAGGTCACATCAGGTTTCATTTGGGTGGTAGGAGAAGATTTGACTTGTCATAAATAGATGCCAGACAAAGCGTTAAAGCAATTTCACCAGGTGTCAGTATATTAAGATAGACTCAGTACCTGCATATATCCACTAAATCTCTGATGCTTGTGGGACTTTATCAGTATTGCTTCATCAATATCCCCAACATTTCTGAGTAGAATCAAAAATCATAGCCTTGAAAGAGACATCAAAAAGCCACTTCATCTGGAAACCCTGGAACAAGGTTACTGCTTAGGAAAAGCATGATGTGGCTTTCAAAACTTGTTGAATGAATAAACGATGGGGAAAAAATTCTCTTCACTGTCAGTTCCCAGAAGGCTGCTTTGCCCTGGGGATATGAGAGAGGGGCTGAAAAGTCTGGAGCAGCCCCAGGGGTTTAAAGCCCTATTCACTCATTTATTAATTATTTATACGCTGCCCGAGTCTAACAAAGATTTGAGGCAACTTACAAAAGACCCCAACAATAAAGAGCCTCATCCTCTGTCATCCCTTGCAGGGTTGTTTTATCACTTTCATGACCATTAAAAAAAAAAAAAAGTATTAAATGGCTATTTGCATGGGATGGTATGGTGAGGGCTGAATAAATCAGATAGAACCAGGCTCTGACCTCCATAAATTTCCATTCAGTTTGTGTTCACTCATTTTTTGACAAATATTTATTCAGCACATTCCATATTCAAGTGTTGTCAGGCAGTGTGGGGGATGCCAAAAATGAATCACAGGTCGACACTGCCCTGTCCTTAAGAAGTTTACACACTAGAGGAAGGGGCCTAGGGCATGGGTGTGTGATAGTGATGTGTGTCCACAAGACACAAACCTAAATTTCCCCATGCCAGGGAGAAGGGATCAGAACTACGAGGGAGTTACAGAGAAGTGCAGTAGAAGAAGATAAGGGGACATTGCATCTGCTCATGGTGTGTCCTAAAGAAACCGGCAGAAGCAGACCAGGCTGCAGGCAAAGCTGTGAATGAGAACTCAACCTTTCTAGACATCGCTCTGCCCTCCTGGCACTCTCTGCCTCTTCTTCCCCTTCTTTCCCATGCCATCTTGACACCCTAAATCCTAACGCTGTCACAGCTGCCTGGCTTCACTTTCCTAGAAGACTAGCATGTCATCTTGGTGACAAGGCCTGGGATACAAACACTCATTTCTATGGGACTCTGCTCTTTGCCAGCTATCACTAACAACAGTGATTAGAACCCTTATCTCTGCCAACATAGAAATAAGTAGCCATTGTTTGTTATTAAGCCCTGTCTAGAAGTATCTGGCTTTAAAAGAGGCCCATGCCTGGGCACAAAAGAAGCAATCTTGCAAAATGTGTGAGCCCTGGAGGCTTATTGTAAAAGTGAGGACTTTCTGGAGTGAGAGATTTCCTCGAATCCATGACCCAATCAACTTCTAGCCCTCTGTACCTAGAAGGCAAGGAGTCTCCAGAGAAAACATCCTCAGAGGATCTCCCTAGCAGAAGATCTTCCCTTACTCAAAGCCAGACAGTAAGGCGGAAAACGAATCTTTTTAGCTACAGTCCTTCATTCCCTGGAGCAAAAGTTCTTAAACTTTAGTTTATATAAGATTCCCCCAGGAAGCTTTAAAGACAGATTCTAAGGCTCCATCCCTGAAAACTGTTTCTGCAGGAGGTATGGAGTGGGTCTTGGAACTTGAACTTTTAACAAACATCACAGTAGCCTCAGAGAAGGTGGTCTTAGGGGCCACCCTTGAGATATATTACCAAATGAATGTACATTCTAAAAGGAAGTTCAGAAGAGCAGGACTTGTGCCTGTCTTGTTCCTGTATGAACTTGTAGCACCTAGAACAGTGTTTAGCTCAATTAGACACTCCTTACATATAGGTTGATTGAATTAACAAATAGGAACTTGCCCTGCTTCCTGGCACCCTATGGGATTTGAGGGTTTGGCAAATTTTTTTTTGGTGAATGATGGCTTTGGAGAAGATATAAAGCTATAGCAGTGTCCACATAAAGGATTCTACATTATGAAGATATAGAATGAAGTGGTAGGACTAGTCTAGAAGTTGAGAATAGGTGGTGACCTTCTCTGAAGAAGTTGACAGGCTGAGGAGGAGGGGTGGGATCCAGAAGAAATACTTTGAAGCTTAGCCTGAGAATCACAGATCTGCTTAGCATCTCATCACTCACCCTCATCCACAGCCTTCTAGAGCAGGGGTTCACAACCCTTGGGTCATGGACCTGTACCAGTTTGTGGCCTATTAGGAACTGGGCTGCACAGCAGGAGGTGAGCAGTGGGCAAGTGACCGAAGCTTCATCTCTGTTTGCAGACATTCCCCAGCACTAGCATCACCACCTCAGCAAAACCTCAGCTCATCAGACATTAGATTTTCATAGGAGCACCGGTCCCTGGTGCCAAAAATATTGAGGACCACTGTTCTAGAGGAAAGAAAGTCTTGAAATAGAAATCAAAATCAAAGGTAGACTTCAGGACTGAGGAGGAGCAAGCAGCAGGGAGAGTTGGGAGCACACAGGGACCATCTGCTCCAACCTGCAGGGGTTACTGAGCAAGGTCTTAACACCTCAACCTAGAGGCTGCTAGGTGCCCCTTTTGCTTAATGTAGAGCAAAACCCCAAATAGGCAGCTTTGGGCCAAGGCATTTACCCTGTGGCATTTAGCCTATTGCCAGGTTAAATTTATTCTTTTGTTTTCTGATTGGCTTTGATTAAAAAAAAAAAGTGTCAATTCATCTATGAAAAGAAAATCCTACAACTTCTTTCAATGATTCAGTGATTCAATGACTCATTGCTGGGCCTTGTAATCCACTGTCAGAAAATTCTCATGCCTTGTGTCTGATGTCAAGTTGGTAGAACTATGAAAGCAGTCTCAGTGTACTCTGACTGCTTCATTATATATCTAAAAAGCACTATTCATGTGGGTAGATCTGGGCTCTGGCAGTTGATCTAAGTAAGAATGCCTATCTTACAAATCTTGCTCATATCTATGATGGCTTAGTTAACATTTTGTCTGGTCTATTTTCCTTTCACCTATGGAATGAAACAAGCCACTGGTCATCACCTGGTCAAAGTAGACTTCTTCCCAATATCATCTGCTTGAGAAAGCAATAAATGGATCCAGAATCTGTTTTGGACAAGATGGGAAATTTTCCTAATCAATATCCTTTTTGCAGAGTTCAAATGAATGTCTCACCTAAGGATCATTGCATACATATGCCTATTCCCAGACAAAAAGATGTGAGACCTTGTTTCTGTCTGATGACATAACCTTATATAAGAAGAATAAATTCTCCAGACCTCACATTCCTGGAAATGGAATGGGTTCTTCTGTCCGTAGTGAAAAGTCCTTGAATGGCTTCCCATCACACTTAAGATTCCGATTACTTACTATATCCTACTATGTCTACGTGCTTGGGGACTCAGCCATTGTTCCCACCTGTTTCTTGCTCTGGCTTTCTCTGTTCTTCTAACACTCCAAGCTTATTCCTACTTTGGGACTATTGCACATACTGCCTTGCCCAGCTACCTCCTACCACCTTTTTACATGTCATTCCAGATTGTTACATGGCTGATTCCTTCTTGTTATTCAAGTGTCAGTTCAAATGTGGCCTTCTTGGAGAGGTTTCCTGGGTGCTCAGTCTAAAGAGTCACTGACCATTCCAGCCATACATTCTCAACCAAATTCTTTAATTTAATCTTTTCAGAGCATTTACCATTATCTGGAACTTTCTTGTTAATTTGGTAGTTTGCTTATTTACAAATAGTTCTGCCATAATGTGACATTGTTCCTAAAAATCAACATGTTATGTGAAATGGCACAATATAAACCACAAGGCTTATGAAAAAAGTGGGGTTGTGTGCCCAACACTCAAAAACTTCATCAGTGACACATTAAAAAAAGATGAAAACAATAAAATGAAAGCACAGTGTATATATGCTTACTTGTAAGACATACATGAATACTACAATAAATATGTCACTTTATCTTGAAACAAAACAAAACAAAACAAAACAAAACCCTGAACTTTTGCCTGTGGAAGTGAGCATGGGGAACGCGGCAGCTTGTGTGTTATTGTGAAGTGGTGGGAAGAGGGTTATGCAAAATGAGATGGACAGCTATAACTCCAGATGTGGCTCTTAACACTCAGAGAACTGAGGTAGCTGGTAGATGTTTGAGGTGTGTACACATGTCCATTTTGCATGTTCCCATTGACTGAGTTCAGGGGGATGTAGTTTTCTGCATTCCAGTTTTTCTCAAGATAAAACTGTGCATAAGCAAACACAAAGTTAGTTCACATTGTGCTTAAATCCTTTCTTAGCACATCAGTTGCTTTGGAGTAAATTCACATTTTCAAAACAAGCATTATCAAAGATCTGATAGCATTTGTTGTTTCCACATATTAGAATGTAAGCTCCATAACATCAGGAAACTTTTCTGTTTTAGTCATTGCTACATTACTAACATATGAACAGCCTGCCACAATAGCAAGCTTTCAATCAATTTTTGTTGAATAAATGAATGAATAGATCTTTCTTTGACTTTCTTTTCTCCCAACACACTAGTGATACCCTTTTAAGGGTTACAGTAATCCTCATCAGTGTGGTAGGTTGCTTTTGGTGACAGAGTTAATAGTAGGGTGAAAAGGGATTCAAAATTGCTATGTCGCCGGGGGGGCTGGGGGGGCATATTTTCTTTGAAGACAAACTCAGAAATGAAAAGAAAACTATTACAAAAAATTAGGATATCCACCTAGGTCCTTACTCCTTTGTAGTCATGAAGATCTCTAAGGTTCCTTCTATCCATCACAAACATATATTTCTAATTATGGATTATTTTGAAGAGTCAGTGCAGAACCATAGATGAACGTAAGACTCCAAAACACTACATAGAGCTCTATGTTGTGTGCAAAGTCTCCTAGAATTCATTTCATTAAAAATGAAAGAAGTTTCTTGTCTAACTGTAAGTAGGCAAATTTGCTGGGAAACTTGAACTTCTGTCTCTTCTTTTCATATAAGTATGTCTCAGACCTAGAATTTAATCACTCTTCTACTAAGTCAAAGGACGGAATTAAAAGTGGCTTTGAAAGGTCACCCCAGACAGGTGGGTTATGTCATATTTCTAAGGGGTTTGAAAATTGTTTGAATTTCAAGGAAATTGTCTAGTACTACTAAGTAAAAGGTCAAATCAGAAAGCCCAAAAAGAGCTAAGAAATGCTCCATCTTTTAATTTTCTCTGATTTAAATTCTGACCTAAGAAAATCTGCCAGAAAATTCAAATGCTCTGGCTGAATTCCTTTAGTTTATCAGGCAAATAGGGAAATTTTTGTTACGATTCTTTACTTTCTCAGTAACTGCTCGATTTTATGGAGAGTTGAGTGGAGTGGCAAAGTAATTATATGGTGAGTACCATATATTTACAATTATTTATGTTTTCTAGATTGGAGTAGAGGGTAATTATTTTTGGTCTTATTAAGTGCAAATTACCAAGTAGTCTTCAGGAACATGTAATTACTATGTACTGTAGTCACATGCCACTTATCAGGCAAAATGAATGCAGTGAAGATTTTATTTAATACAAGCAAAATGAGGCATGTGGTTTTATGTAGCAAAGTATAGGAACCTACCATCCTGTCTTGGGAGAAGAAACAGAAGTAGTCCTTCTTAGGGCATTTCCTCAATGAGTTAGATCAACATTTCCCAAAGGTGGCTGCTCATTAAGGATGGAGATGTTTGGAGCTTGAACCCAGACCTAGAGAGTACTAGTCCAGGAGGTGAGGCCATGGAGTGTCTTCTGCAAATCCTCAAGGTGCTTCGTGCATGCACTACAGTGACAGAGCATCTGCCTGAGATTCACAAAATACTCTAACCAACAAGATAACCTCTAAACCTAATAGGTGGAAAAAAATCAGGTCCTAGATGGCGTAAAATTTTGTTTTTGACTGCTTAGTTTGTGTTCTTTTTAGATCATACTTTGAGAAGCATCCTTAATCCCATTGTTAGAATACATATACGTGTTATTATATGTTGAGATTCCCTGTGAGTTAAGTTTTCCAGATCACATACATTCAATTTAGTTCAGATATTTTAGGTTTTAGTGAACATACACACACACACACACACACACACACACAATGAGGATAAAGAAGGGCCAGAGGCTAAATAGTAATTTGACTTATGGCTAGAACAAAGGCAGACTCTATTAAACAGATATTTCCTGAGCACTTACTCTATGCAATGTATAGACGATCCCTTACTTACAATGATTCAACTTATGATTTTTCAGCTTTACGATAATATGAAAGTGATACACATTCAGTAGAAACTCTACTTCAAATTTTGCATTTGATCTTTTTCTGGGCTAGCAATATGTGGTGTGGTACCTCTTGGCGATGTCAGGTAGCAGCAGCAATGCACTGCTCCCAGTCAGCCATACAATTGCAAGGATAAACAAATGATACTTTGTAGTGTACTGTGTTGATGGTGATTTTGAATACTGTGTTTTAAGTTTTTGCATCCCATCATGTCTACAACATGCTCATCTGTTTCTCCTGCTGCAGGTGAGAAGTGGAAGGCAATTATGTCTCAAGATGAAACTCAAGATAACTGCCCAACTGTAGGCTAATGTAAGTTTTCTGAGCACATTTGAGGTAGGCTAGGCTAAGCTATAATGTTTGGTAGATTAGGTATATTAAATACATTTTCAACTTAATGATACTTTCAACTTATAATAAGTTTAATGGGATGTAACCTTATCATGAGTCAAGGAGTATCTTTAATTTTACTTTCTATACCCATTCATTCAATAAGTCTTATTTCCTTAATTGAGATAGATCATCTGGTTAAGGGCACAGGATCTAGAGTCAGGAAACTCTAGCCTCACCATTTACTAGTTAGAAAACCATAGGTACTATGGTCTGAATATTTGTGCACCTTCCCCCCACTCCCAATTCATACGTTGAAATTCTAATCCACAAAGGTGATGACTTACACAGATGAAACCTTAGAGAGGTGATTAGGTCATGGAGGTAGAGCCTTCATGAATGGAATTGAGTGCTCTTATAAGAGAGACCCCTAGAAAGATCCCTTACTCCTTTTGCCATGTGAGGATACCTTGCAGAAAGACCTCACCCAACCATGCTGGCACCCTGACCTTGGATAGCCAGCCCTGTATGAAATAAATTTCTATTATTTAGAGGCCTTCCATTCTGTATTTTGTTACAGCAGCCTGAGCAAACTAAGACAATGGGTAAGTCACCTCTGTGGCTTACATTCTTCACTGTAAATTAGGGCAATAATAATGCCTATTCCAGAGGGTTACTTGGGGGAAAAAAATACTACAATGCATGCAAAGTGCTTAAAATGCTGCTATCATTTTTAAAAGTCTCCAAAAATTTAGCTCTTATTGATATAAAAATACTACATTTATATATTTGGAACTTGCATTTTCTTCCTTATGCCCATTTTGAAAAGAAAAATCAATAAGACAATTTTTACACTTATCTCTCCTCTCACATTTTAAAAACTCCAACCACACTGACAGGCAAGAGTAGAACATGCTTTGTCCTTGCCAAGGCAGAGAAAAGGTTAACTTTTTGAGAAGCCAGCTGGAGAAGCAGACTGTCTGCTAATGGTAAGGGAGGGGTAGCAAGAACTAATTTTAGCCATCATTCTTCAATCACTGTCCAGTTCCTTCTCACACTTCTCCCTGCCTGCCCCCATTCTTTTCTCAACAGTAAGATATAAGGCTGTTTCCCCAGGGCACCTTCAATCCCATGAGGAAAGGAAATAATTCTACAGCAATCCACTGCTTCTGGTGAATTAGAGATGCATCATGCTTCAGTTAAAAAAATACCCTAAACACCATAAATACCAGCTTTCCATCACTTGCAAACAATCTGTCTTTTTCTCGGAAACATTCATGCAACCATGTGCCTTTCCTGCCATCTTTTGTTAAAAATGATTTTTTCAGAAATGTGAAACTTTGCTGTAGAAAAAAGTTGAGAAAGTCCAGATACACTTTAACTCAGTCTTATAGTAAATGGGGATGAGAAAAGCAGAGATTGATGATGAGTGTTAGGGTGAACCCATATGTTTGTATAACTTTTTCACTCTTGCTGTTGAAATGAAAATATAAAGGGAAAAGGAGAAAAAATTATGCAGGTAAATATTATATTTCATGAGCCCGACTTTCTGCTATAAAGATCGTAAAACAAAAAAATATATTTGTGAGATGCAAACATTTTTCACTTACTAATGTTTATAATTAAGGCACAAATTCTTACTCAAACAAAAATCCTAGCTTGGGGAATAGAAGCATAAACAAAAACACAATCAATGGTTTCACTGACAGCAGGTTTCTTTTGAGGGTAAGAGCAAGCATTCCATGTGTGAATAAATATCAACAGGTGTTTTTATAAGTACAAAAACATACATGTTCATATGATCACAGGCAACAAGAGCTCAGAAATGAAAGGGAACACCTAAGTGCTTAGATCTGAAAACTACATGGGGCTCATTTTGTTCTAGATTGATAAGCAATGCAAAAAAGGTTTGGATGACATAGTCTGGACACAGGATTAAAGAGGATTAGTTCTTTTCACCAAACCAGAAAAAGCCTGCTTGAAAATATTCTGCTGGTGCCTAGCCCAGGCCCGTGGAGTAAAGGCTTGAAAGAAACCTCAGAATCATGGGACTATAAGAGCCTTAATAGTCCCATAATTCAATCCTAGATTTTCTAGTGGAATAAAAACTCCAGTGACTATTGGTCAAGGTACCTCTGCGCTCAGTGATGGACAAGGCTCAGACAAGGTCAGTCCTTACCTGGGGCCAAGCAATTAGGATGTCAGCACACCTAAATTCTGAGATAACTTCATGAAAGGTGAAGAGCCAATCAGATCACCTTGCCCTACACTGCCCTACCTCCCACCACACTCATCATCAACATCCTCATTTTGAGCCTGAAGCTATGCCTGGGGGCTTGACTCAGAGTGTGGACCTGCATTAGCCCCTGTTTGCAGGTATTTGTTCTTGGCCTCCTTTACCTGTGATGGGAAGATGTGCTGAGTTCAGTTGCATTTGGATTATAGTCTTAATAAGTCATTTTACTTTCTCTTTATTTCAGTTCTATATTTCTATTACTCTACATGTAAAAAAGGAGATTCCCAACTAGATTCTAAAGATTATAAAAGATAAATTTCAGTTAAAATTAAAAGTACAGACAATAAATTGATTCCTGAAATTAAAAAAAAAATAAATCATGATTGATTAGTAATGCTGTCAAAAATCTGCAGTTTAAATGTTATTGTGTATCATTTTGTCACACAAAAATTTTTGTGATGAAAGTGTTTCATTAGGTAAATCCAGAATTTTCTCTATCATGGCTCCTTATCAAGCCAAACTGAAAAAACTGGGGAGCAAAAAGATAGTATGTATTTATTGAAATATATGTATAGAATCCTTATAATATGTTCCTTTCTGTTAATGTTTATACGTACAGGTTCCTTACTTACCTTCTCTATCTATGAAGGTGAGATACCAGTATTTACTGACTTCTTTACAAGATCTCGTGGAGGCTACCTCAAAGCCCTTACTGCTAGCTCACCTCTTACACTACTTAGCCTCCATCCACCTGCAACTTCCCGTGCCTTCTAGCCTGGGCCTCTAAAGCCTTCTTCACAAATGGGTTTTGCTGAAACTTGAGCCTATCTAAACTCTCTTAATGACCTTATTTCTACCCCCTCTCTGCCCAGCAGCTTCACGGTATTGTCTTTTTAAGAAAGACTACATGTTGGGAGAAAGCTATGAATGCTCTGATCTTCTTTCAGTACCTTCAAAAGAACTAAGAGATAGATTGGAACAGATTACTACATAATTGATACGATTAATTTGTTTCGATGAATGAAATGACAATTGTGTTCGCAGTGCCCTTGTTTCTACTAGCTCAGTGAACTGATCGCAAGATCTGGTTTCACTTCGTTAATATAGCTTAGCAAACACCACCTAAAAGTCTTTGCATTTAGTAAACATCCTGGCATATTCTTAATGTTATGTTTGCTTTTCAATAAGCTAAAAATTCTTTGGATTTTACATTTTGAACCAGGATATAGCTGAAACTAAAATCCATTGGTCATTTTCAGGGTAGATCAGCGTATTCAGATCCAAATAAGACCAAATACTACTCCTTGAGTACTGACCATTCTTAATATTGAGGGGAAAATGGGAGACACTAGAGCCCTGAGAATAAGATCAGTCTTTATCCAAAAGAACTTAGATTTTCCTCAATAATTGTTTGATTGTACATCAGCCTGCAAGATCCATCATTAAGATTCTTGCTTGATGATTAAAGTAATTATCGACCATAACCAATTCATAACAGCTAGACTGGATAGATACTATTACTGTTCCCATTTTTACATAGACAAAAGTCACGTGACTTCTCTAGAGTCAAGCAAGTCATTGGTGGAACCAGAATTTAAACCCAATTTGCTTGACACCAGGGCCCAAGTTCTTGAGTGCTGGGTCTAGAAATATAAATCCTATGAGATGATAATAGGCTTCTGAGAACAGTATACCCTGTGGGAAATGAAAGTCTTGTGAAAAGGAGAGCCTGGTGCAGACTAACTTTGTCACAGAAGATTTAATAGATTTGTGCTGGGTAGACATAGTGGAGTACAGATGGCATCAACAGTGAGGGACACAGTTAAATCAAAAGCGTGGAGTAGAAAATGGATAACGTAGCTTGAATGTCACCTAGATGTCAACATTATGAGACTGAGGGTTTAGAGTTGGGAGGGGTGGGAAAAAATGTTGAGTAGGGAGGGCTGATTCCTAAGGAAATTTAAAGCCAGGCTAAGTTCAGATGTAGTTTGTTAGGTGTAAAGAGTCCATCTGATGATGAGCCAAAAACATGTTTTAACAGTGGGATTTTAGGGAGATTCAATGTCGTGTTAGCTATGAGAAGATGGCAAGGAAGACCAGCAATGAATGATACACCACAGTGATCTCAGTGAGACTCAAGATGTAGGTTTAGACTAGGGCATGGCAGAAGGAATAGATAAGATGGGGCATTTTCATAAGATGTTTTAAAAGGAGAAATCATAGGACTTGACCGTTTGAATAAGGATCCCTTTCAGCAATTACAAGACCAGTATTTAATTCAATGAAAATCTTTCATGTAAAATAATTTCCATGTACTGGGGATTTCAAATAACATTTTTAGCATGCATTTCATGCCTATTTTACAAAGTTTATTTTTAGTGTTTGAGTTTCTTTTCCTACCTTTGTTTTATAGAATAAAAACACTGTGAGTGGTCAGTTGTTTTGAAAGATCTTATAAATGGGTACTATTGCATTTTTAATTAAGTATGTTTTATAGTTTAGTTATTGATTTTCACTACATTAAAATGTTAAATATTTGTTTCTTTGATTTAACTTAAAGATTCTCTTTTGTCCCCACAATTTTGTGCTGATTGTTTCTTCCTGAATTTAAGGTACCCTATATTTTAAATACTTTTTAATTTCTTTTCATCACATACAATGCTTATCAAACTGCTGGGCATGTAGAACATTTAATAATTCAGCGATTAATTTTATTTTGCAAACAAGTCTTTATTATTTTTCAAGTATCAAAAAATTTTAAATATTAATATTTAATAGATTGTCAAATGTTATGATTTGCCTTAGTTTATAATGTAATTCCATGAAGAGAAACTCTGCCATATGTGACTTTACATTTCCCTTAATAGCTAGTACAGTGTCTGGCCAAAGTTGAGGAAACATTCATTGAACAAATGAATGATTTATTTACTTAAATAAATATTTTCTTATTAAAAATAATGGGTACAGAGCTCCAAATATGTTAAAACTTCCTGGAAAAGCTATAGTACAATTCTGTGTTTGTACTGAAAGAAACAGCTATGCATGCTTATGTGTTTATATGCCCAAGTGCATGAATGCATATGATTTGATTCCTAATATGTCACTAGAGAAGTTTTTGTTTCTGAAAGGGAATCTTATCTATGTAAGAAAGCAGAAGAGAGAGTGGTAGGTATTTTTCAGAAAGATGGTGCCAGAGGTGTGCCAATAAAGGAAGGGCCAAGGTGTATCACAGCCTCTGTGCTCAATACAGACATTGCTACCTAAAATAAAATCTTTTATTGGAAAACATCAACAACCTAAGTAATAAAGCAATGATAAAATTACAAAATATCCACACACTTTTCTACATGTATGTTATACCATAATAATAAGTTTAAAAAGTGACAACTTGTCATATAATTGTCAAATAATTTATTTCTAAAAATAGTTGAGGCTTAAAAAGTCTTTTAAACATTAAAAATGACCTATAACCCTCATTTACTATAAATTTGTTCAGAGAAAATTAGTCACTGTCATAGATTCATTGTGAAAAAAGTTGTGGATGGAGTTGTTCCTTGGAGATGACATCTAATCCTGGGGTGATTGTACTAAGTGAATGGCCTTTATTTTCAGAAATGTACACAACCTCATTATCAAGGAGGTATTTCTTAAGCTGAAATTTTCAATCTTTTCTAGAGGCAAGAGTGATGCTGTTCTAAACCCATGACGATGTGTAATTTGGCTTCTTTTTCTGTAATATTTTGAACTAAATATTGGATAGGAAACTTAACTTCAACCAGAAAATAATAGGTTTGTTTTTCAAGAACTTTTTGCTAGAAGAATAAATCATCTTTTTATTAGTTCCAGGTAGGGATAAACTAAAAGATGTGCATGTACACACACATAGATACATACTTGTTTAATATCGAATGTCCAAAAGATCTTATATTTTCATAATTTAAATCAACATTTGGGCAATTTCTTATTCCTCACCAAAAAATGGTTTTACAAACTTTAATGTTTATGGTTCCTGTGAACATTATCAAATGTCTTTGGAACTTTAAATATGCTTAAACCACAGCTGTTAAGTAAAACTATTTAACAGGATATTTTCTGCAATGCTTTTTCAGGAAACCATCCCAGCCACAAAATAGTTCTCAGCATCAAATACTTAGTTTTTTAAAATCTAGATTAAAGATCAGTGATGGTCCTGAGATGTTTTTAAATCACTCTGTAATTGTAAATAGTTAATCAAATTCATTAATCAGAATTCAAAAACCTACTCTTTGACTCAATATAGTGCTCTGAACTCAAGAATTCTCTAATCAGACAGCAAAAGCATCTGTAATTGGCACTCTCAAGACCAGTGGCCGTGGTGACCGCTTGTATAAATTCCAGGAACATTAGCCTCTGAAAATATCCTTTGTTTTATTTTCAAATGCTTTCTTCCAAAATGAGCTCTGAGATTTTTTTTCTATTCCAGTTAGCATGAGTGTAGCTACACTCTTAAAATTGGCCTCAAATATGTTTCAAATAAGTGGGCTGGGGAGAAAGAAACTTATGACCCTGCCAATTAAAAAAAAAGTGTCATGGTGAATATGTATGATAAAGACTGAGGCAGATCTTGCAGACAGGAAAGAGGGAAGTGGGGATGGGGAGATGGGATTTAGATGAAGTTTGTTGTTTTGTTCCATTTTGGATTGTATATCATCTAAAACTTATGTCAACTTTTTGATCTGTTCATAGAATCTAAAACTCACCAGCCTCAGACACATACTTGGCAGAGCACAAAAGCATCTGCACCTCAGTGAGTCTTTTCAGAGCCTTTTTCATAGCGTCAGGCTTCCCCATCACTGTCTGCCTTGCCTCTTCTCACCAGCTGAAGGTTGGACCTTGCTCTATCTTTTGGCCACAACTTAATCATTTGAACTGCAAAGTACCCCAATTTGTCTTGCATCAAGGGACAGACTCTTGGGCTTAGAACTGATTGGAGTACAGCTTTGGTGCCAGGGTGAGGATGGGGGTTGGGAAGATGTCACTGACTAAATGAGGCCAGAGCTATGGCCAAAGAGGGCTGAGGTGCTGAGGCTGACCAGCAGAGGCTGAGAAGCAAAGCGATGATCAAATTAGAGGTCCAAACCTTTATGATACTGAGGGCCCTAGGGAAATCTTAGGAGTCAAGTGGTAACTTTTCTTTTTTTCAGCCTAAGATATATTGAAAAATAGAGAAGAGCCAAAATGAAATTTCACAAATTGTGGCATATCTAAATATTTACATTTAAACACAACAAAAAAACATACAAAAATGCATACAATTGTACTATTCACAAGGCAATTATAGGATTTACAACAAATATTTTATTGCAGAGTTTACTACATGTAGAGTGATGTGGTAATGGGTCACAATTTAATTTGAAGCCCAAACTACTACTTCCAACCCAACGAGTACACCCCCTAACCATATGCATCACTTCACTAGAAGATGACACCTAAAGCCTGATCCAGGTGAGTAATGGCCCCAAGGGCCACCTGCATGGGTACAGGACATGTAGCATCAAGCTAGCCTAAGGGCTTTATGAATACACAGGTCTCTGAATTTCCCTAACCGAAAGACACAACAAATATCTGCTGGGGCAATTGAGAGGAGATGAGTAAGACAGCAAGGGTTCTGAAATTTTTTAATGTTAAATAAGAGGCCTTGCACTAAAAAGAAAAAGAAAGAAAGAAAACATAGGGGAACACTGCTCTGTGTCATTAATTTTCAAATCTTTGCAAAAACATCCACCACACAATGATTTATTAAAATATTAATTGTGTGTGTGTGTGTGTGTGTGTGTGTGTGTGTGTGTGTGTGTGTTTCTCTCATTTCCTTTCCCTCCTGTGCTTCAAGAAGGTGGCCAGCTTTTGTGTTCCTGTAAAAGTGGAAGTAGTGGATTCTGGGGGAGTGAAGCTCCAAAGTTAGGAGAAGAATATGTTCAAGGGTCCTTGAGTACCAAGAACCTCTGCTTGGCACCTCTACCTGAAGTGATGTCTGCCTTTTTTTTTCTGGGTGGTTCCCTTGGGCAGCTTGACCTAAGCACCTGGTCTCCAGTGGCTGTAAGTGTCCTGTGTTCCAGGTCATTCAAGGTCTTCAGGACCATTTCAGGGCTCATATCAGCTTGTATAAAAAGCACATCAGCAACAACCATGTGCACTGTAGGCCAGAGGGTTCTCTTGAAATGTTTTGCTTCACATAAGACCTCTAGAACCTTACATGATCACATAAAATAGAGGGCAGGGCTGAAAGGCAGAGCCAGTAATAACAGAGATTAAATTTCTCATCAGCCAGATGGAATGGAGATGCAGAATTGAAATCTGGTTTAATTTAATATTTTTAAAATGTGGCATTTCTTACAACTTCATGTGAAGGTTGAAAAACATATAGTTTTTTTAGAGCTATATACATTTTCTTGGAAGAAAACTTTATTTGAAAGACCAAAGTGAAAACAGATAAAAATTGAAGATTTTCAAATTAAAATATATCATGAGGCTTGAAATCCTGCTTCCTCAAACAGAAGCTTCGTAGAGGCCTTGGGGTTCCATGAAGATCTGTGGGCTTCCATGGAGCACAGTTTAAAAACTGCTGTTCTTAGTGCTCATTAGTGAAGAATCGATGATAATGATAATAATATTAATAAGAATAACATATTGCTCCATACTTTAAAAAGCACTTTTATGTATGTCATTTCACTTAGCCTCTGAAATTACCTGAAGTGCATGAAATTGCTATCCTAATTTTTAAGATGAAGCAACTTGCTCTGAACACAGTACCACTAAGTTTGGTGCCTATTTTTGTTGAAAGTTTTTAATTTGGTAAAACAAAGCAAAACCAAATTCAAAAACAGTACCAAGGGCACATAACAAACCCTTATGATTTTACCACCTGAAATAAGTAGGTATGAAGATCTTGTCATATTTACTTGAGATGTAGGTATGAAAGAAATATAAAATTACAGATAAAGAATTCCCCTATGTTTTCCTTCCCAATCTCATTCTTTCTTTCCTCCTTATAGGAACCAGCATAATTAATAGAAAGTGGGCCTAATTCTTGCTTGTTTATTTTAAATAAATGATTAAGAATTCTTTTGCAAATTTTAATTTACAGAGATACTCCATGTCAAATGTGCACTGTTACTCAACATTAAATCAGTCTTACTTTAAGGGTACCACACCATCTGATTACACTACAGTTTATCCTGTCTCCTGCCAACAGGTGTTCACGTGGTTTCAGATTACAGGTTGCGGTAAACATTGCTACCAAGGTGAACATGGCCATGGCTGAAATAGTTTCCCCAGAGGAGACCATGTTAGTTTACAGAGTATAAGCATAATCAGTTTTGTTAGACATTGGCACTTTCATCTACATTTATACCAGCAGTCTGTGAAAGTTGTGATATACCTATGTTCTCTTCAAAATCGGAATTGGCCTGTTTTAAGGATTAAATAACATCATGTAATGTTTTCATTAGCGCTTCTCTCATTAGTGAAGTTAGTTGAGCATTTTCCCATGTGATTGTTGGCCATATGGGTTTCCATGCTTGTTTAAAATTTTTGTAATTTCTCAGTTGGTTGTCCTTTTCTTAGTAATTTCTTGTCACTCCACAGCCACTTAAAAACTGGTGGCAGGGTAAGCCCAAGCAGCAAGTTTCAGATTCCAATAATGATCTCTTGAGAGAAAGTAAAGGAAGGTTAACATTTTCACACCTTGTCTGAAAGAGCAAAGTCGAGGGACATTCCTTTTCTGTTCTCTGTAAAACCATTTTATTTTCTTCTTGAACAAACAAAAACCTCCATCTTTCTTCAAAACTTAGGTTTTTGTCAGGATTAAATGACTGACATTTACTAGACACTATCATGTGACAGGTACTGTATGAGGAACTTCCCATGCATTAGCTCATTGAACTCTGGGAGAGAAACTTATTACCACCATATTCCAGATGTGGAAACTTAGATTTAGGGAGTTTAAATGACTTGCTGACACAGTTTTAAATTGCACAGCCCAGATGTGAGCTGGGAACTTCTACTCTCAAACAACTTCCCACTTAGCATTAGAACAAAATGACCTGCCTAAGAAGCTTTCTAGACTGCCTCTGTACTTTACTTCAACTCAAAAAACCCCAGGGACACACTCCTCATCCCTGCAAATGTGGGATTTTGCCTTGGGCTTTGAATCCTAGATTCACACACATTTTGCCATTCAGTAATATATAGATTGGCCCACTTAGTTCAAGTGACACACTCCAGCCTTCACTCTCATTGTCATTTCCTCTTCCCCATCATCTGCCTTAAATCCTTTCCATTCCATCCCTGTTGGCAAAAAGGGATCTCTCCCTTACTCAGTGTGGCCTGAGTTGGACCCATTATGAGGTTGGCAGAGCAAGCGGAGGACCAAACACTGTAATCCAAAGACTTTGGGAATGTCCTCTGTCTCTTGTTGGACCGAGAAAATCAGATTTTATTCCTGGATGTGACCTCAAGAGATCATCTCATTCAGCCGTCAGCTTTTGTCAGGTGTCAGACATTATCTCAATTTTGATGATGAGGTCATTGAGTCTCCACGAGATTACGTGATCAACCCAAGGTCCTGTGCTAAGAAAGCGACAGTGAAGGCCTGAAGCCCTGGTATAAGCTGCTTCTTTTATTACATTATGAGAGTATTTCTTTAGGATTTTGAGATTTTAAAAAACATTTAAACTTTAATAACTCAGTTGAAAACGAAGAAAAAACATATGTATAGTAACAGGCTTGACAACCAAGAGAGAAATACCAAAAGTGGAGGGAGAAAAGGTCTAAAGGGAAGTAGAAGGATGAAGAGAGCACATTTTGCTGACTTCCTGCTTTGCACTGAATAAAACATATTCTCTATTTACAACGGTACTTTTCTAGAATTTTGCAATGATGGAGATAGGAAAAAGAAAAAGGAAGGGAGCAGCACATAATAAATTTCACACTTGTTATCCCATTTAATTTTTTCTCATCAAAAAAAAAAAAACCAAGGAGTAGGGGCAAGACCCCAAAACTTTATCTAAAATACTTGTGGTTAGATGTCTCCCAGATTCAGGATTGTACAGTTTTTAGAAATGCAACATTGTACATGTATCGTGAATTATAAAACATTCCTAACAGCATCTGGGGTAGCATCCTGCAATCAAACACATTTGTATTTCTTCAGCCAAAAATATGAATATTCTCATTAAGTCAGATTAAATGAAGACTAAAAATAGCTTCTCATCAGTTCAAGTAAGGTTTTGCAGCCAACCAAGTTCAGATCAGGTCAGGTTTTGACATCAAATGAATTATTTTATTTTTAAAAGTCTCTGTTTTAAGAGATTTCTGGAATTTGAAATTGCAGATAAGGGCTTGGAAATCTACATAAATATCCTATATTATCATATGACAGATAAAGAAATAGAGGGTTGGACTTTAAGTAATTGCCTAAGTTCCCACAGTTCCATGCCAGAAGTGGGAATGGAAACCAAAGCCCTCAACTCTACCCTCTCTTCTCCTTCTTGCCTCCAAGGAGGGGGTCACATCTTTCAGGGAGATGGCAAGTTTACACAGGCAGGCTGACACTTGTATTTTTTACTATATTCCAGGAGGTTTGCACAGCCTTATGTACATGGTACACAGACCAAAAGCCAATGAATGAATGAATGAATGAATGCCAGGGTTTACAAATGGGCAACAAAGGTGGTGGTTTGGAGATGCCATAGGAAGTAGGGTCAGGCTTCTCTGAGTTCATAATTAAGATGGTGGTCAGAACCTCTCAAAGAAGACATGACATAGGAGACGCTGATCACAAATTTATGTTCACACAAAACAGGAGAGGCTTTCACCTGCCAACTCTTGTCACTGTCAGGAAGGTTTGAGAGGAATTCCTTACATACTGCCAAAGAGTCATCTTTGGGAAAGATGCTCACTGTGTGGATCTTTATGATAGTAAGTACTTATGTAAATATGATACTTTTATTAATTCCATAATTATTGGTTAAGATCTTCTACATGCCAGATAGTACTAGAACCTACTAGGAGTAAAAAATAGGAAGGCTTATTTCCTACTTTCACAATGCCCTCAAGAAGAAGAGATAAAGGAAGAGAGAAGGCGCATAAAATCTTAATGTTAACACAAGAAAATTGTGGGATAATGAAATATATAGATAGGTCTCTGCTCCCACTTCCTGACATAGCGCTCTTGAAATCTTTGTAATTTCCTGGGTGACAGGAGTGTCTTTTGTTCTAATGAGGCAACTCTGGGTGAGCTTCTGCATGGTTCCTAGATGAGCTATGTCACCAAAAAGACCAAGGCATGATTGTAAGCTTAGCTTTTTCAGCTCCACCCCACATTCTCTTGAGAAAAGCTGGAAACGGAGCTAATGATTGATCATGCCTATGTGAGGAAGCTTCCATAAAAACCTCAAAGTACAGGGAGGGAGAGCTTCCAAGTTGGTGAACATGTGGAGATACTGAGAAAGTGGTGTGCCTGGAGAGGGCATGGAAGCTCCATGTTCCTTCCCACATACCTTACCCTACTCATCTATATCCTTTATCATGTCTTTTTAAAAATAAACCAGTAAAAGTAAGTAAGGTGTTTATCTGAGTTCTGTGAGCCACTCTAGCATATTAATTGAACCTGAGGAGAGGGGGCTGTTGGACCCTCTGATCTATTGTCA
The DNA here is from genome assembly GCA_030015415.1 of Cynopterus sphinx. Lineage (NCBI taxonomy): Eukaryota > Metazoa > Chordata > Mammalia > Chiroptera > Pteropodidae > Cynopterus > Cynopterus sphinx. Next base: position 91,444,070 of record CM057384.1, on the reverse strand, counting down.
GTTGGTCAGAAGTCCAGGTGACAAAATCCTCCTGTGATTTTAATAGAACTTGCACTGAATTAATAAATAAACTTGAAGAGAATTGGTATCATAACAATAGTGAGTCTTCAAATCCATAGAAATAAAATATTTCTCCATTTATTTATCTTTTTATAATTTATCAGCAATTTTATGTCATTTTTACTGTGCAAACTTTGTACTTCTTATTAAATTTATTCTCAATTTATTTTATTTTTGATGCTCTTGTAAGTAAAAATTTTTATTAATTTCATTTTCAGTTTTACCTTTGCTGGTATATAGACAAAATTGATTTTTATTGATTTTTGTGTCCAGTGATCTTGTCAAACTGGTTTATTTATTTTAGAAGCTTTTATTGTTGTTATTATTATTTAATGATTTCATTGAGTGAAGCATCTAGTACAATGTTGAATGGCAGTAGCATGAATGAACATCCTTAACTTGTTCCTGATTTTTAGGATAAAGCGTTCAGTCTTTCAGCATTAAGGATAATGTTAGGCTAGGTTTTTATTCTTCATCATACTGTTTTTTTTTCCTAGTTTGTTTAGAGTTTTTATTATCAATGAGTGTTGGATTTTGTCAATGCCTTTTCTGTATCTATTAATATTATCACGTTTATTTGTTTGTTTTAGTATATTAATTTATTTTTGGATGCTAACTAATTACACCTTCCTGGGATAAATTTAACTTGGTCATGCTTTTAAATTTTTTTATATTTTGCATAATTCAATTAATTTTGTTAAGAAATTTTGCATCTATGTGCATCCCTCTTTCTCTCTAGTTAGATTTCTTGTCTTACAGTTTAAAGTGTGTCCCTGTAGACAGCACACACTTCTTTGCTAACAAGTCTCATCATCTCTGCCTTTTGAGTAAGGTGCATTATTGAAATTATTGTAATTAATAATGTGATGGTATTTACATTTGTTATTTTGCTATTTGTCCCATGTCTTTTTTGTCCATCTATTTTTTCTTTGCTTTCTTCTTTTATGTTAACTAAATATATTTTGTTTTACTATTTCAGTTGCCTACTTCTATCTCAAATCTGCTCTTGAGCCCTCTAAGTGAATTATTTTTATTTCAGATATTATAATTTTTTTCAACTATAGAATTCCTTTTGGTCCCTTTTTATTATTTCTTTTTATTGAAATTCCCTATTTGTTGAATCATTGTCATTGTATTCCTTTTGTTGTTCAAATACATATTTCTTTAGTTAATTGAACTTATTAATAAAATATATTTTGACATCATTGTCTGTTAAATTCAAAATTTAGGGCAGTTTATATTGACTGCAATTTCCCACCCTCCTGCCCTAAATATTGACCATACTTCTTTGTTTCTTTACAGGTTTTGAAATTTTTTTGATTACCTTTTAGATAATCCAGACTTTTCTCTCCATTGGAATGTTTTCATTGTTATTTTATTCATTTGTTTGTTTTGTCTCCTTGAAGTTATGGCTGCTTGATGTCCCTACTCAGTGTTTTCATTTGTTTTGTTTTTATTTTTAAGCCAACATCCTAAGTGTGTGCGTAACTTAGTGTTTAAGCAAAGACTGGTCAGAAGTTATGCTCAAACTCCTTGATCCAATAAGGAGTCTATTCTCTGATAATGGATCTGGGTGTAGACTGGGTATAAAATGGATCAGGCCATTCTTAAAATTTGTCCTGTCTTTTGCTTCCTTCCAGGGTTTCTTCCATTTCCTCTGAGGATGTGTGTATACTTCACTGACCAGGAATGTTTGGATAGACTGAGCCTGTCCCACTCTTTCCTGCACATCTGCATAGTGTCCAGTCAATTTAGGACATGTAGAATGCTTATCAATCCTTCATGCATATTTCACATCCCAGAACTTCTTGTTAAATCTCTAGCTTTTCTGACAGTTCAATCCATTGATTGCCCCAAATAGGACATCCAACCCAAGTGATTTGAGCCTCTGGATCTCCTATTAGCTTGCTACTGAGCTGACATTTTACCTTCCAATATTCCAATACAGGCAAGCATTCTCCAGTATGGGTAGCAAGGTTGCTGGTTTTCATGAGCTAATAGAGTTGAGAGAGAGATGGGAGAAGCCACTGACAAGAATAGTGCAGACTTATACTGTTTTTAGCTGAAGTTCAGTATTTTTCAAGAATAAATGCTTCTTAATTTGTTGTGTACCTTTGGTTGATTTGATGGCACAAGATGGTTGTTTCTGTGTTTCTAGCCAATCTTATAGTTTTTTTTTTTTTTTTCAGGACAGAGTTTGTTTTCTCTCCCCATTCTGAGATGCTCGAAGAGATTCTCTTATTTCAGGAGTTTGTTTTAACAGTCTTGTCTTCGATTTCCTCAGCATTGTTCACTGATTTTTTGCTATATCCTTACAATGACATTTCCCTAAATGCCTTTTGTCCTAGCAGCTTGGGAAATAGACTAGACTAATTCTGGAGATGGTTGAGCCAAACAAAATGGATAAGACCTTTACTTCCAATCTCTTGCTGTATTTCCAGAAAATAACAAGCTTGATCAAGCACCTATGAGTTTTTCTCCTCCATTAGCACTGTATGTAATGTATTATCTCCCTCTTTTCAAACCAGTCGAAGACTGCTCAAGATCATCCTCCTTTATAAATTTGTTGCTAATTACTTCAACCCACTCAATTTCTCTCTTCTTTGAATGCTTTGGCTTTTATTTTTGCCATTATTTTTGGAAATTGCATAGATTCTATCACATGTTCTTTCCTAACCTTTTTATGCATGATTCTTTCTCTTCTCCCTAGGGAGATCACATTTATTGAAGGCAGAAGCAAAGTTATTATTATTTTGCATGTCTCATAGATTTTACCCAAATCTTAGATATAACTAGAGCACAATTTACAGTTAGTAGCTTGAATTGAATATAATCAAGTGAATGGTTGCCTGATTGGTGATCATGTCCTATACGTTTGGAAAAGTTGGAATTCTGAAAAGATGTTTTACACTTCTCTTCAAATGATGTAAGTTTTGGCATGCTTAATCACCCTACTTTTCAAGGTCTAGATAAAGTATCTCTTTCATGAAGCCTTTCCTTATTTCCTCCTTTCTGAACTTGCAGTGTGCCCTGTACTTTGCCTGTGGTGTTTATCACTTTCTGTCTTATACCATAGCTTTATATGCATGTCTTTTTCTGTTAGATATGAACATCAACCTCAGGCAAGGATTTATTTCTGTAACCTCACTGGTAGAATGTCTTGCTATACAATTGACTTGGTGGTTATATACTGAATGAATGAATGAATGAATGAGTCTCAACCTTGTATTTATAAAATACACACAGTTTGTAGAATATATTGGTTGAATATAGAGAGTGTATCCTATCAAGTCAGAGGAGGTCAGTGCTGAGAAAAAATTTTATAGATGATCTAGAATAGTTGTTTCTTTTCAGATGGGATAATCGAGGTCTAGTGAGGTAAAGTGATTTGATCCAGTGAATTAGTAAAAGAGGTCTCTGGCTGTCTGATGGGATTGTCTCCAATGCTTTTGCCCAATCACCTCTCAGAGATGCAGAGTGAAACTGAGTTTGTACATGTTCCGAGCAACTATTGGCTTCAGCAGAATTCAAAGTTTTATTTAGTTCTTTCTTCATGTCAGTGAATTTATATTCAAATCTTCTCATCACCAACAGTACAGCTGACCTTGCACTGACTGTAAGGTAACCAATTAACAGGCCTACTCTAACAGCAGAGTTACCAGGTCTAACCATCAAGGCTTTTCCTTTGATGTAATGATGTTAATAGGCCCCAATGTATTGACTAGCCCTTAACAAGGAAGTAAATTCAAAACTAACAAGAAAATATAAACCTGATGTGATTTCCCTAACCAAAACAGAGAGCAAATAGACCCTACTCTCTGTGAAGTATGCAGCTACTAAACTTTAATGACAATATCAGTTCTGCTTGTGAGGGCAATAGTAAGTCCTTGGTTCATTTATAATAAAGATTGAAATTAGGCAGATTTCACTGCACTTGGCAGGTGGCCGAGCATTAGTGAGCTAATGCAGGCCATATTTTAGCTGTACTTAATGAAGGCAGCACCCAAGACATCAACTTCAAGCCAAAAGCTTATCTACATATCTAGTTCAGACTTAATAGCAGAACATTGTGTCTGCCAGGTTGCTGGTAGACAACTGTCAAATCTATGCTTTCATTTTAATAGGATGAGGGTACTCTGGGAAATGGTACTAACAGTATGACAGGCACCACCATAGATAGACATTTCCCTCCTGTCCTTTTAAAACCACCCATATTTATATCTTACAATAAGCTACTGTAGAATTTTTCTTAGTCCCCCTCTCCCTGTATCCATTCTATTCCTTTGCACTATCCTGGCTCCTCCTATTGTATACCAGAAGACTATAATTAGAGATAACTGCTTTCGCTTATTAAGAATGTATTATGTGTCAGGCTCTCTTTTAGATTTCTTACATTATCTAGTTTAATCATGACAAGTCTTTTAAGTTAGGCATTGTTACATGCATATTAGAGATTGTGTATGCAGGACTCCAAGAGATTAACTGACATGCTCAGGGTCACATAGCCAGTAAGGGGTAAAGATGGGTTTTGAACACCTAATCAAAATAGTTTCATATTTTTATTCTTGCTTTTGACTTTGGACACCTCAAAGACATCACCACAAAGTTATCATTCTCCATCTTCTGTGTCCTAATCTCAGGGAAACAAAGTACAGATCTCTAGCCCTCCTCTAGCCACCCCAAGTTCTCTTTTTGGGGAAGGAATTCCATAACAAAGAAAAAAATCAGGGAATAAAGACATTGTGTGCTTTTTCTCATTTAGTTCTGCATGCCCAAAATAATTTTGAGGAGTCATTCAGGGTGTACACTTCTATAACATGGCCTATAAACAATAACAACAAAAATATGAGGAGAGCTAAGAAATCTTCTTCTACTGTTATTATATACACAATGCCAGGCACAAATGCCTCATGCATAACAGGTGAGCAATACATACAAATTTGACATTTTTGATAAGGAAGGTTTCTCACACAAATTTATTTCTTGGTCTGTTTCATATAATAATCTTTGTCTATTCATCAGACATAGTTATAATGTTAAGTGGAAAAAGCAAAGAATAAAATCTTTCACATGTTATTATTGCAACTAGGAAAGATGGAGCACATATAAAAAATTACTGGGAGTGTAAAAATGGAAGCAATGATCTTTTGCTGTGGTAGAATTGTGGAATGAGTTTTTTCTTTCATTTGATTCCTATTAAAGCTGTTTTGGTGCTGTTAGTAGAATAAATAATTTTTAAAAGTATAACAGTAAATACCAATTAAAAATAGAACAAGTAAGGTATGTGCCAACACCATTGGGAAGCAGAAACAAGGCATTTCTATTTCTGCCAGAATTCTAGCTTCTAGAAAGATCTTTATTTTTGCTGTCACAAAGCATAATCAATTCATGACCAACTGTGTTTAATGGAGGGAAGTGCTGATGAGGGTCATTTCAACACATAAATGCTGAGGGGTCCAGGGCATCCTATCAGCTCCTCCACTGGATGCCCTTCTGTAGTCTGTGGGCCAGAGAGACTGATAAGTCATGGTTTTGTAGATCATTTCTAAATAACTAAGTGTACAATGACTACCACAAAGGCATCTATAAGTTGTCTTCTCTAATAGAATTTGACCCAAATTACAGTCACTACCTATTATGTCATGTGATTTGACAATGATCAAAGTTACTGCAAGGTTTCAACTAGTGGCTTTCAAAGTGTGATCCTGATCCCTGAGTAGCAACTTTGAGGACTTCTTAGAAATGCAAAAATACTCCAGATCTTCAGACTCTCTGGAGTGAGTCCAGAAACCTGTGTTTTAACAAGCCTCCTGGGTGGTTCTCATGATCAATAAATGTTTAAGAATCCTGGACTAAAATATACTCCCATCTTGTCCCCACCCCCCATTAGCCAAATGGCCCAATATTTTACCTGTTTCAGGACTGATTACTTAGTTCTTTTTATTCACTTTATTTCAGGTTTAAACAATATAAGTTATTTAAATGCAAATGTATTGCATGTAAAAGGTGGTGTTTTAAAATGTTGTGTGCCATTAAGATGTTAGATTGAATTAATTTATCAGTTTACCTTGAAAGAACAGGTTCTTTAGGGCTTGGGAGTTGAACATTTACAACAGAGAGCAGTTATGAGAAGATGAAACATGACTGTGGGGTAGGAGAAGCTATCACAGAGGTGGTTGGGGGTAAGCAGAATTAAGCTACCTGGAAAGAGTAAATCTGGGTCCTACAAACAAAACTTAGCCTTCCTCAGACTACGCAAACCAATGTCCTATGCATTCAAATCAGTTCAGTGTCCTTCCTGCAAAGTGGCTCCAGTCTGTCTATCTCCCTTGTTGGAAGCTAAAGGTTGATTATTCATTCTCTGAATTTAGTCCTTAAAAGACTGCTTGGAAGGCTCCATTCTTGTCCAGAAAACACTGCCTTCTTGTGAGATGCAAAGCTATTTTCAATCAGAGCAAAAATAATGTGCAGCTCAAATCTTGTTTTTATGTGTAATTATGAATCATTTATCTGGGATTGAGCCCTGCTGAGTATGGCTTCATCCTAGGATCACCATAATCCCCCTGAGAACCCAGACCTCCTTGCTGTGGAACTTCCCCACTGAGGGCTTATTAGAGAAAATACACTGAAGCTACATGACCAAAACAAAATCTTCACCTGAGACTATCAAAGATGTGACCTACAGCGGTGACTTAACAACGAAGGACCTCAGGGTCTGTGTCTCCTTCAGGTAACGCCACCATTCATTATTTGTGAGTCACTTTGGGTGTGGCTTTGCAGCTACATATCTTGTTGAGAATGAGCAGCAGGATGACAAAAGAGTGAAAATGTAGTTACTTTTTTGGGCATTAATAATAAACTGAATGCTGAAATCATAGATGCATATTTCTTGTGTAAGTAGGGCCATAAACCAGCTTAGGCAGATCTAACCTGTGACAAAGTAATTTTCTTTCATTGTTACACCCCTGTCTTCCCAAAGAACATCTTTCCAAAGTGCTAACCCTTTGTTCCATAGCACTACACCAAGTGACCACCATTTCCTCATATATCTTGCATTTACACCTTGTACCTGCTCTTCTCCAGGCCAAACTATAGTCTTCTGACTGTTTTCTCATGACTCAGCAGGGAAGCTGGAGAGAATAATTATTATGATTATGAACTCTCAGCTGGAACAACTGAATTCAAACCCTGTATGTACTGAAATAGAAGTTCGTTTCCTTTCTCATGCTGTTCTACACCCTGTCTCATCCTCATCTTTCTCCTCTTGTCACTCCCATTTGTCACCCTTCCTCCTCTCATCCTGACTAAGAACACAATGTACCTTAAATGCATTGCCCTTGGGGTAGTTTTCTCTAGGACCTAATATTTCTCAAATAACATCTTTATATTTAACCCACTTTTTATAACACTTTGGGTAAGCCCCTCAGATGTGATCTAATTGTTTACAAACATTTTAACATTCTTTTGGTTTCTTATCAAACAACATTGAAATGTCCTTCTTAAGATGGAAATAATATGGAAAAAAAATGCTTTATCCTCACATACAGCTGAATGAAACACCCTGAATACAACTTCCGCTTCATTTCTAATCATGATGTAAAGTCTTTTTACGCCCCTGGTGTTCTTTCTTTCAAGTCCAATATTCACTGGTACAATACATCAGTAGCTTTAAAATGTTTCTTTCAGGCAGGTAATGTGTGCTATTAGCAGGGCTATAACATGCCAGCTAAAAGGAAAAAGACGATAGGTGTGGGTGTGGGCAAAAGGTGTTTTATGCAGCCCTACTGGGACGTCATCACTTTGGAAAACAATTTTACAGCCATATAGTTAAATTAACTAGAAGTTAGAGGCAATTATGTGATAAAGTAAAAATATTTATGTTCTTTAGAGCTCCAAAACTGTCATTTGAAGTGTGACAAATTTTTAAGTAATTTCACCTGCAACTTTTGAAAGATTAGTTCTATGACTAAGGGCATAAAATTGAAAAAGGTTTCTACTGTGAAATAAAATCAAACTTATCTCCTTGTAATTTTGCTTGAATTCAGTGCTCATGAAATGTCTCATCGTCATGGTTTTCGTGCTCAAAATCTTTATTTTTCAAGCAACCACAGTTTGGAATTTAAGATTTAAAAATGCCATCACCCACTGAGAAACCTGAAATATAGGCATGTGTGCATGCTTACACACATACACACACATGCTTCTTCATGCCTTGCCCTACTAGTTTTTTTTCCATTTTCTTGATGATAAGCTCACTCTCCCCACCCCCATTACGGTTAAAAAGTATATTAGAAGCCATAAGCCATAAAAGAATCACCTACTATCATATCTTCTTCATAGCTATTTTATTGTTGTCCATTACCATTTTTTTTTGTCTCTGCTTATATGCACTTATATTTTTATGTAATTGCAACTACAGTGTACATGCAATATTGTGGTTCTCTTCAGATTTTATATTATGCATTTTTAGTGTTGTTATATAGTCTTTGCACGTCATTTTAATAGGCTTCACATATTCTTTTGAATGACTGCACCATAATTCATTATACTATTCTTCTACAGTTGGGCACTTAGATGGTTTCAGTATTTCACTATTGTACATGGTGAACATTGCTGTGGTGAACATTTCCATGCTAATGGCTTTTTCTTTCTTTCGGCTAGAGTCCCACAAGTGGGATTATCAGGTTAAAATGTATGCACTTTTTACTTTGGTAGCTCTTGATGCCTAAGGTCAAATTGCTTTTCAAAGTGTTTTATCAATTTACATGACCTCTTAATATAAATAAGTTCATCTACACCTCTGTATATTCCAGTTTCATGGCAAACATTTATTTATAAGGTTTTAATAAGATTATACATAATTCTAAAGCATTTACTATACCTCTGAATCTTTGGTCTTGGTTGAAGCCCTTTTGTTTCTGCAGCATTCAAATGTAAGTACATTCACAGAAGCACACATACATAACCACAGACATTAGACTTGGAGTGGGGTGAAGAGTTGGGACATCAGTCAAATATTTGCCCTTATGTACTGCAAGCACTAAGATATTGCAAGCAGGTTAGTCCTCATGCTTTCTCACCTCGTTCCCACCTCTCCTTTCCCTCAGTTCACTGCCTCATTTCTAAAATCCAGCTCCCAAGGAGGTTGTAGTCTCATTGATTCCAGACAGGACATCGGCCTCTGTGTATTACTGTTGGTCCATCTGGCTTTTGCCATGGTCTAAGAGCCTCTGAAAAATCACAGTGAAAATATGTATATATTCAGTTCATCCTTCCCACCACCCTACCAACCACCTCTAATTAGACACACAAAGGACCACCCATGGAGTTGTGCATGGAGCAGAGTCCTGGGTTGCAGAATAGCACAGGGAATAAGTGTGAGCCTGGCTGGCCAACCAATAGGTCACCTCTTTGAGCTCCTACCAACACGGATCATGAATTGTGGTCATCTAATCATGAGAAACTGGACTAGGGCCAGCAACTCATTTCACATGAGTCACCCAGGAGTCCAAAATAGAAATAAGTTTGAATCGATGCAATCAAAAGGTGAAAACCTCCATATAACTGGAATTGTAAAGAGCAAAGCTTCTTGGTATCTTGAGTTGTTCTAGCTCTTACAAAAAATCATAGCTTTAACCTTTCATATATGATAATTCTTGTCTGATTTTTATTATAATGTCATGAATAATGTATGTCCATTTTATAGCAAATGTGCACTTTTGAAAATGAAAATGCCATATTTACTTCTACACTTTCTTCCACATAGAATTTTGATCTCATTCTGGGAAATTTCTTCTTGGAACAGCAATCACAAGTGTCAGCTTCTTGGGGGTTTATAGGACATCACTTTCCCAGCCACAAAAAAAACAGTGACTGAGATAATAACACAGGCACCACATACCCCTGTACCCTTGGAATAATTCTTGCAAATGAGCTTTAAGGATTACTTGAACTTGAAAAAGGAACTGCTCTGTAGGTACATTTGATGAATAAAATGCTCATTGGTCCATTGCAGCCTACATGGATGGGTGGGTGGAAAAAGAGGTTTCTACTTAACACTGGATCAGCCCATTAGGGAGATGGATTGGGTCACAGAGCACGCCTGCATTCTTTTGTTGTAGTTGGGTTCTCATATTAGGGGACACATTTTGTGTCCTATAAAAAAGGTGTTGTTTCCATCAAGATCTATATGCAAAATTAACTGAAAGCAGGAGCAAAGAGCATTGAGCTATTTGTCGTTTAATAGAGAAAAATGAGGAGAACATGATATCTGGGAACGATTCTCGTTTGCCCTCTTCCACAATAATTCTGCCTCTCCTACCTCCCCCATGGTGTTGGAGGAGTAGTTTTGTTTTACTTTACACTGCTAATATTCAAAAATGGACCCAGGCTATTCTACCCTTGGATCGAAACTTCAAAACTTGAAAGGAAAGAAAACCTTAGCTCAAAATATTATTTTTTCAATCACTTTTGCTCACTCTTTTTCAACTTTAGCTTCCCACAATACAATAAAAGCAAAATCTCTTGAAAGGTTATAAGGCACCATAACAACTGTTCTGTATTCTTTCAAACGGATGAGTACGTGGGCAGTAACACCTCTCGTCTCTCTCCTTAATGAGAATTTAGATTGCCATGGAGTACTTTTAGGATGAAAGAAGAGAAGACCAAGTGGGAGATCCATACTTCAACAACCTTTGGTAAAATATGTGAGGCTCTCAAGGGTAAATGACACTCTATACTGAAAAAAGATCCACTTCTCACACTTTTGGATCCCATTTTATTTTCTTAAAAGTTAAAGAGAAGGAAGAGGTATGCCAGCCAGTACTGTAAATGTTTATAATTATCGTCTTTGTGTCTGTAACTCTAAAACTGACTTTGGTTATAGTTATGCTATTTGGTAGCACATAAATGAATTTATTTCTTTGTGCATAAAACCTACAGTGAAAAAAAATTTTGTTGATAGTCTAGTTTTTTTTTTAAATCAACATTTTTTCCATTTCCTATAAGATGAGATTGACTCCCTCACTCCCATACTAGCTCCGTGACATGAAATAACACTGAAGTCACAGAGAATCTGGCATTACCAACTATGTACCACAGAAAGGAGTTTTATAGGATATAAGTAGACTGTGCTGGGGAAGGAAAAGGGCCCTTGAGGGCACCAAGACCTTTCTGCAGAGGCTGAAAAGTGTCTCTTCACACGCTCAGCTGGCACAAAGCTTCCTAGGTTTCCTGTAGCAGGGAAACCCAGTAGAGCCTCCATCCCCACTCCAAGAGCTAACTACAGTCCCTCCTGCCACGTGTTTTATTTGCCAGTTGCCACAGGAAAAAAAGTACTTGGCTGGCTCCATAGGGGCTGGGAATACTCCGTGATACACATAGCTATGTGAATATGTATATTTTCAACCCTGAGAATTGGATGAGTCAATTCAGATCAAAGTGCAATGATCTTCAGCAGCATGTTCTTATATCTCATGAAATGACTTGGAAAGTATGGGTGACATCTCCATGCCCTACTGTTGGTGTTGTTAATAATACTGATGATGATAAATATACTATAACTAATAATAACGATGATAGTGATAGGTAGGAAATTCTCTCAGCAAAGTCCATTATAATTTTATGGGATCATTTTCCATGTATTTTCCTAAATGTTTACAATAAACATGTTATTTTAGGTTTGAAAAATGATATATGTATGTATACATGTATATAATCTTTACATATGCATGTTTGTATACACATGGGCATATGGGACATATATGACATATATATCTATATATCTTATTCTGTCAAGCATTTTTGGGGAGCACATGTGCATTCATGCTGCTTTGAAGACTGTCCAAATGGCAACTGGGATGACCCAGGGGAGTTCTGTGAAAGCTACTCTGAAAGGGCGATGGCTCTTTCTATATTTTTGAACATGTACAAATCCTCTTGCCTACACTTTGTATACTTCCCCATTTCTGTGCCTGCTTCTAGAAGGGAGAGGGCCAAGAAAGAGCTGAACTTGTTCCAAAAGGCAGTGTTTCTGGCAGGTGTGAGGATTTTAAGATAATAAAAACATGTAGCAACCAGCAGTTTCCCTCAGCTGAGAAGCAGCTGCCTCTCCACGCTACCTACTAAAGCCTACTTTGAAAGTGTTCTTGGCTTCACAAACTAAGCAGACCCACTTCTGTGTTTCCAACCATTTGATCTTCTTACCACTTAGCCCACCACTGGGGATTCCCAACTACTAAATTGGGAAAGTTCGAAAAGCTCTTCATTTTGAAACCAGTTCCCAACAACTGTAGTAGGCAGAACATGTTTTTTCTTAAACACATCATTTTCCTCTATTAGCTTGTGGCAAATAACAGGACACAGCGATAAAATTAAATCAACGGGAAGAATCTGTCAGCAGTTACCTATCTGAGGGCAAAACAAGTTTTCACCTCACAGGTAGAAAATTCCAGAATCTTCTAATTCAGGACTAAACTTTTAATACAAATGCAGGTGAGAAAACAGAGTCTTCTTTTCTTCTTTATCTAGTGAAATTAGGTCATTTTGATTACTTTTGTGTAGGTAGAAGATAGGTGTTCATAATGTTTTAGACATTCATTTTTATAAGGGTTTTAGAGGCCTTGGGCCAATGTGGCTGGTTTTCTAAGCTTTCCTTTATGCCATTTGCACATTTTTGAGCTTCAAACTAAGATTCTATGAGCCTGCCATTTTCAAGTGCAGATAACAACATGATTGAAACAAATCTCTATTAAAGAAGAACAAAGATGGATGAACACATTTTCTTCCATTATATTGAAACTTACCAAATGTTGAAAGTTCAAAAAAAAAATAGTTAAAGACTAATATAGCACTGAAATGGAAGCAGTGCTGAAATATTTGATGTTTAAAACAAAAACAAAAGCAAAAATCCCAAGCTATTTCACAAAAATTAGCAATGAAGTTGAAAAACAAGGTACTTGGTAGGGTCTTTCTCAAGTTTGGGGTTATATAAAACTAAGCAGTGAATTTTAATTTAGCCTCAAAACAATTCCCCTGTGATTAGTGATAATGGTGGTGTTGCTAATGTTTTTGGAAGCATATCAGGGGTTTGTGTAGAGTATGAGGGTTTATAAACTGGTGGATTTTGATATGTGTAGTGTATTTTCATTTATGCCTTATATTTTAAGACTATCTTGATTCCCTAGTCATATACATCAAGATCCCCTAAAAATAATAATAATCTTTCCAACAACAATTTTAAATAATTTTATTTACGGGTAAAAATAGTGTCATTTCATAAGTACATACAAATTCAGAGGTATTTGTGTGTGTGTATTTTTATAAGCACTGATCCCACCACTGATTCTTCCCAAAGCATGCTAAGCTGGGAATAGTCTACTTCTGTCAGCTAGAATGTCTGGCTCTTGATGAACAAACACTAGACAGAACTGGGTTGGAACATTGAGTGATACGGCAAAGGTCACAGGCTGGACACTAATTAGCTTTGAAAGAGGATATAACTGTGTCTTAGGGGTACAGATGCCCCCTGGTCATCTAACTGGGAGCTGAATATGTTTGATCTCAAGGGAAATCCAGGTGTAAATGGTTCAGTATGATCAGTCATGTCTACTGAGATAAATAACTGCATATGCCCCACCACAATTGGTGTCTCCTTCATGGCCACAGTGTGCTGGTGACATGCCTTAAATGTCAAAACTTGGCAGAAAATGAGAGGAGAGCTCCTCTGGGTTTCATGGCTTTATATGTGAGGTCATCTACACTGGAACTCTTAAGCCAACGCTTGATTGTAATCTGAAACCAAGTTCTGCACTGAGACAGGATCCTATTTTAAAATACTTAGAGATGTAATATACTTATAGATATGTACTTACATATGTCCAATATGGGTTTATTGACTAGATTTCATTAGTTAGAAAGGCAAGATAGGGCAATAAAAAAAAAAAAGCTCAACTTTGGAGTCAGACAAATTTAAATTAGAATCTCAATTCCACACTACTTTCTAGTTCTATAACCTTGGAGAAGTTAAATAATTTACTGAGCCTGTTTCCCAGACCATAAAGAGAGATATGCTGGATACCTGTCTTTTTCCCATTAGATTTTGGTGATAGTCTAAACTTCTCTTTGTCTTTCCAGTATGATCAGTCACACTATTTTCCAGCTCATTTCACTTCCATAATTTTGGAGTTTTAAGTTTCCTTAAATAAAAGTTCCCTATGTCAGTTAATAACTTTGAAAACTCCCCTAACCCTCAGTTACAACCTCCTCCACCCCAACCCCAACACAGATGTAATAAATGTGTGCATTTGTGTATATGTTGGGGCTCAGAGAGCTACAGGCAGTAGTTATTCCTAGGCCCCTGCACTTTTCCACCTTAAATTCTGTGCAGTTTTCTGCTTCCTGCTTCAATCTGGAAAGGGCCTTTCACATGGCCCAGCACTGTTGTCACACTAGGAAGAAAAAAAGAAAATGAAGGAGAAGTACTAGAAAAAGTTGATGGTGCAAGCTAATGACAGAAGACAACATCTTAATTGAAATAAGACAGGATGTTCTCAGATATTCATTCCAGGGCTCCTTTTATTCTTTCTGTGCTCTGAATATCAGAAGATATGTTTTTTTTTCCCATCTTCTAGCTCTCTCATAAAATATAAGAGGGATACTATGAGAATGTATTAAAAGTTGATTATGTTTACTTAAATCTCAGAAGCTAGATTTAGAGTAACCTATTCATGGATATGAGAAGTAAAAAAGACTATGTAATTCAGTTCAGTAACTGACAAATTGGGAATATGTGTTGATATTCTGAACTAATAAATTTTAATATCAGGAAAGTATGATGTTTTGCTCCTGCCCTGTGGTAAGACTGATATAGCATGAGGCAGACTCTACATGGTAAGGTATTACAGCCTAAGGAATCTATCTTTCAGGACAGACCACCAATAACCTTAGTTATTGATCATCCAAGCCAGAGTAAGGTATTGGTAGATGGAGTGAAAATTGATAAGTGTCCACAGTATTCACCCAGTGATGGATAACTTAGCAGCCTATTTTAATTTACTTGAATTTGCAGTTCAATTGGTTACATATTTACCCCTGATGTGTTTAGCAATTTTCAATCGCAGTGAATTGAGTATCGCCCTGGATCACTTCAGAATCCTAAAGCATTGTTTATTTTGGACATAAAAATTTAACTCTTTGGTATATATATGGCTAGCTTTGAGTTATAGACTTGTTTACTTATAATTAAAGGTCCATTTCCTCTTCTTTATCCTACATGATCGTGCGAAGAAACCAATTCACGTATAATAATTTCCATATGGCAACTTTAGGTAAATCTATAATTTTAACGAAAATTTACCCTTCTGAAGGTTTATGTTTTTTCATATAGATATCTTTAACAAGCACTGTCTACTATTGATTGAGAAAACCATTCAGGTCACTTAATACATTGCTGCTCTGAGTTCTTAAGATAAAATAATACTCTCCTCAGGCTGTAGCTGTACTGAAGGCCATCCAAAGCAAATACAAGTCTCCCTGCCCATATGTTTATCTCTCTGATCTTTCTGGGTCCCTTAAACTGTTCTTTATGTTCCACATAGGAGCTACACATAGGAGCATCCTGCCCTGCTCTGTATTTCCAAAGTTTTTCCTGTTCTAGTAGTCTTCTTGGTTCCTTTCTCCATCAGAGTTTAACCATCCTTTGAGTTCCATTTTCCTAGGACTTGGAGACAAATACTAATTTGAACTATTTGAACTTTGTACTGAATTTTGAGTCTATAATAAGTATTTAATAGTTATTTGTTGAATAAACAAAAAAGGATACTTGTTTGCATTCTAATAAAGGTCTTGAAAATTTTAACTCAAACGTGTTTATGATGATTATGTTATCAAAATTTAGAGCGCACTTCAAAAGAGTATTTTGGGATTGGGGTACTCCAGAAGGTATGCTGAATGTTACATATTATTGTTTGATTTACCACGGGTAAGGTTAATACAATTCACTTCACAAAAATAGGTTTTTATAAAATGTAAAAATTTTATAAAAATGAAATTGTTATATACATTTAGCAGGTATTAAAATGTTTTACTTGAATTTAAAATATCTAACCTTTAGCCTATATTTTTTTTCTTTACAAATTTTTTTCAATTATAATTCAATATTATATTAATTCCGGGTATACAACATAGTGGTTAGACATTTATATAACTTACAAGGTGAGTGACATTTATATAACTTACAAGGTGAGTGATCTCTCTGATAAGTCTAGTACCCACGTGACACCATACATAGCTATTACAATATTATTGACTATATTTCCAATGCTGTATTTTAAATTCCCATGCCTATTTTGTAACTGCCTATTTGTACTTCTTAATCCCTTCACATTTTTTTTTATCTAGCACCCCCACTCTGCTCCCATCTGGCAACCATCAGTTTGTTCTATGTATCTATGAGTTTGTTTAGAGCCTACAGTCTTTAGTTTGGTTGATTCCAGTGATCAAAATTAACAAAAAAATTTATTTATATACTATATAAGAGATGAATAGGGAGACTTCTGATCAATGGTAGCCTTCTGGATACTCTAGGACAATCTACCAACAAAATGACTTCTTCATTTGAGTAATTTACCCTTTATTCTGGTCTGACAAGTCTTCATTTTCTGATCTCTCATATATATCATTTAAGCTTTTTATTTATGTATTTGGTCATGCTCCCCTAACTTAATTTGGCACTCTGAAGCTACCCAGAATCAATTTTTGTAGGTCAATACCTTATTACAGAATCATAGGGCTAAAAAACCCTTCAATAAGTCATAGAATTTCAGAGCTGAAAAAAAGAAAAAAACAGTAGAGATAACTTAGTCCAAAGCCAGTAGTAGAAAAACAGATTTGACTTAATAATTTGTCCAGGGTGACATAGAAAGTTTAGACTAAAATTTAGTCCTTTTAATGCCTACCTCAGATTCCTCTGTGGTGTGTGAGAGTTCATCCTTAGTCATAAAGTCATTAATTCATTCTAAAACCATTTTTTATTGACCATCTATAATGTGTCAGACACAGCTAAAACATAGATAATGCAGGGATACAAGAGTGCTAGATTGAAGGTACCCCACTGCACCGTCCCTCAGAGTGCTCACAGTCAGTCTAATGAGCAAAATAGATGTCTAAACAGATAACTACCAGCAATGTAAAACTACAGATCATTGTGAGAACACCTGGCAGGGCACCCAGCTCAACCTGAGGTCAGAAAAGACACCTGATCTTAGGCTTCTCTTCTAAGACACTTTGCTAACCTGAACAGACATATGAAATCATTGCTGAGAACATTTGACATACTAGTCATGTTTCCCCAGAAGTGATACTAGTGCTTTTGTGACATTCTAGGGATCTACTCCATGTAGTATTGACTATAAATAGCAGAAAATATTGACTAAAAAAAATCTTAAGAAAAAAATAGCTCAGCTATAAGCAAAATAGTATTCTATATTTTTAGAATGGACAAGATGGGAAAATAGAAATGCTAAAACCTCTAGGTTTGCAAAATATCAAGCCTAAAGAGGTCATATGTTCAATGGTGTCCTTAACAGTGAGTTGGACACAGGCTTGACCAAACATTGTAAATAAGGCAAAATAAACAGCTTCAAAAGGGCTAGAGTCCAAGAACTGCAGGTGCAGAGTCAGGAATAAGAGACATGTCTATGATCTGCTTAATGGGGGTGCAGCTATAGGGAAAGGGGAGCCTAAGGGTGGTGGCTTATTGCCAAGTTTAAGAAGCCATAGAAATTCTCCAGTGTTTATACATTCCAGATGCCACTGGATTAGCTTTCAGTCTAATCAGTTCCTCAGCAAAAAATATTCTTTGTCAGACCACTGGGTTATTTCACTTTGGAAAGAAATACTTCTTGAATAGAATATTATAGTGACAGTCTGAGAAACATAGAATGTAATATTAGAGGAATCTATGATTGGTTAATTTTTATAACATATCCATAAACCGAAGTGCACCTACGGTTCGGTTCTGTGATTGGTCTTCAGGAGGATTTCACTGACTGGCAATGCCTTCATTTTTCTTGTTAAAACAGCAATGCCAGTCTGTACATACATATATATAACAGTTTTTTAAGGAATGTAAAAATGTTACGAAGTGTCTTTTTAAAAATCAAATAAGCAGCTGCAAATGGGGAAATAACCATTCCGACTCTGTTTGGGAAACAGCTCTGATCACTCAGGGTATTCAGCAACTACACAGGGAACTTATTTAGAACAGCTTTGAATGTACCATGAAAACCAGCCCTAAGCTAATTCGCCTGATTGTACTCTTGGCAGCTTTTTTTGGATTGCTAACACTTTGCAGCTGTAAAAATAAAACAAAAACACCCTTGAAATATGCTAGGTGCATATATGAAAAAGCACAGCTGGGCTACTCCCTCAGATCATCTGTAGATATAGGATTCTGTTTATAAATGCTGTTTTGCGAAGGGCAAAACCATGGCCATCTCTGAAGAAAAGCCAGAATTGCAAAGGATTCATTCATGGTTCTTCTTTCCCTCTTTACCTTTTCTCTCTGATGTCTCTGATGCCATTTTACTGAGCTCCATAGAAGTTGCTATTAGAGATATCAACTTTGGCTGAGTCTACACAAAACCAAGTAGAAATCAAGCAATTCTTTGGAGGCTCAGACTAACAGAGAATCTGGATGATTCTGGGCATGAAAGTTCTTTATTTACTATAGATGTTTTTTTTTTGGATGTTCCCATGGTCTTCAGAGGAACACTTTTAGAAGGTATAGAAGTCAAATTACCTTATTGATTTTTTTTTAGTGTAGTGGAGCTAAAATATTTTTCTGGAAACTTTCAGCCCATCTCCAGCCCACTTAATAGCACTTTCAGAACTGTTCACTTGAGTATTTCTTATTTGCAGTGTTCTTTAGTATGTTGCCTATGAATGGTTTGTCAAGTTTGAACTTCAGAAATCTCCCTGAGGATTCTCACACACAGCATCCTTGCATAGTGCTCAACACAAATTTGATCACGTCATTGATGTTATTCCATGGTTTCCCTTTATCTTCATCCTAAATCTTGTAATCTTCACTTGATTTTTACTTCCTGTTCAGTCTTATCTCCTGCATGCTATTCCTTCAGTTTCTTTCTCCATCAATAATGAATTACTTGTTTTTGCTACACTCCACATTTGATCACACTTCTTTGCTTTTACCAAACCTTTCTCCATGTCTGGAATGCTTCTGTCTGGGATGCTCCATTGGTCCTTCTTATTCACTATGACCTTCCTTTGGAAGCCTTCTTTAACATTCCCAGGGCAGTCCTACATGTCCTTTTCCAGCTCTTCATTAGAGGATTGAAGTGTGAGGGTAGTGTGAATTATTTCATTATAGGATTGATCATATTGTCTTTCAATGAGATGGAACTCTCCCTGGGGCCAGAGCCTTGTCTTTTCATTTTTGTATTCAGAAGTGATACATAGGCATTGACCAATCAGGATACCAACCACACATATCTATCTGTACTGGTGCACACTGGCTGAGGGCAGCCTGCCTCTGTCACCAGTCCCAGCACTTCCATATACTCATTCACCATTTACTGAATAGTCAATGGATGAATGAATGAATTGCTTTTGTAGTATGAGTTGATGAAATTACTTACTAACTTGTCTGTTGGTGGCAATGGAAGCTTTTCTAATTTTAAAATATTATCTCACAATTTGAGGTCATTCACCATAGAAATCTGGAAATAAAGTTTTCAGATGTTTTATTTAGATTCTGTTTAAAGGGAGTCTTTCTAAGCTATAGGCAAATCTCATTTATATGTGGGTGGATTCTCTGATTTATGGTTTATTCACAAAAAAACCCCATGTTTTAAAGTTCTTATTAAGAATTAGCACCTATTCTAAATTAATTAAGTGTTCACAGTGTGGCTTCATTTTATGGTTTGAAGTGTTGTGAATTCCCAGAGCACCAGACACATCCATATTCAAATGTAAGCACAAAAAAATTTTTTGAAGCACATTAAATAGCTAAATATAAGATTTCTTTAGATCATGCTCCTATTTATCTCTTATATGAGTAGAGTCCTTCAGACTCTCCAAAGTGTGTTTTCATGGATTCTATAAGCCTAGGGAAACTAGTAGTATCCCCTTTTACAAATGAGAAAGCAGGTGCCAACACTATCAATAATTTTTCCAGTGAAATGCAATTCAACTATGACAGAGAAGAGCCCAGATCCATTGTCTCCTAAATTAGACCTGAACTCATGTCTTCTGTACCTTACCTTTTTAGCTACAATTCCCTAAAGTTGTACTTGTGTTTTCAAAAGTGCTAAGCATGCCTACTCAATAGATGTCTTTCCTTTCATTGTTCCTGTTTATATAT
The DNA here is from genome assembly GCA_030015415.1 of Cynopterus sphinx. Classification (NCBI taxonomy): domain Eukaryota; kingdom Metazoa; phylum Chordata; class Mammalia; order Chiroptera; family Pteropodidae; genus Cynopterus; species Cynopterus sphinx. Next base: position 91,423,627 of record CM057384.1, on the reverse strand, counting down.
TTATTTTCTTGGTATAAAAATGAGCCCAGGGTTATATGATGAATGGCCTTTATCTTAGAGGCATTTAAAATTACATTATTATAATATTATTAATCGTTGGATTATGCGAGCCCATTTATTTTGAGAATAAATTTACAATGTTTTAATTGTCACCAGAGCATGTGGCAGCTAGTGACATAGTTGTAAGCAGATGTTAGTAGAAATTTCAATGGCAGTACTAGGTGATGACAAGCTTATCACAATACACGGAGGACTGAAATAAAATTTTTATGTTCTAAATTATCATGCTAGATCATAAAATTCAGCAGAGAGGGATGTTTTTTGCAATATGCTTTCTAACACCTTGTCCAGAAAAGGCGTGGTTCTCAATTTCCCTGAAGCTTAAGACACAGCTCAAACATCTTCAGCAAGAAGAGGGTTTTTCAGGATTCTTAGCTTAATGTCCCTTTATGTAATTTTATCCCATGAGCTTTAAGTAGATCTTCTTGATATTAGGGAAATTATTTCTTTTCTTCCTCTGGGTTTATATTCTCTACATGGATTTTGAAGGTGTGTCTGTGCTTTCCTTCTCTTGAAATAGCTGTTTTCTAAACTTAATATTTTTTGCTAATATTTTGCCATATCAGTATGCTGACAACAAATAGTAATTTTAGTGGATTTTGGAAAATCAAGAAAAGGTTATTTTTTACTAAGCTCAACAAAAAAGGACTTCTTTATTAGAACGTTAAGGTTTGTCAGACTGAAGCCTATTCGTGGCAATTTTAAACAACCACACTCTCTCATATTTTATAAGTATCAATAGCTATTATGTTCATCCTCCACACCAATCAACAGATCAGTGGATTCTGGCATAGATAATTAGTTTGACTTTATAAGATATCTTTGCTAAGCTGTTGGATTTCTTTTCTGAAGTTGGCATAATCCAAATTTAATCTGTGACTTAGTTTGAATGTTTTACCCAAAGAGCTATAAAACATATAGGGCTCTTCTAGCTCTCAACTTGTCTCATAAGCTCCTGGGTCCTATGGAAATTAAAGGAGAAGGTAGTGAGACATATGGCAAAAGTCTCTAATCCCCTTGAGACTAAACACCTGCCAGGTGTTTCAAACTTTTTTTTTGGATAAATATTTATTGATCAGTCACTCTGCTAGATGTAGGAGATACAAGATGAGCCAAATGAACACATTCTTTGTCCCTAGGTGACTCAGGAGCAAATGGAAGAAACCATGTTACTCAGATAATCATGCTAAAAAAAGTTTAAAAACATCTGTAGCAGGTGCTTCCAAGAAAAGTATAATTTGATAAAAATATCTAACAGATTTTATCTAAACAGGAAGAAACTAATAAATTTAAGTTGATCTATTGTAGAAACTCAAGGAGGGTTAAGAGGACTGGCATAGAGTCGAAGGCTTAAAACAAACAGAAAAATAATAGATAATAAACATAGAAGAACGTAAGAGAAAAGAAAGGGCGAGGAAGAAAGAAAAGAAGGGGCAGGAGACATAGAAGAAAATACAATTAATAGGACTTTTTACAATGGACTTCAACATCTAGATCTCCAGATCATATCTAATTTTTTTGTGGTAAAGAGACAGAAAATGATGATCGGAACAGACTAAGATTCATGAAGGAGAAGGGACCAGAAGAGACAGATACATGTGTATGAAAATCAGAATCAGGAGTGTTCTGGATAGAAAGAGAAACAAGGGAGTAAAATTTTAAACTACTGACTGTATTCAGAATGTCTAGGTCTTGAACAATAAGAAAATATGTGGTTCTATCAAATTACTATAATTTTTGAGAAAATATTCTTTTACCTCTCTACTCACATTTCCTCAGTATCCCTACATGGACCTGTTTATGTAAGTGCTCTCAAGCTTTGGTCTTCCTTCCTGGCTTCTTTCTGAATCACCCCCTTGAAGAAGAGTACATAATCTCCTATTTCATAATCACAGCTGTATCATTGGTTTTCAGACTTACTCCTCCAACCCTGACAGCTCTCCTATACTACAGACCCATATTTTAAATTTGGATAATCTAAAAAAAAAATTAACTAATCTTTTGTAAACTCCAACTCCACACATTTACAACCAAACTATACATTTTCCCCTTTTATAGCCGAGCATTCCCACTTCCGTTGATAGCAATGTATTTTCCCAGACACAAAGGTAGAAATCTCTGAGGATTGCTTTGGTCATCCTTGACTGCTTTTTTCCTTATATCTCCCTAGCCAGTCCATCACCACGCCCCATGATTTGTTCTTTGAGATAACTCTCAAGTTTGCCCCCATGTTCTCATTCCCACTGCTAACATCCTAACTCTGGCCAATGTGGCTTCAAATCTGACACAAAAACAGAGCCTTTGTTCTGTTTTCCCAGGCTCTGGGCTTTATTCTCTTCTATTTATTCTAAAAACTTTTGTTTAATTTTCCATAAATTAAAATTTAAATGTGTTTTGATCCTTTTTAAGAAATTATACTGGCTTCTCAATACCTTACAGCCTCGAATCTAATTTCTTTACCTAACTTAGTTAAGCAATCTCTCCACTGCCACCCTCTCATGCTGGGCTAACCTCTAGCTTCTACTTCATATTTTGACTTCCATATCTCTTGACCTAAAAACGTTGTTCCCATCATCTTAACCCACACAAATAGTATATTTTTCCTTACGTCCACTTTGTTATTTTACAATATGTTTAAACTCATCCCTACAAGTTATGATGCATTTGTCAAGCTTTATTCTCTAATATCTGTACTATAAAAATAAGAATGTTTGTTTTTCTCTCTCTCTAAATATAAAATTAATTCATATTTATTATGGTATTCTAAATTATGTACCACTTTCAGGAGACTGTGATAACCAGCATTCCATGTTGAGAATCATATGCCCTACTCATCTAAGATGCTTCTAACCACTTGGTTCTTACTGATTTCTGTATCTAAATACTTACAGATGCATCACACTGATGTTTTATTAATTAAATGCTTTCATGCACTGTTATTTAAGTGTATCATGAAGACTAATTTAGACAAGTTATAATGATTTGAATTGTTTTTACTCTTTGTAAATAATAAATTTAATAAAATCAAAATAGTTCCAAGGAATTTCCTTTAGATATGGAGAATATAAAATTATGTATAATTATCATAAAAAGAAAACATTTTATAAAACAAAGCAATAGGAATTTTTTAAAAGCACGTAGTGCTTATACATGGAGAGATTATTCAGACATGGCTCATCAGATTTGGGGAACTTTCTTGATTTTCCCATCTTGCCAGTTTTCTCCATGACTTCTACTTAATAGAATAACATGGTCATTGTAAATTGTAAATTTTATTGTTAGTGACCTAAATATATCCTGATCGGTCTGCTTAAAGTGAATGTGGAATAACCAATTGTATGTGTGTTCTGGAGCGCATTTTGTTTTCTCCAAACTCACAATCAATATTTATCCTAGAAAAGACATCTTGAGACCAATAATGTGATACACTGTTTATGTGAAGGCACGGACACCACCGCTGATTTGTGCACACTTAGTAATTCTTCCAAATGGTCCCTCAGTGATGCAAAGTCATGTGGTCTGAGTTTTGGAGCCAATGATACAATCTGACAACTGTGACAGAACTTGCATTGGCTAAAAGAGAGGAAACAGGCTCTTCACAAGTCAGTCATCCACAAGCCTTCACTGTGCCCCTGTCAGAATTGGTATCCTTTTCCTCTTGGCCTTCACAAAACTTTGCTCATTTTCATAATCCAATGTCTATATGGAGCTCCTCAAAGTTAGGGATAATATTTATTTCTATATTCCCTACCCCACCACAAAACCATGTTCCTAGGAGGTTTTAGATAAATGATTGTTCCATTGAGTTAAACACAAACGAATAGCTTTTTCCACCACAGATATTAGCATTTAAAGTAACCACACCATTCTAAATAATGGATTAATCTTATTGAAGCCTGCCTGAAAAATTCTTGTATTTTTCCACAAATTAAAATAAAAATACTCTATTAAGGCATTAAAGGCTCCTCATTGCTGGACTTTATCACTTTTCCTGCCTACTGATCCTCATGAAGCTAACACAGGCTAACAAACTACCTGCTGGTCTCTATATCCACCCACATTTTTATAACACTGTTTTCCCTTACCTAAATAGTCATCCTATCTTCACACATTTGGTGAAGATGTGTGAATCAAATTTACCTTTCGAATGTCCTTTTCATGAGGCATTTCCTCATATCCTCTCCCTCTGTACTCACAACCCCTTAACCTCTACTAATTGAAAATGAATTCCTCTCTTTCGAGAACTCCTGTGCCACTCTTCAGTGTCTCCTTTTTATATTTATGTTGCATTCTACCTAGTATAAAGTGGTTTTCATAGTTGTCTGAACTGCCTATAGGGTAGTGGTCTAGCTGATTTATTATTAACTCCTAAAGGTACCTAGGACTTATGCATAGTAAGTGCTAAAAAATATTTGTTAAGTGACTAATAAAATGATTTCCAAGAATCAAGAAATATCTAGATCCTCTGGCCCATTTTAGGGACAAGGCTTAGTAATGTACAGTGTACTGTAATAGCACAGATTTTGACATAAACTGACTCAGTCTATATCACATTTCTGCTTCTTCTTACCCAGTGACCTGAGCAAGTTACTTGAACTCTCTCTGTCTCCATGTTCTTATCTGTGGAATGGGATAACATTCGTATCTACTGTCTGATCTTGAATTATCTGGTGTGGAATGATTTTCTCCCCATAGCTAATCTATTCCTTATTCAATTTATTCCCAGATTTCTTGAGTTCAATATTATAAATAGCTACACTTACATTCACTAGGCATAAGCTAATGTCCATATAGAGAACAAAGTGGTAGATCTTAAATATGCAAATAATAAATGTGTTTTTATCAGTATGAGAGAGATATGAGAGAGGCAGTACTATAGTACAAAAAAAATTCATACAAAGAATTTGTAAATGCCTGTGCAGGTAAGGAGGAGTGAAACAGGGCAAAAATTCATGCTGGGTGAAAAACTACCTTCCTACCTAAGAAATTTCTTCAAGAATCAGAAATATTCAGAGGTATTACATGGTTTCTTCAACAGTGAGATAAGGTCACCCCACATGACTTGTTTACACAAGCATTTGTTTATGACAGCCAATCATTAATATATGCTTAATATAAGTATATTAACATCATCTATTCTATTTTTTTTAATAAAAGAAATTAGGCTGTTTTAACATTTAGCTTTAGAGAGTAAGTAGCTGTTGCTTTAGATGCATGTTTGTAAATGATGTCCTACACATAGTATATTTCCACACTCTCCTTTCTGCCGTTCTCTCCTTCATGTAACAGGTACCCTGACAATCTGTGTCACAAAGAACTATGTAACTTTGCATTGATTTCACATATAATGATTTAATATCAAATACATATTGCTATGTCTTTGTACCTGAGTTAAAGTTTACAGCTCAGTAACTCTTTCCAATAAAACTTTTAAAAACATTTATATTACTCACAAATCTGACATGACTCTACTATTTTGAATTTTGAGTCTTTTATCCCATTAAAGCAATCATAGCACACTCAGTCTGAGTAGCACAGGTCTATGAAACATTCTAGTCTGAGTTTCTATGTTAAACTCAGTAAACAAGTTCCAGCCACCCCCCAGCCATTTAAGAAGCCAAAAAGTTTCTCTCTACACATTCTTCTTCCAGTTGACTCACTGTCCTCCCACAGATAGAATATATGATCTAGTGTGGGCAAAGTCAAGGGGTGCAGTTTGGGCAGCAGTAATAGTTCTCACACCTTCAGGCAGACATCTATCCCTTACAGCCCATCTCAGTTCAGTGAACTGTCACTTCTGATCTTCTTATCTTCTGTACTTCCCACACACCTTACAGAGAACAAACTTACAGACTTTATTTTGAATTTCAAGAAAATAATCAAGTGAAAGCTTTCTGCTGACTACTGTACTAATTCTAATATTTTAAATGATAAAATAGCCATAGTTATTCAATAATCTCCATGATATGTTTTACAGGTAAACGTTATAATCAATTTATTATCACTATACTTATGCTTGAGGTTTTGTTGTATTATTAAAATATTTTTAAATCATGGTAACAATTTCCAGAAGAGAGTAGAGGCTGTCTCTCTGTTGTGTTGCAGTGCGACTTTTTTTGTTGGGTTTATTGGTTTACACCTATATCTCCTTAACTAGATTTGGTTTTTTCCTGCAAATTTTCAAACTAAGTGATCATTATAATTTTTATAATCTACAGATATATTAGGAAAGTAGGAAAAGGAGATAAAACATTATCTTAGAGATAAAAATTTTAGATACCAAGGGTTTCTCAATTCTACTGCAGCCATTTTGTGGAATATCAGTGACAGCCTGTAAAATATTAATAATATCCGAGAATTTTTTAAAAAGTTTACTTTCAAATGTGACATATAAGATGGGCCGACTCTTCTTCAGTCTTATCAGTCTCATTATTATCATAAACCTCAATGTTATCAATTTTTATTTAATGATCAAATTGAAATGCCATTATACTGAAAGATATACACTTCACTTTATACTCATGCCAACTAAAATGGGCAATGAGAACACTGAAACGGATACATAATAAATTTTCTCAATAAACAGCACTGAGATTTGGAATGTTCAGTTTAATAAATGATTTTGGTGAAAACAAGATGTTTAGTCCATTTGTAAGGCATATTCAACCCCCACTTCATGTCTAATCTGCCGTAGATAATAGCCTTGAAGAACATATATCCACAGGAACTCTATCAGCCACTGCTGATTGGACCAGGAGCCGACAAGAGACCCAAAGGCAATCAATCTGACCAACCACCAATTAACTATTCCCTCTTAAGAATTTGAATCAAAAGACTCAGAACGACAAGGTGGAGTTTGACTTTGACAGTGGTTTAGGGACAGAATCAGTGCCACAACTCAGAGCTTCATGAAAGCCAATGTGATAAGGAGCTAGAGCTAAGAGCCTTGAGGAAAAGTCATTGTGCAGAGAAAGAAAAGGTAACCAATGCACAGTGGTGGTGAATGACAGTGTAAACAAAAAGAGAGCGGGGGAGAGATAGATGGAGGTTCCAAGCAAGTCAGACATGCTTCATGCAATTGGATTTTATGGAATTTTACTGTATGTAGCCTTTTAACTGACACCTTTATTCACTGAGGTTTTTTTGTTGTTGTTTTATTTTGTTCTGTTTTGTTTTTAGAACTAAACTACCCTTGACAAAGGGAAACTAGTCAACTAAAATAGGCTAATTTTCAGAGGATTAAAATATATTAATGCCCAATGCCATGCATAAGGTAGAGAGAAGAGTATGCATGCCATTCTATCCCAAGGAACATTTTATTTGTTCACTGGATGTTTTAAAAACAGAACTCCTATCCTCCTCCTGTCTCCCCCCTACCTCCACCCCACAGAACAGTACACAGCAACATGTTCACCAATTAGTAGCTCATTTGGAAAGTAAATAAGTGTTGATGGAAGTGGTAAGAGTAGCAGAAGGGTGGGAAAGCAGGCAGTAACCAGCCACAGCTTTTCCTTCCTTTGATTCCTAACATTCTATTTTGTCCTGACACTGACTCCTGGGAGAGAATAAGTCTGTGATATCCCCTTATACAACTATAACAGAATCTAAGTGAAAATAAACTTAGGTCAAAGATGTATACTGTAGAATGAGACCAGTGGTTTCCTCCTCAACTATCGCCAATGCCTGTTCTAATGAACAATCATAGAGGAAGCGCTAGCTGAATTGCTGGATTCATTAGGCAAAAAGGAGATGATCACACATATGTATATGTGCAGAGTACTTTTGTTTGAAAATATATGCAATGATATAAAGGGTTAGTTAAAATAACATCTGCCAGATGTGCAGATCCTTCTAGTACCTGATAATTTTGGTCAAAACTGTTTTACAGAGTCCAGTGTGTGTGGTCACCTAATGATAACCCAAATATAATTTGTCTATGTTTATGAGGCAAAAGAGGCAATAATGAGTTTATGATGAGAATTTCCTGTTTGAATCCTAGTTTCCTTTACACTTCAAATCATAATCTTAATGTCAGGCTGATATTTTGCACAAAAAAATTATTGTGAATATTTGTTATATGTGTATTTATAGTAAATTGACAATATATAATTTTATTCACTGGAGTCTAACTTGGTAGAAAAGTTTTCATATAAACAAACAGTATGCATCTTTGACCTATGTATATTTTCACTTAGATTCTGTTTTAGTTGTATAAAGGCAAATTCCATAGACTGCCATGATCATTTTTTGCGTATTTTTTAAAGTTTTGCATAAATTTGTTGTTACATGTAAATGAATAAAGTAAAATAATTGTACCAATGGTAATGTACAATTGTTGATTGTTTATTTTGGCTAGAGAGTGTGTAAGTTCTTAATTTGAACTTTTTCATTTAACTCTGTCAACAGCCATATCGAACAAGCACCATAGTTAACTCTGTCTCATAGATAAGAAAACTCAGGATACAAGAGGCTTCATAACTTCCTCTAAAATCATTCAGCTAGTGAGTAACAGTGGCAGGACTCAACTCAAGCTTGCCTGCCTCCAAACTTGAGTATGATCACTACTGTGCCACACTACTTTCTCTCCATATATATCTCCTAGAAAGGCAGATAGATGATTTAAGCTAAAATTTGTATTCTGGGAACCTGTGTTTTAAAAACATCATTTCTGCCTTGTCACCTTTAGAAATGCACTTTAGTATACATGGTGTATTCAAAATCCATCTGAAGTGTCTTTAAATGTCTTGTGATCTTAATTATGTAAACTAACAATAATTATGTCAACGAACTAATCATAGAAGATAATTTTAGAGGAGGGTTTGAGTGCAGGTGTACATTTTATATGACAATAGTGGTTTGTAGAAATGCTCCAATTTAGGGGATTATTGACTAATCATGAAGTGCTTAATTTTGTCATTTTAAATTAGGGCATTTGGTCTTCAGAATGAAACATGTTAATGCATTTGTTCAAGTCTCTCTGGATTACTCAGAAGTTAGATGTTTTGTCTGAAGGAGTTTGTTGTGACAGGAAGAAATGTGGGAAAAATTTTAAAAATACGAAGTCCATTTTTTCCAAAGGAGATTTTATGAACTGGAATTACACCTTCTCTACTCCTGTGGTGTGTGTCTGTCACAGCAAACAGCTTCTTCTGTTCTGCTATGTGATTCAGAGCCCAAGAGGATCACTAAAAAGCATCTTCTTGGTCCAAAAGCATGTGAGGGAATCAAGAGATATGATCTGCTTTCATCCTGACAACTGATTAGGGCTTTGGAGACTGTCTCCTCTTCCTTATGGAGCTTGGTAAGCTCAAAATGGAAACATGACTTGTGACGGGGGCTGAATTTCAGGCTGAGACTATCACCCAAATAATAAAGAAAAAATGTGAGATTTTAAATACCTTTCTGAAACATGCACTTCCAAACTTGTAGTAAGTTGGTGAAGCAATCTTTCTCTCATATGAAATACCTTAAAGACTAACAAAAAGGTAGATTTTGAAAACTAACTGTGATATTCTTTCCCAAACCCTACTGTTTCCAAGATGTTTATACCAATTATTCTCACTTATGGAACAAAAACTCTTTCCAAATAGGGTTACCAAAGACATCATTAATTAAAAGTTGAGAAAATAAATTAATTAAAGTAAAAAATATGTCTCAAAGTAAGGCTGACTATTTTAGTGTCTCAACTAATTAAGGCAAAAATAGGGAAAGACCCAGAATAGGAACCTTCTTTCTGGATGCAAATAGGTTAGCCTTAGGAAAGTAGATGACAGCCTACATTGAATCATACCTTCTTCTACTTTCCAACCTCTTAGTCTTCTCTACTAGCCCATCTTTTTACTCAATACCTACTTTTCCTTTCCTGCATACGAATAGGATTATCAATCAGCTGGGTGCAGTGACACTCAGTATAAAGACATTTCCCAGCCTCCCTTGTAGCTAAATGTTGCCTGGTTCTGACCAGTGGGATATGAGAGTAAGTAATACCTCAAACTTCTGTATTGCAGCTTTATAGGAGGAGCCTTTCCTTTCCTCCATCCTGTTACATGCAGGCGGAGTTTCTTGGACTATGCAAAATATCCTTCATCCCACAGTTACAGATGAGGCTTCAAATCCCAAGTCTCCTAAATGTTAGTCAACTGAGAGGGATGAAGGTAAGACACAATAAAGATAAGATATAAATGGTTTCAGAGACAACCTTGTCTATTTTTCAGTGCTACCACCAGGTGAACTCCTTTCATTAAAATTTGAGGACTGTACTCTTAGTTGCTTTTGAGAAGGATTGAGGGATCGAACAATCTAACCTTAGGAGGCATGGAGTGAAGAGAAAGACCTAGATAGAGGGGGGTTGCGGGGAGGTTTCTTTTTGGAATTCTCTCCTTGGTTATTACCTAAGAAGAAAAGAAACTAATACTACATAATATTTGGTTATGCCTCTGACCACTTAAAGGGTGGATGTGCATATAGGACAGCTAAAACAGCGTTGCCCTTACTCAGGTGAAAATGAATGCAGAGTCCACATTAAAGTTTAAAACAGACACTCAAACCAGGTGTCTTATACTTTCCTTGGCTTTGTTCTGGGGGCAGCCAAGCATGAAGAGTTGAAGTGCTGATCCTCCCACCCAGAGTCTGGCGGGCAATAAAACGATACTACCTTTTGTCAGCTAGGAAACAGTTATGTACACAGCATAAGAACTTTTCCTGTTGAAGTAATACTGGAAACCTGGTCTTAAAAAATAATAATAAAGAATTGTGCTTTACTATACTGACATGCAATATCTTGAAATCTGCAGGGGATTTTCCTACCTGCTGGGGGTTATAGAGTGTAAAAAACAACTGTTAGCAGTTTCAACAGGGGATTATTTTGCAGAAATTTTTATGAAAAAAAAAATCACATGCATTTCCTAGTATTTCTCCCCTCCACCTCTCCCCTCCCTGCTTCTTCAAGAAGCATCTAAGAAAGAATATAAATTTAGTTTTCTTCTATTCTCCCACTGTTCAGAATGCCCTAAAGGAAAGAGACATGGTGGGGAAATAAAGCAAGGCTATGAGTTTTATAAGATTGGCATACGAAATTGCCTTCCTCATTTTGTGCTGTGAACTCAATCAAAAACTTTATTTCTCTAGGATAAGAAACCCAAACACAAAAACAAACATATACAAGAACACTTTTTATCAATTACTATCACAGAAAATCTTTGAGAGGTTGATTTTCCTATTCTCCTTTGGAATCAGATCTATAACGAACTCCAAATAAATCTACATGTGGTATCACAAGAATTTATTGGCATTTCCATACAAATTTTTTTGGTCAAAACACCTTTTTGCCACAATATACTTCTAAGAGGACCATATATTTTAGAAAACACTTGTGTAATATAAACAAAACATTTATTCTTTTTTCTTTTCAAAATTTCCTTTTAGCAACTGTGTGTATTTATCATGTCACTGTCAGTTTGAAAATTAATGCACTACTTTTTGAAGGTGACTATGTTGTCTGCTTCTCTGCTTTTTTATTAAAAAATCATAATCATCAGGCTCAGTTTGTACTCATTCAACCTGACAGAACTTTAAAGTATTCGGTAACATTCCTCCCTTGGGGGTAATTCCTGTCAGGAGCCAGTTGTTGAGCAAAGTCCTGAGATGCTGAGTAAATGAAGGACAGTACAATTAAGAATCACTAGCTCCATCTTAGTGCCAAACAACGCCACCACCACCAGAACCCAAACCCCAAAAAACAAAGAAACAAACAAAGAAAAATGCTAGCAGGCCAGGATAGTAGGTTGCCCACTGTCATAGTCATGACATGATTTACTCATTACAGATACGAAACTAAAATGTTCGTCACCTTCTAATAGGCTTTGGTAAGTATTGGCCATGTTTCCAAAGGAATGGTCAGATCCTTTGATTCGAATTATTTTGGTCCTTGGGGAAGATTATTAATAACATTCAGGTTCCCAGTAGTGCTTCCAGTCACTGCTTACCTCAAAGTCCATCTTTTATGAATAAATATCTGCTTACATGGAACATTTTTAGAGATGCTGCTCTGGACTCTCAGCCTTCAAAAAGTTTCCCCCTGTCCAGCTTTCTTTCTCTGAATTATGGCACATGATCAAGAGAAATTTCTGAGGTCCCCTTAAAGTTCTCTAATAAAAGGCAAATAGTTATAAGAAAGATGATCATAGGCCCGTTGTAGTTCCAAATGATGAAAAAGTATGTGACAGCTGGCTGAGAGTAGGAATGGGACACCAGGTGACAGTAGAAAGGGAAGCAAAAAGAATGAAAATAAAGAATTAAGATGCAGATATTAGAGGTAAAAAGATGCCAAAGACTGACTTGTTTAGGACTCCAAACTAGTTTGAAAGCACAAAATTTCTTTTTCTTACTGCAATGCTTGTAGAAATCCCACAACTCACCAAAGGGGAGGTGGATATTCAAACAGGGAAGCTTTTTCCTCCCAGTAGATGAAGAAAGCTTCCACAGTAGGTGGTCTGCTCCTCTCTCTTCCAACTCACTGGATTGATTTTTGGCCTGGTCATTTGTCTTTTAAAGACTACTTTAAATTGACCACATAAGTAAATGACATAGGAAGCTACCGCTCTGATTTCAGAGATCCTTGTGAGGCTCTCTTGTCTTTACTACCCTTGTTGGAAGCTAAAATTTTACAAACAAAATTACAGAATTTTACTGTGGGTCAGATTCTGAGAGCATTTTAAATCAGTTTCTAGCCAATTCAGGGCCCTTTCTTAACCTTCTCTAGCAGATGAATAGTCGAAAGCAATTATTTTGGAAGTGAGGCTCCCTGTTAAAATGGTAATACTTATTTTCAACTTCTGACCCTTCTTTGTGCACAAGTTTTTAAAATCCACCCTGAAAAGCAAGCTTTAATACAAGAGAAAGGGGAGAGCATGGAGAGATTGATAAAGAGAGGAAATAGAAGGGCTACTTCCTTAGGTGGCAGAAGAATTTGAAGAGTCTAAGAGGAAACCCTGAAGACTTTCTTCATGTAACCAACCATGTAGCTGAAGGCTAGCCCTGGCTTGATCTGAAATACCTTTTAAGGTGTCTCATTGATAAAATAGCTAGTTGCACAATGAAGGATATCTATGCTTATATAAAAGGCCCATGACGATTTGAGGCCAACTCTAGAGGCAATCATTTTTTATCTTCTCTGTATCTTTAAATTATCTATTCTTATTGATCCAGATCACCTGTGATAAAAGGGGGAAGGACAGAGAGAAAATTAGTGGCTGCAGGGCAAAGCACATGGAAGGATAATAGGTGAAGACCTGAAGTGGGCAGAAGTCACTCCATGACCTACCAGAGGAACAAAAGAAGAAAGGGAGCCTACTTCCTACCCAGCCTTCTTTTCTCCAGGGAAAGAACAGCCTGGAGTGATGCTTAAGTTGCTGTGACTGTTACTAAATTTGGTTCCTTACTATTGTCATGAGCAAATACTTAGTCATTTCATTGTTTAAGCTCATATTCTACCTGGTTCCTGGTAGACATAAATATCTTCTGTTATGATCTGCATGTTCATATTCCCCCAAAATCATATGTAGCAACTCTCACCCCGAACAAGATGATATTAGGAGTTGGGGCCTTTGAGAGGTAATTAGGTTTTCATCAGGTCATGAAAGTAGGGACTCCATGATGAGATTAGTGTCCTTATAAGAAAAGGAGACTAGTGCTCTCTCTCCACCACACAACAAAAAGACAGCCACGTGCAAACCAGGAAAAGAGTCTTCACTAAGAACCCAACCTTGTTCAGACTTCCACTCCACAACTGAGAAATAAATGTTTGTTGTTTAAGCCACCTCGTGTATGGTATTCTGTTACAGCAGCCCAAACTGATGAAGACATCTGCGATATCTTGTCTCAGCAAAGGCCCTGATATTTGCTGCCTTGGCCTAGTCCAATAATGCAATTTTTAAGCAATATATTTCAGTAACCTGAACCCAATTCACCACGTAAGAAAAATTTTCTTATTTGCCATGGGGATAATGTAAAATATGAGTGGAGAAGAGACTTTCTTGCATTAATGAATATCTTGATACTGTAGTACTGTCTCCCTCTGACTAATTAGGTTTCAGAATGATCACACCCCTGAATCTTTTGGGTCTGAGTTGGTATTAAGTCATTTATAATTAGGCATAAAGTACAGCAAGCTTTCTATTTGTCTATGATTTATCCATGGTATCAGGCATCTTTAGGAAAGTAAGCCCTTTATATTTCTTTTATCGGCAGAAACCTCATTAATTTGTTGTGTTGTGCTTTTTTTTTCCCTGATAAGGCTCAAATTATTACCAAGGTAATCTTTGAGTAAGTTTCAATCAGCAGCCTCACAAGGGAGAATGGTATGCAGGCAAGTGGAAACATAGGCCCCAGCCACCTGCACGAAAAGCCGTCTGCTCATCCTCCCTCTCAATTCGCAGTCTCCCAGGGAGATGAGGATTAGGTTGAGCATGTTAATTCAGGATGGAATAAAATGGCTTAAATCTTTAGGCAGTTTCATCCATACTTAGATACGGCAACATTTCATCATGCACCAATCTTGTCGGCAAAGAAACATAATGCACGAAACTGTCACTAAATTATACAGTGAAGCCAGTTAGTATCTGTGGCAATAGATTTTATGATACATCCTATGCCTAAGCAGGGCATGTAATTTATATCTATCCCACGTCTCTCTCCTCTCCTTGATAAAAGTCAGGAGGAAGGCATATTTGTATTCTGCTGTCCTCTGCTGAGGGTGTTTAACATGCTTATAGGCCAAATGAAGCCGCTTTGTTTGTTATCTCCCAGCTTCCAGAAATAGTCAGCTCTGATAATGTGCCACTGGAGTTCAGAGTTACTGCATCATGATGTAATGGCTCACGGAGTACAGTGAAACCACAAATGTCCAAATGAATTGACACAATTTCCCACAGAGGAAGCAATATGAAAATAATAGGCAGAAATTCTGGCTCCTTTTATGCTTGGAGAAAATGACAGTCATCCCTGAAAGGGTGTCTGGGTGTGTCTGGTTGGTCCACGAAAGGGAATGCTCACAAAAATCAGGGTGTTCTAAACACATGGCAAACCCATCAAGTCTTTATCTATCTTCTAAGACCAAACTGGGAGCAGGCTTGTCGAGTAGATAACCAATGCTGAGAATCACCAAGTCATCATATCTACGTTTGGGCATCGCTACAAGAGTCCCACAAAGTGATCACGTTCTGTTTTGCTTCCTCTTTGCACCTCTGCTTGGAACATTGCACTCTTTCCCAGCCACTCCTCCTTTCTTTTGTTTGTGCCCGCCTGATTTCTTCTCAATCATTGAGTCACAGCTTAAGTTTGGTGTCTTTTGGGAAGTCCTCACTGAAGAAGCCTGGAATCAGGTAGCCCCCTCCATGTGCTTTCTCTTTAGGAGAACCGCTTCCTCGGAAAACTCAGTGTTCTGTCTGCTGACTGGGAGCTCCGTGAAGGTAGGCGCTGTGCTTTATGCATTCACTCTCCTATCTTAGCAGCCCCACTCAGTGTTTACTGAAAGATTATTGAAAGAAAGAATTTAAATTATGGGGCTTTACTTTGTTGTTGAAATCTGTTATTTTGGAGTTTTCTCTTTAAGCTGGAAAGATATTTACAAGCTCTTGCCAGCAAAGCTGTGGTTTTTCGCATGGTCCTCTATGCTGGATATTCCATTTGACCTTCAGGATCTACTTGACACTCTTTGGTACCCCCTATTCTGTGCCCTGGGAGATTGACACTCTGGGCTGCCAGGCACCCTCACCCTCTGGCTTTCAGTTGGATTCAGCCAATGAAGGTCACCATTATGAGCTAAAAGGTGAAAGGGATACTTAATCATCACCCACTGACCCCCCATTAAATCCCCACTGTCTCCTTGGTAGGTTAGCCATGGTCCTTTTAATAGCCTTATCATACAGCTTGTGGCTCTGTGACCCTTGCTCCCTTGTCCATAGAGGCCTAAGAGTAGTGAGGACTCCTCTCATTGCTAGGCACAGATGGCCTCACTATCTTTTATCAGTGTTTCTTTGCCTGTGCATACCTTAGTAATCCATTCATTAAATTGTCCATAATTAGCTGTTTTGTCATCTATTTCCTGCTGGGACCTGGATGGATGTGATTTTCTTCCCTAATTCTGCCTGTGGTGAACAAAGGAGTCCACCAAAGGCATTGTCATTTTCACCAGGCCTCCTCTCCATGGTGGGAGTGCTCCATCACACTTGTTAGAGCCACTGCTCATACCTTATAAAGACCCCCTTTTGCTTACTCTCCTAAATGAAATATCATTCAGAACTTTTCAGAGGGTGCTGATCTGCTTAACTTTTCATTTATTCATTGTTTAATAAATATGTATTTAGGCTCTGTGTTTTCCCCCTGAGATACAGTGTGAATAAGACAGGCAAGACCCCAGGTCAGATGGAGCTTATAGACTGATAGGGGAAATCAGACAATAAACAAGATATATAATTCACAGCTGTGGAAAAGGTACAAGGGAAAATGCATGGTGAATGATTTTTGGGCATATCCTGTAGTTCACATATAAAAACATTTCCTATATCAGTTTCTGTGCTTAAAGAATTTAACAAACGTGATTTCAAAGTATAATCACGACTTTTTGCATTGTTCTTGAATAGCAGGAGACATTCTGAAACTCCCTCTGAACTCCCAGCGTGCAGCTTCCCCTGTTTTACATCGGCTTCATGGGAGATGTGTCCAGTCCACCTGGTGCCCAAAGAACTGTGCTATCTACCTGTAGTCTGGAGCTGAGTTGGACAAACGTAGTCAGATTACTGGTAGGTAAAGCAAAACAGTCTCCCCAAAGGGCATTCCTGATAATGAATCTTTTGGTATATTTGTCTTCTAGTTCTAAGGAAAGATTTTTTTTTAATCAAATAATTTATTACTGCCAACTGCTCTAAAAAGATTGTAATCTGGAGTGATGATGTATTCAAAGAAAACAGAACACTTTCTAAACTGGTATCATGCGATGATTGTGAAAGGAGCATCCATTTATTCAACTAACATTTGTTGAATGCTTACTGTGTGCCAGCTCTGGCACAGGCGTAGGGAAGGCAGAGGTGGATACAGGCCAGCAGGCCCTTGACAGGTTTACAAGTTCTTAGAGGAGATTGCCCGGAACTTAAGGGGAGGAGAAGCAACCCTCAGAAAAGCAGTTGCACTAAACCTTGATTAATAGCAGGTGGGAAAAAAAGTCTCTCCTAAAAAGTTGTAGCGTAATTGTTCCACAACTGACCCTCCTGCACCCCACTTATCACATGTCTTCCCCTTCTAATTCTAAGTTCCCTCAAGGGGTACTTCAGCCTGTGTCCAGACAGGTTATGTGCATTAATCCTAAATCGAATGAGCCTGTATTGACCCATGTACCCTTAAGATGGCCTTACGAATAGAATAGCACAAGGTTGCTCTTGTCAGTGAGACACCTCTAAATCAAAACCAACTGGAGAAGGTAGCTCTACCCTGGTACGGTAAAACAAAAAAGGCAACTTTTCCACTATTCCAATTCCAATTCCACTCACCCTGCCAGAAGCAGGGTGATTGAAGCTCAAGGAACACAAAATCCAAGTTTTCTCTTCAGTTGTTAGAACCTTACTTCTGCCTCAATAACAGTCAGTACAGAGATACTATAAGCAGAGGGTTCTGCCGCTGCTGGACGCTGGCTTCCTTCTGGTACCTGCCATTCCCCTTTGCTGTGTCTCCCGAAAGCTAAAAAAAAAGTGCCTGGTACTTGACTTTGGATCCTCCGATGTAACCTCCCACGATTTGACTTTTGGGTACCTCAATCTCAGCTCCTTTGTGTCACACCATCCCCTCAAGGCCTTGCCATTTGTGGCAGAGATAGCAGGGGTTTGTGGGATACTCCTCAGATTTAACTAGTTTTCAGGTTTTCCTGATATAACCAATATACAAATATACAAAGCAGTATTTGTTCTCCTCACTATATATATATATATATATATATATATATATATATATATATATATATATATATTGCACTGTATTCTGACAGGTAGAATTGGAAGTAACATTTTTAGAGTTAGCCTTCTAGTAGCTCAAATTGCATTATGCAGGACTTGTCCAGGATGTGAATAAAAAGGTGTTAAAGCATCTTATGTCCATCTTATTATTATTTTTTTATGTTGAGAAAGTGTGATATGACGAGAAAGGAATGAACACCAATTTGTGTCCTAGGAGACCTCGTTTCTGCCTCTTGCTCCAGCACTGGCAGAGGGCTTATGACCTCAGCTTCTTTGGATTTCCATTTCCCCATAGCACTCTTTTACTATTAGGATTTGTTATATGAGAAATGAATTCCCAGGACATGACTCTCTAACATAAATTTTAAACTGCATTTTAAAATCAAAGGAAAACTGATTTTGTATCATCCACTGGTTTTTCCATTACCCTGTCTGGTGAGAATGGCCAGGTTTCATGGAGACAGAAAATGGCATGTGAACAGGCATAGGAGGATGTGGGGATTCCATTCACTATTGTCCTGAATGTCTTGCTTAGTGAGGAAACTCTTCTCCCTTTTTTAAAAGCTCTTTTAGGGAAGAATTTGGAAGGTCAGCAGCATGAGGAAGGATTAACATTGGCTGAGAATCCAAAGCTGAAAATAGGGTCTATCCTGGCATGAAACACAGTATGAAAACATTTTCAAGCATTTCGTAATAATGACTATAATGACAACATCTTATATTTCTCCAAAGAAGATCAAAGAATTTCATAGGCCTTGCATCAATCATCCTTGCCACTTCCCCATGAGGAAGGAAGAGGGCAGGCACTAATATGATATAAATGGCAGCAGCAGAGTGAGCCATTACATTGAACTAGAGACTTATAAATTGTTTGTTGCCTCTTGTAACCAAACAGAAGCTACAGAGAAAGGCAGGGAAGGGGCTTGGCCCAGTCTCAGGCCAGAAGCTATATTTCCTTGGAGAGCTTCACACAAGTCAGTGCACCTGATTTTTATAAATGGCACTTTAGACAACCATCTATCACTGATTAAGCCCTGTCTTGTCACATGTTTTGAAAGTCATTTTTGTCTTCCTGATATTCTTTACTGCATTGGTTTCCACAAACTACTGATTACTCAATTTTCTCTTAACTCTCTGATTGTCAAAAACAACTACTTATCACTCCCTGATTATCATCTGATTTCTTGTTCCTGGGTTCTCTTTGCCTATAAAAAATGAGCTAAAAACCTCATGCTTAGTCATTACCTTTTAGAAAATAATTAAGACAAAGCCTTCTCCCGGCTTCTCTAGCCTAAATATCTCCACTAATTTGTTCTCTCTCACTCCCTTCAGTCCTTTTAAGTCTTCCTTATTTCCCTCTTTATCATTAAAAATTAAATCCTATTCCATGTCCTAAATCATACCCCCACATATGCACATACAATCCGAGTTTAAAAAGTAAATAAATAGTCAGATCTGTGGCATCTGTAATTGTCCTCATTTCACTTCCGTTATCAACATTTGTTGAGTTCCTATGAAGTTCAGAACACAGTACTTGCCAAAAACACCTGAAGCAAGCCATAGTCTTTACCTTCAGGACAATCCACTTCTTGAAATAAGCTGGTATGTCTCAACTTGGCAAGTAAACAATGGGTCAGGGCCGGATAGGTAGGGGAGAAAAGCAAGAACCCCATGGAGGAGATGGCTTCAAGACATTTCCAGAAGATTAAGAAAAGACAGGTCTCCTAATTTGCTAATGCAGGGAAAGCAGTTTTACTAGTTATTAAGGGTAGAGGCCAGTCTATGAAGGGTTAAGGATGGTGCTAAGTGAAGATCCAGAGACACTGGGTGTCTGTTACTCTTCTTAAAAAAAATGATATATATTAGCTAAGGGTCATTCCAAGGTCAGGAGAAGAGTCTCCTCCCAGATAAAAATTTCCAAGAGGAGTGGGGGTGGGGGCGGAAGGGGAGAGAGAAGGAAACAAATAAGCAACAGCACCAGCAACGAAAACAAAAACAAAAACAAAACTATCTATCTTCTGTTTTTAAGGTTATATTTTGCTCCCATGCTCAGTTTCCTGAGGTAACACTAAAAAAGAACAAGGAAAGCTCAAAATAGAATTCACTGCATTCCTTGTACCACAATACAGGTGTGTAATGAATGCATGGAAGGGAGCAAATAGGTTTTCCTATAAAAAACCACACTCAGCTGTCATGCCAGAGTCCTTCAAGTAGGCGGATTTCAGAGTGGGGCTGTCTGACCTAGAAGACATCTGCCTTCCAGTCTGAGAGTCTATGATCTAATTTTCAACACACCCACTTTGAAAATTCCTGGTAAGCAATAACTGACAATGTGATCACAATGAAAAAATTGTGCAGTGAAGGAATCAAGGGCAGCTATACAGCTGCCTCCTAGGAAAGTGTCTCTCCCCTGAATATCTAAGGATAATAGATGAAGGTTCATTTCTTATTCATTATGAAGCTAAAAACTTGAAAATTCTACTGACCAAGATATTACTTTTCCTGGAAGTGCAGCTGGAAGTTACAAATTTAGAGAGCAGCACTGGCTCTTGAAAGTAGTGTTTTTCTAGAAAGCATTGCCCTGTACCTAAGGAAATTGCTTTGGTCCAGCATATCACTCAACAAGCTGTAATGTTTCTTAGGTACTTAAAAGTTTATTGATTTATTTTTTAATTGTCTCTTCTTTTTACAAAAAAAAAAATTAAAATTTATTATTCAAAAAAATACTTCTGGGTGATCACTTCTTGAGGTATATAAATGTTGAATAACTATGGTGTACACCTAAAAACTAATACAATATTGTATGTTAGCAATCTTTTAATAAAAATCTTTTAAAAAGAACTACTTCTGAGTGTATGTAGACTCCTTGCCACATTAAAAACACAAGCTTTGGATCAGTTGCTAAAAGAATATTTTGGCTGTTGCTAATTATTTTGTGAGTGAGTCTTATGACTCATCAATACTTCTCACTTTAATGATGTCTTCTTCTAACTAATTTATTTTAATAAGTGGAGCACCTTGCTTGTCAGTTTGGTAGAGCTGCAACCAAGGGCACATTTCTATGACACATAGTAATTCATAGTGTTCCTACCAGGCAGATGGGACTTTCCTGTCCATTAGCTGTCTGTCCATCGGAGAATAGTGGGGAGGCTCTCTGAACAGTTAGCAATCTAGGCTTCTTCTTATTTTTGGGAATGTACAACGAATTGATGAGCTAGTAAATTAGACTTTGGTTAAATCAACTCAGTTTGACAGTAATGGTTAAATTCAAAACTAGAACATCAATAGCATTGAAAAGTAAGTTACTCTGTCACTATGATGTGCCTGTGGCTGCTGAGATCATTGAAAAGCAAATAGACAATGCACACCATTTCATTACAGAAGATCCTTTCGTAATTTCATTTCAGTTAGTTGTGAGACCTGGCTACTTATACTGTGGAACAGCCCAATAATGAGCTAAGTTTGCATCAAGGCAACTGCGTGCCAATATAACTTATACCATCGTAAAATAAATCTGCCACTCCGGAAATCGGAAATCAGGGTCTGTAGAGTCCTATAAATTATGGTGTGCTCCCATACAAAAACCATCCATTTCACACAGCTCAATAGGGGTAGTTGTGCAAGAAGAAACTAATAGCTTACAAGTCTGAGGCTTCATTCTGTAGCCAACCTGTTGCCCACAGCGTGAGGTGTGGTTTTCTAGTTTCCAAAAGTAACTTTTTATTTCTGTCTTCCTTTACAGACCCACCCAAATTACAGCTTTGACTGAAGAAAGGTTGGAAGAAGGACTGCATGGTGAAAAAGGTGTCTTCTACAAAAGTAATTGCACTTTTGTTGGTTCTGCTCCAAGTCTGGCCCACAGAGTCAAAATATATCAAAATGACACAAGAAAGCCTCATTGAAAAGTTGTCCTGTTCATAGCTTATTCCTTTTACTAACTGAAGACATATGCTCCCAACAGCCTATTGTAGATCATGTTCTAGGGAGATGCTAACTTTGCTTCAACTCCTCAAAGATTCTCCAAGAGGAAAGAAAAACTCTCTGAAAACTCTGCTACTGCTGGGGCTGCTTCCAGGAGGGACCCTATCTCCTTCTTTCCACTCTCAGACCTCTGTACTATCTCTGGGGCTCAGAAATTCCTACTCTTATGGGAGGGTTGCTACAGAAAGTTCTATCCACCTCAAAATTAATAAGCAGCAGAATATCCCTATTACATTCATTAATTGATTCAACAAGGTTTTTACTGAGAGCCTACTATGAGTCAAGGTAATTTTAGGTACTTGAGATATACCATTGGAGGTACTTGTGAAGGTATTTGTGGCAGGGGACAGTGGGAGGGTAGATTATAAAAACAGACATAATGAGTAAATTATAGAATATGTTAGTAGGTGATAAGGGCTAAGAAAATAGAGACAGATAAGAGGGACTAGAAATTTCAGGAGAGGGGCAGTTAGCAATTTTAGAATAGTTTGCATAGGTCTGTTTGAAAAGGTAACATTTGAGCAAAGGCTT
Source organism: Cynopterus sphinx (assembly GCA_030015415.1). Lineage (NCBI taxonomy): Eukaryota > Metazoa > Chordata > Mammalia > Chiroptera > Pteropodidae > Cynopterus > Cynopterus sphinx. Next base: position 91,401,053 of record CM057384.1, on the reverse strand, counting down.
GAAGGAGGTGAGGAAAAGTTGGTAATACTGATGTCTGGAGGAAATCATTTCAGGAAAATGGAATGTAAATGAGGAAGCCATAGTCAAGAGCATGCATATCATGTTTGAGAAAAGTCTAAGAGGCCAGTGTAGCCCCTTCTAGCATGACTGCAGGGGTGGTGTGCGTGTGTGTGTGTGTGTGTGTGTGCGCGTGTGCGCGTGCGCGCGCGCACGCACATGTGTGTAGGAGATGAGATCAAACAATAACAAGAGCCTAAATCATGTCAGGTCTTGTAGATCAGTGCCTCTCACACTTTCAACTATACATAAATCACCAGGAATCTTGTGAAAATCGTCATATCCACTTGTGTTGGGTAGGGCTTGAGATTCTGCATCGCTAAAAAGTTCCTAGTTGCCTCTGTGCTGCTGCTCAATGGCCCATAGTTTGAGTAGCAGAAAATTTTGCCATTACAAGTGACTTTTACTCTGAATGAAGTGGAGACTCCACTGAAAGATTTTGAGAATATTGAGAATAGACTGATAGGGGAAAAGGAGGGAAGAAGGGAGACCAGTTAGGAGGCTGTTGTAGTATACAGGCAAGAAATACTGATGACTTGGATCAAGGACGTACTGGTGGAAGCAATTAGATTCTGGACATGTTTTGAAGGGAGAGCTATTATAATTGCCCGATGGATTAGGAGTTGTGTAAGAGAGAGACAGGAACCAAAATAACGCTGAAGAGTTTGACCTGGGCACTGAAGAAATGGAGTGACTATCAGCTTGAAATAGGAAATGTGACAAGCATAATATGTTTTCAGAGGTAGGCTAGCAATTCAGTTTGGACATAATGCATTCAGTGATGTTTAAAAGGCAGAGTCTGGAACTTGGAAGAGAGGGCTGGACTGGAGATGATACTCAAAGCCATAAGACTGGATGAGGTCAGCCAGAGAGTAAGTGTAGATAGAAAATAACAGACCAGAAACAGTCCTGTAGCACTAGTCTTCTGGAGTATCATCTCCTGTGTCAAGAGGACAACACAAAGAAAGCCCTCTCAAGTTTCACCAGAAGTAGCACTTGTGAGCTGAGTGTCTCGAGTCTCCTCCCAAGTCTCCATATTACATTTCAGTCATGCAGATAACAAGGCCACCATATCTTTAACAATGACATATGGACACATAAAGAGAGGGTTAAAAGGTGTACTTTTGACCAACACAATCTGTTTATATGATGAAGTTTCGACCATTAGCATGAATTATCATTTGAATGGTCAACAGCTTGGAGTTTCTATACAGTTTGTTGAAACAGGTTAAGGACAAGCATCCACTTGAGGTAGCAGCAGGAACATTTATTCATTCATTCAACAACAAAAAGCGAGCAATACAAAACATAAATATTAGTCTAAACAATATAGAAGCCACTGAGAACATCACCTGTGGATCTTACCTATTCTGAATGCTTTAGTACCCTTAACAGCTGAGCGTGGTTTGAAATGCTTCAAGAATAAACAAACACACACACACACACCCCTCATCTATTGCCCCTGGGTATCTATCTTGGATCCACTTCTCAAATCTGCTCATTCCATCTGGCCAAGCTTCTGTTGTAGATTTATGTACTACCTTTCTTTTCTTTACCTGCCACCTTGCTAATGTAAATTTAGGCTCATCTTTTTTCTTGAAATACATATTTGGCTCAGTTCTTCCCATGCCTAAGGCCAGCTATAGTTCCCAAGACCCCTGGAGGGCAAAGCTTTAGGCCTTCTGCTTATTCAAGACTGAAGATGATTAGGTACTCTCATTTAAGAAAATTTTAGTGTAATAGAGATTAAAATTATAAGATTGCTTGATAAATGAGCCAAGGTATATATGGGTGATTGTATAATTTGATGTATACATAGAAGTGGAGTATTGGTAACATAGACACTATCATGCAACTTAAAACCTTGGTCCATTCTGCCTTGTGTTCCATCTCAAACTATGACACCATTTTAAGGGTGCTGCATAGGGGGGTTGTCATTCCTAAATATTCACCCAAAAGTTAAGTCTGTGCCTTAAAACTTCCTGATTTCTATCGTCCATGAATTTATCTATACCTTTCCTGAAGCTATTGACATTTCAGATGTACCATCTCCTAGGGGTAATGTCACTGCATTTTATGCATCACTGGAAAGAGACAGTGGAGAAGAAATCTGTCAAAGCCTGCTTTGGTTCCTGCTCTCACAGCCTGCCTCTCCCCATCATAGGGGACACATTCCTCCCACCTATAGAGTAAGCCTTGCCCCAGGCCTAGGACCAATTCTATCTTTAATCACAAAGATTTAAAGAGTTCTCTTTCAATATTAAGGTGACTCAAAATCAACTCACTATAGCTGCTATTTCTATTAGACTGTGTGACCCAGTTCTGTAAATGAGCGTCTGCCTTATAAATGAAATCAGCTTCCCACCTTGTACCCCACTTCTGGCAGCATAGTCTTTGTCTTGCTCCTTTGTATTGAGGCCCTGACTTGGTAACCTTCCCAGTACTCTCAGCCTTCTAGGAAAATTTCTTGCCTTTTTCTCCCTAGGCCTTCAGCCTGAATGATGGAACTCCTTTCTCTGAACCCTAGAATTGCCAGGGTCTCCTGATGCTGCCTATTTGCATGTCTGCCTTTTTCATGATCCCACATTTCTCTGTTCTGCCTACCTGTCAGGACTGCAAGTGTTTGTCATCTGACCCTCTATATTCATTGCCTGCTGGATCCACCTGCTGTTGACAGTTTAACTGGGTAGATATTACGAGTGATGCATAGGTGATACTTGCTATGCCACAGGCATGCATGAAAGAGGAATAAAGAATATTAACCTTAGTCATTCCCTACTGCTGTGCGGATTACATACTGGTCAATTGCATAGGGCACCATATGCAATGTCTGAAAGGTACGGCATGTTGCAATGTAAATGGCACCCCCTGGAGATGTGCTGTGCAGCAACCTTGATGCTAACTACTGCATGAAATTTTCAGGAAATAACTGAGGGGTATACTTATAGCAAGGTAAGTGCTTATCAGCATATGCATCAGTATTTAACATATCATCAGCATTTAGTTTTGGGGATGCTGACTCAAAGCCAGATAAACTTTAATTATAGCCTCATAACAGGGTCAGATGCAAAAGAAAGAAAGTATGGCAGTATGCTTAATCTCAAACATTTAGTAAAGTTAAAATATTAGCAAAAATAAGAATAAAATTTTTCATGACTTAGGCAGGCTTCTTGCCCAGGACATGTGGCTTAATCCTAAACAACATAGTACATATTTCAAGCTGCAAAGGTCTTCAGAGCATTTGTGTGGCCTGAGGCGTGCCAAAGGCATTCTTATTTCCAATCATTTCTTCTTCCTATCTTCCATAGAGCATATGTCTTCAACATTAAAACTAGGTTTTAGGATTAATTAAATTGAAGCCCCACTCAACTCTCTCATTTTCCCCTCTCACTCCCCACCCCACAATTTTTTTTTTTAATCTTGGAAATCTATCAGGTATTCATCTTAACAAAAATCAAGATAATTGACTTAGTGGCTCGTATATAAATTTCTGAAGGAATATGTCACAGGCCAGGTGTGGGGATGGAGAGAAGGAAGGGAGACAATAATGTCAAGGTGCTGGAATGACCTAAGATATTTGGCAGGGAGTGGAAACTAATCCAAGAGGCAGGAGATGTGGAATCTGGGAGAGGTTAGATTACTAGCCAGCTGTGCCACCTTGGTCAAATCATATTGCCTCTCTGAGCATTTGCCCTTTCAACTGTAAATATGACTGCTAAGGTATTGTCTACCACTAAAACTGCAGACTATCAATCTGGAGTTTGAAGTTTTTTTCAGCACAGAGTCCTGGATCCCAGTGGTGATCTTTGGATAATACAAAGATACAGACTAAACTGATGCTAGTGGAATCTCTAACACAAATGAAAGAATGCACCAAATCAACTCCACCTCCTCCACAATTCACCCCAAGGCAGCTCTGAAGGAAGATGAATGCTTAATTGCAAAGTAGGCATTCAACAACAGCCACATATAATTGAAGAGGTGGTTTTGTGAGCACCATTTAAAACCTAAGGAAATTGGAAACAGTACATGTTGGCATTCATTCAGAAGGTCGTATTATGAATACTTATTACACACCCAGATTTTTCTCTCATAAATTAGATTATAATGTACTTGGTTAATTCAGGCAAGGTTTTAATGTCACATTAATCTAAGTCATAAAAAATAAAGTATTTATGGATCTGATTCAGCCCTCTAAGAGCCAAATGCCATATAGAAAGTGGTATTGGAGGAAGTGTAAGGTTCTTCAAGGCATCATCTCCTTGCTCCCATTCAAGGAAATGCATCCTTATTCTTCTGGGCCCACTGACATCCTCTGCCCTTCAGGCCGAACTTGAGCCCAATTTCTCCAGAAATAGCCCCCATAAGGCCAGTCTACAGTGTCTCCTCTTTCTGATTTCATGTGGCACTCACTGTCCACAGTCATGATACACCTCTGCATTCTGACCATTTTATGTTTGTTTTCTAATCATCTCATATGTGCAAGTCTTGACAGTCCAGTTAGATTGTATATTCCTTCAGACCAATATTCCATGATGCATTGCTATTTATCTCTTCAAGGGCCAGTACTGAAGGCTGGCACATATTTAATAGCCAACAAACATTTTTTAATGGAATTAATTTCATAGACTTTGGAGAGATTGCTATGAGTCAGGTCAGGAAAGACAACAGTGGATTAGAGAATCTCTGTCATAAGCATTTACCAAGGGAAAGAGAAGAGAGAAATATTTGCAAATAATCACTAAAACACAAAGGTCATGGGGAAAAAAAAGAACAAATGTTTTCAAAGAGGAGGACAACTCATTTCAAACGGTGGGCTAAGATGACTTCTCAACCTTTAGCACGTCCTGGAATGATCTAGTGGTATCTTGCTGGGCCCCCCTTCCAGAGTTTCTCATTCTGTTTGGAAATGCCTGGACTAATGCCATTTCTCATTAGTCCCTAGGTGATGACCTACTCCCTAGCTCAGGGGCAATATTTTGAAAACCACTGAGCTAAAGGACAAATAGGCCTGAAATAATGAAAACCATCTCGTTAGCTATGTTTACCTTTTTTATGGGAGTGGGGGACAATATTGCCAAGTAAATAGCATGAGTAAATAGGGAAGGACATGGAAGTGCCCACAATATTTAGGGATGGCAAATAGCTGTGTGGAGAGATGAGGATAGCAGAATTCAAGGCCATTATTTTGGAGGTCTTCAATGTCATGAAGGGGAACCTGGATTACTCACTGGGCAATAGAGAATACAGGAGTGTTGTATACAGGCTCCAAGAGGCTGACAACAGGAGGTGATGGAAGGATGGACGAGCAGGTGGATAATAAAGCCACTCAACCAATCTGTCTTTATTAAGAGGAAACCAAAACAGAACAGAGACATGCGTTCCTCTGAAAGTCACTCTATATGTTTCTGGAGTTCATCTGAGTAAGTGGGACAAAGGTCTCAATTTGGCCTTTGGGATTTAGGGATTCTGTTTTTATTATCACTCATGCACATAGAAACACACAGGTCCAACAGAATTTAGGACACACCTCTTCACACACCCACATGAGGCTGTAGCTCTGGAGTCAGGATTTAGTCCCTGTGCTGAGTGCATGGGTTTTGGAAGCATTGTGAAATGCACAGGGAGAGAGAGTTCTCTACCTCAAGTCAGAAGCTGCCCAGAATGATAACTTGATCCACGTACAGAGCTAAGGAGGAGGAAAATAGTACTGAATCCTCTGATCAGGCTGTTTGAAAGAAAAAATGAGGTTTGAGCTGTCTGCCAAAATAAAAATAATAGCTGACATATAGTGTTAGACACTGTTACAAACGCAGTAAATATATTGTTACTTAATCCTCACAAAGAGATGATTATTATCTCTATTTTACAGATCTGAAAACCAAGACACAGAGAGGTCAAGAAATGTGACAGTCACACAGCTGATAAGAGGTGAAGTCGGGATATGCATTCAGAAAAGCTGAGAATCCGTGTTTGCATGGTTACATATGCATTTGAAAAATAGTGTTGATTTGCCTCTCATTCCTTCTTCCCTCCCTCCTTCTGTCCTCCCTTTCTTCTTTCTTTCCAAATTTTTATTTTTTCTCAAACTTTTATATATTTGACCCCCTTTACCTTTACCTACCCCCTCTCCAAATTTTTTAAATCTCTGGTTTGTCAAACATTAACGCACATAGATTGAAGCTGCTTTTAAAGAGTTGAGCAAAATAGCCATGAATTACACAGGCAGGCCTATACCCAGGGTCTTCAAAAAGATGAATCTGCTCCATGCGGCCACTCTTTCAGAGTGTAGCTTTGGCTGTACTTGCAACTTAATAAAATTCCAGGACATCATCCCCAGCCTCACCTAGTTTCCAATCACAAGAGCATACTGTACCTTTTTGAAATGCCAAATAGAATTCAAACCCCCCTGGAAGTAGAGAGTGTAAAAAGGGCTTTTATATAGTTATTGGTGTGTGTGTGGCGGGGGGTGGTGGTGGTGGTGGTGGTGACGGTGGAATATCTTTAATCACGTACATCTGAAGCCCTCTTTCAATTCTCCCATGGAATGTTGACCTTTATTTGCAGTTTGCAAGATTCGTGTCAAAAGCTCACCGTAGCCTGAGATTTCAACCAAAGAGATTCTGATTTGGTCCTGAGGCATGTACCTTTGTAGCTTTCTAATCTCTCTCTCTCTGAAGTTTGGGGGCTTTTAAGAAGTTGGTGATGTTCCCTGCAGAGGATTTTCTGTCATTTCATGGGCAGAAATGTAATGTGGTGATACTAAGAACTGAAGCTTAAATCTCTTTATATTCTGCTTAATTGCCATTACTGGCCTAATTGCAGGTACAGGGCTCAAAGAGAATGTGTGTCACTTGCCATCTGTAGCAGGAAGGTGCCTGAATCAAACCGAGTCTGTTCAGGTTGCAAAAGACACTTTAGCATATGCAGATGCCCGGAATGGCTTCACAGACCCAAATCCTTTTAATAAGCTTAAAACAGACCTGAATTTATTTAAATGTCTAATTCTAAATGTACGTATGCCTGGTAGTAATGTTTACCATCTGTCTGACACTGCCTGTTGAGGTAATTGTCAAGCTACAGTATGACATATGGTACACATATTTGGACCTTAAATATAACAGCCTTGGCATGAAACAATTGGAAACCAAGATACAATCTTTGGTATCATTCAAGTTGGAGTTGAACAAACAGACAGTTCTGGACTATTACTGTTTTCTTCCTTTATGATAAATACTCCTCCATAGGCATACTTGAGAACAATATGGAAGGGCAGGCCTGGTTTTAGCACACTGCCTTTTTCTGGCTCTGACACTTAGAAACCCAGTTGGAATGGTGATTCTGCAGTGGAGGCCAGAAGCTAGGCTGGAGCCTACACAGCATCTGCTCTCAGCCAAGAAATACAAGGAGGGTCCCATCTGAGAGCCCAGAAGAGGCATTTGCCTGGGGTGGAAGAGGCAGAAAAGAGTACAAAGCAATGGCAACAATTGCGACTCTTCTTTCTACTTTTTATTCTGTTTGCCTGTCTTCTCATCTCCATTCTATTTTATTCCTCTATTTTGTTTTCTCGTTGTCCTGTCAAATATGGTGGGGTTGGAGGAAGGGAGGAGGAAAGAATAGAGGCTGACAGCTCCGAGAGCCCCTCCAATGCCCTGGGGAAATTTGGAGATGAGAACAACTCCCTGTTTAAGTTATTTTGGTTAAATGATAGATTTCCTAGAGTGACAAATATCTCAGGCACTGCTCTCTTTTTTCCTTAAATACTAGCAGCACTGTAGCATTACATACAGCTGTGGAGATGCCTAAAGCCTGACTTGAAAGACTTACTTTATGCTTGGATTAGAGGATGAGTGTAGCTATTGTCACTGCAGTCTCTGTCTGGATATAAAGTGATGTAAATATGGCAACAGGAATAATGTAACTCTTGCAGTAATGTGACTAAGAATGTGGTCAATGCCTCTTCTCAATGGGAATGGCATGTAATTATACATGGCACTCCTTACAATAATAGCTTCCAGTTTAAAGTCAACATAGACACTTTCTCTAACCCTGCTTCTATTCCTGGGCTCCACTGCCTTTCCATTCAGAAAAGGAGGCATGAAGAAGTTTGAAGGATGAGCAGGATAGTCAACTATGATGTGTGTGTGTGGAGGCCTGCATATAAAGAGGCCCAAAAGATGAAAATGACAATATATGAGGTTAGCCACCAAGCTAATTCAGCCATGAATTTCCCCCCAGTCTGAAATGATGACTTGATCCCATATTCTGGCATTCTGCCAAGTCCTGTATTTAAGCCTGAAGCTTAACATGTTCTCCGTTCCTAATTAGCAACGAGGCTAAATTTAGCAAAGGTTTCTCTGGTGCCACCACAGTCACAAAGCAACTCTAAAATCTAACATGAAGGCATGTTACTTGATGGATTTAGGAAAAGACAAAACACACCTAAAAGTGCCTCTCTGAAATCTGATGGCCTGGAATGCAAAGAAATTTTGAGGCAGAGGGATAAAATTGAAGATTGTGTAAATATTTAAATTTTGATAGGGAAAGTCCCTCCCCCTTAGGGCTCAGAGCACACAGTGTGGTTATACTTCCAGAGAGGCCTGGCTGCATGGAACAATGAGAAGAGGGCAAAATTTGTTTTCATGCCTGCCAGCTCCCCACAACTTTTTTTTTAAATTTCAAATTTGTGGAAGAGCTGCTAGAATAAGATGATGAACGATCTTCTCACATTGACTTTATTTTCTCTTTTATCATTTCTTATATGTGCGTAAATGTGTGTGCATATATGTAATATTTTTGTTTTTGTTGCCAAACCATTTGAGAGTTAGACATCCTTTCTTCCTAAGTATTTTCAGATCTATCTCCTAAGAACAAGGACATTACCTATATAACCACAACTACAAATATCACATTTAGGAAATTTAACATTGATACTCTACAACTAGCTCATGTTCATATTTTCCCAATTGTCCCATAGTGTAGTTATAAGTCTTTTATGTATGATATAGGTGTTTACAAAAGATTTAGGAGAGTAGTTTTTCAGAATGTGCCTACAGCTGTAAACATAGCTAAGTGTTGTCACTTTTGCTACCTCATCAGTGGTCCTGAACATCCTGGATGTGGTTAAGACTTAGTTCTTATTCTCACTTAATAAAGAATGAGGATGGTGGATGACCTGCTGGAAAAGCCAGGGAGGAACGGCACATTTATGTTCCTTTCTCTTCCCTTCATCTGAGACCTCCCACAACCATAATTCTAACTTCTTCAAGGCCTCACTTCCTTTCTTAGTCCCAGGCTACACTCACTTCTACAGACAGCCACTCTAATTCTGCACTCCATCCGCGTGTCTGCCTGGCTGCCTGTGTCTTCCCGGGCTCAGATACAGGAATGAGACAGATTCTCCTGACAAGGACAAGTCCTTACTCCCCACTCCTCTTTTTCCCATAAAAAAAAAATTGCACCCCCCCCAAAGAGAAAAATGATGAGGGAGACCCAAGGACTCACTCCTCTGTGAAGTGACTGGGCACACTGGCGGATAGATTTGAGCATGCCTAGCCAGCCCTTTCCTCTTTCATTCTAAGCTGCCCATCCCAACGGACACACTTACATGCTCACAGCATTTTCTGTCTGTGTTTGCAGGTGTGATGGATGCAGTTAGAGGGGATATGTTCAATATAGAGGGCAGGGTAAGGTGCCCGTTTTGTGGCACATCAAAGTCACATTACATTCTGTAATTAGCTTCATCAAAAATAAAGCTGTTATTTTGGTGTTTATCTGTCTGATGCCTGCATTTCCCTGTTGTTTTCTATCTCAGAGGGCAATAGGGTCTTATTCATTGGCTGTCTGAATCCTCAACTTCGTTATCAGAGAATTAACCTTAATAGAGCAACACAGGTTTCTCTCCTCTCTTGCCATAAGGTAGAATGAACACTGTGCTTGCACTGAACTCTTCCCTCTGGAAGGAGACAGAGGTTGTCTAGGCTGTGACACAGTGGGGACAACTCAAGGCCACTCAGGAAGGGGGATGGGTGGTGAGGACAGAGGCAGCCAGCCAGCCTCAGCTGAGCCGCAGCCAGTTGGTCTGCCCAGAGGCTCCACAGAAGAATTCAGAAGGTGGGAGGAGAGGCCCATGATTCAGTTAAGCAGGTGCAGAGGAGATGAAAATGGACAGGGAAAGTCCTCATTTTAACTCTTTGGTGAACCGCCAGAAGTAGTTGATACTACCTGCAGTGTGCTACCTCTGGTGTCTGGGCAGGAGGTCGCTGGACAGCCACAGGGGGAGCAGAGTGCTTTGTGTCCAGGCACCAGAGGTTCATGCATTTGCTATGAAAACTGAGCCTCGAGGTTCCTACCAGGTTCTCTGGAGACACTTGAGCTTCTTTACTGGGAAGTGACTGGACTTGTTCTTTCTAGAACAGACTTCCTCACAGAGACAAAGAAAAATGGCCTGTTGTTAGTTGAGGGTGTGGGCGTGGGATGAAGATTAAGTAGCAGTAAATATAAGGATAGAGGTCTTTCAGCCTTTTGCTTATACCACTAAGACTTTAAATTATCCTCAATGATAGTTGGTTTGTCTCTGAGTATGAGAAGAAATGAAAGGAAAGATGTCTTATTCAAAGCAGAGCTGGCACTCTCGGGTCTTTGGCTGTCACACATGGGGGTATGACTTGTGAGTGTGTGGGTGCATGCTCGCACATGCGTGCACACACATGCCTGCCCTCAGAGACGCAGCAAAGATACTGATGTTTCTCTCAAGAAAGAGTGAAGCTTATGTTCATGCCATCTACGATGCTGTCAATACTTGAATAATTCAGCAAGCACCATCACCTCCATCACCACACACATATGCTTATCTTCCTTCCCAAAGCCAAAGGGCCGCGTCCCTTGGTCTATTCCCCAAGTCCTGACTAGAATCATCATGGCCTTGGTGTGCTGGGCAGTTCTGCATATATGAATTGATTTCCTGCTTTAAACCTTTGATACCCTGTAATCAAGGGACATAGCACAGGGCAAGGCACAAGCTAAGTGTCTAGTAAAGTGTAGACAGATTGTGCCCTTTTCTGTGAGTGTGAAACAGTAGGGTGTGGAGGGTAATGACATGGGATTTGAGACACAGTTCTGTCACTTACTAATTTGGTGATTTGGGGTAAGTGACTTGACTTCCTTAAATCTCATTTTCTTCACTTATACAATAAAGACTCTCTGTGCTATTATCTGAGGATGTCATGATGTGGATAAAGTATGTAGCTGAATTCCTGGAAACAATCAGAATTCAGTATATTTTGGTTGGAGCTGAGGGTAGTGCTTTATACATCAATATGCCAATAATATGTTAGTAGCAATATATCAATAAATTGCTAAATTTATTGGAAAAAGCCTTTCTAGACCTCTGCTCCTCATATGCATAATTAACGTGGTTGAACTGGATTTTCAAATTAACCAGAAAGTATCTGCCACTGTTTCCCGTGTTGATGTGTATGAAATGGTGGTGCCACCTTGTCTTAAAAAGTCTTCATACAAGGCTTTTAAGGCTGTAACAACTTGGGAAATTTTCAACAAAAGCTCAATCTTACATACAATCTGCATTAGTCCAGAGTTAGAAAATTGCCTTGCTGGACATATAAAGACCTCAAAGTATGTTGGAAAAAATTGATCTGATACATGAACTTTTGACAGTCATCATTGAACTTCTAAATATATTATGTTCTCCCTCTGCCCACCAAATATTCTGAATCAGAATGGATCAAAAATCTTGCATTACTATCATACTTGCATACATAATAAGCTATAAAGGAAGCACGGGTTTTGTGGTAATCTAAGGGATTGCTAAACTCAAATGTCTAGTCTGTGACTAAATTAATGCATTTTTGTTGCCTGGTGGCATTACTTTAGCTGTGGGACTTCCTCCAAAGTTGGTATCATTAAGAGAAGGGAAATTTTAATTTTTTAGAAGTATAAACCATACATAGGCATCATAGGTCATATATAGACTGAATACATGCTCATATGTTTAAGTTCATATGCATGTATGTATGGACATAATGAAAATGCTCAGAAACGACTAAATGTCAAACACTTTCAGTTTCTTGTGCTACTGTCATTTTATTTATGCTTTTCCCTTGTGATGATCTCATTCCCTTCTTTATTTTAGGTACCCTAAAGACCCAAAGTTCCTCTCTTTCACAGGCAGTTAGTAGGGGGAGTCAAGGAAATGAAATGAACTCATGCCTCAAAACCAGACTTTTTAATGAAGATGAGAAGGATCTGATTTCTATTTGAGCATGTAAAAGAAATCAGAGTATGATGGCAACATTTGTTTTCCTTATCCAGGGTCCTACAGTGCCACCCATATTCCTCTGTCTGACACTAGGAGTTATTTGTGTCTGTAGTTATAGTTATTTGTCTACCACACATTCAAGAACAGAGTCAGGGCTACCATTGTCTTCACTGTGAACAGGCTTGCAAAGGAATGGAAGGATGCTGGCAGCCCCTCGCACTGCCTGATTCTTCCTTTCTCACTGGTCAACAGACTTTTCTAGGATTCTACCTGGGTCATGCAGGATTTTTTTTTATCAGGATTTCCTCAAACCATAGATACCCTTATGGGAATCCTATAGGTGCTCCTCAAAGTACATAGTCATGAGCCCATAACTTTAAATACAGATAAGTGATATAATATATGAAAGAAATGAAATTGGACAGAAAATGTGATTGAAATCTTTGGCTCCTCCCAATGAACTTGGGACAAATTACTTAAACTCTTTATAATTTATTTTCCTCATTAAAAGGCAACTTTTGGTGTATCTCTCTCAGCTTGCAATTAAGGTGAAATAAAATATATTTTGAGTGATACCTACCATTAAAAAGATGCTCGAATGTGTAACCTTCTTTCTTCTTGGTGACCATGATACTTATATCAGGGCTAAACAATAACTCTAACTTTCAGAAGGATGCCTGTCTGTTGGGCAAGTTCTGCATGGTCTACAGAACCCTAGGGCCATGTGTTGGATGGAGAAAGCAAAATACTGAGTCAGGAGACCTGGTTTCTCATGCTGGTTCCTTCCTTTACTAAAAACCCATGACCATGAGCAAGTTACCTGACATCTCTGGGTCTGTCTTTTTCCATCTCCAAATGCCTGTTCTACCCAACTTACAAAGTTGTAAAGATCAATAGAGATGGAAGTGTAACAGTGCCCTTTGAATGGCGAAACTCAGTATAAATACTTTGGACAAATATATCAAACACCAGTGGTCAGATGTCAGCTCCAGGGTCCCCTCACTCAGGAATGATACTACACTGTAGGGGGGTTATCCATCTTATCTTACACTTGTAAAAAGATAGCATATATGTGTCTGTGAAGTGAAAGCTAGGACCAGGAGAGGCTCAAACTTCCTATATGTGGCCATACTCACCAGCTCCCAATACAAAGGATAGTTATACATAAGAATTTAGCCTGAGTCTGAAACAAATCTGTGAAGATCTCTACTCTTAGGATAGTTCTTGGTATCCTGACATGGCCAGGAGCCCCCAAACATGGACAGCTAGCTTTTCATTAAGCAAGTCTTACACACTAACATCCATTTATTAAACATTTATTACATTCATTAAGCATTTAGTGAGTGACAGACACCAAGCTTAGGTGATTCATTTAATCTTCACTGAAAGTTTGCAAATGTTATTTATTATCCCCATTTTAAAGATATGGGAACTTCAGTTTGCCCAAGGCCTTCTGGCTGCTGAGTGACAGATTGGTTGGAATACTCCAAATCCATCTTCTTTTGACCTCAGAGCACTGCCAGCCTCACACTTTCTGTGAGCAACAGATTTACAGTGATCTGGTATGGTTCTACTCACTTTGTTTTTGTTTTTGGGTAAAGAAGAATTCACGTTTGGAATGAAGATTAAATATGATTAATGGAGACTCACGTGCATATCACCTCAAGGAAAATCAACATACAGAAAACTGTTTTTTCCCCTAGATAGATATATCAGCAGAGGGATATTAGAGTTTTAGCTCAGCATTCATCAGAAGCTATCACTAAAGATATCCAACATACAATTTGAGTTACAACAATCAGGTTGATGCAGTTTTTTGTATTACTTTATTTCAACAGAGCAAGAATGAAATAGAATACAACCAATAAAATAGACACCATTTAAGGCAAAAAAAAATTGCATTGACTCTAAAAGTATATCAATACCACCATAAATATAATTACTGATTTTACTGATATTTTATATCAAGTATCAAGATAAAAATACAAAATGAGGACAGACTTTAAGCAAAAATGAGATTGGGCAAGGGGTAGAAAGAGATCAGTCTACCCATCGTTTTCATTCTTATTTGGCTCACTTTTCATGGACAAATCACAGTGAGAATACATTTTGATGAAAATATTACTCCAAATCAATGGACACATGTAGTGTCTTGGACCTAATATTTTGAGTCATAAGACTCAGGAAAGGCATAAGACAGGAATGGCATTAATACATGGAAGTGCTGTCAAGAGACATTTCATGAATCAGTGAACATTTTAATAGTCTGAATAAATTAGAAAATTTGCTACAAAAGATATTCCATTCATTTGGGTAGAAGGGAATCATCTATCAAGGATAATGTGATATGCCCTTGTCATATTCATGTGGCTTGGGTCACAGATTTTACCAATTACTTCATAGCCTTTAGAATTTTCATTTTACATCAACTTTCTTCCATTCACACTTCAGGCCAGTGGTGGGAGGGTAGTGTATTTCTCTCTTTCCATGTGGCTTACCCCAGGAAGCCCTTTCATTTGGGACCAGGACAAGATAAAGGAGCTTGGACCATGCAGCTGAATGTGCTGGATTCCCAGAGAAACTCACTTTTGATAGTGTACTTTTAAACCACAGAATTTATTTATGTTCTCTCTCTCCTTTCTGTGGTCAATGACACGGGTCAAAGACATTTAATCAAACTCTTGTAGAGAGATGGGTCCCATCACCACGCAGTGCGACGATCTAATTTGTCTTCTGTCAAAAAATGTATTTTGGGAACAGAGCTGAATATGATAAGTGTGATGTCTTTTTACGGTCACTGCTGAAATACATGTATGGCACAGACTTGCTAGGCTCATTATTTCATCTGTCTCTGTGTAAATATTGAAATTATTGTTAGTGTGGATACTAAATACTAGGGAAACATGAGTACATGTTTTCTTTATTCCACTCTGAGTTAAACTAGCTAAAACCAAAATTACCTTCTGATTGCTGAACTGGAATAACTGATGACCAAGAAGGCAATGCAATGACAGCAATATCTACAGGCTAGATGCCTGAGGGCTGTTGGAGAAATAATGATGTAAATGGAGATTACAGTAAAAAGCAAAAACAAAAACAAAAACTCCTCCTGCCAGCAGATAGTACCACAATTTATAATGTTTGGCTACTCTGGGGTTTATGGACCACTTGCTAATTGCTTTGTCAATTAATTTAAGGGATATAATTTAATTTATTCTGCTGCATCACATAGTAGTGTATTAAAAGCACATAATCCAGCTTGTTGGCCCTGGATGACCAGCTCATTTGTTAATTCTGCTAACTATTTCCAGACACCCTCTGTTGACTTCTCCATTATCCTAACTCTAAGAGGAAGGGATAAGCTTGATCCCAGGTATTAATGAAGTGCAGATATAGTTTCTAAACTAGAATGTATGTCTTAAACTTACATCTGAACTTGTAAAGTAAGAAGACAGAATGATACCTATTTGTAAAATATTAGAGAAAATCTATCTTGGATCCCAGGTAGGATCCTTTTCCCCTAAGTCCACTGCAAGTTTTGCCATATGTTAAAGCCCCAGTCAGTCCTCATGAATTCTCTCAGGTATATTTTCTTTCATTTTTCATTTTCTTTGCCATAGAAGTGGAAAATGAAATAACACATAAGACAATGAAGGGAAGTGAGAAACTTGCAAGAAACTTGACAGGAAGAAAAAATTCCACCTCCAAAAATAACTCTAGCCACTGATATATCTCCTTGCTCTTAGAGAGGTCCCTGATTAATTTTAAGACTGAAACCCTGAAAGCCAGATTTCTAATGGAAATTAAGTAACTGAAGAATTTATTTTGAACTAATGAGGAAAAAATTTTTTGTCGTTAATGGGAATCCCCATTTTTCCAGGTGCCAGAAGTTACCTTAATTCTTTGCATTGCCTTTTTCTAGAAATATCCAAACCAATACTTCCCTCTACTGCTCGGAAGCAATTCTACAACATGAGTTAACTAGACTTATACATACAAAAGAGTATGCCTGTTGCATAGGTGTAGAAATTGAGGCATAAATGATAAGTCAACTTTTACAAAGTGAATCAAGAGGAAAGTTTAGTAATGGTTCAACTCTGTCTCACTTCTGTAGAACATCTAGATATAGATGTAGGCAAATTTACATTTGAGTGTAAATCTTAACCAAGTGACTCTATTAAGTGAAGATATGAAGCTTGGTAATTTAAAGCCTTTGAAATAGATTTAGGAGAAGAGTATAAGTTGCCTAGGTACATATGCATATGCCCATGCCTGAGTCCCAAATCACACTGATCACATCAGGATCACTATGGGTGGAACCAGGGCACTAGCATTTACTAAAACATTCCAAGCAATTCTAGTAGTTACTATACTACTAAAATGTAATCCTGACTAGAAGGGTATTTGAAAGTAGTCAAGAAGTGAATTGGAATGATGTCTGTTTTACTAAATTCATATAAAATGTTTTCAATATAAGTATATAAGCATGTAATAAATTAATATGTATTAATAGCATCATGGTCTTAATTATTTTAAATTATACAAATATATGTAATAGTCACAATTATTGGGCATAGAAACATGCAATTTAGGAACTGTTAGCAGATGTTGGTATCTTTATATTTTTCCCATTTATAATTTAGTTGCCCAATTACATTTGGTGGTATTTGTTGAATAGCTACAGATAGAATAAAAACACAACATGTGAGTATAATCAGATTCTGTGCAACTCACCAAGTACATATTAAATAAAGAGCTTTCTCATGGGCAGAGTGACTTCTAACTAATCAAAACTTGCCCTTTCAATCAGAGGGATAATTCTACCAGTGTCCTAGCTGACTGGTTATAAAAATGACTTCTCAAGAAACCAGAGAAGCTGGTAGTATTGCAGCACCAAAAGGAATTCTGTCTGGGGGGAGGAGGGTTTGAGTATATCATTGACATGTTAAGACCCTGACCATGAGCAACTACCCTTCAAGTAGCCATGGTGATGTCAAGAACTTCTGTGAGTAGGAATATCGGTGTTGTCTTCATTCGCTAGAGAAAAAATAAAAAGCTTGAACCACTGGGACAATCATTCATATCAACATCTGTGAGCCTGATGCTATATGGACAAAAATAGCAGGCTATAAACACATGATTTACCTGCAAAAGCTTTAGAACTGCAATTTCAGGTCGTACAGACATAGCTCTGTTATTTAAACAGCCTTTTGTTTCCATCCAAGAAACTATAATCAACTTACAGATATAGTTGGTTCTGGAAGCATGATCTATTCATCATATTTTATGAAGCAAGATATTTAAATGTAAAATATTAAGATGACATTAATAATCCTACTCAAATGTTTGTTAGTAATTATAATTCAATGAAATTAAAATTAATAAATCAGCAATTTTTATACAAATGACAAATATTTTATCTGTGGCAGGTCTCATCTGGTTTTGCAGGTGAGCAGTGGAAGACATGCACAGTCTGGGAGAGGAAGCAAGGGACAGTATTGAATGAACAAACCTGGGAAGGGCACAGAAACTGGAATAAAAAAAATCATTTCTGGGGACAAATGAGAGGCTTAGAGAGGAAAAAAGATCTTTGGTCTTAGACCTTGGTCTTGGACCCAGTCCCACCATTTACCAGTCTTGCAACCTTGAACAAATTAATCTTTATGACTGCTATGGTCTGAATGTTTGTGTTCCCTTCTTACCACCCCCACCAGCACAAATTCAAATGTTGAAATCTTAATGCCCAGTGTGATGGTTAGTAGGCGGGGTTTTTGAGAGATGCTGGAATCATGAGGGTGGAGCACTCATAAGTAAGATTAGTGTTCTCATAAATGAGGTTCCAGAGAGATCCCTCACCCCTTCTACCATGTGAAGATGCAGCTAGAAGGCACTGGCTATCGACAGGAAAAGGGCCTCCATCAGAACCTGACAATACAGACACCTTGATCTTGGACTTCCCAGGATCCAGAACTGTGAGAATTAATTTCTGTTATTTATCAGTCATGCAGTCTGTTTTGTTGTTGTTGTTTTAGCTGTTGTTATAGCAGTCTGGATGGACTAAGACAATAATGATCTTCAGTCTCCTCACCTGGAAACAGTAATAATAATCTCATGAAATTGTTTTAAAAATTAAATGATATATAGAAAATGATGAGCAACATGCTCAGCAAATACACAAAAGGTGACAACAACAATAATTTATATAATTATTCATAGCTAGTCTTCACTGAGTTACTTGAAAGAATCATTAACCATCATTTAAGAAATAAAGTTTGCTGTTACAAACTACAGTACATGCTACAAATAGACAATGTAAGTACATGAGACAATTAAGGACCAATACAACTATACAGCTACCTGGAATATCTTTTCTGCAACTTTTAATTTCCAACTGATATTTGAGGTCAGTTGGAAATTAGTAGGTTCTCTGCCCATCTCATGACTCTCCTTGTCTGGGTTATGAGGTCCTTTTGTACATCAGGTAGCTTGTTAGGAGAATAACACCAATTTTTTGAGGTGATTTCCATGTCCCCCCAAAGTAAATCTTTCTCACAGTTTACAACATATAGTTTGAGTCAGTCCTTGATAACCATATCTTCCAAATTTGGTGAAAAGATGTCTAACAGTTTTCATAATTTGTAGTATTATGGAGGCAGAAAAATACTTTTTTTGAGGAGGCATTAACTGACACTATTGTTATCTCTTAAATAATTCTAGACATCTATACCCAGAGGGACTCAGACTCCTGGGATTTCTAAAATAAGGTCCCTTTTCCACTCAAAGATTTTTACCTAGTAGCCTTGATATGAGGATTTGTTAATTTGATGTAGTTACTAAGACTGAGAGATGCAGAAAAGAGGGTGAGACATGCCTAAATCAAATTTACTTATTTTTCAGTTTTATTTCAAACTCTCAATTCTTATGATAGAAAGAAGACATTTCTTTCTTTGTGAAGCATAGAGCATGTGTCTATGGCTCTCCATTGCTAAGTCTGGGGAATCTAGAATAATAACCTTGTGATAGAAATCGAGATTATGGTCAAATCATTCATTTTGTTGTGGAGACACATGCTCCTCAAGTAATGTTGTAGGAGGTAAGGTTATCAAATTAGGATGGACAAAAGCATGGACAATGATTGCCACATTTTGGAATGTGGACTTAGTTTGATAGGCAGTGGAAATCAATAAGGGCTTCAGTGGTCTTGGAATTACACTTTAAGAAAATGACCTGACAGCAGTGTACAAAGAGATAGAAAATCAAGGAGGAGATCTGTTGTATGATGGTTCCTATGGGAAGCCCTAAGGTACCAATGGGCATCAGAAGGACAGCATTAACCTCTGCAGAAGTAGAACCTACTGGAAACTGACTTGAGGTCAAAGAGGGAAGCATGAGAAAGAGAGAAGAAAGTTTAGAATGATTCCAAGCCTTCAGTAGTGGTTGACTGGCAGTAAGATACTGCAGTTAACAGAATTAAAAGATAGTAGTTATAATGAAACGTGGACTTGATTTTATACATGTTGTGTAAGGAATTGAGGCTATACAAATATCCTTAAGAGTTATATATTAGAGAGATATTTGCTGCCAAGAAAATTAATTAATTTGTTGTGGGAGAGAGTATATATTTATTAGAGGAAAGGTAGTCAAAGAAGAGAGCCAGAAAACAACGACAGGAAAGTAGAAATTCAGAAAGGAACTAAATAACAGTGTCAAGGTAGTGAGGTCAAAGCAAATGATCACTATAAAAAATATGACTGAAGGGAAGCCAAAAATATAGATTTTGTTTGACACTGAAGGGAATGAGGAAAGAAATACAACATCAGCTTGGAGGAAGCGACAGCTTGGAAAAAGCTTTTTTTTCCCTTCCTTTCTCTGTTTCACAGACAGAGAAAGGAAGGAATAGAAAATGAGTGATAACTTGTGATGCATAAGACAGAAAATTAAGGGAATTGTATCAGATATGAGCTTATTTAGTGAAAATGTGGGAAAACTGAGACAGGGATCATGAGACAATGGAGAGTATTTAAAATTATTGCTGGATGTTTGGCTGATGCCAACTAGTGGTGAATAAAGAAACTACAATGCAGCCAGGATGGCCCAAGTGAGGAGAGACAGCAAAAAGGCTTTCTCAGTCATTTTTAGTGGCCCAGAAATCAAAGCATCATATAATAGTCTGACTGGAGACCAGCAAAGTGGCAGGGAGAAAAGTCAAGTAAGTGAGACATAATTGAATCACCTTGACCAAAAACATTAATTTTTCTAAAAGAGTGTTCAGGCCATGGAGAAAGTAGAAAAATATGGGGGTAAAGATAACCAACCAGAAAAATAAGGATTCCAATACCAAAATAACATGCTGAGGATAAACATCAGATTTAGGTGAAGAGTAGGAACTTCTTATCAGAGGTGAATTAGGACCATTTCAAATATGAGATCTAAGGTATCACTGGTATCTGAGGGAGAATGAAAACATATTTCTGGAGCTGATATTAAATGAGGAGTAGATATTAAATGTAAGGAGGGCCAGATCCTAGTAGAGAGGGAAACATAGAAATATATTCTGAAGCCTCTGAGGACATCGGGAAAGTGTTGGTGAATATTTAATGAAATAATGTTGAAGATGTTACAAACACACAAAGAGCAAGCATTTTAAAAAGTATATCTACCACCACTGAGTGAATCAGTGCTTGGATCACCCCTGACTAGATAGTACCAGCACTTTCAGGGATGACAAAATATTGTTCTGGCCTAATTATGGCAATCATAGGAAGTCACTGTTCCACTTAGTCTTTGACCAACTAGAAAAAGTATTAATTCTGAAAGTATAATAATTTAGCTCCAGTGTTCCTTTAAGATATATAAGCATCAGTAATCAGAAATCTAAAAGAGAAGTTTAATGGAAAAATGGAGGTGAGTCCCTAGAATTTTCTTTATACTCCATTTTCTAGTGAACATTGTTTCTATCTCCCTTGGGGATTTCCTTTAAGAGACCAAGTGAAAAATGTGTCTATAAAAGAAATATTGATTAGTTTAACAATCTCATTAAATCTGATTAACCTTTTAAAAGCATTAGGTGTATCTTTAAACTATACAAAGCTCAATAATACCTTTATGTACAATGAAGGGCACCTTTTAAATCCTTCAGAAATTTGTGAAAATTGTTTACTTATAAGACTAAAGTTAACATTTGAAGTTTTAAAATATGTTTCATTTTTTCTGTACCTTATGTATTTTTAGGCTTAATCAGAATTAAAAATAACATAATTGTTTTATTTTAAAAATATTCATAAAGAGAATGATATACCACACTAAGCTAAAAGAGAGGCTGATAGAAAACAGAAAAGTTAAAAAAAAAAAGTCTTAGAACCTTCCTTCTCTTTGTTTTTTGCCTTTTTCAAATTCTGTTATCCCATTTATGATTCACAGATTCATGAGCAAGACCTGTTAACTAGAGTTCTAAAACAAATAGTAATGGAGCTAGCAGAGGAAAGGCCTAAAATTGATCTTTGAAATGCAATAGCTAGAGATACCACCTCTATACCTTCAGTTAGGAAAGTAAGTTCTAAGGCATCAGGGCAAAGTCCACTCAACTCTGTAAGTCTTAATTTATAATTAAGGCATAATGTAGGCTTTAAAAGAGAATAGAACTCATCAGTAAATAGAAAATCAGAGAGTTCTTTTACTTTTCTCTCCTTTTGAAAAAATTATAGTGAGGAACACTACTATTTCTCTGAATGGACTATTGCAAGAATGATCATTATTTGTAAAATTCCTTTAATCACTCACAGTCATAAGAAGGGTTTCTAGTTTTTCTTCTTCTCATTTAGATTTTTTTAAATAAAAAATGTAAGGCATCAGAAACTTAGTCCCTTATGTGGTTGACCTTTTAAAAACTCAGTATTTTTATTGACTGTCCATTGTATTTTCTTCTGCTGAGATACTGGTATGGTAATTAAAGTGTGGGAATAGTCAAATACTGTTACAAAACCCCAAAGCCAAATGTTCCTTCTACAAAGAACTGCATTACTCTTTCAACAACCAACTGTGCTTACAATTAAATGCAAATATAAATGCTAGTAATCAAAACAATGGCCTGCCATCATGTTCAGAATGATTCATTGATTAGTGTGTGTGTGCGCATGTATGTGTGTATGCGTGTGTATGTATGTATATGTGTGTGTGTGTGTGTGCATATGCATATATATATATATATATATATATATATATATATATATATTCCAGATTTTTTGATTGCACATTGGGGATAAGAATAAAAATAAGGGGAAAAAATCCAAGTATTTTGAATTTTAATAAAAGATACTGCCAAATCCTTCAGCAGCTGTTTATCATATAAAATACGTTACAGTTACTATTCAATGGTCATATATATATTGAAAAGTTTTCAAATTATACATTAATAAATTCCATACAAGATGCATAAACTTAACACAAAACCTCCTGAAGGCTGATTTTCAATACACAAAGACTCATGACATATTCCCTACATGCGACTTTAATGCCGCTTAAACATTTCTTCGGAGCATTTAAAACTCCTTTTGCAACTCTTCATCAGCTGCGTTACAGACAGCAGTGATCTCTATAACATACATTTTCACTTTCTGCATGGTTGAAGGAGTTCATGTGCTATATCCAATTTTAAGGTAGAGTGTAAGAATATAGAAAGCCATAGCCATTAAAACTGAACCATTGCTGTCTATAGTAATTTCTACTATTTACTGTTTGACAGACATTTGCGAATTGCAGAGAAGATGATGCCAAGGTGATCGTCAGGCCACTGTAATAACTGGTAGTGTGTGTTGTCAGCTGAAGATAGGCCTGAACCAGTGAGCACTTGGGTACTCAATACACTTTGAAGTTAGCTCCTTCTTTGGTTTTTGGACTGACTTTGAAGAATATCTTAGAGAAATATATGAAATGACATTCTGGCTGACTTTCTTTGTCTTATTAAAGCCTTCATGTTGCATAAGTTTGAGACTTGAATTTTCCATTACGGATTTTATTCAAGTTGATGTTTTTGCAAACTACATTTCATTTTCAATAGCCTAGCCATGGATTTTACAAAGAACTCCAATGTATTTCCGAAGAAGAAGTCTAGGATAGACAGAAGAGTGGAATGATTATGAGTATGAATCTTAGATGAGGCGGACCTGGGATCAAATCCTAATTAGTCTTAGATAACTTACTTGATTTCTCTGAGTTTCAATTTTCTCATCTTTAAAGTGGGATCATTATGTTTTCTAGCTCCTAGAGATATAACGAAAAATAAATGATACACAGGAAGCATATGAGATTTTCTGGAAAATAGAAAACACTCAGAACTGTTAGCTAGCATAATTGTGAACTCACACACATACACAGGCCTTTTCTGTAAACTATTGTTCAGCTTCAGACTGATTTCCTATTAAGGGTTTCTGTGTATGGTGGGGTATAGCTAATCTGCCTCCCAAGCCCAGTGTTGGTAATTGCTTGAGATACAATGCAATTTTCTAGCTAAGACATTGTGCTTGTATAATATTTCAACTCTACAAAGAAACTTCCACATCTGACCCTGATGATGCTTTCACTTGCTAACAAAAAGACCACAAAATGAAAAGACCAAGAGGTAATAGTTGCTAATAAAACCTCACATAGTGTATTTTTCTGGCAGACATATGTTTTCCTGAAGCATAATTTTCCCTCTGCAGACACCAAACTCTGAGAATGGGCCATTGTTCACCTGTGTCTTCCACTGACGTGTCCATCATCCCTGTTATAAAATGCCAAGAGTGAGGAATGGGAACCTCTTATGGAAAATTGTGCTTTAGTGGATGTTTGGAGAGTTTGATTGTGGTGGTTGATTTTTATACTAACTCGATTCCTGTTCTGCAGTCAATCCTTTTTGATTTGAAATCCAAGTGTGTTTCTTTCCAAGTGCAGCTTTTAAAGTTGGATGCAGGAGTAAGTTTTTAGTTTCTTTTCTTGTTCTCCCTGCTCAGAGGAACTTGGTAATAGATATGGGGAAATTTAATACCCCAAGGACTCTTTAAAATAGTCTTACTTGGCAAACATCTAAACCAGAGTTAGGAACTAGACAAACACCAAAAATACATGCAAAATATTGACTCTGTCTTTTTAAATGTTTGTTGAGAACTCTGTTTTGTGCTCTTCTACTCAAGGTACACCAGTTAAAGTTACATCAATGTTTTCACCATAAAACCCCTAGTACCTAGGCATTGTAAGCTACCTACAAAAATATGTGTAGGTATAGAGTATGGTATTCTAAATATCATTGTCTAAGTGTATTTTTAAAATGCGCTTAAAAAATTTCCAGAGTTTTAAAAATGCTTAAAAGAAACAAAGCTACATTCAGGTTGTCAAGTAGTTTTCCAAAGCATCTTTATATATTGCTTGGAAAGGTATAAAAATACAGAGAAGACTGTGTAATAAATACACACATTTAAGGTCCTGGCTGGAGGTCAAATGTTCGGAGAGCTAGGACAAGCACTTTCCACATTTACCTCAGCAATGTAATGTGTACTTCCCTCTCTTGTGGACTGGAAGTGGGAGGGAACTTTTTAAAGTGTTAATCACAGTTTTATTTTTGCTTGCTTTGCCAGGAATTGTAGAGATAATTCTATATTTCAGCGACTCTGTGAGACCTTATGAAAAAGATCTTTTTTCTTCCTCTTTTAATATTGGTCAAATTTATATTTACTTTATCTTTAGTCTAATTTGTAACAGTACTTGAATTGGATGTTTCTAATTAGAATCATCTCATGCTTCCATGGCCAAAGTTACTCATGTGTTTTCTTACATTATGATGACCTACCTCAGCTGTAACCATAAACATTAATTGTAAAGTTACTGTGCTCTTGAATTTCCACATTTTGTACTTCATGACAGAATCTCAAAGTATGAAGCTTAACGAACACTCATCCCTTGTTATCAAGACCCACTATTTTACAAAGCTAATAACTAACTATAATAGAAAGGAATAGAACCCAAATGCATGAGTTTATGAATTAGTTCAACCCATAGGTTTGCTCTCTGTCCCAGGCAGAGATACACCACTGCTTTGTAAATGAGGAACCATTAGAACACCGACCAAAGAGAAATTGAATTACATAGAATGAGATTTATTTGGAAGAATTTAGTAACTAGGCTCATTTTGAATATGATAAATATATATATTTATGTGTGTATATATTTGCATGCATATACATGTATATGTGTACATATGTGTGTATGTATTATGTGTGTGTGTATGTGTGTGTGTGTATAATGGACAATTAAATTAATCCTAGTCTTCATTTATAAGGTATTATTGGTCTTTACATGCCTTTTTTTATCTTATTCAAATTTAAAATATAATAAACTCACCACCAATCCAAGAACCAAATCATCACCATTCACTTACATATATTAATGAGCATCTTATCATTCATTTCTTGCCTCCTCCAAGAAGTAAACAATATCTTAAATTTTGTATTTATATTTTCCATACTTTTTAAAGAATATATTTTTGAAATCACATATATTTGTACATAAAGAATGTATTGCTTAGTTTCGTCTATTTTTTGAGCTTTGTGATAAGGATATCATATTTCATATAGTTTTCTAGGACTTGCTTTTTTTTACTCCATATCATGTTATGAGTCATCAGTGTTGTCTATAACTCTAGTTTAGATGTCATCATTGCCATATGCCATTGTGAGTCTATCTCACAAGTTATTTATCCAATCTCTTCTTAGAATCCTTTGTCAAAAGACATCTTGGTTATTTCTAATTATAGGATTATTTGAGAAGGGGGAGGTGGTAGAAAGATTAAGGCCATTTCATTTACTGCAGAAAAATTATTGTATATGCCTCCTGATCATGTATATGTGTGTTTCTCCTCATATATATATATATATATATATATATATATATATATATGCGTGTGTATGCATAATTGCTAAGTCATAGGGTAGGTAAATACTCAACTTTATGAGATAATGCCAAATTATTTCTAAAGTGGTTAGCTCAGTTCACATTTCCACTAGCAATTTTAAAGAAACTTTGCTCAACCACATCTTCTCCAGTATTTACTTCTGTCAGATTTCCCAATTTTTTTAAATTGAAAAAGTATAAGATGATATTGCAAATTTGCATTCCAAAGTACTACTTAGATCAAACATATTATCTGTATATTTATTGACCAAATATATTTATTCTTTTCTAAAATCCACAGTTTTTTAAAAATCCATTTTTATTGTGTAATTTGTGTTTTCCTTACTTGCCTGATAGAGTATTTTATAAATCCTGAATACTAACCCTTTGTCAGTTCTATGTTTTACAAATATCACCTTGCCAGTTTGGGGTTTGTTTTTTCAGATTTTTCAGTGCCTTTTAGAGAACAGTATTTTTTAATTTAATAAAGTCCAATTTAACAATTATTTATTTTATGAATAATTTTATAAATTAAATAAATATTGGGTACTCACTATGTGCACAGGTTATGCCAAGCCCTGGGGATACAAAAATGAAAACAAATACAGTCCTTTTTCTTAAGGAGGTCAAAGTTTAGTGAGGAAGACAAGCAGATAAATGATTATAAAATAGCATGATATCTGCTGACTAGAGAAGGAAAATCTTACTGAAGTCAATTAAGAAAGCTTCATAAAAGAAGGTGAAATATCTGAGTCACTATTTAACAATTGTAAGAAAGAAATTTTATCATCATATGTCAAGGCCCAGTGACAAGAACCCATGGTGAGAATTGCAAGTAAAATAAAATCAGATGTGACAATTGATAAAGGCAAAGAAAAGAAAGGCATTAAGGGCTGCTGCTCCCCAGGGTCCCACACTGACAGGTGATGTGTTGTGAAGGAACATAAGCTTACAAATGTCGGGACTTTTTCGCATGTGCCTTATTTACTGCTATATCCTCCAAGACTTTGAAGAGTTTTGATATATAGCGAACACTTTTAATAGACATGTGTTGAATATTTAAGCAAGTGAATAAAAGGAAAATGGAAGCACTGCTTATCAGTTCTGTTGTGCTGCCATAACAAAGTATCACAAACTTCGTGGCTTAAAACACCAGAAATTTATTCTCTGACATCCAGAAACCAGAAGTCTGAAATCAACGTGTTGAAAGGGCCGAGTTCCCTCCAATGACTTCAGGGGGAGGATACTTTCTCCTCTTTTCTGGCTTTTGGTGGCTTCAGGTGTTCCTTGGCTTTTGGCATTATAATCTATAACCTCTGCCTCCATCTTCACATGGTTCTCTCTCCTGTGGTTTCCTTTTCTTATAAGGACACTTGTCATTGGACATAGGGCCTACCCAAGTAATCTAGGATGATCTCATCTTAAGATTTTTTATTTAATTACATCTGTAAAAACTTTTTTCCAAATAAGGTTACAGTCACTGGTACTAAAGGTTAGGACTCGAACTAAACTTTTGGGGGCCTAAAATTCAGCCCATTGTAGAATGTCACTTCCCTACTTAAAATCTTTCAATAACTTTACTCTTTTAGAGTAAAATATGAATTATTTTAGATAAGCCGACAGACAGGGCCTTAAGGATCTGACCCTAGTCTAACTCATTCCCTCTCCTGCTTTGTTTACTATGCTCTAGCCACAAAGGTCTTCTAGAATTCCTTCCAGGCCATGCTTCTCCATGCTCAAGGTCTTTTGTGCCTTGGTGTCTTCACTGCGGATGCTCTTTTTTCCTACTCTTTCTCTAGCTAACTCTGTCTCTTCCTCAGGTCTCAAGCTTTCTTCTCTGATCCTCAAATAAAAACTATCCTATTATTGCCCTACACATTTAAGTACTATAAAGTTGCATTAATTAAAACAGTGTCTTCAGAAAAAGAAGTGTAGATAAATATAATATATACATACTATATATGTATATATGGAACCCTATGTGATTGTTTAAAAAAGTAAGGTCTGTGTATATAGAAAGATTTCCAAAAGTGTTACGTGATAAAAGCAAGTTGAAATCATATGTATAGCATGATCCCATTTGCATTAATGAAAAGAACAAAACCAGATATGTTTTCATAGCTTCATGTATATATGGAAACACATAAGAAAACCAGAATAATATTTCCCAACTGTTGACAGTTGGGAGAAGGGCAGGAGAAGTAATGAGGGGAAGAAGCAGTCTTTCATGTTTCCTTTCAATATTTTTTGTACTCTTTGAACTATATACAAAGAAAATATTATATATTACTTGTGTAAAAATGAATAGTAATGACAGAAACAAAAAGAAGTAAAAGCAGTATATGATTCAGAAATGTATCAATAGACCAGAAAAACAGAATAAAAAGGCTAGAAGCAAGTGCACACATATCAGAGATTTCTTATTTGGTAGAGGTGGCCTCTCAGACCAGCCATAAAAGGATCAGCTCTTCAATAAATGGTACTGAGGCAAGAGACTGGCAGTTTGGAGATAGAAGCTAGGACAGGCAGATAATAGATTCCTGCCTCTAATCTCTCACCAAAACTCAGATGAAGGAAAGGACTAAATATAAAAAAGCAAAATTATGAGAAATATTACAATAAGACATAAGATAATATATCATATTACAGTCATGAACTGCTTAATGATGGGGATCTGAGCTGAGAAATGCATTGTTAAGTGATTTTGTTATCGTGCAAATACTATAAAGTATAATTACACGAACTTAGGTGGTATAACCTACTATATGCCTAGGCTACATGCCTATTGCTCCTAGGCTACAAACCTGTCCAGCATAATACTATACTAAATACTGTAGGCAACTGTAACACAACAGTATGTATCTATATATCTAAACATAAAAAATATGGTATAAAAAATGAAAAAATGGTATACCTATATAGGACACTTATCATAAATGAAGCTTGCAAGATGGAAGGTGCTTTAGGTGAGTCAGGGAATAGCAGGGCTAATAAAGGTGATAAGTATGTAGAGACAAATTATGAAGGACTTTGTAAGCCATGCAATACATTCATAATCAATGAGCATATAGAATTAGGATTAGTGTTATCAATTAAATTTCTAGTCCAAATTATTTTCCCTATAAAAATGTGCAAACTCAGTTATAGAGAATTTTCTAACTTCAAGAATTCATTAAAATACAATTGTATTATCCCATGTCTTTGGCATGGTGGAAAATCTGGTTTCAGCAGGGTGCACATGAGGCCAAGGTAACAGATGTGATTCTTTGGTAGGTCTGTTTTCATCATTGCAATGCACATCCAGCTGTCTGGCAACCTTGCACTGGCACTCACAGTGGGAATGGGTGAGAGGGTGTTTCAGAGTTGATGCAGATCCACCAGAAAGAGCTCAAAACATTTTGGGTTTGGGAAACATATCAATATCTTTATCTTCCTTAATAGAAGGCAACTTTACAAATAAGAGACCTTTCTCTATCATAACCTCTCACCAGCAGAATCAACATCAAAAGGGCAATCTTTATAAAAGCTATTTAAGTTCTTTCATGGTTGTTTCTGCTTATGGGGCGCATCTGTTTGTTTTCTTGACTTAAGTTGCACATTACAATTCACTCAGCACATGGATGGAAAATATTAGTGGGAACATTGACTGCAGCTGTTCTTTTCATAGTCTGATATTGTTTGCAACTTTGCCCTGTATACTTTTTTTATGTTTAACTAAAAATGTGTTCTCATGCCTGGTCACTAAGTATCAAAAATCATATTTTCTCAGCAGCCATAACTAAGGACCTCAGCAGACTTTGTTTTTTATTTGATACTTTGGATACTTCTCCTAACCATCCCCTCCAACCTGACTCTGCTTCCCTATTTCCATTTACTATCCAAAGATGTTTTTATGTTTTATTTTGTTGTGTTTTTGGCAATCTCATCCTTTTATTATCTACACAAAATAAGTCCAACAACGTGGACTTGAAACAAACAGTATTGTTTTCCCTGTGAACTGAATCTTTCTGGCTCCTTTTGGAAAACAATATTGTCTTCTCATTTTGACTTCAGCTAATAAAAGCATTCACAATGTTGGGTACATTGCAGAGAAAAAGGCCTAATCTCTTGACCATGTGAAATATGGCATGGATTGAACTCAGATGCTACTATGGTGCAGTGTTAAGCGTCCCTGCCATGTTCATGAAAGATTTACAGGCCAGTCTGTTTGTGTTTTCTGCTTTGTATCTGTCTGTGTGCCACTAGTTCTGTATAGGAGTCAAATTCAACTTAATGGCATCACTCTAGAAAGCTGGATATATGAAATAATTATGCCTAACAAAACTCTCTTAGGGTTAAATATTGTATGACTCTCTTTGGTATAGATTTAGTTGTAATTGAACTAGAATACTTCTCCCTCTCTGCCGAAATTTTTAATGTGTTTGTTCCTGGTAACTTTCATTTTCTTTCTTTCTTTTTTTTTAAAGGAATGCAGGTTATGTCTCTATCTAATTGTGGTCGTTTTGTGTTTATTCCTTCTTCCAAGGTATTAATCACTTCTCCCAAAATAGACCATACTAGATACTCTGAAAAACCTGAAAGTGTCCCCCCAAAATGTTGGTTGGTTTCATTCAATGTGACCCCTTACCTTAATGCAGATTTAGAAATATTAATCTCTCTTATGCCTTCTGTGCAGGTCAGGACTCAGATTTTGACCACATGGTTAATTATTTTCACTTTAGTCATAGTCAAACAGATATGGCATTTATGTCATCTAAAAATGTGCTGGATCTATGTCTTCTATGGCATAAAAGGCACATCCACACTAATTCTAATTTGAATCTAGTATGAATATTCATAAATATTTATAACTCACTGCATTATTCTATAATACAGTATGTTTGTTTGCCCAATATGATATGCTGTAACCATCCTTGTATAGCCTTTGAAGAATAAATGGAAAAGGCTTAATAAGCAATCTTTTAAATCAGTCAGAGTCAGGGTTTATCCCAAAGGAAATCACATGCCATTCTCTTCTCCCATCCCTACAATTGTATAATTTGAAACTACTTTTTGAATTGCCTATTTTCTTGGTAACAAAGAGATTTAGACTGTATTTTTTAATTGTTTATTATTAAAGAATGAAAAATAGAGTTAAAAACTCTTAGGATATACATAGTATAGGTCTGGCTTTCTTCTTGAATGCTATTATGAATTCCAAAACCTGATTGATTCCATCACTACCATACCTGGGTACTCATGGTTTGAGTAACTCTAACAAGGGAATAAAATATTAGATTTATCAACTAATTGGTAGTAGTATTTTATGTGCTTGCAAAAAACTCCAACAATGTTTGAAATGAAATAAATACTAAGGATCCTGACTTGCTGTGTGGCCTCTGAGACAAAATATTTAATCAAAACCAAAAGTATTTCTGTACTACTCCTCTAGGTGCAAGGATTATGATGATGTGACAGAAAGTGTCCTGAAAATACCATGAAAGTATTCCTGCATTGTTACTGATGGGGAAGGAATTTCAATAGTGATACAAAGAAAATGTTTCTAAAGGGACATTGATGGGGCAGGGATATTTAATAGTGCTACACAGGAAGTATGTCTGCACTGCTACTGCTGGGACAATGTTAAAGTACTACACAATGGGGAATGTTTTTAGCTTAGTGCTAGGCAAAAGATGACTCTTATTGCCAGATAGACTGAAAATTTCCTTCCTGATGCCAGGGTATGCTTAGAATGCTACAAAGTGCAGAAAAAGTGCTGACTGTGCCAGAAAGAATGCATAGAGGAGGAAGTCCTGAGTGAGAAGAGTTGTGAGGCCAAGCAAATAGAAATAGGACAAAGCCATTTATTAGGCTAACACGTAAAGCAGGCAGCCAGAACTTTGGTGAGCTAAACAAAAATCTCTTCAAATGTTCAATGTGAAGGGAACTTTAATCTCCTGTAGATAAAAAGCCCAAGAACTATCAATAAAGACTCAGAAATAAGAAATTCATATCCCAATGTGAAAGAAACAAGGCAAGGCATTTGCAGGAAAACAAAGAGGCTCCAAGAAAGAGGACCAGTACAAGAGTGAACCAGCATAGATACCATTCCTCTGCCATGAGATCTAAAAATTTTCTTTAAACAAATCCTTATTAATAAGGGCATGAAGATAGAAGTCAGAACACCACTGTGATATTTACAGTCATTTAACAATAAAGGTAGTCTCACAATAACTGAATCATAAAATCCATTTAGTTCCCACTCGGGAGACTAGGTTTAAACCCTCAACAAACTTTCCATGGTCTTCAAAAAGTACTAATTTAAAAATATCCTCTAGGTATTTATTGTAACTTTTAGAAATTTGGACAGGCAATACTTGATTATTACAGTTAAGACTCTAGTGTCCTCGCTGGGCAAAATTAGGCAATCTGCCTTCACTATTCTTTAGAGCATAAATTTATCTGTCAAAACAACATGAGAAATTCAATAGACCAGGTGTTCCACCCTATTCAACCGCTTGAGGTTACCTGAATACTTCTTTCCTGGAAGGCAATAAAATCAGTGTAAGAATCAAGATGATCAATCTCTGGCCTCCTATAAATCATTAGTATAGACCTCTGTAGCCTGAAGGGTCTATAGCCAGTTAGTCTCTATGATCAGAAAAAAAAGTTAATTGTTAATATTTTTTAAGTTGTATGAACTTGACCTGGTAAATATTTGATGTTAGGTCAACTGATAAGTATCTACAGATGAATGACTTGATATTCGCTATGCTGCTTGAACTTCTGATGATTCTTATACTGTTCCACATCTTTCCTTCTTTTACTATATTTATCATATTCTAATAAACTTTATGACTATTTATCATATCTACTGTTTCCCTTCATTGTGGGAATTAATGCCCAGGCTTGTTCACTGATGTATCCCAAACACCCAAAAAAGTATGCAGTGAAGAGTAATTGCTCAAAATATATTTACTAGAAGTGTTAAATGAATAAAGCTATCAACCCTAGTTTTATATCTCATCCTCTTTCTAAGCCATTTCTATCTAGTTAATTCTATCTGCATGGACACAAGCATAATTGATTCATAAATAACTCATCAAAACAAGAATTCCTCCCTTTTTTCTCCATTACGTCCTTGGAAAATTTCTTTGTAGTCCCTTGAATTTCTTCATTTTCAGGCATTTTCTATTCCTCATTTTGCCTTATCCTCTGTGTCCATGTTATTCTAACAGTATATTCTACATGAGTTCTATATAACAGCCCCTCTTACATTATTTCCACATGTTGCACCATAGGCTATAACAGAAATAGCATTTAGGCATCATCTAGCTTGCCAACTCAAGTTGTTTGGTGAAGTTGTTTGATTTCTTAGAGAGTTGTATTGAGAAACATTCTGGTGCCATTCTGAATGCATTCAGCATTTGAAATAAAATACCTATCATGGAACAGGTAATGATGGCATGTAATCCCCGGTCTAAGCCCTCATTAGCTCATATATTTTTAACTTAGAAAACTCCTTAATAGTGCCCAAGTTTTAGTTCTTTCCTCTTTAATACATCTAATATGAAGTTTTGAAACAATTTTCCTCAAAAATATTTTATCACGCTTCTCTCCCCTCACTCAATAATTTATAACAGCTTCCTACTCTCATTATGTCAAATCATACCTTCAAATTCCAGACTGATCACTACTGGATCCCCCTATTCTTAGAGATTTAATCATTTATGATTCCACTTCTCCCTCCCAGACTCCTAGTTCTACCCAAAAGATCTGCCTGTTGTCCTTGCATGTCTTGCATGTCTTGTTCGTTTCGTTACACCATGCTGCATTCTGCACCTGAAACAGTCATCCTTCCTCTCCTTATCAAGTACTTCCATTATCTCTCAGAAAAATGACTTCTTTCTAAGAAGGTTTCTTTAATTAACCAAGCCTGACAGGTTACGTGACCATGCTATTCCTTCTTAAGACCTGCATTCAGCTTTACATTTTTTAAAACATAATTTTGTGCACATAGAGCTATGTCTTAAACAAGCAGGGCTGAACTATACATAGAATGTACTTGAGTTCCTCCCTAGCACTAGGGTCTGGGTTTGGCATGTAGAGAGAAATAGTCCACAGTGATGACAAAATAAACCACACCACTTTTCTCTCCATACTCAGTAATGCAGTTCAACAGATTTTTAAGTTGGAAGTGACAGGGTTTGCAATGGCCTGACTTCAGGGCCAGGTGTCTGGTAACTGCAGTGGTCATCCATTAAAATAGGCTTATATCCATCAATCTCAAATTCTTGGAAACAGTCAAGACCAGTTCGAGAAGAACCATGGGAAAGGTCTCGCTGCAAATAATTGAAGCTCAGGTGTCTAAAAAGCTTAAGAGTTTAAAACATTTGCTACTTTCTAGAATCCGTTCAAACTCTTAAAGTGCTTATCCTCTTCATGCACTTAAATACAAAGCTTCTTTGTAGCTATAAATGGGGGCAGTTGTGTAGTTCAAGATGACAAAGCCCAGGGTGAATATAATTTTAGAACCAGAAAACTAGAAGTGTTTTGTGACTGCTCAAAAAACACTCTATAAAAAGGCTCTTTAACCTTACCCAAACTGCCCTCATCTACTGTCTCCAGTCTTATCAGGAAAACTTTATGAATCTGAGCCCTTAAAGAGTCTTTCAGAACACATTGAGCACCTATATATGGTAGCTATAAATCAAGGCTCAGAGAATTTAAAACTATACATTTCCTTGTGGGGATTTTGAGTCTAATAATAAAGACAGCCCTCTAATTAGAAAATTTCATTATAATGATATAGATTCAAGATGATAGTGTCATCTTGATACAATGAACAAAGACAGTGAGAAAACACAAAGCTGTAGTTAATGCAGCCTTGAAGGTTTAAGATAGCCTTTCTGCAAGAGGTGATAGGCAAAGTGGGTTTTTACATTTAAGTAGGAGTATACTAGGTAAAGAAAGATAGAAAATTGAGGGAAATGTGTTTATTTAAGGTTTTATGCTTTCATGATGAAGATACAGAAAGAAGTAGGACAAAGTTCATCTCCAGAAGAATCTTACAGTTTTATTGTGGAGATGAGGTAGACCTAGGAATAAATAAATACAAGTTAAAATGGTACTGAGAGAACCTTGGGAATTCTGCATAAGCAGAGGGTAGGGAGAGAAATTAAGTAAGGGTATGTCATTAGGGTGGCATACAAGGTAGG
This sequence comes from Cynopterus sphinx, assembly GCA_030015415.1. NCBI lineage: Eukaryota > Metazoa > Chordata > Mammalia > Chiroptera > Pteropodidae > Cynopterus > Cynopterus sphinx. The sequence continues at coordinate 91,365,599 of CM057384.1, read as the reverse complement.
TCTTAAAATAAAGGCAGAATTACGGTGTGGAAAAATAGTTGAGATAGCATAAGCCAGGGAATGGAGGTAAGAAAGTTCAAGAAATATACAAGATACTTGTACTATTTAATTTGAAATGTAGGATGTCTGAAGACAAATAATGGGAGATGGTTTCAAAAAGCAAGTTGGATTCAGCTTGTGGGTCATTGTGACTGTCAGAATAAGGTGATTGAACTTTGTCATATAGACCACAGATAGCCATTGAAGGTTTTTGAGCAGGACAGTAGTAATATGATCAGTTACCCATTAGACAGGAGATACCCATTAGATAGAAGTAGTATATCAAATACATTGGAGATAGGGAGAGATGGAATTAAGAAGCTGCTTTGAAATTATTGCTTTCATCTAGGTGAAAAATAACAAAGAACAGAGGCAGTGCAATAAAAATGATAAGAAAATAATAAATTTAAAAGTTGTTTCAGTGTATGATTTAACAGAATTGCAAACCACTTGCATTTATTTTTAGGTGTGGTTTTCATTTGTGGGGAGGGGGCTCTCTTCTTATTCCTGCACTCCCTTAATCACAAATAGCCCCTAGACCTACTTTATTTCAATCATTCAGTTAAAAATGAAAGAATTCCCAATGTACTCATTGAAAGTTTCCAAGTTTCTACTCTAAAACTTCAACTTATTTTACATAGACATACCAGAAATCAGATTCCCTTTACCCGTTTTTAGGGCAACCTCATAAAACTGTTCTGATGAGATAAGAATAAAATATGTAGCACATAAAAGATAGTTGACATGTACACATTTACTGGTATTAGTGGAGTTCTTGTGTGTCGGTGGCTATGTATAAGGATTCATAAAAGGTCAATCTCAATAACAGAGGTAGGGTTCTTGGTATTAGCATTATACCTGGCCCCCTACCTCCGCCCCATTGAACTTGGCACACAGAAACAGGTTGGGAATGGGATGCTTGACGGACCATTCTGAAGACCCCTATTCACTGAGTGATGCTCAACTCTGTACTGAGCTTGGAAGAATACATGGAAGATTCCTGAAATGAAAGTTTTGTCCTCCAAGAGCTTCTAACCCATTTAGTTATATAAAATTAATATATGTATAAAGTGACTTTTGACCAAGACCCATTAGGGCTGAAGAATGTGGTGCATACTTGAAGCACAGAGGATAATGGAGGAGAAAAACTTATATATTCATCATTCTTTATTTGCCATTTGCTGAAGTTAACCCTTTGTCAAAACTCTGATTAAGCCACCATTTGGTTCATGAAGCCTGTGTTGGGTTTTAGCTCCCTTTCTTTTATCTTATACCACCCCAGTACATTACCCTTGGCCCTTTGCTTTTCCCTTACAGACTTGTGGTTGCTTCATAAAGGTCTAATATTAGCCTGACCCTTCTGGTTAGCATTGCTCTTTCTTTATGATATTGAGGGGAATTAAAGATGAACCAAAGAGACAGGAACTTTAAACTCTGTTATTGCCCTTCCTTGACACTTCCAACAAGTTAATTGTCTGTTTGCCTTCTATCATTACTTTAATTACATGCCATTAGTGACCATTAATAAATGCAAGAGTGTTTGATTTTTACAAATCTTACTTTCTTACACTCTTCAGAACTCCATCAAAGCTTTCATATGTGGTTGAAATAGAAAGTGAGGCAACTAAGCATACTCACATTTAACCTTTGGGGTTAAGGTGAAAAATAAAGATAATTCATGAATGGGCTAACTGTTTTTCTTTGCTTCTGACACTGGTCAGCATTCTCTTTATGGTGGTTACACATATATTCAGCATGCTCATTTATAAGACAGCAAAGTTAAAAGGGGTTGAGAAATAAAAGCAGTCTAATTGCTGCTATTATCTCAACTCAAGGAGAGAATTGCTAGGTGATATTATAAAGATTGAAAAACCATTGAAGATTTTATTGATGGAATACTTTTGCTCTAACTTTAAGCCACAGAAAATGAAGGTCATAATTTCAGTTTTTATGAGGACTTGATTGGGCATGTACATAGAAAGAGCTGAACTATGAGGAGACTGAGCCAATATTCTCTCTGCCACAGTTTACTAGATTAAATCACCATATCTGGTACAAAAACAGGTTATCCAGGAATGTATTTGGTCAGCTTTACCAATGAAATCAACTGCAAGCTTAAAAAAACAAGTTGTATAAAGAATGGTCTATTAGATGCTCCTCATAGTACCACTCCACACACACACACACAAATTATTGGTAAAATGTTGAATTCTATGGCTGTTTAGATATTTTCAGAATAATCATCTTGCTTATTAAAACATTAAATGGACTAAATTTATTTGTAATGATAGCAATATGCTCTTCTCCAAATATAAAGTGATAAAGTTAATCTCTAATTACTTGAATTTGTGATTTGGGTTTTTTCTTGTGGTGAAACAGGTTATGCCAGGTCAATCTTGATCTTTCTCTGCTGTAGACAAATGGTAACACTTTTAGAGAAAGCTGGCCAGGGCTGAGTCTGTGGGCTCTCAGTAGCTATAGAAAGCCAATTTGAATGTGTTACCCCATCCAGGTAGGCTCAAGAAGGTGGTGTCATTAGCACCCAGGTGTTCCTTATTGCATACTCTACCCAGGTTATTAGGGTAAGACTGATCATATAATTTACACGCAGTTTCCTGTAGGAGTTTGTGTGGTATTTGAAAATACTAATATTTTTGGAGTAGTAAAAACCCAAATACCGTAACTAATTCCAAGGAAAGGATATATTTTCTTTAACTTTTGGAAATATCTAGTCTGTGAATCTAGTCAATAAATTTTGGTTAAATGCATTCATATTCTAGAGAAAATAAAATATATTCCACTTTATAGAAAACATCAGTTTTCTGACTCATCTACATTGTTCCCACATCATGAAACTTTAATTACTCACTATGACCTTTCTACATGACTACTAAGTATTACAGTTTCTTCCTTCTTCAAATGTTAACATATTTTTGGATGAAAGATTTATACTTAAAGATGTCACCTGCCCAAGACCTCTTGGTAAAGGAGGGAAGAGAGAGAAGGCTAAGAGAGTAAATGGATAGTCAGAAAAATATCTGAGGTGGAGGAGGAGTCATCCATCGTAGGGTGGGGTGAATAGGATGAGTGTAAAGGCAAAATATAGAACTGACTGAATTATTCTAGACAGCATGCTTCTGGCATGTTAGTTGTAGTCTATATCCATGCTTCTCTGCCCCCATATTCAGTGTTTGTTTCTAAAATTACTTCAGAATGTTTTTTGTTTTGTTTTGTCTTTCAGAGGAGACAGGAGCACGGGAGAGATTACAGACAAAGTAATAAATAAGTGGAAGAAATAGTACACAATTCTAAATGTTTCTAAACACCATACATTGATTTGTGTTTATTTGAACCTGAAAATAATGTATATCAAATTCCCAGATCCTCCATATATGTAAAATGGGGTACTGTAATTAAGTTCATCTCCTTTCATCAAATAAAAGCTTATATTTTGAGACTGTAAAGGTCATCTAAAATTCAATGAAACGAGATAAACAAAGCCCCTCCCAACTGATCCTAAATAACTTTTGTAGTTTATTGCTCCATCAATCCTCTCATGAAATCTATGCTTCAGCTAATCAAGTGTCGACAGTAGAGCTAAATGAATGAATGAATGAATGAATGAAGAATCACCATCTCAAGTATAGAGCCCTTTCCTATCTCCCTACCTCTGCTTAGAATGCTCTGCCTATCTTCTCTGCATAGAACATGCACATGTCTCTCCTGCAAGATCTAGTCCAAGTGTTACCTTCCTTGTGATTCAAGACTTCCCAATAATCTTCTTTGTTCTAACCACCATCTCCTACTGTAGTCTTACTATTTAGCAGCATCACTGTAAGCCGCTTGAGGGAAGTGCTCATAACTTGCTTGGCATTTGTATTAGGAGAATCTCAATTATACAAATCACAAACTGACCTTTAAATCTCAGTTACTTAATATGACAAGGCTATTTCTTGCTTATACTTTATGTCCAATGTAGGAACTCTACTACACATAGATTCCATCATCCTGTAGCTATGCCATCTAGAACACATGCTTGCTTGATTGCCAAAAAATCACGCTATGAATTCATGTCACAAAATCGTGAAAAATTACATAAGGGCAGGCTTTCACTGCCTCAATATGAAAGTGACACACATCACTTCCATTCACATGTCATTATCCAGAATTAATTACAGTGCCCTGTCTAATTACAAAGAGGCCAAGAAATATCAGATCAAAGAAAATATTTGCTGACCATTACTGTCTTTGTCTCAATACTCTATTAAAATATTGTTAAAATGTTCATACTCCCCAAAGCAATCTACAGACTAAATGCTATGAAAATCTCAATCCCAATGGCATTTTTTTTACAGAAATAAAAAAGACAATGCTACAATTCATGCAGAACCACAAAAAACAAAAATAGCCAAAGCAATCTTGAGAAAACAAAACAAAACAAAGCTGTGAATATTGTGTTTCCTGATTTCAAAATATGTTACAAAGTTGTAGGAAGTAAAAAAGTATGGTACTTGCATAAAGATAGACAAAAAAACCAATGGGAAAAAAATAGAGCCTAGAAATAAACCAAAACCTACGGTCAACCTATTTTCAAAAAGGGTGCCAAGAATACACAATGGGAAAAGGGTAGTCTCTTCAACAAACTGAGTTGGGAAGAATGAGTATCCACATACAAAAGTATAAAATTAGACCCCTATCTTATACCATACATAAAAGTTAACTCAAAATGGATTAAAAACTTAAATGTATGACCAGAAATGATAAAACTCCCATAAGAAAATATAGGATAAAACCTTTATGACATTAGTCTTAGTAATTATTCTTTGGATATGACACCAAAAGTACAGACAATGAAAGTGAAAATAGACAAGTAGGACTACATCAAACTAAAAAGATTCTACACAGCAAAATAAACAACAGAATAAAAAAGCAACTTATGCAATAAAAGAAAATAATTGCAAGCCATATATCTTACAAAGGATTAATTTCTAAAATACACAAGAAACTCTTAAACTCAATAATAAAAACCCTAAATATCCCAGCTTAAAAAATGGGCAAGTAACTTGGATAGACATTTCTCAAAAAAAGACATACAAATGGCCACCAGGTACACAGTAAGATGCTTAGCACCATTATTTATCAAGGAAATGCAAATCAAAACCATGATGAGATATCTCCTTGCACCTATTAGAATGACTCTCTTAAAAAAAAAAAAGTAAGTTTTAGTGAGGGTTTTGGAGAAACTGAAACCCTATATGCTATTGGTGGTAATGTAAAATGTTGAAGTTGCTATGAAAAACAGTATGAAGGCTTCTCCAAAAATTAAAAATAGAACTACTGTATAATCTAGTAATCTCACTTACAAAAGATTTGTAATAAAGATTTCAAAAAAATATTTCATTCCCATATTCATTTAAGCATTATTTATAACAGTTGAGATATATAGCCTAAATTTCCATCGATGGATAAATATAAAAAGAAAATGTGTATACATAAATGAAATATCATTCAACCCTAAAAAAGAAGAAAATCCTACTATTTGCAACAACATGGATGAACCTGAAAGACATTATGCTAAGTGAAATTAGCCAGGCACAGGAGGGCAAATACTTCATAATTCCACTTATAAGAAGTAGTTGGTTAAACTTACAGAAGAAAATAGAATGGTGGTTGCCAGTGGATAGAAGGAAGGAGAAATAGGAAGTTATTCATGGATATAAAGTTACAGTTATACAAGATAAATAATTTCTAGAGATCTGCTATAGAAAATAGTGCCTCTTATTAACAATGCAGTACTGTGCATTAAAAAATTTATTGAGGGTAAATCTCATGTTTAATGTTCTTACCATGAAACAAAAATAAAAGCAAAAATTAAACAAAGGAACACAAGGGGACTTTTGGAGGTGATGGATATGTTTATTGCTTTGATGGTGGTAATGGTACCACATTACCCATATGTCCAAACTCATCAAATGGTATGTGTAGTTTTGTCTATCAATTATATTTCAATAAAACTGTAAAAAAATAATCTATTAATCACTGGGGAACGAAAATGGTTAAGACTTAGTGATTTCTTGTATGTAGCATGTTGCATAGATACTGAATGGGTTTAATAAAGCTAGCACCTATTAGAGTAATGTTGCATAAATGATCATTTCATTGAGGTCAAACAAGTCTTTTTGAGAAGAATCATATTTTAAGATGACTCTTCAGAGTCATGTCACATTTGCTGCAAAAAAATACACTAAGTTTAAGAATCAGTGCCATGTGCCCCTTTTCATGCACAATAATGTTTGGGAAGCTTAGAAATAAAAGTGTTTGTAGTTTATGTTTATGGTAATTTCATGGGAAAATAGAAAAGATCCTCAGTGCATTGAGCAAACATTCCACAACTAATTAGACCATTTATTCCTCAATCCGCTTCTCCCCCAAAGTGAAAGGAAAGAGACTGCTGGCTAAGAGATTCTGACCCCAGCAGTGTCAGACCCCAGCAGTGACAGAGAGGGTCTGCCTTCCTCGAGGCTCAGTTGTAAGCCTTTCTCAGGCTGCCCTCCTGCTTCTTCCGGACCCAGTTCACTCCATAAGCCTACAAACAAGGCGACAAGCTGACAGGAACTAAGTCAGGATTCTTGGCCTCCTATTCCGCTTCATGAGCCAAAGGGAAAGGAGGCCACCTTCTGAGGCCCAGCCAGCTATGAATTAAGCCTCCTCCTCCTCCTCTTCCTTTGCTCTCTCCAGACAGCCCGTGGACAGCCTTCTCAGGATTCCGGATCTCCTGGCCAGCTGGGAAAGGCAAGGCCTTTCCAGACCTCTGTGAGCTCGCCAATAAGGCTCCCTTGTCCCCCCTTCTCCTACACACACACACTCTCAAGAGCCAGAACTGAACTGGGAGATTACAAAGCTACCGTCGCAAAATGGTCACTGATAGAGGTCTTAAGAGAACAGAGGAAAAAAAAAAAGAGTTTATAGGTCAAAGCAAGGAAGTAGCGGATTGCTAGCAGTGTAGTCGTGGTTTTCTATAGTTTGCTGATCATCAGAGAAAGCCTTTTCCCTTCCGAAAGACTCCAGGCAGGCTGGAAGCCATGTGTCTGAAATTCGTTCAGTGCCACATTTCATTAGTTTTATTTTACGACAAGCTTTCATTTTGAGCATTAACCCCAATTCTCTAATGCACAAAAAAAACCTTAAGTTAATACATTACGAAGAGGTGTAAACACTCGTACAGATCTGTTTCACATGCAGACTTCCTAGGGACTTGGTGAAAAAGCAGCTAGAGACACTTGTTCTTTCGGATTGTATTAATGGGCACCAGGGGACCCAAGTGTGATTGCTGGATTCAACCTGAGAAACAGGGCTTTTCCAAGATTGGTTTTACTGCCTCCCAGGCCCAGTCACAGACCTTTCTCAAGTGGTACTGACTCTGCTTTGTCCTGATCTTATCAAGGGTCCACTGGGCTCCACGAGTCATAATTCTTCTCCAGGGCTGGCTGGCAATTGGTACCAAAGCTTCTGCAACAGCCCAGGGGAAAGGACCAGGGCATAGCAGATTCTGCAGAGCTGTGTGGCCAGTGTGGGGCCACCATACCTTTCCACAGAGGAGTAACAGCCTGGGTCCTCTTCTCACCATTGTCCCCATTCCTGAGGCCACCATCAGTATTAGCAAAGTATTTTCCTCAGGCTGACCCTAACAAAGTACTGTCTAAAGCTCTTATTTTTCTAGGAAGCTACCATGACATTTGTGGGAACAGCACTGTCTAATTGCATCACTTACAATTTCTAATGCTAGCTCCTAGACAAGACAAAAATGTACTTTTAAGCTCTTCTTCCAGAAAAATGGATCTCTATTTATGTCTACATAACTATCAGCAATCAGGCAAGTAGTTCTTGACAGAACAAAAGCACATTTAACCATAAAAATGAATCAACCTTTCAACTTAGACCACAGAATCCGGTTCCAATTGTCAAATCAACATTTTCCAGCTATAACAATTTTAAGATACATTATTCATTCAGCATGTCATTGCATATATGTGTTTCATCTAATCATCAATACTACTTTATTATATCAATGTTATTCACATTTTTTAGATGAGAAATTTGAAGCTCAGAAGAAATCAAGTATCAAGAGTAATGTCACACAGACTATAAAAGATAGAGGCAAAATTTGACTCCAGGTGTCTTTCACAAAGCTCCTTTTCTTCTATCATACCAAGGCATTCACATTCCTCTACTACAGTCTTGAGCCATTTTGGGTGGAGAGAAATAGCATGGCTGGGAAGCAGGTAAGATTCTAGCAACCTCAGTATCTCTTCCAAGTTTACCTGTTTTATATATTGCATTTTCATAAAAAAATCTTCCTTAAGATAAAAACAGTTGGAACACAGAACATTACGCCATTTGTTTTCCTATTTGACTTCATACTTAGGAAAAAAATAAAAGAAGCTAAGAAAGCAATATATGACTGCTCAGGTATCTTTAAAAATAAAATTTCTGAGGGATCCTGCAGCACATTAATTGATTACCATGTTAACTCACTAGACAATCAGAGATAATACCATAAACTCCTTTTTGACCCCAAATTTGTGCGATAGGCCAAATATTAATTAAGGATAATGAGAATGACTAAGTTTTAGACTCTTTTAATGTCTTCTCTGTTTGTGAAAATATCAAATTCCCTCTACTTTTTGAGTTAGAAAATATAGACTGTTGATAATTAGGACTAGTAAACTAAATTGTAATACTGTCACTAGTTAAGTGATCTAAGGCAAAGAAGGTTACCTCCTGGGCTGAAACATTGCAGATTTTGAAAATGCCTTCCATCTTTGGCATTTCTATGTACAGTAGGGGATATCAAAACACATAGAATGTGAAAACCCACTCTAATGTCTATTCCACTGGCACTTTGGCTCCTTTTAGGATGAAAGATGCAATGCCAAGGTACGTGGCTTCAAAGCTAAGCTTTCATAAATAGGTCCCAGTCAGTCACAACTGCCTTCTGGCTTCTTGCTGATCTCACTTAGCCTTATTTTCCAATGATGAAACATGTGTGTCCTCTCCTCTCCTCTCCTCTCCTCTCCTCTCCTCTCTTCTCCTCTCCTCTCCTCTTGCTCTGCCCTGCCCTGCTTTGCCTTGCCTTGCCTTCCTGCCCTACCCTTCCTTTCCCTTTACTCTTCCCCTTCTCCTTCCTCTTCCTCTTTTTCTTCCTTTTTCTCTCTTCTCCTTTTTCTTTTTCTTTTTCTTCTCTTTTGGTCACCCCCCCCCCGCCCACACTGTGTGTGTGTGTGTGTGTGTGTGTGTGTGTGTGTGTGTGTGTGTAATAATTAGGCAGAACTCTGATCACCTGAGGTTGGGATATCAGGAATTATCTCCCTTTCTCCAGATTTATCAACCCCACATGTTACTAACACACACTTTCATTAATAGCTCTGTCTAGCCCCTCTTCAGAAAGGCACTCCCAGATAAAAACAAAGAACAAAATCAAAAGCAGCTTATCTTGGTCATTTAGCTCCTCCCACTAGGCCCAGCCCATAGTTTGGCTTAAAAACCAAATGTGTATTATGGGCTTACCTGCCAGGCTTCATTGCCTCTCTACTAGCATCTCATGGTGAGTCAGTCTTTTTATGAGAATTAACCTTTCAGTTGGTACAGACACCAGTAAATGAAGTTGACATAAATTATGAGGGGTCCTGTCCACCAAAAGAGCAGTCTTTTTAACAATTTGTTTATGACATGAAGGTTGAAAATAACTAGACAATTACTGAATGAGTTATAGTTTAAGCAAGGAGTATACCAGCACTTGATTGCAGAAATAAGAAAAAGTGACTTAGGAGAAAGAGAAATATTGAATCAGAAAGTCCCACCTTTTAGGGGACCAGAAATTCAAAAAATACTAGAAACTTGGAGACACATTTATAAGGACTAACAGACCTATAACTGCACCAAGAGTCAGTAATCATTTCAGCACCATCACTATGACAATCTACTGGTGCTCACGGGGTCTGTACAGACATTCACAGTTACCGTGATATTCACTCAGTCACCTCATACCACTGTCACTGAATAGAACTGCTTACTGCCCTAACCTTACTTCTTCAAACATTCATGAGGCAAAATGGTCAAGTGTCCTAGTCAATTAAGAGTTTTCCCTGACACTTGGTTGTTTCTACTCTTATCACTTGGTTAAAATCAGGAATATTTTTCTCTATACATACCACACAACTTGCCATACTCCATCAACTGCCTGCCAGACATGGTCATTACAGTATATATATTTGGTTACTGAAATAAAACACTTTCCACTGATTAAAATTTGGAAACATATCCAAAAGCATTTCAGTGTATGCGCAAGCAGCAAACTGACCTAGACTGTTAATCAAATGGTATGTTTGAAGCAGTGCTTCTATTATTTATCTTTATTCTTATTTTATTGTGTTTTTCTAAAGTGGCCAAGGGGTTTTAAAAATCACAATAAAAGTTGAATTTTGATCTATACTAAACCAAGAATTCACTCTGAAAAGCTAACTTAACCTGAACACTTAGTTAAGCATGTCTAGCGCCAGTATGAGGCAAAAATCCAGATTAGAAAGTATATATTTCTTTAAGAAGAATGAATTTTCCAAGTTCAAACTTAAATTACATGGCAGTATTATTCCATACTGAAGAGACACGTTAGCAAAACACCCATGCCTTACCGTTAGGCGTGTTGGTTTTCTTTTGGATTCCAGGCTGTCAACCTGTGGCCACGAGACCGAGGACTTTGCATTCTACAATAAAGAGAAAAGAAAATGAACAAAAGACATTAGAATAGCTGTGAGTGCAGTGAAAAAGAACTCCCTAAGATTACTAAAGAAAGAGAAAATAAATTGGAATTAGGCTCACAATATCTATTCACCTAAGCATTCCAGGCCTTCAACAGAAAAGATTTCTTCACACAAAACCAGCAAGTGAGCCAACAGCTTCATATAGACCTTAGAAAGCAAGCACTGTGGTTACTATAGGTAACGACACCATAAGTGTTATGTGAAACATTGTCATTTTCTTCTCAAAAATTCTGATGAATTTAAGGAAAAAGTCTTAGTAGTAAAAGTGTGTCCCTAATCTTTGCTAATCTCTCTTTTATTGAACCTAAGTCTGGGCTGACCATGAGATTCAGCTAGAATTTATTACTCAGGTTTGTTTCAATTGTATGTATATTTACATGTCTTGTATTTATCACAAACCATAGGAATTTCCATTTACCTACTTAAAGGCAAAGTATTTCCTTTTAAAATGGTTTAAATATAAGAATGTGTCAATTTAAAGAAAATTTTAAGTAATAATACTTTTGATATACTAATATAGAAACGATCATAGAGGTAATATGAGGTGACTGTGTAATTCTCTTTATATAACTGAGAGGTATACATACATGAGAGAGTAGAAGGTATGTCAAGACAATCAAGCATTTCTATGTTAACCTTCTCTCCAATATCTAGTACAGTGCATAGCATATAGTAGTTACTTGACAAATATTTTTCTGAATAAACGAACAAATCAACAATTAGGTTCTGGAGAATACGGTCGGTATGTGTTAGACGTCTGAGCTGCTGATGGGCATCAAGCAAAGCTTCTCTGTCACTGTAATTCTAATATCTCATACAGTTACTTGATCTAACAGTACTCTATGAATACTTAAAGAACATATAACTGAACTGGCTTAAATATCTTGACTTAAGAAAATTCTTCAAAAATAAGCAAAACAAAATGCTAAAGACCATTTTGATGTTCCTATTCCCTCTCCCCCCCAAAAAAAAACAAAACCCAAAAAATAAATAACAAAACATACACAACAAACAACCTTAGAGCAATAGTTTCAAGAGTTTCTAGGTTAGACAATGGCATTCCAAGGCAGAGGATCTGCCTGAGGTTCAGACAATAAGGGAGCATCCTGCTATAGACAATTTAAAAACAAAAATACATCCAGCTAAATTTGATTTGCTTTTTATCATTGTCATGCACTGACAATTCTCAACCATATCAATGATAAAATACTCTCCACCAAGCAGATATCTCTAACTGTCTCCTGCTTGGTATACTACTGGGTTCAGAAAAGATGAGTTATTTATCTAAACTAAGTGAGTATTACACTGATAAGGAATTTGGTAGTGACAGACTTTGTGTACCTAAAGATCTCAAGAGTTCAAGGGCTGATGGGAAGGCAAATATAGAAAAACTTGTCGACAGAGAAAATTCTCAGGGATCCTGCATGGGGTGGAGTAGAAGGGGTTTGTCTTTGGAATCATACAGAATGGCTTTCCCACTGTATTGGTGAAGGTAAGTGGATACAGCACAGAGGCAGGACTCTTTCCTCTAGCCTGAGTGTCTATCAGTTGTAAGACAATTTCATCTATGCCATTCAAATCTTGGATATTGAATACTGGTAATTGATCTATGCTTTCTTAATATCATTGTTATAGATGATAATCAAGGAAAGTGTTGCTTTAATACCTGCACAGCTTATCAACAGCAAATAATTAAAAATAAAGTGATTAGTAAGACATCTTAGGGAGAGTTTTGGAGCAGCTGCTCTTGATAACTTCCTCTTTGTTCTGAACTTGTTCCCCTTTACCCAGTTCACTTCGTATCTAGTGTAACCCCTTCCAGGGTTACCATCTTGACTGGCTATATGCCTTGCTGACTTATCTCTCGTCTCAGGTCCCAGCATTCATTCACTTAAATTAAGGCCATGAATCTGATAATTTTTGCTTCTCACTGCCTGATTCCTTGCTGAGCTAATACTCAGGGTTTAAGCCAGTGTCTCCAGACCACTTTATTCCCTATTCAATCACAATGGTTGAAGCAGTCTTCATTTCTACTATGCTGATAACTCAAGCCAAGTCTACTATTGTAAGGAAACTACAATGATGGAAATCACTATCAGCTGCACCTAATTTTCCAATGATGAAGAAACGGATATCTGAAAAAAATACATATATACATTCATATACACACACATGTAGCTATATGTATATACATATATAATACCTCATATGACTTAAATTAGAAAAGAAGTTGAAGTTGCTGATTTCCTTGATTGTACTCTAGTTCCAAGATGAAGGAAGTTAGCTCTAGCTCAACAAGTGACAACAGTGGCACAAGCCCATTATTTACATAGCATGTGCACCAGCCTAGGCTTCACCAAGCACTGTTACATAAACTGTCTCATCTGAACCTCATAACAACCTTGTCAATATTATTATTTCCTATACTATAGATGAGAGAAAACACTAAGGTCCATAGAAGCAAACAAACTTTTTCTAGATCACGTAATTAGTAGGGAATGGGTTCAAATTTTTCTCCTACCTATTGCTTCACCACACACATCTACAAAATGGCACCAATGCTACTGGTTTAGGTCCTACAGAAACCCATGATGATAGAGAATTATGTCAGTTTTCTCAGAAATTTGTCAGGGAGAGAAAAGAGACAAGGTTCTAATCCCAAGTGAAATGGGATGTGATAGAGGCAGAGAAAAAAACATCCCATTCCCAGTTCCCATATATCTAGATCAACGCTTACAAGTTTTTACCTAATTAAATAGCCTTTTTAATTCTCCCACCTCTTCCTCTACTTCTAAATCTACCATTTAGCTAACATTTTCAAGTTGTTTTCTCCCACTGTGCCAGCCTTCTTGCTTTTTCAGTCTTCAAATGTTTGATGAGAACTCCCTGGGTATATGGCTTTATGTCAATCCACCTTCTCTAGGTTGCATTTTTTAGCAAGCATTAGCATAAATACCAACATGTTTACATCATAATTACTTTAATTCCCTTGGCCCCAACCAGACCTGGAATGTTTCAATCCACAATGATTGTAGGAATAAGAGATGATTACTAGTCCATGAAACATAAATTACAATAAATGCTTGAAACTTGGCACACAGCTTCTGAAATGATCCCAATTTGCATGAGGAGGGCACAAGGCCTTTACATTGAAGTAAGGAAGTTAGAATTTTCTAAGTCTTCAGGTTCTCATTTATAAAACAATAAAAATTCTTATCTTTACCTTTTTTTTTCCATGAAAGTTGCAAATATGAACATTTGTCATCTAAAATGCATTTCAAAAAAAGCATATCAAAAAGCATATCAAAAAGCATGTATTTCCCTGGAAAAAAACCACTGGGTAAATATTATCATAGAACTGGCAAAACCATCTTCTGGTTTTTATTAAATTACAGTCACAACATAAAGTCAGGGACTTTTCCCCTTCATAGGTTATAAAAGAGTTTAGCACAACTGGAAATGTTGCAAAGCATATCTCCAGGAAGCAAGAACTTTAAATGGTATGTGGACAATTATTTACAAACATATGAATGTACAAAGGTCTATATTTAGGAGTTTGCTATTAATAACCAAATAATTAACAGTGGTCAAGGTTGATTTTAGAGGCCAAGTTTAAATGATTGCAATTTTAGGAGGGATATTTCCATTTTTCTTGGGTAATAAAGATCCATGCATTCACTAGTCAAAGCATATTTACTGACTACTTAGTGTGTGTAAAAAAGCACTTGTGGGTACAGATAGAAAACAGTCTTGTATTTGTTAGCAGCCACCATATTCTAGGTGCTACACACAAGGTGCCTTTACTGTCTGTTTGTGAATTGTGGGAGTGGGGGGACAGAAGGGAAAGAGCATGTGAAAGAAATAGAGGAATGGAGTGTTCTCAGCTCTAGGCATCACTAGAATTTTTTTTTACATATCTAGAAAACTTGTGGAATTATCTGTCTTTTTGCCCAAGGGACTTAAGAACCTCTTAAGAGAGTACTACTTCAGGAAAATACACATGGTCCATAACAATATCTCATTATCAATGGGATAGGGCAATCTCTAGTACTGTCACCTTGATGTGTGTCTGACCTAAGTATGCTTCAGGGGCTGAGTTTCTTATAATAGCTGTTAGTGGTTCATCCAGAGAAATACTTTTAACCATTTATGTGACCCTACAATACATGTTTTACAAGGAAAATATATTTAACAGCCATGATAAGAAAAGGTCACTGTCTTCATCTACTGCTGAGGAACTGTAGCTCAAAAAATGAAACTTCTTCTTAGGGTCACTACATGGACTCATGTATATATGGTATTCACATATTAAAGAGTTATTTAAATTAAATAGGAGAGAAATAGAAGACAGTCTTTTCATTTTGGCACTGGTGCAGGGTGGTTTGTGCACAGGGAAGACTACAAAAAATACATTACAATCTTGGCACGTTGAGAGCTTAAGTAAACCAGCCACACCACAGTGGTGGCAGCACATAACCTACCATGGCAACATAGCAGCAGCTTTTCAAACCAATAATCTCAGAATAGTGAAAGTCAGACCTGGCTCTGGAATACACTGCTGGCAGATCTTGGGGTGTCAGGAAGCTTGTCCCTTCACATGGACCTGGACACTGGGAGCAGTGGCTTGGCATAGACAGGCATTGCCAAAGGCATATGAAGCAGAATGGGGTGAGGAGATGGCTGATATCATATGATAACTGAATGAATTTCTTAATGAGCACATATGAGATACCTCTAGGGCCAAAGTGCTTCAGGGGCTGAGTTTCTTTTAATAGCAGTGAGTGGTTCATCCAGAGAAATACTTTTAACCATTTATGTGGCCCTACAATACAATACATATTTTACAAGGGAAATATATTTACCAGCCATGATAAGGAAAGGTCACTGTCTTCATCTTACTGCTGAGGAACTGTAGCTCAAAAAATGAAACTTCTTCTTAGGGTCACTACATAAGCTGAATGGTCCCTAAAAGATACATCTATATCCTAACCCCTGGAACCTGTGACTATTATCTTACAGGAGAAAAGCTGTGGTTAAGGATCCCGAGAGGAGTTCATTCAGAATTATTCAGGTGGTCCTTCAAGGTAATCACATGTATCCTTGTAAGAGAGAGAGAGACAAAGGGAGTTTGGGACAGACACACAGAATGGAAAACACACAAAAGAGGAGGAGGCAATGTTACCACAGAGGTGAAGATTGCAGTGATGTGGCCACAAGCCTGGAGCCCCCAGAAACTGGAAGGGACTAGCAATAGATTTTCCCAAGGCCTTTGGAAGAGTGAGGCTTTGCCAGCACCTTGGTTTCAGACTTCCAGCCTCTAGAACTGTGAGAGCACATACACATTTATGTTTTAAGCCACTCAGTCTGTGATAATTTGTTACAGTCACACAATTAACTAGGAGGAGGAAGAAACATGTTTCAAATCTGTTTGTCTGACTTTAAAATCTGTCTCTTTGGGCCCCAATGGAATGGCTTTTGCCTGCCACTGATATAATCTGTGGCTATGCAGCTTTTGAGCTGGAAAGATATAAACTGTTTTAGTCAACACCACCTTCTATTTGGAAACATATGAGAATCCACTAGATTTGCTAAGATTTAAATGAGATGTATATGCAGTATGGGCTACAGGATTTGAATCAAAGAATTTGCTATGGGCAGAGATGATTAGGAAAGAGTTTATAGAGGAGAAAGCTTTGAATTGTGAGGAAAAGGATGTGCGTAATTGGATAATTATGAAGGACCAGGTAGAACATTGTGGGGTCTCTGAAGAACAGCTTGAATGGTATTTCAAGGGGAAAATGACAAGCCCCATGCAGAGTACGCCGTGTAAACCAGCTTGCAACTGAAAATCTCATACTAAAATGAAAAACTAATTAGATTTAGATCCTGGTTGTTTCTGTTATTGCTCTAGTGGATTGTTACTATCTCTTCTTGAATCTGAGGTGTTCTTATTTACTTACCAAAGATCCTTTCCTTAAAAAAAAAAAAATCTTTCCCACATCCAAATTTATTATTGAATTGGTCTAATAGCTACAACCCTTTGTGGTCAGGCATTTTTTTTCTGTCCACATGCCTTTTTCAATGCCATCTGTTTTGCTATGGGATTTAATGAATTACAAGCCAGAGGAGCAACATATAGGGCCAGGAAGACCTGGTTCTTGTAGAACAGGTTTTGGCTTTACTTCAGCCTTTCCCTCTCTCCACTGAAGGTGAATTAAGTAATCTTTGCATGAGATAAAATTACCAGCATTCTTGCCTAACCTTCATAATGAAAGAAGAGAAGGCCTTTTATCTCTTTATTGTAAACAAAGTGATCACAATTTGCTATGGCTTGCAGAAACAGGAAAAAAGAATACCACCACAACTAATGTGGTTTTCGTTTTCTCTTAAAACCCAAAAAACTTGGTAGCCTTAACTCTAGTTCATTATAGCTAAGAATTTAAACTCTGATGGCAGAGAAGTAAGAAATATGTTTATGTCTAGGGTAACAATAGTGTAGCTCCAGATCAATACTCACAGCCACTGTTGGAAGAGCTTCAGTTTTCTCAAAACATCTATATATTTCCCATCTGAGAAAAGGGAGGCTGAGATGGGGCTTGTGGGGGTGAGGCACTCATCCTTTGAGAATTGCTGGTCATGAAACATCTATATTCTTTTCCTGCTATGTAAGGCACAGTGTAGGGATTATGGGGAATAAAAAGGTTTAAAATGTCATCTCTGTCTCAAAAATATAGTTAGGGAGTTTAGACATAATGTCTGAAATTTTAAATAATATCTCTAAACAATCAAAACAAAAAGAGCCCCAAGTAAGAGTTCATGACAGCGAAAACAGCACAACAGAACACATTTAATTATCGATAATTGCTACAGGATGTCAGAGAAATGGAGAGAACATATCATATTGAAGTGGCCTGGAAAAACTCCACGGCAGTACCAAGATTTGAAATAAATCATGTTAGATGGATGTAAAGTCCAAAAAAAATCAATATCTAGAATCACCAAATGGTGCCTTATGAATACTCAATATACTCTGATAATGCACAAGGACTGTCTTGCTCATGTAGTAGGATCAAATCTGGTATGCATTGAATTGAATCAATGCACATCTACAGCCTTTTTCCTCCATCATAATATAAACGTGAGTATGCAAACAGAAACACATTCATTCCTCACATATTTTACAAATATGTCATGCCTGTGGAAGTTCTAATCTTATTGACTTAATCCTTTTGAGACTATTTTTCTGTGACTAAGGATGACCTTAGCTCATCCTTAAATTAACATGTGAGGACCAGATTTTCCAATCGAAATAGAATGACTCATCCAAGGAGAGAAAGTAATTAGATTTCCAAAATGAAGGCTCTTTCCAACAGCCTGTACATCTCACTCTATTAATAAGAATTTATTTATAGGAGTTGTTATTATTATTATAATAATTATTATTATTATTACTATTACTAATTTTAACACTGGAAAGACTGGTTCCATGCGATCTATAATACTGTTACAGGATTATCAAATTTGACAGAAAAACTTCAGATTCTTATTCTATCATATTCAACTTAACCATATGTCCAATGAATATTAAAGCATGCCCACTTTACACTGTGATGTTTCAGGTTCTGCCGATATAATGGCAGTGAGGGGTATTAGGTCTGTGTGTTCATGGAGTCTACAATTGGGTGTGTGTGCGTGCACATGCACACAACATGTGTAGTCCAATAAATAAAGATAATTCAGATTGTGATGCATCTGTTATGCAGAAAAAATGATGGTATGAGTTGATGGATAAAAACTGTTAGGATAGTAGAAATGGGAATGTAGTAAATTTAGCTACTATGGTCACCAAAGATCTCTCTGAGATGGTCACACTGAAACTAAAAATTGAAAAAAGACAGCGATATGAAGATCAAGGGGAGAGCAGTCCAAGCAGAGGAAAGAGCAAATATAAAGGCCCTAAGAGGGAAGTAAATTTGTTCAAGATGGAGCAAGAAAGCCTGTAGGGCTGGAGCAGAGTGAGAAAAAGGGAGTGGTTGGGAAAAAGCAGGAAGATGAAGTAGACAGGCGTTAGACCATGTGAGGTCTTGTGGGTCATGCAAAGGACTCAGTATGCTTGCTTAGGGCAAATATTAATAGTAATTTCATAGTATCCAGGTAAATGTAGTTGAATCAGTTTCTAGGTCATTATATCTTCTTCGTATGTCAAGATAATTACTGGTAACAAACATTTTAGAAACTTATTTGCAACATTTACTAAATATGTAATTTACCAAATCTGAGATTTGTTATTCACACAATTTGATGATTCTATTTTGGCTTAAATAAAAATATGGCATTTTTGCCATACATTTCAATGCTTCCTCCACCAATATTATCTACACAAAAGGCTAAAAACAAAGAAAAAAACCCCTCAGTCACAGAACACTACACGAATCACCTATTTTCAGCTATCTTTGCTCCATCTTATATTCTGTCCTCAAACATAGAGCACCACGGTATAGTTTTAATCATAGCAGATTTATGATTTTCCTTCAGTGCTCTCAAAGCCCATTTAGAGTAGGGTCCTTATTATTTTGTAAGATTTAGTCTTTGGCAACAAAATTTCTCAGCAACTCTAAATGAGCCTGGATAACTGGGCTTCATTGATCACTGCTTGTAACGATTTTCCCCTCTTGTTGACTCAAATCTTCACTTCTTATCAAAATTGGCCTTTCAGGGTAGAAAACGACTTGAGACAAAAAGTAATTTCTGATAAGCAGTAATGAGCCTGACTGCTTCCTACTAGGCTCCTTGGGTGTAAAAATTAGATTCTAAGTATTTTCTAAATAATTTCTGAGAAGTCGCAGGAGGAGAATTTCTCCTTTTAGTTGAGTGTCATTTGGTTGCAAATGAGAGGACACAGCTGTAGGATGGCTAATTAGAGGACTTTAACCTCACCTATGTCTTAACAAAAGCTAGAAAAAAAGACATCTTTCTTCGTTTCTGTATAAAATTTTAAAACTCCCTGACTTGTAGATTTGAATAGGAATCTAGAAAACTTAAAAGGTCAATGACAAGTTAGTGAAATTGAATTTTAAGAATAGATTTTACTTCATAAATTCATGTATTTATGAAATTAAAATAGAAGAACCAAATATAGTATAGTACCAGCTAGTTATCTCAGGTATTGCCACAGAGAAAAAAACAAAACAAAACAAAAAACCCACAACTTTTTAATAGAATTTTCACCAGAAATTGTTTCTATGGTCTAGTATTGGGTTAAGTGGAAGGCTGTAGGGAATAATAGAGAGAATATCTATTGTTTGTTCTGCAGATTTTATGAGGTTTTAAATTTAAATATTTCCTTTCACAGGTATCAGGCATGTCAAACTTAGTACAGTGAATACGGAATTCTTGATTCTCAAGTTCATGATCCCATCTGTTAATACATGGTCTTTTCTAGTTTAGTAAATCATCATATACTCAGTGTCAATCAAACTAAATCTTTCTTGATTCTCCCTTCTTTCAGACTCTCCTTCAATTGCATCCACATTCAATTTATCTGCAAGTCCTATTTAGTCCATAAAGTATATCCTAAGGCTACAATCAAGGAGTTGCTGGGCTGTATTCTCATCTGGAGGTTCAACTGAAAAGAATCTGGTGCCAAGTTTATTCTGCTTATTGGCAGAATTCATTTCCTTAATGCTGTTTGAATGAGAGGCCTGGCTTTTTGCTGACTGTTGGATGAAGGCTGCTCTCAGGTCATAGTGGACACCAGAAATTACTACAGGATATTTATATGTCCTTTCCCCAGGCTTTATCCAACATAGTCACTTACTCCATTGAGCCCAGGATAAAAGTCTCTGGCTCAAGTCTGTTAAGACAGTTTTACTTAATGTACCATTATCTTTACCATTTGACATCACCTAATTACATCGTCACCTTTAACATATTTAATTGGTTAGAAACAGTCATAGGTCCCACTATACTCAAGGGTAAGGGATTACACAAAGGCTTGAACATAGGAGATGAGAATCATTAGGATTTACCTTAGGGTCTGCCTGCCACGTTAACTGATAGTCTCTTACAGTTTATTTTATTGTTTTGTTTTGGCTCATATCTTTATTATTTCTTTTCTTTTGCTTACTTTTGTTAAAATTGTTTTCGTCCCTCCTAGATTTTTTAGGTGGAAGTATAGGACATTGATTTGAGACCATTTTTCTTTCCTAATAAAGGCATTTTGGTGCTATAAATTGCCCTCCAATCACTGTGATAGCAGCATCCTACTCAGTTTTATTTGCCATGTTTTTACTTTCATTTAGTTCAAAATATATTCCAACTTCCCTTTTGATTTCTTCTTTGACACAAAAATCAATTAGAAGTGCACTATTTAGTTTTCAAAAACTTGGGAATTTTCTAGATATCTTTCTGCTATTGATTTCTAACTTGACTCCACTGTGGTCAAGGAATATGCTTTATATGCTTGAATATTTTTTAAATAAAAGATTCATGTTTTACAGTTAAAATATTATCTATCTTGGCAAATATTCCATGAGCACTTGAAAACATCATAAATGCTTCTATTATTAGGTAAAATCTTCCATAAATGTCAATTAGGTCAAATTGATTGACAATGTTGCCATTTTTATCCTTATTTAATATTCATGTTCTGTTATTTATTGAGAGTGTGTTGAGATCTCCAACTATGTTTGTGGATTTGTCTAATTCTCCTCTTATATCGGTTTTTGTTTTTAAGTGCAGAATTTTTTAGAATTATGCTTTCTTGATAAATTGCCCTCTTTGTCTTTAAAAAAATGATACTTTTTATTTGTGGTCATATTTTTTTCCTGATATCAATATAGTTGCTCAGTTTTCTTTTAATTCGTGTTATCATTTTTATATCATTTTACTTTTTATATCATTTTACTTTTAAACAATATATATCTTTATTATATTTTAAGTAAGTTTCCTATAGGCAGCATGTTTTAGATCTTGCTTTTTTATTGTCTGTCAATCTCTCACTTTAAACTATTGACATTTACTGTAATTATTGGTATTATTGGTATTATTATATTTGTCAACCATGCTTTTCTTTGTTTTATATTTATCCCATCTATTCTTTATTTTTCTTCCTTTGTTATTAACTAAATGTGTCCCCCCTCAAATTCTTATAATGAAGCTTTGATCTATGACATGCCTTTGGGAGCTAGAGTTACATTAAGTCATCAGGATGGGGCCCTCATGATTAGCGTCCTTCTAAGAAGAGGGAGAGAACTCTCCTTCCCCTCCACATATTCACACACCAAGGAAAAGACATGTGAGAACACAGCAAGAATGTGGCCATCCTCAGGTCAGAAATAGAGCTCAACAGAAGTTGAATTTGCCAGCACCTTGATTTTGCACTCCCCAGTGTCCAGAACTGTAAGAAATAAATTTCTGTATTTTAGCCACCCAGTCTATGGTATTTTATTATGGCATCCTTAGCAGACTAAGACATTCTTTTTTTACCTGCTTTATTTTAGATTAATTGATTATATTTTAAAATTACTCAAATTTTTATTTTTTGTTGGCTTATTAAGTATACCTCTATTTTTTATAGTGGCTGCTTTGGATTTATAATATATACATCCTCAAAATATTATTAACTTCAAATAATATTATGCCACTTCATGTAAAGTATGAACATTACAACAGCATACACATTTCTCTCTCTCTCTCTCTCTTTTTTTGCTATTATCATACACATTTTTCTTTCTCTTTTTTAAGAATCTTATTAATTTTATTGGGGTGATATTGGTTAATAAAATTATATAGGTTTCAAGTATACAACTCTATTATACACCATCTGTATATCGCATTGTGTATTCACCACCCAAAATCAAGTCTCCTTCCATTATTGTCATACATTTTAAAACCATGTATATGATAAAACCTCTCAATATGTTGGTATTATTTCTGATTTAAATAATCAATTATATTTTAAAGAGATCTTTTAAATAAAAAAAAAATATTTTAATAATATGCTGAATGTTTACCATTTCCAGTGCTCTTCATTTCTTTCTACAGATTTAGATTTTAGTTTCTGTCTATCTGAAAAAAAGTCTATACTTTGGTTTTTGTTTTTGAGAAATATTTCTGCTGGGTATAGGCTCTAGGTTGACAATTTTGCTCTTTCAGTACTTTAAAGAAATTGCTTCTCTGTCTTCTGGCTTGCATTGTTTCCAATAGGAAATCTCTAGTTATTCTTATCTTTTTCCTCTTTATGGGCTCTGTCATTTTTTCTTTGGCTACTTTTAGGATTTTCTTTTCATTACTGGTTTTAGCAACTTGATTATGATATATACCTTGGAGTAATGTTATTCATGTTCTTGTGCCTGGAATTACTGGTGGTTTTATTTTATTTTATTTTGATCTTTGGGTTTATATTTTTTGTCAAATTATAATTTTTCATCCTTTATTTTCTTAAATATTTTTTCTATGCCCCTCTCTCCTTTGAGGAATGTAATATATTAGCTGCTTGAAGTTTTCATATACCTCACTGATGCTATGTTTATTTTTTAATCACTTATCTTTTCTTCTATGGTGCCCAAACTTCTGATAATCACAATATATGTATTTTAAATCTCAGTTATTTCTTATCTCTATGTTTTGTTTAGGTTTTTCTAAATATCACGTTTCTCCTTAACATGCTCATGATACCTTTACTTTTTGTAGCATATGGAATATACATATAATATTGTTTTAATATTCTTGTGTGCTAACTCTTTTACCTGTTTCATTTCTGAGTCATTTTATATTGATTGATCTTTTCTCATAATAATGTGTATTGTCCTGCTTAGTTGCATGTATGAATAAACTTTTATTGGGTGCTTATCATATGAACTTTATATTTTTAAATTGGATATTTTTATATTCTTTTAAATATGTTTGAATGTGTGTGTACATGTATGTACGTACTTATGCATACAGAGATGATGAACTCTCTCTGTGAAAGCATCCTCAAAACCTCATCTCAAGATAGCTCATTGTCTTCTTAATGGGTAGTCTTTATAGACAGTAATCTATCTATCACCCCAGAAATTGGCTTAGCAAAAAATGTTCAAAACACATTTGTGGAATGAAGAAATTGTATATTAGAACCAGAAATACAACTAGAAAACATCAAAATGACAAGTTTCAAAATTACCTTAGATGTTAAGCTATATTCCAGAAAAAAGCTGTGCTACTGTAAGGATCACTAATGGGCAAGAACTCAGTTACCAAAATTGAGACCATATGTACTTAAATTGTACTCTAAAATTCTAAAAAGGCAGAGCTTCATTGCCTTTGATTAATATTTGAGTCTCTAGCACAGATCCAAGAATGAAACCACCATGCTCTCTCTAAATGCTCACTGAGTGCATGAAAAAAAAACTTTTAAACTATATGTTCTCCACTAATTGTACCACAGGTCTTGTATTACTTAGAATGTTAGTTAGGTAGCAGCATGCTTTTCCTCATTTGTTCTTTAGTACTATGAAGCAATGGCTGCCATAATCACTGGGATGTCAGATACCGATGGCTAAAAAGATTATCAATATGGAATGAGCTTTGTAAATAGCATGACTCTCTGCGACTTATCTGATGAAGACTCCAATTTGCAACAGGTGTTTGTTTGGGATCACTCTACTTTGCAGCATCATCTGCATTAACTTCCAAGCTTGTATATGGCATGTCAGAAATTCTGGCTACAGAATGGGACTTGCATGGGCTCTGGATCCTTCTCCTATGCCATCTTTTAAAAAAGAGTTGTCAGAAGTTGTTCTTGTGATAAAGCAAGATGTTTTGAAATAGATCAAACCAGTGACATTTGATTCTGCCTCTTTGTGGAGTGGGGCTATTTGTTTTACTTCATAGAATAAAACTGAAAACTTGCAGACGTGCTATTACTACTTAAAATTGGACTCTTCTCTGAACTCGAACTACAGACAGACCCTAAGTACAATTCTTGGCTCTGTCCTCTCCGTAGGCTACAAAGCTTTTGTACACATAATGAACTCAGACATTTTAATAGCTGATTTGTACCCTTTGGGCCTCTGTTGTCATAACCTCTACTGACTCACTGTGGATTATTATGTGGGGCTTAGCATTGTTGATTTACTTTTTTTATATATCTGTTTCTAAAGTGATAGAAATTGTCACTTCCATTTAGAACACATTTGCTGAAATGGTGCTTTTTTCTAAAGGGCAAGTAAGTAATTTTTATTTAAAATAAATTCATTAAATTTATCTTCTTCATTTGCCTCTACATGACCTTTTGGGAACTTTGAAATTAAATTTTCCCCTAATATTTTACTTTCTAACTTGGCAAATATTGACATTGTTTTAGATTTTGAAGAAAGTTGAAAAAGCCTAGATTTCTTTTCAAAAATCACTTCAACTTCCAAACAAGAAATGATAATAATTCAGAACATATATCTGCTGTGATATGAACTTAACTTTTTCTTTTTAAATAAATTATAAAGGAAAGGGTAAAGATGAATGTAGAAAATAATGAGATCATAAAAAAATCAACTAAAACAAACAGAAACACCCATGAGGGTGATTTCAACTGTAAATATACTCATTTAAAAATGTGAAAGTATTCATTCTGCCATTTAATAAATACTATTATTTGATGTTGGTAAATATAATAAATAACTTAACAGAAATTGAATTATCTATTCTTGAGCAGCCTGAAATAAAACTTCTATTAATGGTAATGACACTAAATAAAGACCTCCCAAATACGCCAAAATAAAGATATAAATCAAACAGAATTTGCTATTTATAACTTAAAATACTTGTTCAGGCTTGATCACATAATCATGTAATAAAACTATTCTAGGAGTTTTAAGGAACATTTTAAAAATTAAAAAAACTTTCCCTGTTAAAGTTCAAGAATGAAGGTTTTTTGTTAAAACGTCATTTTTTAAAATGAAGGAAGAAAGATTTTTATTATAAGCTAATTATATACTACAAAAGCAATAATTACATAGAGTTTTATAATTTGGGGAGGTAACTCCATGTATATCTCCTATAAAGGTAAGTAAAACAAGTATTTCTTATTCCTCCATATAAAGATATCAAATGGAGCCCAAGAAGTGAAGTAATTTGCCCAAATCATATAGACTGTCAAACCAGGGACTCAAACACAAGGCATCTGACTTTGAATCTACTTTTTGGTTAATAAAGAAACACATACCTCCTCAATTCCTGACAAAGCAATGAAAACAGTTTTCTATGTGACTTAACAACATTGAAAGGCTCTCTTCTTTATTTGCTTCATCTTTATTATTATTGATAGGTATTTCTTTAATGTAGTCATTGCTGCTATGGAGAACTCAGGAGTGAGAAGAGCAAGTCGTGGGCCAGGCCTTAAACTGAGAGACCGGTAGGGGAGCGAGCCAGAAAAGACCAGAGTGACAGAAGGTCTATGTATATGCTAAATAAGGGTACCAATTCTAAGTACCAGTGGCTCTCACAAAAAAAAGTGATTAGCTGGGAACTGGAGTGAACAACAAAAAGTTCAATCATTGGTTTTTGTCTTAAGTCAACTATATTGAAGTGTAATTTACATATGATAAAATACACCCATTTTCAGTGTGCTGTTCAATGACCACCAGTCAAGTCCAAGAGCATTTCTGTTACCCCAAAAAGGTCTAGCTAGCTTTTCTGCAGTCAATCCCTCCTCCCATCGTTGGCATCATACAACTACCAATCTGGCAGAATCTTAAAAACTTGGAGAGTAGATAGAGAGGATAAGGAAAACAGTGAGAACAAAGGGAGGACTTAAAACAGTTGAATTTACCAATTGTTAGAATCCCAGGTTATAAGTCTATATAAAATTTCCAGGCAAGGATGAAAGCAAGTTGGGTTTGTTGTGGGGAGGAACAGCCACCTGCTTTCCCATGTAATCCTATCCCTTTCTAACAGTCATTTCCTGGTTTCTCACTCCCTGTCTCATCACAACCCCAGTCCCATCCATTGCTTATATTTAAAGGATGAAAATGACACTTGCAGAACCCTGCCATGTTGGGAAGCTGTACCTTGGTCCAGCTACCATCCTAAATGCCCATGAATCCTAGCCAAGATTTGGCTCAAGTAGTTCTTAAACTTCTGGGGTCACAGATCTCTTTGAAGAAGCTTTTGATCCTCCCTAGTAATACAACCTTAATACTCAATTTTGCATTCAATTTCAGGTGGTCCACAGGGTCCCCCAAATCCATTCATGGTATCTAAGGTGTGTCCTTGGTCTTCAGCATCAAACCTTTCCATACATAATCTTGCATTTCTCAGCATCTTCCTGCTCTGGGCATACCAAAAAGCAGTAACTTTTACTATACAAAAAGGAATCAGGAAAGCTTCGGCATCACCACTTTTAAAATCCCACACTAACACTTTCTCTGCAAAGTGTTTTGGGGCTTTTTTGACACCTGATCTTTCCTTGTGTTGAAGGTGAAAATTTCCCACCACTTTACACAAGAAACATTCTAAAAAAAGACTTGTACTGTTATGGAGTGATGTGCAGCTTGATGAAAAGCAATGCAGCAAAGGGTAGACATTCCATGGTTCCTCTTAGTCCTGTTTTCTCCCCAGTAGCAAGGGGTATAATGTTGAGAAAATCATAAACTTCTCTGGGTATCTCCAATATCCTCATCTTTCAAATGGGAAGGGATTGTATCGAATAATGCCTTTGAGCTCAATGTTCTAGGATTCCATATCCTCTTCGCCTAAGTCAAACTACTCTTTCTCCTTTATAATTGATATAAAATATGCTGGACTCTTGCGGTCACCTAATTAAATACCCAACATATACACACAAAACATCCAGACATTTAAAAAGCCCCTAAAACTAAGAAGTGATCTGGAATGTAAATGGCCAGGAGGATCCAGTTTCTAAGGAATCTACCTCCATTAAGCCATTCTCTCACAGATATTCCCTTTCAAGGGGCTCACAGTAAAAGAATGCTCTGCTTTAGGGACCACCTGACTATAAACACACTAACAAGGTGACATTGAAAAACACAGTGATGTCTTGTGACAAGCATACTGGGGTGGAGAGAAGCTATGCCAAGGATCACCCTACCCCAATAAATATGTCTTGAAAAAAAATGCATGAAAAGAAGAAAATACTGTTACATTATCTGGGCACAGAAGGGGGAACAGAATGTGTTAGATATTTTAGTTTATTTTAACTGGGACTATCTGATTTATTAAATGTGCATTTAAGGTGAGCCTCCCTTGGGAGGTTCTTTGCTTGTGCAATTGGCACTGAATTTGTTCTATCTGCTTCATTTCTAATTCTATTTTACAAAGACAATTAAAATGGTGCCAAACAGTCTTCTATGCACAAGAGGTCAGCCACTTCTCAAAATAACTTTCTCTGTCTTCATAGTTGTGACTATGATGCATCTCTGGGAGTTTCCCTAATTCTTTGTAACACTTAAAAATAAGTACTCTGGGACAGCTAAACACATAACTTGTCATCTAAATATGCATTTAGAGACTTCTAATACATATTATAAATATGTATTTAGGGATTTTCTTACAAGGAATAAAGAGCTTTATAATAACTCCTTTGGAAGGATTGTGTTCTATTGCATTATATGTGTTCACTCTCTTTAAAAATTCATGATATTTTCCTGATAGACCAGGATGTCTGATTAGAGATGGTAACAGGACACTGTCAGTGAGCCATGGAGAATCTCAAATTCCATACGTGATACTAAGCACCCTTCTTCATAAAGACAAGGTATGTGGTGAGGCGCTCAGGATTCTTTGTTGTCGTTTTTTTTTTCTTATAAATAATGCAATAATACATTGCTCACATGTCAGCCCATAAGTGGGCAAACACAATCCACATGAAGTGGGTCATCCAGGTTCAAGGCAATCTGTGAGAGGAAGCCTTCCCACAATTCTAGTTAGGAGATGGAACCTGCTGTCAGGTGCAGACAGCTGAATGCAGCAAGTTCCTACGTAGGATCCTGCAACCCCTTCCCCAGTCAGATCCTTTTGGCTCTGGGCACGTACACCTTACTATTATTTAGAGCAATGGATACCAGCATTTTTTATCATATACCCCATTAGGAAAATATTTTTGTGAACATATCTTCAGCATACATATAGTCATTAACTTGTAAGTTGTATATATTGAATGTTAAAGATTATTCATGTTTTCTACTAATATTTTTCTCCATGTTTCAATAAATTACCAGGTTCATGGATTGAGAGAAGTCAGCTCAGATAGGGAAGCATATCTAGGACATTTCTTGCTTCACAACAGTCACTTCAAAACACGCATAGAAGGAAGTCAAAGCCTGCCATGATAGCAGCAGATGCCAGCCATTCTCTCTGATCACAAGAGAAGCTGCAAATGGGGCAGAGGGTGAGTTTCCATCTGCTTGGGGCACTGGCAGGGGCTGTCCCAGAACAAAGTTGACTCCAGTGCCATCATTGGAAGACAATACCATTTGTCAAACTCGGTGGCTTCTCTCGACAGAACAGGTGCCTTGACAGTAAGCACCCTCTCGTGAGCAAGGAAAAACTCTAAAGTAAGGTTCTTCCTTCAGCCTTGCTTGCCTCTTTCTGCAAACATTCCCATCTCTGGTCACCGTATTAAGTCCCCACAGCCCCCTTTTCTTTCTCGTCGCAATAATGAGGCCATGCTACCAGAAAAATATTGTGCTAAACAGATTCATTCTTCTTTTTATTTGACAAATGGTATTGAGCTCCAATAATGTACCAGGTTGAGAAACAAATGATTGATGCATTACTCTTCTGAGAGCCATGTGCTTAAAGAGTGTCCCCTTTGCTAATGGTTCAGGTGTCAGTAACAAGACTTACCAAGTGCTACCAAGACAATGCCACAGACCACTAAGATTCCACTTGCAGGCTGGCCCATCAGCTGAGTCCAGATCATACTAAGATTATATTTTCTAGAAGTGAACCAGCTTTTTTCTATTCAGTTGTCACAGAGACATGAGCAAAGATCATGGCCCAGGATTCATGCTACATTAGGATTAATGCCTATGTGGGTGATATGTAGAGAGGAGTACAAGATGATAGAAGGTCAGCGAGGTCAATTCAGAGATGTACAACAAGACAACATCAACAAGGTAGCCAGCCCGCATGAAGCTAACATTTTTGCATTCATCCAATGTGTAACTTCTGCGGCTCTCAGAAGTGCAGTGTAATTGGGTGGATTTTTTGGTTTCTCTTCGGGTATCTTAGCTTTAGCCCCACCCTGAAAGGACAACATTGAGCACATTCTTTTGGGGAAGGAAATATTCCATGCAGCTTGAATAGGGTGGGTATTTGGGGTCATTATACCTGAGGGGACATTGGTTTTAAGATCCAGCTTAATTGTCAGGTCATTAATTCATCAACCATTCATTAAGAGCTTCTCTGAACCATGAATAGCAACAGAGGCCCAAAGTAAATAAGGTACAGGCTCTGCCTATAAGAAGCTTGCAGTAATTTAGGGGCAATAGAAGTTTAAATTCATAATAATAAAAAGAGAAATGTGATAGCAGGTGTATGTCATGTTCAGTAGAGGCAAATGTGAAAAAGATATTAATTATGCTTGATGGGAATGCTTCCAAAAGCAAATACTAACAGATCCCAGAGGGTTTTGAAGAATAAGTGACAATGCCAGAATGCTAAAGGGTGTGAGATACGCTACTGGAGGAAACAACATGCCAAAGAATGTGGCACAAATGGAGAGCTGTACATAGTTCAATATGTTTGCAGCATGGGCGTCTTTAGGAATACAGCTGGAGAAAGAGGCTGGGCAGGTAGGCAAGGAAAAAATCACAGAAGGCCAAGTATGTCATGCTGAGATTTCTGAACTTTATAGGTGGGAATTATTAAAGGTTTCTAAGAAGGGAAATGTATTTTATAATGGATTGGGCCTGTTGAACTCATTATCACTTTGCTGAGTATTTCAAAATAGGAATTCTCAAATTCGCTACAACACAAATGATATATGATATTCCCATTTGCAGCATTTTTCCATAAAACTAACATTATAACTGAGGTAGGCAGTTATGTTTAACTTCCAGCATACCAGCTGTACCTCCATTGCCTTCTCTCTCTTTCTGAAAGAATCTGTTGGATTTTAAGCAAAGGAGGGTGAGTTTACTATAAAGATAATATTGAAAATAAAAATAAACCATTTATAAATTTTGCTACTGAATTACTATGAGTAATTAAATACCTGCACTACATCAGATTGCTACCTGTCAGTGTCTTATGACAACAAGTGGCCACTACTATTTTAAACACCTATGTACATTGATAGTTCCTATCTTAAAAAGTCTAAATACCCATTTTGTTAATTGAAGAACTGAAGTTTATACATAACTTCTCTATACAGTGTATACATATAACTTAGCAATGCAGTCACAGAACATAAGAATGTGCACTTGGTCATCCCTGGGACCTGCAAAGAACAGAGCATCCCATGAACACCCCCACTGGTGCAGGCTGGCATCCCCGAAGACCAATGGCTCTTTCTCCCAGGTTGCCCTCACAGCAGGCAACAAGTTGTCACTGCCCTCTCCTAGAAGTGATTGGTACCTCCCTGTTCGACCTAGCAGGGGTCAGACGGGCAGGCTGTGAGAGAGAAGTAAACCAGACAGGCAAATGGGGAATATGAAGAGCAGAGGGTGAGTTAGAAATGAAGGAAATTTACAAATAGGATAGAAAACAGTTGTGCACAGCTATTGATTTTCTCTTACATAAGGATTAAATACTTTCCTTTAGGGCAGGGGTCCCCAGTGCACAGACCAAGGACCGTTACTGGTCTGTGGCCTGTCAGGAACTGGGTCACACAGCAGGAAGTGACTGGCAGGTGAGTGAGCAAAGCTTCATCTGTATTTGCAGCTGCTCCCCAACACCAGCGTCACTGCCTCAGCTCCACCTCAGGTCATGAGGCATTAGACTCTCACAGGAGCACCAGTCCCTGGTGCCAAAAGGTTGGGGACCACTGCTTTAGGGGGACTGCTGTTCATTTTTTGTTGAATCCAAAGTACTTCTATGTTTTAATTCCCATCCCCCAAGTCTATGTCGTGTTACCAGAAAGTGCTGGATGTAATTTGTGTCAGAGGTGAGCCATCTCACTTTCTGAATATAACGTGAAACTAGTAATATTTGTCACATATATAGAACTTGAATGGGGTACATGAACATATGCTGAGAGGGAGGAGGATATGCATTGACTTCTAAAAGACCACCTTTTTTTTTTTTTTAAGTTGAAAATTTGAACCAGAATTGTAAAACTTAAAAAATGGGGGTGGGGTGGGGTGGGGTGGTGATAACTCCTTTACAAAACTGGAAAGCAGCAATGGTAATACATAAAGAGAAAGAATAACAGGCAGCTGCTAAATTAGTACTAAGGAAATTAAAACTGAGTAACCAAGTACTATGTGAATAATACAAACTGGTACACACCGTAATTGCCTAATGTGAAACAGAAGCAGGTAATATAAAACCGTGAGCAGGGAGGGACATGTTAAAATGCAAAGCGTTGACACACTAACTGTGGCAGAAAGATGAGTGAATTTTACTTATCTTCTTCTTTTTCTCATTTTCCACAAATTTTCTTTAATGACAGTATCATAATAGTATGATACTACATAAAAACTTAACTATTTTAACAATCTGAGGACAGGAATTTTGTCTTATGCGCAGAAATTTTGTACTTTCCCCAACAAATAAACTAATCCAGTTGCATCCTGGATGCAACTAATCATCTGCCCCATTATATTGACATGTACTGCTTATACTTAAAGGACTGAAGATAAAGAAGCTTATCCTTGACATCATCGAAAGCTTATCTTGGCATCATGGGCGTTATCTTAGTTTAGTTAAAGAAAATCAACTGACTCAACACTCTCAGCTGTTCTTCACTCTCTAGTACTTTATTGAAGGCTTATATATCCCATCTCCATCAACAAGGCATTCCTACTCATTTTAGATTACACTAATGTTTTCCTTTTTGAATATCCAAAGCCTAACTGTCAATACTACTTATCTGGGGTTTACAATCTACTTTGCATTGTTAATGACTGTGTGTGTTGACTACAAAGTTCCTGAGACTTTGCTATACCTCTCTGAATTTCTCTCCAGTGTCCTGTATGTTGTAAGCAGGCATAAGGGAAATGGTTCACGGTAGAGTCACTGATGAGAGAGACGATGGCATACTCATTTACATTTTAGCCAGGTGCAGCTCATATCCAGAATGAAGGTGTGGGTGACGCTAAAAAGTAAGTGAGCCTAAGATTGGGATTCTGACTGCACCTGAGAGACACTGTGACAGTGCCTGTAGATCACTCATTTGCTTCTCATCCTTATTTACTCTTTTTTCACTTACTTTCTTCTAGAAATAGTGGGCTATTTGTAAAAGGTAATGTTTTCAGATGTCCTGAGAAGACAAATTTCCATGGTAGGCTGCCATAATTAATTAATTTCCTAAAACTACCTGATTAGCATGTACCCTTTACTTAAAAAACTGAAGGATTTACAAGTTGCTAAAGTTTGGTAATTATATCTTGATGGAAAACCGTCTTTTAATGTTTTCTCTAAAGGCTTACATTAATGTTTTTTTCAGTGTGTTCTAGTTATTTATTACTGTATAAAAATCGCCCCAAAACTTAGAGGCATAAAATGATAAATTTATTATTTTCCCATAATTTTTGAGAGTTGGGGGAATGGGGAGAGCTCAGCTGGGTGGTTCTGGGTAGGCTTTTTTTTTGTGAGGCTGTTATCAGAGAGTGACTGAAGCTGGGGCAGTAGGTACTAGAGCACTAGGAGCTGGTCAGGCATCCCTGTTTATGTAGCCTCAGGACTTCTCCATATGGTCATTCTACATGGGCTAGTTTGGGTTTCCTAACGGCATGGTGGCTTCAGAGCAGTCAGCCTGTTTAAATGGTATTCAAAGGCTTTAAAAGAGTCACTTTCACTAAACAAAGTGGAAGCTGCGTCGCCTTTACAACCTCACCTCAAAAGTCACTTTAACTTTCTCTATTGGCCACCAGTCATAACAGCTTGCCAAGTTTCAAGGAGAAGGGCACAGACCACTTCTCAATGGGAGACATGTCGGAATGGGAGATGTTGTTGTGGCCATCCTCAGAAATACCATCTGCCACCAGGTGACATATTTATCATTGCATGCCATGTGATCAGTAATCGTTTTAATTTGCTGCATTGGAATGCAGTTTTTCACCATCACTGGCAGAAGAAAACTAATTTTTCTAGTCAGTGCACTCTTTTGTAATAACCTGAAATGACTCCTTGTTAATGTAGGATTAGCCTGCCTGTTTTGGTTCGGAGAATGCTACTTGGTACACACACCTCAGGTTTAGAGGGAAGAAACAATAAACAATAACTCTAGTTCATTTGGAATTCTTAGAGATTTATAGGTTTTATGGTTCTGATGCGTGGCAGCAGGATTTCCTTATTTCATAGCAAAGCTTTTTCTATTCAGAGAGTGAACATCCAGAAAAGGTAACTGTTATATTGTAGCTGAGGGCCAAGGCAAATGCACTTCCAATCCTAGCATTTCTGATCTAGCTCATAACATTAAGCAAACTTGTATAGCACTTTTTCACCCTAGAAGGTGGCAATTAACCCAAACAATGTCAATTTGTAATATTTAAAACCTTAAACTTTTGGTAGTACTTCTACAGGTGTTGTTTCTTTATACTACAACTATCTAGGGCAGACTTTTCTCTCATTTGAATAATGAGAAAACAGATGCACATGAAGCACAAGTAACTGACCTAGGTTGGGTGGCTAGCTGGTGGCAGAGAGCAAGACCCTCAGCTGTAGGCTAAGGCTCCTTTCTGTTCAGCTTTGTGGGGTAAAGCAGGTGTAAACCTTTCTGTGACTACAGAGAAATAGGGGTGGTAGCTGTCTCCCATTTTTGTACATTATAAAGGGTATCCTTTCAAAGTGTGGTTATAGCCCACTCCCCTCAGAGAAAGAAGAGGTGAAATGGAGTCTCGGGGGTGAAATGGAGTCTTGGGGTTCTAAGTGTCTCAAAAATTGCCAGGTAGGTCACAAACCTTGGGAACATTGGTGATTCTCAGGTACTGGTGAGTACTATACAAAGATTATTAATGGATTTTAACTAAACTTCAGTGAAAACATTGTCAGTGTATCATGAATACAATGTTTGCTAGCCTTTTAGAGACTCTGAAATCTATTTACTCCTATTATAATGAATGAAATCAGGATAAATTTTAGCTGTCTTTATAATGTTAGAAATTGTACACCATGAAGAAGGTGTAATAAATTTGCTGGAAAGTGTTCACAGTTCATGAGTTAAACCTTGGCTGATTATCTCATTCAGTTATACTAATATCAATAGTAAACTAAGGAATTTGGGTTGGCAAGTGACCTTTCAGCGTGGAAATGTGACTTCTCCCCTTCCACACTCCATCCCTCCTGACTGAAGAAACCACATGGAAATCAGCCTTAGAAAGGCTACAAACGCTTTGCTTTACTCTTTGGATTGAAAGGTTATTAACAGATATTCATAATATATCATGGTTTGGAACATATTCAAATCAACCTTATTGAAAAAATAAAATGTACTGGCTATGACTCCATGAAACATTTGAGTACATGGAATCTTCCAAGGCCAGTTTTTTCAGTCAACTGGGATCTGCTGTCGCCAAAAATCATGCAACGTCTATGGTTGAAAAGACAGCTGTGCATTTTGAAACTCGTGCCCATAAACATTTAAAAGACAAATGGTATATCAAGCTATTATATAAATGATATTGTGTCTACATTCCTTTACAGTAATAAACATATCATTTATCTTTCTTGTTGTAACAAGAACATTCCATTTTATCTTTGCTTTGGTCATTTCTCACTACACATCATTCTCATCCTCCCTATTTGCATTACACATTTTTTTTTATTCTGACTTTTGTCCACTTTAGTTTCTTTCCAACACTTCTTTGCTCCATATTTACCTTTTCTGTTTAACCTGTCTTTCACTTTCCAGATCATTATTTTTCCATTAGATGTCAATTATAAGGTGAAGATATATTTTTAAAAATGCATATAATAATAATAATAATAATAATAATAATAATAATAATAATAATACTATTAATATTTTGTGCATTAGAAATGATTGCCCAGGCAATAGAGTAATTTGTCATGAAAGGCATGTGATCTACTTAGGCCACATAGCTCATATATACTTAAGAAAGACCTAAACAGAGTTGTAAACAGATAGAAATAGAATTATGTAAAGTGAGGCTTAAAGGCTAAGAGAGCATTACTGATGATTAAGCTCACAGGGCTGCCATGGAAAGGTAAGTGACAAGCAGAGTGTTGGAGAGGTGGCAAATGAAAGAAGGAACAAATTACATACAAGTTGATGATAAATAGATGAGCTTGGTTGTAGTGTTTGGTCTTCTAAAGGTCAAGAAAAGAACTATAAATGTGAGTCCTAGTAAGAGGTTATTCTGCAGATTCCATAAACAATTCCCACCTTCTTTTTCTATTTTCCTTTGATATGCTAAACTATTCCAAATACACATATTATAAATTACCTCCAAACCCTCAACACTAATGTCTTTCATCTGAAACAACCTGGCTGCATTTTTTTTTTTTTTTTTTTGGTCAAGAAAATGTCATCAGAGGTCACCAACAACCTGACCAATTTGCCTATTTTCTGTTCTTGCACTCAGCCACTCCCATTTAGACATCATTCAACATTATCTCCTTGGCTTTATCTTCAGAAACATTGTACATTTGTGTTACTTTCTAATTTGATGCCACCAAAGCCATTCTCAAAAAGTGGTCCCCATCTTTCCCTCACGCATGAGTGGTGGTTCTGTTCCGAAGATGAGCTGGGGGTCTTGTGCTCTTTCCTCACTGCTCTGTTCCTTTCCGACCAACAATTCCCACAGTCCCACCAACATGTTTGCATCTGACCCTCACAATTCAGTCCTCAGCCCAGTATTTCTTACTGACTGCAGCTTGTTGTCACACAGAGTTCTTGCCAATATCAAGTGAAATATAACCACAACCACGTTCATTACAAAATCTCTATTCACAGTTTATGGCAAACACCCACTTTCATGTCATTTTGCTCGGCTTTACTGATGGTAATGATAACATCCCTCCTCCTTGTGTCCTTACTCCTGGGAGGCCATCTTTAAGTTTTCTCTTTAATTTCTTCATTCTGCCATATCCTTACATTTCTCTCTCTTGTATGTCTTACAGGCAGACGTTCCTTCCTCTATTTCAAAAAGCACTGTCTTCATCCCATCTTTTAACACATTCACAACTGTCTTAGAGCATTCATCACCTCCCTGATTTCTATCCCTCCTTTTCTTCTCCCAAGTTCAATTTACTTGTGAGCAACTTGCTTTCATGTAACTCTCCAGATTCATCACAATATGTGCGCTCAATAAAAGCTGGAGGTTAACAATTCCTGTCACTTGAGACTATCTTGGTTACGTTGTGTTTTTTTTTCCCTCTTTTTCCTTTATTGCTTGGAATGCTTTTTCAAATGAACAACTATCCTCTTTGTATTCAAAGTCCTCTTGGCAATTGTGATCTTCTGGAAAAAAAAATTAATAGTGTTTTGGTGAAGGATGTTTAAAAAAATAAGTGAGTCTGGTTTTTTGAGAGCTCACAGTTACTTTTTATCTTATTTTTATTGTCTTTTTAACTTGGCCCTGGGGCAGAAATTAGGTATAAAATGTTCAGTCATGAGAACAGCATCGGCACTGTCTACTTTTTTAGCTCTGCCTTTGCAAAGTGAATGGAAATCCTACAAGGAAAAGCCTGTAATGAAAAGATACACCGTGGCCAAAAGGATCTTGTGCAGATCATATTATCGCTTAGGTCACATGATAAATTCTCTCTATAGGGAAGAGTTCACACATTCATAGAAGTACATCCAAAATTATAGTGTTGGCACAGCTCAGGCCAACTGCATCAGTTGTTTCTAGTAACTATATAAACAGAAGCATAAGATCTTGAGCAGCCTATAATTAAAGACTTCTAGAGAACTGATCTGTATAAATGCAAACTGTAAGTATTCTGTTTATATACATTTTAAAAAAAGAAGTGAACTGACTCATAAACATTACTAAACAAGTATACAAACTAATTACTTCTTGGTACATAGCTATTATTTGATTATAAAAATAAAACACTGATAATAAAATAATTTCCAGTGTATATGCTTAAATTAATTGGCATAGTGCTTTAATTATAACTTGAAAAGATTACAAAGTGATTCTCTTTTATTGCATAGGAGTCAGAAATTTGAAATTCACAAAAGCTCCATTTCTCAGATGACTTTTCAGATTCTCTCTAAATTGGTAGACTCAAATGATTTTATTCTTTCTCCTCTCACTCTTTCTTAAAATGTCACCCCACCACTCCAACCGTTTACCTTTTGCATAGTATTGCTGAAAGATAACATCACCTCAAATGCATTCATGCTGTAAATATTGATGCACATGTATTGTGTTACAGATACTGTTCTAAGCATTTGGGATACAATAGTGAGCCAAATCAACAAAAACCCTCTCCCACATAAATTTTATAATCTAGGGTAGAAAAATAAACAGCAAATGAAATGATGGAGAAAATTAAGTGATAAGCAGAATTAGATATACCAGGGTAAGGACAAGGGCCAATAATGAGAATAGGCCACATTAAAGACAGATTTGAGCAGATGTGAAGGAGGTGAGAGAGTTTTTCTTTTTTTTTTTTTTTTTCCTCCCTGTGGAAAAAAACATACTTGGCAGAAAAAAAACAGTAAGTACAAAGGTCCTGGGGCAAAAGCATGTCAGGAGAATTTCAGGAATGGCAAGACTAGTGTGAGTGGAGCAAGAAGGAGGAAGATTTTATGAGAGAAGAGAAGAGTAATAGAGTCAGATCCCATAGGACATAATAGACTGTTATGAGAATGTTGGCTTTTTACTGTGTATGAGATTAAATTTCATTATGGGATTTTGAGTTGAAGGGTGAAGGAATCTTATTTATATTTTGGAAAATCACTCTGGCTGCTATGTTGAGACAGGTTTTAGAGGATCAAGAGAGGGAGGAGAGAGAAAATTTGAGAGGTTACTGCTGTCAAGAGATGATGGCAGCTTGTACCAGAGAGGCAGTAATGGAGGTGGTGAGAAGTGGTAAGAATAAGAATATATTTTGAATATAGAGTTAACAGAATTTTCTGAAAGATTACATGTGAGATGTGAGAGAAAAGAAGAGTCTAGGATAGTTCCAAGATGTTTTGGTCTGAGCAACTGAAATGCAGAAGGCTTCAAGTTGAATACATTTGGAGGTAAAGCTCAGAAATTCACTTTAGGATATAAAAAGCCAAACAATTCATTCTTACTATCCAAATTTGTTAGCAGTTATAAATCAGAAGTCCCTGGAATGAGACTGCTTTTAGAAGCCACCCCCTAACTTATCACAGATTTTGCTAGAACATTAAGTCACAACAACAAAAAAAACTTCTACTCTAGGCTCATGAATTAAAGAGATTTTTAAGGTATTATTTTTGGTGTTTTCAAAGCAAACAGTAGAGAGAGCGGAAATGTGGTCTATTGTTTAGAAGAAAAATTAGTCCCAGGGTTTTTATTTTGTCTCATCTCTAGGAAAAAGAAAATTCATAATTATAGCAAATTAGCTGAATCATCCACATTGGCCTATGACTCAGACAAATCAATGCTGTACAAGTCTCTTGAAGGAGGTTCTCTTTTAGTCAGAAGAAATGAAAGTGATTAAGAGCCCGCCAGGGAGGCTGGTATCAAAGGTGAAAGACCGACTCTTTTTAATAGCAAACTAACTAGACACTGCTTAGTTCCTTTGCTAATTTTAGACTATTGTGGGTGGGAAATGTTTTGGGATGAAGAAAGAGAATTAATATTATGTATGCAAATGTGCCGAGGGAAATTTATACAAATGATTTTCCATTAGAGTGGAACTAAATATACAATACTTTTCTAAATGCCTGTAAATGAGTAATAATTTTGACATTGATTCACTCAATAGTAAACAGTTATTATTACTTACTATAACCATGGATTGTGTTAGTGGTGAGGGTTAAAAAACAGTAAGACATGATGCGTGCCCTCAGGATCGATGTGGGCTTTCCCAGTTCCTGAGTAGGCTAGCTGTTCCTTGCAATCATCTGAATGGATACATGACGCAATTGGCTAACTGGCTGTTTGACTGAGGCAACCCCTGGAAACTCTTCTTTCAGGGTAAGGAAAAGACCCTCTTTATTGTCCAAGCAATCATTTCCATAGCACTTTTTTATGTCATAGGATTCAAAAAATTAAATTGCTACTTTAAATATTTTAAAAACATATTAATAACTCAGAGTCTATTAAAGCATCACAAATAGTATCTGTATTAGTCAGGCCAGGCTAACAATGACATGGCAACAAACAACCCCCAAATCTCAGGTCCTTACCACAGAAGTCCAATCTTTATTTATACAACATATCATATGCAGAGGGCGCTCCTCTCTAGAATTACTTAGAGACAGAAGCGCAGGGGTATTCAGTCTCCTCAAGGGATAAAAGACCAGTTCATTGAGCATGGATTTCTTACTGCCTCAGCCTGAAAGTGACTTATGCCTCTTCCCTTCACAGCCAATAGGCCAGAGCTAATGGCAAAGGTACTGGGAAATACAAGGAATATTTGGTGAGTACTCTTCTTTTTCAATCATCTTTTTATTTATTTTGAAGGAAACAAAAACACAATAAGTGACTTGGGAATAGGGTTTTAGTGACCCAGTGAATGACTCTTCTTTAAAATGTATACAGAAGTCAGTAGAAAACCATTAAAAGAAAAACTTTCTAAATGTTTAATGAAAGTTAGACAAAAGGACCAACTTACTCCAGTCAGTTAGTGCTTCTTCCCAGAAAAAGCCCAATCTAAATCTTGCCTCTCTCAACAGATCAGAATAAGACAAACCAAGCCAGAACATTCTGGCAGGCAGCAGGCTCAGTACCTCCCTTAGTTAAGTGATGAGAAGGAAATGAATCTGGCCCAACTGTGTATGGAGCCACACACCCTCAGACTTGCCATGTGAAGTTCATTTCTCATCAAGGCCTTTGAGAGTGCATGTTTCATGACACAAGGCATAGCTGGAAAAACAGAGTTTCTACCACTTCAGGAGAGCCAAATTTTATTATAGAACATGGAAATGGAGTGAAGGCAGAACATACCCTATGTTATTCATACTTTGAAGGATTATGGAATGAAAAGAGGAATCAATTGTGTAAAAACCAGGCTGTTTATACTATACTGACCTCACAGAAATTTCAGATTGTTGTTTAGAATATTTCCCTCTTCATTCAGAAAAAGGTCTTTTAAAGTTTGACCTTC
Organism: Cynopterus sphinx; assembly: GCA_030015415.1. Lineage (NCBI taxonomy): Eukaryota > Metazoa > Chordata > Mammalia > Chiroptera > Pteropodidae > Cynopterus > Cynopterus sphinx. The sequence continues at coordinate 91,324,356 of CM057384.1, read as the reverse complement.
CAGGAAAAGCCCAGCTTCCCTACTGCCTACTCTAACCACAAAATCTATGAACAGTAAGGCAAAGTATAAAAAAGGGACTGAAACTTGAACATGATGTTTCCAACATGATTAAGTTTAAAATCTGGCCATTCTCCACTAACTTACAATCTAGTGTTTTATTTTGAACATTTATTATCTTCCTTTGGGATCAAAAAAAAAAGCTGTCAAAAAACTGTTTCTCTCTCTCTCTCTCTCTCTCTCTCTCTCTCTCTCTCTGTGTGTGTGTGTGTGTGTGTGTGTGTGTGTGTGTGTGTGTGTGTGTGTTGTTTTTGATGACCAGCTGTGTTTAGTCCCTTGTAAAGGTCAAAAGAAGGTCCTTTTTTCTTCCCATCTGGCATATTTATTACAAAGAACACACTGATATAAACACACATATTCCTCTTGTGCACTAGATCTTGCCCTTGGAGTGATTCCGGGTTAGTCAATGGGCCCTCACATATGATTCAGAGAGAATTATGCCATGTGGGACCACACATTATCCATTTGTAGAATAAATTCTATATTTCAGATCAGATACTCTTTATGTGCTGTGTAGAATACAAAGTTGGATCAACACAGACTTGACTCACAAAGTGGTTTCGGTCCAATAGTCTATCATCTGTCTTTAATCAATTATTCTAAAGAATGGGGGAGTGGGGACTTATATTTATATATCACTACTCATGGGGGCAATCACAATGAGGAAAACAGCAACAAACTGCCAAGATGACATGTATCAAAAAGACAGAGGGATGGAAGATGGAAGAAGGAAAACATATCTGCTTTGATTCAGATAGTTTATTCCTTTAGAGCCAGAACCCCCCACCCCTCGCTCTGCTTCAGTTTCACACCACCTTCAGCCGGTTGAGTATCTCAATCTGGATAATCCAGAATGCACCCACTTCTACAGATTAAACCCTTATTCCTCCAGACTGCTTCCTCCAAACTGGCCTCTTCTGTCCATGTTTTCAATATTCATCACCACTTGAAACTACAGTTATCTCATTTTTCCCCTTCTCCTTCAGCCCGCAAACCTAATTACTCTGCCTAATTTTATCACATATCATTTCTGTCATCCTTTAACAATTCCACCATCTTAACTGAGGCCTCATCATTTTACACCTAGAATGTTGTCATAGTTTCATAGTGGCTTTCTCACTTTTATTCTGCTACCTCTACACCATCATTTATGCTATTAGCTGACTTTTTTGGATGCTGGAATTTATGAGAACTTATGTCCTTGCTGAAAATTTTAACATTTAGAATTTTGATGTAATTATTGAATGCCCATCTTATAGTTTGCATTTTCAAAAGCATAAGCAATCTCTGGACAGAATGCGACTCTCACAGTACAAATGACTTGTTTCTTTTAATCTTTTCCACAGTTTATAATTGAATTGATTTTGACATCTAAACTATATTTTATGTTTAAACCGTTATGCCTTGGAAAGAGATTAAGAGTTAACCAGGGATTCTGAGGCTGTGATAGTGTTCTTCTGTTTATGTATATCAGGCTCCTCTTATACTCCACCCACAACTCAGTGAGTTCTTTTCTTATTAATCTTTAATCTTAATTCCAGAATGTGTGACCCTTGAAACACTGGATTGCAATGTTTGACAGAAAAAAGTTTCCAGTAAAAAAAAAAAGCAAGAGATATATGAAATGCAGCAATTATACAAATATCTATACAATGGGTCAATTTTTATTAAAGTCTAAAGTGTAATATTTTGAGGCAAAAATCATTATTAATTTTAGCTTCAGAAGCTTATACTGGATACAAAAAGCCATATAAGCCTCTATTTTTGCATTTATTGCTGTTATTCTGCATGACAAGCCGTTGTTTAGATGACACATTTTATAATAATGATACTTGGCTATGTCTAAGAATCAAGAAATATAAAATCTTTTATTAATATTCTAGTAATGCAAATGATTCAAGGACTTGATTCAAACATGTTTGCACTGCCCATAAAAAGAGCTTAGCAAAACAAATTAAGAGTACAATTAAGAAGGAAGTGATAATATTTAAAATACTAAAGAAACTAAATGCTAAAATACTAAATTACCATTGGTAATCATAAATCATAGTTTATTTATAGCTTATAAAGAGTGATTTATCACTCTGTCTCAGCACTTAGCCCACTGTCTGGTACAAAGGCTCAGAAAACTTTTGTGGGGAGTCCAGTTTTTGGGTTTTTTTTTGAGTACCATTTATAAATTATAGGTGAATCATGTTACTCATTTTAAAAAAAATAACTCCTTAAGTTTTTGACAAATCACTGATGGAAGTTGATGTTTTTACAAATAATTTTTCACTTTTTAAAAATTCATGCCTCACCAAAGCAAAAAGGACTTAAATTTGATGATTCAGAATTTTTGTTTTACTAAGCTGAATTGTTTTAATTTGAAAAACACAGTAGTTCTCCCTAGAGTTGCCTAGACTAATTCATAATTTAAAGTGGTTAGGTTTTGATTTGCTTTTTCATCCCAAGTGTGGTTACATGATCTTTATAGCACATTTGCCTATTATGCTTCCTCTCAAACAAGGCCAAGTCACTTCATGTTTTTTATTTTTGGCCTATCACTTACTAACTCGTGTGTGTGTGTGTGTGTGTGTGTGTGTGTGTGTATTTATACATAAGTATCATATACATGTTTTACATATAAAAATAAAAGGGGGATAGAGACTAAATCAAAAAATTGTCAGCTTTTAATTAGAAAATTTCTCCCCTTTTCTAAAATTCACCAGCCTAAACTCTGGTGCTCTTTATTTGTTTTATTAATCCATATTTAAAAGTCACATTTTTTCAGGGAAACACTTTTCATACCTACCCTCTGTTCTTATCTCTACATTTAAAGATAGAAGATGTAAGAATCAAATCTATAAGTTTTATAGAGTGGACACTGGCTATTCTGTCAGTTGTGGTCAATAAGGGCATTAAGCGGCCTGAAATTGCTCTTGGATCTTTTAGATTCATTAATGATTTTGTGAACACACAGTTCTCTTTTAAAGGAGAAAACATCTTTTAAGGCTCAATAGTCTCATGCATTGCTAACTGCACTGGAACATTACCCCAGTTGAGCCGTGTATCATTGCTGGGGGTTGGAGTCTATATTTAAGAGAATAAAAAAAAGCCATCAATACTTTTAACACATTTCAAAATTGTCTTAATGAATGCAATGTCTTCTGCATACACAGGATATTTATAAAATAAAGGCTATTTATAATTAATATCTTTGTTTCAACAGAAACACTAAGATATCTTTTAGTCACATAAGACATGTTAGGGGCATTTTCAACTGGACTGTATCTTGTCTAAGCTGTTCATTTCTTTTGCATGTGAATCAACAGAGAGCATTGAAAATGAGAGCATTTTTGTGGGTGGCTTTGGAATTAGGGTCAAAACAATTCACTCACATCCACATGCTGGACCTTAAGGGGCAATAATAAAACTGTCCATACTGTTCACAGTGGCAATGCTACCAGCCAGCCTATGTTCAGCCACAGCTGCATCCATCCAACCAGAACAATGTGGTTGTTGGGTAATCTGTGATCACTGCGGAGAGATGTAAGTTTGCTGAACAATAGAAAGGGGAGCAGAGAGAGAATTGTATATTCATAATGAAGATACAGAGCAAGTGGCAGGCATTTGAATTTGGAACCATAGGCTATAAACAATGTTCGAAAGGCAGGGGGATCATGTGTTAACTGCTGTTATGCTTAAATTGTGCTTTAAAATGTTAATTCGAAGGGTATCCTTCTAAATAAAATTTCAGTTTATTATTTATTTTATTAAAATTAATTTAATGTAATACATTAAATAAAAATAATAATACCTACCTACATGAAAACCTTCAGAAATCAAAGATCTTAAAGAGAAAAATTAAGACTCACATTACAAAATGCCTTATACATAAATTGTCACCAATCCTCAAAAGAGAGGCTTAGAATGAGGTAGTGGAAAAAGTGATGCCCAAACCTCATAGGCATGACTGCCTCTTCTGACTAGAATGTTACTATTGCCAGGTATTCACACCATAGGAGTCTCCGACTTTCAGATAGAGCTGTATGGTTTCCTTATAGCAATGGGCTCTAGGCCAACATACAAGATGTTTTGGTGCAAAAAAGTAAAAAACACTTTCCAACAAGTTTCATCTATGTTTTCAAGAAAAAAAAAAAGATAAAATATTGTTCAACCAAGGTGAGGAAAAATGATATTTTGAGCCCCAGAGTTTAATCATTGGTTCTACAGTAGTTGTATAAATGACCACTATGTGTGATCCGGAGGATTGGCTGGTGTGACTTTCTTCATAAAAGGACTCAGTGGCTGGGGATTCCTAGGCAAGACTGCTTGTTCCTATAGTTCAGTATCCTTAATCTTCACTTTATCAAAGAGATGAACTGCTGAAATAGCAGGGGATGGTAAAGAATGAAGCAGGGTGCTAGCATTTGACATGGTGTTGGCAGTCGTCCAAGAGACATCGTTTACTACTCTTCGATGTTATTCTATCTTTAAAACTTTGCATTTTTGCAGACAGTAATTAGAATGTGTATATACATTTCAGAAAGTATATGGCTGTCTTCATAGCTTATTAATGTTCATCTGGACTTTTGAGACAGTACCTTGGGCCTCCAGGGGACTGGGGTGGGAACAGAGGCAGAAGAAGCAAATTATAATCTTGAGAGAAAATGTTTGTTCTTTCTTTTCCAGCATTTTACACATTTTTTTCCTGTCTCTCTGCTCTGCCTTAGCATTTCCATGCAGAGATACTGAACGATTTGACCTGTCACATGAGAGACACAACTCACTGGGCCTCTATTACAATCTTTCTGCCCTTCCATCTACCTCATTAAAAAACATACATATTTTATATCAGAGGAGGCACAGTTAATTTGCTTTTTACAGTTTAGCTCTTAGCCTGATGAGATGCCAAAGAAATATTTCCTGGATGATCACAGACAACAAGCAAACAAAGACATACTAAGAAAGTGACAGTCTATAGTAATTGTTAAAGTAGAAACGGGCCCCCAGTCAAAGTGTGAGTGCCCCTATTCTCCTTTGCCATAGTTTCCTATGCTAAAAAAGAGGAATTCTCTTTTTTCCCTCTATAGCAGGGGAAATAGTTTGGCCTATCAAGGAGGAGATTTCTTGAAGAATTGAAAAAAGTGGGGGAAAGGAAAAATAAGAAGTTAGTACTAAAATAAAAAAGTAGCTGACACACACCACAACTGGTTTGGTCACAAAAATCTCAGAGCTTTCAGGACAAGGATAGACACCTTTTTAAAGAACATCTTTTAAAATACCCTTGAACCATTATAGTTACTGATACACTTTGACAAGACAGGGCATAGTGGCCTTGACCACACAATAGGATAAAAAGTTGATTCATAAGAGTACCCTCTGCCTATCATATTCCATTCCAGGCAGTTGTTTCCTATATAGCCAAGTGCTTGCAGTCAATACATAATTTTGTTAGAGTTCTATTGCCTTACCATGACACGTGCACTAGAGCAACAGCACAACACATTCACAGATATTGCAAATCTATGTCAAATAAAATCCCATCAAAGTTTTGAAAGGCCGGCAACATTGGATATTTCATTACATCTTGGAGTTCCATCTCACTTGCATACATAGTAGGAATACTATCTTATAGTTACCATTTTACTAACAAATTTCCCATACCTTTATTAAATCCTTATAAGAACCCTAACAAAAAAGCATATTATTGTATAAGAGGACTCAGGAAACAGGTAGTGAGTGGAAGGGGCAGGAACTGACGAGCTCACAACTAATAACTTCGGTACTCTCTGCAGTGCATCGGTGTTGCCTCCAGGTTTCCTGCTTCTGGAAGCTGAGTAGGCCCTAGGCTCACATGTTGTTTGCAAGAGGACTAGTACTTGCTCTGGATCTTTGAGGGTGGGAATGCCTTATTTTACAGGATTGTTGTTTATTTGCCCCTCCCTCTCCCCTTCCTTTCCTCCTTTCCTCCCTTTCTCTCTCCCTCCCATTCTCTTGTCTATTCATACAATTACATAACATCTATATTGAGTGTCTGAGCACCTACAATATACAATGCACATAAATACCAAGTGATGCAGAGAAAACATCATGACATTCATCTTACCCATTTTTAAGGGTCAGTTCAAACCCAGATCTTCTCCATGGAGACTTTTCTACCTCTCTATTCTTAGAACTCCTTTTTCTCTTGGAACTACAGTATGCAGTTGTAACTGGAAATACTTTGGTCTCCTGCAAAGACAGGATTGATTGATCTCTATTTATATATACTACATGTTCATATTAGCTCTACAGTGAGGAAGTAACATTTTTGATTAACATGCACTCATCATACTATTCTCTTTATCTCCCATAGTGTTGGGTATATTATATCATATTACATATCATGTAATATGTACTAAATAAGTTATCAGTGGTTGATTTATTGCTGCTCTCTTTGACTCTATTGCAATATGAGCAGGTAGATGAACCATTCTACACCTAAATTCACCTACTTATTGTGATTATCAATAATGTTCAGATTCTTTCTTTTTCTAGACTTCTTTTAGAGTAAGTCCCTTGTGTAAACTGATAAAACACTTGAGTGTTGGACCTCTTTGGGCAGCTAACAATTTCAAAGTAATTTTTATGATAGCAATTTATTTGATTGTCTTGTTTTATATATCCCATTCCATTCTCTTTTTTTCCCCTTAAGAATATACAATTTCTCTTACCCTACTCAAAGAGGGTTGGGAAGAAAGTTTAGGAACTCAGAAAGGGCTCCAGTAGGATAAGGAAAAATTTCTTTATTACTTCCAAGGTTCAGCTCTTAGAGTTAACAATAATGATAATAATAATGTTGCCATAAATTAGAGTGATTCATGGTCTAATAATACTATAAATGGGAGTACTACCTCTTTTCGAATTTGTATCCAAAAGTTCTCTGCAAGTTAGAAATGATAACACTATTACCATTTCACCACAAGTTTAAATGATATCCCTAAGGTCATATATTTAGCAAAGAACAGGCAAGAATCTAACATGTTTTCTAATATCACATCCAGAATCCTTTCTCATGTGTATATGTCTCCATATGTAAAAGATAATACTTCTGAGACCAATGTTTTCCAAAGTGTTTTCCACTGTATCATAATTGTATGAGATATTATGAAATGTGACAGAAAGAAAAGGAGTTCAATAAATTTGGGAAATGCTAGGTTAAAAACTGTTATACTGCAATATTTCTCAGAGTGTTTAACATGCCATTGTGTTCTATTGAGTGTTGTGATTCCACATCAGAGTGCAGCATTTCCCAAACTTCCCACACTCTAGAGCATGCAATACATAGCAGATATATATGCAATGGTTTTCAAACTTATATGATCAAGGGATCATTATATTGACCAACATCTCCTGAGACTTTGGACAGTACTGGTAGTCATCAAAGCCTCTTTTTTCCCTTATTGAAGGGTTTCATATTGTGGATACTTCCAATGTCATGTCTTTAAATTAAAGAAAATGATGCTGTCACTGAGAATAGATCTTATTTCAATAACATCACAAAAGAAAATGGGAATATGGCTTATTATACCTTACTGGCATTTAAAATTGAATTTGGTACCTGACTTACTAATTTCTTTTTATAATAGTTTAACCAGTATATAAAGAAGCATGTGATTTCTACCATTTAAACCCTACCAGTAAAATGATCATTATGTCTTTTTAACAAATAATATTCTCTTCAGATTTATGACTTGCATCTGGCAGAGAAAAAATATACAATTTATACAGTTCATTACCACAATGGTAACAAGAATAAAAATCACAGCAGCCCTTAGGATATTATGAACAAATTTGAAAATAGTCCTGGCTAGAGTTGGACTCCACTTGAAACAAAAATATTTGTGTGTGTGTGTGTGTGTGTGTGTGTGTGTGTGTGTGTGTGTGTGTGTGTGAGAGAGAGAGAGAGAGAGAGAGAGAGAGAGAGAGAGAGAAGGGGGGGGAGAGAGAGAGAGAGAGAGAATTTGAGTTTCTATACCCTGTAGGAAGTACACATCAGGGATGTGCTTTTATATGTTAAAGAAAATGTTAATAAAAGACCAAAATCTATCTTCAAATATTTCTTTCTATATTTCCATGCCTTTTAACTAGAAACCCTTGGGAAGAAAGATTTTACCAGTAATGGTCCTAAGGCTCTATCTTTTTGTATATAAAGACCACATCCCCGTGTGCCCCACATGATAGGATAAGAATGGAATTGGTTCAATTAATCCAAATACTTCCATGCTGGGTACTGATTATCAAGACTGAATCCATTATGTTTTCTCCTGCATCACAAGCTCTGCAGGTTTGTGTGTAAAATGAGGCCCCATTAGACAGAAACATAAAATAAAACAGAAAGAAATAACTATTCAAACTTTTGCACTAAGCTATCTTAGGTCCTAGGTGATACAAAATCAGTATTTATTTTTCTGGAATTTGGAAACCTAGCAAAAAAATTGTAGAAAGACTTTCAAGACAAAGTAGCATTTATTAGTACGTACTAGCATAAATAAGGAGTTTCTAATGGGTTATTTCCCCCCAATTATTATGGAACACCTGCCCATAGGCAATATCACGCAAAATCTCCAGCAGAGAATGATTAAAAGTAATTAGAAGAGTTGTTTATTGGGCTTGAAAATGAGAAGGGAGACTTTAGATTGAACACTGAAGAGAAGCCACGAAAGTATCCTTGGATTCTATGAACATTTGGAAGTGGAAGAAAAGGTCCCTTTACTATTTAAGTCCAGTTAAAGAAATTCCTGTTGCATTCAAGGAAAATAAGATGGATATCAAACCGCACCAATACTATTCCAAGGAGTAAAAAACACACTATAAAGAATTAGTGTTCATTTTAAGTGAGGCCTCCACTAGCCCATTAGCCTCATAGGCCAACATGGATGTTAAAAGACAGAATTCATACAACTTATTCAGCTTTACATGACCTAAGCATCATTACCAATTTTCCAAAGCACTTTAACATTGACAAATATTAGTAGTATGGCACTTCTCATTTATAAACAATTTTTAAAAACTGGTTCCTGTGTCTGGAAAGTCAGCCTTCAGTAATCTTTTTACTGGTTTTTAGAAAACCAGTCTAAGTTAGAATAAAGGACTAACATTTCATCTTGACTTATATAACATTCATTCATTCCTTGTATAATTGTTTACAGTCTCTTCTCTCTCCTATTTAAATAAAACTCCTTGTCAATAGAATCCATTCATTATGGTCATTTCAGGTATCTCAAGCTCTACCGCTTCCCTTGCTCCAAGTAGTATTCAGTATGTGATCAGAGAATGAATGGATGAATATATAAATTAAAAAATAAATAGAGGACAGAGTGTCTTAGACACTAACTCTGAACACACTTTCAAAGTAATTATAAACTTATAAGCTCTAATTTAATCAAGACTTAATGGTAGATATAAATTTTATTTCATTAAAATTTGTTTTACTTCATCATGAATCATCTACAGAAGTAACTAAAAGCACGATGTAGTTTTTTTCAAAACAAATTTTCTTTTTTCTATTAACTTAAAATGCATGCTGTATTTTAAACCTCCATATATACATATTCTAAATTCTTACATTTATATTTCCATGATAGACATCTATTTTTAATTCTCAGCAAGAATTAAAGGTATTGGCAAATAGTCACTAAGTATTTTTTTCTCTATACATGGAATGATTTCTCTGTACTTTCCTGGTTAGTATAGTTACTCTCTAAACAAATATATTGATAAATATCACAATCCAGTAATACTCTACATGCTGGGTACCATTTGCTACTTCAGATGTTGCTTCCTTGTGTAAGCCTTCATGATTTTCTACTTAAAATTTAGTAAACCTGAAAATTTTGTGATTCACAATATCATTCTATGAGCCTGTTTTGCTATATTGGAAATAAGTAGAGACTGTGAGTTCCTTGTCTTTCAATTATGAACAAGTTTTGCTGATCCCAATGATTTGTATTTTTTTAAAATTATTTTAGTCTTATTTATTACTCAAATCAACCATCGACAAAAGCATATGGAAACAGTAATGTTAAACATCAGCTGTTATCAGACAATTCCCATCCACAATGCAAATACAAATACCTATCCTGAAAAATCAATACTGTCAAAGAATAGACTTAGAGCTTACTTGCTGGATCCCTTATTTCTGAGGAAAAATACATACTCTAATTTGTCTATAGCAGTAGTGAATATTTCATATACATCAAGACAGTACACTGTTAGGTAGTTAGTCAGGCATGAGAGACAGAAGTGAAGGGCCAGCTCTGCAACCATAGAAACTTACCTTGGAAACCTTCCTTAAGGACCTCCTCCAAAACACCTTTGTTTTAGTTATAAAGTACCCCAAATGCTAGAGCACAAAGGCCAGAAAAACTGCTGGCTTAACCAGCCACAAACATGTGTGCAGAAAGTATTACCCCCAAACTGCCCATAACCTCAGCCTCATTCTGATAATAATACCATGACTATGCCTGGGAGTTCATGAATTTAGTTATATTTATAACAGACTGAACTCAGGGTAAACACATGTGCAGTATGCAAAATGTTATATAGCAGCCAACTGTCAGTCAAGGTAACCTCACATATGGATCATCTAGGACCTCCCATCTGCCTAACCTGTAATTATTTGCTGCATTGGCAAGAAAGAACCGAAGGACCACACATCACACTACCACCTTCATGCTGGAGTGACACTGGGTTTCATATCACCAGAGCAGGAACAATACCAAAATCTTGAAGTATAATTTCACTTGAGAAAAAAAATTAATTCTTTATTCCTCTAGATTTGTCATTGCTATTTTTTTCTTTAGTGTGACATCTAAGGGTTTAGTTTGTGGTACTATATGTTTTTTTGATGAGTCTAGGAATTTCATTAAACAAGGTCCCAAGTGAGTTATCAAGTATGCTATTAGATGTGCTTTGACTAAGAGAGCAAGAAAGCAAATTCAGAATGGCTTCAAGTGATTCTTGTAAAAAGGAAGGTTAATTATGAGTAATCATTTTGGTTGTTTTAAGAATACCTGAGAGGAGGTGATGGTTACGATAGTTTATCAATAGAGTAAGTCTGAGTTCTAGGCCCCAAGATAGCTATATATTTCTTAAATATACAAACTCAAGTATGAAAACCTCCATCTTTGGTCTCCTACAAAGTAGGAGCTGGGTGGTTCTCTTTTATTCATGTTCTATCTCTGAAAGCCAAATTTAAATGTTCCCCAAGCATAAAAGGTATGGCCCATCACATATTACAGTGACTCAGAGTCAATCAGAAGGAACTGGAACTATGCTTATACTTCAGAAGACCAATCCTCACCTTTTATTTATGTGACTTTGTTAAAGGCTCTTTTGGCCCAAGGGTCTTTTCTTTTCACTCTTAAAAATTTCCTTTGAGGGTTGGCCTTCCGTTTCAAATGAGTTATTTTGATGATAATGTTTCCTTTAAGATGATTATTTGTTTAAAGTTCAAGCTAATAAAAGTAACTTATCTCATTAAAAATATTCTGGGGAGCAGAACAACATTTTGAGATGTTAATTGCTCATGTTACCAGTCATCCATGAAACATATGCTGAAAATGCTCTAAAAGGTTTCAAAATGTCTCCTGCAGCTATAAATCTTTTACAGGTACAATTATGTGGGAACAGAAATAAGAACAAGTGCATCCAGCATCTGGAGTCAGATGGTTTACTGAAGTAAAATTACAAAATTAAATTTAAATGAACTTAATTAAAAAGGGGAGGGGATTCAGTTTACTGCGGACATTCATCATGTCCTCATTGAAGTTTCTCCTAGCACCGGAAAAATACAATAAAGTCTGAATACAAAAGTTGGACAAAGCTTCTAATGGAGTGTGAAAAGATGACCAAAGAGACACAGGCAGAATATATTCTCTTTTTCTCCCAGCTATCTTAATGACATGGAATATCCAATTGTTCTTGAAAAGATAATATCAATCAAGAAACTGAGCTTAGAAACATATCTGTTGCAATCATCTCTTCTGTTTAGAGTTTCACTGTACATATTTTATCACTTAAGGAGGGCGATTACTAGGTTTGGTTGTTAATTCAGTGACATATGATTGAAGACTCTAACAATATGCAGCCAGAAAAAAAAGGGGGTGTCCAAAAAGGAAAGTGTTAATTTTAAATTGCCTGTCCTTTGGTTTCCATTCTCTAAAATAAAAAAAATATTTAAAATATTTACCCCTTTTAATATTGTGACATTGAGTTTTTGCTGTGCATTCATCAGTTTCTGTCTTCCTGGTTCTTAAATGTTCATAAACAGTCTTCTTAATTCTGTGCTATGCCTATGTGCTAAGGAAGACAAGTTAAGAAATAAAATACATGTCATAAAGTTGCATACCTATAATTACATAAAAATAGGATTTTATTTTATTAAATTGATTGACAGATTCTAGAAAAGTGAATAAATGTTATTTGACAAATTTTTGCTCCTTGGTAGTTTAACATACCATGGACATTGCTGACATTTGATTTATGAAAACTTTATACCATCAGCTGACACTCCAATTCTCATGATGTCATATTTCTATTCACCTCCAGAAATACTAGGATTTGTCACACATGTCATTAGCATCTTTCCTTTAGATGCTCCTTATCTAAAAGAGAGACTCCTAACATTTGTCTTTCTGACCCACAGAGTTAATTTACAGGGCTCACACTAACAGGTCAAGTGGAGAGCAAAAGCAAAAATGCTTAAGCAGGAAAAAAAGGAGTAAACAATTAAGGAGGCCAGAGAAATATAAAACAGGAAAGCTAACCAAGCACCTGAAACTGAAACTCAGGCGCAGATGATAAACAAAGGACTATCAATGCATATTTATTGAGCACCTACTATTTATAAATTTTAGTGTGCTGAGCACTTTCAAATCCATTAAAACAGTTAACACAGCAAGCCTGTGATAAGGAAACAGCCCTTAGATAACTTCCTTAACATTGTACAGCTGGTAAATAGCAAAGCCAATTCAAATATCAGTCCTTTGATGCCACATCCCATGTTCTTCCCCCTGTTAAACTGACTCAGAAAGTGCAGGTGGTGGGAAGCATAAAGGGAGACTGAGGAATGTAACAAGAAGATTGAGTCTTACGTTGCAATGAGAATACAGAAATAACCAGTGGTACAGGTGAGAATGAAAAATGAATAATTTTAACTGTTAAGAAAAGTTCATTCATCTAAATTATGTATTCTCCACTGACTCACAGCATTTGCTTTCCACAAAAAGTATAAAAATGTTACACTTTAAAATTCTTGCAGTATCTCTACACTGTAGGAAAAAAAAGAGAAATTAGCAATAATCCCAATGGTACTGAGGATCTGTGTCTCTAAATGTGATCCCATTTTATTCATATTTATTTTATATATATGTATTTTATTTTTCCAGAGAACTGAATAGCTGCTCCTAAGGTCACAAATAGAGTGAGCAACCATCTATAATGCCTCCAAAAACTGCACAAGTTTTGCCATCCCTCCCAGAACAAGGCTGGTTTTAGATGTGTCTTCAATGGAAAGATGAAAAGTTAAGAGTCACTTATGATTCAGCTGTAGTTCTCAAGTCAGTTCTGCAAAGACAGAAGGTCAGGACAAAAGAGAGGGTCATTAGAACGTGCAAAGCACATACCTTCACTCAGTGCAGAATGCATGACATCTAAGATAAGCAAAACTGTGAGGGAATCAGTATTCCAGAGAATGTGCAGAATAAGAGAATACAGCACTTCTTTATAAAAAAAATGGAGAAAACAGTATTATGGACACTCACTGCTTCAAGGAATGTAAAAGACTGGGAGAGAAAAACAGGGAAAAGAGGGAGGGTTTAAAAGTAGGTTGGTGGGAAAGGGCTGGGGCAAAAAACCAGAAGGTCATTAAAGTGCAACAACTGTGGAGCTGAGTCTGTATCTGATGGGCCAAATAGTACAACGTTCTGCCGAGAGAACTTAAGGAGGTCTTCTGATGAACGATAAACCACTGGGTTCTGTAATGAGTTCAGAGAGAGCCAGCCTGCTCAGCAAAAGACCACACCTCTCTGGAAACCACTCTTTGGCTCGAGTCCAGAAAATATGTGTTCTGAGTCACTTTTCTGATAGACAACTGATTCTTCAGCAACAGTCGAGCAGAACCTCAGAACTCTTCATGCTCTTGAAAAGGTCTGCCTCACCACCCTTGAACCTTGCACTCAGCACTCTCCTTGCTCTCAACACTCACAGCCTCGCCACCACCATCTGCAGGATGAGCAGAACAGCTATCATCTGGCCCCTGCATGCCATCGTCATCTCTTACCACTTCTTCTCTAATCCCCATAGGACTTTATCCACTACTTGTTCTGATAACGGCCCCCGAATTTCTGAAACCCTTTCCCTGAATTCTTTTGGACTCTAAAGTCACCAGTAAGTCTGTTCATTCTCAACTTCCTTTAGAAACTTTCCTTTCACTTTTTGCATTACTTTTAACCTGGCTCCCCCAGAAACACAGATTCCACTGAAGCCCTTTCAAGAGGTACTTTTTCTTCTCGTAGATTCCTATTATCAAGGAACCTAAAAGTATGGTAGGCATCTTCCTTGTTCCTCATTGCTGCTTGCATAACTTTTTCTCTTCCTTTGCAAAACCCAGCATTTACTTCCATGTCATCACACTATGCCAACCTCTGCCCCTGTTGGTACTTTTCCCACCATTTCCAGTTCATTTTCATTCCATAAATTGGAGATTTTGATGCCTAGCTCATGATCACTCTCTGTAATATGATTTAACTTTTGGTCATTTCCACATTTAATAGGATAATCTGTCCAATGTCCTGAGATCTCAGTTCTCTTCCAAAGATGTCATCAGCCATCCTTCCTGGCCACTGACTTCCAGAGTGGCAACCTTCACCTGTTACCAATAAATGTAGCTGTTTCAAAATCTCAATTTCAAATATTCTTTTCTCTTTTCATTACTTCTTATATTTCCTGCTCACTCCCAATCTAACACCCCAAATCCTATAATTCTACAACCCCCCAGGACCTAAATCCACTCTCTCAGTGTCCCTGAGATATCTCCTCCATGATATCCTCTCTGGCTTCCTTCCTTTCAACCTTAAGTTCCATAGATAACTATTATAATCAGGGACTCTTGTCTCAGAGCCTTTGCACTTACTGTTCTTACTGCCTAAAAAAACTCTTCCCCCAGATATATTCTCGTGGCTTGCTGCCTCATTTCCTTCAAGTCTTTTTATTTCAAAAGCTTTCCATGTAGAAAAATTTTACTAGTCCACTATCTAAAATTCAAACCCCCATCCTCCCACCCCTGACTCTGTGACATTTCATATCTCTTTATTTTTTTTCTTTAGTGCTGATCTACATACAAAATACACATGGGTATATAAATAAACACTATGTTTTAGATTTGTGTCTTGTTTATTACTCATCTTCTTCACTAGAAGTTAACCCATGAAAGCAAAAATTTCTATCTGTTGGGTTTACTTCAATATCTCTAGTACACAAAATAATTTCTAGCAAGACCTAGTATGCAATCAATAAATATTTGTTAAATGAATGAGTAGTCAGTGTATGAAGACTACAGTAGGAGAAAACAGAAAGTTATAAATGTTTTTCATATGGAAATTTAATATTTAAGGATGTCTATTTTTACTATGAGATCCTCTGTTTACGAAATCAGGATTTCAAGGGTATATAATAAGATACAAACAGGATTTCAGGGGGATATAATAAGATATAATAATTGCCATGGTGGTGCTATGTCAATAGAATAATATAGCTCACTGAACAACACAAAAACATCAAAATGAAAACAACTCCTTAAACGAAGCTAAAATGAACACATTTAGTCTTAGTGGTAATTGTCACTCCTTGAGGAAAGATATTTGTTAGATTTTGCCTTTTCGGGTAACCTAAAAAAATTTCACTTTCAATGTTTACTTTCTCCTTTCTCAGACATACATTCTCTCTCTCTCTCTCTCTCTCTCTCTCTCTCTCTCATGCGTGCATGAATGCGCGCGCACACACACACACACACACACGCACACATACACATACACAATATATATATATATATAAGCAGACACAATTTAAAAGCTGACATACACGACCAAGGGATGGAACGTCAGAGCATGTCTTCTTGACTGAAATTAGGATGAAGTCATAGTATGCTTATACAATTCATGTTTTTCAGCTCCCCTTGCCCTCTATACCCTCGAACAAATAAAATATATATTTTTAAGTTTTTAAAATATTTTCCAGAATATCTGTGCCTTTACAATGTATTTTTATAACATATCTTTAGATAATTAGAATTTTTTGCAGATGTTTGATAAGACACCAGAGAACATATTATTAAAAACTATTTCTCCCCTTCTTCCTAAATTCAATAGAATCCTTCAGTGATAGAAAGATTGCCTTTTATCAGAGGCTCTCAATCTATCCCAATTTTCTGTGAGTCACTATGCTCTAATGACATTTTGTTAGATGCAAAACTTGAAAATAACAGAAGAAAATTCACTTTTGACTTTATTACACCAAAAATATCTGAGTGATAGATGGGACTATTGCAGATATGGTGGTTCTCTGGTTCCTATTATTAGTCATGGGTTATTTTGATCAGCTGCAAAGTGATAGTGGGTGACTGGAATATAAAATATTCTCAGTTTTCTGGAGCTTCAGTGTAATGTTAATGAAAGTAGCTGAGAGTTTAAAGACTTGAGTTTCTATCAATTTTCATCACTTCATGATTCCACCAATGGGAAGGGTCCTAAGGAGCCCTCTTTACTGATTATGTCTCACCTCTATGAGGAGTGAGGAGACTTTAAGGAGAAACGGAGGTCAGTGACTGAAAGATAAATTGCCTTTTGAGATGGGAACACTGGGAATAATAGCAGTATCTAGATCAGCCAGAGCCCAATAAAATTAGTTTATTGAGTTCTCAGTAGTATGGTCTGCTATGATGTTTAAAAACTAGAATTTTTAGGCTAATAGGGTTGGTTATAAACACATGGGAATCTGGATGGAGTATCTTAAGATAACATTGTCTATAACAACTTTATTTCTATCTCAATTTTTTTGATTACTCTCCCAAATGAGTCTCAGAGTTTTGTGATCCAAAGAAGGTTTCAACTAGGTTGTAACATGAGGACAAAATGAACTCAGAAATTAAGAGATCATTAATTACTTTCTTGTCTTGGGAGAATAAATTGGTAAAGATGAGGGTGGGTTTTAATAGTCATTAAAGGTGATAATGATGCTTCTATGTAGTTGGAGATCTTGGGACCAGGGAAGAGGATGGTAGTGCATATAGGTAAAGCATCTCCACAATAGTGAATGTTAAATGGTGTTCAAATTTTATTCCTAGAAACTAACCTAAATGATGATACTTCTGGTTGGTATTTCATATGTCAGCCAATTTTTCTGACCCACATCCATTATGTTCTTTTCTAGCACATTGAATACAAAATTAGACCACTATGTTTAACTTCATCCATTATTCATAGTCCTTGATTTTTTCTAATATTAGTACTTGGACTAGGAGCTCTGGAAGATTTACTATAACATGTAATTGTTGGAATTCCCTGTTTATTATTTGTTTTTCAAGAATTGTGGCTTTATTCTTAAAGAACACATGATCCACAGTTCTTTGCAGAGACAAGGACTATGGTGTATTCAAGCAAATTGTGTTTTTTGACCCAAGACACCACCCCCCACCTTCACCCCCCATCAAATTCATATTGATTGTCTACAGCATTTGTAATGAAACAGTCAGAGAGTAAACTCAGGGCTATGGGGGATGTATTTGTCTTAGAGATCAAACACTTAAAGCAAGATTTATAGAAGCAGAGGGCTGTGGGTCAATAGCTTAAAAAAACTGGATTGTAAACAAGTAAAATACTTTCTGAGGTGTGAAAGGAGAGGAAAAAGGAGAGGACCAGGTGGAGAGGAAGATAAGCAGAGAATCTAGTTTAGTAAAAAGCATATATCTGAAAAGAATTAAAGGGAAGGAGGTCTCAGAAAAGAGGATTCACCTCAAGGATCAACCCAAAGACCCTTTCCTCCCCATCTTGATGACAGGGATTGTATTGTTAAGATTTCTTTTATTCTCTCCCATTCTCTCCTTTGGGAGTAATTCTAGGACATTAAAATTTGGGATCAATGCAACATAAACACGAGAGACAGATTCAGATACAAGTCAGAGACAGTTATAATACTTGACTATTGATGTTATCATAATTTAATGAGAAAACCCAAGTATATTAGAGCTCAGATCACTGTCTTTGTTCAATGTGAAGACACATATGAACATTTATAAAGATGCTCTTTTGATATAACTTTCACATCGGTCAAGTACTATTAATAAAGAATGTACTTTCTAGCAATATGAAATTCTTTGTAGTTATTTGAAGTCCTTCACATTGTTTCCCATTTATTATTTTATCTTTAGATAAATCTACAGAGGAGTACAATGAATATTAACTGCATTTTACAGATTAAAAACTAAGGCCCCAAATTAAGTGACCATTTAAGATCTCAGAGACAAAAGAAGAAAATAGAATTTCTCTAGCCAAGACAGCTATGGTGTTAGGATTAGGATTTAGGCCCATGGATTCCTAAATCATTTCCCTTTCTACTATGCCAATCTGTATCAATGTATTTTTTCTCAAACAAGCCTATCTGGTCCACAGTGTTCTCGTATTGCAGGAGTGACAAAGGATTCAGTGTCCTCTGATCCTCTACAGAGATTAGAAGCTCTAAGGCTAGTTTTAAGAAAACCATTTTATATCTCAAATGACATAAATTGGTTTAGCATGATCTACTGAGTTTCTTTGGTAGGGTTTCATTCTTGATAACAAAAACCATAATTTAATATATGGAGCTCAGATAAAACTATGACTCATGTGGTCCAGAAGTGAGTTATTAGACCGACCACTTTCACAGAGGTTTGCGGTTTCATTAAAGCCAATCACATGCATGTTTCTCTTACTTTTTTTTTTCCTCCTCAAATTGCTCAGCCTTGGGGATTTTAAAAAGCCCTATTCAGTTAACTCTGGCCCTTCTGAGATCTGAGATTTAATGACTCTCTAATTGGGATGTTATCTTGAATTCCATGTATTTATGAGAAACCATGACTTATATATGGGAACTAGTTGGTGGCAGTTTCTAGAAAGCACAACTAAATTATGCAATGAAACTTTAAACTCAAGTGCAAAGTAATCTAATTTTTAAGAGGAATGTGCTATTTAGATAAAAGAAATCATAATGGTACATTCATATACTTGTATATGTAGAAAAGGTGAACTGGTACCATCAGTTCCAGGTATCAGTTGAAGTAATTCGTATTCCAGGCTATTTCACAATCATTCTTCCCTTGTTCCATAAATTGATTGTATGAATACAAGCTGTTAAAGTAAAACTTACCACAATAATATAACTGCATAAAGCAGCAGAGTGATATGAAAGGAATATACTTAGAAAACTAAATATAAATACTGAATTGCCAAAACATATCCTTTGAAAATTTAGATATAAAGCCATGTCTACTCCACAAAAATGGACAAATATGTTGGCTGAAAGTCACATTTCATTCAATGTACCATGGACCTGTTACAAGGCCGCATGAAAATGGGAACCAAAACATATGTGGAAAATGTACTAAAATGGTAGGCCTCAGAGAATTGAATGTGCTGAATATAGCCTCACCCTATGAAAATCTGGCTCAGCTTGGAAATGAAATGGGTATTATTAATTTAATCTATTAAGTTCAATACTTCAGGGTCTAAAGAATCTAATGTGATCTTGTTTGACTCCAGTTAACTACATATTGGTTAATTTTCTACTTTATATTGGAAATGTATCCAGAGACTCCAATTTCTTCCATAAAAAGTAGAATGCTAATTATTACTTTATTCAATAATATCTCTTGGCCTCATATCTAAAAAGAGTGTGTTTGCACACATATATATGACTACACACTGTGAAAGATTTCTTTCAAAATGGTCTTCTAATAACACAATTTGTTCTTCAGTTGCCAACATTTTCACCATTATGACTCTTTTTTAAAGAAACAATATGGTGTGCCTCTCATGGCAGCAAGCATCCAATGTATCACCATACCATCAGCATCAGACATTCTTCTTTTTTATGCAATTACTTAATTGATTAAAGATTCGGTTGTTTTAGAAACCCAATCTCTGGACCCATATTAAAGGCATGACTTCCTCCTAAAATATTAAAAACAGAATCACTTCCCCTTTCTTTCCCCCCATTGATCTTAAACTTTGTGTCTCTTTGTGCTCTCATAATTATATCTCTTCTGAATAGAAAGTTTCTTTGTTCAAAATGGAAACCATTCTCTCAATTTGGTCCAATTATGCAGAAGTAAAGAAATCTTGATATTACTTAGTTTTTCTATTTTCACCTATCCAAATATTTATGGATTATATATTTCTCTTGTTTACTATAGTTTTGCAAGGTAATGACTTCTATGGGCCAACAAATATGACACCTAAACAACATCAGTTTAACATCTACTACAAAAAGCTAGAACCCAGTAATATTTAATGTCCTTCATTGTTATATCTTTAAATCTTACCACTGCAAGCAAATGTGAAAATCCTTAAAATGCTGGCCTCAGTGTTCCCATGTCAACTGGCATAGGCTCAGGTTGGAGATCCTGCCAAAAGTCAAAGGAAAACATTTATGAGACAGAGCCTGATGGATGATTATTTTAATTCTGCATGTCCAACACTGCCGGCAAGCTTGGTTTATGAATGCCTGCTGCTGCTTTAATGATAAGACCTCTTAAACACAGCTGAATGCAGGACACCAATGGATTTTTTTTCCTGCCCTAACTAAAAATCTGATTATTGATCTCCACCTGAATGTTCCTATTGAGAACAGGCCATTCATGAATAAAAGCTGGAAGAATAATGGTGCACTGCATGGGCAGTTTTAATAAACTGCAATAGGGACATAGTCTCTGTGGGGGGAAAAAAAAGGAGCAAATCTAGTCTTAATGAAGCATGTGCTAACATGACTGAAAAGTCTGTGAGCATTCTATGGACCAGGCATCAGACAGTTCAGGACACCGGGCTTTGACTGAGTGTCACATCAGAGTGCGTACAGGACCCCGAGGACACTCTATACTCCTACTCAGGAGAAAATTCCAAGTTATCTTTATTGCCCTTGGGATACAGCTTTGAAGGCTGGAATGGACTGATCTTGCTCTGAACACACTACTGGAATAGAGAGGTCTGAATCCAGAAGTGGCTATGTAGACATACAAGGGATGTGAGCCCAATGGGAAACTTGAGACTCCAAAACCTGAAGACAGGGGAGTGAAAAGTAGCTAAATGGATATCCCCGGGAGCTCTCTGAAGCTGCCTGGTAAACAACCAGAAAAGCTTTAGGTCAGGAATGAACAGTCCTCTGGGCTGAACAAGGGTTTACAATAATAGGCTGATTTGGTATCCTTCAGACACACTCTGGGGTTCTAGGTATTCACTGGTAGCAGGTTGCCCTGATAATCTATTTCAAATGCATCTGAGTAACTCAGTAGCTTGGTCCAAGTACGAAATATTCATTCACTTGTTTACCACATATTTTATTTGTGTGTTTGTTTCAGATTTAAGGTGTTTTAAAGTTAGAAAATGTCACACTTATTCAATCTTATACAGATTTTATTCTATTAGTATACAAGTGTGTATGTTAGCTTCTTTGATGCTACAGAGATGACATAACTTCTATATTCATCATTTGCCAAAGTATTTTTTAGTATAATACACTCGACATTTTTATATTAAAAAAGGAACAAAGCAGAACTATGGGGATAATTCTTCAATGGCAATATTACATACAATAAGAATATATACTAAGGACACTCCTTGAAAACGAGGGCCACAGAGAAGACTGTATACCACACACAGTACCACCATGACATTAGCCTTAACACAGACACTTGACTCTTTGTATTTCAATTGAGGGAAAACTATTTTGTTTAAAAAATGGAAGACTAAAACCTTAGCATAATACAGTTATGTCTTTCAAACACACTTTCTGAATTTTGCATTAGCTTAACATTTCAAAGACCAAAGAGTCATTTAGGATAGAATTATTACTAGATTAGTATCATTAAAGGCTAAAAATATTTGGGTACATATTGAAGAAAGTAATTCTCAAATGTGAGTATACATAAGAACTATCTGAAGAGTTTGTATTAAAAAAAAAATCAACTATGTTTTTGGCCCTACTTCCTAAAGATTCTAAATTAATAGATCTGGGATGGGGTCCAGGACTAAATATTTTCCAGGAGAGCAAATCATTCTAATGTACCTTGCCCAGAGATCAATTCAAGAATAATTGGTAGATGCCCCCTTCAGACTCAGTTAATAAGAAAACATTTTCTGTTTTAGCCAGCCCTTCTTGTGTTCCCTGGCAATAGTGGACATAAGTTGAGCACTGAATTTTGCAGAAGCATATGTAAGAGGAACAACAGCTGTGATGTTCACAACAGAAATTTGCTTTTAACATTTAGAAACAGCCATCAACAAAATAGGTGAGTAAGACTTATTTGGAGAGACAGATATAAACTTAAACTTATTCCAGTTGTGTTGAGATGCTTTCTGCACAAGTGAAGTTATTACCCAAAATAGTTGTATAATTTTGAGGCACACTTTTCATAGCATATAAACATATAAATACATCTAAGTATTTTTCCAGCTCTAAAATTCCAGAAAATACCAATAAAACTTGGAGCATTGAGCTAGGGGGTATCTTGCCATGCCCATTGGCATAGTATCCTTATTTACAAAGAGAAATGTAGCCCAGAAAGCTTATGAAATGATACTTATGGTGAGAGATCAAGAATTAAACACAGGATTTTTGAATCATACATCAATCCACTCTTCATTCTAACACACAAAAGTTTATAAAGCTCTATTCCCAGCCTATAGCTTTACTCATTGACCAAGGGAGCATTTCAGGCAAAATTTTCCTTTTTGTGGCTGGGAGAGGGGTACAATGTGTCCTTTGGGGTTCTCTCCCAGATTTTCTCAGGAAGAGAACATATGCTCAAGTCTCCAGAGAGTGGTGCTCCCACACTCACAGCTGCACAACAGGCAAGAAAAAGCTGTCTACAAGTTTTTAAAAAATTAGCATTAGCAAAAGTGCTTTGGGGTATCCTGGGGAAATGTTCCAAGAGAATTGCTATTATAAAAAAACCACTCGGTTCTCTTCTCCTGGATCCTACTCCACACTCAGATGTTAATCTTTTAGGGGCATCAGTGATATTATTTGCTTATCTGAAGTTAACATTCAGCAAGAATAACAAAAGACTGAGTCCTTGCTCTCTTGCACATTACTGTCCAATGGGGAACTATGGCCTGATGGAAAGGCTGCTGCATTCCTACCTGTCCGCACTGTTTCTACTGCCTCCCCAAAAGAGGGACTCATGATTCCTTTGAGTTTCCCTCTTTCCAATTTGCAAACACAGCTCATGAGAGAAACTCTGTTAACTTAGTGTGAATCAATTTATCCAAATAGCTCACATTAAACCTAATAAAGCATTAGACTGTGTGTCTTTTCTCTTTCTGTCATTACCCATCTGCTTATCAAAATCCTATTTATCCAATAACACCTAGATCAAATCTTGCCTTTTCAATCTCTCTGTGTGACTTTATCCCACCTACCTAAGAAATGTACAGAGTAACCTATTTATTCTTCTCATATAGCACATAAAGTGTAGGGATTCTAGACCTCATTCACTGGCATATAAGAATCATAAACCACTGAGTCTAAGTTTACTTTTTAGATAAAAAGAGTGGATTTGATGAAGTCATATAGTAACTGTTAATGAGTTAGAAATCAAAGAGAAAGAATAGGAAAATACATTTTTTTGTTTAGCATTTGCTTAATATTATGTTCTTTGTAAGATTTTAAATAAATATTTCATCTAATTCTCAGAAAAATCTTGCTCAGTAACTATATTGTTATCCCCATTTACAGATGTAGTAAGCAAGTCTCAGGGGTGATGAATGAATTAAACCAGGTCAAACAGCTAGATGCAAGGGGTAGTGGAAGAGGCAGGGTTCAAATCCAGCTCTGTCTGAGGATGCTACACCATATCAATGGCAGTTCTTATCTACTAGCCCTCTCCACTTCCATATGGGGTTAGAGGTATGCAAAAGTGTTGAAATTTACTGAGAAAGGAGATTTGGGAAGCCGCAATGATAAATAGTAGGTCCCTGATTACTAGGCCAAGGGTGAATCTATTGTCTACTTAAGAAATTCATTCTCCCTCTCTTACTAAGAGATAGAGAGGATGGGGACAAGTATGACAGTGCCAGCTTTGTGGGACAGAAAGTGATGAACACTGGCAGAACCTGTACATATCTGAGTGTCTGGGTGGTCATCAGTGAGATGGGCTTTAGCAACTGTCTCTATGCTCCAGAAGTAGGAACAGCTCAGCAGTTGTAAAATGTAAAAAAAACAAAACCAAACAAAACAAAACAAAAAAACAAAAAAAAAACTTGCCGGTTTTCCACTTCGTATACACCACCGTTAAAAGAAGAGAGCACCTCCAGATCCTTATTTCCAAACACTATCTACCTTATGCACATATGAGACATTGCACAGATTTCATAATAAAAGGTGGACAAGAATTAGACTTGATAGGTGAATGCATTTGTTCTGTAGATCAGTAACACTATATATCTAGTTAAGTAGATTTTTCCCAAATATTCTTGTAATTATGACAGCTTAAGTGCCTCTACAATAATGATGATAACAACACTTGCGGACTATTTGCATTTTTCACTTTATAAATTATCTTTACATGCACTGATATTTAATGTCCACAAAAATTAAGTACAGTGAACAGAACAGCTATTATTAGTCTAATTTTAGAAATAGGAAAAACAAAGCTAAATAAAGTGTCCAAGATGTATAAAAATGTAAAAAAAATATATATAAAAATTGTACTTACTGAGGGTTTGCTATGTGTCACACACCTTTGCAAAGGTTATATAAGTTTGCTCACCTAATCCCTATAACCATTCCATGAAGTAGGCACTATTATCTTAATACAAATGTGGAATCTGTTATTCAGAAAGGTAAAATGACTTGCCCAAAGTCATTCAAGTTAGTACCAGAGCTACAATTCAAATCCAGATTTTTTAAAAGTCAAATTCTAGTCTAAATCAAAATCAGATCTTGAATCTAAATAAGGTAATAGAATTTTCAGAGATATCCTCACTGGCTGAGCATCTACTCCCTAGCCTGCCAAGGTTGCCTTTCTGTGACATTGGTGGCACACTTTGAAATATAGAAAATTTCAAGTTATTGAAAACTTCTGGTTAAAATTCTTTAGCATTACTCTCCATAATCCTGATAGCTCAGACAAAATTATCTATGTAGGAGTAATCTAGCTACTGTATTTTGTTTCCCTTGTTGTGTTCTTATAGATGGCTTTGTTGTTTTTCTCACTTTCTCCTTTAGCTACTGATGGTTACCTGACTACATGTGTGCGAAGCTGTGCATAACATATATTGTGCACACTCAGGCAAATCTTTCCTATTCCTTTCATGGGTTCAAAAAAAGGAAATTAAAGAATTGTAAAGAGAAGAGAGAAAAGAAAGGATAGGTTAAAGTACTTTCCTTTCAAAGAGGAGTTCTCAGGTCCCCCTGCATATGGCCCCTGTGAGTGAAAATGTAGGAAGTGCTTGAGAAATGCTGTGGGGAATGTGTCTCTGCATACATATACATAATGTCCTTTTCACACTTTGGAGATACCAGATGGCTGGTTCTGCTTGGAAAGGGTTTGGTAACCTACTTGAAATCATGAGGATTCATAACTCATTTATGTAAGCTGCAGAACTCCTCTAGAAGACACTTCCCGCATTAAAGAATGATTGAGAGAAAGATATGGTATAGCCGAAAATGACAATGAAATATTAGCAGCACCTCTGAGTTTATATGAGGCCCCCAGCTAGATGAAGGAATTATGCAAGTCAAAAAAGAGCCATCAGGCAACAGAAGCAAAAACAAAGGAAGCAAGAACTTCTAGGTGTCAAGGACTAATTTAGTTTCTATGGGGAAGGACCTGAGGTATTGATTCATTTTATAAGCAGGTGTGCATCCCTCAATTCAATCCCTTGAATTCTCCAGGCTAGCAAGTGCTGGGCAAAACTACATTTTCATCCAGCCTTGACCTCTAAAATTACTTTGCGCCCTGAGGGTGTGTGTGTTGGGGGGACAGCGTGGGATACTTAGGATGAACTCAGGCTCTGTCTGAGATGGGACTTTTGACTCTGATCTTGTCCTCCTGATGTCATCCTCCTCTATTTAAATCTTTCCCATTAGCATTAAAATTATTTTTCTGAAACACCAAGCTCACTCCCTCCACTCCCTTCATCACCGCCCCCAACACCACCACCCACACCCTACATAGGGACAAGGCTTTCTCTTTTCAGAAGAGAAAACAAAGCCCTTTATAATCTTGCACCTCCATTTCACTGTTTGCCACATGGAATCTATTGCATCTCCTAAAGCACTTTCAGTTCATTGTGCCTTTTCCCTGCTGTCCCATCTTCATGAAATGTCTTTTTCATTCACTTCTCCACTGGGCAAATATCCGATTCATTCTTTAGGAGCTGGCTGCCGCATTACTAACTAGGTGCAGAGTTTCTCAAATACTAGGAAGGAGTTCATAATTCCCTCTGCTATGCTCTATGTTCATGATGAAGAGGGAGATATTCCATCTATTTTGTCCATTATAAAGCTGTAACTCAGTTTGCTTCGAGCATCAGCTAAATTTGTCACTTAGAACAAGAAAAGCCCAGAACCTTGTACAGCTAGCTCCAAAGAGGTCTGCTCTCTTTGTGTTACAGTGCCAATTTTGAAAGTGCTTATACAGTCTGTGACCATTCTCCCAGTATGAAGTGTAAACAGGATGCAATAGTTTTTTTAATAGTCACTTTTAGTGGTCAATTAGCAGTTCAAATTAAAAAGTATGGACCACTAAGAAGAGTGTGCAGATAAAGATTAAGAAGGATCTAAGTGCTTACCCTGTTCAATTAGAGAATAGGAAGATGAGGAAAACTGAACAAAGGAAACAGAAGCAGCAGTCAGTCAGGTGAGAGGGATAATGAGAGAGCACCATGCCTCAAAAGTCATGGTCAATAATATTGTGATAACTATGTATGGCACCAAGTGGGTACTAGACTTATTGGGAAGATCATAAGCTGTATAAAATGTCTAACCACTATGCTATATACCTGAAGCTAATATAATATTGAATATCAACTGTAATTGAAAACATTTTTAATTTTTCTTAAAAAATCAAGCCAAGGTTTGGGGTATAACAAAGGGAGTAATGACAAAATCGGCTGAAAGGTTAAGCAGTGATTTTCAGTGAGTAGTAGAGCTTGATTTTTGTTTTCTTTAGTTTTTTTAAAATCACACCTTTCTGATAGAAATCAGAACAGTGGTTGCTTGCCCTGGGGAAGGGAGGTCATGGAGATAGATAAGAAAGGTATATGAGGGAGATTTGTGGGTGATGAAAATGTTTTATATCTTGACTAGGGTTTGGGTCACATAGGTCTGAATACTTTTCAAAACTCATCAAGATCGGGGCATTTCACTGTATGCAAAGTACACTTAGATAAAAAAAATAAATTATATTTTTTCACAAAAAAAACTAAATTAAACTATGTTATTATAGGGGTATGGGGAACACCATGCGCATATGCACACATCTCTACTTGACCACTTAGCATGATCCATTACCTAAAGTTATATTTTACATATTTTACCCTACACAAAACTGCATTTCTGAAAGGCAGGAGAAATACCTATAAATATACCTTTTTATCCTTTATATTCACTAAAGTACCTGACATATATTAGCCTAATAAATACCTATTGATTAGGAAGAGAATGACTGGCCAGCTCCCTCATTTCCCTCCCAAATGCTTTTAGCAAATTAGCATGTGATCGCTCATCATTCACAGATACTGGGAGAAAAAGGATAGTTCTGGAAGGTAACAGATCAGATATCTCTCTCCTGAACAAGAGCTATCCCTCTTGACAATTTCTTCTTTATAAATGACTCCTTTCTGTTATGATCCAAAGGTTCTTCTCAGGTCACAGAACTAAAGCTCCCAGAGAGAGGCAGTGTTGTGCATTTCAAAGCATTAGGCTTTTCATTCAAATGGTCCTTGGCTCAAACTCAGGCACGACCTCCACAAGTAATGGGAGCTGGAGCAAGGTTCAGAATCTGGCCGAAATTCAGGTCCCTCTTAGGTAAAAATGAGGATGATAATGCCTACCCTAAGGATGTTTGTGGAAATCAAATTATATCATGGTTGCCAAGAACAGGGCTCATTGTTGATTCTCAATAAACGGTAACATTTTTTTTTTTACATCTTCAGGCTCAATCCCTCTCACTTTTTGGCCCTCACAAAGTCTTGCTCTTCCACTAGAATAGGGATTTTATCCATAATGGGGTGTCAGAATGTGCTGTATATGTCAGCATCATCTGGGGTGATCTTCTCAATTATATTTCCACATTCCTTTCTAGAAACACTTCTGTACTATACTATTACTATTACTGATGGAAGTATGTTTTATTTCTCAGGAGTTACCAGATAGAAAGGAGATTGAGAAACATTTCTCAAGAACATACCTTAGGAAGTCTTGCTCTTTATGTTCACAACCATAATTCTAACTGGGACCTTAAAGCTTTCACCCAGAAATTGTTGTAATAGCTTCCTAGCTGACCTTCCTATTTAGAGGTTTTCCTCTTGTCAATCCATCTTATATATAATAAGAAGAATCATCTCTCAAACTCTAGGAAGGCAGAAAAATCTTCTGATGAAATGGACACCTCAGGAGTCCCCCACTGGGAAAGACAGCTCATCACCCCCTACATCTTGTGTCACACTATTCTGTCTTTACCTATGTTATTGCTTCTAATTGGGGGTCCCTTCTCATCTCTCTACCCTTCCCCAGCCCATATAACTGAAGAATTTCTACACATAGTTCAAGACAAACAAAAGTAGAGGTCACTGTGCCCTCCTTTGTATCACAACTGGACCTACCTCACCTCTATTATTGTATTCAACACACTTTGTTACAAGTTATTAATTTGATTCTTACAGTTATACTGGATTGTGAAACTTTTAAAGGAAGAAACTATGCCATAATTATCCATGTATCTCCCCATAAAGTAGATACTTACTAAATTTTTATTGAACTAAATTAAATTGAACAGAGATGAATCCCTGTTCATGCTCCATTTAAGCATATAACTTGCCACTGCCATCTCCTAGGATGTATGGATGTGTACACGTGCAGCATGCATTTCTGGAATTTTCTCATCGCTTTCACATTTTCCCCCAGGGCCTTTTCATACAAATACTGTACAAAAAGAAAGAGCTGCACATCTGCTGCTCAAGTTCATTACAGAACTCAGGGAGACTGGGCAAGCTCTCCAGCCAACACAGAGATTATGAAATAAAGTCTTCTGTTAAAACATCTACTTACTTCCTATTCATTAAATCCAAATTCTCAAAAGTAGACTGCAAGGTGGTACTGCCAATTCTCCTGAAACTCCACTCATTCTAGCCTGGACTGGCCTAGAATGCATAATTACTTTCCTTTGTGGCTGTCCTGCAAACAGGACAGGATTCTGTTCCCATGTGCCTCCCTCTCTAGTGGGTGATACTGCTGCAGGTTGGTATACCTCTGGTTTATTCATTGTTCTGTGAGGGCTCTGTTAGCTCTCTTGGAGTCTCAGGAGTTGTTGGCTTATTCCTCAACTCAATGTTCACTCATTCTTTCATCAAACATTTACTGACCCTCTTCCTTATGTCAAGTGCTCTAGTAAGTCCTACAAAAATACAGATACATAAGAAAAAGAGTCTGATTCTCAATAAGGCCACCTAGGATGGGGCAAAAAACAGCACACGAACAAATAATGACAATACAATAAGACAAATGTAAAATAGATATATGTGAGGGTCCTAAGGAAAGAAGATGAAACGAGTCTGATGCCTTTTCCCACTTGTTAGTTCTGCAGAGACCCTGAAAAGATATAACACAGACATCTTACTCAAGCTCCATGAACCCAAAGATGGTAAGACTGCTAACCCCATCACAAAAATTACTACCTAAGAGCCTAAATTTCCCTTCTAAAGAGCCATTATTTCATCAGCAGAGGGAGTCATGTGTATGCTAGTAGAATAATGCTGCTATCTCTTTGCAGTTCCTTAAAATCTCTGTTCTCCAAAATATGTAGCTTTCTGATTTTGACCAAGTATGAGATACAGTATATAACTGAGAAGGAAATATGGATAAGGCATACTCAAGAAGCACCTTCAGTAAAATCCTGCATCAGTTCTAACTCTACAACCGTGCTGGCCTTTAGCCATAGACCCACACAGTTATTTAAATTTAGATTAAAACCAAATAAAATTAAAATTATAGTTCTGCAGTTGCATCAACCACACTTCATAACTTCATCAGGCACTGGTGACTAGTGGCCACCACACTGAAGAGATATTGAACACTTTCATTAACACAAATGTTCTGGTGCTCCAGAAAATAATCTAAATTTTTCATTCATTGATTCATTTATTTGACAATTTTATGACTTGCTTAGTTTTTAAAATACTCAATTCTGGGTTGTAAGGGAAGCAGAGATTAAAAGTAAAAGTTATCTATTTTGAAAAGCTCACAGTCTGGTAAGAAAGACAAATGTTTTGTTTGTTTGTTTGTTTTAATAGATATTATGCAATAGATGATATGAATATAGGGAAATAAAGCAGCTTA
Organism: Cynopterus sphinx; assembly: GCA_030015415.1. NCBI lineage: Eukaryota > Metazoa > Chordata > Mammalia > Chiroptera > Pteropodidae > Cynopterus > Cynopterus sphinx. The sequence goes on along the minus strand of CM057384.1, from coordinate 91,293,465 downwards.
GTCGTGAATTAAAAAGTAAGAGAAGACCCCAAAAAAGAGGTGACATGATGTGATTCTTGAAGAATGAGTAGTTACTTTCCTAATTTACAAAGTGAAAAGGGCACTGGAAATGGTGAGAATAGTACACATGGTCACAGAGCATGAAAGAGCTAAGAATGTTGCAAGGCTTTAGTATTCCTGGAGTGGAGTGTAAACTTTTGGGAAGTTGTGTGAGAACAGGCCGGGAAAGTAGCCACCATAGTGTGCTAAAGGGTTCACTGAACAGGCAGTAGTAGGAGGAAGGGAGGTTACAAATTATACCATAGTGCTTAAGAACATTAAAGTAATACGAAACTGGGTTTGCACTCAAAATTTGCCACTGCTAGTAACTTTATTATCTTTGGCAAGTTTAAAATCTCTTTCATCCCATTTTACTCATCTGTAAGACAACAATAACAACACTGCCAAACTTTTATGATTGTTGTGTGGAGTAAATAAGAAACCATGTGCTTGTCACACTGCATGACACACATTAAATAACCAAAAATGAAAATTACATTGATTTATTCTATTAGAAATGTGAAATTTGAGCAGAAGAATAGAATTACTATATTATATAAAGAAATAAGACACAGAGGATTACCTATATCAATAATAATAACAATAATGGCTAATATCTAGAGTATTTACAACATATCAGTCATGATTTCGAGCGCTTGAAATAAGTTGCTTCATTTAATTCTCTCAACAGCCCTGCAAGGTAGGATACCATTACTATCTCCCTTCTACAAATGGGGGAAAAAAGGCATGAAGAAGTTAAAAAATTGCCACACTACCGCTGAGTAAGAAAATAAGATTTAAATTCAGAGATCTGACTCTTTAATCTATATCATTAGCTCCCAAGCTGTTCTGTCTCTGCTAGAAATTTTTTGATAAAAGTCTGCCTGATTTTATGTTGAATTATTTCCCACCAAGCATGACTTCAAAATAATTTATTTAAGTTCAGATCTTCAAAATAATATTCTCACACCATGAAAACCAGTAAGTCAGTATGTATGTTCTAGAAATATCCCATAGGTCATCTGGATAGAAATGGGCAAATGCCTGATAAATCATGTATCATTAGAAAGGTAAGTTTAAAATCTCCTTGGATAATCAAGACATAACTATAATTCCAGAGCACCCTTAACTACTGTGAGCCTGTAACAACCACTCATAAAAGTCAGCTTCCTCTTATGAAAATGGGGCTAATGAGTGCCTCATAGGTTAGCAAGAAACATTAAATAAGAGAATGTATAGAAAAAATTTTGCACTGTGTGCAGCACACCAGAGGTGTTTATTAAGAAGTAGCTTTTGATGCTACTTTTCTTTTAATTAAAGCATCATCTTCCAACACAAGGTATTTCGAGCCTTCCCTTGAACTCTCTTAAGCATATTAAAGATGAAGGGTTGGATATCATATATAAAATTCTTTGAAACAAACACATCCCAGTCTATGAGCTAAAATCCAACTCTCCTTACTTAAAACCTTCTCTGACTCAATTTCAACACTTTCCAATATGTCCCTGTGTTTACCCAAATATGAGCCCAATTGAGCCTAACACATTGGTATTTTCATTGACTGACCTCACTAATGGCCTCATCTCTCAAGGAAGTTCTTCCCAAAGTCTTTTCTTCTGATATTCTGTTCTTTAGTCTGATGTTTATCCTCACATAATTCCACTTTAATGAGTGAGGTAATATAATTATCTTTCAAATTTGTTCCACTCCTTTAGCGTGCAGCCTCTCCCCAGGGGCCCTTGGATAGCATGACCACACTTTCCCCAGAACAAGACATTGGCTTGGTGTCAGCACTCATGAAGAGGGCATGTTATTCGATGGCAAGTAATGCTTTTGGAAGAACATATCCTCAAACCACCAAAGGTTTCTTCTCCAAATTTATTTTCATTTTGCATACATAGGAAATAAGCCCCTATCAAAACAAAAAGAAAAAGAGAAAAAGTGAAAATGAGAGAGAGAGAGAGAGAGAGAGAGAGAGAGAGAGAGAGAGAATAAGCCAAGTGTTGCAGAGGAAAAACATGCACAATCTCTTCCAAGTGTACTTCTACCCACTGACTGTATGGGACTTCAACACACCAGGAGCTGGACTTACTCTAAGAGGTAGGCACAATTCACTGATGGCACAGAGAAACCAGAAATGGACAGGGAATGTCACCACGAGTGAACAAAAGCAAATCCTTTTTTGTTGGTCCTACAAAATTAGTAAAATCAGAAGACAGCTCTAGAGCATCAGCTAGGAGGCCAGAGAAGCTGAAGTCTAATAGGTCAGGATTTGGGAAGAGAAAATCATCAGATGGCAGATATACAGTTACCAAGCTCAGAGTCGAGTGAAATTTTTGGAGATTTGGCAGGATGGTGGCTGGTAGTAGAATTAGAAAGTTAAATGTCATGTTGGCACTTGATTAAAAGCAGATTGTTGGGAGCCGGGTTGTCATAGGAATCTCACTGAACCAGAAATCTCACTGTGGGTTTGAGACCTAGAATTACCAGCTATGTGACCTTGAGCAAATCACTTAACCTTTCTTATTCTTCATTGTTTTTCATCACTGAAAGGTAGATAATAATTGAAAATAATAAAAACTGCAAAGAGGTTTTTATCTGCAACTGAGAAAATGTATAAAAGTTTATATTTTAAAAGAACCTTTCTACTTGCAAACTATTTTAATTTAAAAAATTTATGTGGAAGTGTCTGGCAAGACTGGGAGCTCAAAAATGTTAACTAAATATATATTCACACCAATCTTTTTAAACAGTATATCCCAATGGCCATTTTTTAAGGCATAAAGGGGTTAAATAGCTTAGCCAAGGGGATGCTGCTGGTAAGTTAGCCAGGCAGTGAGCCAGTGCCTCTAACCATTGCAGTGAGGGCTCTAGATGAGGAGCCCTTACAGTCATTGTGGCTTATGTGAGCTTCAAAGGCAAAGGTTTGGTTGGTTTCTGAGAGGCTGATGACAGCTATTCAGATCCATCACCTCATTTCAGGAGCAGTAGCCATGACACCATTCAATACCACTTTCTTGCTCTCATTTCTGAGTCCTTGCCCTTCACTGTGTCTAAAATTATGATGTCTTTCCTCTTCTATGTCAAGCCATATATCTTCATTCCTTTATAATTCTCAGCTGAAAGGAGTCTTGAAAGCATGGTGAGTCAGAATTGGAATGTTTTTCATCAGCATTTCAGGATATTAAAAAATAGAAAAATAAAGCGACAAACAACAAAATCTTCGTTTGTTTTACTGGCAGAGACACAGACTCTTAGACCCTCAGTCTGCCTCTGAAGGCTTACCCAAGACAAGCAGAAGTTCAGGTATTTATAGCTTCAAAAGTGAGGCATCCATGACTTTAGATGGTTGGAAAGGGTATCTTATCTGATAGCAGCGAGTAAAGCAAAAGACATGCCAGATCAGATAAGAAAAAAGAACATCTCCGGCCAGAATTAAAAAGGCTATTTTGGGATATGTCAAAAGGAGTAAAGCTAGATTGGAAATGACTGTAAAGGTGATTAAATAGGTGAGAACAAAGAGAACACTTCCTGAGTTCTGGCTAAGAAGAGAAAAATTCTTAATCATCTTTTAATTGTACTTCATAATTAGCCAAATTATAAATGCCATGGCTGGAATTGAACGATGTTTCATAAGGCAGAAACTGCTACGGGTTTTTGCTACAGAAAGTATTGAGGGTTAGGAGAAAGAATGAGTACTGAAGCCCTTTCAATTTGTGTAATGATTCGAGAAACCAGGTTTTATAAGCATATTTGTTCACAAAGCACATTTCGAAAAATACTATTGTTCTGTTTTTCCTTTTTCTCTTTTCCAAAGGAATTGAAAAACAGTGATAGAAATTTTTTCAGAGGAACAAAATCTCAACGGTGAAGCAAACAGCCACTGGAAATTGCTTATGAAGCTCCTAGAGATAATGGATATATGATATCATAGTGCAGTTATAACATTTTCAATGATAAGTGGTAAAGAGTAAAAATATGCTGAACTTACATCTGAGTGAGTTATTCCACACTAAATATTCTTAATTAGTATCACAGAAGACATGGAAACAGTTTGATTACTTACAGGAAAAAAACAATAAAATTACCTCTAATAAGCTTGCATATAATATATCAGTGTACAATTTCTGCTGGAAAAGTAAACTCTACAAATTAGAGGGAGTTAAAGAAAAGTCTGGAGAAACAATAATATTTTTGGCTAACTTGTTGCTTACCTCTTTATACATTCTCTGAACATCTATCTAACATCTATCATATATGACTGCTCATTGCTAGAATTCCAAAAACATGACCTGCCCTGTGAAGCTTGCAATCTAAGGAGAAAAACAAGCATTTTATTTCTCATTTATACACTCTCTTTTCTCTATATCTCTCGATATGATTTCATTTGGTGTATAGCTTTGAATAAGCTCTACATGCAGGCCATTCCCTGAATGGTATCTCTAGCCATGGCTCACTATTAGCACAGAGACCCTGGTATCCAATTAGGCCTAAGTAGGCCCACTGGTTGTCCACACAGAGCTCCAAAAGGTCTATTCAAATAAAGATGTCTGAGTCAGAGCTGGCCATTTCCTCTACTCCTTTCTCAGTCCTTTGCCAACCTCTACTAGTTGTTCAAGGCCATCAGCAAAAAAAAAAAAAAAAAAAAAAAAAAAAAAGCGCTAATGTGGCAGAGAAACAGGATGTAGAAACAGACCCAGAAGGGCCCCACACTTAGAGCTTAATGCTCTCCTGTCACTGTCTTGAAATTCTTAATTATTTTATCTTTGAACTTGTGTTTTGTATCAGAGGTCCAATGAAGCAATGGAATATGTGTGTGAAAAGAGAAAATATACAGATTAAAGAAAAACCTGGGTGTTTTAGTACCTTTAATGGTACTTCTTCCCTTTGCTTTTTGAACAAGGGACCCACATTTTCATTCTGCCCTGGGGTCCGTAAATTGAGTAGCCAATCCTGTGTAGGAACATTATGCAAATCAGACTCAGGCAGTGTGTTCCTTCCTCCACATTTGCACTCTCCTAAAGGTGCTAATCTGCCCATTTTCTTCCCCCTTGCTTCTTGCTGTGTGTTTTAAATTGACCTGAGCATTAGCATTTGGTCTTTCTGTTCCATGACCTCTGATGTAGCTTGTCTGGCAGTGGACTTAGGGGCTACCCTTGTGTCCTGCTTTTCCCCAAACAACAGCACTTGCCTCCTGGATAGGCCTTTTCTAGCCTGTGTGCATTCTCCAGACAAACAAGTGATGCTACCCAAATGGTTTCTTATTCTTTCACAGGAATGCTTTCTTTTTATACCATGTGACAATCTACGGAATCCAGAATATCTTTCTGACAATACACAGAAAGGCTGAAATATAAAAAGATGCATAGTGAGCATCTTATTACAGCCTTCTGGTTTGAAAACTGGGCTTGCTTCACAGGATCTGACCACTCCATTTAATTTCTCCATTGTCAAAGCCAATGAAGATTATGAATCTTAAATTTCAAAAGTTTCCGATAACATTTTAAAATTCTCACTCACCCAAAGCTGAAATGGTTTTGAAATCCCAAGAGTGTTCTTTTAAGAAAAGCTCTTCCCCCTCACAGTGCTTAGTGGAACAATGTCATATAATATATTTTCCAAAGTACAACTAATTGAAGCACTTTCTCTTCCTTTGTTTCCTACATTTCAAAATATCTATTCTGTACGTACTTTTATAAAGCAGAAATACTGTAATTTCTTACCTTTGTGTGTTTGGGAATTTCATAAGATTTTAGTTTTTTGGAAAAAAAAAAGTCAAGAAGAGATACAATTTAAGGGCATGACATTGCAGGAAAATGTATCTGTAAGACACAGAAGTCTTAATGATGTTTGCTTTGGTATAAAATGGCAACAGGGAAGATGTGAAGGATTACAGTTTTCTTCACTTAAAAAAATAGGCATCACAGGTTGCCACTTCACAGTAATATCTTAATATTCTCTCATTTAATTATGTAAATCGTCAAAGAAGGCTGCTGTTTATGGTAATTTGCATGTGTGGAGATCTGCTTCTCAAGGTAAGCTAATTTAAATCAAATTATAACTAAGGGAGATTTACCACTTGTTGATTTAGACAATCACTTATAACTCTGCCAAACAGCCAGTAAAGGCTTCAGGATTTCAGAAGTGAGGGGAAACAGTAGCGATCCTGCTGTGAAAGGAATCAGCTGCAATGCTGTGGAAGGATTTAGTATTCCTATTGATGTCAGCAAGAACCTAAGGCAGCATCCTTTGTGAGGGAAGTGATTAGTGAATGCTGTTGACCCTCACTACCTCCACATTCAAGCCTTCCTTTGCACTCAAAGTTAAAGGCTGTTCTCCCCAACTAATTCACCACTCTCTTTTGATACAAATCCAGCACTTTTCAGAATCCGCTTACATTCTAGTTGCATAGCTCTACCAAGTGCTGAATGTAAGTGAGAAAAGACCATTGTCAACCGCTGAAGTGTTCATGTGTCCCCAGCTCCTTTCTTACTTTTCTTTTCTTTCATTTTTTTTAACCATTAAAGATACTCCATTTCAGTTTGAGAAACTAAGCATGTACAAATTTATCCTTTGTTTCAAGGGCACATTTGTTATAGGGCAAATGGCCTCCTCAGCTAATAAAAATGACCATGTGAGTCTCTGGTAGACCAAGAAAGGTGCACAAATCCGCTTGGATACAGACACAGGTGTCAGTGACAATGATCACAATTTGAATTTAGCAACACAAAGGATGCAAGTATAGCAAACTGATTCAGAAATTTTCTCAACTTCTCTGAATCCTAGAGTTCTAATGAAAAGATCATATTAATTATACCTTCATCATAAGGCTCATATGATGACTGAACATGCCAAAGCACAAAGCTTTATGGAAATGTTCATCCTCAAACACAGTTGTAAATAATAACAATGATGATGACAATGCAATGTGGTGCATGGAAAATGGCCCATTTCCAACATATTTATAGGTAAGAGTTAAAACTTTTCCATTCGGCATGAGAATTTGACCTTTCTTTAAATTTCAAGCTCAGTTAATCTCTTAAGGATAATATGTTGGTTAAGCTGCTACCCAATGTTGTTTATGGTAATATGTGGACCATGATTAATAAATTATGTTTGGGTTTGGAGGCACATATATGAATTATAACACATGGAAGAAGGTAAAACTTGGCGTTTCTCTGAATGTGCTAAATTTGTCACTGACGTGTCCCTTGTGAGGACTCTGTAAATTATGTGTCCACTGTTATTACAAAAGATATAGGCTCTTGAAGGAATAAGGCTTTGAATCCGCCTGCCCAGTGTAGACCTTGTCTCTTTGCGGCTTTCCTATGCTGCATGGAATTCTGCAAAGTCACCCATAGAAGAGAAACAGCTGTCCGGCCAGCTTGCTAGGTCCTTCTAAATGAATATCCGGTTGAGTTCTTTCCTGTGGGTCTCAATATTTAGCTGAGCCCAAGAAAATACTCTGCAGGTATTGCAGAATATTTCAATTTAGTGTTTTGGACATCAAAACATCTGACTGGAGGCCGGGAGTATGATGACGTTAGAATAATATAGGTTCTGGATCAACTGTAAATACTTATGAAATATCCAAACTCTCCCCTGCCTGTATGTGTTTCCCTGTTTCCTTGAGGGAGACATTTCTCCTACTGACAATTCTTAGGGACTTGTGAAGCCATTTATGAAGGCCAAATATTTCTTCATTAGAATCAATTAATAAAAGTAATCTTTTTAATATTCCATAAAAGAATGGTCAAACAGAACTAAAACCTAGACCTGCCAAGAAGGAGCTTCTCTCCAAAGATACATTCAGTGCTCATCTGACTGGCAACGGCAATGGCAATCATAGATGTTCCTTGTTTTTATTATGAGCTTTTGATTGGCCTAGTGGCAACCTTTCTTAACTCGGTTTCCTAGAGAAAATAAAGCTCTAATGCCCTAAAGTATATATTTTAATTGCTTGTTGTCACTACAACAAATTACCACAAAATTAACATCAATTCATATGTATTTTTACCTTATAAGTCCTGGAAGTCTGAAGTTCAAAATGAGTCTCAGCAGGCTACAATCAAGGTGTTAGCCGGGTTGTATTCCTTTTGAAGGCTCTAGGGTGGACTCCATTTTCTTTTCTTTTTCAATGTCTACAGACCGCCTACATTCCCTGGCTCACGGTCCCTTCCTCCATCTTCATAGTCAGTAACATAGTATCTTTGCATCTGTCTCTCACTCTGACCCTTCCACTTCCTCCTTTACTTATAGGGACCCTTGTGATTACATTGGGCTCACTCAGGTATTTTAGGATAATCTCTCCATCTCAAGATCCTTAACTTAATCATACCAGCTGAGTCCCTTTTACCAAGTACAGTAGCAGGTTCCAGAGATTAGCAAGTGGGCAATTTTGGGCGGGGGGCCATTACTCTGACATTTTTTTGTTTGTAATAAATTAATTTCTCTCTTCATGAAATTAGAAAAGTACTAATTATGCATCATTCTCAGAAGAATTTAGAAAACTGTCACTTAAAACATTTTCTGTGCCCTGTGATATTTAGATGAGGAATTTCAGTTGTAAAAGAGGGTTTGTGAGAATCATGCCTTAAATGAACAAGGAATGAGACACTTTTAGTGAAAGCAGTTTTACAAATTAAAAAAAAAAAAAAACAACAACAACACTGGATAAAATAGCAGGCATAGAAGGTGGGCAGTGAAAATTAAGTGTAAGCCCAGGAAACAAAGGCAGTGATTTTAAGATGCATTGTTAGGGGTAAATACTTCTACAAAAAGAAGGGCATTGGGGCAACAAGACTGAAAGAGAATGTGAATATGAATGGTTGGTGCTGTAAAAGTCTATCTTTTCTAAAAATGTGCTAGCTTTCAACATTCTTTCTTTCTTTTAAAAAAAAAATCTAGCTTTTTTCTAATGACCCTTGCATACTTCAGTGGATACTCCCACAAGAAATATTCAGCAAAACTGCATGAGTGTAGAAACCACACAATAACTAGTTTCACTACTCTTGCAAAAAAAAAAAAAATCAATAGTTGTTTCTGTCCCCAGATTTCATCTTGGGCCTCTTTGTGAAATGTGCAGTTCAATTTGGTGTTGATAGGTCATTCCAATCAGTATGAGTTTATATATAGTTCAACCAACTGGAAACCAAAGCACTCCAGTTAGACTGAGCCACCTTTCTCCAGTCTGCTTGACCCTGTCTTTAAACAGTAATAAGAGTAATTGTCAGATGAATTAATCCTTATGACCATCATATAGCAGGAAGACTGGAAGACTCATTACTGTCAGTTCTCTATTTATTTAGAGCTGAGTGAAGCCTTTGGTATAAACTTTAGGCTACCTAATCTAGGACACAGAATGTCTTCCATGATAATAAAGAGTTTAGTGGTAGACAGGAGACCTGGCTGTGTGGCTGTGGCTTTTCCAGCATATATGTGATGAGGGAGCAGTTCAGTGAACAGAGGAGAGCTGGTTGGCTGAGTGAGGTTACCAACAGCTTATCTGGGGAAAGATTCTATGAAGAGAAGCAAGAGCTGCTGTCTAGTTGAGGACTAGGGAGTATCTCACAGCTTAAGAGGAAATACATTCAGAAAAGAAAGCGGAGCAAAAAAAAGTGAGGGTCTCATTCAAGCAAGAAAGCTCCTACAAGAGCCAGGAGTTTTCTTGAGAATGAGGTGAATAAAAACAGAATCTGAGCTGCATGTGCACCTTTGGCAGTTCTAGGGTCCACTTCTCATCCGTAACCCAACCCCCTACCCCTTCATTATTAACTACTAAGGGAAGCTAACATCTCAGACAATGTGGAAAATAAAGGCAGAAAAATCAGTCTAGTAGGGAAAACAGATCCCCCAAAAATAAAACAAATGTAACTAACTGATATAAATGGTATGAAGGGAGAAAGATGCTGAGAGCATCACAGGTTACTAATGTCTTCAGGAAAGACCTTTCTGAGGAACTGACTTTTAAATTAAAATTAGAAAGGACAGCTCTATGAAGATTCAGAGCTTGAGTTCAAGACATTTGCAAACATCTTGAGATAGAAAACAGCTTGCCTTGCTTAAAGAACTGAGGAAAAAAATGAAGCTAGTTTCAGGTAAATAACTGAGGTGAGTTGAGAAGGTATATGATAGAGTACTCCTAGGCACTTATTCACTTCCTCTTTGCTACCCACCTCCATGGATGAATGTACTTGCCCATTTCAGTACTGTTAGACTTGGCCATGTGATTTGCTTTGCTTTCTTGATGTCTGAGTGTACTTTGCTAAGCCCTTAAATTAGGCCTCAGCATGTCATTTCTTTGGTCAAGAACTATAATGCAAAAATAAATAAATAAATAAATAAATAAATAAATAAAGCTTACAATGTGCCTGCACAGTTGGGCTCGCTTTATTGCACTACTGTATCTGTGGTGAAAGAACATGTCTTGAGTGGTCCACTGGTAACAGAGGATGAGAGATGTGTGTAGCAGACATGGACTCAACATGCAGCTTGGGGTCAAGTTCAGCTGAGCCCTACTTGGCTAAACTCCAACTGATCTGCAGATGCTTGAGCAAGATTAAATAATCATTGTTGTAAGGCACTGAGGTTTGGGCTACCATTACTATGGGAATAGCTGACAGAAAAGAGTATATGAGGACCATTTTACAGAGCTTGTGGAAAAATAACTGAAGAGTTTTAAGTAGAGAGTGATCTGATATGAAATATGTTTATTGAAGCTCACTCTGGCTGCTGTGAGAGGCCAGCAGAGGAAGCAGTTGAAAAAGTCTATTTGAAGATAATGGTAGCAATAAAGTAAAAGAGAATTGAATATATCTGGACTAAATCTTGGAGGTAGAACCAAGAATACTTGCTAATGAGTCATATACAGAGAAAAGAAAAAGTGAGGGACTAAAAAGTGATTCCCAGGCTTCCAGCCTAGACAACTGGGTGGAGAGAAAAACACTTATTTTTCATGTTGCTTTTTTCCCACAATAATAATTTAAATGGATATACAGTCAGCATAGCATAAGTTATTTCATCACTACTTTATGTTGGACATTGATTTGTTCCCAGTTCCTCTAGCAAAACTTAACCACTAAGTACATTTAATAGTCCTATATTTTAGGTTTGGGGGTGGGAGTTGGCTCCTGGAAATGAAATAATTGGGTTAAAGATTTTCAGTGATGTCTTTTCTATTTTTTCTCTAGAGAGTCTACTCCTTCCCATAGGCTGAAAGTGAAGTGTGAAATGTGGAAGAAGTGCCCATCCACAGAGAGCAATGCATTTTGCTTGATGAAAAGTCACAACCTCCTTTATAACAAACCTTCATAAACCATTTTAGATGTACCAGACACTTCTAGGTACTTTATATATACATTAACTGATCTAACCCTCACTAAAATTCTACAAAGTAGATACTCATAGTATTCCCATTTTACAGATATGGAATCTGAGGCAGAGATGCTAAATAACTTTCCCCTAAGAACATAAGAATTAGGTTGTATAGAATTTGTGGTGTCTGTGGTAAGGATGATGCTGAAACATTTGTTAGGTCACTACAGGTGCCTTATTCAGATTTGTAGAAAAATTGCTTCTCATTTTTGTATCAAATAATCCTTGTGCTTATTCTAAGAAAATAGCTTTTTATCTGATGGATTTTACATCAAATAATTATGTTTCACCTAAACAAATGGCAGATTCTTATTGGAAAGACTTTGTAACTAATTAGGTTCTACCTAGAAAATCTGGAGCCAAATGTCTAGCCCAACGTGTCAAGTGTCTGGATCTTTATACTATGTGGGTTTATGCTTATTTCCGGGTCTCTGTTATGCCTCCACCCTGCTTTCTTTTCTCACTTGGTTCTAATTTTAATTTATACTGTGGTGAATTTTGGACATCTTGTAAGCTTCCTTAAATTATTTTTGAAACAAAGAGAGATGTAAATAATAAAGAAACAGGCTCAGGCAAGCATTAAAAAATGTCCATATAAAAACAACTTAAAGTATGCCTGTAAAGTCCACAGGATAATCTTCACTGATACATATTTATTTATTGTTTGTTTGCTTTTAACATTCTCTAGAACTTAACAGTTTTTTTTAGAGTGATATAATCAATAAACTTGATCAAGAAATGATATCTGAAAGAGTCCTCCCTTTCCAACCCACTTTTCTGCTTTGTTCCCAGGGAGCCCTAGTGCAACCACATAATAATAACAACCTTTAAAACAGTAATACAGAATTTTTAGATAATGGCAATAATGACACTTATTGACTGCTTTCTAGTGTTCTATGTAGCAGAACTTAGGTAAACACTGTTCTAAACATTTTATAACAAATTATCTTATTCTTTACTACAATCCCTTTACCACAGGGCCTTACTGTATTATATACCTCTTACAGATGAGGAAACAGGTTTTAGATTAAATAACTTGCCCAATGCCATAAAGTTAGTAAATGGCAGATGTGCAGATTAAACCGAGTTCTGTTCCTGTCAACAAACCCAAGCCCATCTGCCCTACAGGATAGTTTAACTCGAGATAAAACCACCCAGAATTTCTAGCCTCTGTACCATTGCTGATGAGGTGGCCATAAGAACACACCTGACAGGTCTCCGACTATTAGGAGTATGACTAAGACACCAGCCGCTGCCCCTGAAACCCAGCACCAGCCTGCCCAGTGGCCATGCTCCCCACAGGCTATTGCCAGTCGATGACTGAGCAGGCAGAGCTACTAAGGTAGGTCCCAACCTGGGAGAAACAGCCTCCACTAACAGCTTTGGCAAAGGAACTCCCTGACAGCCTTGCTGGGCTTTTAGTCTAGGACCTTTCTTTCCTCTCTCTTTCTCTGGGGCCGGTATTGGACCAAGGTTTGACGTTTCACCCAACCTCTCTCTTCTCTAACACTTCACTTTTACTCACAGGTGTTTCCCTTAACAAAATCTTTATATGTTTAATCTCATATTGGTGAATACTTCTTGAAGGACCTGGACTAACACAGTTTATAATGTTTTTTGCTGCTTAGCTTTCTTAATTCCACCCTTCAGACCTTAAACAGAGAGTTATAACTGATTTCCCCAAGCCCCTATCACCAGCTGGAAGCTTCTCCTGTTGCCTCTTATCTTTGCCTCTTTTAGGATACGTAAGTTATTTTACTATAAACTGTAGTTATCTATGTAGATATTTTATCTCCTCCACCACATGTGGAACCCCTTGAACATAATGGCATCAAAACTTATTGATATATGATATCATTCTATGCCAGGCATTGTACTATGGGCTTTACATATGTAACATATCTATTTAATCCTTATCAGCACTTGTGATGCATACTTATCAACTCCACTTTACAGAGAAGAAAACTGAAGCCCAGAGAAATTAAATAACTTGCCTAATGCTACAGAACTAGCTGGAAGTAGGCCTTATTTTGAATTTGGGCTTTCAGACTAAATCTTGCACTAAAATCAGTATTCAATCTCTGTCAAAAGCCCTTGCTGATACAATATGTGCTATATAGCTCATCCTATTTCTTATCTTAACTCCTTGGAAGCAGAGAGCTAAAAATGGTGCCCTGTTGCAGCAGATGTCTTTTACTTTAGGGTTCAGGTTGCTCCCTAGGTTCCACCTTAATTGTACAGTTATCTTTTTAAAAATGTTTTATTTCTATAGTTCTAATGTCCATGAATCCTTTTTTTGTGGGAATGGGCAGGTAGAATAGGTAAGCAAAATTTCTGGATCTGTATGATTTGAATTCAGTTGCACAGGAACATGAATACATTTCTCTGACAAAGCCAAAGCAGGCTATAAAAAATGATCTCAGAGAAAGTAGAGGTCAGGTGGTGCTTTTCTCTAAAAAAAAAACAAACTAATTTTTACAAATTCACACACAATTTGGTTATGAAAATTAGAATGGAATTCAGTGCTCTCAGTTCCTAGAGTGAAGACCATGTTCGTCACCTTTGTAGCAGAAAAGAACAACATAATGACTACATCAAAATGTATATTCACATGCCTTGAGACAAGATACTGTAAATGGAAACCAGGTGTATGAAGGCCCTTACTTGACTTAATGACACTCATTCGCTCTTGAATTCTTTATTGCAATGTTCTATTTGTAGTGCAAATTGCATTATTAAGTATTGATGAAAATTCCTAAAAATACCCCTGTATCTATCCAAAAGTTGGATGCAGTATTTGCATGAGTTATGAAAACTGTTGTATATAATGAGTCGGAACACTGCCTCGTGAATTCTGCAGTAAAAAATTACAGTCCAGCTTCATGAATGTAATTATTCAGGCACCCAGTCTGATTTATCATCTTGATGAGAAACTAAGCCGTGAAATATCTCTGCTAGAAATAAGCTTTCGCTCATTTTGCAAATACACCCAAGAGAAGCAGGAAGGGTGAGAAAAACAACAAATGATCTGCCAGAAGTAGAAGAAACATATTTCTTTTTCTTTACTTAAAAAAAAAAAAAAAACACGTTAGTAGTCGTATGTTAATTTTGAAATAGATAAATAGGAAAATAACTACACACTCCTGTGCATGTTTTTGGCAGTGAGAGCCTGACTCAGGGCTAAAGATGTTTGCTTTTACACCACTTACTAAAGATCAAAACCTAGGGGTGGGAGACCCAGAGGGAGGAGCTTCTAGGCATGAAGCATAGAGGCTGTTGGAGCTCTCCACACAGACATCCTCATATGCCACAGTTGGTAGCTGATTAGTCCTTTGCAGGCAGCAGTGTCTCTGTTGGCCTCTGCTCACTGCTCATTGCACAAATTAGTGAAAATGAGTCACAGCGTGTGCAAGCAAGTGGGGCTGATGGAATCTGCAGAGGTCAGCTTGCTGAGAAATCATTTCAAAAGAAAACAGGAACTTCCAACAGATGGAAGAGCAGGAAGCTGATAAAGTTATTTCAGGGGAAAGGAAAAGGTGAAGTGGAAAAAGAACCAAGCTTCTCCGCTCAGAACAAGAGAGCGCTTAATAATGAACAGGCATTAGAAAAGCAGCAAATATTTTGGGTTTTTTTGTTTGTTTGTTTGTTTTTGTTTTCTAAATCTATTTAAAAGTACCTTTTATACACTGCTAAACATGCATTAGCTTTTCTATTCTTTTGATACAACTGCTGTTACCTCTTGGGGACCTCATGTGGAAGCTGGCAGTTGCCTATTCTAATTTTTTGGAAAACAAATCCTGCTACTCTGGTCTTAAACCATTCTGTGAAGTTCCTTAAAATTATTAACATTTAAAAAGCATTTAAAGGCCTAGCCAAAAATGAAATTGGGTATATGAAATAACTTAGCCTATTATAAATGAAACTGTGGAAATATACTTTATGTGTTTCAATGTGTGTGTGTGTGTGCGCGTGCACGTGTGCATGCTTCATAGGAACTAGAGCTTGAACTTAGGACATAAGATCCATAGAAAGAATTCTGAAAACAAAAGTAAAATGTTATGAGAAATTTAAAGTGTGCTAAAATTTTTTAGCATGCAAGAGACCGTTCAGTATAGCTTGGTAGGTAAAAGTTCTGTCCCTAGAATCAAACAGAGCAGAGTTTGAGTACTAACTTTAACCCCTAGGTCTGTAGACTGGACAACTGGTTAATTCTCTGCACCTCAATTTTCATTATCTTATAAGATGGAGATAACTTTAGTATTGAACTCACGGGCTCTTGTGTGATAAAACAAGTAAAGCATTTAGCTCATTTTCTGACACAAGGAATTATTATAATGTTGTGAGTTCTGAGCCTCTTTCAGTGCCAGATGTGAAAATAATAAAAGCCTAATCTCAGAACTCACAACATTATAATAATTATAATGTTATTATAATGTTATTATAATTATTATAATATTGTGAATTCTGAGCCTCTTTCAGTGCCAGATGTGAAAATAATAAAAGCCTAATCTCAAAGAGGAAGAGTATGCCCCCTTAAGAAACCTCGATACTGACTACTTTAAAAGTCAACTAGAAATCAGGGTATCAGAGGCATTAGACACTAATTATGCCTATTCCCCTCTGCTTGGGAAGCACTATTACCTGACATCCTATCATATCTTCCATGGGTGCCATCTGAGCTAATGAATCACCAGGATGAATCAGAAACTATTAGAAGCCCTTGACCACAACTCTTGTCAGACGAGCTAAGTCATAAATGAAGAGATTAAGACCTTGCCTCTTTGACCTTAGGGAATCAAGATCCTTCATTTCCCAGGAAACAGAATCAATTTAAGATTACTTAGTTGAATCAGAGCTGTTGAACACCAGGGAACTGAGAAAAAATTCTTTGTCTCCTCAGGCACAGATGGTAGGTTGTCTTTAGGATCATTCTGAGAGATAAAAGTTAGAACCATGCAAATGTCACCTGTCATCACCAAATAGTACTACAAGAAAGAGTTAAGTACAACCAGAAGGCTGTCCTTCTGATCACATGCTTTTCTCAGGTCCCATTAGCAAACTGTGGGCTCTCTGAGGACAGAAACCATGTCTTAGCCATGTCTATGCTTTACCTGGGCAGTTGAGCAGCACTTAAAGGGGTCTCATAACAGCTCTATAAATGTTGACATGGTTTATACTTTTAAAGAAGTCTCCATTACCATAAAATGCCTCAGCTAGCCAATCTTAAAAGGCTCGATTCATCACATAATCATTTATTTCTAAGAGAGTTTATTTAATAATACTATTCCAGTGCTTCTTTTGCTATGTTAATCTAGTAATGTTATATTGAAAGCAAGCAGCAGTAATTTGCCAACTCTTCTCTGTTTATTTCATCAACTATTCCCTTACTAAGGAGAAAAGCAGTGCAAAATATTTTCAGGACATTTACAAGGTCTTATTCATGTTTGTGTTCTCTAAACCCAAGCATGGTCTCTGGCTCAGATCAAACATGTAACACCTCTTCACTGAATGAATGAACAGAGAGGGGCCAGACAAGACAAAGAGATTCATTCATGAGGAGTTAGTTCACATGTTCCTCACTGTCTCATTAGGTATACCTCAGAATTGACTGCTTTCCAATAGTCACTTATATGTTCCTAATATATATTCCTAAACTCACTAATATAGTTGTTTTTGTTACAGCATATAATTGAATCAAAATAATTTAACCAATTAAACATGAATATGAGAATAAAGAGAATTGTCATTAGGGAAATTACATAGATGTTTTGAAAAGGTGTGTCTCAAAACATCAGGTTTCAAATTTTGTGTACATGAGATAATTATAAACATTTAGAAGAGGAGAATGAGAACCACAGCAGGAGAGTATACTCATATGGGTTAGCAAATGTTTCAGGGTTTCATTCTTGCTTCTAAAAAACTGAATTGGAAACTGAGAATAATAAATGGGGGTGTGGTTAATGCAAGAGAGTCATTATGAAGAAGAAAGAAACAACAGAATCTGACTCTAGGAAAACGCACTATCATGATGTTGAAAAAACTGTAACCAAGTGTACAATTATAGGCTTTATGTTAAATGTTTAAGGTGTATGTGTTTTATATTTTATGATTCCTATTTTTAATGTTCTTTTTTTGATTAACCAACCAGTATATGTCAGGTGAAAGGGCTTCTACTCTGTTCCTAATGTGCCATTTATTCAGGCTAAGAAAGAAATCCTTGTTCTGTGTTCAAAATTTTCCATTTATGTCTCTAGTTGTGAAGGCTATTTATCTCATTTAAAAATTTTCTTCCTTAATCTTTTATCAAAATTGTATTCAAAATTCACCTCTTCTTTGAAGGCTTCTCTGATTAATTCTACTTGTGTTTAATTACCTTTATTTTATATCCCTTTATCACTTAGGGTCTTACTCTAACCCATTTCAATCGCTCTCTCTGTCTCTCTGTCTCTGTCTCTGTCTGTCTCTCTCTCTCCCTCTCGCCAAGTATTAAAGCTTTTCTTGTTAGGCTGGTTTTCCAAAATAGATTATAAATTTTTCCAAAGCAAGGTCTGCTTCTTCTCTTTTTGGAACTGTCGCGCTTTTGATAGGACACTATAGAGTGAGGTTACTCAATATATCTTAATTTATCTATCATTTTAGACATTTAATAGGGTGAATTAAATAAACGATTTCATATACATCAATATGTTCGTTCTTCTTGCAAGTCACAGTTTTGAGAAAGGCATAAGCAATTTCTCCAAGCACATTTGTACCCTAAAAACTGTGGAAATTTGGTCAGAGAAATGGAAAAGATTTGAATTAAGTTATTAGCAAGATAATATGAAAAAGGTCTTAATCACAGTTAACTGTGTCAATGGAGGCTTTATACATTCAAAAGTTCATAGCTGAGTTGCAAATTATATTCCAGGCTATAGCAATTATAGAGCCAGAAAGAATTTTTCAACATAATACCATTCTCCCTGTCTCTGTTTTAAAACAAAGTCTCCGCCTGTAGGAGGAGGGAAAAAATTCCATGAGAAAATGTCTTTTGGTAGACCTCTTGCCAAATGACTACGAACTGCTTATCTTGACTATCAAAATTAATGTGGCTTCCACAATGTACAGTTTATGTCTAGATGATATAAATATACACACACACAGATATATGTGTATGTGTGTATTTATATGTGTATTTATGTGTGTGTATATATATCTATATATTCTGGTACTAGCCCAGTGAGTAGTAGCTCAATAATTTTATGATGTCAGGACAGAGCTAATACTAATAGACCTCTGTCATTTTTAGTAATCCCATTTTATAAATTATAAAATTGATTAAGTCAAGTCTAGATTCATTTAGCAGAATCTTATTTTCCCAAGCCATAATACATTATGGAGTGAATGACAGCATCTGGTAGAAAATAATGTATTTAGGTGAATTTTATGCAATTCATTGTCCTAACTGAAATAGGAGAGGCAGCAAGAAGTCTGTCTTAGAAGTGAGCATCAAGTTTGAGGCAGATAGACTATTCAGGAAATTTTTAGATTATCATGACAATTCTTAGATTGGGAGGAAAGCCAAGAGTCACCTAAGTTTTAAAAGATATGCAAAGCACCCTCCCCCGTGATAATACGCCAAATAGTTGGCCAAACAATTGCTCAGGAAGACCTTTTGATTTTCAGCATTGAGAACATGAGTTTGATTTTAAAAAGGGAAGCAGAGGAATATAGCATTTATTTTGAACACAGTTCTTTTGGTGATCACCCTTGCTGGAGGTATTCTACTGCTAAAAAGAAGAGAACTGTGCTTCTATTTACTTTCAAACTGTTTTCATGAGAGCTAGGAAATGTGCTGATGCCTGCCCAGTTTAAGAACCAGCCCACAAGTATTGCATGTGATGGCCTTGATCCAGGTAAATTCTACACTTTGGTCTTGACAAACCTGGATGCTCCCAGCAGGAAAAATCCCAAATACAGAAATGGCACCATTTTCTAGTGTTCAACATGAAGGCCAATGACATCAACAGTGGCACAGTCCTCTTTGAGTATGTGGGCTCTGGGCTGTCCAAAGGTACTGACCTTCCCCACTGCCTGGCTGGTTTATAAGCAGGACAGACCACTGAAATGTGAGAAGCCCATTTTCAGCAACCTATCTGAAAGACACCATGGCAAATTAAAGGTGGCATCTTTCCACAAAAAGTACAAGTTCAGGCTCCCGGTGGCTGGCACATGTTACCAAGTGGAATGGGAGGACTATGTGCCCAAACTCTGTGAACAGCTGTCCGGGAAGCAGGTGAAAGCTAGGAGGCAGAAATCTCCCCAGAGGTCTCAAGCTGTGTTCTTAAGTTCAGTGATGCATGTAGATTTCTTCTCTTCATTGATCCCACGCTCACAGGTGAGACCTCAGCAGATGGTGGTTTAGAATGACTTTTCCTTCTGCTTAGCCTTTATAATTGTACAGGGTTACACATCTGGTTTATGTTTTGATCAAATTTGAACTCTATTTTGGAGGATATTTGGGGACTATTTTAGGGTGCTCAGATTCTTCATATAAGGAGTAGAAACCCAGAATTCAAAGAAGAAAACATTTAGGTAAAAAGAATAGGTCTACAATAATAGAGCAGAGCATCAAAAAACCTTTAAGGGAGGTTAAAAAAAAAGAAAAGATTCATTACTTCTGTCTTTGTAAATTCAAGTCCAGAATTGTGCATGACCACACTCTCTGGGATGTGTTTCCATGGCCATGTCTCTCACCAAACAACCAGAAATCTGCACATCCACTAACCCCCAAAATGGTACATCTTGAATTGGTTACTATGTGTCAGTGCCCTGCTTTGGCTCCTTTAAAGAGCAGTACTGGAAAAAGCAATAGGAGAGTCACTTTCCTGTTGAGGCATGGCAGTCTAGATGAGCTGCTGGGCTTGGTGAGAGTTTATCAGAAATCCTTAGATCTGTGCCTGCCCAACTAATCATTCTTCTTTGGTATAAGGGAAGAAGCTGACCTGGAGTTGTTAAATGTGACGTTAACTCTGCTATTTGCTTATAGTTGAATAAACATAAAATTATTATGTAGACAAAAAAAAAAAACTATTTTCAAGGTCCAAGTTTGTGTTTTTAAGCATTTTCCCCATTAAGGACATTTTTAGCTGATACATTCAACTGAAAGTGATAAAGAGACAAACTTTCATCTAGACACTTTATTATAAACATGTCGAAGTCTCAGCAAGCAGGGAGGTTTCTCAAAAATCAGTCTGGAAGGACAACACTGTCCTGCCAAAAAGAAATTAAGAAGCAGTAGCTTTGTGACTTCTCTCTGCCCCCCTCACCAACCACAGACAACCTAACCTTTCCCTCAGACTCTTATGGGAGGGGTCAGAGGTCACCTGTAAGACTGCACTTACTTCCTGGACTCCAGATTACTTTTCTAGGTCTACCCCCAAGCACGTTCCCACTTCAGACTCATCCACTCATCCCCAGCCTGACTTTGGAATCGACACCATGCTAGTTAGGATGGTAGAACATCTTCTGACAACTTGGGATGTTCCCATTTACTGAGGACTGCTTTTCACTCTTTGAGGCCTTATTTTCCACATACCCTTTGCTGCTTCCCTGTGAGGACTCATAGGTTCATAGGCTCTGATCCTTAGGTCTCCATGAAGCGGCTTTTCACCCCCTAAGCATTGCCTTCTATTTCTCATTCTTGTGGCCCAGGAGGAACTCAGCAATGACAGACATAAGTTACTATTTCCATATGATTGCATTACTAGGAATTACTGAATTTCCCCATGAGGCCACTGTACCTATTTCCTGATAGTTCCAAAGGTGACAGCTAATCCCTGACATCATCTCATGTTATTAAGATACAAATTTATTAACACTAAATAAATTATATATTTGATTCAAAATCCAGGCTAAATGGAAAAATTAGATTATTACCATCATCCAGCACAGATTTTATTATTAATTTGTTCATTTGAAATTTAATAAATTCTAGGCAGTTCAGATAAATTATTTAAAATTGTATTCTGGCTTCAGACACAGATCTAACATATCTCTAGGCATTCAATTAGTTATCATATATAGCTAGCTTCTTTAGAAGTCAAGATGATGTCTGGCAAATAATTAGGGGAGGGGGAAACAGAGTCACTGATTATCTGCTATCAGGCACCAATTATTTATTGTTTTAAGCCAAATTGGTTGTTTAAATTATCATTAAATACAAGAATAGATGACAATATCCAAATTATGCTTCTGATGTGATCATGAGAAAAATAAGGAGCTGATCAATTTCTCAGTAATGAATCCACAGAAGGTCAACTGAGGGATCCGTGGAGACTGCTGATATTTAACATATTTTACCCCACAAGAAGGCAACCGCGTTTAAAGCACACATAGCTGCCATCCCCACAGTAGTATGTAACCTAATAAAGAGCCACTGCTCTCCAGCCACCCATTGTCTGGGTAGAGTTGTTTATCTTTCTTTAGCAAGCTCTGCAAAAAGAGGAGCAGTTTTCCAAAACTTAGATGAACAGTCTGGACTTACGAAATAGCATTTTGATTTTCTCACAGTAGCAATTTTAGGCGACACTAGTGCTTGGCTAGAAAGCTGAACACAAGTTATAAACAATCATTCACATAACCACCGGGTGGACATTATGATGGAGCCAACTTTTGTGTTCAACATCTCCATTGTGAAACCAGTTTGGCATTTGGTTTTGTAAAAGTAGAAGGCAGTTTGTGTAGGGGGTGCTGATGTGGATTTCTTGCTGTGCTCAGCATCAAGCAGCAGGCTGAATTAGTTATATTCAGATACAGGTTGTGATCAAGAAAAGAATTTGCAAAGAATGCCCCAGAAAGAGATTTGTCAAAGGAAGGAGATCCAAATGGAAGAACTTTAGCAAAGGGAGTGCAAATCAGTCAGGGTGGCCTCAACCCTTCCAATGTCTTCTAGAAATTCTGCCCCTAAGAACAACTGATCAGGTGTTCCAGAAATGTTTCCTTCTAAAAAAGATTTACAGAAATTTTAAGTTCATTTAATGACGTGTACTCTGAGCACACAGTGTTACCTTCATTTTAAACAATGGCCTCTTATGTTTGTTACATCCTGAAGTTATTAATATAAACAACATAGAACTGGAGGCTGGAAACAGGCAATATGAGTGGATTCAAACTCACAGAAATACACTGTTTGTTTTCTACATATAAAACAAAACATTTGACTCATTCGTTTTTTCCTATTACTACAACAGAGTGTAAATATATGTATTATAATGTCTTTTGTCCCTCTAAGTACTTTTAATGCATTATAAAACCTACTCCAAACAATTTATTAGCAGAATAAAATTATATTTGCTATGCACCCATCATCATTTAATTTTTAACAAACTTTTGTAAGTCTGTTAATCCACATCCTTCTCTTTGTCTCATAAGAATTAAAATCGTAACTGAGTCAATAGACCAATTCTTTGCCGAAATTGGGGAAAATTAAATTTGACTTTTTTTTTTTTACTATCTCTGGCCTGGTATGAAGTCATGCTCTCTGCTCTTCAGTGAGTTAAAGTAACTAAGATATGTGCCAATATTAGAATTTAGCAAACATGTGAAGGGAAAAATAAAAAACAAGTAATTATCCTTGAAAAACATAAGAATAGAAGAGCGGAGAACATGGAGACTTTGAGAAATAGAAAGATGGAGTTCCAAGAGGAGAGTGAGGAAGGAAGAGGAACAAAGGGAGAAAAGGGGAAAGTTAGTGTGAGTTTCCATGGTTGACAAAGGGGCAGTTAAAACTGTCTACTCAAGATTTTAGAGCTGTCCTGTACCGTTATCATTCCTTCATTTCCTAGACCCTCTGATTTACATTAATGCTGCTCCCAGCCTCCTCCTGACCCACTTTTTAGGGCTAAGTAGTTTTGCTTTTAACAGCATCTACATCACCTGGAGACTTCTAGTCTCCCAAATGTTAGCCTCCTAGTATGGTTAATCAGCTTTTTCAGACATCTCACAAGGAGCAATACAGCCAAGAAAATAAGCAGAATGGCACAGACTACTAACTATATTTAAGTTCAGAGGTGAAAAGTGGTGAAGTCCCCTATGGGGAACAAAAAAGAAACAAACATAAGTAGCGGCTGCAAATTACCCATGCAGGTAACAGATATACAACAGAGTTCAAGAAATCAGCCTTGGATCTGACCAGGAGGAGGGAAGATGTTGCTGCAGTCATTTCCCCGCCTCTTCCACTCAGCTTTAAGTACCGAATCTGGTCACCATTTTCATAGCTAGGTTTCTGCAGCGTTGAGATAGCAGCGTCAGAAAAGCATCTAGCCCCAAAAAGAGACATTTGTACTTGACCTCTGCTCCCCCTCCCTCGCATTCCTTCATAAGAACCCTGGACCTGGGACAGGTGCTTAAAGGTCTCATCAATCACACAGGAAACTCATATATTGAATAAAGTTTGCTTCATATGTAGTGAAAGCAGCCAAATCAGGCTTTAACATCTATTGTTGATCGGCCTTTGTAGGGGCCTCGTAGACAGAGAAGAAAAGGAGAACTCTGCCTTGGGAAGACCATTAGGGGTGAGAGTCTGGTAGGGTTAAGGAGGCATGGATTCCACCAGCTTATTTTGGGCTTGCACACAGAAGACAGATGCATGACCGTTCTTGCTGACTAAAAGGCTCCTCTAAAAGAAGAAAAAAGATTCACTCCTCACCCCCAAAATAAGCTCTTGCCACCATTTTCTGCTTGGTTCTTTTCTCTCTCGCAGCTGTGAGGAAGAGTAAGCAGAGATTCAAGGACTTCTTTTTATGGCCCCTGTCCCTGCTCTTTCAACAAGATTGCTTCCGTGAGCCAATTTCCTAATTCTGATTCCATTTCTTCCCTTCCAAATGAACGTTCCAGTTCCTTACGTTAACATCCTTCCTGTCTACCCTAGACAATACAGGGAAGTGGTTCTGTATTCTTAACACTGAAAGACAGAGACTGTTTTTAGCTCCAATGAATGTTTTCTTATTTATTTGCTGGTATTCAGCAATCTTTGCCCTATTACATGTATAATATAAGGTTGGTTTCTGCCAGTTAACCTTCATATCTGTTGTGGTTCAGATTTCAGCCATTTCATGAGCAAGTTATTTACTCCGGAATGAATTTGTGCCATGGCCTTGTTCATGTTCAAATCAATTATTTGCCTTTATCTAACTAAAAGGTTAGCTCACCCACTTAGATCTTTTGTTCAAAATTCAGGGAAACTTTTATAGTAAAGAACTACAGGTTTTGGTAAAAATTAACACACACACACACACATGCACACACACCAGTAATAAACAGAGCCTGGAACTTGTTATCGGTGTCCCAGACAAGGCAACTCTCAAAGCTAGTGCTTGACACTGAGTTTGGAGGTAGCCATGAAGCCCTTTGAGAGCTAGGCAGGAAAATAGAAGTTGAGATAGATTTCATGCCTGTGTGTTCTTGTTAGAATTATTGTTCCGTGATCTAAGTTTGGCATTTGGTGACCTTGTCATCAAGGAGCTAGAAGTTAGGAATTAAAGTTATGCTTCTGATGACACACAATCTGGATTCTATTTCTTTCCTCGAGCCTGAAAATGACCCTGGCCAGTCCTATGATTATCGACTAGAATTAGCAGTGGAGGATGTTCTAGTGAAAACATAGCTCGGGTGGCAGGAAAATAACATTTATAAGTATCCTGGAGGATGTTGCTGGAGTTTTAAGGGCAAAGTTTAATGTGGCTGTTTCTTTCCCTTTTGGAACCTGAGGCCACAAAATAAACAACAATGTGGTATTAAAACATTAAATATATGGTGATTTTCCACTGACATTTACCTAATCATGAGAAAGAGTGTACTGAAGGGGCCCAGAGGCCCCTGCAGATTTGTGCTTTGTAAGCTGTAGCATCAGCAAACATTTGCAGCAAAAACAGGGAGGTGAGCTAAATAGGGAGCTCTCAGGTCATGTGTATTTTGAGGCTAACTAAATATGGAGTCGGTTTGTGCTTTGCATCTATTTCTTCAAGTCCAGCTCTATCTTTGCAAATAAAGACAAAGAAACAATTTCCATGTTATTCCATCCATTGGTTCAAGCATGTTAAATTTTAGAATTTCTTATTAGAGGGCATAACCTAGGTTAGGTGTATCTGAAATCCTTGCCCGCCAAATAGCAGAGGCCTGGATATGGTGCCAGGCCTGATTTTGATCAGGTAGTACAATTATGAAGCCAGAGGCTAGGTGTCAACAGAGTGAGAGTTCTTGAGTCAGAATTATTGATGCCAAAGATTTAACAAAGTCTAATCAATATACAAAGAGTGTAGAACTAGAAATGGAAACAAAAGATGTGGGATTGCTCCAGACAGATACAATATATATTAGGGACTGGGAAGATGTGGACTTGAATGTTGAATCCAACACTTAGCTGTGTGATTTTATTGACTTGAGATGGGATCCTAAATGAGAAAAAAGTGTAGAAAACACGTAAGATTTCTCAAGCACGATGTTTAGCAGACGCATTGCCTTGATACTTTTGTTTGATTAATCTATTACATAATAGTTTGTTTCATTCAAGAGACGTTTCTCCATATCTTGTGCAAGATATGGAGATAGGAGTTAAGTAGCACCATCACCTGGTAGAAAATTGAACTTTGAGGGTCCTTTTGTGATAAATGAGCATTACGGTGGAGGAAAAAAGGTCTCCAGAATGTCATCCAACACTAAGAACATGGTTTTACAAAACACATAGATACTGGCTTTTCATGAACTGTGGCCCCAAAGGGTGGTGGTGGTGGGGGGGGGATAAAAGCCACATTGAAGTGGGGAACTCTGGGCTGACTATAATATTTTGCCATTTGCTCTTTTGTTTGGCATTGGACCAAATGAACAGATCCTGCCCCGAGGCTGGGCACACAATGGCAGTAAGTTGCATCAAAGTCCTTTACAAAGCCATCCTAAGTTCCCTTTCCTGCCTCCTGCATTATCCCTCATCCTTTCCTCTTCATCTAATGAACTCGAGTCTCTTCATATAATTATCACTGCCCTTTAATTTATGATATTGTCTCCTCATTTTTCTTATCTCAAGACCACCAAGCCCTCACTATTTTTCCATTTAAACTATTTCTGAAACATCAACAGACTTTTTCTAGGTATGGAGTAAGGGAATGGAACCGTAAGAATGACCCACTTGCCTTTTACCAGAAGACAAAAGCCAAACTGAGGTTTATGTCCTAGCTCTGTTACTAGCTGTATCATCTTAGGTAAATTACATAACATATGTGTGCCTTAGTTTCCTCATCTGTAAAATGAGGAGAAGAGACCTCTTTCATAGGATTGATAAATGAATCCATCTAGTGCAATATGCTTAAATCAGTGTCTGGTATATAATAAGCATTCAATTAATGCTGGCTATTTTCATACTTATTTTGTAGTAGTGCATTTGGAAGGATGCAAATGTTTACTGCATTATATGTAAATTTTCTAGTAAAATCATAGTGGCTCACTATTTGAAAATTTTCCTTACGGGTAGGAACTTCCTTCATTTTTATGGCAACAACATACGTTAGCAAGGGCTGGAAATCCAACACAATTCTAATGGTAAAATACATCAGTGATTACTATAATAATCAGTAAGGTTAAAAACTGGACCACTTTCAACATAATCAGTATCTTACAGTAGAAGGAAATAAGGAGAATTGTTACTTTTGGATTTCAATGAGAGCATTTAAAACCATGATAACAGATTGGGATTCAAATTTTTACACTAAACCCAACATAGTGGATGAAACATCAGCAATAATAGAAAGTTATGGAAGGCAATTTTCTAAGTACTTCTTCTTTCATAAACTATTACAGTCCTTTTTTCTCTGAAAATTTCAATACATGAAATTGTAAAGGTGTCAGATAATTTAAAGAAGTTGCTTCAGAACCCTCTGAATTCTAAGCCTGATGCAACTTTTAAAAATATTTTTATTGGATTAGAACATATATACAGGAAAGTACACAACTGATAAGTGTATAATTTGATTAATTTTCACCAACTGAACATTCCCATGCTAACAGTTCCAGATTATAAAACGAAACATGACCAGCACCCCAAAATCCCCTTTGGCCACTTTTATTTCCTACTCTATGAAAATAACCACACCTTGATTTCTGACACTATAAATTTCTTTTGCTTCTTTTTGGACTTTTATAAATGAATCCAAGGGTAGTCATCTGGCTTCTTTTACTCCACATGGTTTATCACAGTCACCCAAACTGCATAGCCCCCAAGTTACTGATAGATTAAAGCAATGATGAACTTCTCCTGCCAAGAACCCACAGATTATTTTGGATGTTCACTGTGATCCCTGAGAGTCTAAAGTGACAGAGAAGCATCTCTAAGGAAGACTGCATCTCTCTCCAGGGGCAATCTAAAGAAACGTTAAATTCTGAAATACAGCAGAAAGAAAAGACTTATATCAGATGAATCTGGGCTCCAATTATTGCTCTGTTACCTGATATGAACTTTGAGTTGTATGTCTGTAAAAAAGGAAATGGAAGGGGCTGATGTTAATGCTTGGATCAGGGCAGAATTTATGGAACTCCTTATGCCTGGCATATAGTTCAATAAAAACTTTTAAAATAGAAAAG
Organism: Cynopterus sphinx; assembly: GCA_030015415.1. Classification (NCBI taxonomy): domain Eukaryota; kingdom Metazoa; phylum Chordata; class Mammalia; order Chiroptera; family Pteropodidae; genus Cynopterus; species Cynopterus sphinx. Next base: position 91,265,445 of record CM057384.1, on the reverse strand, counting down.
ATACTCAAAATGGTAGTCCAGCTGTGGGGAATGGGTATGTGAAGAAACTAGAAAAAAGTCAGGCATACCTATTTTTTTCTTTAATAACTGGTGCTGGAGAAAGATTTCTGTAATGATTTCATGGCTATTAGACTCAAGAATTTCTGATCACCAGCTGATGGAGTTGCCTCCACCTCCTTCCCCTGGCTGCCTCCATGAATCACTCTATAGCCAACTATTCGAGGCTTGCCAATGCTGGGGGAGCCTGGCACAATGCTGCTGGTGTGTTAGACCTTAGAGGTAACTCTTGCAATGGTTTTAGAATTATGGACACTAACAGGAAGATGAAATGCTGAGTGCATCTTTGGAAAGATATCTGAAAATGTGGTGAAAGACTTGTCCTATTATTATTTTATGTTGGACCCAAACATTATGTTCGAGTCACACACCAAATGTTTTTATGAAAAGAAAAAGGGAGCATTAAGCTACAGGGGGTCCTGGATGTCTCAAAAATGTCCTCATCTTGTCAAAGTTAAACTGGGAGTTTTTTAGTATGAGCCAAGGCTTGTCAACAGAAAAGCAGGAAGGCTTGCTCCAACATTATTTAATTAAAATGTTAGAAAGATGCCTGTGTTATCAGTTCAAATACAAGAATTGTAATATAACTCAAAGAAGCCAATTATATTAATGTTTCTCTCTCCCTCTCCTTCTTTCCCCCTCTCTTTATGTGTGTGTCCAAGGTAAAAGGGAAAGTAATCATAATGACAAAATTCCAGACTAACAGTTCTTCCCAGCAACTCTTTTTAAAGTAGTTCAAACTAACTTTTGCTATAGTTGAGAAAAAATAATTCTGGTAAAGCAATGAACAATAAACAATTCATATACCCCATAGCTGAGAACGCCAAAAGGCAGAAAGCAGAGTTGTTGTTTTTTTTTTAAGTGTTATTTGATGTGACAAGACAAAATACTTGGGATTTAACTGATTTTCCATTTATTTTCAATGTTGCTAATACCAAGTAGATATTCAGATAACCTGAGGTTTGCTGTCCACACAAACTAGACTAGTTATTTTTAATCCAGTCATACAGGAATATGGAGAAACTCTGGAGTATGAGCTCTGGGAAATTTGTGATGATGATGTCAATAATAATAATTAGAAGAGGAGGAAGGAGGGCAGGAAGAGAAGCAGCAGATCATCCAATAGTTACCCTGAAATTAATAAATGCCAGGCATGGTGGCAAATGAATTACAACATAGATTATCTGATGTAAAACTCATACCAATCTAAGAGGCAGGTAATTTTATGAATCCCGCTTAAGAGCTAATGAAACTGAAATGTACAGAGGTTGAAAAACTATGAGGGATGACCCATGCATTCCCATTCCAGAGCTCATGCTCTCATTACTTTGCTGCCTCCACAAGCAAGACAGAGCCTTACTGACTGTCATTTTTCTGCTTGGAGCTTAACTGGCCAAACAGTCAGTGTTGAATCCATGTCTTAATAAAATTTTATCTTAGATGTCCAAACAGTTGTGATCCAGCCCTACCCCACCTTCTAGCTATATCTTTCATTACACCTCTTGTTGCCTACATCCACTGTCTCCATGTTTTCTAGCACTTGCCTCTACAACATGTGCTCTTTATTATTTTATGTCTTTTTATACAAGGATTCGTCTCCCTGAAATTCTTTATTCACTTTATGTAATATCTACTCATCCCTCAAGACCAAGGTGTAATGTCATCTCCTCTATAAAGTCTCCCTTGATTCTTTCAAGCAGAGTTAATAACTCTCTTCTCTGTTTCCCAACAGCCCTCTCTCTATATACCACAAATATAGTGCTTTCAGCGCAATTTTTCTGTCTTTCTGTATTTGTCTTGTCACAGTTCTTTTTGATAGACAGGGAATACACTGTCATATTGTTCTTACTCTGTGTTATTAAATTTTGTTCCTGTAGGAGAACAGCCATATCCACAGCTGCCACGTATGACCATGTAGATTTTCAACTGCACAACTCCAGAGGGCGCCATCCACAAAAATTAAAAATGTGAATGGTTCTGCTGGAGTCATGCAGTGCATTCCCTTTGCAACTGAACACAACAGCCTGGCATCAACAATAAAGTATTTTAAAAAGTGAATGCATTTGGTACAAACACACTAAGAGCTGTAGCACATGGCATCTATACAAACAGATCAGCATGACAGGATTTTGACCTTCAGTCCAAACCTTCTTCTTTTTTTTTTTTTGTCATTTATGATCAGTTATATCCCAGTTTGAATAAAACACTGACACCCTAAAGAATATAATTAGCTCTTAACTGACTTAGGTTATAATCTAAACATCTCCTAAACAAAACATGCTCCGGAAAAATCTTAGTGGATTCTGTTTCTAACACTGTGTCTAAATTTGCTCAAACATGGGTAGGCTTCCTTCATCATAGAAACCTGACCCAGTTAAGAGATTAGATATACTGATGTTAGAAACAAATTGTTATCAGAGGAAGAGTTGGTCACAGCCATTAGATTGCCATAGTGGAGTTCTCTTTGGTCTTCTGGGGGGGGGGGGGCGTTATCCACCTGCAGGAGCTCCTGGGCATGGGTGTAGGTACAGGGAGATAAAGATTATCCACACTTCATTAAACAAAACATCAAACCCTAAAAAGAGGCAAGAGTGCATATGCTAAGCTACAGAGAAAACAATCCAGTGTGCAATGTATAAATAAAATTGGCTTTCCTGTCCTAACTTTGCTTAGCCAGGCTGTCACCTTAAGGCCTGATGATCAGCAGGTTGTCCATTTTGCTCAAGTCCATTCCTAATGAAGGATCTATCTGTGGGATACCTTCCTAGAGCCTTTTAAGGCCCCACCAGGCCTGCTGAAGGGCTAATGATTGTAGGCTGCTTTTAATTTCCTCCCTACTTCCCTTTTGTTATCTTACTGCTTGCCATCTCTCAGATGCTTGTACTTGATGGATTCTGTGGAGATAAAGATAAGGGTAATTTCTTGCCTAGGATGCTTTTCTTTTGATCTTTTGTGGTTTTAGTTTTGCACTTTGGAGTGTAGCACTCCTGCTGTGTAGCCAGATGTGCCCCAATCCAATTGAGATGCAGCCCAGAGCACACAGACCAAAGCAAGAATGTTCTGAGATGGTCAGAATCATTTGTGTCCTGGGCCAAGAATAAGAGGAGGGAGGGCAGTGAGGGATGGAGGGGGGACAGGAAGTAGGTGTAAGTGAGGCTTAAGGCAGAGAAGACACTGTGGGAGGAACAATGGAAAAATGTCCTAGAGTGTGGAGAGATGGACACTGTCTGTTTTATTCTCTGTGTCAAGCAACATATTTCAGGGGACTGGAATATATTCTATGTTAGTGACATAGAAAGCAAATTGCAGCTACTGTATAAACTTCCACATCTGCTGTGCGGAGCAATAAATAATGGCAATTAAGTTTCTCCTTCCCTAGCATCTTGCATGTTGACCCTGCGCAGCCCCTTGGAGGTAGTTTATTTAGACTAAAAATCCCCTTTAGACCTTTCTTCTCTGATTTCTCACATCTTTCGAGTGACTGATTATGAGACAAACAGCTGTGTAGGCTCTGGTCATTTTGGAGCCATGATAATGCAACACCACTGGGCTCTTGCTGCCCATGGTATCTGTCACGGCTGGGTTTGATCTGTAGCTCCAAAGGTATGAAAATAGTTCCACACCTTCCCTGCCAGGACTCTGCAAGAAATTTTTGTTTCAGAAAAGTGTAGCTGAGTGGCAGTCAACGCAACGCGCATGTGCTGTCTTGCTTGCTTTGCTGACGCTGGCTCCTGCTGGGAAGGAATGTCTTAATGTTGTAACCTTCCTTCTTGGAGCCGGCAGGCATGCCCTCTACCTTTGGGGCTGCAGGCTGTCTTTCTCCCAGATTTCATCCTTCCCTTCATGTCTTCAAAATGACTAAAACACTCCCTTTCAGCATTTTCATTCCACTTTCTTTTTACAAATAATCTGCTACCTTGTACTCTAGGTCTTGTTTTCTTTTGCCGTTTTTGTTTGTTTGTTTGTATGGGTTTTGTTTGTTTTGTTTTGTTTTGGTGATGTTGGCAGGGCCAGCTTCATGGGTATGTCACCTGTGCATCCTTCAGAAGGATCCTGTGCTCAGTTTAAGGCAATGTGGCTTAACATCGCCATCTGGAAATTCTTTATTATTTTTGAAAAAAGAACCCTGCAAGTTATTCACTAGATCCTGAATGGCGTCACATATTCCCCCACCTTAACCTACCTCAGGGGCTGAACTCAGATGAACAGACCCCATAAGATCTACTGTGTGCTAGGCCCATCATAGGTATTTAATCAACGTTCAATTTTAGGGGCGTGTTCTTAAAATAGTGGCTAAGAATCCAGACTCTGAAGCCAAATGCTTAGGTTCAGATTTCACACTCAACCACTTACTAGCTCTGTGACCTTAAACCATTTACCATTTTGTGCCTTAGATTCTTTATTTCTAAAACAGAAAAAATAATAGGACCGATCTCATAAAGTCTAAGGATAAATTGAGTTAACACATATGAAGTTCACACAATGCTTTCTGACATGTAGTAAATAAATATTATGTGTTTGCCACTATCATTGTTATTATTATCTGGAGATCTTTTTCTTTCTAATTGAATTTGATCCAGGTATGGAAGGGTGTCCATGTGCAGAAGTTTCCCTAAGAAATTCAGACTGCTTCAGCAGGCTCTGAAGGTCTCAGTCATTGGTCTGGAAGAGCCTACATTTTTCCCCAAAAGCAAACTAGGAGCATGAGGTCATCACCTCTGGAAGTTCCCACTGGCCCTAATTCAAGAAACTCAGCTCCCTCTCTTGGCCAGTGATCCAGTATCAAGTGGGCTCCTCCTTGAGGAGAGAAAATGACTGTGTATTAACAACAGCAACTCAGAGGCTTGCAGTTGCCTCTTCCCCCACCCTTCTTCTGACCAGCCCCTAGGGAGGCTTCATTATGGTTAGCCACAGCCACTGCTCTCCTCTCCAAACTGGTGGTTAGGAGGCTCCAGTGAGGGCCACTCTGCTTTCTCCACAGTGATTACTATGATCTCCAAGAAGCTCAGAGCCTAAAGCAGATTGTCTGAGGGCTGGTAAACCCACATATGAGCAATGTGAGGAGAGGGGTCCGCAGGCATCACTGACTGTGAGACCGGGACATTGAGACTCCAGAGGTCAAAGTCATTCTGCTAAGGGGCAGAACTGGGATGGTTCTGTGTTAGGCCAATTTCAGTATCATAAACAAAGACTTTCTTGCCTGGGAAAAGTTAGAATTCCCATTCTTATTATGGAATCATTAAGTTCTTCATTTACATCGCACCCTTTCATGTTCTATTTGTCCATTCCTTCCCTAGATTTATTATTATTATAGTCTTATTATTATATTATTATAGTCCTGTTATTCTAACAGAGCTTCACCAAGACAGGAGTGTGTCTGTTTCCTCATGATAATTTCCACTTGGTCATATAGTCAGCTCTGTCCCTTATTCCTATTTGTTTCTTTCTTCATCCTCATATACCCTCTCCCTGGCTTTCATAGTAGTTGCTTGATGACATGTCTCTTTGCCAATTAAGGCAGTCCACTCTGATTTCAATAATTTAGAGAAGGTGACCACAGAAATCAATGTTCTTTAGTAAAGGAGGAATGCATTTATGAAGCCTAATTTACTCTAACTAGCTCATTTTTGTTTTAATGTTTTTAAATCTCAGTAATTCGATTAAATTGGAAGTCTTCGAGGAGATTGTTGCAGGGATAATTGCACAGTACAGTTTGTTTTCCAGCCTCAGCTTTATGGAGAAATCAGAAATAATGGTGTAATGCACAGAGCATCTGGGACTTTCAAAAAAGAAAAGGTACAGCAACCGTGACACCAGAAGTAGCTGGGTACAAGAGGCTGAATAGAGTGGAAGTAGTGGGTGACAAAGGCATTAGGCCTGGCAGAAAAGCACATAGAAGGGAGGCAGATTGCCTCCACTCATTCATTCATCCCACAAAAATGCCCTGGGTGGCTACTGTGGCTGGCGCTGTGCTGGACTTTGCGAGATACTGTAGGGAACAGGCAGCCTGAGTTCCTGCCCTTACAGAATTGCCTGTCTGGCCAGCAGGCAGTTAATGGCTCTTATTGAAGTTTAAATGGAAAGGGGCAATAGGAGACTTTCTAGTCCAACCTTTCCATTTTATAAACAAGGAGTTATACCATGAGGTACAGGATTTGCAGAAATCTTTGTCAGCCTTGATTGAGACACCCAGATCTCCAGATTTCTACCTTAATGCTGTTTTACCCCTTTTGATGTGAAAAAAAAATAAATACTAAAATGTCTCCATCAGTGGCCTGCCATGGGCATGAGCTTTCCACTGCTGGTGTTCCTGCCCAAGAGGATTTGCACGTTCCGACTAAGCAAAAGCATGGTGTTATCTGAAGAGGTGACTAGTCAGGGGGATGTCACAGAAAGCAAGAATTATCTTGCCAGCACTGCTGAATCCTGAAACACAGAGTAGCCAGCATGGAAGTGCCAGGCTCCAGGCCCAAGAATGCAAGGAAGGAAGAGGCAAAAGAAGACCCTGAGGAGCAGGTGAGGAAGAAGAGAGAGACTGGGTAAGAGCCTAGTAGTTGCCAAGCACTGATGTTGCACATATGCTTCTACAGTGAATCCTCAGGACAATGCTATGGGGTAAGTTTTGTCTGTTTTTGCCCAAGGAGACTACATTATTTGCCAAGAGGTGAAGTTAGAATCCAAATCTAGGTGGGCTGATTTCAAGTATATATGTAGACATATATTTCAAATAGCTACTCCACCACCCTGATAAAATTTTCCAGCTGCATGGTTTCCTACAACTCAAGATTTCATTATAGCCTTACATTTTATTTGACTTTATATTTATTTTATATACTTAAAAATTAATTCATTATATTAGTTTCAGATGTACAGCACAGTGGTTAGACATTTATATCACTTACAAAGTGATCCCCCTGATAAGCCTGGTATCCATTTGACACCATACATAGCTATTAAAATATTATTGGCTATATTCCCTATGCTGTACTTGTATATTCCCTGTGACTATTTTTTAACTGCCAATTTGTACTTTTGGTGGGATTGTAAATTAGTGCAGCCACTATAGAGAACAGTATAAATGTTCTTCAAAAAATTTAAAACTAGAACTACCACATGACCCAACAATTATACTTCTAAATATTTATCTACAGAAATTCAAAAAACTAATTCAAAAAGATTCATGTATCCCTATGTTTACTGCAGCATTATTTTACAATAGCCAAGAAATGGAAGCAACCCATGTGACTGATAGACAATTGGATAAATAAGGTGTGGTACATACATATAATGGAATATTACTTGGCCATAAAAAATTATATCTTACCATTTGTGACAACATGAAAGGACCTAGAGGATATTATGCTAAGTGATATAAGTCAGACAGAAAAAAATAAATACCGTATGATTTCACTTGCATCTGGAATCTAAAAAACAAAATAAATGAGCAAACAAAACAGAAATAAACACATAGATACAAAGAACATGTTGATAGTTGCCAGATGGAAAGCCAGTTGGGGAACTGGATGAAAAAGGTGAAAGGATTAAAAAGCACATATTTATTTCAGTTTTTGACTGTTTTCTAAATATAATTAAGAATCCACTTAAATTCTAAATATAATTAAGACACTTACATTCTTAATTATTCTTTTTGTAAGCCTGTATTTTTTTTACAGGTTGGATTTTCACAAAAGTAGACTCTTGCTCCTTATTGGCAACTGGTAAATTTTCTTACCTTACACCCATAGTCTAATGCAGTACCATCCAATGGAAAATGGGTATGTTTCAAATTTGTTCTCTACAATATGGTAGCCACTAGATGCACGTGACTAATGAGCACTTGAGCTGCAACATGGCTAATGGCTAACATCATAAGTCTAAAAGGTTTTATAGTCTACGGCCATGCCACCCTGAACGTGCCCGATCTCGTCTGATCTCGGAAGCTAAGCAGGATCAGGCCTGGTTAGTACTTGGATGGGAGACCACCTAGGAATACCAGATAGTAGGTGTTAAAAAAAAGAATTAAAAGGTTCTGTAAATGCATGTTCCTCACACAGATCTGTTAAGCAAGCTCAGCACGAACTGGGAGAAACTGAAGAATGCTGGCACTCTGATATGAAGACGCAAGTGTCAGAAGCAATCTGCAGTAATGGCTTTAGTAACATCCAAACATCATTAGTGGACTTAAGAATTCATTAGGTTTCAGAATCCCTTCACTGATGAGCAGGATGTACTCATCTGATATGGCTAGCTGTGTTACATTATTTCATGGGCAGAATGAACATTCTAGAAAATTTATGTCCTTGTTTAGGAGGCTAGGGGAAAAAAAAAAAAAAAAAAAAAGCTCTTAACCTAAAGGACCACATCAAACACAGAGCACTTCTGAAATCTCCTTTGGACCCACATCGCATCAAGCATGGCCTGTGGATGTGAACACAACCCAGCATTGCACTGTCTTTTAGCCCAACCACATTAGAATCTGCTTTAGAGCTTTTGTTTTCTCCTCTCTCAGCACCTGTTTGATCCACTCAAAACTATGCCAAGTTTCACAGTATTCCTAGCAAACGTCATGAGACTGAAGCAAATTTTGAAAAAGAATCTTGGAATGAAAAGCTATTATATATAACTTAATTAGAAATGTGATTATTCTTTTTTTCATTTTTCTCTTTTATATTTTTATTCTATCAGGTAGGTCCTAATTCTTAAAAGGATTTTGTTGTTGTTGTTAATATAAACTAAGTATTTGAATTTTTATAATAACTTTTAGTGATTTAATCAACATGTCTTCTAATTGCATAGTATCTTCCTCTCCAGGGCACAAGTCTTCATGCTCATTCTGCTTCATCCCCAGAGAGTAGATGAAAGAGGAATCTCACTGCCCCTGCATTTTTCTCCTACACTTTCCATATTCCAGGTAAATACCAATCGCCCACCATGTGTCAGGCACTGCTTTAAGAGCTGCCCATGCACAGGCTCATTTAGTCCTCACAACAACCCTTATTAAATCACTATTATAGATGAGAAAATTGAGGTGCAGAAAGTTTAAGGAGCTTGATTATTTAATAAGCATCAACCAGGTGCCAGATATGTACATACCTAACACTGTGCTAGGTGTCAAAAAATTTTTAGTCCAGGAAGGGGAAAAGATATGCACCTGGCTAAGATTCAAAGAGATGACATGGTAAATTCCATAAAAGGTATCATGGCAGACCAAGTATAGTCAGAACTAAAACTGGCCTTAAAGAAAGCGAAAAGCCTCCTTTCTCTTTGTCTTCTGAGAGCCCTATAGTTCAGAGTTAAGACTCTACTCCCCAGAAATAAATACCCTACATTTATGTTTAAAACATAAAAATAATTTCATAAAACATTTTACTGTTCTTATGCATAGAACAGCTGTAGCCATGATGCCCGGTCGAGGCCCTGCCTCATGGAGTTCATACAGTGCTTTCCTCTGAGACTGATGAAATCCATGTGGATGTTGAAAGTGCCTCATTTGCACATTACCACTTCTGTCCTAGGAAATAAATTATAGCCAGGTGGTCTCCTACCCATTTCAGAAACCAGGAAAGTAAAACATATAAAAATTACTCAGAAAGCTTTTGCAGAGTAAAGAAATAAGAACCATATTTCTTGTTATCCTGATCCATTCCTTTCCTTCCTCTCCAACAGATGATAATAAGCTCCCATATTTATATGGAGATCACTAGGAAGCAATTATAGTAATTTTATTATTAATTTTATTATTTATAATAGTTTTATTATTACTTTAAAAATATTTCTCTATAAATATACTTAGAAAAAAGGAGGAAACCGAATTTACTGTGAAGAACATGACAGATTTTGAACAGAAAAAGGTCAAGAAATAAATGGTGATTTTGACAGCATCTATAGCTGGTCTTCCATGGGTCATGGTGATCATTCTCCACAGGAAAGTAACTACTAATGATCCAAGGCCACTAATGTCACTTTATTCAAAGACATTGGAAGCTCCCTTTCACATGTGCTGGTCACACAACCTCTGGACAGGCAAATTAAGAGTTTGGAGAACAGCATCACATACCTGTGGGAGAAATCACAGAACGTTGGCCTAGAATAAATTGTGGGACTCTGGGAAAATGGTTCTTTAAAAAATTTTGATGTCTGTAGCAATATGAATGTTTTTCTGAACTGAGTTTAATTATATTTAGTTAGTTTGTAATATATTAGAAATCCTTATTGTGGTATGCCTTCTTATTAAGGATCTTCATCTTCTGTGTTGGATCAGCTGATGGCATTGCTAATTACTCTGGAGGGTAGAAAGGCACCAGTCTCTGATACTGCTATGCAGACATGGCAGATAGCTATGTACATATTCAAGCATTTGTTAGGTTCCTTTGGTCTTTTCGACTATGTGGTCTCTTAGTGGTTTGGGCTTTTTTCAAGGGAGGAGAATTTTACCAAAATGTCACAAACCCCCATTTTATGTAAGCATTAAAATCTATTCATATCCCAATAGATAGGATTTGAAGATTACCTCCCCGTTCAGTATAGTCACCATGCCTATTCCCTCACATAACTATAAATAATTGAGGTTAAACCCTATACTCATTCACAAATAAGATGAAATGAAATGGTTTGGGGTGTTATTATAAATGAGCAGAGGACAGAGTGGAGTTGGCTCTCCTAACCAATTCTGGGACTTTCGGAAGAGAAGAATGGGTGAGAGAACTGGAAGATAGGGGGATAAACAGATGTGTGCTCAAACCTGACAGCAATGAACTTCCTGAACAATGGATGCCTTTACCTATAGAACTGTGCTTGTTCAGTTTGTTTGTTTGTTTGTTTGTTTGTTTGTTTTTTATTCTATGAAATGAAAGGAATGCAGGCATGGTCCAGCTCTCACATCCTATGATCCCATCTTTGTAAGGATTTTTTGTCCCTTCCCTCCCTTATCTCTCCTCCTCACCTCCCACACAGCATGTACCCTAGTGAACTGACCTTCAAATCTAGGCTCAAGTTTTTCTGATTTTCCCAGCACTAATTGTGTTCTGAAATATGCTCCTATGTGACTTCTGAGGCACTTAAAATATTGTGTTCATTGTATAAGCATAGTCTTTTAGACTATGGAGTTTTTCTGTTGTTCTCTGAGGGGCAGAGGGGGCCCTGTTTAATTTATCTGGAACTGAGCAGAAACCTAGTAGGTACTTAATGACATTTGTTGGGATCAATTTTCCTTATATTTTAAGGATTTGGGTTTATTTTATTTCTTCCCACTTATTGACCCTTCTCTCCCTGTCTCTCTCAAACGAACATTAAAGAGGGTGGGGAGAAAAGAGAAGGAACAATGGGAAGGAGAGAGAGGAGGGGAAGAGAGAGAGAGGGAGAGACCAAAAGAGAAGTTGGTACAATAGGAATAACCAAATAACCAAGGATGGGAGGAGGCAGCCAACTCTCACCATTTCTCAGAATTTTCCTCTGGTTTCTATAATCTTCATTTGAAGCTCTAAAATTCTAAGGCTTTCCTTCCTCCAAGGTCCTATTTGGAGTAGAATGTTGTGTTTAACTGGAAACATTGTATACAGAAATTGGAAGAGCAATTTAAAGCAGCAAAATGTTGCCCCTGAAATTGTTTTTGTAATTATAATCTTTGCATTGGGAAATCATGGCCTTCTAATTTACATGCCCTCCTAGAATGAAGGTCTGATACACCCTGACCTTCTGCAGTGTAAATCACAAGCTGCTGCTGGATTTGTGAGAGCAGTTTTCTAACTTGGTAGTCAAGAGTACAGTTTATTTTGCTTTGTTTCTTTTTTTTCTTTTCTCAAATTTGGTTTAAAAGCTTTTTTAAGCAAGTAAGCATTGTTCTGAAGTGAAAAGCAAAAGGAAAGGAGGATACAGCAAAACTAAAGAACTACGGAAGATATCTGTCTCTAAAGAGACTACAAATGATAAATGCATTTTTGAAACTCTCTTCACACACACATGTAGTATATCTTTTATTTATACATATTGGCAGTTTTTATTCTGGCAGTTAGCTAATCTAACTATTCTACATCTGATCTTTGATCCCTGAATATCGTTCTTAGGCAACATCAGTTTGCAAACAAAACATGAAGCTCTTCATTTTTATCTAAAAACATAAGGTAAACAGCAGCTACAATGGGAAATTTTTGAAGCGGTAAAGTTATCAGCACCGCTGTTTTCTTTTTAATATAACTTTTGTTTCAACACTTAAGTATCTTACTCATCTTTATCTAACTGATTGGCAGTTCAGTTTCTACAATCATTCTTACCATCTGCAACTTGCATTCTACAACTACATCCTCCTTTCATTCTGCCCCCACTTCCCTCTCCAATCTCCTCAGCTTCTTACTCTTTCTCCTCCAAATTGAACACCAAGTTAGACCCCTCAGGGAAAGAAAGTCTAAAAACATGGACCATTGGTACACAAGATTATAATGCAATGCCCCAGATGAAAAGTCCTAAAACTCTGCCATCTTTAATGACAGAATTCAAATAAACCTTTCTGGCTCTTATATCTTCTAAGTTGGTTTCAAATAATATTCAGGAAAAAAATGATGAATCCACTGGAACAGTTTTACAAATTCTTGAATGATTTTGTCCCCTAGAGCTGGACATACACATTTTAGGCAGCTTAAAGCTATTAAATAAACTTACTTTGTCACTTTTTTTTCTTCCTACGCTTATGCTGCCAGCAATCAAGACACAAGGTTAACTGCAAAGACATATTCTGGTTCAATGGTAAATCTCAAGTCGCCTTTCCTCTGCCAAAGAATAGTGAACTCCTACCTTAAATTTCAGTCTCAAAAAAAGATCAAGTAGGAACTGAGCCTTGAGGAGAAGAATCAACTTAGCCATAAGAATCATTAGATGTGATTTGTACCAATTAAACACAAAGTATGAAGTTAAAAACAAGGGGATAATGTCATCCGGTCAATTAACTGGTGGCCAAAAGAAAGTTTTGTTGTTGGTATTTTTTTTCCCTATTTTCTTCATGCAAAAGACTAAAGGAACTGAGAATTATCTTGGAAAAGAAAATTACAGAAAAAATTGGGGTGTGAAGACAACGACACTTCTATTATCTTTGAGTAGCTGAAGTAGTACAACTGGAAAGAACAGGCTTAATATATGTGGCCCCAAGGAGAAGAATCAGGTCCAATGGGTGTAAGTTACAGTAAATTAGATTTTGAGAATGTTACGGCTATTAGATAGATGTTCATCACAGTCAGGTCTACCCAGTGATGCAATGGGACATCTTCGTGGAAGACAGGGTAGAGTTTAAACAGGAAAAGGCTGAATGAACACTAGGGAATTCAATTACTGAAGCCAGTTCATCTTTATAGGAATCTAATGGTATGATGGAGACAGCATTGAACCGGGAGTCAGGAATCCTTGCTTTGTCATTTAATGGCTAAATGATACTGACAGAACCAATTAATCCATTGGGACTTCAGTTTTCTCATCTTTAAAATAAGAGACTGAGATGTGCTTTTCCTTACACTTTTTTCCTACTAGTTATTCACAAAACTGATGATGTAAATATCATATAGACACAATTTGGGCATACTCTTTGAATATACATTTCTCAGATTTTACTCTCTCATCATACAGAATTCATGAAAGCATTACACTTACACATTGCAGCAAAAATCTCTCTTGTAACTCGAGGTGCTTGAGGATTCTGGTTAACCTCTTTTTCCTGCAAATGGTACAGTTATATTTGTTCAAGGAAAAGTTGTAAGTAATAGAGGGAGAAAGTGAGTTAGACCCAACTACAATTAGAGCTTATTGGTTTTATTGATGACCCATGCTGCTGTGTGTTGTTCAAAGTAAAATAGAGAATCATAAAAAAAGTTCAGGCTATATTCAGCTCTTAAAGTAAACAAGATAAGGGTTCAGTGAAGCACAATAGTATTTCTTTTTTCTAAGACTGAAGAACAACAAGATATTGGCAAGTGCTCTGCTATCTCAATTACTGTTCTATGCCCATCCCTGAACTCTCACATTCACTTCATTCTTTTCATTCTCTCCCCCAACCCTCACCCAATGTACTTGTCTGCAACAAATCATTCAGAAAACACTTCATTAAAATATGTTATGATATGATGATATGGTTAAATTTAAAGGAAAAGTAACTATAGCTCTATATTCTTTCTACCCTGGGAAAAGTAAAAACTGGAATCATTAGCATCATGGACAACCCATCTCTGTTGAAAGCCATTATGAAATTCAGTGGGGAAGGTGCATTGGTTTATATCTCCTTCTATTCTTAAATCACCAAAAGGTGTAGCCTCAAAAAGGACTTACTGAGAAAAATACTAGCACACCAAAGACCATGGAATAATGTCAAGATATCAAAAGTTACCTTAGAGACTAAGAGTGTGTGAGAAAGAGAGCGAGAGCAAGAGCGAGAGAGAGAGAGAGAGAAAGAGAGAGTTAGTTTATCATTACAGATGATTTAAGAATTCTACAGAAAAATAACTAAATACGATTTTAAATTCTCATTCCTTGTGAAACATATTTTTCAAAGCCCTGAAACTCTTTTCTACCATTTATCTTAACATATATCCTTCATAATTGTCTGCATATACTTTGTTTCTATGTTAATGACCTTAAAGGGGAAAAAATATTCTACATGCAACAATCTTGACAACCTCACCCAATAGTTTACACAAATGGTACAAAATTGGTCACAATATTTTCTTAGAAAGAGAACTTGTTCTTTCCTGACAAATTTTTACTTTCTATCTTTTTTAGGCATTTTTTAGGAGCTGCAGTGGACTCAAAGATGAGGTTAACATGTTTTCCAACCTCGAGTAATTCATCTTTAAGCTGGGAACATCAGATTTGTAATGAAATTTAATATAGCACAATAAATGCTAAGAGAGAGGTATAAATTTAGAGGATAGAGAGATAAATTCTGCTGGATAAATTCAGACAACTCTTCATGGAATGTATAACCTAAGTATGACACATTCCCAGTAAGAACAGCATGTGGAAGACACCAAGGACCAAGGTAGAAAGCACTGGAGGTGTGCCTCCATGTTAGAAGCATAAGATACAGAGAAGTGGAAGAATAACAATGATCTACCATTTATATCAGGAAATGGAATAATTTAATGTTTATTTGGTTGGCTCTGAGAAACCCTTGAGCTTGCTCATTATGGTCTGGGACTCCTAAAAAGGATGAAAGTCTAAAAAAACTAAGGCCTCCAAGATAAAGATAGAACACAACTCTTTAGGAAGTATCAGTGTAATGTGCCATCATAAAGCTCAATATCTTTTGTGAGGCCCTTGAGGTAGCTTGAAAAGGTTAATCATGAAGATTCTTTATGAACAGAATTTGAGTGAAAGTAGGATACCCACACACAGAGAGACATAATTTTCGATAGAAAATAAAAGCAGCAAATCAAAGACCCTAACACGCTATCAGTACCTCTCACAACCTCAGTGTAGAGGTAAATAAACCTCTGTATGGAGGATTACTAATTAGAGATATTAGTGTCCACTATCCAAACAATATACATCGAACAATTATGTAAGAAAATTCTATTAGCCTGGTTGTGTATACATGACACTACCTATATACAGGCAGGAAGTCATCAGAATGAGTTTTCCTGGGTGACTGGGTCTCTATAGCACAATATATCTACTTTAGGGAATCTACTTAATGTTCAGGAAGTTCGCAGGACAAACTATTCAATTCAACCCTTGAGAATATAATCAACAACTATTAATCAACTAAGCTTTCATCTCTATCTCTGTTTACCTCATGAACAGAAGATGGCTGAAGAAAGTCTAACCAGCTCTCCTTAACATTCATTGCTCAACTGGGCATGGAGTTAGGATGACGGAGATAAATGATCCATACCTGGAGGTTCCCCAACCTTTAAAGGTAAGTTCCTCAGAGGTCTACCTGCTACCTCATCAACTTGAAGTACACTCTATACTTCTGGTGAAACATTTTCTCTCTGAATCAGTCTCAGGACATAATGATGAAAATGGCAGTGTTTATTTAAGGCTTCCACTTTCTTGGGCTTCTTAGGCAGAGCAGTAAAGATAAGATAGCTTGTTAAAGACAAAAAGGTTATTAGTCCTCAGATAAGATATCTTATCTTTAACACCTTCTCCTACTTCAATATTGAGGCTCTGTCAATTCAATGACAAACATCTTGATAAAAATCAGCCAACTATCCATCTCCATGATACAAAAGTAAATAAACAGAAAATGTTATTACTTTGTGTTTATTAAAATATCATTATTATAAGTCATTTCATTAACATTATTTCTTTTGCTTTAGTCAAACATAACCTCTTTCATTTCAGTGGGAAATAGATTTCCAGTTTCCACATTTATGTATGTTATCTACTGACTATGAATGTTTAATGACATTTTACTTCTTCAATCAAGGGACTGACCTTATATATTTTTGGATCTACTGGATAGTAAATTTGAAAATCCTGTTTTAATTTTATTCTTTGGAACATGTCATTTTTTTGGTCAAAGCTGTATTTTCCATTTTATTTTGATGATAGTTAAACATAGTACTTTCCTCTCTCAAGAAATCTTCCATGTCAGAGCTATAAAAGAACATATAAAAGGTTCTAAATTTTCCAGCTGTTGACCAAATATTGTTGGACCACCCTTACTTTTGTGTGACACTGAGTTGAATCAAGTTTAAAATACCAGGAACAATCAAACATAAATTTTGCCCTCAAGGAACAACTATAGTAATTCTACCATAGGTGATTATACATCAAAGTAGAAAGAGACACAGGGCAAGGAAAAGGAAGCATTTGCTGTGAGGTGCACTCTTGCCTGTTAGTTAAGGGCATGGTCTCTGAAGTAGAAATTCATTTCTAAAGCCATCTATTTGATCTTGGATAACTGCAGTGCCCTCTCTAAGGATTTTTTTCTCCTTTGGCAAATTAGGAATAATCATAGCATCTATATTATGGGATTATTTTGTGCATTAAATGAAATAATGTTCATAAAGAACTTTTGATATTATAGAACAGTATTTAATGTTTATCATTATTATTGTTATAGGTAAAGGAGGAAAGAAAGCATCACGAAATAAGATTTAATACATGAAATTTTATAAATGAGAGAGAGGAAGAGAGAGAGAAATCATGTCCAACTTAAGAATCAGAAAATTCCTCAAAGAATTTTGACATTTGAGTTGAACCTTTCAGGACAGTTAAGATGATATAAACAAATGGAAATTGGTGAGGACATTTTCTTTAGAAGAAAGAGGATATACCAAGAGACAGGACCAATAAAGCATTTGGTATCCATACGAATAAAAGGCTGCTCAGCTTGACAGTTGGGCAGTGTGCATGAAGAGAGAAGTCAAAGTGAATTACTCTCCATCCAACATAGGAATCTGACCTTGATTCTGTAGGAAATGTAGAACCCTTCAGAAATTTTGATGATGAAAGTTACCATATAACCAAAACAGTGGAAGTTGTGGATGTGATATATTGCTACCTTCTACTGAGGACAGGAAACCTTATAAACAGAATGACCTGAAGAGTTAAGACAAAGGAGCCACTCATGATCCTATTTTCTCTAAAATTTATATTTACACTACAGTACAAACTGTTTGGATCTACAACATTTATCTTAAGCAATAACTAAAACATCTACAGTTCTTCTTTTAAATATCAGTTGACCACATCCTTTTAGGTATTTTAATAAAAATGCAAATGAAGCTTTACCATTATTAGTAATAAAGTTGAACACAAGCTTTTGCATTAGAAATATATAGATTTTTGTCTTTTCTCCCCTCCTTTACCACTTTTTACAAAAATGATGTGGAAAAGCAAATACAGAAAGTTGTGTTTAAGTGGAAGGGCCAGGTCTGTGGAGACGGCTGGTGGAAAAAGACAGAGAAATGACTCAGAAGGGTCTCTGGTTTGCCGCTGTCACTTGAAACATTGAGGCCATATGAAAATGAACCACTGCTAACACAATACCTTTAGTATTATATCCCAAAGATATCCCAAATTTAGACTCCGGATATGAAATTCAATATTTCAACGTTTATTTAGTAGTTGCTATATGTATAAAGTAGAAGGCTGATATATTTAAGCTACTGTTATTGACTTAGTTTCTGCCCTAGTGACTGCTCTGGTTTAGTAGTCCAGAGCATGTTTTTCAACAACAAAGAACTATTTTATTAAAAACCTACTAATATTTAATCATTATTTTTGATACCTACCCTATGAAATTATATGATTTTTTAAATCAAGAAGGTTAAATTAAAAACATGTTTTGTGATAGAGTCATGATTAAGTTATCATGAAACATATTTTTGTAAAAACACACAATTGAGTGCACACACACACACACAAATTTCCTTAGGGAATGTTGAAAAAATAAAATGCTCTTTTATTACACTGATTTCTGAAATGAGTAAACTGCCCTGAAGCTGACATAAAATTGTTCTCCAATAATAGGTCCTATTTCATTAATTTGTTGTGATTGTGTTGCTGTTGTGCACTACACAGTAATGGCATGAAACCTTCAAGGGTTATTTCTTCTTCCATGAGTGAGAAGTTTATTTCCAAGAAGTGATAACCAAGATCAAGCCAGTATTTTATTCTTGAATGTATTCGATAACATTAGCATTGAGACCAAATTTCAATTTACTCTAGGCAGTTACCAAAATTTGTTTTTATATTAGGCCTTATCTCTAGATTCATATTTTCTAATAATGATCTCAAGCCTACTTTTTTTCCTGCATTGTTTGATAGTTGCAATGCCTGCTTAAATGCAATTAAAATTCACTGTAACTCCTTATTTATATTACAGCCCCACACAATATTTTCTATGAAAATAGTATTCATATTTTAAAATAATCAGACAAAGGCCCTTGAGCAGAAGAACCACTGGATAATATTTCCTTGTCTTTACATTCAAAACATCTTGGCTCACTGATATGGTGGTGAGGCTTAGTCCCACGAATGTCCCTCCTCTAGGCTTAACCAGATGTACCAACATGCCCTGTATAGTCACAAATGGTGAGCAAATAAAAGTGCCTCTGCCTTATGAGATATTAGGCTGCACCTGCAAAATCTCAAATAACATCGTCTGTTGAGGGAATCAAATCAAATCCACAAAAAGTGTCTTCCGTTCTTCAGAAGAAAGTTGTGATCAATATGCTTAGCAGTATTGCTCCTAAGGAATATGATTCTCTTCTGTCGGGGAGAAGCAGGCTTGGATTAATGACTGCAGGATAAACCACTTGGCATTTCTACTGTGGAGAGAAAAATGGAGAGAAGTGCTTCACCCAGGATCTACTCTGGAGTTGCTGGGAAGTGTGAGTTTGCTAGATTATGATATTAGATACCCTCATCCTTTTCCCTAGCCAACCTATCCCATATCTTTGAAGAGCAGAGCTGTAGCAGAGGTGCAACACCCACATGGCTAAGAACATGCCAGCCACCTAAGATTTCTAATTTACCTAATCTTGTTTCTTCTATCACAAATGCCTCTTCTTCTATTCTCTATTAGACAACTGTCATTCTTCCTTCAAGACATTGCCTAAATATCACCATCTTTGAGAGGTTTTCCCTGAGTACTTCTATAGAATTAGTTACTGGTGGTATTGTTTAGCAAGAAAAGAAAATGTGTGTGTGTGTGTGTGTGTGTGTGTGTGTGTGTGTGTGTGTGTGTGTGTACCCTTGACTCTCGGCAACTGGTTTTGAATACTGGCTTAGAATACTGGCTCAGACAGTTACCAGCTGAATGATCTTGGGCACATTATTTAAAAACTCAGAAATTCTGTTCTCATATCTATAAATTATACTTTTTCTCATAGATTGCTTTGAGATATAATGAGATCATGTATTGTGATGGATTGAGCGTTTGTACCCTCTCCTCAAGCTCATATGTTGAAATCCTAATCCCTGATGCAAACAAAGGAGGTGACACCTTTGTGAGGTGATTAGGTCATGAGAATGGAGCCCTTATGAATGGATTTGTGCCTTTATAGAAAGAGATAACAGTAGGAGTAGTGATAGCTTAGATATATGGTTCTTATGCATGTGGCGCTCTTCTAAGAATTTTTATTATTGTCATTTATATATATATATATAAAGTCATTAATTCTCACACCAGCTCTATGATGAAGCACTGAAGTCTCAATTTTACAGATAAGGAAACAGAGAAATAGAAATGTTAGATAACTTTTCCAAAGTCACACCTCTAGCAACCAACACGGGCTCTATTTAAACTGAAGCAGTCTGACTCTAGAACTCAAGGTGTAAAATGTTTGTTAAATCAAGTAAAGGAAGCACAAATATACAGCTTTATACCCCAATGTGTATACTAGGTGTTTTCTTTAGGATTCAACACTTGGAATTATTTGGATTAGAAAAATTACTGAACTACATCAAAAGAACCAGATTTTGATGGAAGAAAAGGAGAGCAAAGAATAGAGATTGCCTGGAAGCAGAGCATCTAAGTATTTATGCAGCAAGGTGGAAGGATCTCCCATCTAGCTTTTAAGATTTGGCATGCATTTTGCCCTTTTGGAAGAAGAAGCAGATTTCTTACTGGCTTTATAGAAGAATACAGAGCAAAGCACTGTTAGATTGGACACTCTTATTGTTACCTATAAATTTTTAAGTATCTCCCATTATTTCCAGCTCCCTAGTGTCTGCACTGTGATTATGGATGCCCAGTGGGTCACTGAAACAAGTGTTGTAGTCTGAAACAAACAGAAATTTTGATCAATATTCTCAATTGTTATTTGGTGGCGGAAAGCTACTTTCTGTCAGAAGACTCTGTTCCATTTAAATTTCCACACTGGCTCTGTGAATAGGTCTCCATTTGTTGGAAAAATACCGACTATGTTAGGTTGGGTTTTAATTTAGGTTTTAATTTTTACCAGTTACTCTAAAGCTGTCCATGACATTCCAAGATAACTTGATTTTATGTTAAGAAATATGTTTCAATGGAATCATAAAAGCTATGGTAGGATTGTGGGTTGTCATCAATTACACAAATGCTAGTTCTGTGTGAGCTAGGTAGGACTCTGGCAGTATTAACGTCTTTTTTAATGTTGTAAGAAAAAATACAAAAATCCACTGAAGACAGAAACCTGGCACCATTCCTAGATGAGAAGATTGTACTTTTAAAACTATTTTTATAAAAATAGAGAAAGAAATTAGCAAATCTTTTATTCAACTCTTACTATCTCACCATAGAATATCACTATAATTATTCTGTTTCTAAATTTAAATTGCTTTTATTTGATTTTTTTAAAGTCATATAACTCTTTTCTTATTACCATGTGCTATCATCTGGTGATTGAACTTCCAGTCACCTCAGCCCTCCTGAATGCAGCTACAACCTGGAGGCAAAATGACAGTCATGGAAGAACTTTTAGGGATTAAATTTAATCTCTTTGTTTTCCATATGGGGCCCAGAGACATGAAGTGACCTTCTTAGACATGCAGAACAAACAAAGACCAGGATCCAAAGGATATTAGGCCAAAAACCCTGGTCTCCTGATGCCGTTCTACTGCCTTCCAAAACTCCATTTTGCTTTTGAAATGAAAACCCCAAGCAACTCAAAAATCTAGTAGCCTAGAGTCCTTATACTTTATTTATTATGAGGGACAGGCATACCAACCAGAACTCACTTATGTAATGGGGTTAGCAAAATTGAAATTATTAATCTAAGTCTTTGTCTAATCCTTCCTTTGAGAACCTTAAATTCTGATACAGGAATTTCTGATGATAGTATATAAAAGATGACTTTGGGTGATAAGTGAATCAACATTTTATTATTTTTTGAATCAATATTTTATAATATTTATATATTTAACATTAATAGCTGTATGAGAAACAATTCACATAATGAAATGCCCATATTTAAATTGTACAATCTGAGAAGTTTAGAAATTATATATAACCTGTGAAACTATCACTATAATCAATATAGAACATATTTATCCAATATATTTATTATTCCCAAAAATTTCCTTATAGCAATCCTACCCTCTTCCTACCTCCTTCTCCCTAGGTAACTACTAAGTCATTTTCTGTCCCAATAGATTAGTTCGTATTTCATAAAATTTTTGTTAAATCAATCATAAAATATAAATTTTTTTGGTGTGGCTTCTTTAACTCAGTGTTATCATTTTGAGATTCATAAATATTGTTGCATGTATCAATATCAACTTTTTTAACAATTGCAGAGTAGTAATTCACTGTATAGTTATACCATATTTGTTTATCCATCACTTGTTCATGGACATTTGAGTCATTTCCAGTTTCAGGCTATTACAATAAAACTGCTATTAACATCCAAATATTATTCTTTGTATGTGCTATCATTTCTCTTTGGTGACTATGTAGGCATAGAACAGCTGTGTATTTACCTTTTTAAGACAATGGAAAATTATTTCCTCAAGTGGTTGCACCATTTTACATTCCCATGAAGACAGTATGAAAGTTCCAGTTCTCCAAATCCTTGTCAATACTTGGCATGATCAGTTCTCTAATTTTAAGCATCCTAAAAGGTCTATAGTGGTATCTCACTGTAATGTTAATTTGTATTTCTCTAAAGATTAATGATGTTGAGCATCTTTTATGTGCTTATTTGTCAATTTGTATATGTTCTTTGATGAAGTTTTTGTTCAAATCTTTAGGCCAATTTTTAATTGGGTTGTTTGTTTTCTTATAATTGAGTTTTAGAGTTCTTTTAATTTCTGGATATATGCTCTTTATCAGATATATGCCTCACCTATGTCTTATTTTTTCATTCCTCAGCATTGTCTGCTGAGGAATTTTGATAAAATC
Organism: Cynopterus sphinx; assembly: GCA_030015415.1. Taxonomy (NCBI): domain Eukaryota; kingdom Metazoa; phylum Chordata; class Mammalia; order Chiroptera; family Pteropodidae; genus Cynopterus; species Cynopterus sphinx. The sequence goes on along the minus strand of CM057384.1, from coordinate 91,242,575 downwards.
CACTTTATTAGTTATTCCTTGTATGGATCATGCTTTTGGTTTTATATCTGAGAAATCTTTGCCTAATGCAAGAAAACAAAGATTTTCTCTTATTTTCTCCTTGAAGTTTTCTATTTTGATATTTTAAATTTAAGTCTGTGATCCAAAACCAAGTTAATTTTTTGCATATTATTTAGTATTAGTTTTTTTGTATAGGATGGATAAAAGCTCTATTTTTTTTTTCCTTTTTACATATGGCTATCCATTTGTTCTGGCATCATTTCTTAAAAAGACTATACTTTCTTTGTGGAATTCCATTTGATCCTGTGTTGAAAATCAACTTTCCATAAATGAGTAGATCTATTTTTTAGCTTCTCTATTCTGTACCACTGACCTATTTGTCTGCCTTTACTCCAATATCATACTATCATAATTACTGCAGCTTTGTAACTCTCATAATCTTGTAGTGTTTGTCTTCCAAGTTTATCTTTTTCAAAGTCATTTGTCATTTTAGGTGATTTGCATTTCTGTATGAATTTTAAATCAATTTTCAATTTCTACAAAATGCCTACTGCAATTTAATTTGGAATTGTGTTGTATTTATAGATCAATATGGAAAAACTGACACCTTAACAAGTCTTCCAAACCATTAACACAGTATGTCAATTCATTTATTTAGGATTTCTTTAATTTCCTTTAATAATGTTTTATATTATGCATATCTTATTTTGGTATTTATCCCTAAGTACTTTATATTTTTGATGCTATCCTAAATTGCTTTGTTTTTTATTTCAATATTCATTACTAATATATAAAAATACAATTGATTTTTGTATATTGATCTTACATCCAATAATCTTGCTAAACTCAATTCTTCGTTTAAATTGTTTTATGTAGATTTCACTAGATTTTCTATGTAGATATTCACGTTGTCTACAAATAACAGAAATTTACTTCATTTTCCTACCTGGATGACTTTTTTCTTGCCATTCGGTGCTACCTAGAATTTCCAGTACAGAATTGCATGGGCCAGTACTTAACTGAGTCCTCGAGAGGGACACCGCAGAACTCAGGAGTTCTCTGTGCAATTTTCTCTTCTCAGGATCTCTGCCCTGAGAACTCAAGCAACCTTCATCTCCTCACACTCCCAGGTTTGTATACTCAAATCTGAAGTGTATCATGCTCCTTTTTCGTTTTCCTTCCTTGTACTGTGGTCTGGAAACTCTCCATAAGAGTAAATTGGGGCAATTATAGGCCCTACTTTACTTTTTCTCATCTCTCAGGAATCATTGACTATCACTATCCAACATACAGTGTCTTAAAAAGCCTTATTACACATATTTTGTCCTTGTTTTTTTTTTCAGTCAGGAGTATAAATCCATTCTTTGGTACTTAATCTTGGCTAGAAGTGGGAGTCCTTATATACATATTGTAAGGTATACCAAAATATAATAGACAGTTATACTGGTAATAAAATATCGATATAATTTCATTTTTAAATATTTTAAGTTAAAATAAAGTTTATTTACTTTGAAAAACATTACGTGTCTAATAACAGATAAAATTAATATAGCAAGAAAACTAAAGGTAGTACTAAAATAGCTCCATTTATGGCATACTATAATAGGGAATAAATTAAAAGTTGAGGTGGATAAGGGCTTACACTGAAAGGAGAGCAACCAGGAATATACAGATGAACCTAAACAAGGAACCAAAAAAAACTGGATGTCTTAAAAATAATTTGGGCCTATTTAGTGTAAGGGTAAGGGGTTTGAACCCAGGAAGAATTATTTTAGTAAACACTTTACTGAAGAACACTATAACTTTAGCTCCTAATGATAATTTTAGATCAAAAAGAAGTTAAATTACGTTCAGAATACTAAAGTAAATAATCATAATATACTTTAAAAACAATTCAATAAACTTTCTTTAAAATTTCTTTCTTAAGGAGACAACACTTAGAGATTTGCAGAACTTATTTTGATAATGTCTTAACAATGTTTCTTAAAAATTACAGAACAAGATATTATTGTTTATTACTTTTCAGATGAGTAAGGGTAAAGCAATATGGTTTTATAGGGTAGACAAAGAACATTTTCATAGAATTTAAAAACTCAGAGTTGGAGCACCCCAAAAGTGTTCAGGCACTGCAATGCTGCAGATAGAAGGAAGGTGGGAGATAGCAAAACGTGAGCTTACCATTAGAAACATTAGCTTCCCAGGTGTCACAAGGAATAGCATGAGCCTCAAAAGTAGTGTCTTCTGAAGTCTCATAACAGATTTAGGTTTGAATAACTATTTCTGCAGTAAGAAATGCCTCATTTGAATTGTGCAGAGTGATTCTTTAAATTCTACAAAGCTGTTTAATAATAGCAGTAAATATTTATTTATAATTATACAGTTAAGAAAGTATTTGATCATATCTTATCTCAACTTTAATACTCAGAAAAATCCAGAGAGTTATAATTATGCTCACGTTATAGATGAGAAAATGTTGGGAGAATGTGACCCATCTAAAATCACACAGCTGCTAAGTGGCAAAATTGGAAATGAATACAGACCTTTATCTCTCAAGCAAGTACTATTTTCAACTTGCAGAAATAAGCTTGGGTCACATTTCTAATTCCATTTTTGATTCTCTGGTAGGGTTAAACACTTAAACCAAATCCACTGGCAGTCTTGAAAGGTCTCTAAATCTCCTGAAATGATTTCATATAGGACATTTTTTAATAAGTGAGAGGTCCAAGACATTAAGACTTAAAATGAGTTAAAGAGTTCTTGCTCTAGATAGTTTTGGAAAGATCACTTAAGCTAGAGTTATAAATCTCTCAGCTCTCGACACTCCCAGTAGTTCCTCCTATTCCAATGGCAAAACTGGATGTTGGATACTATATCAGTAAACAAACAGGAACAAAAGGGAAAACAGAACAGTGTTGCAACTCCTGCTTGAATCAGTGCTTTCCTACTACCTACTTCTCTTTTGCTAAGGACAGTTTATTTTATGCCTGGGGCTACAGCCCTAACAACATGATTTAATCCTATAGCCTTACATCTGCGCAATGTTTCTTTCAGCCAATGGAAACCAGTTCTAGTGATTCAGTTGATGGTGTCCAGATCTGACTCCTAAACAAAGTAAATATTATCTAAAAAGAATGATTGTAACTAGAATCATTGATATATATTATTTTTTCTTGACAGCAGGAGTTTACCATCTTTCTAAAGGGGAAACAGAGAACAGCGAGCAAATTATGACTAACTGCAAAGGGTCCAGGGTCCTGTTCTCCCTGGAGAGGAATGCAGCAGAATTTTCACTCCAGCTGTGTATACTCCCAAGCAGATTTCTCTAAGACTTTCTTATTTTTTTTAAGTAGGCACTCAGGTAGGTTGTTTAGCCTGATCCACAAACAAAGCTGGTTCTGAGGAATAATTTACTTGGCTCACTTGTTATCTTCTCCAACTCTCCCCTCTCTAATTTCTAAGCAATTCCTTCTCTAACAATGGCTTATCATTCATCAGCTGACTGCCCCCCAGCTCTGTGACTCCATCTCCTATCATTATTTTCTGCCCCTCTGATTCATCCACACATCCTGCTCTTCCTCAAAACTGCCAAGCCTTTGGCAAACCAGGCCCTTTGTATCCTGAGGTACAAAATATGTTCTTCCTCAGATAGCCATATGGCTTGCTTCTTCACTTTATTTAGGTCTTTGCTCAACTGTCACCTTACTGAATTCCACCCTGCTCCCAACACTCTCCCATTTATCCTACTTCATTTTTTTTGAGCACTTCACAACATCTGGAATGTTATAACTTGTTTACTTGTTTATTATCTGCCTTTTCCCAGTTAGAAAGTAACTTCCATAAATTTTTGTCTGTTTTGTGTCTCCATGATCTCCAGCAACTAGCATGTAACATCTGGAAAAAGGAGAATCTCAATAAATCTTTGCTGACTGACAGTGAATGAATGATGTATGCCATCAAATTAACTTTCTAATTTTCCATTACATGTCATGATACTTGCCATCAAATTTTAGGTAGTACTTTTGAGTCCAATGCTAATGAGACTGTTGCCCTCTGGACACTTAGATAAGTTGTTAGAAAGCGAACAATGAAGACTTGTCTAAAGCTTTTTGATCTGAAATAGTAGGCCTGAACTATGTGTCACTAAAAGGAAAATACATTAATATGCCTCAGCTCTCATTTATGGTTTACTAATTTTTTTTTAAGTTTTTCACCATTTTTTCTTCAAGTTTTGATCGATTACTATTTTGCATTATAAACCACAATAACAATGTGTACTATTATAAATTGCCACTATTTACTCATTAAATCTTAATCAACCATAGCTTAATGTAACTAGAGTCAGCCATGTAGATTTGAATAGAGGTATTTTAAACTCATGAACTTTTAGATGCATAAGGTACCATCAAGGTCACCAAACAGAGTCACTCACCTCACTTAGGAATTCCTTTCAATAAAAATAATCTACAATAACCATAAAAAGTGACAGCTTCTATGTATAGAGTTCCTATCTTACTATCTAATTATATTAGTTTACATTAAATGTTTGTTTGAATTTGTGATTTTCACTGGCTCCTTTCAGTAACACAGCTAAATAGATGCCCAACAGTTATTGGAGTGGCAACACAGTGTAAATGAGTAGTAACTAGTGCATAGGGCTAAATGGTGTCTATGTTTAGGGTTATATTGTTCATGTATGCACATGTTTTGCGATTCAGGACCCATCCCAAGTAGGACCTTAACCTAGTACCACAATCTTTAATCCAAGAAACATGATTCTCTATCAGCATATGTAGAACCTAACCTGGCAGACTGAGGCTTTTAAAATTGTGGATAGGCCTATCTTTCTCACTCATATTACTCCTTAAAAATGAATGACCCCATAGCTACAGCTAGATTCCAGAAGGAGAGCTTTGCTCTTGATTTAAAGTTTAAATGGACTTATAAAATTATTTTTGGTTTCATCCCAAAGAGGAAGAAACACAGGCTGAGTGATAAAAAACAAACAAACAAAATAAACTTTCCATCTTCCCCTTTTTGAGCCACCCAGGGGCATGTTCCCAAGTTCTTTCTGGTTACATTTAACCAGAGCAGCAATATCAACAACAGACAATTCAGCATTAGCTTAAAAATAAGCTGTCAAGGCTCAGATTCATTTCCTTCAGTGCACTCACTGGTCAGACACTGTTTCAGCAGCCTACCTTTTCAGTGGTGCCCTTTCCTGGCTGATGTGTCCAAAGCTGGGGTGAGAACCTGAGTGGTTCTTCTTTCTTGTAAGCAATTTTTGATCTCCACTCAAGGTTGCATAAATATGCACAAACCAATTAAAGCACAGTTCTTATGCAAACAAGGGGGAAGTGTTTATTGGCACTGTAGCACTCTGTAGTGCTCTTAGTTAAGGAAAAGTAGAATTACCAAAGATAGGTGTTAGTAGGTTCATTAATGCCATTTACACTCATTCTTCAGATAAGTAAACTAATTAGAAACAGGCTTTAGCCTCAGTACTTTTTCAAAACCCTAACACACTGGAAGAACGATAATAAAAAGAAAGAGTAGCAAGTTTCTTGCCAAAGTTGTGCTGTAATTTTAGGCAAAGTCAGTACTGAGCTACTTATTCCAAGAATGTAACTGATTCAGTCATCACCACATCAGGCTGATACTGGTGTAATATGAGAACTAGAACTGTATTAAGTGACTAAAAACAGAGGTTATTGCTGTTAAATATGTTGTCCTTTGTTGTCTCTTCTCATAATGACTAGAAACAGAAACATTCACTCCAGATCTATGTTTAGCTTATGTTTTTAGTTACCCCTCAATCTTTTCATTTTTACATGCTATCTTTTTTACAAAAACTTTGACAATGTAGGAAAATATAAAGAGGATAATAAAAATTACCTGATTACACCATCTAAAGTTACTAGTTATTTTGCTTTGTTGCATTTCCTTCTATAAACCCGCCTCCACACTCACATGTTTACACATACATCCATGCATTATTTCTTTTTCAGAATCTAGGTATAATACTATATATTTAGTTTTGTATCCTATTTTTCCAAGGAATACAATAAATATTTTCCCATATAATTAAAATGAAAATATAATTTAATTATTGCATCATAGTTTATCATATGAATATACGATATTTGCTTAAGTAAATTGTTTGAAATGTCACTAGTTTCCAATGTTTCACTACTAGAAATAATGCTGCATAGAATATCCTTCTCTATCTGGGCACACATATCAGATTATTTCCTTGTAGCTTGGGCTTTTAAAGAATAGAGAAATATATGATCATTGATAAAGTCAAAGCTCATGAATGTTAGCTCAAGGAAATTAAAATTCAAAAATAATTTGGCTGAAAGTTGAACTGTTTCAAAAGACATCCAGACTTATTACAGTAAATTTTTCTCACTGGAGAAAAGTAGCTTGAAACATGGATAGAGTATATTATGAAATTAAAGGTGAGTAGAATTTATTTGTGAGATCTGGGATAGGATCAGAAATTAAACTTATGATCTGGATTATTCTAATCCTAATGCTCTTGCCACAGCTAAGGACTGAAATTGGACAACACACAGAAGGTTGTGAAACATGAATTGGGCCACAGGTCTAAGCATGACATATATTTTTTGGCATCTATAATTATGTATGCATTCTAGATTCACGTTGCCCTTGCATGTGTCTACATCCCCAAAACTCTTTCTCTCTCTTGTCTATCTGGAATTTTATAGAGCACCTATCATTGCCCACTTTTAAATTCATTTCCTCGGAGAAAACTTCCTGACCTTTCAAGAAAATTGCGGCTACCTCCGAGATCCCGTAATCTTTTGTATTGAAAAAGCCTTATTTGATTGTATATGCTGGTTACTCTAATACTCCCCGAAGACAGACTACTACGTCTTATTTATCTTTGTAGATCCACAGATTCTGGTATATAGTAGAAATTTAATAAATGTTGACTAAATTAAAGAGTCATGATTGGGATCGATATTAATATCATGACCAGTGGCCCACTTCTGTGTATACAACCCTGACAGGATCCTAAACTAAGTTTAGAATGTGGAAAATATGAAAGCAGAGATTTTCTTGTAGTGCCTGGCTTCTCAATCATGATAGTCTTGCCCATTCATCAGTGACTCTGGTCACTATCACCATTTCTAACCAACTCCTTAAGGTCTCTGACTTACTTAATGATCCTTTTCATTAGTGCCTTTCCTTCAGTGCTTTATCCCATGCAGAAAAACAATGGAGTGCTCTGTTACCAATGGACTGTGAAGCACCTACATCATGCACACACAAACACATAAATAACATTTACATGTGAATACACCTGGACATGCACAGATACACAGAGATATCACTCATTTCTATAGTTGTATGCAAACATACACATGTATGGTTACAGGCAAGGCCACAAGGAAGAAAAAAGAAAGAAATGAGAAAAGCAGATTATAAAATGAAAAGCATAAGGAACCTTGAATGTTTTGTGTGTGAGACATGGGTCCGTAGGTGGGATAAAAGGAGAAAAGGGACCACAGGTTGCTCATTGTAAATACAGGCAGCATAGGATGAGAAGCTTAGCCCTATTTTCTTTTAGTCTGTCACCTTACCAAGTTAGCAACATGAAGGCATAAGGCTGGCCACAGAGGCAGCATGCAGTTATTAAACAGCATCTTTATCAGCAGATTGAGGCAATGATGACTACATTAATGAGACAATGGTAAAAAGATATGACTCTAAAGCCTTGTTTCTCAAACTTTATGTGCAGAGGAAATGCTTTGCGATCTTGTTTAAAAAGCAGATAGTACCTACCCTAAAAAATTTGGTTCTGTAAGTCTGGGGTAAAGGCCAAGAAACTACATTTTTAGCAGCCATTCAAGTGAATTCTGAGGTAGGTCTAAGGACCATTTTTAAAAGAAACACTACTATAAAGGGAATGAAAAGAGACACAGAAGGGAAGAAGTAGAGAGCTTAAATTACTTAAAGTCACTCAAACAATGCACACTTTTGCATATCACCAGCTAAAATATTCTGACATCAATTTTACTTCATTGGCTTGAAACAATGAGGCCAATACTTTAGAAGCTTGTTTATTTTCTAATATATATATTTTATACTCAGTACATATAATGCCACCACGAGAACCGTGATACCTTTGTTACAGCTTCATGTTATTAGCTACATGGCTTATTAATGAAGAGATCAAGAAAATAGCAAGAGGATGTTTTTCCATTTATTTTGAACACTCCTTTCACCAAGCTTTCCCTGACCTCTCAGCTCATTCTTCCACACCAAAACACCCTGTAGTTCTTTTGTCTAGTATTTGCAATGCTTGAAATTACTTAGGCCCATTATATCTTTCTCACCATTTGGAAATCTCTGTTAGGACAGAATTTCATCTGTCTTGGTCAACAGTGTATGGCCAGCACTAAAAACAGTGACTGGTACATTTTAGGTTCTCAAAATTTTTGCTGGAAGAATGAATATGATTTATTTTGAGTGATGAAAATCTACTCCAAGATAATTCGGCTGAAGGGAGAATCACGAAATAATAAGTTTAGACTTTCTGAAAGAATAAATGAACTATATCTTGACTGATGAAAATCTACTTGAGTGACTTGACCGAAGAGAGAATAATTAAATGACAAAATACCGAAGATTGAAATGATAAAATAGGCATAGGTCTTCTTCCCCTGATATAGGATCCATTGTCATCTCTTTGATGTGTCACTTCTTTTCTTTTTACTCAGCACCAAGTTGGTGAGAAGGTAAAAATTTTAACAAGTGAGGAGTGCACCACAGCTTATAGCTGAAAGAAGACAGACTCTGGCCAGCATCATCATTGTAGATCATGTATGTACACAGGTAGGATCTGAACTGGAGGCCTGAATGTAGAAACTGCACATTAAGCTTTGGCCACCAGTTGAGGGACCATCTGATGATGGTCAAGAGCAAATGCTGACCTTTAACCAATAGCAGTTCAGGTGTTCTCCACTGTTTCTGGCTTCAAATGAACCCTTCATGCAAGATCCAATCAGAACCTTTGACTACACTGATGAAGGCTTCTCCTCTCAGGATTCTCTAGTTTATTGCCCAACAACAAATTTGTGCCTTTTGGTTGGGAAAATATGGATTTTTCAGGGACACAGTTCAGTCTTTAGTGCTTCCCAAGTTTTGTGGTACATTCTCTTGGTTAGGAGTTTAAAATTCACATCAGCTTGGCATTAAAGAGCCTGCATGCTCTTGCTAGTTATGCAGTTATCCTGAGAAAAATTATGTTTCCTGCCTTCTTTGTTCCATCTAAGGCATATAGAATCAAGAATCAAGATTGGTTTTGTGCCTGAATTATCAGATTTAAACAATTTGTTCCGCAGCTTCCCTCAGATCTATGAGCTAAGACCTATCCTCTAGAGGAGCATATGCTTGAAAGCTAGCACACCTGCATTCAAATCCTGGTTCTGCCATTTGCTTGTAATATATCCATGAACAAATTAGTCAGCCTCATTTTCCACGTTTGTAAAATGGAGAAAATGATAACAAACATTACAGATATAATTCTGTGAAAATTAAATGAGGAAAGAATTAAAAGTACCTTGATTCTGGCATTTAGTAAGTGTTCAATAAATATTACTTCCCTCTCCCACTCTGTCTCTCAGAAGATCTGAGTTTGCCAGCAAAGCCCTCCTGAGCATCTAAACATTGAGAATTCTGCAACCTTTCTCTCACAGGCAGAAGCACTCTTCCAGTATTTCCCAGTCCAAAATATCAAAATTTCCATTTCCTTATTGAGGAAAGAATTTCTCAGCTAAGTGAATTATTTCTTATACTGTTGCTTGCATCCCATCTAATATTTATCTCATATTTATATTTTCCATTTCTATGTCACAAGTTAAGGGACCAAAAGCATTATCTGAGTAGGCTTGTATGCAAATACAAAGATAGGCTTTCTACTAACATACCTTTATACAAAAAACATTAAAATATTTAAAAAAAAACATAAAGTAATTTTACCAAAGCCTTCATTCAAAAGTAGATCTGTTCTTTCATAACTAAATACGGGTAACAGAGCAGAGTAATCCCTCATTCTTGGATTTTAACAAAAAAGTTACAAAACATGGGGATGGAGATATTAATGTAATGAGAATGCTATTTATATTGTGCTACTAATGTGCCTGGCTCTAAGCTGAATGGTTTACATTTATTATCCGATTTGATTCTTTTAATAATGCCATGAGTTAGATGTGGTATTTTATGAGTGAGGAAACTTCATAAAGAGGCTAAATAACTTACCCAAGGTCCCTTGGTAAATGGGGAGCCTGGATGCAAACCCTGGACCAAAAGAGACCAAGGCACATATACAGTATCTATGCATAATCTGCCTCCAAAAGGCTTAAGCATCACTAATACCTGATCACCTGAGGAGCGTGGTCTCACCATGGGACAGCCAGAACCTGACTCTGGGATGACTCTCACTGTCATGGGATGAACTGGCATCAAGCTCTGGCTCTTGGAGCCTGTTTTTTGAAAATGGCACTTCCAAAAGCCCAGGGCATAGGCCCAAAAGCTAGAATATGTATTTAGTGGCCAACCTACTATAACCACGTGAATAGTCAGCCTTGTGCAGCTTTGATAGGGGTGGGTAAAGTGGGGTAAAGAGAATTAATTTGTCATGGGGAAAATATCTTCCTTCCCTTTCAAATGGCAAACCTCAATTACTAAAACACAAACACGTTCTAAGGAAGTCAACTGATTTTCCTTCAACAATTAGTGCCTAACAATCAGCATGTTACAAACCTGATTCCCACATTCTGAGCTTCAGCTTGGCATTTTGAAAATTCCTTGTCAGATCTATTTTCAAGGTTCACATGGCAACACTGCTTGTAAACAATTCAGTCCTTACTAACAAAAATGTAAATGTAAACCAGACTGCAACCTAACTAAAGACAGTAAGCACATTTTAAGAATGGGAAAGAGAAAGATGTACTCATTTGATCGGTTTGCAATTCTGATCTTCACACACTAAGTAAATGCATTAGAAAAGCACCATCTTTTGTACAAGAATTTGCATACAAATGCTTTTTAACAGTCCTGGCCAGATAGGATGAAATGATGCCTTTTTCTTTCTGATTAGGAGATGTAGTATGACTGCTGCACTGGTTAATAGCAGAGCCATTATTGTCATAAGTCAAATGAAATTACGTTTATTATAACATTTCCATAACTCCCTTTACAATTGCTCTGATTTGAAATTTTAAGCATGATTGTGAGAGAATTTAGTTCCCGTTATTTTCTTGCCCGCCAGTAAAGAAATTAATGAAAATCGCATTAGAGAATCTGTTTCTGTAATGGTTTCTCACGCGAGGGCTCTCCTCCCATGCAGCACAGCTTAGAGGGGTTTTCACAAGGAAGAGTGGACAGCAGCATTGGTTTGGACCCCTAATTTTAAAAGTAATTTAAAAGCGACCATTTTTCTGAAAAATCTTCTGAATTTCCCATAAGTCTAAACTCAATTACCTGAGCTGGCTCTAATAACTTGTCATATGAGAGGGTTTTGTTTGTTTTGTTGTTTGTTTTTTCTGGTAGCTGGGCAACTGCTTACGGCAGCAAATGCTTGTCTTTTATAAATAGTATTTAGATTTTATTTTTGTCTATAGAAGAAGACTTAAAGATAATATAAAAATTGCAAATGAAATATCAAGATGTATATCAGTTCTTTTATCAATGACTTGCCAACTTCTGGCACAGAAGAGGCACAGGGAAGGAAAGAGCCTGGTGGATGGAGGCATTGAACATTTGGACCCAACCATCACGAGATGAAGCAAGGACACTAAGAAACAGATTAGTGGCCAGGAAAACTGCATAAAGGCAATTTAAATGAAAAAGAGGGTTTGAAAGTTTTCACCTTTGGGGAAGAGGCCTTGATAAGTAATCTATTTTAAAGAGTAGGTATTCTGTCACAGTTCATTAGAATTTGTTTAATACGTATATACCTCTAAATTAAACACAGGTCAGCTAATTTTTGGGGTGTAAAGCATAAAAGATAACAACAAAACTATTTTTATGTATTTATAAATTCATATTTATGAAAAAATATTTAGGTAAATATCTAGATACAAAACCGTTAACCTCTGGATTATGAAAATTTGTGTGAACTTGTGTTACATATTTATGTATTAATTTCCTTTTGCTTACTTTGATGTTTAAATGTGTTTATTTTGCTCTTCTAATCTACATACTTTAACAAAAGAAAGAAGGAAAACCAGGATAACCCAAGCAAAATACCTGTAACTTTAGATGTGTGTTTTCTACTCAACTGCCCCCAGGTACCAAAATAAACCTGGAAAACTCCTGTTCTTCCACCGGGAATCTCTTTTCTTTTGGCCACTTGTACATGTTCTTTATACCCCAAACAAGTTTCTTATCTTTTCTTTCCTTTCCTCATGACTCTTTCTTTTTATGAGTAGCATTTGTCAACTCATAAAGTAGTTTAAAGGTACAAGATAAGTAAGTATCAGAGATGTAATGCACAACACAATGACTAAATGCTGCTGTGTGACATATAGGAAAGTTGTTAAGAAAGTAAATCTGAAGAATTAACACAAGGAGAAAATTTCTTTTTATTTTTTTTTTTCCTTTTCTTTCTTTTTTTTTTCTTTTTTTTTTACTGACTCTATATGAGATGATGAGAGTTAGCTGAACCTATTGTGGTTATTATTTCACAATATATGTAAATCAAATCATCATTCTGTAAACCTTAAACAGTGATATGTTTCAATTATTTTTCAATAAAACTGGGGAAAAGTGGTGTTTGGCTCTTCTGATAATAAAAAAAAGGCAATATTTCTAGAAGACAAAAAAGAATGGGTTTGTTTGCTTCTTTTCTTTTTCTCTTTGTATTGACTTTAGTCTTTAAGCTACAAATATATGCCACATTTATCTAGATGATATAGAAAAATGAGAGATATGTATTTACGAACTATGATATTTGGCTAAGTAAATGAGATAAAATTTCCACAACTTGAGTTTATTGATATAAATGTATAGATAGAAGGTAAATAGTTGGGTGGATGGATAGATGGATGGACGGACGGACAGACAGATGTGCAGAGAGACAAACAAAAACTAACACATTAATATGGGAAGGTCTTAAAAATTCAATGCATTAACCAACTTTGAATTAAACTCTTCCCTTGGAGTTTAGCTAGATGTAGCAATATGTTCTCTTAGGGAAGGAAAATAGAAAAATAATTGCCATCTGAGGGATATGCAAAATCACTATTAGGCAAACACCACAGTTGCAGGCAACATCCATCAATGGATGCTAAAATCAAGAACAAATGTTTGAGGAGAAAGAGAATATTAGCACTGACTAAGAGTAACTCCAAGATATTTATCAATTACAAAGAGAAAATTAGTCACTCTACAGCGGAAGAATCCAGTCGATAATATCTGAACCAAGTGATCAAGGTTAATGCCACCAGTAATAATACATATAGACATATGTACACCCCTGATAGAATGCACTGAGAAAGGTGCATTATTACTTCTCTGGCATTTCTCCCCAAAAGTTTATAATCTCAACTGAATCATGAAGAAATACCTGAAAAATCTAAGTTGAGAGATATTGTACAAAATAACTGGCCAGATCTCATTAAAGCTGTCAAGGTCATGGAAGACAAGGAAAGAATGAGGAACTGTTATAAATTGGAGTAGACTAAGGAGACAACACAACTAATTGCAATGTGAGATCTTGGATTGGATCCTGGAACAGAAAAATAACATTAGGGAAAGAAAAAAATCAGCCGGTGAATTTTGATAAAGTCTAGTTTAGTTAGTCATGTTTTATTAACATTACTTTCCTAGTCTTAGGGGAAGCTGGGTTAAGTGTATAATAGTAAACTATCTGCACTAATTTCGCAACTTTTTAGTAACTATTAAGTTACTTGCAAATACTTTTTTTAATAAGGAAAATTGTCATGTCTTACTTCTGGGTTTGATTCTTGTTCTATAGGCATGAAAGGAACTGAGTATTCACACAGTTTTCTATTTTACATAAGCATAGACATCCTCAGTCTTAACCACAGATTTGAAAGAGACTTTACAATTCATATGTTAAATTGATAGTGTCTCCCACTGCTTTTATGGTGTCTTCCAAACAGGAAAGTGATTTCCTGCTTTCTGGGCAGTATCGCTGAGGGAGGGAAATTATTTTTTTAAGCATTTAAAAATTAATCCCATCAAGTAGGGTTGAAAAGGTTTATTTATACATCTTCTGTAACTATCAATCACAATATAAATGGCCAGTACCTAAAGAAGGGCCAGACCAGAAGTTTATGTTTTGACTTGTGAAAAAAAGGAACAGGAGACAACTACAATCATGAACTGTGTAAAATGTTTTGGTCATCAGTGAACCACATATATGGTGATCTCATAAGATTATAACAGAGATGAAAAATTCCTATCACCTAGTGATATTTTAGCTGTCATAACATCATAGCACACTGCATTACTTACAAGTTTGTGGTGATGTTGATGTGAACAAACCTACTGCACTGTCATTCATATAAAAGTATAGCATATACAATATGTACAGTGTATAATAGTTGATAGTGATAATAAATGACTATGTTACTAATTTATGAATTTACTATACTACACATTTTATCATTACTTTAGAGCAGGAGTACCAGTCCATGGCCTGTTAGGAATCAGGCCATACGGCAGGAGCTAAGTGGCAGAGAGTGAGGAAAGCTTTACCTGTATTTGCAGCCGCTCCCCAGCTAGCATCACACCTCAACTCCACTTTGGATTATCAGGCATTAAATTCTCACAGAAGCTCAGTCCCTGGTGCCAAAAAGGTTGGGGATCGCTGCTTAATATAATTTTTCTACTCATTAAAAAAGTTTGTTCTAAAATAGTATGCTGTATTATACAAGTTCTGTTTACCATATCTTTTGATTGTATCATTTTCTTCTGTGCTTGATTTAATCTCATGTTGATTTGCATGATAAGAAGCTAGACAGGCATGTAGCCTCGGGGCAATAAACTATGCCACATAATTTAGGTATTTAGCAGGCTGTATAATCTAGGTTTGTGTAAGTGCACTCTCTGATGTTCATACACAATGAAATCACCTAATGATGAATTTCTCAAATGTATCCCCATCATTCAGTGGCACATGACTATAAGTATTCCTATCACTTTACATTAAATAAGTTAAATGGTTTTTCCACATAAAAAACTAACACTTCTTCACATATATGTTCATTATACTATGAGATCATTTCTTGTAAGAAATATATATATTCTTCTGATAAAAACGATGACACAGTTTATGAAAGACGTTCTTCATGGAGGCTGAAAAAGTTGAAAGAGACATAGACCTCTTATTTTTGACTTGAGATTGTGGTTAATGACCACATTTTTTTCACTCAGTAAGCACTGATGAAATAAGTGTATTCCATTATTTATCCTTAAAGTCTCCAGGCAAAACCCTTGGTCATTATTCTCTGTATCCTCTTCTAGAGCTACTCTAAGGTCTGCAATTTGGATGATACCCAGTTCTGTTTTATTTGACCTAGTGAGATCACAGCCCATAAAGGTGGGAATGAATCTCTGATACTATACCAGACACTCCTTACCAAAAAGAAGGACTTCCCCTGCTTGAACTAGAAGATTTTTATACACACACACATACACACACACACACACGTGTGTGTGTGTATGTGTGTGTGTATGTGTGTGTATATATATATATATGTATGTGTGTGTGTATGTGTGTGTGTGTATATATATATAAAATTATATATATACACACACATACACACACACATACACATACATATATATCCTTGCAAATGCTGCAAAGATATATATAATAAAATATAGCTTTTTATCAAGTAGCTCATAAGTCAGCATGAAGGACAAAAGTGATATTTCTAAAGTAATCACAGTATTAAACAAGGTAGTGTGGTCAATATGCCATTCAGCATCAGAGCAAACATCTACATATTGAATCACTGAGACCAACCTATGTCACAAGCACTGCTTGGTGTTAAGAATATAAAGATAAACACATGCTTACTCTACTCTCAAGTAATTCACAAGTCTAAAAGAAAAGTAAGAAAATTAAAAAATTTTAAATACAAATTGTGAAATTTAAAACAAAGAGGAAGTATATAAATTCTGTATGGATGAAAGAAAGAAGACTGAAGAGGAGGTGATGTTTGAGCTGACACTTAATAGATGAAAGGAAATTTTTAAGGCAAAAAACATGGGTTGGAAGAAAGGGCCTCCTAGGCATAAAGAATGGCAGTTATTAAGTCAGGAAAGCATAAAATGTGAGGAGTTACAAAACTTGTAGATAACTGCAGTATATGACACAGAAAGAGAAGGGGTCAGAAGTTACAGCAGGAAAGGCAGAACAGGTAAGGGCAGAAAAGACTTTTATGATACATTGGGAATTGTAGGCTTGGTAAGGTAGATAATGAGGAATCACTGCATATTAAGTGAAACTGAGTGATACAATTTTCACCACTGCAAAGATAAAATACAAAAACAGGGGCACTACAGGACAGAATAAAAGTCAGAACAGTCATGTATTATTAACAGCAGACACTTTAGGGTGAAAAAAGAGGATTTCAACAATGACTGGAATGTTTCTGGTAAGGGCTTTTGTGTAGATGGTTTTGGGTTGAGAAACACAGAGGAAGTTCATGAGGTCTCCTTGGATGTGACAAGTTGGAGGAGCCTGAGAAGTACCCCTGCAGATATGTCCAGTGGGTTGTCAGAAAAATAAAGACAAAAAGAAAGGCAGATGAAAGTAAAAAGTATGGTCTACAATATTCTAAACCAGGGCTGTTTAATATGGTAGCCACTAATCCTATGGGGACAACTGAGCACCAAAATGTGACTAAGTCTGAATGAGATGCACTGTAATTGTAAAAACACACCTGATTGCAAAGATTTCACTTAAAAAGTAAAATATATCTTTAATAATTTGTATATTGATTATATGTTGAAATAATATTTTGAATATACTGGATTAAAATATTATTAAATGTCTTACACTTGTTTACCTTTTTAAATCTCCCTATTATAAAGTTAAAATTACATATGTAGTTTGTATCTTATTTCTATTGAACAGTGTTGGTCTAAAGGCTCTGGCTTCCACGTTATAGTAAGGTTTAAGGATATAAAGAAGTGAGGGAAGTTCATGTATATGTTTTTAGAGGTGGAGACTGCTCAGAGATTGAGCCAGGGAAAAGAAAAAATAGAAGCATTAAAGACAGAATCAATTATTATTTTGACAGATCATAGTGAGATAAACAGCCTAACTAGAGCAGAAGTGCAAATGTGAACATGTAAAGAAGAGATTTGATTATGGAGAATGATTATGGCCAAATATATATGCAGTATAAAATAAAGAATAACTAAAAAGGGTAGTATCATGATGAGAACACTATTTTAAGAAGAATGTAAGTCATTGGTACACACGATGAAGCAGAGATAGGGTGAGATTAAAAACAAAAATACAGAGGGAGCTATGGCTGTATTCTAACATGAAATGGTGTGTATTTAGATGAAGGTGAAAGTAATGGGAAAAAGAAAAGGAAAACCTAAGAAAGACTTTTAAGCAAGAATGAATGCTATCAACTGCAACTGCCATTTAAACCTCAACCCATCATTGGGCCAACATTACATTTAAGGCTGACAGGCAAGAGCTGTGAGACCACACCAGTTCTCCTGCCTTAGCAAACGACTGTAAAGTTCTTTATTGGATCAAACTGCTGAAGATGGCAAACTGGAATGCCTCCTCTTTAGAGCTTCAGGAAATGGCAAAGTCACAGAGGATGGTTCCATAATTATGACCCATTGTCAGGATTATATCCTGAGGCGTTTAGCTGGTGCAGACACAAGGTTGCCTCACTAGACGCAGGATAAAATCCGCTGAAAGAGATTTCCCATAGGCAAGAAAGAAATGTGAACAGCCTAGAGTACTTCTTGACTTTTGTTTTTGCGAACTGCTGTGTGAAAGAGAAAGCTATATATAGATTTTTTTTTCATTCCCACTTCTGACATTTTAATGAGACCTAAAGTTAAAGTAAAAAGATTCCAATTTGCAAATCCAAAAGATAACTTTTAATTTGTAAAAGAAATGGAAATACATCCTTTACTTCAGGGTAAATATCACTGTGCTGATCCACTAAATGACCTGATTCTGGAAGTGAATACATCAAAATGTAGGTAAAAAAAATCCACACAAACCCTCCTGCAGGTTACAGTCAATGTCCTCACATGATCCCCTGTTGGCTCCAAAGTAGATTATATTCAAGAATATAGAGGTAAAAAAAACTTGACAAATAAAGGTATTAAATGACGGCTGTGTCTCTGAGATAGCAATTACAGTAATAACATCTGAATCTTTTTAAAAAATGAAGTTAGCTCTCACTAAGGGTGTCAAATTGAGTTCCTGGGCAACTAAATCTTACATTACCTATATAAACCTCTTAAATGAAATAGCACAGGTCTGCATCATTCTTATTGCCTAAACCAACAGATCAAGTCATAACATAAAGGAAAAAACATGTAGATGATGTGACAAAAGTCAAGTTCTTTAAATTAATTCTTCCTATGTTGTGCCAAAGGGAAATCTAGAACAGGCAACAGGAAGACAATGAAAGCTTTAATAATTTGTCCTTTGTTGAAATTATAAGTCACAATTTGTTTGGAATTTTACCTCCCAAGCATGCACTGTATTGTACCTTTGTTCAGAGTTTCAGCCAAGAAATTAGTCAATATGTGATATAATTCATCCTAATTAACCAAGTAATTTTATGCTCTCAACTATGTGCACAAACCCGTGGTAAAGACACTTGCATGATTTTCTTTTTAAGGAAAGCAACAGAGAAACTAGAATTTATATGTTCATCTTCAACTTTAGCAGATTATAGTCAGATATTTCTTTCCTTCTGATTTTACATTAATCCTCCATTAGACTGTGATGCACTGCAATATTTGGAAAGTAGCTGTGTGATCTTTGGTCTCAGTTTCCTCATTGATAATATATGGAAAATACTATCTCCCCTCAGGACTGTTGTAAAGATTAAGTGAGATGAAAGTGCCCAGGACATAGCGGAGTCTCCATAACAATTTATAATAACTACTATTACTATTCAAAGGGCATGTAAGCTTAGGTTTAAGAAACCATAAACTATATTTGTATATATTCAGAGCATTAATTTTGCCCCCAGGCAATCCCTTAAGAACTTTACAAACTCCTTCAAAGTAGTCTACAAGGTGGGTAGCCTATGGAAACAAATGTAAAAAGAGCAGTTGGCCCATTTCAAAAAAGTAATGCACTCTGTTTAAAAGTAGAGACATGCCTACTTCACCCAAGGTAGACACTGGCTTAAACACAACCTAGACCAGGAATTGAACATCCTTGCCATCAATAGCCCCATAGCCTCTGGCCTACCCCATATCCCCACTGTGACTGGCAGCTTTTATCTCATCTTCCAGTTCATAGTTGTGATGAAGTATATGATTTCTAAATGTACACTGAGCTTGCAGCCCTTCATCTCTAAGTCAGTGCTGGGCATATGGTTTTGTCAGTACCGAGCAAACACTTGTCACCTGAAAAGGACATATTTCATCTATCTTTTCCACTTGACACAGAACTGAAAGGGTATGTTCACAAGGCTCACAGCACACACATACCAGAAATGTAGACGTTTGTAGTGAGAAAGCTGAAAATGAGTGTAAAGACAAACCGTGTTCCCTTTTCTTGTACAGTCAGTCAGACAGGAGTTCTGAGAAGCATGAGCCTATTTTGCCTTTAGGAATGATGTATTTTATTATTTTATAAATGCTATCTTAAAGTAAATATGAATCCTATAGTAAAGCTGGGGGTGGGAGCAACATGAACACTATCCTTGAAGTATATTAGGGAATTAGGCAGACAGATGTGTGTTTTAACTTTGACCACATTCATATGATGCCACACCAATAAGGAACAGAAAAGAAAGTAAAAATTTTCCAACGGGTTAGTTGTACAATTTTTAAAAATTTAGAGAAGACTCAGTTGTTTGATTTCAGAGTCTGTCCAAAGTAATTTCATCTAATGAAGAGGTGTTAGCATTTACATCATTTTTCCCATGAATACTCTTTCTATAGTTATAAGGAAAAAAAAAGTTAAATTTAACTTCAATTTTCATCAATGAACACTGTGGTCTTTCTACAGAGATGCATGAAATGCTCAACTCAGTACTTTGATGCCATTGCCAACATTATTACCTGAAAACACTTGAATCAGTTATCCAAGGGTCATTCAGAAGATTGTGGAACTGTTCTGCCAAAGAGACTCCATGTTTCTGGAGGTTGGTTCTAAAGATTTCAAGGGGATTTTCTTAGCTTGCTTAATTAAGAAGATGGGTTTATTCAAATCATTTATTTTAGAGATGACAGGTAAAGGGCAATGGTTTAAAATTCAATGAATAAGGAGTAAAGCTTTACTGAATGTCCACTATATACCAGAAATTATGCCAGATGCATAATTTCATTTAATCCCACTTAATTTCATCATTTCATTAAACATTGTTCTCATTTGATAACCAAGAGGAGGCATTCCCACTTGACACATGAGGTAACTGAGGCCTGGAAAAAAATGGTAATTTACCCAATAGCATACAATGACTATGTGGTAGGGCTGGGATTTGAACAAAGGGTTTTTTTAGTTGTGTAGAAAACAGAAAAGGGAGAAGAGACTACAGCTAAGCCAGCAATTAAATATTGAAAGATTGTTCTTTTGGTTTCTTTCCTTTTTTGTAAAATATACCCTAAAATGTATAAGTTTAATTTCAGATTGCTTACCTCTGAAGTATCTTAAAAAAATAATAGCCAGGTCAAATTTTGATACATTTTTGCAGGCAGCAAATATGCAAAAACTCACCAGAACTTCTCATCATAAGATTTCTTATTAAACGGGTAAACAAGATATGCTTCTGTCAAACAAGTATGATGTCACAAAGAGATCTCTTTCAATTCTTGTAAATAATCTTTGAGTAGACGGTTTTACACAGTGAAGCCTAATTAGTATAACTGACATTTTGCAAGAAACATTTATTCAGTCATTGTGCTTTACTTGGAAGGAAATGACATTTTGGAGATGAAGGGGAAAATAGTGACAAAAGCCATTCTTGCTTTCTTTTCTTTACTGTACCCTCTTTACCTAATTGATAGGCTTATATCTAACAGCTAAGCTTGAATGAACATTCTGTTCATAGTGACAGTAACTGTCTTTCCTGCTTTGTGTTCTGAAGTTTGGCCATTTAAAGTTTTGTACATCTGTGAGTTTCCTGGAGAAGCTATGGGAAAATCTTATAGCAATTGATCTGAGAAAATTTATAATATTTTTCCTTTGGCTTGGGATTAAGCAGGAGTTGGCAGGGAATATTGTGAAAAAAAATTCTGATAGTGTCCATCAATGTCATCACGACCCATCTCTCAAATGTGCATCCCATCTTTTATTTTTATTCTATGTTCCCTGACATTTGGTCTTCAGTTCTTAGCAAAAGAGAGGTTCAATTTGCCCAAATTATATCACACAATTGCAAAACTCCTTTAATCTAAATGTGCAGTAACAGAGAATTAATAACAGCTAACATTTATTGTCTATTCCATATGTGCAGAACACTACTCTAAAGGCTTAGCATACAATTAATTATATATTAATCCTCACAACACTCCAGTAAGATAGATGCTCTTATCATCCCCATTATACAGATTAGAAAATGAAAACATAGAGAATTTAAGTTAATTTTTAGGTCATACATTTATTTAGAGGTGAAATCCTATTTGAATGCAAGAAATTTAGCTTAAGTACTTGTGTTCTTAAATACTACAATATACTGCCACCAGCAAAGTGAAATATGCTCATATATAAGTTGTTTTGTCAAAAAATATCCACCTATTATTGAAATTACAGATATATCTATCTATACTGAGTTGAAGAGCCACACAACTTCCAAAAATTATACTATGGAAGAAAATATGTATAATTTCTTAGAAAAAAATGTTAGTGATTCCCTTTACTTGGTGGAATTATGATTGATCTCTTTTTTTATTTGAATATACATATGCTTAATTGTAGTCTCTATTTCTTTTCACAATGAACATGCATTTGCATAATTAAAAGCTTTAAAAAAGAAAAAAAGTTAAAGCTTTTTTTCTAGGAAAGCTCTCTAACACAGGAGCCAGTGAGGAATTACCACTAACCCTTGACTCTCTTATCAGAAGTCCAGCCTATCTTTTATTTTGATAGCATTTAGTTTACAGAAATTTTGCAAATGTTATCTAAGAATTATTTATCAGAACTTTTAGTTCAATTTTTTCTTCTCTGTGACACAGAGACAAGAGGAAGGTCAAGAGCAAGTGCTAATACAAAGGACACTGACGAATGTGTGATGGCCTGGACAGGAGCAGGCTGTGATCTATATGGGAAGGACACTTTTTGGGTGAACGTTGCCTTCATGGAAAGTCAACTCATAGAGGTATCCTGGTCTTCTGTTCCAAAAACCCAGAGCTTCTTTGAGTTCAGGAAAGGTCAGGGCATGCAATGCTTCTTCAAAGCAAGTTGTGATAGTGGCAACAAAATTTGCAAATTAGGAACATTTTTCAATAAAATGTTCTTTATAAGAAAAATAAAACTACCTTAAACCGATTCTATTTAATTCACTATAGTAAAAAATTTCAAAAACGACGGTGATACCATGAGCTCTGAATTACAGCATTCTATGACATAACAGTTTTACTATTAGTTAACGTAACTTAGTAACCAGGAAAAGAGGTGCTCTTTTTCTTTTTTTTTTTTTTTACCAGATGATGCCACTTCTGAAATGATGACCAGCGGGTATCATGGCTTCTTTCACAATGTAGCTGTGGTACAGCCAAAACAAGTGTAGTTAAGCAATCAGTACTGTTTCCCTTCAGATATTTCCAATGGTTTTGCTATCATTAGGTCATCCCATAGGCCACATCCATGGAAATCAACATGGCAGTGCCACACCAATCCATCTACTCACTGGTCACCAACCCGATGAGAATGATTACAGTGGAAGGGTTCCACTATATTCTAACACAGTGGACCAAACTTTAAAACATAACTAATTATCTGTGAAGCTTTAAAAAGCAGATTCTTCAAGCACAACTCTTGTAGAATTTGATTCAGTTGGTATGGGAAGAGGCCCATGAATTTACATTTTCAATAAGCAAACCAGGTGATTCTTTCTAACCTTTATGACAGACATAGATGAAAAACAAGTGTTAATATAATAACGCTCAACATATATTCTTGTTTGCCTTATAAATTCTCATCTAAGTATGAATAGAGATGGTCAGGGTGAATCAGCTTTGCTTCATTAATAATTCAGTAAGACCAAATATTGTTGTTGAATATATTTGGGTGACTGCAAACTTGACAGGTCTTGTAGGCAAATTTCCTCCCATATTTCACTATTCAGAACAGCCTTAGTCACATGCACTATGTTTACTGGGTGATAAGGTATCAGGTAATAGTTCAGATAAAAATCTTATCCTCACTTTCAACTCAAATGCAACTGAGATGATAAAAATATGCATTCAATCCTTAGAACAAGAGAATATATAGTAATTTGAGATTTACAAATAATAGGTAACTAAGAAATATTGAGCTGTGTAGCAGATGTTTAAGATGAAATTTTAGCTTTTTTGGATAAATATAGACAAGACCTGGAGAAATTATGTCAAAATCAATGTATTATTGACCATATTTTTATTAGTTTGTTTCTTAGTTTAGGTCCCTAGTCATAGAAGAATATGTGCAAAATATTTCAGATGTGGCATATTCAGTTCAAATTAAGATGAGAATAAGTACTAGGCAATCCTGTAGAGTCTAATAGAAACTTTTATACACAGAATTCCCAGAGGTGCTACTTACAGTATGACTAAGATAACATGGCAACCTCTTTCTAGAGAAAAAAGTGTGATTTACACATTATGGTGTAAAACCTATGTTAAAACATTGTAACTCATTTGAATCCCTCAGGCAGTATATTTAAATGTAATTTCCTTTGTATTCAGTCAACCTTGCAACCTATGTAGTTTACTATGTGATCTGATCAGTCAGAGAGTAATGCAGGGGTAAAGGATTGGTGGGGGTGGGTGGGGAAGCTTATTTCAACATTAAAGGAGGTGGCAAAAACTAGTCTGAGTTCTCAGACGGAAGTAATTTTGGATCCCATCATTCAATTTATTGCTCCTGAAACTAAGAAAACAGTGTCGTCACCAACAGTGGGCTTGAACTTGTATAGTGAGTGACATAATTCAGAGAGGAAGGCTTACCCTTTGTTAACACTCCCCCAAAGCCTAATGACTCTTTATTCACTCAATAAATATGAAATGAGTATCTATTAAGTACCAGATAGTACTGGGAATGCATAAGTAAAACAAACAAATTAAAATCTTGCCTTTATAAAACATATGCTTTAATGTGGAGTGAAAACACCAAAATAATAAATGTCACACATCTAGAGTATCCAGTGGTAATAAAGGACATGAAGACAGAGAAAGCAAAAAAAAAAAAAAAAGGTGGCGAGTCCAAAGGTGGAGAAATGGAGCATTATTTTAAACAGATTGGTGAGAAGAGAGTCTCACTAAAACAGTAACATTTTAACATTTTGGCAAAAAATTGAGGAAGGGAGGAAATAAACCACGTGGAAGTTGCTGGGAGAACATTCCAGAAAATTCAAAAACCATGTCTAAAGGAATATGGATATCTCAAGAATTTCAGAATCGGCATCAGTTGTGTGCCTTCACAACACAGGCACTAGCACCGATCCTGAAGTTCAAATCTATGTATAATCTCAGATTGTTGAGAACTGTGCTTTCAGCAATTCTACAACCTCATTAGTTGCTTTAGACTTCTAGAGAGCACAGGGGTGACGAAGTTTGGTTTGGGCATATCTTAGGGAATTTTGTCAGATGTACTTTTGTTCCTGTCTTTGTTTTCTCTAAGAAAGGACAATTTCTCTTACAAATCTGAAGAAGTACAATGAATTAAATTAAAATCTTTAGTTTATCCCGAAACAACCCGCATAAGCACAGGACCAGCTAATTTCCAACGTGGGAGCTGTGAATGCCCTCCATGAATACATTTGATAAATTTACATTACTTATTATTGGTTAGTGCATTTGTTTTCCATGGCTGCTGTAACAAATTACAAGCTAACTCAAGGGCTTAAAACAATACAAATTTACTATCTTACAGTTCTGTAGGTCAGAAGTCTGGCATGGGACTCTCCAGAATACTCAAGGTATTGGTAAAGCTGCATTCCTTTCTGACCACAGTCCTTGGTTCACAGCTCTCTTCCTCCATTTTCAAAGCTAGCTAGAAGACAAGCTGGGTCCTTCTCATATCATATGACTCTTACCTTGTTTCTATAGTCACATCTCCTCTGACTCTCAGACACTGTCTCCCTGTTCCACTTCTAAGGATCCTGTAATTACAGTGGACTCACCCAATAATCCAGGATATCCTCTAAATCCTAACTTAATAACATCTGCAAAGTCCCTTCTGCCATGCAAGATAATGTATTTATAGATTCCACAGATAAGATGTGGACATATTTGGGGGCTATTATTATGCCTACCATAGTTAGTTATCTTTTTCTTTTCATTTCAGGAGATGATCAAAATTTTATATAAAAAGTTTGTAATAGTCACTGCAAAACTAACAATAGACAGAAAGGCCTTTTACATATGGGAAGTTATTCGAACAAAAACTATATTCTGGGATAATCTTCCCTAAAAGGGAAGTATATGACTATAGAATCTTAAAAGACAGAGAGAAAAAAAAAATAGAATGATGGAATTAAGAGAACCATTGCCTCCTCGAATATGCTAATAAATTAATACTGTGAACATCAGTTTCCTTAAAGCAAGCTTTCAGGTTGTTAGGAGAATTAAGGAAGATAAACTGCATGTCATTTGAACTAAAATAGCGCTGACCCATTTTGACCACTGATTTTGTTATTGTTCTTGCTCCTATCATTAGGATCTATATTTTTTTCTTTCATTTGCTTCCCAGTTCCTCTAATCTAATCTCTGAATAAAAACCTAGATTTTAAACTATTTTCTATGTAAGCTCGTTCTAGATATTGCATTCAACCTAAATAAATATTGCTGATTTTCTCTCCTTTAGAGTTTGGAGAACTCTTGAGCACACTATGCAAATTAAATCCACCCAAAGGTCAAATCAGTATGCTGTGGCACAAACCCTGAAGCTATTTTTAAGAGCTGTCCTGTGGTCACTGCCCCTTCTCCTCTTTTCCTTCTCACAGCTGTTGCTGAGAGGGACAGTCACCTGGCAGAGAGTGGCAGCAGCAGCTGTCTGTGGAGAGAAAGGCTGATGCCCAACAGCCATGCTCCTGCCTTCTACTGAAGGCAGCTAGCAAACTCATTTCAGGTGAGCATGGTAACTCAAGATCAGACTGCCCCTGGGGCAGCTGGACGCCTGCCTGGTGACCTGCAGGGCCACCTGCTTCTTCAGGAAAGGCCTGGGCAGAGGGAAAAGCAGCAGCTGCTTAGGGCCACTTCTGCTCTATTTTCAGATGAGTCTCGAGATCATCTCTTATGTTGACATGAAGTCTCAGATGCCTCAACACTTAGTATCTAACACTGCTAATATCTGGTATATTAGGTACTTTTGATGGCATGGACTCTGGAGCTCCTTCTGGAGACTACTAGACCCATGTTATCACTGGGGTTGATGGAACTCTAGCTGTCACTGTTTATCCCAGTTTACTTCTCTCTGACCTTTCATCTTTGCTGACATGAATGTCGAAGTCATTAAATATTCAATATGTGCTGTAAGAGATCACTGATTCCAGCCACCTAGTATGTAAGATAAGGAAATAGAGGCATAGACATTCTTTCTACGACACGTCTTCACCCACACTTTGAGTCTATGTGCTTGTTCTATCTTGAGATACGCTTGTTGCATGGAGGAAGCAGGAGAGTAGCCATGTTAATTTCAGAGTTTAGTATTAAATATTCTTCTCTCGCAGATGAACAGACCATAGGCAATAAAATGCAGTAGGCCTCTGTGGGTGGTTTAGAGTGATGGCAAGGATGGTCAGGGACAATAATGCATTGAAGATGTAGCACCATAGACTGGGCTTGGTGGCTACATTACACACAATAGCTGTGTTGGCCTAACTAGCCTTTGGGAACTATATGGAAGGCAGATGGGTAGCAGATGAAAAAGTTGGTGAGTGATGGGGAGAAGAAAAGTAAACATGTTCCTCAAAGCACTCTAAAAAATGGATCCAACATTTCCATGTTCCCAAACACTCACCTACCGCTGATTAATGAGGTGAAAGCTACGGTACCACAATGAGAGCCCCAAAGGAAATAATCGCAAATGTCAAATCTATTCTATGGAAAAAAAAAAAAAAAAAAACTAGCTACAAAGACAAAAAATAAGAGTTGCAAGACATAGCCTGTGTATGATTCAATGACAGGGACCATGTGGAAATCAGGTTTGCTCTTTTTTCTCTCTCTGATCATTACTTTGCCTCCCCATATCACCCCAGGACTCAAAAATGTACAGTACATATAACAGGCACTCATATAATAAATATTTTAACTTGGTGGCATTCTTTTACAGTCACCTAAAACAGGCAAAACTCAATTTCCCTTTTTCATGATTTTTCTAGTGGTCCAGGTTCACTTAGCACTACAAACAATACAAGAGCAATCAACCAAGAATGAAATGCCCTAAAGAATGGAAAAGCAGACATTAAAAACAATTGCTGGAGAAAGTCCTTAGCACAAGGAGCAAGCAATCACTGCAACTAAGCCAAAGAGGGCACAGACCAGGCAGAATACATCTGCTCCCAGGGATCTCATCATCACATTATTCTCCAAGTTTGCTCTGATTAATCAGAATCTCCAAATCTCCCGAGACCCCCTAACACCCAACTAATAGCTACATCAAGGCTAAATGTATGCTAATCTGTTCATGTGTACAACCTATAGTCATTAGCTGAGGAGATTGGCTCCTCTATATGACTACAAAGGGTTTCTTAAATTGAAAACTAATGGAAATGTCTTTAATAATTCTCCATGCTAAGTCTGTATTGTTTTCAGTGCTCACACATATGGGCTGCAATTTTTCATCAAGTATGTACAGAATCTTATAATTTTGCAAGATGGCTCCTGGTAGACAGTAGCTTCTAAGGGAGAAACAGTTTTATGAAGCATGCAGTTTACTCAAGTGCATTTAGTAGATTCCACTGAGGGTTGTTTGTCATTAAGAATAACAATATAAATATTTTGATTTGTGTTGGACTCATTAACTATATCCTTCCTGATCCATATTTTAGAGTAGCTCAATATAAGCTGAATTGACTGGTTATTTTCATCTTTGTTTAACTGAGAGCCCTCCTGCTGTTTAGACCAGAAACAACTGTTGTTTGCTGGCCATGCGATCAGCTTTACTGTCCCTGCCAAAGGTAAATACCCTGAGGAATCCAGAATTACACTGAATGAAAATTTGGATGAGCACCATTTGTGCTTTAATTTAACTAAAAACAGTCTTCAAAGGTTATGTGCTGTGAGGGAGATTTGGCTTATTAAGGAGGCTGGAGGTTCCTAAATAGTTGGAGTTATCCCAAGCAGACTGGAATTTATCCCAAACTGGTTCTTTTGTGAGAACCTACACTGGAGAATAAAATGATTAGTTTGAAAGCAATGGTGTGTCTGCTTTGGTCTCTAAGGACCACACAGTTCGTTTACATGCTAAATGTCATTGTGGCTACACTGGCCACATGTTCACCTGCATCCACCCAGCAAGCCCACCCCAGCTTTCCTCTGTGCTGTCCATGCACACCCCTGTCTCTTCTCCCAACTTCTTTACTTCTTTACCTGTTCCACTGGTCCACCATTACCTTGGGTAAGTCACAGCAATTCTAACACTAAATTTTAATGTTAAAATGGAAATAATTTATGCCTTTTAACCCTTTCCCATTTAGAAAAAAAGTGCAGCTCGCTGCCAGCATTAATTTAATATTATTCATGGGAATGCAACATTTTCTAGGATGAGATTTTCAGTAATCGAGAATTACTATATCTTGTAAATGAAAATACCACTACTAAAAACAGAATGCTACAAATAGAATAACATCATTTGTTTCTAAAGACTATCGATATTTTAGAGTAATGAGAAAATAATAATAAAAGGGAGATATTTTATGGGAAACTTTGGGGGTAAGGTTAGAACTGTAACCTACAAGTTATCTCGGGGTAAATCCTGCCGCCACAAGTGCCATCAGTGAGTATTCTTGAGGCAAATAGAAAATGGGTTAAATTTAGGGACACCTTCAGGAATGCCCTAAGGAATAAATGAAGATAAGGTAGGTAAAGCAGCACGATATCAAAAACACAGTAAATATTTAATTAATGGAAGTTAATATTATTATTATCATTATTATCCTCTTCACCAATTGGCCAAAGTAAGAGGCAGGGTAATGGCAGGATGATAAAGAAGAAGGGCACAGAGCTGGGTCAGGAAGGACCCTGTAGTAGGAAAAGCTTTCTGGGATTGAGGCCTGAAACATTACCATGACTGAACTCTCACCAACCTGTCAGCTTCCTAGAGGGCAGATGCAAGAAGAGAGTTGACCAAGCATTATGCTCACATAAATAATGGGCCATTTCACCACTGGGCAAATATGAGCACAATGATTATATGAAAGGCTTGGAGTAAATGTTCCATCCAGTAGATACAATTCAGTAATTAAGTCCCATCAAACCTCTGAGAACTCTATACCCCACCTCATTCCATATGAGACAGTTGTTTCCTATTGGTAGCTCATACTGCAAGCCATCCTATGTCTTTGTTACTTCTTAGTTCCCTTTTATTGATTTAGAATAAACATGTGTGTGCCCAGTGAAAAAAAACAAACAATTATTTTTGTATATATTAAGCTAAGATATAAATTTCCAAATTAGTCACCAATAACCATACCTAAATGCTTCACAAAACTACATGATGGCAGTTAGCACTTAGTCTTCCCTGTGCAAGCTCTGCCTCTCCCACTTGTGGGTCCTGGACCAGTCTCCTGTGAGCCTTTCTCATCACCTATTCCCATTATTTATACTGCCTTGCTCAGTAATTGCACCTTTTGAATATGACCTTGCTAAGCATAAATTAGATTATGTAACTTTGCCTCCATAAAACCATTATACTTAAAAATGAAATCCAAAATTCCTACCACAGACTATAAGAATCTGCATGTGCTGGCTCTTCTTTACACCTCCAAAAACACCGAGAACTCGTTTCTCATTCCACATCTCCACTTGTCTACCTTAAGTTCTTCCAACACACTGACCTCTTTCCTACCTCATTTGTGTTTGCTTTACTTTTTTGTGGAACTCTTCCCTATTGTCCCCTCCTGGATCCTCATCCTCATCTCAAATGTCATCTCCTTGGGTAGCTTTTCTGATTAGCATTTTTATTACCTTTACAGCTTCTGTCACAGGGGCACTTATCCTGTGCATTTGCTTGTTTGCTTGTTTAGTAATAACTGTAGTTCCTTGTGAGGAGGAACCTCTAAATCACTATCACCAGGGCACCCAGACCAGCAGAACAGAGTGGACACAGATTAAGTATTTGATGAGTAATAAATGAATGCTTTCTTCGAGACTGCCCCATTTTATGCAAAACAACATGATGTTTTATAATTACGTTCAAGATTTCTGTATGAACATTTTTGAGGAACAGGAATGAGATCACACAGAACAAAATGGGAGAGGAAAAAAGTAATGGGTTCTACAAAAAGCCAGAGAAATATTGATTAGAGCTAAATCACCTGATGACAGTTGTTTAAGAAGAGTTTCTAGAATCTTGTACAAGAAACAAAACTGAAAACTAATAAATTTAATGTAGGTGAAATGTCTGCTTTACAAAGCCATTGACAAATCATAAAATTGTCTGTACCTTCAGGCCTACGTATTTCTAAGACAAGCATATTTTTAATGTTATTTATTCCCTTTAAAAGAACCCAATTCTGAATTTCACTGTGCATCACTAATGATGAACTATTCACCAAACTGACTTGCAATGAGAATTCTGGCTGAGGTTTGTGTGCCCTTGAACAAGGAAAAATACCTCTTTCCCTGATGATTCATTTTGAAAAGTGGAAAGTCTCAAAAAGAGCTTGAGAACAGTTTTGGCGAGAGGGGAGGGCTGTGTTATAATTACAGTCATTTTATTTTCCTTTTTACAGACCAAAATGTAAAGATGATTTTTAGAATTCTATTTGCTCCACTCCTTTTCCACCCAACCATTTGCCTACCAATTTCCCTTACTGAAGAGTAAGCTTTAAAGGGATGCAGGTGTTAAAGCATATTCATATGGAAAGTGTTCCTCAAACACAGTCCTAATTTATACTTGGTGACCAATTGTGTGAATATTTATGGCAGAGTTTGCATATCCATTAAAGGAAAGAGTATTTTTCCATTACAAATCTCACATCTTGAAAAAACACTCAGCGTATTATATTCTGCCTTTTTAAAGGAATCCTCTGTTAAAACAGGATATTTCGTTCTTTACTTTTACACCATTATATGTTCAGGCACATAAATTATCTTTCAGTTAGTATTTCCCTTGCCTTATTTTCTGTTTCACCTATATAGATTTCAAAGCTAGCTATCTGGACAGGCCATGGGATTTTGTGACTGTTTAATTTTTAGCATGCTAAAGTTTTATCTATTTTTCATAATGTCATAAAGCAACTATCCACCGAAAAGGGGACAATATGGTAGCAGCTATTATTTTTAAAGATAGCCATTCCTTGGTGGAGTGAGGCTAATTGCTGTATATACACAGTCACACACCACTTCTCCATGTCTCCAAAAACTGTCATTAGATTGTTCTGGTATGTAGCTTTGTGACCTCCTACATTGGATAACAAGTCTTTTACACATAAACAACTAAGAAAGTAAAAGAGGCTGGAGAGGGGAGGTGCAGGAAGAGAGTTGAGTTTGAAATGCAAGTCTTTAATTAAATTAGGAACGTGACATATGGACTTCTACCTCTAACATATTAGCATAAATACTTTATTAAATCAGCAAACTGACACCTACAACCTTCAGGGTCAAGAGTGGTTTAATGATACAAGCCCAAGAGAAAACACCACCAAATTCCAGCTCCGCAAGCCAAGAGGGCAGCAGGCTAGTCATGGTGATGACATTGGGCCCATATAGATACATACTGGGAGACTCTTAAAATGTGTAGAAAAAAATGGAACAGATTTGTGACTGATGTCTGCAAAACTAAGGAAATTCTCTTAGTTAATATCAGGAGAAAAAATATCTTCTGGCATTTGTTTTATCCCCCAACTAAATTGCTTTTAACTGTAGGGCCAAGTATATATCAAACCAGATTGTTAATTTAACCCTGATTAGATCTGCACTTCATTTTTAACTCTAATTCTAACATTTAACTTTTCACATTATAATTGCATGGCCCATAACAAACATTCTGTACCTATTTTTGAATACAATACTAAATCATTGTTTAAAGATATCCACCTCTCTGCCACAGGAGTTTTCCTTATTCTCACAACAGTGGTTATTTCAATGGCTAGCTCTTGCTTACTCTCCCAATTGATCTATCAGTAGCTCTTTTGGGAGTTTAAATTTGTAAATTCATAGTGATGTTAGGACTTAAGAAGGACCAATCTGTGTCAAGTCACGTGCCTACTGAGATAGAGGAATAGCAGAGTATAGAAAGGAGAGTGTCTTCACTCTTCAAATTGTGCAATCCTGGCTCCCACTAAAGTTGTGAAAATAAATTAATAGTTTACATTTCTCTAATCTATGATTTTCAGAAATAATTTCTCACACATGGTCTCACCTGATGCACTCACACACGCAAAAATATACCAGAGAATTTGGTAAAACCTCCTTATAGGACAAATAATTACATTTATTTGCCTACATTGTATAGTTGGCAAAACTACTACACAGAATATAGGCCTTTCTGCTCGTACAAGACTCCAAGGTCCCCTCTTTACAGTACTGCTGTGTTTCTGCTTCTCTTGGCTCCCCCTGCTCTATTAAAAGCCACAGCAAAAGCTGAAAGTGTCTTAAAAATTCCTTTCAAAATGGAGGCAACAAAGAAAAAGGAAATATTGCACAGGAGAATTAAATGATTCAGATTTTATTCCACTCTGGGCAGAGAATAAGAGACTTAAACATTCTCAAATACTGAAATCGCTGCTTCCCATCTCTGTCTTTGTCAGTTACTGGCAATAGCTGAGGAGAAAAGAATAAAAATTTCAGCAATACATACATTCCACCTTACACCTAGCCTTTCAGCTAGAAGTAGGAAAAAAAATTAAGGTCTCTGCAAAGTACAGAGGTAAAACCCTGCAGGAAGAGACCCAGAGGCATTTTGCCAAAAGAGAGCATTGGGTTGTTGTTTTTTTCTTTTTGGTTTGGCTTTCTGTGCAAAACAGAATTATTTCATTATTTACAACAAGAGTTGTCCTCTTCCTACTTCAAGAGGAAGTCAGAAAATGAGAAACAACACAGAAATCCTTTTTGTAACATTTTAAATTTTATTTTTTAGTTTTGAGATTTAAATAAATTAGCATTGTCACAGAAGTAGGGGAAGGGAGAGATTCCCACAGTCTTATTTTCCCCCTCAGAACTATAAAGTTTTTAACTTCTCCCGTTGTACAGGACTCTCAAAAGTAATTTCAGAACACAGTTCTAACATTTCTTTTCAGGCAGTTTTAAGAATGTTGGAATGGGAACAACAACAACAAAAAATGTTGCTTCAACTGCAGTCTTTACCCTGCATTTGGC
This sequence comes from Cynopterus sphinx, assembly GCA_030015415.1. Taxonomy (NCBI): domain Eukaryota; kingdom Metazoa; phylum Chordata; class Mammalia; order Chiroptera; family Pteropodidae; genus Cynopterus; species Cynopterus sphinx. The sequence goes on along the minus strand of CM057384.1, from coordinate 91,208,666 downwards.
CCACCAGCACTGCTGACATTGCAGAATAAATACCAGCAACACCATAAGCAACTTGAAAAAAAACTTTTTTGGAAAAAGTGTATGTTATGCAAGCCTTAATTGAATACACTTCTCTACATAGAGAGAAACAGCGCAATTCGTCACAGGCAAAATCCAATCAATTAAATGCACCGGGCATTTTAATTACAGAAAATTGGGCATTCTTACTGTAATTGTTTATAATAACTATATCCATGTGCGCTGCAAAATCAAACCAGTTCTGATTTTAGGATTTAAGCAAATGACCCAAATACACAGACTGATTTCCAACTCCCTGTTGCTACTGTAGACTAGACAACGATTGGTCATTAATAAAATATCAAGGAAAGATAAAAATATACACATCACCCTTCTCAAAGGTATCATGACAAAGGCCCTTACACATAATGAAACTGCTTGGTGAATTTCTTTTGGAAAAGTACAGAGTGCAACCAGCTGTACTCACTTTGGACCCAGGAATCCAACTTTCACTTATCCAAAGCTTAGGGCACTAAGTCACCTTTCATCAGCAGGGAACAGTGGTGAACTTAGGCCCATTCTGACCAAAATGGAAAACATGCACAACTGTAAAAGCAGATAGCCCAGTAAAGATTTGCCAGTGTACAAAATAAGACCGAGAAAATTCAGTTAAGATTCAGAACTAAAGAGAGTGAAAAGCTATATCAGAGCAGAATGCTTTTTAGAGTGAAATGAAGGTGCCAAGAGCCCAGTGGGAGGAAGGGCATTGCTGGAGAAGGCTAATGGGTTCATGAACAGAAAGAACCCAGTGAGCCAGAAGGCACCTAAGTCTGCCTCTGCTACTGGCATGCTCATAGTCAGTTTTGATGCTGTCACTGAAACAAACAAACAAACAAACAAACAAAAACCACACCAGGCTCCCAAATTAGACATTTTTCCAAGAATTGAGTTATTCTACTCCAAGGCTGGATTCAGTAATCTCAGAAAGAGATACAAAATAAAAATAAATTAAAAAATCAATTTCCTGATAAAGAAAAAAAGATATCAAGAGCACTCTCGGGAAATGGACAAGAAGCAAAGGCTGCCAAGCAACATTAAATGAATACCAAATATTTAAATTGGCATACCCATCCACTCAGGAAATGGGGTTTCAATGAAATAGGTATCAGAAGTAATAATAAATATTTTCTCCATCTAAGTTCAGTCTTCCTTCATTGCTCATCCTGTACTTAGGACCCAGACCCCAGCATAACATGCCAGTATTCATGGAGCTACAAAATACGTCCTGTAGTTCGCTCCCCAAACAATGCAAGGCTAATGGTTTGACCTTCTCATGTTTGTCTGTCTGTCTTTGCACTTGGAAATACCATATCTTCTAGGTCCTGCCATGTGTACACCAATCTAGCTCACAATTCAGATCTCAGACCCGGCCCACCTAATCCATGGTTTGTTAGCTTTCTTGAAGGTTCTAAATACAATCATTGTTTTAAAAACTCATCTGTTTAAAAAAAAAAAAAAAGAAAGCACTGCCAGGAACCGATGAAAGGAAAACAAAAAGATCATTTGATATTTTTTTAACTTTGTCCATTAGCTGCCAAGTAAACTTATTAAATCTTTGTTTTATGAGGAATCTTGAAACATGTCCAAAGCGATTTTATAAAGCCAGTAGGTATCAGCCAAATACACTGTCATTCACTTTTACGGGTTCTCTTCCTTTCATCCCACTGTAAACCTCTCAAAATAAAGGTACCACATCTTTTGGTACTTCTTTATTTTGTCACAATTCTCTGAGTGGCCTTTCAATCAACATCCACCATAACCTTACAATCAATGCTCAATGTTCAATCAGTGTTTCAAGGAGTAAAATGGTACTTCTTCCAATCACACATTTATTAGTTCTTCTGCTTTAAAAATAACATGAATTATTATCAATTTTAATGTGTTCTACCTATGTCAAAGAAAAGACATTTCCTGAGAAATAGAGTAGAAGTTATGTATGATGTGTGCATACACACAAGATTTTTTATATTAAAAGATACAAACAAGTAAAGCATGTTAACTTGATCTTACAGGAGACCAGGGCCAAAATTTTGATTACTGCTACATACTTTGTTTTGACTTGAGAGAGAGTATAGCTAAAGACAGATCTCACTTAGACAGATATAGTCAAACACCATAAGAGGTTTATCATAGTGAATTGGGACATGCTTTGGTCCCATTTTAGGAAGCACTTTTTTTAAAGTAGCACCAAAGAAATATTTTTGATTCTGAATGATTATGTGGTCAGACCTACTTTTTAATATGAGATTATGCTGGGGTCCTTTCTCCTAAGGCTCTGAGTGAGGATGTGAAACCCAGTGGGATGCTGAGGCTAGCTAGGGTATACTCCAAAACAGAGACATTCATTACAAAAGATGCCATCAAATGAATAGTTCTATATAAGTGGGTTATTTTCACAGAGATTCCTGAATAATACAACTCTGCTCATTGTGCTAAAAATTCCTTACAACGAAGTACTTTATGCAACAAATGTGTTATTTACTCTGTGTACATGTGTGAGTATGTGTTTTCATTTTTCTTGTCCCACATAGTGGCTGTAGAAGAAGACTAACAGAAAGTATTAATTCATGAAGCTTTGGTCATTTTTATTACCTTATCTTGATGTCTACGCTCCTTGTTCAAATAAGTGAATTGACACTAACATGAGAGGGTATTCACTCTAAATTTGAGTGTATATATATGTAAATATAATTAAATCTATATTGTCATAGATTTATATTTACTAAATATAAATCACTTCCAATGACATATGTGCATATGAATGATTTATATTTATTTAGTTGAACCTTAGATTTTAAAATATTTTAATTGTTACCACTTAATTAAAAGACATACTGTTTACATTTCAACCAGGTTGTTCTTCTATTTACATAGAATTGGACAATTCTCAATCTCCCAGTTTCTCAATCTCTCTCTCCTGATTTCACTTTAGTTAAATTCCCATGAGACTCTCTTAAGAATATGGAACTGGAAGTGAAGTGAAACATTCTCATTTTATTTTCAGGAAAAAAGAATGTTGCATTGTTTTCAAATCTGGGTCAATGTTTGACATGCCAAAGGTGACATAATGACCCTGGTGGGCTTTGGAATTTTAGCTTTAGTTGCATTCTTTGTAGAAATTTCTTCAATTTCTTTTATGTTTGGCCTTAACCAAAGATATGAATTCACCCCTGTATTTCTTAGATAAAAATACCTCTGTCAAATAGGCAGCATGTTGCAGACACATTGCAGAAGCTCTAAAGAGAAAGACATTTCTTACTCAAGATCACAGAAAGATTTTTCTTTACTTTTAGATTATTTCACTGCCCTTCCATTTTACTCTTAATCAATGTACCCGAGAGGAGACTTTTTTACACAGGCATCTATTTCATTTTTCCCAGGATAAAGCTATAACAGTCTGGTCCACGTTTTAAGGATCAACTGGCAACCATCAACACTCTCAAGATTAATAGGTGGACGGATGGGTATCTAGAAACTATAGGGCTGGGGCATAAACACCTGAATTCCATGCCCTCTCTTACCTTTTGTTATCTATACATAATGCCCTGATTTCCTCCACCCCTAATCTGATTATTTAATTCATTTACTTGTACCTCTACAATATTAGTATTTTCTATAAGATCCAGCCTCCTCCTTTGTACTTCTGAAGTTTCTGCAGGACTGAACACACTCCACAGCTTAACTCACTTCTATAGATACGACACAGTCATCCCAGAGGAGGGCTGCCATTTCATGACCACTTTTGCTTTCCCGGAAGCCACACTTTTTTCCTTTCACTCAAAATCTAATCCCCTTGGCTCTTTGTTGCCACACTGCTTCAGAAGAAAAATTAGATTATGCTAAGAATATAAATACTGAAAAGCAAATGTTCTGAACTGAATTTAGCTCACCTTTTAAATGTTCACTTTGGAATGATCTGTTTGTGCCCTAAAATAAATCCTCTCTGACATTTGATTCTCATTTAATATTCACCTTGGTTGAAGCTTCTGGGTCTCCCTGTCTCTCCAACCTCCCTCCCTTCATCTCTTGGTTGCCCAGCAACTTCAAACAGCTGGTTGCCCAAACAGGAAAAGTAAATGGGATTAACTCTGGAGGAAACTAATTGAAGGAAGCGTTAGTATGCTCCCAATCAGAATTCTTTCAATACTAGCTTATTAGGTTGCACTTTGTTGTCCTAAGTAAGAATGTGGATTGTTGAGTGTACAGGTGGGAAAACTGTCACAGATTTTAAGACTGAATATTCACAGCAGCGGTGACAGCAGCTACTATAGCACTCAACAACAGACTATAGTCCTCTAATTGAAAAAGGACATAAAATTATATTACGAGTCTTTGGCCCACTACTCTTCTCATTCACACCTTCATGCATGAATTCATATATTCATTCACTTACTCCCTTATTCATTCAGTTAAGTATTTATTGAAAGACAGCAGGTTATTACAGAAATTCTATAGACCTTGGGTGAACCAAACATTGGTTTCAATCCTAGCTCCACCACTTTCCAGCTGTGTGAAACTGAACTAATTCTCTTAAATTTTCTAGGCCTTCATTTCAACATCAGCAAAATAAAGTTATCAATACCTACCTTAAAGAGATAATGTGAGGATTAAGTAAAATAGATGATGCAAAACAACCATTATAGTGATTGTCCAGATTAAACTTTCCATTAAGTCACTTCCCCTTCTACTATGTGACACAAGAATGTGGTAGAAAAATCGGAGATGTGTTAGGCAGCTTGAGACTTGCAGCTGTGGAGACTTGACTTCATCAGGCATAAAGTAAAGGCAAAGATGGAATTGTAGCAGTCCTAGAAGCTAGAATTCTGACAACCAAAGATTTAACATTAGCCTTTTAAACTATTTTTAAGATTTTTTTTGTCCTTTAGGACAAAAAAAAAATAACAAATACTTTATAGACCAATTCATGTTATTCATATATAGCCCTTGGAACTTCCATGTGCTGGAAAAATTCACTCAGGTGATGGAGCTCCTGAATGTCTATAAACTGGAAAATCCCACTCAGAATCTGGGTTCTCATATTCTCTGCAGGTTCAGACAAGTAGACTCGGGAAAAAAGAGATAAAGAACTATGAAGTTCTATAGTTTGACAAGTCCTTTTAGGGATGTGTATTTTAAGAGGCACAGAGCCAAAATGATACATGAGATGGAATGATTTAGCTGTGAATAAGACTAGCTTGGTTGTTCTTTGTTCATTAATTACTCGTAAAAATTATCAAAAAACTTTGCTTCTTTTTGAAAATGGTAATCCAATGCGCTACAAAATGTTAGTAAAAGTTAAAGAGGTAGTTGACAGGAAAAGAATAACTTGAAGTATAAAGATAGGATAGAAATGAGACTAGAAAAAAAGGTAGGAACCTGTGCCTTTCTCTTTACTTAGAAATTTGAAGATTCTTGAAGGGCTTTAAAGCAGTGATAAGGCAGTGCAAGAACAGCTACCTGGGCATTTCATTCCTCAGGATCAGTGATGCTTTTTGCAATTCTTCTCCTTTTTATTTACCCTTTGAGAACACCTTGCTCAGTTTACCCATCCTTCATTTGAATAATCATATAAAAATTATATGAGGGAGGGAATGGACATAGTATACAACATAATTTACCTGAGGTCTACACTTTCGGGAATCTACCCTTGTGATAAGATACTCTGCTATTTCTTCCTTCCTTTTTATATTTTTCAAACATTTATATCCTCTTAATTGTTTTCTTGTAGAAAGAAAAAAAAAAGTGAACTCATCGCCAATAAAGAAACAAGATGTTCTTTTTCTTCCACCAAAGACAGAGGCCATCTTTGTAATTTGTCCTTGCTGGAGATTATATATTTTCCCTACTTGGAATCAGTCACTAGAAAAGTTACAAAAAAAAAAAAAAAAAAAAAGGCAGAAAATAGGATGTTTAAACTATACAGAGTAAATAAATAATTCAGTGATATTAACCTCTCAACTACTCACAAAGCATTCTTTGTAGCTCAAATGGTAAGCCAGTCTTGTGAGAGAAATGGTGTTTATCATTTATTTAATACACATGGTTGCAGCCTAAGGAAGAAAAGTTTAAAAGTAATGTCAACAGGCAAAGGATCACACTAGGAGTCATCGAGCTCACCTTGCGTCTCTCCCCGAGGCAGAGCTGACGCGAATTCATTCAGGGCGATTCTATTATTCATGCAAAGAGCTGTCTATCACAAATGCAATATGAAAAGGAGGTGCGCCCCATGTGAGGCATGAAATATCATCTCTAATAACTGGCAGTTTAATTTCAAGATTTCGGGACTGCTCATTTAAAAGTACCTGCAGCAAAGTTCTAAATCACAGAATGATAAAGGAAATCATTGTTGTTACACTTTAAGAAACTGTGTCCTATTTCCACTAAAAAATACAAGAAATTGGGTTAAAAAGAAGATATGGGAAATAATGCAAAACCTGACAGAACGTCATGGCAGCCAGTGCCTCAGAGTAAGAAATTCTCATAGCTTTGGGGCACATTTGCGAGGAGATAGTCTTTGAAATTACCTTGGAAAATTGATATTCTTTTCTAATTCCAGGGCCATTGAGAAAAAAAGTTTACAAAATTTAGGGTAGAATCTAGAATTTACAAGAGTACTTATATCATGATCATTTCTTTCTTGTGATAGACTCATAGCATTTCAGACTTTTACACCTAAAAAGGACCTAATGAATCACCCATTATAATAAACTTATGTGAGTGGTTAAGAAACTAAAACCAAGTGGCAAATATAAGACCAGAACTGTAGACTCAACATAACCCAGTATTCTTTCCACAATGTTCTATAACTTTTTTAAATTATCTTTCAAAAAATATGGCATTAATGATGACAGGTATTTAAATTTCACTATATAAACAATAGGTTCAAGTCTATCTTCTGGCATGTGCTCAAACTCCTTCACATCTATGATGCTATATGCTCTGCTTCTTCTTCTATTAAAGGAGGAAGACTGACTAAAACTGCTGAGTTAGATGCACTGTGCAGATGGGTGGTGGTCGTGGTGGCTGGGAATAACTAGGCTTGTGAGATTTCTAAGGCCAATGCTCTACAGGAGAATCTAAATAAGAGCAGCAAATAGAGATGACAATATAAAAGAGAGCCAAAACCCATTCAGCCAAGAAAGAGAGTTAAAAATAGGTCAAGCAGAAACTGGGGCTAGGGACCCAGACCTTGTCCCAGGGAGGCAAGTACAAGAGCAGCAGTAGATGCAGTCACAATCCTATCTAAGGCAATGGCCTGGGACAGATGATGTCTTTGAATGGTTTGTACATACTAGCTATGGCAGGGTGGTGGGTGGGCCAGCTCTGATTAAATACAAGGTTGAGACAAGCTCACAAATATGGGAAATGTTATGCTGGTTTGCTGTGTATATTTCTGGTCTAGCCCCAAATTTCCTGGACACTTCCCCTAGCATAGCAGAGAGCATAAGCAACAACCAGAGCCTCAGCCCACCCACTACTGATGAAATTAGACCCAAGTGAGCCTCTGGCCATTTCCAGTAGACTGTCAATGTCATTGAAATAAGAGGTTTGTAGGTGAAGAAGATGAGAACATGGGAAGAAATAGCAGCGGCAATTGAGTGAGGGAAGACAGATATTAGGTGTAAGTAAACACCAAAGGCTCTAACTGAAAGTCAAAGAATGATTCAATCAGTTAACCAAACTCTGCCTATAATCCACAATACTAAAAAAATTGACTCGTGATATCACAGTTTCCTGAGTGTTTACATTTATTGATTCAGGACAGGGCATGTGCTTGAGTGAAAATACACACACACACACACACACACACACACACACTTCCTCCTACTGATGTCACTTGGTGTATCTGCCAAAGAACCACATTCCTGCCATTTTGGGGCTTAGAAAGTTTAGGAGTTTAGGAAAAAGGAAGATGCGAATGGGGTAGAATATGAAGCACTGCTGTTCCTCAAATGAGAAAAATGAATCTGCTGTAGAGGATTTTCAGCAGTTTGGTGTCTGAGGAACAAGGACTAAAAGTCAGTCTGGAGTCTACAAGTTTTAGATCTTGTTACACTGAATGTCTGGCAATTATAATGAATAAACAGAGAGAGTAAGACAGAAAAGATTTGAGAGGAGCTGAAGACACCAAGGAAGAGGGATCAGAGTGGCCAGACAAGTAGCCTGAGGGGAGGGTTTGGGATAGGGATTACATAAAAGGCATAGTTCACTGCCCAACAGTATTAATAAGAAACCACCTGGAAATGAGAAAAGACATGGTTTGGACTTTGGAGCTAATTCTGGAAACAGTGGCATAGAAAAGATAAAAACAGGGGTCCATAGCATCTTCTATTTTGAAAATTGCCAGGAAAGCATCCAGCAGATTGACTGGTCTATAACAGACTCTCAAAACTTGTTAGCACCTTTCCTTTACATAAAATTTCCTTGAGTGCCATTGAAATAAGATAGTCTTCCTCAATTCACAGAACATTTAAAGATATTACAAACTGAATAAATGTATATTCTATAACCATTCCACTCCTACGTATATATCCAACCAAAACGTGTCTATACATTTACCAAAATACATTTCCTAGAGTGTTTATAGCAGCAGTGCTCATAATATCTAGACCCTGAAAACTACCAAAATGCTCATCGGCAGTAGAATGGATAAATAAATTGTATTGAAATATAATATAATAGGATACCATGAGTATTTATTCTCATTTCTGTATAGTAGTCTATTGTAAAAATAAGTACATATCTCACAAGCAAATGTTAAGCAAAAGAAGCCAGACACAAAAAGTATATACTATATATTTTCACTTATATAAAGTTCAAAAACAGGTGAAAAACATTTATACTACTAGAAGTCACTATAGTTATTACTGTTGGTGGGGGGTGGGTAGTGACAAAGAGGGTTTTGGGAGACTTGATGTTCCTAACAATAATAGTTATGTCAAAATTAGTCAATGTCCTGTTTTCAGAGAGAATATATACATGCATATATGCACACATGCATTCTTTATGTTTAAAGAGCAGGATACTAAGCACATTATTATCATGTAATTTATAATAATAAGGATAGATATAACGCTTCCCTGGCAGGCAGCACAGTATTGTAGTTGAGAAAGAACAGCTTCTAGTGTTGAACAAAGCTGAATTAAACCATGATTCAGCTGCTCATTAGTTTTGCAATTGAGACAAACCTCTATATGCTTTAACTTCCTTGTTTGTAAAATAGAGATAAAAATATCTACATCATAGGGATGTTGTGAAAATTTAAAGAAATGACAAATGATATAAGCCAAGAGTTACTTACTGTTAATAATAATGTTAATTTCATTCTCACCTTCTCGGTCAGCACATAAATATTCTATCTTTATGATATGATTGTTAAGTACCCTTTCAAGGCTATTACATCTCTTGGTAGCAGAAAATGCAGGTGACCTTTAAGCAAATGTCACACCCTGTCTCTGCAACACACAATTTGTTAGTGTTATTTTTCTTACTGTATTACCACTACCACAGTTTCTAAGGTGGATGTCAACGGAGTCTGCTATATTTTCTTAGCCTATTTTGCTGTTAGTTAGTCAAGTGCATTTAGCATAGGTAGCCTGCTTCATTTTCATTAATTCTCTTCAAACCACAGTCCCCTTCTCAGCAGATCTAAACTGCAGCTTCGGTGCTGGAGTGCATCCACAGGCCTGTTTGGAGAACACCCCGTTCTGTTAGAAGTCAGGTGCAATTCAGTTCCTCATCTTCACAGACAAATCCACCTGTGGGTAAGCTAGTATGTCTTTAAACTTTCTGACTGACATGAATGGTCCAGGGGACAGAGGTGTGCAACCCTGAGGTGATGGAACATCAGGGAACTCATTGTACAGAGCTGGGAGGCAGAGGTAGAAGACACAAGGCAGGGAATGAGAGTCACTCCTCTTTCTTTCTTTCCCTTCCTCTCACCCCTCACATACGACTTCTGAACTCTTCACTGCAGTTCCATTACCACACTTCTCATCCTACTTCCTTTTCACGCATGCTATTCTCCCTTCTGAATTCGATTCATTTTTAATTTTTCTGAACTCTGAATTTCTATTTCTCTATCAGTCTAGATTTGGTTGGTGTATATTTAATTGGTCTCATAAATAGAACTCATGCTCCAGAGGAATACCTTGAAAAATTAAATACATTTTATTCACTTTATTTCAAGATAAATATGACAACAAGTGAACCAAAATTTAATTTCTTTATATACAGCTTAACGAACCTACATTCTGTCAGACATGAAAGCTTCTTTCAGAGATTTCCCTTCCTCTTCTTTTAAAGTCTTTTTAAAAAGCAGCTTTACAGGCAAGTTTCAGTAATGGGATGAGGATGGAGTTTGATACCACAAACCTTCCCTTTTCTCTCAAATCTCCAGCTTCCCTTCTTTCGCTGAGCATCTTAAACAAGAAGGCGGATGTTTTTCCTCTTTTATTTTTTAATTGCCTATGTTGATGTACTAGACAACATTTTCAATGAGATGCAAACAGAGTTGCCCACACAGCAATAATGGGGGCTTTGTGGGCCGCTCAGCATGGGTTATGTTGCTCTGAAGCTTTTGGGTCCACATCCTCAGCTTTACAAAGGCAGCAGTGCATTTCAACTTCCCTCCCTCCCATACCAAAGAGATCTCTGACTGTGAGAAAAACAGCAGGTAGAATAGCTACTGACAGAAGTTCCCTCTTCCCTGCACTATGTCTATCATTTATTTTCTACTAAGAGTCAACGTTACATTTTAAATAATCACTTGTCCTCTCTGGGAATTTAATGAAATGCTGTCATGATATGGTAAACCAGAGCTGACTGAAACAGCTATTTCACTCAAAGATTTCTGATATTCAGTTAGCTTTTTTTGTAAATACATCATGGTAGCAACTGTGATTAGAAAAAGTAATATTCACTAATTTACACCCGAATAACACATAAAAAAGTTTGCTAAATTCTTTGGAAGTATAACAGGATTATTTTTGATGTGGGAGTAATATATTTTCTGGTTAAGGACAGAATTCTGGCAAAAGTTTATGAATGAATAAAAAGAAATTAAATGAATAGATAGCACTGTTAGTCTAAGTGCTATCTATTCATTTAAGTAAGGATTTTTGCCCTCTATATAACTATTAGAACTTTAGAAGGCTTTTATTTAACATTAGCAATACAAACTATTGATATTTATTCCTTCTCAGGCCTTTTTAACATCAGTTATAAGTAACCAAACCCAGGAATTCTCTATTAAAATTAGGCTTGAGCACTGTAAGTACTAAAAACTTCTGTAGGATTATTTTTTTAAGGCAGGACAAAAGAGGGTTCATATGCCGGAAGGGTTAGCTCACTCTTGAGGCTTTAAAATAGGAAATGAAGTGTGAAACTAAGACACATATTCCCTTGGAATTCACTCTAAGACTCACAACAAATGGTGCTTCTACAAGCTAGTCAAGAAACTGTGGCATAAATAAGAATAAATTTACAGGTTCTCAACCTTGAAGGGAAAGTAAGAAAGGTCATATCTGGGTAGGCTCAGGAATCTTAGGATATTCTGGGAACCTTGAGAAAAGAGGAATTCACTTAAATTTATAGGTATTATTATAGGTAAAGTCAAGTCACAAGTTCTTGAGAGGCTTTCACAAGTCTAATCTGAGAGTCCTTATAAAAATTTACAGCAAAGCAAACATAGGTCTAAATGGCAAATTACCATTCTTGCTGCATCTAGGCAAAGAATCAGACAAAATTTAAGCTGACCATCTTATTCTGTGAACAAAAATAATTTTCTTTGAGATTATTTTTAATCAAAAGAAAGATGACGGTAGAGAGAAGTGTGTTTCAATAGAAAACTATTCATCATCTATAGCACACTCTTGTGGTTACCAGGGTCAAGACCTGAGCAAAGTCTGAGCTTTTTGTAACTGTAAATTGCAGACCGATAGATATACAAGCTCTGTCTAGTCTGATAGAGATTTAACTGATTTCCTCTCCAACTGTGGGGGAAAAACAGTTTTGGTACTTAGACATAAATTGGGCTGGATTCTGTTCAAATTAACAATCTCTATCAAATGTCCGAAGTTTCCAATTTCTTCAATATCTAGCTATAATCCTCCAAACTAACTTCTCTGTTTTTCTCCCTCCTGCCTGATTTGGCATCACTGAGACTTAAAAGCTACCTGCCCGGATCCCTTACTGGGTTCTAGAGTGCCTTGCAGCCAGCCTTTTTGCACAAAATCTGACAAAGCCCAGCAAGCTGAAGCCAGGCAATTTGACATAGCCCCAAAAGACTCACCTCACAGAATATCATACATGGGCCAAAATTCTCCTTGGGAAGAACGTCTGACTAAGTACTTGATATGCTTCTGTATGAGAATGTGGCCAACATCACCAAAAGCATCAACATCCCGGCTTGAGAGCTTCAAGAAACTCAGTGAGTGGTGCTGTGTAATCAAAAGATTTTCCTCCACTCACTTCTTAGAAACCATTGGACCAATTACCCTCAAGGGTCCATTCCTGACTCTTAACTTTAATACAAGTTTTTATATTAATGTTTTCTCTTTTTAATTTTAAGCACACTTCTTTTAAAACATCTGATCTCTAGGACTCTAAAACAACTCACTTTGGCACCAACTCTCCAAAGATTGCCTAATTATACAGAAATAATAGCAACAGCAATTCTTAAGGGACTATTTCTTAAACCTTTCAGTGCCCCACTCAGAATTATTATCTTCTCTGAGTGGTACAATAACACATACCATTCTTCTTAAATGAAAATGAATAACTGACAATGTTGAATTTTACTTGAGCCCTATGTTCCCCCAAAACAAAGATGATTAAGAATTCCCCTACCTTTCATTTACGTGGCAATAGCTAACTTACAATGACCACATTGCCTTTCCATATTATCAAATAAGATCCATCTCTATCCTTCCACATGATTCCCATAAGACTTGTGTGTGATTCTCTTGTTTACCTACCTTTGTAAAACCCTAGGCCCACATCCTTTATTAGAGATATTTCTCATTAATGAATGGTTTCCCTATTGCAATAACCTGAATAAAGTCTTCCCCATAATTATCCACTGCATTTTCTTTTTGATAATAGGAGTTGGGCTACACAAGTGCATACATTTAAAAAAAAAAAAAAAAGCATAAAATGATTAAACTCAGATTTCTGTATTACATTAAATATGAATTTCACCTCAAAGGGAAAAAAAGAATAATATAAAGAAGCAATGAACCACAGTTAATGATGTACACACTGAGTTGTTTACAGGTGAGGTGAATGAATGTCTGCAACTTAATTGAAACATATATTTTTTAAAAATGAATTGACCTGTCAATAGAGAGATGGATTGCTCAATAGTTTGTGGGTAAGCAAACATAGTAAAAGGCTAATTACTGAGTCTAGGTGGGGAGTTCATTAGTGCTCATCAAACTTAATGGTGAAACATTAAATTATTTTCCTCTAAGATTGGAAAGGATACCATCTCTCACCATTTCTACTCAAATTTGTACACAGGATTTAGTGCAAAAAGAAAAGAAATAAAAGGTGTAAAGATTGGAATGAAGAAAATAAAAGTTTCCGTTTTCAAAAGATATGATTGTTTATATAAAAAATCATTTTTAAAAATCTACAAAATATTACCAGTGCTACTAAGTAAACAAAGCCAGGTCATGGGATAGAAGGTCAATATACAAATATTAATTATATTTTATATAATAGCACAAATAACTAGAAAATAAAATTTTAAATAGCATTTTCAGTAGTATCAACAAAATCAAATACTGAGAAATAAATGTAGTAAAAGACCTAGAATCTCTACTTTGTAAACTGTGAGACATTTCTGAGAGAAACAAAGATATAAATAAATAAAGCTATACCATGTTTTTTAAAAAGAAGACTCAATATTTTTATGATGTTAGTTCTCCTGAAATTGATTCATAGATTAAATTAATTTTAAGCAATCTTAGACTTATGATGGTAAAAATAAAGTAAAATTAAAATGGATAAGTGAACTATTAAGATTTTGATAATCTTTATAGACTTTTAAAGAAAATAGAAATAGTTTTTACTAAACAAGGATTTATTTAATTTGCTACTCTTGCAAAATATCACTAAAAGAAGGTGTCTTATTTGAAAGAGTATGAAATTAGTGAAGAAAATCAGATGTAAGTGTCATCTGTGTCCTCAAAACTTGTCAGTAACCTTAGATACATTTCTGAACCTTTACTTATTAGCTATTTAATTGGTAAACAATTGTTAATCCAAAAAAACTTCACTGAAAACTGAAAACAATTCAATAAAACATTAATTTTATATAATTAAAAATAGAGAAAGTGGGATTAAAATAAAGTAAAAAATAACTCTTGAATTAACGTACAGAGTTAAAACAATTTATTATATATTAACATATGAATTTATTCTGTAATAAGATGCATTTTGTTTTACAAGGGTAAGTAAGGGTATTCAGCTCTTTTACCTTAAATTAAGCTCTATTATTAACTGTTACTTTTTATTCAATAACGAGCTACATCGTTATTTAAATTCTAAATCAGATTTATTTATTCTTGGATAGATTTCATTTATTGCACGGGCAATAGTATTATTATGAACACTCCTGAATATGTAGGCACTCCTATTTGAAAGACAAATTATTTTTATATATGTGCTATAGTGCACGTACACAGTTTCACAATATTTATAAGAGAGAAATAGACCTACATTACTTGAATAAACTAACAATGTTTTTTTAAAACTAAAGCATAGATAATAAAAGCATCATATAGAAAACTTCTAAAATGAAATGTAAAACATCTGGAATTTAAAGACATTCTGACTAGAGACTACAGCTTGCAGCCTAATGTATAAGAAAAATATTAAGTATATTTGCTTGAAATACAAATGTTAATTTAGATTACATGAATAGCTTCATAGCATATAGATTAATAGAAAAATTCTTCTGTAATTAATTCTCTAATATTTTTTTTAAAGAGTAAAAATTCACCAGCAGTAAAAGACTTGAGTGGTAAACAACCTTAAATCATAAATATTAAACAATGAAACTAAAAATTCTGGTATGAAATGGCTTAATATAACTCCTAATCCTACCATCAATCCACCAAAGCATTACTAAGAAAAGAAGGTAAGTCAACAAATCCTAAGAATTACTCACTATCTTCCTACACTATAGGGAGAACATGTCTAAGAAGGTGTATTGTTGGTCCTGAGATGAATACAGGAATAACCCTTAAGAGTGGAAGCTCCCAGGATTTCAATGGAATGGTCATAAGTACTCGCCATCTTCAAAGATGACATACATTAGAATTGGGATGCATCCCTGGCTGTTGGAAGTTAGACGTTTAATGAAATCTCAGAAGAAAGAACTAAACCCAGTTCCACCCTTCATCGCTGAACTACCCCTTCTTCCTTTCCATCTCCATTCTCTTATCATTTACTCTCAGATTACAGAATAAATACAAGGCAATATTCAGTTTTTTGGATGTGGACCACTATTATTCAACATAATTCTGAAGTTCTAGCCAGCATAACAAGAAACAAACAAACAAACAAACAAAAAATCATACAAATTAGAAAGAGAAAAAGACGTCCTGATTTGCCAATGACATGACAATGCACGTAAGAAATCCAAAAGAATCTACAAAAGAATCTAGTGCTTCCAGTAATGTCACAGGATATATACTAAAATGCAAACATCAATCACATTTCTATATACTAATATTCCCTATGTGCAAACAAAAATTTTTTTAAATTATAATTGCTACAAAAAATGCAATATTTAGGTATATGATTACAAAACTGTTGTGGAATCTGGACACTTAAAATTATAAAATGCTGGTAAAAGAAATCAAAACAACCTAAAGAAATGAAAGGACATACCATATTTAGGGAATGGAAGTCACCATACTAGGGATATCTGTTTTCCCCAAGGTGACGTATAGGTTTAATGTTAATTTCTATCTAAATCTCAGCAAGAATTTCAGAATGAGACAATGTTATTTTAAAATGTGTATGACAAAATATAGGCCCTAAAAAGGCTAAAGCAATCTTGACAAAGAAGAATAAAGTGAGAAGAATTACTCTACATGATATTAAGGCTTACTATATAGCTACATTAACCAAACTCTGCAGTATTAGTAGACACATAGATCAGTGGAACAGAACTTAGAACTCAGAAACAGACTTACACAAAAAATGCTCAACAGATTTTTGAAAAGGTGGAAAAGCAATTCCATGGAGGAAGATAACCTTTTCAATAAATGGTTGCTGGAACAACTAGATACGCATAGGTGATAAAAATAAACTTCAAACTAAACCTCAGACTTTACACAAAAATTAACTCGAAATGGATCACAGACATAAATGTAAAATACAAAACTATAAAACTTTTAGAAATAGCCATAGGAGAAAATCTTGATGTAGGAATAGGCAAAGAGTGCTTAGACCTGATCCATAAAATGAAAAACAGGTAAAATTAAAATTGATAAATTTTAATACTTTTGCTCTGTAAAATTTCATGTGAAGGGGAAGGAATGGGAAGCTACAGAATGGTAAAAAAATATTTACAAACCACATAAAAAAGACTAATATCTAAAATAAAAAGACATCCCAAAACTCAATAATAATTTTTTTAATCCAATTAGAAAATGGATAAAATACATTAGAGATTTCTAGAAAGGTTATATAAAGAAGAGGATACAAAGATGGCAAACACATGGAAAGAGGTTCATCATCCTTAACCATCAGAGAAATGAAAATTAAAACCAAATGAAGTATAACTATACATTTATCAGAATGGTTATAATAAAAATAGAGAAGTGAAAATATTTAAGATATAATTTATAGGTAGGGTCAAGTGTATATATGCATGGAGAGATGTCTAAATTGATCATCAAATGTAAAAATTAGTTATTTTTGGATGGAGAAAATTTGATAAGTTATGGCTATTTTCTTTGTATTTATTTGTATTACTTAAATTTTATAATGTATTATTTACAAGATCATAAAGTGATTAATCTGTAAATTGAACAAAGTATAAAATAAATAATAATTCTACTCTAGTAGTCTGGTTAGATTTTGAGTCCCTCATACACAGTTTAGGAAGGAAACTGGAAATAGTACATTAAAAGAACAAGCAGGATAACACGTTTGAAGAAACCTGAAGGAGAATGTTTTGTGGGGGAGGGTAATAGTCATCTTTAAATTATTTGAGGACTGTGATACAGAACAGGAAGTAGATATTATACATTATATTTTAGAAACTAAAGTTACAAGTAGATCTTTCATAGCAACAGATTTCCTGATAATCAATTTGCCTCACAAGTGCAGGATGATTTTAAGCAGAGGCTGGATAAACATTATGTGAAGAATGTTGTAGAAAAAAAAATGACTGCAATTCAGAGGAAGACGAGAATTGTGGAGCAATAAGGTCTATTTAACTAGAATTGTACTTTTAAAAAGGAAAGGCCTGTAGTTACTTTTAAATTGGCATTTATCTTGCATGTGGAGTTTCTGGCACTTTTTGGCTCATCCCTTTGTTTCTGCTCCCTGTGGAAAGTGCTCAGGTAGCTTTGATCTCAAACTTCAAGATGGAAAACGATATGTAAACGTCAATCGAGATGCACAAACCTTTTAATGCATTATTTCACAGTATATCTTTCCATGTTATAAACTAGAGAGAGGATTCTCCCCAAGTCATCCCTTCACCTTTTTGAAAATGTAACTGAAAAATTTCTAAGGTTAAAGCATGTTATCTGTTCATATTAGTTTCCACAAGTGTGTCCAGTAGCACCAGGCACATGACAGAGGAGAGCCACAGGTGGTGACCTTCATTCCTTCTGGTTCTCACATCTCACTCTGGAGTGGTGCATCCCACGTTCTGCAGCAGTCTTTTAGGGTGCAGAGGAAATTCTTTACTCCTTTTATTTTTTAAAGTTCGATCAAACTGAGGGCTAATGACAGCAAGTGCTATTTAAAAGAACTGACACTCATTTTATCCACGTTATGTTATGACTTATATACACTTCCATTAATATATAAATCATCCTGTATGTTCCCTTAGATATAAAACAAAGACAATTCCCGCCTTGCGGGTTTACTGTGAACATTAGAGAATCTGCTAGAAAAAGCACTGACAGAGTGAATAGTTTTATTTTGTGGGAATTATCCTTCTAGACTGTAATCTAGACTACAAGCTCCTCTAAGGCAGGATCTGTCACCTACCCATTTCTAATGGATATGAATTTGCTTCACAACTCTCAGGTGTATAAATATAACTTTATTTTATGTTTAAATTCAAATTAAACTTTGTCCAAATCCTCACTGTGAGTCTGTCCTGCTTGCCACTGCCCAGTGCTGTCTGACAGTCCTAGGATGTTCAGATGTACAGAAATACAGGAAATGGTCTCCATTTTCAGTTCTTTGAGATAGTTGCTCAAAAGCTTATTTTTTTAACTTAAAATTTTTTCTTTTTAGTAATATGAGGATTCAAAACTTTAACTTGCCCTCCAAGCTTTATTTTTAACGTACTTTGGCTACAGTTTGAATTGATTTTATTTTAATTAACTTTATTAAGATAACATTGGTTAATGACATTATATAAGTTTCAGGTGTACAACTTTATAATACAGTATGTGTTTACTCCATTGTGTGCTCACCACCCAAAGTCTAGTCTCTTTCTGTCATCATATATTTGCCCCCCTTTACCTTCTTCATCCTCCCGCCACCACACTTCTCTGGTAATGGCCATTCTGTTGTCTGTACCTGAGTTTATTCGTTTGTTACTTTTTGTTTTATATCCTACATATGAATGAAATCATATGGTCTTGTCCTTTTTAATCTGACTTATTTCCCTTAGCATTATACTCTCAAGATCCACCCATGTTGTCACAAATGGTAGTATTTCATCTTTTGTTTGTTTGTTTTTCTGTTTGTTTCATAGCAGTTCTATGAAAGACAAGAACTCCTCTGCTCACAGCAAACCCTTTCGCATGCCTTATTTGGCCAAGGACCTTTAACCCCATGTTTCTCGGCTCTTCTGTGCCATCTCTTCCTGTGATATTCCTCTGGTCCTTCCACCTCTTGAACATAAATTCAGTCACCTCTTGGCTCCTGGTCCATAGCATAGCCCTGAGCATAGGCTTTCTAAATCACATGTTTTTAATCTCTTTCCTTAATCACAGAATGTAGGAAGGCCTAGAATCCAGGATGCCAAACTTTTACCTTCTTGAAGTGTGTGTGTGTGAGAGAGAGAGAGTGTGAGTGTGTGTGTGTGTGTCAGGGTGGAGAGTTTATAACGAACCCATAGAAAAATAAAACCACTATTTTTTTCGGGTTATGCTACCATTCACTTTTGTATCCTCAGTGCCTAACACAGGCCTAATATTCTATGCCTAGAACAGAGTGAATATTTAATAAATGTACAAATGAACCACAGGCAACACAGATGACCCCTCATGAGGCATGTCCACTATAAGACCCTAGAACACAGCTAGCCCACTGTTCGATTGTTATTAAATACACGTGTCACAAACCTGTTCACCTCCTTGGCTATACCACTGAAAGTCCCAAGTCTTAAAGCCAAAATTAGCTAAATGTCTTCAAGCAAGGTGACAGGTCACCCAGAACTTGAAGGCCTCTGTTATTTTGTGCCCAATTCTGTTAATAGAGACATCTTAGGAAGCCAGACGAATGACTGTCTGACATGTCTAATATTCTATATTGTAAATCAGTGAAATAGTGAAATAAAACTTTGGCTATTGAGAGCTATGTTTTCCAAATAACTCTCTAAGTCTCTTCATATCATTAAAATTTTAACCACTTTGAGTGAATATCTTTCTAGAATACATTATGCATATCCTTGCTGTCTTGAGTAAATACAATTTAACCTTTCTGTGATAATTTAATGTAATCATCACAAACCTTCATTATTCCAGCTCATATAAACAATGATGCCTTCTGGGCACTTTAGAGTAAATGGTACTCTTTGCATGGCAGGAAATGACCCTGACTGCTGGATTTTTCATTATTTTTGAATGGTATTTTTTTGGGAAAAAAGCATTTTTCTCACTCCTTTCTTGATAATGGAATATGATGCTTTTGTTAGATGACAGCTGTTGTCTTTCCTTTATAACTTTTGATTTTTTTTGATCCTAAGTTGCTGAAGTTTAGAATATGAGAAATCAAACTTCTTTTATGATTTAGGCATAAATAAGAACAAATAGTCTCTGATTTCACCAGGCTTATATTTTGCCACCTATTTGTGCTAAAAAGGTTGTTCAGTTTGGGTTCCTTTGGGTTCACGACTATGTGGAGATCATGATGTATTTATGTGGTACTTTGTATTTTTCAGAACAATGTCATAGCTTTGAATGATTTTCTTCTCATATTAGTCTTGAGAGTACTATTTTATCAATGAGAACTTGAGAGTTAGAATATCTACATAATCATAGTCAATGAAGAGGATTAAAACTTCATCCGCTGCTTCTTGACCTCAAAGTCTGACACAGTTCACAGCACGGTACACACTATAAATGATCTGGTCCATCACAAACTAAATAATCTGACAGCCTGAATCTCACAAATGATGAAATGGCTGATAGCATTTTTAAATTTAGACAATTTTATTTCATATATTTGAAATCAAATCTCGACTATTAATACAGCTACACATATGCTCGCTGACTAGAAGTTTAGAAACTAGAAGAAATTAAGCAATGTCAGATGAGACCAAAAAGTAAGCAAATATTTGATGGATAGGTAGAGAATAAATGGACAAAGAAGTATATTTACTGTGATGACTTTACTACAGTGGTTATAATATCAGTAATTATGATTCTTGATAACAATGGTACTCCACTGGTTGGTAGTTTCTGGAAGTGTCTCTAACCCTGCCCACACCTTTGCTAGTGGTCCCCACTTTTCCTTTTTTATTTGAACAATCTGGGGTGAATTTGTTTTCTACTAGAACAGAGACTAGGGCAGCTTTGTTTTCTTAAAGCATTATGAAAGGTTTCTGAGTTCATGAAGACTTGGGAGAGGAATATATAGCAGAAAGATGGGGGAAGGGTCTTGATAAACCATCTGACCCTGAAAGAAGTTTCAATTTCTTATGACCTTTCCATATCCACAGTGCATGTGTATGATTTGCCAGCTTATTCTGTGATGTCCCTGTGTCCTTGCAATCTCCACTCTCACCCCTCCACTATTGCAATATATACGCAAATATTTTTCCTTGATGAATATTTACTCTCTGTGTTTGCAATTTCTTATGCTTGGGATCCTCTTTCACCTTTTTATATTTAGTGTTCAGAACACAAACACATGTCTGAAAATAAGAGGCTTGAGTTCCCAGAATAAGCATCACAAAGATCATCAATTTGTCTGTGCCAAGTTACATTCCACATTCAGCATGTACAAAATTGGCACATTCACGAAAGAAAGACTGTGAGTAATGAAACATGTATACAACAGCAAAACACTTTCTTTATCAGTACAGACATCAGGTATTTCAGATCACTCTGAGCTGTGGTCAGAAGCTGACATTCCTTAAAAACCATATTCTGGCCCCATTCAGATTTCCTGGCATTTCTTCCCAAATAATCTACTCTTTCACTATGCTCATAGGTCATAGACACAAGAATGGATTATACCTACTCCAATTCTTTCATTTCACAAATGAGGAAAGTAAAGCCCTAAAGTGCTGTGGTGGGTAGGTAGGTACAGTGCTGAAGGGCTTGAATTACAGAGTCAGGCTTCCTGGGATTTCACAACAAAGCTCCATCACTTAACTGTGCAAATCGAGGAAGTTACTTGTCTATGCCTCAGTTTTCACATTTGTCTAATGAGGTAAATAATAGTATCTACCACAGGGTTGTGGTGAGCATTAAATAAGATAATATCTATAAAGGGCTTTACAACACACACAAATAATCAGCAAATGGTTAAGGATGTTAAAAAGAAAATTAACTTATAAATCTTCATGCATAATTAATCCTAATAGCACCACAGAAAAGTTATTCTTCTTTACAGATGATGAAACTGAGGCTCACAGAGTTTAAGTAACTTGGCCAAAGTTCTTGCTCAGTGAAAAAGATTCAAACACAGATCTCTCTGAGCCTGAAACCCATCCTGCTCACTCACACTTTCCCATGCTGTGACCTCTTTGTTCTGAATCATGAATCTGTCACCTTCTTCCATGGCCCCTCTCGACCTTCAGTCGATATCCCTGAGGTTCATGTCCCTAAAGTTACTGTTGGCTCTTCTCTCCACTCTACCTCAAACCCTGTTTAAACTAGCACAGCCACATACTTTCTTTGATTTGCCTTACTTTTCTTCATACCACCTATCACTACTTGACATCATATTAGATATTTATTTGCTTATTTTCCATTTTATCCTCTGTGATTATAAACTCCATGCAAGTAAGGACTTTCGTTAGTTTTTCCATTGTTGTATGCATGTACCCACAGCATGTAAAATTCAGCCTAGTACATAAAAGATATTTAAAACTGTTTGATAAAATATGAATGAAGAAATGAAAGTATGAATGAAATTTTGTCTCTCAAAAAAGACTGTATGATAAATACACTAAACAAGAACACTCTACATGTTTATTGCCTTCCTTTCCAGGCTCACAGTCACAATCATTGACCAAGGCATAAAACCCACACGTCAGAGATAGCCCTTTATTGGACTCTGCCATTCAAAATCATTTTCCATATCAAGCCAATGTTCATAGAGCAGAAAAAAAAAACCACTTTCTGCCATTTTGATTATGCTCCCTTCCTACTAAAAAACTGGCATTTGCTAGCATACCTCTAATCTAACCTGCTAATCATGGCATCCCTGGGTCTTTATTAGCTTTCCTATTTTGTTTTAAAACTAAGTCTTCTCATTTCTTGGTATGTTTCGAGCGCTAATTATTATTGCCTGTTTATATTAAATCTAACTATGTTGACTTGTATTTTCCTAATGAAAAGTTTCATTTCTTCCTAACACATAGTTATTCAGCTTCAAATCAATTCTTCCTATAGAGCTGGGTCTACATTACAAACCATTCACTTTTATTTTTGCATGGTATTGTAAAAAATTAAATTGTCCCAGTTCTTTCCTTCCAGGTCCTTAAAAATTTAAAACAAAGAATGAAGGTGTAAGAGGTTAGTTACAATAGGACACAAAACACATGGAAATAACCAGTTCCTCACTTGATGCTGTGAGAAATAAGAGGATTTTGAGAGATGAATCAAACCCATCTATCTGCCTACATAATACAATTGTGAGATTTTTAACTGTTTGCCATTTCTTCTACTTTGGTTCATCTTCTATTTTTTGTATTAAAACTGCATTTTTCCCTAGATGGCTTCCCAAATTCCAAATTCCACTCAGGCTTGGAGGTTCTCATTCCTCAGGCAGCTCAAAAACAAAGGTGTTCAGAATAGCTTTCTAAGTGTGTTTAAGTGCTTTTTTATGTATGTTTTTAAGGTGTTGTAAATTTACATTAGGAAGGTTCAAGAAGGTAATATACAGATACTACATTTTCAAACAATCTATGATTAATAGGTTTCTATATAGAGCACAGTTGTTATACAATAATGATTTTAACCGGTTTTCTAAAAAATATTTATGGAATAGGTATAACATATACTATATATAATATGTATGCAAGGATAATGCACCAAAGGAAATATACTTTCTTGGTAATAATTATTATTTCTACTTGTCTATTTTTTCCAAATTTTCTATAATGATCAGAGTTTGCTTTTTTATTTGGAAGTTAATATTATTTAAAAAGAAATGTATTTCCATGTCAGAGTCTAGTTCACAATAAGGACACCAGTAACTTTTCTTTGAGGATTTTTTTTTAATTCACACTTCTGAACAAATTACATTAGTTTGTAACTTAATTCAAATTCTGGTTTTTTTTTGTTGTTTGTTTGTTTGTTTGTTTGTTTGTTTTCAGGTTTAACAAACTTCAATCCTAATCCCCAAAGTTTGCAAAAATATGGCATATGTCCTATGGCTCCTTCTTCATTACATACCACCAGTAACTTATTAGTATGAAGACTTACTTGATTGAACCAGACTAAAGTCTATAAAGCATTATGCAAAACAAAAAGGAACAACTGAGAGGAAAATCCTGATTAAGCCTCTCAACTTTGGGAACCTTAAAAACTTTGAAGAGCAACTATAGAAAGTAAATCTAGATTATCATGCAACAATGGGTTGATACTTCAATATATATAGTCCATCTTATTTACAAAAACAATATCTTATAATTAAGTAGTTTGTACTAGCCTCTGAGTCAGCTCATTATAACATTGCAACAACCTCATAGTGAAATAGGTACTCTTTTTATGCCCATTTTAAGAGTAGTTTTAGGATTCATCACTAATTGACTTGCTCAAGGTCACACAGATAGTAAATAGCAGAACTAGAATTCACACCCACCCCTATATCCCTGACTCCAGATCCCAGTTCTCTTCTTAATGCCCAGTTGGTACATACTGGGTGATCCTACCCCTGCCAAGAAACTCAGAGGACCAGGGCCAGTAATGCAAGGAAGAACATTAATGTGCCATACAATTTTCTATCCAGTAATGGGGTTCAAGACACATTATCCTAAAATATGGCACCTTGACATATTAAATACCTTAAGATGAAGAAAATGGCAGAAGCAGAAAGGTCATTCTAACCTCCCCATCTTGCCCTTCTTCCCAGAGAGCAGGAGATAAATCTCCCACAGGAAAGATGCCCTCCTGTACCAGCAGGAAAAGAGACATCCTTATCATCAGACAAAGGAATCTGTACAAACATTGTTAAACTAACCCTTATCTTTCTCTTTACTTCATCACTACTTAACTATCCTTAGCCCAAACTACTTGGTTTTGTCCGTTCTTCATATATTTTCTTCTTTGTGTAAGGGCTTCCTGCTTGTCACTCCTTCAGTGGTCTTCATTAACTTGTAAAGATTCCCACGTATATGTAAAAATTTTTAAATTCAATAAAATTGGTATACTTTTTCCTGTTAATCTGCCTTTGTCAGTTTAATTTTCAGAACTCAGACAGGGACCCTAAGAAGGTCAAGGAAAATTTTCTCCTCCCCTGCACCAACTCACCCCTATATCCACCCAGGTAAATTATTTCAGATGAGGGAACCTAATGGGAAAACGTGTAATTAAGCAGAACTAGAAGGTCTTCATGAGTCAAACACACATTTGGTACATTACTTTGGGTCAAAATTGATTTAAAGAGGTTTTTTTTTTTTTTTTTAGCAGTTTCTTCTTTTCTCCCTCTTTCTCTCTTTCTCTTCTTCCTACCTCTCTAAACTCCATCTTTCCCGTCTGCTGATTCCACAACTTAAACCAAGACCAATTCTGGGTCCTGGGTCCTGTCTGCTATATTTCCTTTCATTATGCTTGGCCTCAGAATATATTTGAAAGTAGAATTAAAACAAACAAACAAACAAAAAAACCACAGGAACATTTTTTACCCTATGGATGGTGACCACTTATGCATAGTCTAACTATGTGGACAGTTGTCTCTCCTTTTCCTTTCAGTCATTTCCTTGGTGAAATCCAGGGGATGGATTCTGATTTCCAAGGCCCCTGTATATTTGACACTCTATTGTTCTTATAGTGCCTACCAGAGCTAAATATGAATAGATTATTGAATAGTCAGAGAAAATAGACACTTCAGTAGAATCATTTAACAGTAGGGATGTTTTTTAAATATACATTTTGGGCTGCACATTGTTTTATATAAGTCTGGATAACAGTGCAATTTGCATTCTAATCCTGACTGTCCCTGCCGTGCTAGGAGATAGATGAGTATCTTATTCTTCTGGTGTTTTAATTTCCTCAGTGGTTAAGCAAAGATGATACATCCAATCTAACTTTCAGAATTTCTGAATGGATTACAGCAAAACCTTTCATAATGTTTTTGGCTTAAAAGATTTCTCTCTGAGCCACATTTATGTTTTCATATTCTATTTTCCCCAAATAGTCATCAATAGAATTCATAAAGAAAATATATTCATATAATCGAATTAATTTTCCTAAGCCCTTGGATGATCCCAAAATGTCTGGCTGTGACTAATCAATGAGTTTGAATTTTTGGCAGACTATCATCATTATGTTCATGTTTTAAATACCTTCCATTTTCTCCATAGTCAGAGCAATCTGACTTAACTACTGGTGAGAACATAAATGTTAATATTCAACAGCATTAAAATACTATTTTGTTGAACTAAAATTCCCCTGATAACATGAGAAATCAAGATTCAAATATTTCATGTTGATGCCAAAGCATGAAGTATACCAAATGATATTGAACCAAATGCTGAAATTGAACATGATCTTTAAAAACTACTGAAAATAATTCATAGGAAAGAGAGAAAGTAAAATTTCCTGAGCAATCAGAGGTACTAAGTGCTTTACTGTACCAGTGTACTCTGTCCTCATCATATCTCCAACATAGCCCCCATTTTACCTAAGTCTAATCTGGAAGTCAAGAAGGTGGAGTCACTTACCCAAATTCAGTGACATGGCTGTGGTCAAACCTGAGATTCTCTATCAGATGTCTTAGTTCAGGGATCAAGCCAAAAAACCTTATAAATCTACTTCAGTAGCAAAGCTGACTGAAAATTTTTCCCTTCTTGGAGAAACAATTTATATTAGAAAGCCTGTACAGAGACAACTGGAGATTGATGAGACAACCTACGTGTTTCCTTTTTAGAAATGGCAAATCATTGTCAATGTAGGAGAACATCAGACTTATTCCAACTACGTCATATGACTGAGATCAGAACTTATAATAATGTTATAAAAATAAGAGCTTCAATTTATTGAAAATTTATGACATGTCAGAGACTTCAAAAATATTATTCAAATGTCTCAGATAATCTTTAAAGGTAAATATTACAACCTCATTCTACAGAAGAAGTAACTGAAGTTTAGACAGGTAAATACCAACAAACAATGATAATAGAAAATATTTGTATAGAATTTATAATGGGCCAGGTGCTAAGCCTTTCCTTATATATTCTTTATATCCTACATAAATAACATGTAATCTTCAGAATAATTCTACGAGTCAAGTATTAGTATCAGAGCCATTTATCATATGAAAAACTAATATACAGAGAGGTTAAATAACTTCTCCCAAACCAGGCTATCTGTCTCCAACAGCCAGGCTCTTAAGCACTGCTTCATACTCAGTATCAGAGAATTAAGTTACTATAGAAGAATTTGAACTTTGAACTTGGACTCCAAAGCTAGCATTTTTTCTGTCTTCATGTTTTTCACTCCTGGCTGCTCATTAAAATAATCTGAGGAGCATCTGAAAGTAGAACTTCCGTTAAAGAGATATAATCATTTTACCATGTGTGCAAACTGAAGGAGCTTTCAGTTAAGCTGCTTACTTTTTATTAAGTATTAGTGAATTCTAAAAGACTAGATGAGCACCTCCCTTGTTGCTTAGAATAAAAGTTCTCATCAGTTTTCAAATAATTCAACAGTTGACTTGTAGGTAGGCACGGAGGCGAGGCCTGGGCCCATTTCCACTGGCCCTACACTAAGCATGGCTGCCAATAACCGGGGCTGAAAAGCCTTCATGCATCCTACAGAAACACTTTTATGCCTTAAGATAAAAAAATTTTAAGTCTTTTTGTTTATTTGTTTTTATTTTTCATTTATCATTTTGATCTATATCTTCCTTTAAATTTTCACTTTGACAAACCTGTATTGAATTTCAACTATGGGCAAAATGCTATGAAATACTATGGTAGGCACTCTGAGGAAGTGAATTCCTTGTCCTAAAGAAAAGCACAATCTAATGGGGGAAATATAAATATTGGTAGCTAAGTATAATTCATATTATAAATACTAAGAAGTCCTTTTGTCTCTGTACCCATGTTCAAGTTTCTGCTATGTGTGAGAAAATTAGAATGGATTCTAGATCACTCTGGGGTCCAATTGGGCACATAAAGCTGAGATATGGGGTCTTATAATGTACTTCACTCTCATAAATGAGCTTAGACAACCCTGTGTGTTTTTAATATACCCTAGAGAATTAGGTCGATCATTATTGTTGTTGCTATTTTATTCTCCAACTATGAGTTTACAGCATCTTCTCTTTAGTGGTTTGTGTTCCTGAGAGCAAAATAAACTCAACATTTTCTTCCTGAAACCTCTCATGAATATTAATGCTGTCTTTATTTATTGTTTGGCAAAATATGACAAAAATGAAAATGCACTGCAGCAAAAAAGAACACGCATACACCAAAAATATCTAACTACTGTCAGGATACTTATGTCATCATCATTATCAATAAATACACACTTGACAAGTATGTTCCATACAGTGCATCATCCCACAATTCCTTCTAACCCCTGACCTTTCTTAAAGGGTGCTACTGGTTCTATGGTTGCTACTTGTAGAACTCCCATCAATTTTAAAGTTGTACAGTTTTGTCATACTTAAACTAGAAACACAGAGTTCAGTAACAATCAGCCAAAGAGATTTGTAAGAGCAGTCATCAAGAAAAAGACTGAATAGCCTCAAAATATTCCCTCAAAGAGCTTCATATCCAGAATCACAACAAACAAAAGTAAAACTGCTCTGGTTATAAGAAGTTAGAGATGGAGTCTCACCTAGGAGATAGTTCATACCTATCCTCAATCCTAAAACAGTTTGAAGCAACTCCACAGAGCCTTTTGATTTTCACATCACACTTGGACAGCCACTGATCTGGTCTACTTGATAGAGGCAGGACCAAAGTACCAAGTCAATTAAAGTAGTCGAGGTCACAGAATTAGTTAGCAGGAGGGCTGGGACTAATATTACTGTACCTTCTGTCCTTTTTTTAAATATTATTTCTTGCTTCCCTATAAAATTCATTTGAAAGAAGAAACATTATCACGACAGTCTGTTTTCCATTGCTGGCAAGTTAGAATTCCTCTGAGGTTTGTCAGATACTCCTAGGATAACTATTGCATGTTAGACCAATAGGTAAAGCGGACAATCTCAAGACATCTACCCTGTGTTCTTAGACTTGAAATAGAACATGTGAAAATCCTAGTAAATTTGAGCTCTGGCAGCCATAACAGTTTGGCTACACTGAGAACTTGACCAGGATTCTAGACTGTATGGCTAGGTTCTTCACTAGTTCAACCAATAAGAGAGGTATTGAGTTATATAACCTGGCTAATGCCACTGAAACACTCTGACAAAACTCTGCTCAAGGGAACAAAAAATTCTAAAGGCTGGTGGTATTTTGTACTCATTTGATCAAACAAAAGACAAGCATTATCCAGCAGAATGGATCTAATGTCACTGTAATCTGTTTGCAGCTTGGGTTTAAACAAATCCCTTCAGTAGCTATGCAATAAACTGAGCTTTAGTGAGTATTAGAGGCTATCCAGTAAACATAGTCCTGATTTAACTGTATTCTGATTCTCAGTCCAGTGCTCTTTTCCCAAGTTGCTTCATAACCTATGTTCTTCTCTTTACTATAGGAGATGTTAGATGATACTAAAGATAGGCAAAGAATTTCTAAGCAATTTCTTATTGTCTTTTAGAGAGAGAAATGAACTGTTAGCCTAATCACACCTATAGCAGAATTTTCTCCATATAAAATGTTCCTGAGAAATTACTCTGATAACCTTCAGAAATAGCAGAATTTATCTAAAGGCAGTCAGAATTATTTTCTCATAAAGATCTTTTTACCCTTTATGTTGCAAAATTAAAAAAAAATAACTACTTCACACAGTATGGTAGTGTAATAAAAATAAATTGATAATGTACATTACTGTTGTTATAATTTTAAAAGGCTTGAATTGGTTATTAATTGCATAATTACTGATATTGGTCACATAGAATATTGTGAATCATATATTATTCAACACTTAGAATTCTATAATGGATAAATATGGAGACACGGAGGTAGAAAGAACCTCACGTGAATCCTCCCTCTTTTGCTGAAGTAAACCCAGCAGATGTGATTCATTTCTCAAGTTATCCAAGAAAGGGGATCTCATCTTCTTTCAAGAATCAATTCTCAGTTGTTACAGAAAAAAAAAAAAGGCAGATTAAGAAACTCCAAAAGTTTGCTTCTTCATAAAAACAATGAAAAATATGGCAAAAACAATCGGCATCAAACTTTTCAGGACTCTAGAATTTGACCACAGTAAAAAATATATATAAACAAACAAATAAATGGCTAACTCACTAAGGAGTTCAAGCTTTGTCTTAATTTATCCTAGTTCTATCCCAATACCCAGGTTTCAATATTCTGAGAGTGCAAAAAGGAACACATCAGCAAAGAATTCTTTTGTCTGTCTTCTGACTCTCTGGAAGACTGCTCAAAAGGGCCTGTCTTTACCTGATTGAGAACTTGTATAGTGCTAAAGCTGTTTCCCCTGGGGATTATGTCAAAAACATTTACATGCAAATGCTATAGACTCTACTTTAGCCTACGTCCTGCAGGTCATCCAGAGGTGAGAGAGCTTTGGGTCTTTTCAGATCATTTCTAAATTCATGCATAGCTCTGAGCCTGCATGTGACCTTCAAGAACCTCAGAAACATGTCAGAGTTTTCAAAAGCCCATATTTACCAAAGCATTTCATTGGCAACCCTTCTTCTTCCCAAGTGTTTTGGTTAGTAAATACAATTTACATAGAAAAGGGAAAGGGAAAGAGAGGAAGGAAGGAAGGAAGGAAGGAAGGAAGGAAGGAAGGAAGGAAGGAGGGAGGGAGGGAGGGAGGGAGGGAGGGAGGGAGGGAGGAAGGAAGGAAGAAAGGAAGAAGGAAGGAAGAAAGGAAGAGAAAGAAGGGGGGAAAAGAGAGAGAAAGACCTAAGTTTAAACCTAGGAAAATATGTACAAAAATATATGAGGAAAACTAAAAAATGCTGATGTCAGGAATCAAAGAATATCTAAATAAAGGGAGAGATAAAGCATGTTCTTGCATAGGAAAATTCAATATTGTTAAGATGGCAGTTATCCCCAACTTAATCTAACCTAAACAAAATCCAAGTGAAGTTATTTTGTGACCACTTACAACCTAATTCTATAGATTATAGCAAAGGCAAAAGGCTCAGAATAGCCCACAATGTTGAAGAAGAACTAAGTCTGAAAACTGGCAGTACTCAACTTCAACACTTACTATAAAATTACCGTGATCGAGGTGATGTGGTACTTGTGAAAGAAAATACAAAAAAAATTAGTGGAACAGAATGAAGAGCTCAGAAATAAACTCACACAAACATAGTTAACTACTCTTTAACAAAGGAGTTAAGGCAATTCAATGGAGAAAGGGCAGTCTTTTCAACAAATGGTGCTAGAATACCTTGATACACATATAAAAGAATAACTCCAGACATAAATCTTATACCATTCACAAAAATTAACCCAAAATGAATTATAGACCTAATCGTAAAACACAAAAGTATAAAATTTCTATAAGATAACATAAGAGAAAATCTAGGTGATCTTGGCTTTGGCAATGAGTTTTTAGATACAGTACCAAAAATATGAATCATTAAAGAAAAACTGATTAAGTTGGACTTCATTAACATCAAAAACCTCTACTCTGCAAAAGACACTGTTAACAAAATAACACAAGCCACAGAGTGTGAAATAACTTGTGAAACATTATCTGATAAAAGACTTGCATCCATAATACATAGAGAACTCTTAGAACTCATCAATAAGAAAACAAACTACTCAGTTAAAATATGGGCAGTAGCTCTGAACAGATATCTCACCAAAAAAGATATACAGATTACATAGCAAATAATCATATGAAAATATGTTCATCATCATATGCCAACAGAGAATTGCAAATGAAAACAATGAAATACCACTACGTACTTATTAGAATATATTTGGTATTGCACTCAAAACACTGACTAAACTAAATGCTGGTAAAGATGTGGAGCAATATGAACTCTTATTCACTGCTGGTAGAAATGCAAAATGGTAAACCACTTTGGAAGACAGTCTAGCAGTATCATGTAGAATAGTTTCACCAACATTAGGCATTTGTCAAAACACAGAACTGTACAACACAAGAAGTGAACCATAATGCAAACAATTATAGACTTTATTTCACAATAATGGCTCAATATTGGTTGATCAACTGTAATAAAAGTGCTATACTAATTTGGAGCACTTTCCTGTTTTCTGGCATAAAATGTTCTGGGCTTATCTTGTACTTGCTTTGTTTTGGCCCTATAATCAATCATTTCTCTAAGATCCAACTAAATGTTGTAGAATAGAGACTCATTTCATAAATAAATTGAAAGCAAAAGGCTAGGAAAAAGTATGCAAAATAGAATTGAAGAGAAAAATTGTTATGCAAGACAAAGAGGGTCAGTATCTAATGATAATACATGAGTCAATTCTTCAAAAAGATACAAAAACTATATTCAGAATATATATGCATCTAATCACGAGCTCTAAAATACATTAAGTAAAAACTAACAAAACAAAGAAAAGTAGAAAAGACAGTTCAATAATAATAATGAAAGACTTTAATACCTCACATTTAGTTGTAAATAAAACAAGTAAACAATGGGATAAAAATAGAAGACCTGGACAACACTATAAACCATCTAGACCACTCCACTCAACAACAAAAGACCATAAATTTTCCAGGATAGACCATATGTTAGGCCACAAAATAAGTCTTAGTAAACTTAAAAAGAATAAAATCATATAAAGTATATTTTCTGACTACAATGGAATAAAACTAGAAATCAACAAAAGGAGAAAGTATTAAAAATCATAAATTTATAGAAAATAAACACTTCCAAATAACTAATACATCAAAGAAGAAATCACAAGTGAAATTAGACAATATTTGGGGGTAAATGAAAATGACAACACACATAAAAAGTTATGGGACACAGTGCTTCAAGAGAAATTTATAGCTATAAATTTATAAATGCCTACTTTAAAATATATGATTATAAATCAATAACTTGATTTTCCATCTTAACCAACTAGAGGAACAAGAGCAAACGAAACTCAAATAAGCAGAGGGAAGAAAATAATAAAGATTAGAGCACAGAAATAGAGAATAGTAAAACAAGAGAAAATCAATGAAGACAAAAATTAGTTCTCTAGATCAACAAAATTGACAAACTTTTATCTAGAGGGACCTAGAAAAAAATGAGAGAACTTTCAAATTATTAAAATCAAAAATAAAAGTGAGATGTCACTACTGATGATATGGAAATAAAGATATATATGTAAGAGAATATTATGAGTAACTTATAAATTGCCAACAAACTAGATAATCCAGATGAAATGGACAAAGTCCTAAAAATACACAAACTATCAAAACTGACAGAGAAAGAAATAAAAAATCTGAACAGACCTATAACAAATGAAGATATTGACTTTATAATCAAAAATCTTCAAAGAAACTCTAGGCTTTTCTTTTCAGATGGCTTCACTGATGAATTCTACCAAATATTTTAAAAGAATTAAAACCAATCCTACTTAAACTGTTCCATAAAATCAAAGAGAAGGGAATGCTGACTAACTTTTCAGTGAGGCCAGTGTTACCCTAATACTAATGTCAAACAAAGACATCACAGGATATAAAAACCTATATTAATATCCCTTATGAACATAGATGCAAAAACATTAGCAAACTGAATCCAAACTATTAAAGGAATTGTACACCATGACTAATTGGGATTTACCTGAGAAATTAAAGTTTAGTTCAACATATGAAGATAAATCAATGTAAAAAATCATATTCATAGAACAAAAATAAAGCCACATGATCATCTTAAGAAATGTAATAAAAACATTTGGCTTTTATGTAAATAATACTAAAAAAATTAGGAATAGAAAATAAATGTCCTGATATGGTAAAGGGCATATACAAAAAACATAACTAAAGTTACTTTTAATTGTGAAAGACTAGAAAATCTCCCCTTAAGATCAGGAACGAGTCAAGAATATCTTCTCTAGCCACTTCTATTCAACATTGTACTGGAAGTTCTAGTCAGGGTGATTAAGAAAGGAAAATAAATAAAAGGCATCCAAATTGGAAAAGAAGAAGTAAAACATCTCTATTTGCAGATGACATATTTTATATGGAAAATCCTATAGAATACAACCCCCCCACACACACACCCCATTATGAGAGCCCTCAAAAGAATTCAACTAGGTTGCAGAATATAAGATCAATAAGCAAAACTCCTTTATATTTCTTTACACTTACAATGAACAATCTGAAAATAAAATTAAGGTACTCTCCATTTACAGTAGCATTTAAAACTATAAGAAACTTAAGAAAAAAGTTAACCAAGAATTGGAAGATCTATACAGTAAAAACTGTAAAACATTGTGGAAAGAAATTAAAGAAGGCCTAAACAAATGGAAAGATATTCAATGTTATAAATTAGAACACTCAGTATCATTAAGATGGTATTACTCCCCAAATTCATCTACAGATACAATGTACCTGAATAGACAAAATACTTTTAAAAATGAAAAAGAAAAAAAGCTAGAAGACTCATACTTCTTAATTACAAAACTTACTACAAGGGTACAATAATCAAACCAGTGTGGTACAGGCATAAGGACAGATAAAGAGTTCAATGGAATAAAACTGAGAGTCCAGAAATAAACCCATATGTCCATGGTCAACTGATTTTCTGTAAAAGGTGCCAAGCTCATTCCACCAGGGGAAAAAAATAGTCTTTTCAGGAAATGGTGATAAGACAACTGAATTCTACATGCAAAAAGAATGATTTGAGGACATTATCTCACACCATAAACAAATAATATCTCAAAATGAATTAAAGACTCAAATTTAAGAGTTAAAAGTATAAAACTCTTAAGAAACATAGGTGTGAATGTTTGTGGACTCAGAGCAGGCAATGGTTTCTTAAATATGACACAAAAGCACATGCAACAAAAGAAAAATAATAATAAATTAAATATCATAATTAAATTTTTTTTCTGTGTCAAAGAACATAACAAAGAAAATGAAAAGACAACCCCCAGAACAGGAGAAAATATTTACACATTTGACAATATCAAATTTATATATATAAGTATCCAGAATACATAAAACTCACACAATTCAACAGTATAAAAATACAACTCAATTAAAAATTAGCGAAGAATTTTAAGAAATTTCTCAAAACATGATATACAAATGGCAAATAAAAATGAAAAAATGCTCAAAAGCATTATTCAAAGACATAAGCAGATACCACTTCACAATCGCTAGGTTGGCTATAATAATAATAATAATAATAATGAAATAATAATAATAATAATAAATATAACAAAATAACAAGTGCTAGAGATTAGAATGCTCATATACTGCTGATAGGAATGTAAAATGTGATAGCCACTGTAGAAACAGTTTGTTCCTCAAAATTCAACTTAGAGTTAACATACAACCTTGTAATTCCATCCCTAGAGATATACTCAAAAGAACTGTCCACAAAAAACCTTCACCATAAATGTTTAGAGCAGAATTTTTTGGTTATAGCCATATGGTGGAAACAACTAAACGTTCATTAATTGGTAAATGGATAAACACTATGTAGTATATACCTTTAATGGAATATTATGCAGCCATAAAAACATTGAGTTACTGATACACATCAAAACATGGATTAACCTTTCTAAATGAAAGTAGCCAGACAGAAAAGGCCACACATTATATGATTCCATCTAAATGAAATATCCAGCAAAGCCAAATCTATAGAGGCACTAAGTAGGTCAACGGTTTCTATTGGCTAGAGGGAGAAGGAAACTGGAATTGCCTGCTAACAGTTATGGAGTTTCATTTGGGGGTGATGAAAATGTTCTGGAATTAGACGATGATGATGTTTACTCAATATTATGAATATGCTAAAAACCACTGAAATGTAGACTTTAAAATGAAAATTTATGTTATATCAATTCTAGGTTAAGAAGAAGAAGAAGAGGAGGAAGAGGAGGAGGAAGAGAGGAGGAGGACGAAAAGGAGGAGGAGAAGAAGAGAAGAAGACGATGACAATGAAGACAACGATGAAGGAGGAGGAGGAGGAGGAGGAGGAGGAGGAGGAGGAGGAGGAGGAGAAGAAGAAGAAGAAGAAGAAGAAGAAGAAGAAGAAGAAGAAGAAGAAGAAGAAGAAGAAGAAGAAGAAGAAGAAGAAGAAGAAGAAAGAATCAACTGCCAAAGAAAAGTTCTAATTTCTGTTTCTCCTATGGCTTACCCTCAGTTTTTTTTTGTTGTCGTTGTTGTTGTTTGTTTTGTTTTGTTTTAGAAACAAGAACATAGGATAAGAATTAGGAAATACCTCTTGTTCTAATTGACATCTCCTGAAGGGATAAACTGCTGGGGCACAGTTTCATGTAATAAGAACTAGGAAAATTGTTCTATGAAAAAACCAAAAGTAATTACAAATTATATATACAGAGGCTTAATGAATAGCCAGATCTGTAAAGTACAAAGTGACAAATTTTATTTCCTCAAATATATGTGTGAATGTAATAGCATTCCTGCCTGGGGGGGGATGGAAATATTGGTGATAAAAAGTGGATTTTACTGATGATGATGCATGTATCATGTGGAGACTGTTTGTTGGGTGGTGTTTAGCTAGAATTAGCAAGTACTGGCAAAGATCTAAAAAAATTAAGACAGGGTAATATGATAAAGAGAGAAGTGTTTAGGAGATAGAGAACTAGAAAGGAGCATAAGAAAGACAGGTTAAGAGCAGCCAATTTAGTTGAGTGGAGAAGGAGCTTTTAGCATTGATAGAGAAGATTCTAGTCCAGAACGATTTATGTGAATGAAAGAGGGGCACGAGAGAACTGCCTGCTTGAACTATTTCAGTGGCTAAACTTGGAATTTCAAACAAATAAAATAGAAGAGGAGAAGGAGAGAAGACAGAAGAGGAGGAGGAAGGGAATGAGTCAAAAAAAGAGGAGAGGAAAGAGAGGAGAAGAGGAAAGATGACCAGACCTTTTCTTCTAAACATACCTACTTGGTAAAATTGAAGAAAACAAGGCTTACTTTGTGTAGAAAAAAACAATGAGAGGAGAAATAGAAAGTAAAACTGAGGAAAAGTCTATTAAAGTCTGATTAGTGACCTAGATTTATTTGCATCAAGGACATTTAAGCAATGAGATAATTACCCACACACCAGGTACCTTTATTTTATATACAGAAACAGTGAAAAACACTGGTGGTCCAACTGGTTCTTCACAGAGAGCATCAGAATCACCTGGAAGGCTTGTTAAAACCTAAATTGTTGGCCCATCCCTAGAGTTTTTCAGGCAGTAGGATAATAATAGGGCCAAAAATGTGCATTCCTAACAAGTTCTCAGGTGTGGCTGAAAGTTGCTGGTCCACAGTACAAGGGAAGAAATCCGGATGTCCTGTGACTCTAAAGTCTATAGGAGGATGAATGAGAGTAGAGAAGGCTGACTGTGAGGCAGATTATTAGAGAGCACCTGCCACCTGATCTAGGTACTGGAGATCAGAGACAGAGGAAGGCAACAAAGGCAAACCTTTATTTTCATGGAGCTAACAGAATACTGATGGTTATGCATTTATATTTCAACTGTTGGCAGTGGGGATTCTGCCCAAATTTTACATACTAATCATTTTTTTATGTAACCTTGGAAATTAAGGATTAGTAAAACAAATTATGAATTTCAGTCCAAGATATACAACTTTGAATTACCAGATCTGCCTAAAGAAAAAAAAGTTATAATAAATTCTATTAAGTGACAGTGCGAGGATTAAATAGAAAAAAACTGGAGCAGATAGACCTGTGCTCCACGAGTTAAAAGATAAAACTTTAGTTGATTGCTTAAGCCCAAATAGTCTTTACTCCAAAGGAGAATTTAAGACATGCCTGAAGTAAAAACACATCAAAGTTAGACTTGCCAGAATTAGCAAATAAAATATAAGTCACCCAGTTAAATCTGAGTTTCAGATAAACAATGATTTTTTTAACATAAGTAGGTTTCATACACTATTTGGGGAAAACTTATATTTAAAAGTTTTTCGTTGTTTATCTGAAATTCAAACTTAACTCGGTGTCCTGTATTTTATCTGGCAACTCTAATCCAAGTAGACTAACTTTTCATTCAATGAATGTTTAACATGTCATCAGTCTTATAAAGAAGACAGAAGCATAGAGCCTTTTCCGTGCCACAGGCAACAACAAAGAATAACAGGATTGTCAAACTGCAAAGGATTTAAGGATGAAGTGGAAAAAGAGACAGATGTGACTGAGACAGTCAAGGAAGGGGAACTTTATTAGCAAATACGACTTCAGGTGGTCTTGAACTTGGGTAGAATTTGATTAGCCAAAAGCTGGTTCCAAGGCTCTGCAGATGAAGTGACTAGCATGACTATGAAGTGTAGAGTCTGTGCCAAGGACAGCAGGCAAATGAGAGAGGAATAAGATCACTTGTGACACCAATTCCATCACCAGCTATATAGAATGAGGCCTCCTGGAACACAATTATTGACCCTCATCAATATTTCAGTGTATATCCATGACCATCAAATGCACCCCCATTTTTTATTTTTTGCTTCACAAGGACTACCTGGAAAGATTTAAATGCAAAGCACACCACTGAGAATCCAAACATTCTGAGCTCTTAAGACAAAGAAATGGAATCTGATGCTTGGGGTGTTTTTTGATCATAAAATAAGTAGATCTTTGGTCCCAATGCATTCTCTGATTCTAGTTTGGAATAAGGTCTGTGCCACAGCTCCTGGTCTTGGCCTTGCAGTTGGTAGATCTGGGTCCTAGTCTCCTGAGTATGCTCACAAGTGAGACAGTCTCTGGGCTTCAGCGCCCCAGCTGTAATACAATAGTTTGGGATTATATGATCTCTCAGGACTCTTCCAATTTAGCATTCAGTGATTAATTGAATAAATCATCTATTCATTAAATTCTTACTGAGAGCCTGATGTATGTAAGGCAATTTCCTAGGAGCTGTGATGGAAACAGAGAGTTATTTATTCAGAGTTATTTATTCATCACTAGGCGAAAGTATGAAGCAAGTAGTTTGCCCCCTCTCCCATCTTTATACTGACAGACCCACTTGGGCACTCCATAGAGGCTTTCCTGTGGCCCACTGACCTCAGGCTGCCAGGATTTCTTCTGCTGCCTCTCCTTTATCTTGATTTTACTCCCTCCCCTATATTTCCTCAAAGAAACTCCACCTGTCTGCATTTCCTTCCCTAGTGAGTCCTAGTCTCAGCCTTCCAGAGTGAGAATTAATTCATCTGACAAACTGGAAAGTGTCAAAGCCCTAAACCAAGAAAGGATGGCTACATCTGAGTAACTGGAAGGTAAAGGTGAACTTTGATCTTTTTTTTCTCTTTCTACATATTAGTGACTTCAATCAGAAATTGATTCGGATTTTTAAAAAAGCAAAAATAAAAAAAAAGAAAAAGAAAGGAAGAAAGGTTTATCAGGGCTTATTGATGCTAGGACAGAGCTAAGTGCTATCACATATCTTATTTGATCTGTATAATCACCTTGTGACAACAGTTTATTATCTTCACAGATAAACCCGAGGCAAGAAGTAGGCAGTAAGCTTGCTCCTGTTAAAAAGCTCCAAGGCCAGGAGTAATCTAGACTTATTTTAATACTAAACCAATGCTCTTTCCAGGAAACTTGCTAATCCATAGGCATGGTTCCAAGCTGCCAGTATGTTTCAAATAGTCTGTGGTATATCAACTAATAATAGTTGAAATAACAAAGAGATTTTTGTAAAAAATTAAATGTATTCAATTTATTTATAATAATGTCAACTTCAGTGACTTCTTGCAACATGCTTATTTGTTGTTGTTCGGAGTAGAAGACTTATAGATCAGGTTGAAGGATTATACATAATTCCTGCCACTGGACTATTTTCTCACATAAGGCTATTTATCATTCATATTGAAGCTGGAAAAAAAAAGGTTGGAAAGTACTAAATGGCAATCAGGTGGTGATGAGGATTTTGGGGGGAAGGTTTGTTCCAGTCCTATGCTGGTCCCACATCTTTAAAAAAGGTGTGTGTGTGTGTGTGTGTGTGTGTGCACACGCGCGTGCACATGCCTATGAAAAAGAATGGGGAGAGGGAATGGGAGAAGGGGAATGAGGGAGAGGGAGAGAACACAAAACAGAGAGAGGCAGAAACAGCTCTTTTACACCTACAAGGAGTTAATTTGGACCACCATGGCTTTAAAGCGATGGAGCTTTTAATAATTTATACAACAAAATCGGAAGCTTTTATAAGCTGTATTATTATATATGTAATTGTCTTTTTCATATCTTTATGATCCAGGGTCACCGTGATAATACACGTAGTATTTTATAAAATACAATGATGTCCTTGAGGATAATCATGTGTTCAAGGATGTGTGCTTTACCCTAATGAGCTCTTGATCACTTAGCTTTTTTGGTCTTGCACATTTTAACAAATGTGTCCTATTTCCCTTGGCTGGCAGTATGGAGCGTCTGAAAAGAAAAAAAAAAACTGTTTGGGTATGGGAAACATATTGAACCAATGAACTTATCAGGTTAAAAATTCAGAATGGAGAACATGGTTGAGCAAGGAAGGACAATTAAAAAAAAAAAATGAAACCAGTCAATAAGTGAGCATGATCTTGGTGCAAACTGAAGCAAAGATATGGAATGGGATGAAGAACTGTGTCTGGGGAGTTAAAGTCAAAGTCTACAGATGATGAGCAAGGCCCTGTTCATCTCATTCATTGTGTGTCTTCTTCATAAGCAGCTCTGTTTCTTGGTCGTCTCTGACAATATTTGCTATTCTCTGACTCCTCCCTTGGTATCTCATCAGTGTATATTGCTACCTTCCACTGTCATTATCTATGTGGTAACTCCTCTTGGCCCTCTGCAACATCTGTTGCAGCTATGGATTTAAAAAGCAGAGACAGTTGATAGAATTGTTAAGAAGGAATGAATAAACTCTGAGTGAGGATCTGCTGGTAACATAGCATTCATTTTGAGTCTGTCCATGATGCTTACTTGGGTAACTCCTTGTTTATTTCTAGATTTCACCTATGGTTTAGACAGGGAGATAGCCAAATATGGATAGATAATTGCATTCGTTCCCTTGGTCTTCCATCACAAAGTACCACTAACTGATGGATTAGACAATAGAAATGCATTGTCTCAAAATTCTGGAGGCTAGAAGTCTGAGATAATGGTTTTGGCAGGGCTGAGTATTTCTGGGAGCAGTAAGGGAAAATCTGTTTTATGCTTCTCTGCTAGCATCTGGTGGTATGCTAGTAATCCTGGGTGTTCCTCAACTTAGAACTCTGCCTCTTCTTCATGTGGCAAATATCCCCTTTTATAAAGATACAGTCCCTTGGATTAGGGTCCACCCTCGTGACCTCACCTTAACTCGATCATATGTAAAGATCCTATTTCCAAATTATGTCACATTTACAGGTACTGGGGGTTGGGGCTTCAACATCTTTGGGTGGATGGGGGAGACACAATTGAACCCATAATAATTATGTTGCTCTGTCTGTGTGTGTGCATTATGTAAAGGAAGAGAAACTCCATTTAAGCCCGTGTATAAATGTAACCTCTGTGAGGTGGGCCTTTTACTGAAGTCTTTAGAGATGATGGAGTTCCTAGTTATAAAAGACAGACTCATAAAATCTTAGTTGATCATATCCATTGAGTAGACCACACCACACAGGGACATGGTGCTCTACTCTGCTCAAGACTGGAAGATGCAATGAAGAAGGGGAAGAGGGCAGTGAGGTCCTTGAAAATCAGAAAAAAGAATTTTCTGCTATCCCCATACCTTCATAGTAAGAGGGAAAGAAAGCACCCAAGCAGAAGTTAGAAAGGGTAAAACTATTGGTTTGGCGTGACAAGAAGTAAGAGATCAAGATGAGATTAAGTAAGGATAAAAGAGCAATTTTTTGACAAGTTGTATTTGTTAGT
Organism: Cynopterus sphinx; assembly: GCA_030015415.1. NCBI lineage: Eukaryota > Metazoa > Chordata > Mammalia > Chiroptera > Pteropodidae > Cynopterus > Cynopterus sphinx. The sequence goes on along the minus strand of CM057384.1, from coordinate 91,166,636 downwards.
AGATCCCAGATTTGGACTTTTAAGTTCAATGGAATAATTCTCAATGATGTGAACAATTTCCTTTTTTACTCATTTATTCAACAAATATTCACTGAAAACCAATCATGTGACAAAAGTTTTGCTCACCAGCAATAAAATGGTGAATAAACTACAATCCTTCTTTTGAGGTAACAATCCTGAGTAGTTGCTAAGGTTTTGAGGTTAAAGACACCTGAGATCAGATCTCATTTGTACAGTCTATCTGCACTAATTTCCTTATATGTAAAAAGAAGACAACAATAACACTGAGTTAAGTGTTATTGTTAAAATTAAGTTAGCTGTATATAAAAAGTACTTAGCACAGTGCCTGGAAAACATTAAATTGCAATAAATGGAATTGTCATTATAATGATATTGATATTATTATAAGTATATCTGTAGCACAGAGGAGGGAAGAATTAATTCTGATGAGAATAGCATAAGAATGAACTTACCAAGGAGTTGATATTCAACCTGTTCCTTGAAGTCAGGGTTAGGATAAAAGTTAAAGCAATGAAAATTTAATAACAAACTGTATTTCATCTTTTCTACTGTAGACACTGAAGTTGCTAGAATTAAAATGCTTTGGTGTTTCAATGACAATCTTATAGGAAACATTTTTTACAAAAAGAATTTATAGTTATTGCTGAGATTCATAAATCATAGATGTTGCTTGAAGGGGTAAAGAAGAGAGAATGGAGTAGGGGAATATAAGTGGAAATGTATAAAGTGTAGTTCAAATGAATATGTGTACCACTTTTAAGTCCAAGTATTTCATTTGGACAATATCTTCTCCTAAGCTATCTACAGTTTTACTTAACAGACAGAATTTGGACTTTACAATAAGGTTAGTGACCATCAAAAAAGGCAAGGCAGAGGCATGTGATTACTTCATTTATCAACAGAAAGCATACACAAGAAGATAATCTTTAAACCTCCCCCCTTCAAAGCTGAAGGGTAATTTGGAGCCATCTGACAGGACATGACAACACATGAGTTTGATGTTGGAAAACTGGTCATGTGAAGCACAGTTCAAAATTCTGACTTCAATGTAAAAATCATTAAAGAGCACTGCCACAGTTGACAAGGAAGGAAGGAAGGAAGGAAGGAAGGAAGGAAGGAAGGAAGGAAGGAAGGAAGGAAGGAAAACAAATGAAAGGGTGAAAACTTGGAGAGGGCTCAAACTTCAGTAAGACCCTTAAAAAGCTATCAAGGAAAAGAGACTATAAATATCTTTTTGAAAAAAAGTTAGAAACATAAAACAGAGAGAACAGATGAGAAGTAGAAAACATTCTTCAAAGAATAAGTGTGGTAGGAAAGTTAATTTTAAAAAATTCAAATAATTTACAAATTAAAACACGATCTATGATTGCTATTACTTTAATACAATAATTTTGAAAACAGAATTTTTCATATTTTGAATAAGAAGTATGATTAAAAAGAGGGGTGTGGAAAATAAGAGACGATAGTTAACCAATAAGGAAACCTTTGAAATATTTATATATAATACAATATTATATATTATATCTTACATATACATTAAAAATGCAAATGTTTTCTATTTCTTAAAGAAGATAACGAAGAATTACTCAGAAGATTAGTCTTAGCATAAATATGTTTAAGTTTTACTCTATATGGGACCGAAAAAACAAAGACAGTCACAACCCTTGTGAAGATTTTGTAAATATCTGCAAAGAAACAAAATATTCAAGGAGAATGGTCAGTGTTGTAGTTTCTTTCTGAGGGGTAAATGTGTTAACTCTGGCTCTGCCCCTGAGAAATATGGATGGAGCCAGGGATCATGGCCCAGTCAGTAAATACCCAACTATGCACATAGTCCTTAGTGGGTTTAATGATGAATAAAATATGAATGCTGTCCTCAAAGTTCCTTTAGTATAGTTTTTCAGTCACTAAATCTGTTGACAAAGCAAACCCTCCTTGCCCCAGCTTAAATTTGCATCTCATTTATTCATCCAATAAGCATAATTGAACTCTTAGTATTAGGACTTGCAAATATTAAAATAAATAAAAGGAAAGCATTGCTTTCAAAGAGCACAGTTAATGGAGAAGACCATGCATTTGTAATATCACCATAGTGGTCATCTCTAGCTGTTTGTGGCTAATTAGTAGGAAACCAGAGAGAAAGAATTTTGAAAAAATGTGCAAGACTATTTGACTATGCTGACAGGACTAAACTGTGTTTTCATTGACAGAGTAGCTAACAGATTTGTTCCAGGTTGAAAATGAATGTTGAGTCTTCTTGGTGCTGCAGGGTCACTGGTTTGTTTTTGGTGTGATTGGCTGGCTGTAGCCAATACTCTAAGTTATGGGTGTGTTCTCACCATGGGAATAAAATGGAGAGTTTGTGAAATAGGATTTAGACATGGGAGAGAGGTTCAAGCAGAACTTCTTAAAGGAAAAGGGGGTAAATGGCAAGAGCATGGAACCTAAAAGAAAAATAAGTGGCATCTGGGAGAGAAACAAGTTGGGGGGTGGAGGGGGAGTACAAGTGACAAAGAAAGTTTGAGAAGCCTGAGTCCTGTATGCACTGGGACTTGAGGGACATCAGTCCATTTCTGACCAGGCGTCTCCACGACAGATTGCTCCTAGTTTTAAAAATCTCAGTGGATCATTCCTGCAGAATATCTTTTCCTAAGTGTGTTTTGTGAAAGAGTTCCATGAAATACTAATGCATGGACATGAACAATGGGTTCACTGGTCAAATAAATTGGGAACCTCATGTTGTATCAGTCGTGGCCCTACAGAAAATACAGTTCACTCAGATAGTTCAGGAGTTCTTAACATCGTGAGCGTGCGTGTGCATGCCTGCATGATGAAACTCTCTGAGAGTCTACAAACCCATTTCTGAAAACACATAAAAGACATAAAGATTACATAAGTATATCAATTAAATTAAAATTCAGCTAATAAAATATTTTAAGAAACAAATTTTTAGTATAGGAATAAATGTACTTCTTTACAAATTTTTAGTATAGGAATAAATGTACTTCTTTACTAATTCTTTTAAATAATATAGTCTAACATCTAATTTAGTGGCAAAGTAATAAGATAAATACTATTTCAAGATATCAACCAAAACTGCAATGTGATATAAACATATCTGTGATATCTACCAATGACAAAACCAGATATACTGCTAAGACCATTTGTTTACTACATTCATAATTGAAGGAAATGCTAAATTTCTTCTAAGCAGTGAAAATAAAGGGGTAATTTTTTACTAAGCAAGCTCAAAGTTTATTTTTTTCCTATCAAAGTTCACCAATCCTCTATTTTCTATCTACAGATGTCACTTGGGTCCTTGGACCCCAAGCTAAGAACTCTTAAGAACAGACTTTAATGAAGGGACTGCTTAAGAAAGTGTAGGCAGAATTAATGAAATAATGAGGGGATACAGAAGCAACCACAGAGTAGCAACTACAGGAAGCTTAGGGCTGAAATGGTGGGGGGAGGGGAAGAAGAAATAATGTTACCAGATCCCAGGGAGGGCTGGAGCCATGGGGAAGATCTGCCACACAAAAGCTGTAGTCACAGAGGGAGCCAGCCACTGTCAGAGAATTGGCACCAAAGCAGCAAAAGGAGCTGGGAAGAAAAATCCATTCTCCTCCTGCCCTTTTTATCTTCCACGGTGTCTTCTATTGGCCAAACTCAAGAAAAGGTCAGCTGGCACAAAGCCTGGGTGAGTCTTTTCACAGGGTTTAGCCTCCAGAGAATCCAGAGGCAGACACAGAAGAGTAGAAAACAGAGTGGAGTGGGAATGAACATAAGAAAAACTAGATCTCTTGGTAGCTATGTTTCCTTTGGGATGATTTTTCCAGACATGTCAATATATTGATATATATTGTGGTTACTTAATACATGCATTAATTATGCATTTAATAAGGAGTGTTTATCAAAACTATCTTATCTCAGGATCCATTTTTCGAGGAGTATTTTGAAGGATTAATATTCTGTAGAATAAAATTTTCTTTGGTCGTTAAAATATTGATTTAGGATTTTTTGGGGTTGTGTATCTTACCTGCAACCAGTTATTTAACTGTCTAGAAAAGGTAGCATATTAGTTAGCAAACACCTGTGAAGGGCCAGAAAGTTTTGTTATCTGGAGCAGCTACAATTCTGGCAATAGGAAGAGTTGAAAAGGAGTACTGTGGAAGAAAAATGTCTATACAGCTTCGATAACTTGTCCTGTTGTTGTTGCTGTTGTTGTTATTGTTTTTGTTGTTGTTGTTTTTATCAGAGAAAGTTGACAATGTGTGGTTCCCATTACAGCAGTTTAGGGAGCCCAGCACCTCACACCTAGCTCAGCAACTCTGAACTCCTCTGGTAATCAGTTCACACATTCCACATGGTCAGCATGGGTCCTGGCAAACGAAAGAATTCTACAGCTTTTTCACCGAGAATATCAGCTTGTGGCAATCACTCTAATCAAAATATATCTTTTAAAAATCACAAATAAACCACTGTGTATCTGTCACTACAGTTACCTACTTCACCAGGACAGCACCTTGGTGGGATTTAGCAAAGCTAAAAATTACTTTGTTGTGAGGTAGAGAAGAGCAATAAAGAAGTAAGTTTTGGTTAATTGCTTGTAGTAAGGGCCCCAATTCTCCACCCCTTCTTGCACCCATAGCATTTGCAATGTGGCTCTGCAGCTCCCTTTTACGGGGTGAAGTCTATTTCCCAATTCCTGTATCAGGGTGCCCTTACAACCTGCTTTGGCTATTAAAATACTGCAGCAATGACAGTGTGCCAGTCTCAAGCCTAGGCATTATAAGGCCTTTCCTGCATCTGCTTCTTGGAGCATTGCCCAGCTGCTATGTGAACAAAACTGAGCTAGCCTACTGGAGGATGAGAGACCATATGGATCAGAATCAAGTCAAACCATTTGTCCCAGCTAAGGCCTAAGACTTGCAAGAGCCAAGCCAAGATCAGTAAAGCTGGTCTAGAGCTGACCTGAGGTGACCACAAATTCATAATGAAATCTAGCCAAGACTAGAAAAAGTGCCCAGCAAACCCCAGGGTATATTTCTGACTTGTACTATCATAAGGAAAATAAATAAATTCTGTTTCCTGCCACTATACTTTGGGGTAGTTCATTATGTACTAATAGCTAATTGATATAGTAAAGAACAGAATGTAACTCTTTCTGGCCCAGTGTAGTGCATGATAATGACAGGAATTAGCATAGCATAAAACATCAGGTTTTTTGTGCTTGAAAATGAGTGGGATATTCTGACAGAAAATACAAAATGTAGCCAGCACAAAAATTCAACTTCAAACACTTCACATTTTTGTGTAGGACTAAAGCTGAAGGAAACAGTTATAGATCCAGGTATAGTACAGAGGAGAGAGGTAACCACAGTACGTAAAGAGAAAGGGCAACAAAAAACACATTCATAAGGAATCCTGTATCTATTCCTTAAAACCTTGAATTTAGGCACCCTAGAACAATGGTGCTTATAACCTGGTAGCCTCTAACCTCCTCCTCAGTGAATGTATTTGTGTGCATGGTGAGGAGTCTTAGACTCATGGTCCATCTCTGGCAGCTGTGGAGAGGAGTGGTGAGCATCTTGACACAGTATATACTTATAGAAAATCCATGCCAGATCTTTTAATAAATGCATGGGTAACCGTACAAATAATAATGGCTCCTGCCAAACAAAAAAGTGTCCTTCTATTAAATAGTCTTTAAGTAATTATTCTACCAAGGTCAAAAAGTTTTACTTCTTCTAACAGCAAGTTTAAAGCTGTGTAGGAGGACAAAATTGGTCAAATTTAAAAATGCTAATACTGACAGAAGGAAGGAAAGAAGGAAGGAAGGAAGGAAGGAATGAAGAGAAAGTCTTTAGATACAAGATGTAAAAATCTTTGGAGCAGCAAACTTTAATCAGTTATCGCTCACTAGAAAAAAACATGGGCTCTGGCAACAGATGGACCTGGACTTGAACTTTGAATCTGCCCATTACAAGCTACATGGCCTTGTCCATGTTGTTTAATTTCTCTTAGCCTATTTTCTCTTTTAGAAAATTGAAGTAATATTTTCCTCATAGGGTTATAGTGAAGATTAAATGAGATAACACATATTAAATAATTGACACAGTGTCTGGCACACAGCAAGTGCTCAATAAATTTACACTACCAGTTCCCAATGTTTAAGGCAAAACATAATCTCCACAAAGACTTTGCTTTGGCTATCATAGTGTTTAAATTGAAAGAATTTTTATCACGAGCTCAATCACACTCTTTGAGGCAATGAAAAGCATGACTGAGTTGTAGATAATAAGCAAAATGGAGAAAAAATGCCACTTTGTTTGATGCTGTTAGTCACAGTCCAGGTACTCTCCAATTTCTAAAGGATTTATGTTCCAAAATTTAATTTATGAGTCATTTTCTGGAAACAATTTTATAGATGGTGGTTAGATTCTCAAGCCACTTCAGAAGAGTATATTTGACCTACAATATGGTTGCCTAAAGGACTTTTAACTCAGTCTCAGGAGCAGAGTCTCATAAGGTAGAAGGGAAAGACAATAGTGAAGAAGGGGAGAAGGAGCATTATGAAGGAATAAAAACTCAAGAGCATTGTATGAATGAAAAATAACTGGTATTTATGATGCCTCTCTCAGGTTCTAGGCTTTGAAATGTGCAGAGCAGTTTTATTACTAACCTTTATAGCATCTCCTTAGCACGGGCATTTCCCTCATGCTACTAATAAACAGAAATAAACAACAATAACAACCTAAAAGCTCAGAGAGATTAATTATTCTAAAGTTACATAATAAGCAAATAATGGAAGGACATTTTGAATGCTGTAAAGTCAGTGACTAATCAAGAGGTGATCAAAAAACAAAATTTCAGCTAATAGACCTCAGAAGATGCTACCCTTACAAGAGGAAGATCCTTTCAAATTATTTGGTTAAGAACTACCTTACAAAAGCATATGTGCTTGCATGTGCTTAAGTATGTGTTTATGTGTGCATGTATATATGTATATATATATATATATATATGTGTGTGTGTAATGTGTCTATTTAAATATATATTTAAATGTATATTTGATTATAATTAAATCTAGGCAAATATCAGTTTCTTTCAAATAGTACAGGAAGTAGAAAATAAAAGCTACAGTTTTACTGTATTCTACAACCTACAGTTTTACTGTATTCTTTTAGTAAAATGTATATGGCTACTACATACCCTATTACATATACTTACACAAAGGAGAACATACAATGTGTACTTTGTATATCACTTAATAATACATCTTAAAGCTCTTTCTACATCATCACTAGATCTAACTTATTCCTTTTCACAGACATAGGGTATTCTGTTGAACACATTAACTTAATTTACTGGCAGTCCCAGTAAATTGAAGGGAGATTTTATGTTTTCCAGTTATTTCTATTATACAGTACATCCTGTTAAGAAAACTTAACTGTTGCAAGTATGTTGTTAGGGTAAATCCTGAGCTGTACAGATGATGGGTCAAAGGACTTGCGAATTAAAACTTTTGATTAATAGTACCAAATTTCCTTTCAGAAATGTTGTGCCAGTTTCTAGCTCCACTCATATTGTCTGAGGTGACTTCTTTCTTCACGTCTTCAGCAATGTTAAATATTATTGGATTTTTAAATATTTGCAAACTTGGGATAAAAACTGTGTCTTATTTTGATTGTCATTTCTTTAATTACATATGATGGTTATCATTTTTATGTTTTCTGGTCGTTTGTACTTATTTTTGTGAATCATTTTCATCTTTTTGCCCATTTTTAAATCAACTAATAGACATTAGTACTACTAGTACAGGCTGTTTGAAAATCAAGGCACTGGCTATTTTTAATGTTTCCAGCATATTTTTTAAGGAACACTTTTTACCAATAAGTCACTTCTTTGACTTCAATTTCATCTTTGTAATCACATTTCTGATTCTGATTTGACTTTCTCTTAAATTGGCTTGCAAGAGAATATGTTCTGGTTATGCTATTAGGAATTTTCTGGCATGTGTAAAATTGTATTTCCTTTCATTAAGTAATTAGTTGGCAATCTGGTTTCAAATATACTACTCAGGACTGTATGTTTGTGTGTTACATATTTGTTTTTGAATCTTTGTTAATTTGAGGATTGAGAGGCATCCAGTTTTGATGATCTAAGAATTTTTCAATCCTGTAAGACTAAGAGCACTCTATGGGGGCACTGTTAATGTCACATTCGTGCTACTCTGCAAGGTGCTTTGGTGTGTCTCATATGCCTAGCCAGAAAGCTGCTTCTGACAATTCTCCAACCCTGCCATTGCACCCTTCATTCTGATTTCTGTTAACCAGGAAAAATTCTGGCGAGATGGACTGTTAGGAGGCATAAGACAGCTATTAACATTTAAAGAGAAGATTAGATGCTTCACAGGGAGGATTCAAGGGATTTGGAGCACTGAACCTCTAAACTCTGTGACCCTCCTGAGATCCTTGTAAAGGTTCACATTTACTCATCTCAGTTCAAGATTGTTAATGAGTAACATTGGTTACATATTTTGTAGCTTCAAAACCATAGTCTGTCAAACAAACGATTAGTAAATAAATACATAATTCAAAGACCTTGACATGTTATTCAAGCTCATCCTTATGCAAACTCTGTTGTAGTTTAAATAATTTTATGCTGATTTCCCATTTAAATCATCTCAAATTATAAGGTAAATCATCCTAGTGCTATTTTTTTAAAATAAAAATTATCATCTAACAGGATTATTTACCTCTTTAGCACTGTAAATTAGATAACAGGACTAATTTTAGACAGAGGTATCATGCCATAAGAACATCCTGTCATCTTATAAATTGGTGAATTACTTTTAGGGAAAATGCCAATTTCCAAGAATCTATAATTTAAAAAATAATATTTATAAGTAGATTGTCTATGTCTTTTCCCATAACTTTGTACTGATTTTAGAGCACTGACTCTCTACTCCTCTATCATCGTCCTTTACTTGCTTCTCAGGTGAAAAGCAGACATTCTTCAACGATTTGGCAACATGAGAATACTCAGTGCCCATGTAATCTACATTAACTTGTGGTCTGTAAGTAAATGAGAATTGTTTTAAAAAGTGAAACATCCAAACTATGAGCTGTAGCTAATGACTTTCAGTTTTGAAATTTTGAGATTTATTATACACATACATGCCTATCTGCCTAGCCATATATATGGATCTACCTATAGATAAATGTTACAATAAATGGTTCATATATATATATATGAAGTATATCTATAAATTTATGTATGAATAGACTATATCTATGTATTAAAATATATTTATGAATTTATATATGAACTAAATTCTTAAATAAGAATATATGGACAAAAAATATATGAATAGCATAATATGTGTTACTCATTCAAAACATATATATTATTTGTAAAATGCTCAACATTTTCAATAGCTCCCTTTGTAGCAAAATGTGTTTGTGCTTACTTGAACAACCCCTTTAATACATTTGTGGACAAAAGAAAGCATCCTTGATTTTCAAGGGCAACTGCAATCTGGTTCCAATAACAAGGGTTTAGAAAATGTTCTTTTTTCCTTCAAACTCTTAAGAGAACAAAGATTCTCTAGCCACAGATCTTTAATAGCTTCTGTCTAGATTCAGGTAGATTGCATGATATAAAGTATAAACAGCAGATGTTAATTTGAATTTAAATGCAATTGAATTGTCCATCAAAAAGGAATATCGTTCCAATTTATAATTAGCCTCCAAATAAATGAAAACCTATTCCTGTCTAAAATGAAGCTTAGGTCTGTTTATAGAACAGTCATCAGATCATGTGCTTCCACTGCTTACAGATAGAACACGCTCTTCCCTAATGGGCTTTTAAATTCATGTAACTGTCAGCAAAGAAAGAAAAACTAATGGGCAGATAATACTACACAAGCTAAACTTCCCTCTTCCTCCAGCAGTCAGAAAGGTCTGACATGGTCTTTGTGCCCTTGTGCCATTTTCTGGAAAGAAATCAGACTCTGTTTTGAGAAAACTAGAAAATATAAATCTTCTGATGCAGTTTACCTTACTAACAATATGCATTAGATGTAATCAGTTTTCCTCAGCATGCAACTTATTCGTAGATGGTCATTTATTTGTATCTAGGTTACAGGTTACAGAGTTCAAAGAGAATTTTAACATGTCATCTTTTCTGTAACAATATTGTTCTGCCCATAAGTAAAATAACGGAACCAGACAAAAACAGATGCCAAATTCCCTCATTATGTGTATTATAAACACAAATGTCTTCAGAATCTATAAACAAAAACCTGAACATATCCAGGGAACTCAGTTAAATAATCATTCTGTATGCTGTTGGCAATATTCTATTACTTCCTGACCTTCAGTCATATTGTCCTGTGACCTTTTCCTCTTTTTCCATTAAATGTTTAAACCTCTCTTTGCTTGTAAAGCTTTCCAGACTCTGCTTTTCAACTTTGTCCTAATCCCCACTAATACCTCCTGCACTGCATCGCCTTTCCATTCTCTGTCAACAGGATGAATCCTTGACTCTATTTCACCTTAGAAATGCATTCATTTAAGTCAGACATTTAACACTTAAAACAGACTAATTTCTAAATAATGACCATCTATTTTTTTTAATTACATTCAAGGAATGAGAGAAAACGATCAGTCCCCATGACCAGGCATCAGCATAATATATTGCTTGACATCACATTGCTTATGATGCTTTTAACAGCTTTCTCCGTGGTAACACACATGGATGACATTCTGATCAATGACCTACTCTCGTAAGTGAACCCATATATGGGAGGAACCACGAGTATGCTACCATCTTTATTTCCCACCCAAGAAAGCATGACAGAAAATAAATTAGTAAGACTGACGTCATCATATCAGTAATCAAGAATGTGTAATTTCTTAAAATTAAGAGGGGAATAATTTGCAAATGTTGACATTTTATTAAGAGCAACAAATTACTCTCTACACACCTCCTAAATAATCACAAATCATCAGTGTGCTGTGTCTTTATGGTTATAGACCTCCTGCTATAGACTGTCACTTTTTCATATACCTCCTCTAAATGTTCTCATTCACTGAACAATACAGGCATACCACAAAAAGTCCTTTATTGATTTTGTAACTAGGTTTAAAAGTATATGAGATTGGTAAAATCCAATGTTATATGAGAGCTTTTTAACTTAAAAATTGGGGACAGCTAAGCATATAAGAACATTAGATGTACATAAAATTAAGCCTAGTCACTGTAGAGAGGAGAGAATCAAAAATACATTATGAACACTTGGAGTTGATAGAATAATCTACTCACTCTTCAGAAATCACTGGCACCAGATAAAATCTCAAAATGCCAATTAAAATCTGCAAAGCCGTTAACTAACATTCATGATACTTTATGCCTAGTTCAATGTGGTAGCCAGTAGCCACCTGTGGCTATCTAAAGTAAAATGAAAATAGACTAAAATGTATTAAAATTAAAGATTTAGTTATGCAGTCGACCTAGTCACATTTATAGCCCACAGTCTGAGATCAATGCTGTCTAACTGAACTTTAAGAAAAGGGAAATGTTCTGTATTTGTGTTATCCATATGTAGAGCCACCAGCACTGTGGCTACTGAGCATTTCAAATGAAACTAGTACAAATGAAGAACTGAAATTTTAATTTCAGTTAAAGTAGCCAGTGGCTACCATAGATATAAAACATTTCTTCACTTCAAAAAGTTCTATTGAACCAAGTGCTGTCCTAGAACCACTGCATTCTTTTTGCTGAGATGCCAAAAGAAAAGAAAGGAAGAATGTAAAGAATAGGGGTGGTGCTAGAGCAGAGAATTAATATTTTCTCATCACCTACTATCTGCCAAGAACTTTGTTATGTGCTTTCCACATGTCATTTCATTTAATCCTCAAGTTCCCAAATTGCTATTTACCTAACAGTAGAGACTCGGAAAAGATTTGAATCCACATGTATCTGATATCTCATACTCTTGCACTACTTACTCCTTGACATCATAATATAATCATGAATGGTAATCATATGGTCAATATAGATTTATCAGAGAAAGCAATTAGAGAATGAGGTGTCATGTCATTAAGACATGTAAAAAGAAAGGAAATGCTACTTATATATTGAGAAGCAAACAAACATAGGAGATGTATTATTTTAAGAGATGGTATAGATTTAAGGGTAAGTAGAATTTTATGGAAAATAAATGATTGATAGTTTATTTATTAAGAAAAGCCAGAAAGAGTGAACAGCCAAAACTAAAATTGTGTAATGGTGATCATCATAACAATAGCTATCATTTATTGAATCCTTACTGTGCTCAATATTTCATGCTCATAATCACCCACCCTCAGAAGTGCTGGTGAGGATGTCACTGTCAGAGATAAAATAGCAGTCTGGGAAGCAGAAAGGTCTAACTGATTAACCTCTTTCTTATCTTCCTAAGTGAAATTTCCCAAAGCTTTCTCCCAGGTATACACAACAAAGTGATGAAAGAACAGATAATGTCTAATATCAGACTGTGAAGAAAAACATTGCCATTGTTGAAAGTCCTCATTTAAATTTTAATTTGCCTGTTTCTTAATTATCCTTGTGAATGTCCTATTTTTTTTCCCTAAGCTTTGCATCTCATGTTCACAACCATCTGCAAGGCTGACATCAAAATTAGTTAGGTTGGTAGGCTCGGGTGAATAACTTAATTTTCATGCACCTTTTATGGCCCTGTCAGCTTACTGTTGATATCAGAAAGAATCTCAGTCCATCTTAGCCTTCTGAATATTATCTCATTTCTACTGGTTTTTATCATCAGTTATAGAGGCAGAACTGTTAATGAGAGTACATTTAAGGAAATTAATAAAGACTGCCTGAAGTATCCATTTCAGAATGGCTGGAAATAATTTCGAGGAAGCTAATTTTAAAATGATCAATAATAATAAACCATTAATTAAAGATAATGTACATGTTAACACCAAACCCAATCCTTGGCACATAAAAACTCGATCAACAATTGTTTCTTTTTCTCCCTTTCTTTGTCTTACTCAATTTGATTGCCAGATTATAATATAACTTGTGATAAGAAGTAAATTTGGCTAAATGTTTTCCTTTGATTTAAGGTCACTTTGGAAAAACAAGATTTCTATTTCAAACCTATAAATATGGTGTTAGGAGAGCAACTGCCAATTCCAAATTTTGAATATCTTATAATTACTGTTTATGCTAATGAATACTTAGGCTACATGTATTCCAATAGATTGTCAAATTAGGACACATGTCTAAAGACTATATATGTTTCTTAATAAAAAAAATATATTCTTGGAAATGTACTACTTTGTTTTATCGATGATCTAAAACAAAGAAAAAAATATATACTCTTATTTTGTATAAAAGACAACTTTAGAAATTGTCCCCATTGACTGACTGACGTAACAGATTTTATGATAGAATATTTTATAGCCATTAAAGAGAATGAAGTAAATCCATAAGTTATTGGAATGGAAAAAGATTAAAGATATGTAGTTATGAGAAAACAGCAAGATATACAAATGTATGCATGCTATGATTTTTTAAGCAATCTGAAAATCTATTATTGTCAAATTTATAGACAAGAAATATAGAGAGTAATGAATGGACATTGGTAGATTATTATTATCATCATCATTATCACTAGGCATCAGACACAAAATACTCTTAATATTAGTTACCTCTATGGAGGGTGCGGTCATGAAACATTTCTATTCTATTTTATACTTACATACTATTTAAGTTTTCTAATATTGTATACATATTACTTTATAAAAATATCGTTATATGGGCATTGACATAATCCACTTGTTTTCCCAGTAATCTCCATTAAAAAAAATAATGCATGTTATTTTTAAATGATCTTTTATGTTATTGATGAAAGGTTTAATTGGGCCATCATTTTCTCTGCCAAATTTACATTGCCAAATGGCTAGATTTTTAAAGGGCCACCTTCTAAAATTAAATAGAGCAATCCTGGCTTGGGCACATAAAAACTTTCTCAAAGAAATAATGGGTCATGTCAAAGAAATAACTTTGTCAAAGAAAAAGAAATCATGGCTTGCTTTTTTAACGAAAAGGAGGTAATCTCCATTTACTTGTGACAATTTTCAGAAACTCCACCTTCTTTTTCATGTTCTGCTGGCTTCAAATCAAAACATAAATATGAAAAGAAAAAGAAAAAATTATGACTTGGGTTCCACTAAAGTCTGGATATAGTAAAAGCTAGTGAAATTTCCCTTTATTTTAAGAACATTTATAGAATTTAAAAAGCTAATTATGTTTAAAAAATATTAAAGTTTGATAAATAAAGAGTAAGTCATACGAAAAAAAAGATCTAGAACCTTTGAGAAACAGGACTCTTATCACAAGATCTGCTAACTTTCTTTACCCCATATACCCTTTTTTAAAAACAGAGATTATAGTATTTTTTTTTTTCATTCATGACAAAAACCCAATATTCACACTGGAACAAGAAATGCCAGCCATTCTACTTTAACGGCTTGACAGGCCCATGGCAATTACTTTTTTGGCTCAATGAATCACACATGAGTAACAATTTCAATCTTTTCTCTTTTTTTAATCTAAAATGACTAAGTCAGCATTGACAGGCTTTTAGAAAGTAGTGTCAGGAAGATAACCCCTGTATCTGTTTGGCACATGAGCATCAATGTGGACCAGCACAACAGACTTGGACAGGTGATAGGGACTAAGAAATGATCCAGGCTTAAGATTCCTTCCTCATATACTACATGATTATGCATTATTAAATGAAATATTCAGAAAAGTTAAAATTTCTTGAGATCTCTGAACTGAAAGAACAGAATGTCTTATAGTTTAGTGGTGGATAAATATACAAAGGTTTTTAATTTGCCATTTTTTATGAATGTGTCTTTGGGTAAGTTATTTTTTCTCATAGAACTTCAGATAAAAACTTATTTATTATGTAGTTAACACTTGTTTAGAAAGCCAAAACTGATAAATACTCTTCCAACATTTGCAAAAGTGTACTTTATGAAATGCTAATCCTGTGAGAAATTTCTTGAAAGTTAAGATTCTGTGATCAAAATATTTTGGAAGCATTCTGTACTATATTCTCTTATTGGTAGTCACAGTGTACATTCACATATTACAGATTTGAGTAGTCAAAAATTGAACCAGTTTAAATTTGTTTTACATATTATTTCTTAATCTTTTTTATCATGGGAATACTTTATTCATTTGCTTATTAATATTTCATTAAATTAATATTCTATATAAAGAATACTTTGGGAAACACTAGATAATTCTACCTGTTGGTAACAATGAAATGACCTTGGGCCCAGCCACCACAGAATACAGTATCTCAAAGAAAGAGAAAGAGGGTTTAAAAAAAGAAGGACCCAGAAATTCACACACTAAGTCTGTGGTCCCATAAGCATACTGAAATTGGACCAATCGGACTCCTTATTAGTGGAAATCTTTGCCTTATTGTGACTCAAATTTGGACAAGAGGCAGAGTAAGATAAATCACTGAGGGGGGGGGGATGCTATTTAGTTATCCCAAGAGATCAACCCAAGCTAGTTAATAAACAAAACTAAGAAGCCCAGAGACGACATGCCCAAGATCACTCTGGTAGTTAGGAGCAGACCTAGAATGATAACCCAATCTTCTGAATCTGATGCCAGGGTATTCCTGGCAGCCCACACCAATCTCTGCCCAGTGATGAGCAGAAAGAGTATTGATTGACTCATATAATTAAACATTAATGTTACTTTTGAGCCCACTTAAGGCCATGATGAGAAATGGACAATTGAAGACATTTAAAAATTGTTTGATGATACTTCCATGCCCTATAATTTTTAGTGTTTCTAAGATTTTTGAACTGAAAAAAAAAAGGAAAGCAACAGAATGTATAGCAATATAGTATAGCTGTGAATGTAGTGGCTGGTTATCACCCATCTTCTTAGCACAGGAAACACCAAACAGCCTATAATCCTATAAAGAACCACAAGTTAGAAATCACCCAGTCTATTATATGATGAATTTAAAGGGTCTCATATACTAGCAGTTTGCTTTATTTATTCTGGGGGTTTAAATAGAGGAGAAGTTCTACCCCAATCTATATTATTTAAGACTCTAAGCATATATTTCTTTATGTTAACATTAGTAATAATAATAAAAGGAAGAAGAGGAACTAATAGTAGTAGTAATATTTATTGGGTATTTTCTATATCTCTAGCAATGTTTGAAGTGCTTTAAATATGCTAACTTATTAGTCACTGAGGTAGGTAATATTGTTTTTCTCATTTTACAAAATGTGGAAACTAATGACCAGCCATATTTTAAAACTTGTTCAAAATTTCATTGCCCTAAGTGGCAGAGGCAGAATATAAAATTTACCCAGGCAGTCTGACTCAACAGGTAATAGACTTCAACCATTATGTATATTGCCTCCATGTGTGTCTACCCACGATTATTTACCTTATCTATTTCCACAAGCACTCCCTCTTGTCCATTACTGATTCCTTCATTGTTTATTTCCAAATTGGATGAACTATCTAAATCACTGAGAGAGCATCTTTAAAATAGACATCCTAGTCCTCTCCTTAAGATACTCCGATCCATACTAAATTAAGTAGTTTCAAAAAGCACAGCCTATTAATCTGGAGGTACAGGTGTGAAGACCTATGACTGGAGCCATTGCTTTAGAGCCCTTCTCTCTTAAACAGTTGCCTTATTAAGCAAAGACACTGTCTGGGTTCACAGAAGCTTGAGAAGAGGAAGGACACATAGAACAGTCAGACAGATTATCTATTCAGCACCTTCTCCCCAAAATTCTTCACATCCCCTTCTCACCCTAAGAAATCTTTGAGGACAAAGACAAAGCATTACTTAGACTTCTACCTTCCATAATGGTTAGATTAGTACCTGATTCCCAGTAGGTACTCAGTTAATAATTACTGTCTAGGTTTCTGGGTGAATATTATTGAAAAAGGGCAATAAAATAATGGTTTTCAAAAGAGATGGAGTTTTCTGACTGATAATTGCCTGTTGCTCTGATTTTAAAAGAAAAAAATATCATGATTTTTCCCACAACATTATAAATGGGAGACACAGCAGGAGGGCTTTTCCACCATATTGACCCAAAGAAAGGAATAAGAAGGGCAAGAACAAATGGAAGCAAGAACAAAGGAAAGAAAAGAAGGAAGCCATGTTTAAATGATGCCTGGTTGGACAAACTACCTATCAGTGTAGAAACTGAATATAGTCATCCATGTTCATTTTAACACATTCATTAAATCGAGTGTATTTTTCAAGGCTGGCTCCATAGGACTCTTAAATGAATTTACCCACTCATCCTCCCTTCTACTACATTCTAATTGGCCCAATACATGTTAATGGGCAAATAGTTCTCAGCAACCATTTATCTTTTTTTTGAAGTTTTTTCCGAGATACTCCTTTAAGAAGAGCAGTAGGTTTTCCCTTGAAGCTATATTTTCTTATTTTTTTTTTCCTGTATTTTAAAGAGGCTTATTTGCTGTTTGTTTCTGAAGCAAACCAGGAACACTAATTTGTTCTTTGTGGATTTTTGGAAGCTACCCCAGTGGGAGCAGCTTGCTGTGACCAGGGTTTACCCCTGTGGATGGCAAAAAAGGGGGCTGCTGGAAGGATGCTGAGACAGACAGGAATCTATAGCTGGGTGAACACATTAATGCTGTAGAACTCACAAGCAGAACTTCTAACTTTGAGGAGATGTGACGAATGAGTACACATAGACAAGACTACCCAGAGCTGTGCATTTACCTCTGTGCAATTATACACAAAGAAGCAATTTCTAGTTGAGATGAAAAGATCTATTTTCCTTACACATGAGAATATTGTGCAGATGTGACACGCCGCAGGTGGAGAAAAATCTTCAGATAAGGAAGCTGACAGCTTAGTTCACGGTGATGGAGAAAGCATTCTGGGTGAGGCATGGGTGGAAAAGTTTCTTAGCTCATTCAGAACATATATATTAATCCTGGCTCTACCACTAATTAGCATTATATCCCTGTCCAAATCACTTCATCTCCCAGGCTTTCAGAGTTCACCCAGTTGTAAAATCAATAGATCCAATCTGTTGGCCAATAGTTCCTTCCATTATAATGTGCTGCCTCCAGATTAACAAAGATATAGATACACATTGGTCTTTGATTTTCTACCTAATTGACTTTCAGAGAAAACAAACAAACTGCAATAAAATGAATGTAAATTAGGAATTTATTTTTTAAAGAAAGCTTCAAAGTGTATGGCCGGAGATCAATATAATGCACATTGAACCCAGTTACCCATGTATTCCAAAATGTCAGTATAGAGATGTTGAGAGCAACTGACAATGAGTATCAGGCCCTGTAAAAATACTGAACTATCAGAAAAAAAGGCACAATTATGTCTACAGTACCTATTTATAACAAAAGAAAATAGGTTACTTTTAGAAGTATGGAATGGTAATAAATGTCCTTAAAATACAAAATCACTTATTTTATTATTATTACATTACCCATTTTATTTATTCATATTACCTATACACACATATTGTATTTATACTACTATAATAATCACAAAGATAGTGTTTTATATTCACTATTTTCACTTATATTGTCTCATAAACATAACTTGATGATTCTACATAATTATCATTTTAGTGGCTTCATAATATTAGACTGTATTGCTGGACTATAACCTATAAAATCATTATTTTTCTCGACATTTAATTTGTCTCAGACTTTTAATTAATTATTAATTATTATTGATTGCAATATTTATTTTAGCTTCTTTTGTTTCTGTTCAAATGTTTTCATAAGAGAAGAATTTCTAAGGTAATATATATGAATATATTTGTAATTTATGCTACAAATGTTAATGTTATTTTCTAAAGAGATTATTGACTGATAATGGCACCAACAAGGAATGTACATATCAATTTTACCAAAACTTCACCATCTTTGATGGTGATCATTTTTATGACATAATTTTTATGCATTTCAGAACTAGCAGAATAAAAATGATGTGTCTGACAAAAATCATCAATAAATACTTTTTGACCCTGTTCATAAAAACTCTGAATTTAACTTGGAGATTCATTTACTCATGTATTCATCCAACTCATTCATTCATTCATTCAAAAATCTTTCATTTGGCACAACTACATAATGGAAATACATTAGGACATGGTTATACAAGGGTATACCTTCCCTTGATGGTTTAGTCTCTCAAAGAAAGAAATCTATATGAGCACATATGTGGCCATTGCCTTAATCACAGCATGTTTCAGGATGTATAATAAGAACACAGTGGAAAAGACAAAAAAATAGCTTATTATTTTTCCTTAATAGCAAACTTTCAGCAAAATATACTAGATCTTTACTATTATCAGAACTGTTTTTTTTTCAATCTATGCATAAATGAGCAAACTATTTCTAAAAGTGAGATCCACATTTTCAGAGGCAGAAAGTTTTCCAAAGAAATTGATAAGAACCGTAATCAGATCAATGTTAATCTTGATGTTCTCCAACTTCCCCTTATTTCTCTTCTTTCACCTTCTTACTACAGTGTAAATACATAGTAAATACTTAGGAAATTGTGATTTTTTTTTATGACCTCTTTGTCCATCCTCAAGCTTGTATGTTACCTTCTTTGAGTTCACAACCCTTCACCTGAAAAAAATTCCCTTTAGGCCCATACTTTAACAAATTTAACTATTTCCAACAGTAATCCTTCCTCAAAACCACAAAAAAATATCATTAATTGAGTGCTTATGTGCCATGCACTATAATAGATGTTTACATATATTATTGAACTTAACTCTTACATAGTTTGCTTTATACTCCATTTAGTATAGAAGTTATAAAATATGACCATGGTCACAGAGCTGATAGGTGAGAGAGTTGGGATTTCCATTCTAGATGATCTCTAAACTCCCCTTTGATTTTTTATTGTATTATTGTTGTGTTCCAACTTTGGAGAATGGCTCAATAGCTATGTCCAGTCTCCCTATAGGAGTGTTACATCCAAGTGAAATCTACTGATGGCATTCAGGAAAACCAAAAGATAAACAAACAAACAAAACAAAACAAACAAAACAACAGATAAATATGTTATGTAGACATTCTCGTGGTCAAATATGCCAGTTCAATCCATACCTTAACTAAGTGACTTAGAATGGTCATTATTAAATGGTCACTAATTCCACAGTGATTAACTTAATTGGCTGTTATTGTGAAGATATGACTTTGATCTTACTGTAAACAATAACCTCTGGCCCCATATTTTACTCAGCTCATTAATGACCCTCACACATACAAACTGTTTTCTGAGAGTATATTTTTATACCCCACAGTGGAGAAGTACTAAGTCTCCATGTACACTACATCTGGAAGATGTAGTGCCACAGTGGGTTAAATTTTGCACTGAATTAGACCTTACTTCTCATGAAAATCTTAAGATGATCATTTCTGAACCACAGCCAAAATTAAATAGCACTGACAAATGAATTGAAAGTTCCTCACAAATCACCTTGAAATACCACTTTTAGTACTAGAAACTGAATTTTATAATAATTTGACCCTTACTTCTCTGAGGTCTCATCAAGTTCCAATGGTCCTTTGGCTAGTACTGTGCTATTCTCTTAAGTGAAAAAGAGCATTAATTGTTCTTAATGACTTACAGCTACTACTGGATTCTGTATTACCAAATCCTTTTGTAGTATTTACTCCACAAATATTTTCTTTTCAAAATAATTACATTTTGTGCAAAAATAGTGATACAAGACTCTAACAATACCTTCATTACCAAATTAAAGAAGCAAACAGAAATATGTAGATTCTCATAATATCCGTAGAACAATAAAATTCATTAAATAACTTTTAAAATGTAGAAGGGACTTTACTTTTAGTAGTGAAAGGTGTCAACAACTTAATATGTTCAAACAGGGAGATCCAGAAGATGATGTTCAAGATACAAGGGTCCAGATTCCTTTTGAAAATGATTTTTTTTTAAATATTCAGGTATCTAATTACATAAGCCTTTCTCACTCTTTGTTTTCATTGAAATGAGATGGCCAGTCTTATTGTGGGGGAAATGTATCTGAGATGCATTTTTTATACCGTGGTGGATAGAATCTACCTCTTAGAAACTCTTTGGTTACAGAATTTCCTACAGTTTAGTCAAATTTCTTTCTCTTAGAAGTGTAATGCTATCAAAAGTTCTTCCATCCTCCAAACCACCTACTCCAAAGTTCTACTGAGCCCAAATAATTTCTATATTATTAAAACAGTCCTCTGGTATAAATCTTAATGGAATAATCAAAAATAAAAGATCAAAATCAAAGTCACAGGAAAGATTCTTAATGTGTCTTTTAAATGTATTCATTTTAATTTTTTTTCTCTGGCTTGAAACATTATCACTTTCTTAAATAAATTAGTGCCTATGAATTTTGTAAATAAGCTTGGTTACAACAAGCCCTTTTAGACATATGGTAGAGATTTCTCTAATGCATGCTATTCATCCTTAATGGTTTTATTTTGAAATTCTCTTTGTAGAGTGCAGTGTTAGTTCATTTTATTTCATGAAACACTTGTGTAAGTATTGTTCTCTACAAACAAAGCAGCCTAATGTAGAAATAAGTTATTTAGGAGTAAATTAAAAGGACTGAACATTCAAAAATGCAAATCACACAAGCTTACTACTAGACAGAAGAATAAGACAAGGCAAAGATAGTTTCTGGTAGTCCTACAAAGCCGGAAACTACTTTGAGGACAGCTCACATATTGACTCCTTATAGCCTCCCTCCCTGCTCCCTCTCCGCTTAAGGATACTCAGAGAAACCACACAGCTCTGGTGAAAGAAGAAATCATTAAGTCATCATATTCTGTAATCTTTTAAAAAATGATTTTGTTAGGCATAAAAACCAGATAACAGGGTAGCATTTTAAGTTAACTTAAGAAAACATCATATACTTATAAAAGAAAAAGTTAAAAAAAAAACTGCCCTACATTTTTAACTCAGCCTCAAAATGCCAGCACACATGAAATAGCAAATTTATATGTGCAATTTTATTCTAATACCAGGTTGAAAGTTTTAATGACTTTACTCCAGAAATTTTGGTTGGTTAGAGTAGTACATAATTAATTTTTTCTTTATTTGAACCATTTACCAAAATAAAATAGTAACATTGACTGAGATACCTAGGTTTATAAATTAAAAGTAATACTTTGAGTTTACCCCAGACATATTTTATGTTTTTTTAAATGTTTGTTTCCAATAAATACCTGAATTTTATAAAACACGATAATCCCAGTAAGGATTGGCAACTCAACCGCAAACAAGCACCACTTAAATTTTCTTGGTTGGTTTGTCATACTTTGTTTTCCAGTCCTTTACAGTCTTAATCATTTTTCATAAAATTTTCCCCACAACCCAATAAATAAGTACACTAAATATTCATCCAATGAGGAAATGGAGGAGCTGGATTAACAGCGCAGGTCCCCCTGCTCACTCAGTGGCTCTTCTCTGTGGCAGTTTAAGTACATAGATAATTTAGTCTGCACTCCTCCCTTGAGGAATCCTGCTTCCAGGTTTCCCGAATATTTTGCTTTGCTTCAGGAGTCAGCAGAACATGGTGATGAAACTGGTCTGAGGTTGCCCTCAGTTCCACCCTCGAAAAGCTAAAAGTTGGAAGCGTTAATTGACCTCTCAAAGACTCAGTTTTCTCATCTGTCAAATAGTGTCAATTAAATAAATGTTCATAATTACAACTAATAAAATAATCTATATAACTAACCTAGCACAGTGCAAGGTGCACAGTACGAATTTAGTAAATGTCAACTATTTTTATTATTAGACATCTCAAGTCACATACACATACACACAAAATATTTTATAATCTCATACTTCGCTTTTGAAGAGGCATGAGAGATGAGAAATCTATTTTAGTTTAGAAAGTTTTTATGTACAAGAAATATTTGAGGTAAAAATTGTTTTATCGGGGTGGAGCTGAACATAGGATGGGGAAAATACATTTTTAGCTCTTTTTCAGTTATATTTTCATATTGAGACTACATCATTTCCTTGAAGGAACTGCTAAAATATCTCCTACACACAGACCCATGAACATACCTGCTTAGATATTTAAATGTTCATTCTCCTCAAAAAATTAATAATAGAACTCAGCAATACCACTTCTGGGTATTTATCTGAAGAAATCCAAAACACTGTGCAACCCTATGTTCACTGCAGCATTATTTATAATAACCAAGGTATGGAAGCAATCTAAGTGTCCATCAATGGACAACTAGATAAAAAAGATATGGTACATGCTCAGCCTTTCCTATCTCTTCTTCTTCGTCCTGCCTTGACAAGATAATTCTTGTCAAGACCATGAGTTTATGGCAGTAAATGGAAGGAGCTCCAACCTATGCCAGTGAACTTCAGATGCTCTCAGGTCCCTAAGATAGAGCAAAGGACTACTCTATTCCCTCTGTCCATGACCTGGAGTAATATTTAAAATATTTAACAATGGGTATGACATGGCATTAGCCAATCAGAATAGATGCCACTTGAATAAAAATTTTCAGAATAGACACTGACTGTAAATAAATGATGTAAGCATGACATTGCAGACCTACTAAATATAAGCCTTGTGGATAACTACTGAAATTTGACTATCCCCATTAGTCTTCCGGAAGAGTGTGCTGGTATCCCTCATCGGTGTCCACAGGCACAGCCATTTCTCCTAATTCTTAATATTCTATTCATGGCATGTAGCTTCTTCATTCAGACCTCTGATCTCCACTGGTCTACTGGCTACCCCATAATCTCTACGTTCCTTCATTGGGACGTAACTTCTGGATCCGCCTCTTTGGAGGCTGATCAGACTCTCACCCACTGCTTTAGTCTTGCTCATGTCATATTGGGAGTCCTCCTAAAATCTCACAATTTTCTCCTAAAATCCTAAAATCTTGGAAGCATGTCACTGGCATTACTACTTATTCCACTCTTTTTCTGGTCTTGAACTCAAATAAGTAAGGTCAGGATCTTAACCCACCTCCTGGTTCTCTAATTCCATAACCTTTTTTTCCTGCCACAATTCCTTAAGGCCAAAGCAGTTGGCTTTCATTTCCTCAGTCTCATCTTTACTTGGCTCTACCCCCTGGAATGCACTAAAACTCTCTGATCTATTCCACCAGACTTGGTTCTTGATTTGCAGAGACGTAATGAATTTAGAAAATCCTTTTTTTCTTCAACAATACCTTACTTTCAATAACACTATTGTCCTTAAGTAAAGAAGTCAAGTTGAGCTTTGAAATGCAAAGTTGATCAGTAGGCTCTCTGTTTTGTCCTTTTCTGGGGCAAAAAGCCTCTTGGCTTTGCAAGGAAATTATTTAAATATATTCTAAAATTGTTCTTTAAAAATATGAATTAACTATTTAAAAAACAGTAATCTATTTTGAAAAATTAGAAAAACAGGAAATATACATAATAATACTTAGAACACTGTATAGTGCTTATATATTAAGCAGTACATTAATTGAAGGTAACATGGACATACAGATCTCTTCCATAAAGAATAAAATCAAGACATTTTTTATTAATTGCCCAAAGCAATCAAAGAAATAGAAAATAATAGGCTGGAAAAAACACATCAGTGAGTATGGATCATCAAACAGGATTTTAGGGTATGCTGGGATTCTTTCTCTACTAATTTTCTTGTTACTAGAGTTAAATTAGAGGCAATTAATAAACC
The DNA here is from genome assembly GCA_030015415.1 of Cynopterus sphinx. NCBI lineage: Eukaryota > Metazoa > Chordata > Mammalia > Chiroptera > Pteropodidae > Cynopterus > Cynopterus sphinx. Next base: position 91,141,809 of record CM057384.1, on the reverse strand, counting down.
GTTGTGAACCTATCTCAATTAATTTCCCATCTCTATCCCTTATTTTCAATTCCTAGCCTAGGTCATCATCGCTAAAAGACACTATTGCAAGTTCAACCTCTGAGATAAATTTAACAAAGCAAAGCAAGATAGGGTAGCATTCTGTATAACATCTGTAATCTAATCCAAAAATAGAATTTGACGGGCCCAATCTGATTGTTCTTTTGGTTTTCTACTCTATATCAGGAATTTAAAGATACTACCTTTACTGCCTGCTAAAAGTGTCAACATATGGAGACCAGTGAAGTTTGGTTTGCTAAACATCTAGAAGGTAATCTATCATACAGAACATGACTTACAATCATTATGCGAGAATATTCTGTGATGAGAGTAAAATCTCACAGTTTTGAAGGAAGAACAATTGTTCTCAAAAGTACCAATGTGGTATTAAAGAATTCACTGAAGAAGCTACAAATCACTGCCTATAAGCAACCACCTGAGGTATGTAAATTCAAACTAGGAAAGGTAGTTTCAGATTTCCCATTTAGTTGTATAGACAAAAGTTTTCTGAATCCATAGTGATATAGTTTTCATGACAGAGCTAAGACTTAATTAGTATATCCTATTCATGACAATTTTCCAGCATTTAAAACCTGGCATTTTTCCCAGTTACTAAAAATTCTAATGAAAAGCGGCCACACAAACCCAACCCGACAAACTTCAGATCTTTTGTTGGTTGTCTTCTATAATCGCTATTACATGTATATTTAGAATAAAGGAATGCTGTACCCTTGTGTCGGATGCTCATTCTAACATGTTTCACATTGTCTTGAATAGTGTGTGCAACTTTGGAAATTTCCAATCATCTTACTTTTAAATACTTCAGCTTACAATATAAAAGGGCTTATGACTTATTTAAATAAAGACATTATACATAGCTCTGCTTTCACTCTTTCAAAATATTCAGTCAATTAGCATAAGCTACCTTGCAGAGGATTTGCTTTAAGTCAGATGGAAAAGAATATTATCTCAGAATCAAAGAAGGTAAAAAAGAATATGGAAAGCATAGCAAACCGAACATCCGAGAAAATATTTAGATTGTTTGATTTACCCATATTTTAGGAATGGTGGTGATGGTCTTTTTACCCCCCTTTAAAACATTTTGCCAAAGACTGCATTCTGGGCACATTTAAAAGGCCTCCAGGATGTCCCTGAAGGAATATAATGTCCAAAATGTTGCAGCCCTTTCTTTCAGAGAGAAGCTCTGTAAGTCTCTATGCGGCCTCCAAAATACTGCAGACTCAATTACCCTCGGGGTGCAGTGAGTGGGCAGCACCATTAATCATTCCCAAGTTACTAAATGCTCTGAAAACAGTTCAGAGTCCCTCAGCTTTAAGGATGTCCAAGAACTGAGCCAGTCTTTGAGAGCTGGGCCATGCTGCCACCTGGAGGTCAGCAGAAAATAAGTTTCTCTGATGCCAGTCTCTTCTCTCCAGTTCTAGAGGAACTAAAAGGTGGGCTGTGCTAATTATCCCCTCCTTCTTGGACATTTAACCCTTTTCTTCCTCCATCCAAAAATGCTGGGACTTTACCCTTCGTTGTTCAGTTGCTTGTGGAGCAACTGAAGCCAACAGTAGCAGGTAAAGGCGACCAGTGCAACTGTCCTTGCCTTCCATGTTTTCCTCATCTGTACCCTCATACACCTTGGAGCCCTATGTTTGAGTGTACCATTATTCTTGTTCACCCATCCAGTTGGTCAACATTAGGGGTCTCATGTTCTGTTTCAGAGACAGGACATCGTTTCCACCTTCAAAATGCTCCAACTCTAGGTGGAGAGAGAGAGAAGAAAATAGAGGGTCGTGGCCCAGTTGTGATGAGTGTTCACATTGAGTGAGCATCAGATGTTGTGCGACCCAGAGAAGGGATACTTAAATTTGACAGGGGTAAAAGGATGTTAGGAAGGGAGGGACTTTTAAGAATCATCATGAACGAACAATGGTGTACTTCTGCAATCTGTTGAGCCTGTGGTCCAGTCATAGCTACAAATACATATCATGTAACTTTTATACTTTTCATTTTTTTCACTCAAAAAATGTTTAGTAATAATACTAAATGTTATCAGAAAGGATACAAATTATATGTGTCAAAGACCTGGGATAGTGTAATAGTGCAACACCAGAGGGTCGTTTTTGTTTTAATTATATAATTAACTCCTCTTGCTGAGCAAGCTAGATTTATCTGGGCAGAGAAAAAAGGCAATGAAGGGACAATACACACCAAGTCAGATGAGTGAGAAAACACTGTGATCAGGGATCTTCAAGCAGCATGTTATCATTGGAAACATTTCTGTTTCACTCTTTTCATATTTCTGTAGGTCTATCTCCCCGTCTTTATCTTGCTCTTTGCTTTTGGTTTTTTTTCCTCTCTACTGCCCCCACTCAGCAGTCAAAGAAAAAGAATTCCGTTTCCAGAATATTAAACAAGTCTCTAAAATTTCAGCCTGTTTGTGATAAGAACGCTTATTTGGAGGAGAAATAGACACCTGGAAAAAATTCTGTTTTTCTTAAATTTCCTTTAGTCAACTCAGTAGAGAACTTGGTGGATCCTGACATTCTGATAAAATACTAGCTCTAGTTTTTCCCTGTAGAATGCACTGGTGAGTTTGAGTGAGCTGTAGTGACACCTCCTGGCAAGAAAAAGGGATACAAAACTTCCATGCCTTTACAATTTTATGATCAAAAGCAATATACATAAAAACATCTTTCCCAGAAGTGTTTTTTTATAAAAAAAAAAAATTTGAAGAGATACAAACTCACATATACACATATTCTAGTTTGACTGACTTCATTTTTAAAAACAGCTGAATCAAAAAATGAAAACTTTTTATTTTCATGGCATCAAATAACTAATTTGACTTTTAAAAAAATCTTTAACCCACTTTTTTGGCATTGTGACCAAGAGTCTTATTCAACATTTCTTAAATCCAGAAGTAAAATGCTATTGAAGTTACTTTATGCAGTATTTCTAAAATGGTCCTTTGTGAACTGATGGTCTGATATTTCTTCTTGGATGCCTGAACTATCCACACTCCAATACCTCATCCCAAACCCACCCTATACCCCCAAAACTACAGTTTCCACTTAGGTTCATCCTGGCCTGAAGCATGTTCAGGTCCAGAGTTTGCCAATCTACCTAACACTCTCCTCTCTACTCTCAAATTTTTTACCTCTTTCAAAATGTGCTTGTGTTCCAACAAGTGTTTTTAAAGTCCTATGTACCGGAGCTAACACATAACAAGTGTTAATAACTTAACCTTCTATATCTCCATAGTAACATATAGACCTTGAAAATATGTTAGCTTTTTTAGAAATGCAATTTCATGATTATAATATTTAAAATCTCAACCATCCATCGATCTAATATCTATTCAGTTGCCTAGTTGCCAGACTCTCTGATAATATTGAGGGAAATACATGTAACCATAACAGACATTATCCTTGTTTTACAGAATTTAAATTCTAGTGGTCAAGTAGAGGGGGAAAGGTTAACAAATAAACAATACGTACACATAGTAACAAGGTCTATTAAGGAAACAATAAGGCGTGGAGAGTGTAGAAAAAGTAGGAAATGTCCTTTAGATAAGTAGAAGTCAGGGAAGGGCTGTTAGAGGAGGCAGCAGAAGCTGAAACCCGAAGGACAAGAAGCATCTATGAGGAGGGTCATATAAGAGTTTTCCAGGCAGAGGGAACAGCAGATGCAAAGGCCCTGTGACAGGATGGACTTGGTGTATTCATGGAAATAGCGAGGAAGCAGAAAGTGGTAAAAGTTGAAGTGGATGCACATGATCATAAGGATTTAATTAGAAGTGCATTGGGAAGAACTTGGATAATTTTTAAAAAGGAAAGGTATAATCTAATTTTGTTTTTGATAAATAGCTTATACGTAATAGTACTTACTTTATGCCAGTCGTGCATTTAATCCTCATAGCAAATTTATATAAGATGGGTATTAATAGCCTCAATTTTATTGATGAGAGAAGAGAAGAGAAGTCAAGTAACTTGGCTTCAGTCTCACAGCTAGTTAGTGGCAGTGCTGGGATTAATACTCAGGCAGCCCATCCATGGGTTCCATGCTTCAGACACTACGCAATACTACCTCTCAAATTATCATTTCTGCAAGGGAAGAACCTGCTGGAAGTTACGGCAATGATCCAGGCTAGAAGTTATGCTGTCTTACTCCAGAAGAAAAGCAACGAAAATAGTGAAAATTAAATAGATTTATGACGTATTTTAACAGTAAATTCTATGAGTTTGATGGCTTGGATGTGGCAGGCAAGGGGAATGCTTGGCAGGGACAAACATTTCAATGGCAGTTGACTCACACTACAGAGATGGCTTTCTCTATTTTATATTTTCAAAAGACATTTTCTATGTCACCAGACTCTTCCCATCAAAAATTTTTCTCTGTCAAGCTGAGTATAATTTCAATGTATTTGCTATACAGAAAATTTTCATCTCACTGTCCAATGATACAACTTTTCAACATGGTTCACTTATTTTTCTGGTCTTTTCTACATACATGTACCAAGCTGTATCATGTACTATGTTTGGGTTTTTTTTTTCTTTTTACATTATATCACTTTATTTATATTATTTTTACCTTGTCAATAACTACTTTTTGGAAAAAATAGTTTTAAATGATGCTTACTGTAATTTATTTTTTTCCTATCTTTGGACAGGTCTGTTGTTTCTAATTTTTCATTATTCTAAGTAATATACTTTACGTAAATCTTTGACAGCAACCCTCATTATTTCCCAGCCCTAATCAACTAAACATGGAAGTTCAAAGTCTAAAGGAATAGTTTTATTCACTGATAAATTGTATCCACATATTTCTACATTACATTTAACTAAAATGTAACAGTTGAAATATCAGTTAGTGGATAAATGTGGCAGTGGGTGTCTGAGGAATTCTTTTTCTGATTGCTTCACTTATATCAGTAAACAGAAAGCAAGGCCTTCATCTGAGAATGAGTATAGACAGAGGTACTGAGTGTTTAAGGAGAGGAGGAAGTATATAGTCTTCCAGGGGATTGAAAGGAGAAAGCTAGTACAGTAAGATTACCTGATAACTTCGAGAACCCATTTAAGATTAAAAAATGTGAAGTAATACCACAGCTGTGTACTTTTCCTTAGGTGTGTTCAGCTAGTGTTCAGGAACAGAGTATAAGAGAATTGGGTGTGATCAGGGTTAAATTTCTTGTACACTCTGAGAAAAAAGATACCTACCAAGAAGGGCTCCTGGAGTAACTGGGCTCAAATTTAAAAGCAGAGGCCTAGTAACCATTTCTAACTAGGGGCCTCTTATGCAATCGACCACTTCAGGGAAAACCCTGCACTAAACTGCCTACTCTGTGCTCCTGCCATCTGAGCCAGCCTTTATTAAAAGAGCTCTTGGAATTGTATTTCAACCAATAGGACTAAGACTTACCCTGTTCAATTATAGCTGTGCAGCCATATCTCCATTAGCATCTTTACCAACCTATCAGAAGTGTTTTGGGGACTAATCAAACTTTGAGGATTTAGAGTCCTCATTTGCATGAGGATGGACCATCAGGCCGCAGGGGCCTTTCTCAGTATAGTCAGCTCCCCATTGGCTCCTGGAGTGCACTTTCTCTTTCCTCTGAAGACTGCATTTCTCCAGCTAGAGCTGAAACACCAAAGACAGCGCACCAGAGCAAAGTGAAGAGACTGCCACAGGGCAGAGTGGAGTGGACTGAACTGGAAGAGGTGGAGAAGAGCAGACCAGACCAGAGATGTCTAGCCAGGGACTCCCAATGGCCACGCTGTTTCACAGTTTTGCTGCTTCATAATTGAGCTGTATCACAATTGAGCTATTTGCATTAAATAAAGTTTCCTTATTCACTGCACCCTAAATTTGAGATTCCTATTGGTGTTGAATGGGCGCTAACAACCAGTGGTTGACAATGTCTAGGCTGGTCTTAAGTCTAATGTATGATACTTCCTCTGGGCACTCTGGATTTTCCATGCATGCCTCACTTTTCTTTTTTCAGCAGCTCTGTGCCAGAGGCACCCCGTTCACTGCTTCTTCACTTGCTAGACTTCTACTTGTTCTTTTTGCTTCAAATCCCCAATTGAACTTTCCCAGTCCACCCCCACCCACCCAGATTGAAACATATACCCTTCTTCATAGCTTCCCCAATATCCCATGATTATCAGTATCATTTCACTTACCATATTTATTCACTATCTCTAATACTCATTTTATTTTAAATTCCTTCAAGGCATAAATCTTTGTTATTGTTTGTTTTTTAATGTTCCTTTCCTATCCCAATACCTAGTGTAAGTCCTCATTCAGTATGTATGTATTATTAAAAAGTGAGTTTTTCCTAATTAAGGAATAAATTTCTAATAAGTCTTTGCCAGCAAAAAATCAAGTTGCCTTGATCATACACATACCATATCTTATGTGACTAATGAAGGCATTTGTCAATGAAAAGTAACAGGCCTAAGAACAAATTATTTGACCACTAGTTAAATGTGTTAGAAATAAAAATATTCACTTCCATACATAGCTTGAATCCAACATTTAGTTTATCTCTTTAACTTTAGAATGCTAGTAATAGTTATAAGTATTATAATTTGTATAAAATTCTTCAGATTTTCTAAACATTTTCATGTTTAAAATATGACTGTAAAATACACACACACACACACACACACACACACACACACATGCACCCTTCCAAAAAAGAAAATTCCAAGTTAAAATCCAACTATGGGGATTCTTTCAAAGAATGTGTCTTTAAAGAAATCTTTAAGAGAAAAAAGGCATTTCAGCAATTTGGTAGAGAAAGTAGAACATTCCAGGCTGAGTAAAGCATGAAGAAAATATCTAAAAGTTAATAAATTGTAAACTTCTTTAATAAGTTATATCTTTGTAGGCAGAAATTTAGAGCTTATATAACTTTGCCTCAAGATCAAGTATGAAACCCATATGAACATAAAATGTGCTGAATAAAGGAAGTAATTTTTCATTTTTATTTGGTTGTTCTACCTTCAGGCAGATATAGACATGGAATAAAGAAAGGAAAGGCCAAGTTTTGACCTAATAACACAGTATGGGAATTGCAGAAACATTATAATTCTCTCAACTCATTCTTCATACACAAAATGTAATGGAAAGTAGAGATAAAAGAAAATCAACTGCCATTAGAGAACAAAATAGAATTTCTATTTTGATCTTTAGAGGCAGCTATTTTTAAAAATTAATTCACTTGATAAATGTTCAAGTTTCTTCCTAATTTTTTCCTATGTGAACATTTATCCTATGTGCTCTAGATTGAAATGAATGTTACCAAATCTTTGAGTTGAAATTCACAGCCTCAAGAGTTAGTCATACCTGAACAAGCTGGTGAGGGATACTTAACTGTTCTCCAAATCTCTTAGGAATAATTTGAAGATAAATTCTCTGCCTAAATGTTATTAATTATATATTTAGCACCTTAAGTAAATTTTTATGAGGATTTAAAGATAAAAAAAAAAATGTAAAAAAAAAGTGAAGAGAATCAAAGCTCAAACATCAATTTGAATTGAGCTGCACAATGAGAATTTACTCCAGCCCTTCGTTGCAATGTAATCTATAAATAACCCTCTGAGGTTCACTTGCCAATTAGGAATCATCATATGGCATGCACCTTAGATGTCAGTAGTTAATTTGCATGTCAGTGAAACATTAACTTGATGAAAATTTTAAAGCTTTATGCACTATTTATATCACAACTGGAAGCAAAGTAAGCACTAATACACAGATTTTCATTATATCCCACGTACTTTTTAAAAGGCCGAGTTTAAATGATCAATATTTATCATTGTTTGAAAGTTTGCTTCAGTTCAGGACAACAGACTACATTTTAGGCTTTAAATTATTTTTAACATTAATCGTAAATGAGATGTCTGGTGGGGCCGGGGGGGAATGGTGTCTATGTAGGAAACAGAGAAGATGTGAATCAAATTTATACCCAGAGATAGCTGGTTAGATTTTAATTTAGAATTTGTGGCCTTGGCCATAAACATGTCACCATAGGTCAATAATTTAGTTCTAATTTTTTTCATAGTTTATTTTCCCACTCTCCCTGAGTTTTTCTATAGTCAAAAAGGAACAGTTTTATGGGTGGTCCATTTTGAAAGCTTAAAATTCTTGTTTTGAGTACAAAGGGAAACAACCAGTTGGCACTTAAATCCTATATTTAAGTATAGTACTTAGAAAAACATTTTGTATTAACTTAGCCAGAAATTTTATAAGCTGCCATCCTTTGCGGGGTTCCGCTTGCCATCAGAATCGTCACACCTGTCAATTAGGTCTGGCCACTGGCTGATTGGACAACAAGCAGAAAAGCCAATGAAAGACAAAGAAAGGAAGATAGAGAAGGCAAGAGAAAGAAAAAAGAGACATTTTTGGAAGTTGCCATTACCATAGAATCACAATGATATTTCCAACATTTATTTTCACTCTAATATTCTCAGACTGTTTGGAGTTTAATATACCCATAGGGGAATTCTTCCTAATGAAAAGATTTGGTTACTCTGCTGTACTATTAATGGGGTTTTTCTAGAAAGTTGAAGCTAATCATCATTAAAGATAAGGTCTGATTTGCAATTTAATGCAACAGATGTGTGAATATATGTTGATTCATTACTAGCCAATTTGTTATCTGTGTATGGGTTCTCTATCCAGCTAGAATTTAAGTACCTTTATATCAGAAATCATGTCTCAGTTTTCCTGTATCCCATCACCACTTGCAATATTAAACCTTAATAATATTTGCAGACTTGATGGTATTTTTAAACACTTACTCATATTAACTTTGATGGTCTGCCTCTATCCACAATAAAAAAAAAAAACAAACAGGCATTTCGATAGAGAAAATACATACAAAAGTATAATAAAATAAGGTTACTGAGAATGATAACATGCACATGCATTCCACAGATCTTGGATTGGCTATGAGTTTTTCAGTGGCCAAAGCAACAGCGTGATCAGTTAAAAAGTATACATTACACCTGAGATTAAAAATACTAGTTTATAAAAAAAAAACCATCTATCAAAAGTATACACAAGCATTAATTTGCATTGTCTTACATCTTCATTCACAAGTGTTTACATTTTTATTATTTAATCATGTTAATCTTAATTTTCAAGAGAATCTAAATGAATATTGGTTATTTGAAATAAAACTAAATTTAATACTTTTTTTCTTCATTTAGTTTATTGGGAAAGAAAATTAAATTTAAGATTTGAATCACTTCACCAATTTGTTTCTGATTAGATCTGGTTATGAAAATTGAGTGTCAAACTTTGTCTTCCTCATTTAATAAGCACTGAACTTACAGAAGAAACTGAACTTTTTAAATAAAATCACCAAAATGAACACTGACAATTATTGTTTTTACATAAATAGAACATGTTCTCTCCTCTCCTAGCCCCCAAGTTACACCCCACCCCATGTCCCCCAAATAACAGCATACGAAAACAATGGGTAGTTTTCATTACTTGGTATAAAGAAAAGTGATGGAATTAAAGTCACCAATCAAATAACAAAACACTATGATACTCTATTACCTTGCCTTATGACATATGAAGATAGTGCCTGAATTCCTCAAATGTATATTATGTGCTATATAATAGTATTCCTCAATGAATTGCATTCAAGGAAACTTACATTTTTTTCCTGTTTTAAGCTATCTTTCCAGGTTTAATAAAAGCTATTCTTTCTCTCTCTATCCTTCCCTCCCCCCAACTAATTTCCACATGTTTTCAACAGGAAGTCCCCTAACCAGCCAAAGTTGAAGATACTTACACATAAATTTATGACATGGGAAAAAATGGCAAAAGATTCAGAGCCAATGAAGTATTAATTTTCAAGGCAATTAATTTCGAAGAAGAAAAGGGGATGAACATAAACTCAGCAAGGGTCTGAATGATAGTATATAGTACAAATAATTCTCTATTTGGGGGTCCTGAGAAATTTCAGCAAGTGGTTGTGCAGTAATGAATGTTTGTAATTCATTAGCTACTATTTTAAAATGCAAAGCACACCATGACATCAATGATGTTCTTTTTAATCTCAACAAACAGGCTATTACAATTAAAGCACTTGCAAAAAGACAGTATATTTAAATATTGATTTTGATGAGATTTCAATGTTTTAATATGAATAATTTAATAACATTTTGTAATTCTATAGAAAGAAGAAAAAGTGTAATGAGATTGGTTCAAAAATGCATGTGTTTGTATACACCAACATTTCTGTCCTGAAATTTTCTTTTCCTTGGGATCATTCAGTAAACTTTTAGTATATCTTTTAAAAAAATAATCACTACTTACTTAAAAAAATATTTTCCCAGGTAGAAAAAAATAATAGCCTTTTAAACTGCTTGGTTTTCTTTTCTCACTTTCCATCTTCCTTCAGCTCCTAGACAACAAAACAATGGTTCTTTCTTCATGTGGAACAGTAAACTCAATAAACACAAATGGCTAGGGGGCTTCACAGCAGTGAAATTATGGCTTTGCAAGGACTTTTTTTTTCCTTATGAAGAAACAAGTTTAAAAGGACCTTTTTAGACATACTTTAAAGTCATGCATATTTCAATGATATAATTAAATTGGCAACACTAAACATTTCTGACTGATAAATGAGACCAAAATAATTAAGTTCTGTTCTTTGTACAATCAAGATTTAGTGCAGTAATCAATCTAAGCAAGAATTTGGAGTCTGGAGACTTCATAAGATGAATAAGCAACTAGCTAAAATTGGTCATGTGGGAAGGTGGTTAAATGAGCATACAGTTTATACATAGCTGTGGATACCCTCCATGTCTTAATCTTCATTAGAACCTGGTTGATTCATTGCTCCTGTGGTCCTATACTAAGTTGAACATGGTAAGCAAGTAGACAAAAGAACAGTTTAAAAGACAATTCTATGCATTCAATGAGCACTATTGATATTGAAAATGTAAAATTATACTAGACTGAAAATAGAAAAGGTTTTTTCAAAGCCAAATAACAAACCAGAGGCACAAACACTGTGATGAAAAGCATTAAATATATAAACATTAAAATGATAGTTAAAGGAGAAAGAGAGGAAACACAATGTACTTGACAAATAAGTATATTTATGGGACCTTGAATCTGGTTTGGGTGCTTACTCAGGCTTACATTTTCATTTGTCTTCTACCTAACTTCTTCCCACCTTAGAATAAACCTCACAGCTTTCTACACCCTAAACAAAACTCCTACTGCCTAACTTTTCCCTGTGGAATAAGACTGTGGTCAGAGAGAGGTTTTCATATTATTTCTCCTGGAGGCTGGAACTCAAGGCTTCAGCAGACTGAAGTAATTAGTAAGTCCATCAGGGAAGTCAAAGTAAAATATAACCAGGGCAGTGAAATATGTTAGTAACTACTGGGATTTACAACCATGTATATATATTTTACTTGAATTTACATGGATATATATACATATATATATGGATATATATAGTACATGGATATATGTTACATGGATATATATTAATTACATGGAGATTTTATACACACACACACATATATATATATATATACACACACATATATATATATATATAAAATTTAAATCCAGCCTGTCAAATACTTATTCTAATTACTACCCATGAACCTTAGAAAAAGAAGAAACAGTCTCAGAAAAATGTGCCCTCCTTTACAGTGAGTTAGGGAACCATGAACACGTGATACTGTCATTTATGGAAATGGAAAAACTCAAATAGAGTGTCCTATCCAACAAAATGAGCATACACTGGTAGTGTTTTGGCGTCTCCAACTAGGGATAAAGGGTTCCTTTTGATTTCGGGTACACAGGTCTGCTTCCATGAATGCTAGCATGCGGCTACAGCGGGAGAGTAATGGATGTCTACGCCAGAGCTTGGCAGTTTGTAGAGTGGAAATTGCACTTTGTTTTTTTTTTAAAACGGATTCTTCTCCCAGAACCACGGGATTCGACTGGCTGAAGGCACTAATAGATTAAATACACATTCCAAACATGTGGGGGGTAGGCCGAAAAAATAAAGCCTACACCCAGGAGCCTTTAAGAGAAACAGGTGTAGCAAGAGAAAGCAATCGGTTGACAATGACACTTAAAACTCTATCTTCGTTACTCTGAAAACAATTCAGCGGGGGGACATACCGCACCCTGTTTCTGAGGGTTTAATTCACTAGGCTGTCTCTGTGAATGAGAATCTGATCTAAGTTTCACACTCAGGAGCTGTTTTCGCTGTCGACTACTATTGCCCTTCGAGTCCGTTTCCAAACTGAAGGTAAGCCCTTTTCCCTCCAGGTAGCCTTGCCCTCACCCCTCCAAGGCGTCCCTTTTACCTATGGCCCTGAGCGGTGTCTGTGTGGCTCAGCCTGGCCCCAAGAATAGTCACTGCGAACAATGAACCAGACAAGGGACCCACCCAGCGAACGCCTGCTTGCCGGTCGCTGGCGAGCCGGCGAGCGCGGGACGCTCCGGACTCCGGGGCTCTCCGTGTCCCCATCCTTTCCACTCAAAAACCCAAGGAAAGCAAGAAGGTAGGTCGTTCCCTACGCCCAGACCCCCGCGATCACCCAGGCAGCCCTCCTCCCAGCACCCACCAGTTAAAGGTGCTGTATCGAAAAAGGAACCCCGAAGAGTGGGCGGCGTGGCGGTCCGGCCGACTGTCCGCCCCGGAGCACTGGCCCGGTTGTGGGGGAAATGGGGTTTGGCACTCACTTGCGCCCGAGTCCGCGGCGAATTGAAATCCCGAAGGATTTGGGATGGAGGCCAGAGGTGGGGCCAGGAGCCGTAAAGTGGCTTCCGCTCCCTCCCCCGCGACCCTGCACGGCTCTGGGTTCGGGCAAGACACAAAAGACGGGCGGCATCGGTGCCAACAACTCTGCCGCCGCCTCCGTCGGCGCCGCGCGAGCCAGCGGAGCGGCGGGGCCTCTGGGCCGGTCCCCGCGCCGCCGGGGCGCGCGGGGACGCCGGAGCATCCCTGGACGCCGCCGAAGCTCCCGGGGCGCTTTCCGCGCAGCTGCTGGCCCCGCACACGCACACCCTGGGGCGCCGAGGAGGAGGAACGGAGAGGAAAGGCAAGACTTACTTTGGGGTGGGGTGGGGGCGCAGGCGCAGCCTCGGACCCCGGACGCGGCAGGTGTCTGGCACCGCGGGCCCCGGCGGACGCGAGGCGCTGGCGCAGCTCCACTTCGCGGGGACGCGAGGCTGCCCCTGCCCCCCGGCGCCGCGCCGCGCTCTTCGCCGCCACCGCACGGAGCGGCGCAGGCACGCTCCTCCCCGCCTCCTCAGTCCCGGCCGGCCTGTGCGCCCGGCTCTGGCGGCTCCCGCACGGACCACACCCTGTCACCTCCGCAGCCCTCCTTCCTCTTTGACACTTCCACCGGTTACTCCGCCGTCAGCGTCCTCCCACCCCCCTCAGCCCACGTGCTCCTGCCGCTCCCTCCGCGCGGAACTGCCTCTGCCAGAGCCCCCTCCCCTGCTCGGAAGCCCCATGGTCTCCGGTCTCAGAGCAGAGGGAGGTCCCCGGGGGAGGGCATGGGGCCGACTGACCTTTAGGTCCTCACTCACACCCTTGCAGCCCCTTGAGTAGGCGCAAGCTATCCTTTTGATTTTGTTCATGCAACGCTTCGGGTATTGTGTGCGGTGCGTCAGGATGTACACTGTACTGGGCTACATGCCACTTTGAATAGTATGGAAACATATTCCAGAGTGTCACTTAGGAATCACCTAGCAGTTGTTCACTGGCCTTTTGGCCTGGACTGTCGGCTCGGCTTTTCCATGTGGAAAATGCCCAGCAAACTTCCAGAACACCCTCTTTTGCCCAATCCAAACCCCACAATGCGATGTCCTACTGAGCTCTCCCTCAGTGTTTTGCTGTTGTTGCAGAAATATTTTCACATTCACTTTTCTCTGTTCCTGCCAAGTTAGAGGTTCCTTTCTTCGGATTCCCTTCAGCACCCTGTTAGTTTCATGATAGTTCTGAGCAAGTAAAAAGTATTATCTGTTCACGTGACTGCCCCTGCTATAGTCCATCAGTAACTTTCTCCAGGCAAAATTTTGTCATACGCATAAGTTTATCAGCAGCTCCTACTATAGTCCTCAGAACATACTATATGCTCAAAAAAACTGTTCAAGGAAATGAATGCCCTTTAAATATAACGCACGCTTTTGTGGTTTTATATATTTAAAGGAATGAAGCTTTCAATTTCTTGCCTGACTGCATCTCAACTGATAGATAATATTAAAAAACTGAAAACTTTTTTTGCATTTGATTGGGTGATTTCCCATACATTACTTAAAATAATCCTTAAAGCAAGTCTTCTTTGCAGGTATTAACCACTTTTTCTAACTTGGTGAAGATCCCTAAGTTCAAAGTTCCCAAGTGTCAGTGCTGGGGCTTCATGTTTTTTCAGAATAGTACAATCCAGTGTGTGCTTATCAAACTACCATCCTGTCCTGATTGTCCAATGCCACATGCTAAGGCTGGCTCTCCTCAGACAGCCTGCCCAACCAGTTGTTCTCCAGAGATGGTATTTTTCCTTTCCTTTGTCCAATTCTGTAACTCTTTGACTCACTTAAGTTAGAGTTAAACAAAACAAAACAAACTCTTTAATCTCTGCTCTCTTGTAGCACTTATTACTTTAACTCTTATACCTTGCCTCAGCTATTCTTGGGTCTTACACAGGTATTCTTATTTCTTTGGTTTCTCCATTGAAATAAACAGCAGCTAACATTTATTAAGCTAGAGACATCATCTAACAGCCAGCCATTGCTCCAAACACTTTACACATATATTCACCCATTCAATCCTCTTCAACCTTATGAAATAAAGACAATTTTATACCTAGAAAACAGAAGCACAGAGGTGGAGTTGCATAGCCAGTAATTAGTGGAGCAAGGATGAGAATCCTGACAATCTGCCTCAGAGGCTGCTCTCTAACCACCCTGGTGCATGCCTTTTTACATTCCCTCGCACTTAAGAGATATCAGCAAATATTTTTAAATAAGGAATATTTATTCATCTATACTTAGCTTCATGGCAAGAAAAAGGGACATTAAGTAATGATATAAGTAGGCAGAACTTCAGGTTATGGAAGACACATGAAGAACTAACTTCAGCATCACCAGAACTGCTTTCTTTGGAGGGATCATGGACATCTACCTGTGACCTGTATTTGAAACATCCAGGGGACACAATTCAAGTTCATGACTTAAAGTGTATGTATAAGATAACTAAGGCTTCAAAACTGAATTCCAAGTCTTTCTTTACAATCGGTAAAAGAGATTTCAGCTAAATTGATTCCTAACCCACCAGCAGCTCAATTTGCGTTCTTCAGGGTCCCTACTTTGTACAAGATGTTCCCTCAGTCTCTGTGGCAGGCTGAATAATGGCCTCCCCAAAACTTCCATGTTCTAATCTCTGAAACTTATGAATGCTATAAATGTTACCTTATTTAGTAAAAAAAAAAAAAAGGCAGAGATGATTGTTATGAATCTTAAGAGAACATTATGCTAGATTATAAAACTGAATTCTAAATGCAATCACTTTTCCTCCCCCACCTCCTGTCCTTCTTTCCTTTTATCCTTCCTTCCTTCTTTCCTTCCTTTTTTTCCTTCTTCCCTTCTTCCTTTCTTCTTCCTTTCTTCTTTTCATTTCTTTTTCTTTTCTTTTCTTTTCTTTTCTTTTCTTTTCTTTCTTTCTTTCTTTCTTTCTTTCTTTCTTTCTTTCTTTTCTTCTTTTCTGACTATGCTGCTAGATAAAATATAAGACACTTAATTTAATTTGAATTATAGATAATCAACTAATAATTTTTTAGCATGAATCCAAGTGTCATGAAGTATTTGGGACAATAAATTGTCTCTGTTTTGCAACCTGTTGTGAACCATGTAATATTTCAAATTTGGAGACATATGAAAAAATATTTATTGTTCATCTGAAATTCAAATTTAACTGGGTACCTTGCTTGATCTAACAATTCTATTTTTAATTTTTTTTATTTTTTACTTATAGTTGACATTCAATATTATATTAATTTCAGATATATAGCGTAGTAGTTAGACACTTATATGACTTACAAAATGATCCTTTTGATAAGTCTACTACCTACCTGGCGCTGTACATAGTTATTACAATATTTTTTACTATATTCCTATACTGTACCTGACAATCCTATTTTTGACTCTTTGCTTGCTTATGCATTTTCCTATTCTCCCTTCCCCCAAACCTCCATCTCTCCTGCTCCTTTTCAATGGGACTAATTAATTTATGTTCATTTAGAGCAAAGCTAAAATAAGATTTAACTCCCATTGCTGTCCTGGGGCTGATGTCTTGTTCCACACAGAAGAAAAGAGAGAATGAGGTGACTTTTCTAAGATTTGGTCATAGAGCATAAATTTACCCCATCAGTGGGTGATTTTCCATTAGGTCACACAAAGTGTTTAGCATGTGATTATTTGTTGTACAATAGTAGATTGAATTAAGATGGAGACTTACTGTTTTCTTTTGAACTGAACTGTTTCCCTATCATTTGGATTTAGTGTAATAATTCTGGCCAAGAGTAAGTAAGTATGATTTGCTCCTTTTACATCCTTTCCCTCATGATTTCAGGCAGCTAGATATATAGTGAGTGGTACAAAGGGTAGGGAAAGAAAGAAATTGGTGTGTACTGTATTGAAAACATGAGAGGGACAAATAAGGCATGCCAAGTGAATCACTAAGTCATCTGAAACTTAGTTTGTTCTTCTGTAGAAATAAAACAAAATCCCTGATTCTGTGTACTTTATGTCTCTAAACTTTTACTTGTACCATTTTTACATCTTTTTTTGAACACTTAACATTCTCTATTTTGAATTACTTGGAGACATGGGAGTCAGACAGTTCTTGATTTAGGACCCAATGACTGCTTTCTGGTTGAGTGAACTTGGCAAGTTTTTAATTTCTCTGAACTTCAGTATTATCTACTGAACATGGAGGGACAATAATCACCTCATACAGTTGTTATGAAATTAAATGAGAAAGTATCTGTAAAATATTTCACTTAGTGCCTCGTATAATGTAATCAATCAATAAACAGTAACTATTTTTTTGGACTTACCTGACTTACCTGATTCCATGCAGTGCTGTATCCCCCAGACATGTCTGATACAATGATTTACACATATTAAGTGCTCAAAACATATGAAAGTGCTGTGAAATTGACAAAGAGATATAGAATTTTAAGAGGTTAGTACTAATATTAATAATTAATAAGTAATAATAGGTGACGCTGCTGAGTCTTTTATTCTGGGTTAGCTTTGGAGAATTGCTCTGCAAAAAATGTTTGATGCCTAACCTTTTTCATCTAAAAATTCAATCAGGGGAGACACTGTCTATAGAACAGCAACATCTACTGATCAATGGAAAACATATCATTCATTTTGCTTTGCTCAATAAAAATTCCCATTCTTCCTGGAAAGACTTTTTACTGTATTTCTTTCACTGAAACTATATCAATTAAATTAATCTTGGCTACACTTGACAGAAAACTCCCTTTCTCCTGAAAAACTGGCTTTTATTTGTCTTTCCTGTATCAGAATGCAGAAGTCAGCATGCCACAGCCAATGTGGTGGCCCCAGAGTCATCAGGGATGGTAGTTCCAGGATCTCTGCACTGCCTCTTAGCTGATCATGGCCACTGGGACTCCAGCAATCACTTCGTTATATACTAGAAGTAGAAGGAAAATGAAGGAGAGCAAAAAGGGTAAAAAGTTAGCTCCTCCAGGTGAATCAATCTTCTTCAAAGAGACTTTCCAATACTCTATGCAATTCACACGCTGTAGGAAAGTTGAAGCTGGGAGATGTCACTTTAGCAGGACCCATTGCTGCCTGAATACAGTTAGGGTTCTGTTACTCAAGAAAAAAAGGAGAATGGATATTAGGCAAATAACTAGCAGTATCTGCACTGACCTCTTCATTTTTGCCTTTGTCTTCATCTTCTAAGTCTTCATTTGTGATTCATTAAACAACTCTTTGACATTTTCTCTTTCTGCCTGTCTTTTTCACTATTTCATAAATCCACTGCCTCCTCTTTCATGTTACCCAAACAGTCTTTTTTCCTATTATATTGGTTACTTAATTATCCTAAAGTTCTTTATATATTTTATTTTTTTTTCAATTCTAGGCTGTTTATATTATCCACTATTTTCTCTCAATGCTGTCCAATTTTGCTCTTTTACACTATAAACATTAACTTTATACATTTTCCCAGGTTTAATCCAGATGCTTTTAGGGTCTTTGATCCTTTGTGATCTAGAAAACATTAGCCTTGGATGTGATGTCTGGTATTGACTTCAAAATCCAGTATTGGGAGGGAGAAAATATCACTGGTGGTATACAAAAGAAACAAGATTTAGCATGTGCTGAAATTATTGAAACTGGGTGATATGATGGGAGGAGATGTTATCTCAATAATTCTAATCTTGCGCATGTCTTAAAATTTATATAATATGAATGAAATAAAATGATTGCTTTAATATCTTTCTTGCATAAAATCCTCACAATTTATGCAAAATACTCCAGGAGGCTCACATTGTGTTAGTCACTTCCACTTCTGAGATCTTCTCTTACATTGGTGTCACTCTGCCATCCTTCATCTTCTCAAATGTGATTCTGTCTTTTCAACAAATTATATAAAAATTACACATAAACACACACATTCCCTTCAGACAAAGGAGTTTGAATAAGGTAGTATTTATGAAGAGCTATCGGCTGTATGCAATACATCACATATTGCTGAGCAATATAAAAGTATATATATATTTCTTCATTCCTTAGAGCTTTGTGTGGCATTTTTAACTTAGTCTCTAGTTCTCCCTGAGATGTAAACAGAAGTTTTGCAGTCTTTTTTTCCCTTCACCCCATCTCTTTTTTCCTCTGTTGATTGAAATGCAGACCTGAATTACAGAGAGGCTGCCCAGCCATCCCGGACCATGAAGCAATGCCACTTGGTGATAGAGCATCAGGATGGGAGGAGGTTGTGTCCCAGAGAACCAGAGACTACAATATTATTGCTGGACTATGTTCCTTCAGTTTTCTTTATGATTGCAAGAAAAATAAACATCTATCTTATTTAAGCCATTGTTAGTGTGTTGTATGTGTGTGTTTTTCTATTACATGCTGCCAAACCTAATACTTCTTGATATACTTACTGAAGGATTATTTTCTCCAGGCAAGTGCAATTCTGAGCCTAAGAGAAATTCTAACTGCAAGATATTAATTTATTTTTTTCTTTACCTCACTATACCTAATTTCTGTATCCTTTCCCAGGTCCAATTACAGAGCCCTTTTTCTCTCCTTAACTTAATATTGTCTGAACCAGTATAATACATAAAAATCATTTGCAAAGGCCAAGTCTAAATAGTTTAAGTATTACATGAAAAGAAAGATATATTGACTGTTTCAGCCATCATTTGCTTGTAAACAAATTGCTGCAAAACTTAGTAGTGAAAATGGCATTATTTTATTATTTCCCACAATTTTGTGGGTTCACTGGGATCATTTGAATGGTTCCTGTGTTCCACATAATGTAGCTGAGGTCTCTCAGATGGGTACATTCAGCTGTAAGATCTGTTGTGGCTGGAATGTCCACCAAGAGCCTCTTACCTTCTGGGGCTTCCCTACATCTGGCCTTTTATTATTTTGTTTTCTAGGCTGAGCATCTTTACAGCATGATGATTGGCTTCCAAAAAAGAGGTGTTTCAAGAGAATAATGTGCAAACACTCAGTAAACCTCTCCTTGCTTAATACTTGCTAATTTCCAACTAGCCCAAATTTAGGGATGAGGAAACTAAGCACAGGGCCTTGGGGTATTTATCTAAAGTCATGAATTTAGTTAGCAGTAGAGCCAGGATTTAAAACTAGTTAGGCTGACTCGACACTGTGAGAATGCAATATGGTTGGGACTGCAGAGTTTGGAACTAGATTATCGTCTATTTTGCATATATATATATATATATATATATATATATATATATATATATGTAAAAAATATATATGTGCATTGGCTTTCCAATTATTTTCAGAAAAACTAAAGACAGCATATTATGCAGCTTTTCTGGGTAAAATCACGAGTACGTTTTGAAATTTCTAAAACATTATTCAAATGATAAAAATGTGAGAATGTCTTATATTACTTAGTGCATCCTGTACAGTGCTGGGCAGAGAATCACTGTGCCACACAATTGCTGTATACAGTGTGACTGGATTCTGTGTTCCCTGGACCTAGGCTAGAGAATGGTTGTTGTTTGGGAGATGGGGGGAGTGGGGGGAGTGTTTCCTCCTGTCAGTTAAATTTCCAGGCATAACTGCCTTTCTGAAAGTTGAGACTTACTCTTCTTACAATAAATGCGAGAGACGTATAGAGACACAGGTTGCTGGTTGAGTTTGCATGAAATCACCATTTCATTTCAACACTACCAGAGAGGTCTGAAGGGTACCCGTGAGACACCTTTGGCATTTTTAATGACAAACATTTCAGTTCACATCGTTAGCCAGGGATGCAATGGACTCAAATAAAATGTTTTAGGTAGTAAATAGAGCCCAAAATGCACTGTAATATAATTTATTTTTGTAGAAATATCACAAAATACTTCACAGGTAGTTATGTTTGATGTAGGAAAACACCAACTGTGAATCTGAAAATTTGTTATCCAGTTGCATTTAGAAAAGTGATGGGTAGGGTTAAAGCAGTCTGCAAAGACTAAGGAAATAGAAATTTCACAAATAGGACTCTTGTTTAATTAAAGGAAAGATGAGGAAATTTTTTAAAGGGCTTGAAAGCAGGAGGGGATTCCTGTAGGAAATCATATCCTTATTGTCTCTTGTAACACTTAATTTAACGAACTATCCTAACATAGTTAATGTGTATTGATTTTTTTTTCTTGTGTACCATTTTGATTATTTGTACAAAGCGACATGCCCTAAGTTATCTGCCTTTCCCCTCTTCTGTTACCTTGTACTTTTTTTCTGGTTCCATCTGCATCCTTGCTCTTCCTGAGACACACCAGGCCTTCTCCTATTCCTTATGCCTGGAGCATCTTTCCCTCAGTTGTATGCACACCTATCTCGCTGAACTCTTTCAGATCTTTGCTTAAATTTAAACTCTTTAAGACCCTAGTTGCACCTCATCACCATTCTCAAAATTCCCAATCTTCTTTATCTGCTCTGTTATTTTGTAGAACAAAAATCACTTTCTAATATACAGCATAATATACTGTCCTTTTTATTATTTATTTCTATCTCTACTGTGTTCAACTAGAAAGTTCTACAATGGCCTGAAACACTTTCATTTTGTTAAATGGCATATCTCAAGAGCCTAGCACACTGCCTAGCATATATAAGACACTCAATAAATATTTGTTGAATAAATGGTGTAATGTCTATTCTTAAATAATCCTTTTGTGATTACACTGATGTTCAGCTTTTGCATTACCATGTGGTTATAATGCCTAATAAAATGAGAAATAAAGGGGAAAGTGTGTGGGGAAAAAATTGGAGAAACGATCTGCTCTAAAAGAAGAGTGTTGTTCTGAGATAATATATATAGATATATTATAAATTCCCTTAAGCCATAGCTCTTGTTCAAAATCTCCAAAAAAAAACAGTCCTAAAAATTGTTTGAGCTGATAGAGGTATAGGGTTAAGAATGAGTGCTTTGACAAAATATATTTTGATTTGCCTCACTAAAAGTTAACCCCTGTTTGAAAATTCCAACTTACAAAATTGTTATTCAAGGATATTTTTTTAAATATGGATCTGGTGATTATTTTGTTTTTAAGTTTTAGTTAGCAAATAAGTTGGCTCACTCTAAAACAAGAATTTTGGCAAATAGGCCCCATCTCATATGCAAAACTTCTGGTGGTTAGTACATACTAGAATGCTGTGATGAAAACAATTCCTTAGCTATACCTGGCCTTAAAATAAATGGGCAACTAAACTGCTTTCCAATGTCCACCATAGGCATGAGATGTGGGAATGTCACATTGATACACATATTTACCATCCTGTGCCTAAAAGATCTGTAATGTCTCTTTTAGTTGTATCATTCTCTGTGAAAGACAAAGTATTAAATGTTAGCAGAAATTCTGGGATGGAGAAATTTTAAGTGAATGTATTAAGGGTCATAACTGGTTGAAATGCAAACTGGAAATAAAGCTTCACTAAATCTAAATTGGAACTTCCATGTTAATATATGGGCTTACTCATATATATAAATTATATATGTGGTCTCTTCCTACCTCGTTAAGGTACATCTGAAAAATGACCAAAAGACAGGAAGATGTGTGTGTTAATGTGTTCTTTTTTTATTTATTTATTATATGTTTCTCCAGATAGGCTATATGTTTATAATAACAGGAACCATATCTGATTTGTTCATTGTCCCTAGAACATAATAGAAAGTCATTAAATATATTTAAAATGCAAGAGTTGAATTAAGGCTGGCACTTTTAGAGCATGAACCGAAGAGGTTGTCATAACATTTTGTTTGGAAAAAAGTGGCAAGGAAATCATTACTTTGATTCATTTTTGTGTTCTTTTTAAGAATTCTAGCATAGTTGCATTTAGAAAAAATATTTTTATTAATAAATCATAGAACTCTTGTCCTAGTAGTCACAGTTTTCAGGTTTTTACTGAGATATACAGTCATACATTGTGCTATGCCCTAATCCAAAAATGTATAGCATCATTTGGGTCTCAGTTTAAATATATTTATTTTAAATGATATTTCTAAGCAATTACCTTCAAAAGATAAGAAATTTATTTAAATATTTGACAAACTTAAAGACAACACCCACTTAAATTAAAAATAGGATTTTCCTTGGCAAACCTAGAAAAATAAAGCAAATAAACAAAGCCCAAAAAGCAAAATAAAAAAATACAAAGTAGCTAGTAAACAAAAAATAAAATAAATAAAATTAAATTAGAAAGGTTAAAATAATAGGACTATAATTAAATATATTGATTATAACATTTATATGTGACTTAAACTCCCCTATTAATAGCCAAAGCAATAAAGATTGGGAAACAAAAGCCACAGTAATAATATCGAAGTAGAACTCAGGTAAGAAAAAAGTACTGAATGGGACAATGACTAATTTTATTGATAAAATCCAATATGAAGATAAAATAGTAATAGATCTTTATGCACATAAAATATAATAACAAAAATATTAAAAATAATTAGACACAAAAACAATTATAATGAGATGCTGTAGGTAAGGCCTGTCAGACCATGACAAATCAAGACATGAAGTAAATAAACAAATATTTATGAAAAATATAAATTTATACTTGCAAATCAAAAATATGTACTTTGTCAAATGTTTGAAGAATGTTTATAAAATGTAATAATGCCCAAAGCCTTGGAAAAACCTTGACTTTTTAAAATATGGAAATTGGATGGTCCAGTTTACATCTTTTGTTCAAGAATAAACAAAACTAAAAATTAATTAAGATTACATTAAATAGCAGTATAGTTAAAGAGGGAATAAAAACACATTTAAAATATCTTTAGAGCAAAATTAAACTGAGAATAGTATATGTCAACATTTCTGGGATAGTCTAAAACAGATACTCAAACCTAAGCATGTATTCTACAGGCTATTATATAGGAAAGATAAAATGAATAAAATAAGCATTTTATTGAGTTAGGAAATTTTAAATAAGGTAGCCCTATAGAAAGTAGAGGAAAGGAAAGTAATGAATTAATAAAGTAGAATATAAAGTGAATAGATAAAAACATATAGGGTTTTTTAATCAACATCTCTGGGAAATACAATTATTAAAAAGAAAAAATTATAAAAAAGAATACAAAATAAAACACAATAGGAGAGATTTTAACATTACATATTTCAATGGACAGTTGCATACAAATATATGAAGTCCTAATTTTATGCAAAAAATATAATTCAGGGTGAAATTTGAAAATGCTTATTATATAGATAATTATTTAAAAATCTTGATTAAGAAAGTTTGCAAACAAGTTCTGAGTTTGCAAGAAACAGGCAATTACAAGATTACATGAAATATTCTAGAACCTTAAAAATCCACAAGAAATAAACCAAATAATTTTATTCAGTTATCTTTAGACCAAAAGAAATAATGTTCAAGAAACAAGTAAAGAAAGATCTCACTGATAATAGAGAGGCATAATTCAATAACAATATACAAATAAACCATATTTATTACCACATTTAATAAATTTTTCACCCTAATTTTATAGAATTTATCTCCAACATGCAAGATGTCTCAATGTTTGGAAATACATTAATGGCTTTCACAATAACCATATTAAGAGATTATGTGATTGCAAAATAATACAACCTATTTTCTTCAGTATTGTGAAGATATTGCAAATATTTTAAATTAATTTATACTTTAAAATAATTTCAATCAACCCAAAGGGATTTGGGGGGGGGGCAATAGGAGATAATATTTCTACATGTCTAATAAAAGTAAACAAATACACATAACTAAGAACATTGATGATAAAGAATTCACTTTACTGTAATACATTTTTTAGGATCTTACAGAACCATAGTAATTAAGGTATTATTTTCTGCATGTCAGAACTGAAAATCAGAATAATGAAACAGAACAGACAGCACTAAAACAGATGCTAATATATGTAAAATCTTAAGAGATGATAAGGAGTATCACAAAATGACATAAAAGAGGTTTGGTGAGAGTTTTAAATGTTTAATTGTATAACAAATTATTAGGAAATGTAAGTGAATATCAACAAAAGGCTGGATATGTAGAGGCTGTCTAAGCTTGAAAGTAATAGATAAATTACACATAGAAGATTTATTGAATTGCCCAAACACTGATTTCCAAACATCTGTAGGGCAAAATTTAAGCATGTTAAAATGGCAAGAGGAAAAAAACTTTTGCCTCTTATATAACAAAGATTAATAATCTTAATTTCTAAGATAGGGTTACAAATTATTAAAATAGTTGTAATGTTCCATTAGGAAGATACCGAAGAACATATGAAAATATGTATAACCTCATTAGAAACAAAGAAATGGAAATTAATGTAACAAAAGCCATATATCATTGATCAATTTGATAGTTTTTAAAAATTATAGTGTCTAGTGCTAGTAAGGGGTGTAATAAAATGTGTAGTTTTTTACAAATTAGTAACTAAAGTAGTTTAGATCCTCAACTGAGGATCTAAAACTTCATACAGATGTTAAATAGAAATAAAAACATAGATGGAAATATAACAATGTACAATAAAACTCATTCTTGGCTATGGGAATTTTGAAGGTTTTATTTTAGTCTTTATAATTTTTTGTGTTGTCCAAAGTTTTGCTCAAAATTAACTCTGTAATCAAATTTAATAGGTAATTACAATATACAATTATATATTAGTAAATAAAAACAGCATTAAAATATATCTATCATGTAATCTGTATATACATGAAAAGTTAAAAAAACTAATGGTAAAAAACACTGAAAATTTTAACAATGATTATTCTGGATTACTTGATTAAGTGAAATTTTTCTTCTTTTACACTTGGATATACTCTTTTTCTTATAAGCATGTATTGCTTTCATAATCAGAAAAAAAATTAAAAATCAGTTGGATAAAATTGATTCAAATGTAATATATGGCTTATAAATTCAAGGGTGGCATTTTGCATAATTTAAGATGTCCTTATTTACAGATTTTTTCTGTTAAGAAAACTAACAAGAACTTCTTTCTTAGGATTGTGTAAGTATGAATGGCATTTAAGAGGTTGATTTAATAGACATTCTTTACCTGTATAATAAAACAATAATTAAATAATTATGTTCTGATTAGCTTTAATGTTCAAATACACTAATCCAATAACATTTCCATGTGCACCTTTGTTTCTTTATCTAAATAAAAAGATTATGTTTTTCAGTGTATTCAGTTTAAGTCAATGTAAAATTTTCAACATAAAGAGCATGAACCACTGTTTAGCTTTTATATGACTATGATGATAGAAAGCTAATGATAACTATATAATGGATTGTGTGTGTGCAAGACTACAATAGCTCATTAAATTCTTGCTACCTTTATTTGCAGGGCTTTTCTGCCTTCATGCTAGTGAATTCTTCTTGGGTATTATCACTGGGTTGTTAACACCAAAAATAATTATGATGAAAAACCTGGGGCTCAGATTATTATAATAACGTTTAAAGGAATTAAGTATTTTTGTTAGAAATATTTTCTCCATATCTGAGTGCCCATTTTTTTTATTGGGTTGGTTGATCTTTTATTATTGAATTTTAGCCATTCTTTATGTGATTTGGATACAAGACTTTTGTCAGATACATGTATCACACATATTTCTCCCAGTCACTGGATCACGTTTTCATTTTCATGATAATGTTATCTGAAGTAAGAAAAACAATAATGTTAAAGGTTGTTATCTCTTAATTTTATTTCATGGCCAGTCCTTTTTATATTATATGTAATAAACCTTTGGTTTCCTCAAGGTCGTGAAGTTTTACTTTTGTATTTTCTAGAAAATTTAGAGTTTTAACGTTTACATTTAGATATATGGTTCACTTCAAATTAAATTTTGTGTATAATATTATATACAATTGAGATTTATTAGTTTAATAATTCAATTGTTTTATCACATTTGTTGAACAGACTTTTTTCCTCATTAAATTGAATTGATGCCTTTGTTTAAAATTATTTGACCATATTTATCTATGATCTATTTATTAAGTTCTTATTTTGTTTCATTGATCTGTGGGTTTATCTTTATATCAATACAATGCTATCATGATTATAATAGTTATATACTAAATCTTAAAGTCAGGCAGTGTATATCCTCCAACTTTTTTCATTTTCAAGATTATTTTGACATTCTAAATTCTTTGCTCCTCCATATAAATTTTAGAATCAGTTCAACAGCTGTAAATGTGATTGCGATTTCATTGAATACATGATTGATCAACTTGGGGAAAATAAATATTTTAATTTTTGAGTATTCCAAGTCTTGAAAATAATTTATCTCTCTGTTTATCTAGATATTCTTTTAATGTCTCTTAATAGTGCTTTTTACACTTTTTTTTATTAAATTCCTTCCTAAGTTGTTAATATTTTTGACACTATTGTAAATAGCATGTGGAAATACAAAATACAATTAATTTTACTATATCTACCTTGTATCCTGCAACTTTGCCAAATCCACTTATTTTCCTAGTGGGTTTTTAAAAAAACTACTCCTTAGTATTTTCTATGTAGACAATCATATAATTTATGGATAAGAAAAATTTTACTTCCATCCATCTTTTGTCTTTAAGAAAAAAAAATTATTTTGTCTTCTTCTTGCCTTATTGTACTGGCTAAGAATTGCAGTACAAATAATTTTTGAGAATAAATAAACTTGCCTTTTTTCCTGGTCTTAAGGGGCAGGCATTTCATCTTTTACCATTGTGTTAGCTTTAGATAGTGAAGATATGCACACATATTTTAATGTCATAGAAAACATATTTTGTCAGTAAGGTAAATGGTTTATGTATCTAAACTCATTAATATATTTAAATATTATTTTTAAAATATTAATATCTATCAACTCAAACATTAAACTTTGAGTCTTTAACAATTAAGGCATTAAGTCTAGTATTTTGAAGAAATATGGCAATAAGAGTACCAGGAGGACCTCATTTCCAAAACCTTTGTTTGTGCTATTTTTAAAATTACAAAAAAGCATGCAATAGTTCTCTAAAAGTTCAAATAAGTAAGAATACTAACTGATAAAGATACCGAATGATGACAATATAGTCCCATAGAACATCACTATATTAAGGAACTGGGTAAGTTTATCTTTCATATACAGATGCCCCAATACAAATTTGTTTATCTCATTTGCTCCAATCAAGAAAATCAAGATACTCATATGACTGTTCTGTTTCCCAAAACTTCATTCGTTACCAGGAATCTTTGGTGTCAATTATTATGCAGTTTCAGTAGCCTCATTAGTGTCCCCTACAAATTCAGAGACCCTCACCTCCACCATGAGCTTTGTTTGTCAGTTCTCCAGCCCCAGCTCTGAGATGTTCTAATTTGACCCTATGAGAGCTACTTGAGTGATTCCTGTCCCTTTCTGCCCTTCAGTTTGTTTATTGATAAAGGAAGGGAGGATTGGAAGCTAAACACAGTAATTATTAAAGGCATTTGGAAATACAAATTCATGTCTTACATAGAATTGGTTTTAAGTTCTGTTTATTCAGAACTTTAACTTTAAAAACAAAGCATAAAAAAAAAAGTTTTACTGAGGAGCCAGAAGTATGTCAAGAAGAGTTTCATCTGGGAGACTCCGGACATCCAGAGAGTTGGCAAGCTCAGGCACTAGTTTTACATCTGAGAACAAAGGATGTAAATCCTTTTATAAAGTTAAGAATGCCTTTGTTCACAAAATAATCACCTCCTGTTTCATCTGTATTTGTATTCTGGGTCTAGTTAAAACCAAGTGAACCCATGATAAAAACAAAAATATACTGCTTTGTTCCACAGTACTTTTAAGCCTGCTGTTTCACGTGATTAAAATACAGGGAAGCATACAAATGCATTCATTGTATGTAGAAACTCTTAATATGTGTTGGGAAGATGAATTTTGTTCCAGGCTCATCTGCAAAGCTACTCCCTCACCCCTACCTGACTTCAGCATCTAACCCCTAATTTGCTTTCTGTTGTAGTTATGCTTCACTACAACAAGCTTTTCACTTCTCCTTGAATTGCTATAGCTTTCATATCTCCATGCTATTGCTTTAGCTGTTTCTTCCTCTAGAGAGCCCTTTCCCTTCTCTTCATTGACTAAATCTTACCCAGTTCTTAAGATCTGCTACAAATGCTTCTGATGTCTGCAGACTTTTCTAAATTGTTAGCAATTATTGGGAGTGCCCACAGCATTTTGTACCCATTTTTATTAGGTCATTGACAAAACAAGAGACTGGCTCTTACTTTTGCTCATATATGTCAACTGGACCAATCAGGGCCATAGTTTTTATGTTCTAAATGCTGAGGTCAAAGTAAATGTTTGGGAATTGCTGGTTGAGTGGCTGAGTGAGTGAATGAATGAATGAATGAATTTTTAACTTTCCTTTGTTTTGCTTTCTTGAACTCTTTTTCTTTGCTCTAAATATTTTTCCATGACACTTAATACATTCTTATACATTATATAATTTTCTTATTTATTTTGTCAGTGTCCTCCCTTTAAGGCAAGGTGTTTGTCTTTAGTATGCATTAATACTTATATAAGAAATAAATAAAATAAAAATTCATCCCACATATTTTCCCTTTAATCTCTTGATTTTTGTGTTTTGGGAGGTAAGCTGAATTCCGTATCATCCATATTCTTAGTTTCCCTGTAGCCCTGGGACCTTTGTCTGAAATTC
The DNA here is from genome assembly GCA_030015415.1 of Cynopterus sphinx. Classification (NCBI taxonomy): domain Eukaryota; kingdom Metazoa; phylum Chordata; class Mammalia; order Chiroptera; family Pteropodidae; genus Cynopterus; species Cynopterus sphinx. The sequence continues at coordinate 91,112,319 of CM057384.1, read as the reverse complement.
CTCACCACCTGAATAGGATTCTTTGAGATAAGGTTTTGAGTCTCTGTTAAATATTTAACTATTAGCTAAACATTATCACTTTTTATCAGCCTTAACAAATTAACCCCAATAAGTTTATCAGATTGGCCCTAGCAGAAAACAAGACAAGGAGAAAGCATTCATTCATTTAACTGGATATTTCTCTAACTACCATGTGCCTTTGTTCACGAAATTGGACGTGGTCATTACTCTAAGAAAGCTTACATCTACTGCTGAGATCCTCAGACATTTGGTGTTTGAAACATTCTTACAAATGCTAGAATTTTCGGTAGATTAAAAAACTTTTAAATGTTCATAAAACAATCACCATAGTGTAAGACCGCAACTCTATAAAAGTGTCCGTGATTATCTCACACTTCATTTGTCACCCCATTAGCACCATGTCTGTCTTCTGAAAACTGTTTATTACCTAGACTAAGCTCCGTTCTACTAGAGACAAAATTCCCACACAATCCAGTAAACATTCCACCTTTCCCTGATGTCAGCTTGACTCATCAGTATAGTATTTATCTCTTGCTCTCCTGCTTTCTACACTTTTCACAAACTATTTCCCAAACTCTTCTATCTTTCATAAGTCAGTGCAAGAGAAATTTAGTTACAAGAATAAATTACATACTTTTGTCAAAATTTGGAGGAGCAGTAGCTGAGAATTTCTTGTCTTGGACCATGTACGAATTTGCCGTGGGAAAAGGAAAATAAAAATGTCTGCTCAGTGAAAGAATGTTTGGCTGCTTGGCAGAGATATAAGGGTCCTAAGTAGCTAGCAGGCAGCAAGCATGAAGGCCCTAAAATTGGACAGACATTGAAGAAAGACACTTCTGCTTCACAAATGAGTCCAGGTCAGCCCAAGTTCAGGACCTCCTGGAATCTTCTGAGGTGCTCCTGGCCCATGGTTATGGTCATTGTTTTCCCTTTATGTAGTCAATAAGATTTTGATATTCAATGTAGTTGCCTCCTCCCACCACAAAAACAATTGCCTCTTGGAATGGATTTTTGTTCCTTAGAACTCAGCTATTATTGCCCTGCAGCATTTTGGGATCAAAATATCTATAGTAATCTGTTGCAGGGATTGACTTCATCTCCATGAGGTTGTCTAAAATACAAGTAACAGGTAGATTTTGCTGTTTCAATACCAGGTTCTTCACTCCTTTCATCACAAACTGTGATCCTATATTCATGACTTGCGATAAGAGACCCGTTGGTTTAGTGGTAGTATTGCCATAGCTGGCAGGAGCGGAGGCCATCTTGGCAAAAGCTTTCCACTGTGATATATTGTAAAGGATTAAGGTTGCATCTGCATCAGTGAAAACTTTTTTGTATTGCTCCAAATTGGTCTCAAAAGATGCTTAGTTTATTGTCATGTGTCCATTGTCACATTCTATTCCTTTGGAGGCAAGAATTCCCCAGGCAGTCTTCCAGAACTCAAATATTCTTCATCCTCACTAAAAATACAAGCTCTTTTTATACTACCTCTTTTCTTTCTTCCATTAGACAGTGATGTAATTTCCCTCCTGTTATGCTTTCCTTTTGAATTACCTCTGTTTCTACTCCTTCCTTCCTAGTGACCCTTATTTTTTCTAAGTTTAATATTGTGTTAATTAAGTTTCTTCCCCCTCCCAAATGGAGCATCTTGATTCATTCCTTCTCATAGCAGCAGCTCTTCAATTTCAGTCAATAGCAGTTTTTATATTTTTTCTTCCAGGAGTTAACTAAACTTGTAAATAGACAATATACAAACATATGCATGTGTGTGTGTGTGCACGCATGTGAATGTGTATATGTGTGTGTGTTTGGGGATGTATGGACTAAGAATCATTATATAAATTAACAAGAGATATTCCTAAAAAAGGATTCCCAAATTTTTGAAAGTAAATATAAGACGTGACAGGAAATTCTAAGTAAAAAGACAGCTGATTAACTATTTTCATGTACTATATGCATAAGGAGACATGCCCAAGAATGTTCAAAGTAGGAATGTTTAAAATAGACCAATCTATGAGTGAATGGATATGTTCAAAACGAATACTCTACATCAGAGTTAAATATATATAGCAAACATGGATGAATCTTGGGAATATGCTGTCTGGCCAAAAATAAAAATCACCAAGAGTACATAAGTAGGATTTAATTTACATGTAAAATGATCACTATTGACTAAGCATGTGAGAATATTGATTAAACTGAAAAAAATTAAGGAGATAATTAACATCAAATAATCAAATTTATAGTTGCTTAAGAGTGGTGGTGTGTGAAGGGAAGATGATGAGATCAGTGATGGGCACACAGGGGGTTCAAAATATTGGCCATATTCCATTTCTAGAGCTGGGTACGGAAATATATGGATCCTCATTTTACTATTACTCTTTATACTATAATATATTATAAATATAATTTTGCATGTACTTAATAATTAATAAAACAATTAAAAACTAACAATACCATAATAAAAAGAAATGGGAAAATATTAAATTGTACTCAGCATAATGGCTAGACAAAAATTTCATGTATGAACAACTTCTCAAAAAATTAATAGTTCTTGGCAACTTTTTTGTAAGGTATAAAACCTGTAACTAATCACAAATTTTCTGAAAATTGCCATGTGGCTTTCTTGTCTCATGTTCTATTAATAACATAATAATTAAATATTAATAACATTCATAAATGGTTAAACACATTTAATGGTTCAATTTGCTTAGAGATTTTTAGTGCAATGTATATACACAACATATTCTAAGAGGCATATTATCTTCAGTGTGCTGTGTATATATTTGCATGTGTGTATGCAACTTCTCTATAAGACTCAGACAGAGAGAGATAGAAATCCAGGCATTTACAATGACTTCTCTGTCTCCTATGTCTCTTCATTCTTCTTTTTAGATAACATTTAAATTCATCTTCTCTTTCACATTCCCATTGTCTCTATCTTGGATCAGACCCTCATCATTTCTTGTTTTTACTATTTTGATACATTCATAAGTGTTTTCCATGCTTCATTTCTTTCTCTGCCCATTTGGCTACCACAGAACTTGTAGCCAGATTTATCTTTCTAAAAATCAAACACCACTCTAAATTCCTAATTTCCTATAGAATAAGACATAAAATCTTCATAATGACATTAAAGTCTCTTAAAAATTCACATACAACCTATTGTTTTAGTCTTATACATACCGTATGTCTCAGCTTTATCAAACTAGTTCTACTTCCTCTGAAGTTCTATGTGCTTTCAGGCAAGGAGAACGTTGCATTTACTCTTCCCTCTTGGAAATTAATTGCTATTTGTGCACTCTTAATGAACCTATATATATTCTTTAAATCTTGCTTGTTATCTTCTTTGTCCTCATTGATTCTGACCTTATTCCATCTCCTCACACATTTAGGCACTTTTTCTTCTGAGCTTTCTTAATATGTAAGACATATTTCTATGATAGAATTTTTAACAAAATAGTTGAATCTTTACTCCTTTTAAGTTTATTTCTTCCTCTAGACTTTGTGTACCTTGAGCAAAGAGATTTAGCTTATTTCTCTTTGTATTTCTGGGTCTAAAACATTATCTGGAAAATAACTTTGTTGAATAATAAGAGAATCAAGATAATGAAAACCATTGAAGAGGCCAAATATGGATGCAGAATTTGGGCTGAACATGAGACGAGACAGATCATGATTTTCAAGCTAGCGAGTAAGCAAATTAACCAGAAATTAACATAGTAGAAGGTTCGTTCACTCACAGTGAAGTATTCCTCATCATGTACCATGGACCTTAATAGAATAAAACACTAAGAAAAAATCATTGAATGACGACAGGGAGTCCAGAAAATTGATGGTTAAAAAAAGAAACAGAAAAGAAAAGAAAAAGATTTTATTTTCAGTGCCCTCAAACTATACCCAGAAAATGCAAAGCAAGTATTCCGGGAAGGAGAAAACCAGTGCACATAGGCGTGGAAGTTTCTTTGTGGGCAAACACGATCTATGAGATGAAATATTTGATCAAAATGTTTATTTGTAATGTTGATGCCCCACTAGACTGAAGAAAGATCTCTGTCCCAAACATTTGCTTTTTGTCATTGTGAGAGTTCAGTGAATCTAATTAACTGAGCAGAAAAGACTACCTAAGGCCAGATGTACTCCTTTATTCCTTCCCAGAGGGGCAATGTTGTTTAGACTTACTTGGACACTCTAGCATTTGTCCAGGTTTCCGAGAAGTCAACTAGACCATCTGTTCTTTTCTGGGAGAAAAAATAAATAAAAGGAGCAGCTATGGCCTGTGATGGTCCCTCTAAACTATAAAGAAGCCTAACTCAGAGGCCTGCTCTCTGACAGTACCACTAGCTACCATATAACACGAGCCTACCCGGTGCCAAGTACTGGGCAAAGCACTTCACACACGCATGTGCTCTCATTTAATAGTAGTGTAAGGAACATCATTTACTCTCATTTTACAGATGAGAAAACAGGTCTCATTTAAATAACTTGTTTAAGGTCACATAACACAACCATTAAGCACCTGAGCCAAGACATGAACACAAACTTTTCTGAATTAGTTGCAAGACTGAGCAAAAAAAAAAAAAAAAAAAAAAAATTCAGGATAGCTAAATATTGCATGGGACATGCAAACACTAAAACATTAGTCATTGTTTACCTTAATTTCAAATTCACTCGATGTCCTGTGTTTTATCTGGTAACCTTAATTTGAGTGAGTCTAATCTCTCTAATATGTGTCACCTAGTTGACTTACTTGACAGATGATTCCAGATATATCTCTGGGTGAGCAAATTGACAAAGCACAGGCAAAAAGCAAATTTAACAAGAGTTACAAGTCTTCCATGTGCCAGATGCAATCCCTTAGACAGATTTCCATTTCCTGGGCTGCAGGGATTAGGAATTTAGATTGAAGAAACTAATACACAAAATCACATCTAGCTACAGAGGTATGAAACTAAAGTTCTAGGGCTTCTCACTTATATGGGCCTGCAGTCTTAATTTTACATTCTTTCTTTTTTTTTAACAGAAACCAAATAAATTACATAAATTTCAGGCCCCAAAAACCTGGGGCTGCCCATACAACGTGTTTATGTCAGAACCAGAAAACAAAGCAAAACTGGCCTTTTCCAAGTTCCTTGCTTTTTTGTATTTGTCCTAAAAACCATGTAGAACTGAACCCATCACCTAAAAATCATTCAATGAATGTTTGGTAAATGGATGCATGAGCCAATGAATAAATGGATAGCAGATTTGAGAAAATAAATTAGAAAATGTATGCTCTTATACACACTACTGAGCGCTTGATTATTCACATTATTATATGAATCTTGACCACCTGACCTTTTTCTTCATATCATGCCATGTTTTCTCTCTGGAGATGAATGCATTTGTTTAACAGTAAAGTATCTGTTACCTGGGTAGGGATTAGGGACAGGACCCTCTTCATTCCTTAGGCCTAGTATATTTGTAAGGTGCTCCCAAATTTTGTCTTTCTAGGGTTATCTTTTTTATTATCTAAGCTAGAATATTTTGGCCTGGCTTTATTTAATTGTGTTTGTTCTTATTGTGTTTTTGTTGTTGTTGTTGTTATTGTTGTTGTTTTTGTGTTTTACCTTATTAGAGTATATAGAAGGCTAATTTATCTTCTGCCTAGTTACTCATAATTAATTGAATGTTTGGGATAAAAAAATAATCTAAAATGGGTTCTGGTCATATTTCTTTCCCAGTTAATTACTTTCCTGCTTATTGGGATAATTGTATGTTTTGCCTGCTCTAGCGAAAGGACACTCAAATCAATAGTAGGAGACTGGAGACAGCAGGAAGTTAGGCCTGGGATGCTTGATTTTATAAGTATTTAATAACCATGCAGCCCATCGCAGAAGCAGAACTCCATGCCAGAAGTCCTAAGGGGACACACAGCCACCTCCCTTACCATGTATCTTCTTAGTACTATGATGACACTATGATGAAGCATTATCTTTTAAGGACATATAGCTATAAATGATAGAGTTGGAACTTAGACTATATTTCAAATCTTTGTCTTACATCAAAAAATTTTAGTCAGAATCCTGTCACATTCTTTGTATTTATTTATTTTTATTCTTTGATATTAAAAGATATTTATGCATACATAGCATATTCATATCACAGAGAAAAAAATCAGCTACATTTTCTGATAGTCACTAACATTTTAGATGTATTTTTTTCCCAATATTTTTACATATCCATATGTACACATGAACTTTTTTTAGAATTGAGATCATATGTTCTATAGAGCTCACTATAATTTTTAAGGCATTCTCTCATATAATATGTCTGATAGAACTTAAGAAATAAGCAGGACATTGGTGTGTAAATAGGTTGCAAGCCAATTCATTAATTAACATTATATTTATAGCTGTATTATTCATTGCAATTCTCTGTTTAAACTCAGGTTTCTCATTGTTTGTCATTCACTGTTATCTATCAATAATATAAAATATTCATGTTTTATAAGTATGACTAAATTCAATGTCTTAAATTTTCTTAAATTAACCTAAATTCAAAGTATTTTCCCCCATAAAGTTGCATTTAGAGCGTGGGGTTTCACTCAATCTTTAAAAAACTCTTTCACATTAGAGGTTCAACTAGAACCATAATATATGTGATAATTGTTGTTTGCAATTAAGACTATTAGTCTTCATTCAGAAATCTGTTAATTTGCTAAAAAATGTGTGAGTGACTCAGTTTAAAATGGCCCAAAAGCCTGTAACCTAAAACACTAGCACTTATATGGACTTTTAACTTGATATATCCAACCATTTTTTAAAATGGGTCACAACCTAGATTCTGGAATTTGACAATCCATTAGGTTTCTATAATGGGCTCAAGGTTCTACCTTGGGCTTATGAGTCTCCAAATTCACATAATTTTAAAATAATAAATTATGATATGTCCTTAATAAAGAATTATGCCAAAAACTATTCCTTCACACCTTAACACCCATGTGAATTAGACAAGAATTGGGGACATTTTTTCTTTCAAACTTGGCAAATTGTAGAAGCAAGGCAAAAAGGTCTCTATCAATGCTGTTTCCAACTGTGGTTACTCTTGTCATGAGTCCTGTCAGAAGATCTGGTGGTTGCTCCAATCAGAAACCAATAGATGTTTGCTACCATGCATAGATACACTATTAGGCTACAGAAAAACGACTCTATAATTGAAATATGTGTAATAGCAATCTCCTGCTTATCAGACAATCATTCAAAGATTACATATGATGATTTGACATTAAACAAGATAAGCTACCAGTTTCCTAACAGATAGTAATTGTCATGAGAACAGATTTTAGCCTCTCTAGCTACATAGCTATAATGTGAATATTTTAATTATTTATATTTTAATTCTTCCAAATTCTTAGCCTTCAGAGATATCAGGGATATGTTATATCTCATTGAGGATATTTTTAGGAAGCATGTAGCTTTCTGATGATGTAAATTAATCGAAGTCTAAAGAGCAACATAGAGAACAATCTTTCATAGTTACAATTAGTCTTACATTTGTTATGCCATGGTCTTCATGCTGGAGTATGCTTTCCCTTGAGGATCCATTAAGACTTTCCACTAGGCACTCAGGCAGGAGTAATTTTAAGGAAATCCATTCCCAAACCTTCAACTGTCATATGTGTAGTAATATAGAATGATGTGTCTGACAATTTATTAATGGTCAGTGCATCATGGTAGAAGCTTCCTCTTATTTACTTTTTTTAATTGCTTTTCTCCCACTTTGCACAAGAAAATCATAGATTTTACACAAAGGAAATCTTTATATGGTGCATTACCTTTTGTGAGGGCCCAATCAAGGGATAATTTAAATAAACTAATGACTGGGAAATAATTTCTTTTGCCAATCAGGTGGCTTTTAATTCTTTGCTTTCAGTAATATTGAATGGAGAATTAATGCAGTAATTGATATTTTTAATGAGAGATCAATATGTGATTTTCATCTTATAACTTGAAAGGAGTTCAATAAATTGAGTTTCATTGCCATAACAAAACTTTTTATTCCCATCTATTTATATGAGAAGTTACCTCAATACAAAATGTCTATAAAAAATAGAAATAGAATTGATCCTGAAAGCTGTTTCATTTTAAAAGAGGGTACACAAACTGATTGAAACAAAAAAGCATCCATCATCTATTCCATTAAGAAATTCATTCTTAACATTTTACTTACTGTTCTAAATGTTCATTTATTAATATTTGTAACAAATTATTTTGTTTTGGTTAACTTAGATGACCATAAACAATTATAAACAAAAATATTTGTATGTATTTGTTGCAATTGGATATTATAGGAATATCTAGAAAATATTTTCATACATTAAATTTACTTCATAAGGATAAGATTAATGGGGAGGTGGGATGGAAATATAAAACCAAGATAAAAAAATAATGATGGTAGATTTTTAAAGAATATCTTTTTTTTTAATGAATAATGGCAGGTATCAAACCACAATGATAATTAGATTTCATTGAAAATATTTGAAATAGTATTCTCATATTTTTGCTTTAAATGGTAATATTTAAAAAAGAAGACCAGCTCTTATAGAATTTAGAAACTATTTAACATTAAAATGATGGGAAAATTTTAATGTTAATTTAAAATCTTTCAAATTTATTTAAGGGGGTGCAAATAAAATATTATAATATCACTATTTTTATCTACCATGTGTAGATATCACTTATTTCATGCAGGCTCTTGATGAAGAAAAGATGTTAGGAAGTATAAGCCCCTTTTATCTCCAGAGAATCAGCAGTGCTGAAATTTTGTGACCCTGACTGACATACTCTGTAGTACATAAAAAGTGTAATTAGGGCTGGAACACAAGGTGACTTTGTGTTGGCTCGAGATAAGCCAACATTTTTCCCAATAAAAAGACATCAGATCCTCTTAGAACAACAATGAGTTTGATCAAAAACTCATATCATTTTCATTTTGTGTCTATGATGGGTGGAGTCTTTCTTATTTTCCAATGCAATGTTCTTTTTCTATTGCATACCCACCACCTCTCCCAAATCTCTCTGTTTGTCTAATGTACTTATCGTTTTTCTTAAATATTTTATAATTGGAATATACTATCAGAATTCTGAACTTCAACAATAAAGAAAATTTTGTAGGTGCTTCCAGACTAAAAGAGCAGATAACCTGTCCAGGGTTTACATTTCACCAGTCCTGTTTTCACTGGTCCTTCTCATATATGTTGGGGCATTTCTTTGGATAGCTCTGTAGGGTACAGAGCCTTCCATAGAGCCTCATGGTGCCCTGGAGCCAGTATGGAAATCAGACAAGAACTGAATCCCGAGGAAGGAGATTTGAGATATTTAACAGACTTTGACATGGCTGAGGTGAGCATGGACAATTCTGTGCACCTCACAGGACTTTGGTTTCCTCACCTATGAATTACAGAAATTAGACTACAAACATTTCTTCAAGTTTTATTTTTTTAATTTTTTTAATTAAGTTTAGTGAGGTACCATTGGTTAATGCAATTATATAATTTTCAGGTGTACATAATAATTTGACATCTGTATATTCTATTGTATGTTTACCACCCAGAGTCCAGTTTCCTTCAGCTACCATATATTTTATCCCCTTTACCCATGTCATCCTCTCCTAACCCCCTATATTTGACTCCTTTACTCTGTCAACCTCTCCTTTTCACCCTCACTCCCTACCCTATGGTAACCACTAGTCCATTGTCCATATCCCTGAATCTCTGTTTGTTTGTCCTTCTCATTTGTTGCTTTTATGCTTATATTCCACATATAAGTGATATTGTGTGATTTTTAACTTTTTCAGTCTGGCTTATTTCACTTAACATGATTATCTCAAGGTTCATTTATGTTGTCAAAAATGACAGTATTTCATCTCTTCTCATGGCTGAGTAATATTCCATTGTATATATGTACCACAGCTTCTTTAGCCAATCATAGATCATAGGACATTTCAGTTGCTTCCATGTCCTGGCCACTGTGAGTAATGCTGCTATGAACATTGGTATACACATATCTTTTCAGATATGGGTTTCCAAGTCTTGGGGGTACATACCCAGTAAAGGGATTGCTGGATTATATGGTAGGTCAATTCTTAGTTTTTTGAGGAACCTCCAAACTGTTTTTTATAGTGGCTGTACCAATTTGCCATCCCACCAGCAGTGTATGAGGGTTCTTTTTTATCCACATTCTCTCTGGCATTTGTTATTACTTGTGTTGATTATAACTATTCTAACTGGTGTAAGATGGTATTTCAATGTGGTTTTGATTTGCATTTCCCCAATAGCTAGCAAAGTTGAGCATCTTTTCAAATATCTGTGGGCCATTTGTATGTCGTCTAGGGAGAAGTGTCATTTCAGGTCCAATGCCCATCTTTTGATTGGATCATTTGCTTTTTTGTTGTTATTGAGTTGTATGAGTTCTTTGTATATTAGGCTTTTATCTCAAGTGTTGTTTACAAATATATTTTCCCATTCGGATGGTTGTCTCTTTACCTTGTTGATGCTTTCTTTTGCTCGCCAGAAGCTTTTTGGTTTATTTATTTTAGTTTTTACTTCCCTTGTTTTTGAGGTCAAATTCATAAAATTCTCTTAAGTTCAAGGTCCTTGAGTTTAGTGCCTATGTTTTCTTCTATGCATTTTATTGTTTCAGGTCTTATGTTCAGGTCCTTATTCCATTTTGAGTTAATTTTGGTGTATAGTGATAAACAACAGTCCAGATTCATTCTTTTGTAGGTGGCTTATCAGTTTTCCCAACCCCATTTATTGAAGAGGCTTTACTTTCTCCACTGTATTTTTTTGGCTTCTTTGTCAAAAATTATTTGCTCATATAAATATGGGTTACTTCTGGTCTCTTGATTCTTTTCCACTGGTCTGTGTCAGTTTTGCTGCCAATACCATGCCGTTTTGATTACTGTTGCTTTGTAGTAGAATTTTAAGTCAGGCAGAGTATGCCTCCAGTCTCATTGTTTTTTCTCAGGATGGCTTGGCAATTTGGGGTCTTTTGTGCTTCTATACAAATCTGATGATTTTTGTTCTATTTCTTTAAAAAATGCTTATAGTCTTTTGATGGGGATTGCATTAAATCTGTAAAATGCTTTAGGTGATATGGTAGTTTTAACTGTGTTGATTCTTCCAATCTAAGAATGTAAAATATCTTCCCATTTCCTTGTATCTTCTTCAATTTCTTTTAATAGAGTCTTGTAGTTTTCATTACATAGGTAATTCGTTAAATTTATTCCTAGGTATTTTATTCTTTATCTTGTGATTGCAAAGGAAATTACTTTTTTACTTCTTGTTCTGACACTTTATTATTAGAGTATAGGAAAGCTATGGGGTTTTGAAATATGATTTTGTATCCAGAATTTTATTTTATTTACTTATTGTTTCTAGAGTGTTCTTGTGTAATCTTTAGGGTTTTCTATATAAGAAATTATGTCATCTACAAATAGTGACAGCTTGACTTTTTTGATTCCTATTTAGATGCCTTTTATATCTTTCTCTTGTCTGATTACTCTTGCTAGGACCTCCAATGTTATACTGAATAACAGTGGCAGTAGTGGACAGCCTTGCCTTTTTCATGATCTTAGAGGGAAGGTATTTAGTTTTTCACTATTAAGTATAATATTGAATGAGGGTTTGTCACAGATGGCTTTTATTATGTTAAAAGCCATCTATGACATCTTTTATTATGTTCCCTTCAACACCAATTTTGTTAAATGTTTTGTTCATAAATAGATGCTATATCCTGTTGAAGGGTTTTTCCGCAACTCTTGAAATGATCATGTGATTCTTATTTTTTAATTCATTTATGTTGTGTATCATATTAATCAATTTGCATATGTTGAACCATCCCTGTGCTTCTGGGAAGAAGCGCATTTGATCGTGGTGTAAAATCTTTTTAATATGCTGCTATATTCGGTTTGCTAGTATTTTATTTAGGAATTCTGCAACTGTGTTCATGAGAAATATTGGTCTGTAGTTTTCTTTTTGTGTGTGTTATCTTTACCAGGTTTTGGTATCAGAGTAACAGTGGCCTCATAAAATGAGTTGAGAAGTACTGCCTCCTTTTCGATTCTTTGGAAGAGTTTCATAAGAATTGGTATTAAATCTTCTTTGAATGTTTGGTAGAATTCACTGGTGAAGCCATCTGGTTCTGGACTTTTACTTTTTGGTAAGTTTTTGATGATTGTTTCAATTTCCATATTGCTGATCTATTTAGAGTTTCCAGTTCTTCTTGATTCAGTCTAGGAAGATTGTGTTTAACTAAGTACTGGTCCATTTCTTCTAAGTTATTAAATTGGGTGTAATATACTTTTTCATAGTATTCTTCTATTATCCTTTGTATTTCTGTGATGTCAGTTATAAATTCCCCTCTTTCATCCCTGATTTTATTTGTGTCCTTTCTCTTCTTTCTGTTGTGAGACTAGCCAGAGGTTTGTCAATTTTATTAACCTTCTCAAAAAACCAACTCCTTGTTGCATTTATTTTTCCTATTGCTTTTTTTTGTTGTTTTTGTTTGTTTTTGTTTTCAATTTCATTTATTTCTGCTCTAATTTGGATTATTTATTTCCTTCTGCTGATGTTAGGCCTCATTTGTTCTTCTTTTCTAGTTTTTAAGATGAAGTATTAGGTTGTGTATTTGGGCTTGTTCTTGTCTTTGGAGGTAGGCCTGTAATGATATGAACTTTCCTCTTCTGACCATTTTTGCCATATCTCAAAAGTTTTGATATGTTGTACTATCATTATCATTCATTTCTATGTATCTCTTGATCTCTCTCTTTTTTTTATTTCTTCCCTGACCTAGTTATTCTTCAGTAGCATGTTGTTTAATCTCCGAGTATTTGTGGTTCTTCCTGATTTCTTTCTGCAGTTGATCTCTAGTTTCAGAGCATCAGAGAATATGGTTGCTATGATTTCAACCCTCTTATACTTGTTGAAGCTATCTCTGTGTCCCAGTATGTGGTCAGTTCTTGAGAATATTCCATGTGACACTAGAAAAAAATGTATTAGCAGTTGTTTGGGAATGGAAGGCTTTGTTAATGTCAATTACGTTCAGTTGGTTTAATGTGTCATTTAAGGATGTTATTTCCTTACTGATTTTATGTCTGGATGATCTGTCTATATCTGACAGTGGGGTATTTAGGTCCCCTACTACAATAGTGTTTTGGTTTGTTTCTCCCTTTAGTTCTGTTAGTAATTGCTTTACATATTTCGGGGCTCCCTGATTGGAAGGATAGATATTAATTAGTGTTATGTCTTCTTGGTTCATGATTCCCTTTATCATTATAAGTGTCCCTCAGTATTTTCCTTTACCTTTTTTATTTTGAAGTCTATTTCTTCTAAAAAGGTACCATTAATCCCACTTTTTTCAGAATGCCATTTGATTGAAATATCGTTGTCTGCCCTCTCACTTTGAGTCTATATTTGTCTTTGGAGCTGAGACGTGTCTCCTGAAGAGAGCATATGGTTGGGTTTTGTTTTTTGATCCATTCTGCAACTTTGTGCCTTTTTATTGGTGAGTTCAATCCATTTCCATTTAGGGTGATTACTGAAATATGAGGTCTTCTTATAGCCATTTTATCTTTTGCTTTCTGGTAGTTTGGTGTTTCCATTGCTTCCTTGTCCTTGTGTTTCTGTTTTCTTTATTTTGATTGGCTTTTGTGGTTTTCTTTTCTGGTTCTTCTTGTTTTATATTATGTACTTTAGTTCTGAATCTTCTCTGTGTGGTTACCATTATGCATATGTAAAGGATAGTTTATATATATACAGCGATCCATTTTCTTCTGTGTGTGCCTTATTTCCATTTCCCTTTGTGAATTTGGATTTTCAAATCTCCCCACCCTGTTTTCAGTCATTGCTATCTCAATTTGTCCCTATGTGTGCTAACCGTTTGTTACTATCTTGCTATAGCAATTCTTTTCTTATTATTTAAGCTTATAAGGCCCTGTTTTTCGTAAGGGTTGCACTCTTCTACTTCTATTTATCTGATAGTCATTTTACTCCTAATTTGTTTTTTTTTTTTTTTTTTTTGTCATTTTGTTTTAGGTCAGCTGACCTCATTCAGTATTTCCTGTAGTGCAGGCCTCGGAGTGGAGAATTCCCTCAATTTTTGTATGTCTGGAAAGATCTTAATTTCTCCTTCACATCTAAAGGAGAGCTAAGCTGGATATATTATTCTAGGCAGGTAGTTCCTTTCACCCAATAGTTTAAATATATGATTCCATTCCTTTCTGGCTTGTATGGTTTAAACTGAGATGTCTGAAGATAATGTAATGGGTTTTATTTTATAAGTTACCATTTTCTTCTTTCTGTCTGCCCTGAGAATTCTGTCTTTGTCATTGATTTTTGATAACTTTAATACAATGTGTCTTGGTGAAGGCCTTTTGGGTTGAGATAATTGGGTGTTCTGTTGAATTTTTGTATTCCAAGTTCCAGCTCATTCCTTAGATTTGGGAAATTCTCAACAATTTGTCTGAAAATACTTTCTAGTCCTTGCTCCTTTTCCTCACCTTTGATAATTCCCATCATTCTTATGTTTTTTTTTTCTACTGATGTTATCAGCTAGTTTTTTAATTTCTCTTTCATTATTTTTCATTCTTCGGTTTCTCTCTTCTTCCTTCTGATTTATTTCTAGATATCTGCTTTTGATATCACTGATTCTTTCCTCCATTTGTTCGACTCTGTTTCCCAAGCTTGCTATTCATTTTTCAATAATTGAACTGTGTTTTTTTTAATTTCTATAATATATATTCTGTTTTTCATTTTTTTGAGGGTTTCAATGTCCTTGCTCTGCTCATCTAGATGTCTTTTCAATACCTGAAATTGTAGATATGACTCATTTTGGAATTCACTGAGTTTTTTCAGAGGTACCATCTTGAATTCTCTGTATATTTTTATGTCTGTTAGCTTATTTTCTGAAGATTTTTCTCTTCCTTTCTCAGATGCCTTGTCATCTCAGTTGTTCATGGTGTTTGATGGACTATTCCTCTGCCTGAGCATTTATGGACATGTATTCTTCTGCTTTTCTAGAAAGAAGATTTATTATATAAAGATCTCTCTTTAGCCTGCTGCAGAGAAGGTGTTATTTTTTGGTTTCTAGCAGGTTGTGTCTCAGCTTCTTGGATCTCTGATTTATACAAAGCTTTAATAATGCCTTTTTATTTTTTTTATAGATATTTAATCATGCTCACTAACTTCAGTTTTAGTTCCTATCACTGTTCGCATCAGTCTTGGTAGCATTTGCTCAGATTCCTCTGGAGTTCTGCGATGTTTGGTTTTGGAGGGTTTGGGGGGAGGGTCCCTCTGGGTTGGGGTATAGGGCCTACAGTCTATCGAGCCTCTGTTTTGTAACTGCAGCCGGTAAAAATAAACTGTTGCTTTTCTGCCATCCTGCTTCTCTGCTTTCTGCTCTGGTGACTAGGGTTGCCACTGTCAACTTGGAGCTCATAGTACTCCCAGGCAGGACTGTTCAGGGAACTCGCCACACCTTCTTCCCTTCGCCTGACCTAATGGGAGCTCTGTAGGCTGTAAGAGGCAGCTTTTTAATTTATCCCAATTCACTACCTGACACCCGGGGTCCTGATCTGTGGTAGCTCTTATGTGAAGATTCCATGCTCAGTCAT
The DNA here is from genome assembly GCA_030015415.1 of Cynopterus sphinx. NCBI lineage: Eukaryota > Metazoa > Chordata > Mammalia > Chiroptera > Pteropodidae > Cynopterus > Cynopterus sphinx. The sequence continues at coordinate 91,096,644 of CM057384.1, read as the reverse complement.
GCTGGTGTGCAGTTTGGGTGTTTTCTGTTGAGTTTTAGATGTTCAGCTTATTGTTGTTTCAAGGGAAGGAGTTCTGGGAATGTCTCTTATTCTGTGTTTCTCAAAACAAAACAAAACAAAAAAAACAAATTTTCAAGTTTTAAATGTTTTTAACTCTATGCGAGAACTTTTTAGGATGATGAAAGGTTGTAGTTCATGACTATTGTCATGGTTATGCTATGCTATTGTGTCCATTGTAAAAACTCATTGGTGAATTTTGTCATCATAAAGCTGACAAAGATTTCTGATTTTCAGAAGTAATAATAGTAAAACTCATTGACTGTTGCATGCCAGCTAGTAATTTCTTTACATGTATTGTTTCATCAATGTATTGTATGTATTGTAAAAATTTGATGCAATTTTTATCTCCATTCTAGTGGGGATAATGCCAAGATCTAAAGATGTTAGTGACTTGTCCAAAGTCAGACACTTAGTGAGTGGCAAAGCCAGAACTCCAGTATATTTCTGCCAATTCCAAAGTCAGTGTTTGAATATTTCTTTACTATTAGAAGAAAAGCTGGGTAATGAATCACATATATTAAGCTACTCCCTCCCAGATCTATACATAAGGAACAACACAAGAGGATAGTTTTTCATCAGCATTAAGGATTATGAGGGTTTCTAGGATCATTCTGATTCCCACAACAGGCCTGAAATTCCATACCTTTTTATTTATTTATTTTTTTGTGTGGACTCAAAAGCACCACTCCTTACATGGAAAAATGCAGGAACAAAGGAGGCATGAAAACCGAAAAAAATTACAACACAGGGACTTATGTTCTTGTTATTGATACATATACACATTTTAATTTAAGATGCACAGTCAGATGATTGTAAGTTATCAGGTACACATAGAGAACCTTAAGGGAATGCTAAACTTTGCCATCTCCCTAACCTGAAGATTGTCATAGTCTCCTATAAATCAATACTGCACTGTGTGCTTTTTTCAGGAAATGTGCTGTAGCAGGTGTTTTTTTAGAGAAAGAGAATTTTCCTATTATCTGCAAGGTTATTAGTGACCTTATTTCAAGTAGCAATAAAGAAACACATCTAAAATAATCCGAAGAAGCAGCCTTGGTTAACAAAACCAAGTTACAAAAAGAAATGAACATTAGTTTGTTTCATGAGAATTTTTATAATGGCCCATATTGTTTTGATATGTTTAAATGTTTTTTTAAGTGTAATTATAATGTGTGTATTTTAACGATATATGGCATGAAGTAATGACTGAAACGCTCTCTCTCCAAATCAACATGAAAGCTGCCTATACTGGGGGAACGATTGGTAGTACCCACAGGGAACTGAAATGTGTCTACAAATTAAAGATTGATTCTGGGAGGCTTTAGTCTTTCCCAGGAGAACATTAACTGCATTTAAGGTCTAAAAGTCATGCCCTCGGTAATTTTGCCTGAAAAAAATGATTAAAAAAATTGGATTTTGGGGGTCATTGTATGTCAGCTAATGTATGTGTGTGGTAGATGCTTTCTCATTCAATCCTTGAGATCTAATTGTACTCATTTGTATGAATTAAAAGTATTTATTTTATTTCTAGAATGTGGTTTCATTTGAGGTTTTCTAGAAGATTTAAATGGTAATATTCAAAATATGTTTAGAATTACTACAGAATATCTTTTATTGGAGTAGGGGAGAGAAAGCTATCATGATTAAGTTAATGTTAATTAATAAAAGGAGTTTTGAGGGAAAAAAAATCTGCCTCACATTCAGTTTTTCAAAATTTAGTGTCATCTATATTAAAATCACCTAGTGAGATCAGCAAAGCATGTGTTCTACTCCAGGCTTGCTTTTAAATTGAGCTTTATTTTTGTGTGTAGAAGCAGAATGAATTATAAATGATTATAACATTTAAATTCTAGGTTTATTTTCAAGTGTAGTTGATTTGACTTAAATAGAAATTCTGTAGCTATTTAGTAATTAGGAATGATAATTCTGTGCAATTCATGATTGGGCCCAAAACAGGTGTTTTCTTTCTTTCTTTCTTTCTTTCTTTCTTTCTTTCTTTCTTTCTTTCTTTCTTTCTTTCTTTCTTTCTTCCTTCCTTCCTTCCTTCCTTCCTTCCTTCCTTCCTTCCTTCCTTCCTTCCTTTCTTTCTTTCTTTCTTTCTTTCTTTCTTTCTTTTTTTCTTAAAAAATTAGTAGTTTCAGCCTTTACAGAAAAATACATTTACAAATGGCTATGAGCTAATAATAAATTTAGCTGAATGTAAAAGACAGGAAGTTTGTATTTTTGTTATATTTTTAGAAACAATTATTGAACAAATCAAAGGAATCTGCATTCCTAATAAGTGTGTGCATTATTTGAGGTTTTGATTGCAGTTAATCAGTAAAAGGTGATGGTTTAAATTGGCATTAGGAAATAGTAATAGAATAGAATATAAAGAGAATGAAAAGAAAATAAAATAATACAATTACATGTAACCCATTATTCCAGAAGATATAACACACACAAATGTATGTGTGAAAATTGGACTATTCATATTATGAAATAGACAATATAAAACAAAAGTTACATCTTACAGACCACAAAGCAGAATTAAGATGAAGGTTATTACAAACTGAATCTATCAAGAGGATCCACAGTCTCATTAAGGTGTACCAGCTGACTCATGGGGTTCTTCTAAGAATAACTACAGAAGCAAAATGGATAGTCTGTAACAATGTTACTGAGACAAAGTTTCCTTCTTATTTAAAAGGAATGTAAAGTTAAAAGGCTCTAATTTTCATGAAATAATGCATTAGGAAACAGTGACCTACACTGAAGTTATTTACTGGAAGATTGCAGCAATTAGTCATTCCTCTTATTTGGCTCCATTATGATCTGAATTGTCTTATGGAGGAGGATGTATGATGTCAGTTTGAAAATTTCCCTTTAATTAGCTATTTTACCAAGTTTATGTCTGGAAATTTATTGAGTTAGAATTTCCCCAATTTTAAAGTTCATTTTAACTTTTTGAAAAATGAGTATGGGCTCTTTTGAAATATTCTGGAAATGGAGGAAAGTAGAAAAAAGAAAAAATTCATAAGGTCTTTTTTCACACAGAGATAAACAATTCGATGTGCTGTGTAATTTGAATGACTGAGAAATCTCCTAATATTATTACTATGTTGTATAAATACAGACTTTATTGTGATTAAGTGTATATCCACATATACAACATAAATGACCACATGATTGGAGAAAGCTACAGGGGCTATAAGCACTATGTGTATAGGAAATCTGACCAGATCACTCTGTGAGTCACCCCATCTGCTACCAGCTTTGATGAGAAGGTGCAAGGCCATGAGAAAATAACTTTGGACCATTCTTGGGCCTTCTTAAATCCAGCCACATTGATCTTGTAGGCAAGAATGCTTTCTTAGTACACTCCTTTGCAATTTTATTATAATTCCTTCTTCATGTGTTTCTTATTCAGATTCTAGCTTAAGTGAGGATTCCTTGGGCTCTTCATAGAACTGCATTTTCATCTTGGTTAGTAATGCTAATCATAAAAGTGTTCTGAATGAAGTTTCGAGTAGGCAACAGGGTGACCCAAAAAGTAACCAGGTTGTGCCACAGCCCTGTCATAAATTCATTAAATGCATACAGTTTAGTATTAGACCCAAGTCCTCCTGATAAAATCCTTATAATTAAAACTTGAAGTGCACTGTGCACTAATTTGTTTATATTGCATCGTTATCAGAGTAGACGCTTTAGTCAATATCAGAATATGGGGGAAAAAAAACAATATTGATTTTGAAGCCTTTCACTGAGAGACTAAGATTTTAAACAACTTTCTAGTAACATTTTCCATGTTAAGATTTAAAAACAAGAGAATAAAGTTCACTTCCATAAATTACTTGATTGAATTACTTGGCTGAGCCCACGGTATATGAACATATAGAAGAACATTTTTCCATCATAGACAAAAATAATAATACTCAGATCTATTTTGAAAAACAAGTCTCGACTTTATTTCAGTTTCTAACCAAAGAACCGGCCTATATCTTATGAAAAATTTTCTCTTGACATTTCTGCCTTCATTGCATCAAGCTTCTATTCATATATATTTACTTTTGTCCTTTTAACAGCTGTGTCATCTAGCAATCACAAATATGATTTGATTTTCTTCAAAGACCTGATCTCAGATACCTTATCCTAGCAGCAGGCAATTTTTATGTAAAATACTGGTATCAACTCTAATGGATCTGAGGATAGTTTTAAAACCTTTCTACATTAACGACCTTTCAATTGTATTTAAATGTCACGTCTCCTATATGCTGTGATGAATGCGACATTGCCATTATAATGTTCTAAGTAACCACTCTGAGTGGGACACCATCCATTCTTCAAAATAGTAATTGACTAATGCAATATATTATTACAATTTATGACTTCCAAGGGGAAAATATCTATTTAACTAAGATGAGTGTTTAGTTATAAATGTGTGATTAGGTGGTTACTTCACTATTACAATATATTTAGAAAAAGTGGATCTTAGAGTGAAAACTGGTCCTGATAGGTTTATCAGAGTTCCATGTGTTGATATCTATGTAAACTGCAGGTTTTTAAATTCCATGATTTGATCAGTACTGATCTATGTATACACCCATGAAATCACAATCAAGAGAATGAAGATATTCATTAACCCCCAAAGTTTACCTTTGTAAATCCTCCATTCTACTCCTCTCTGTCTATCCCTTCTGCAAGTACTGGCAACCACTGATCTTTCAAATGATTAGCTGATACTTTCTAGAGTTCTAAATAAATATAACCACACAGAACGTACTATTTTTTTACTGGGTTCTTTCATTCAGCATAATTATTTGTAAAATTCAGATATATTGCCATATGTATCAATAGTTCATTCTTTTTATTAATGAGTCATATTCCCTGGTACAGATACCAAATGCCTATAAATAGGCTGTTGCTATGTTTGGTTAGTACATATAGAGCTTGTAAAACTACTAAACAAAAATTGATCTATATATTTAACTCAGTCTCAGTGAAAATACCAGAAATTATTTTTATAGATGTTGAGATGATTCTGAAATGTACATGGAATAAAAAAAATAATTTTGAAATAAAGTATGAGGTTGGAAGACACAAACTACCCAATTTCAACATTAATCATAAGTAGAACAGTGTGGGATTGGTGAAAGGATATTATGCATAGATAATAGAAGAGATTACAGAGGCCAGAAATAGGCCCACACAAATATGGTCAATTCATTTTTGACAAAATTGCAAAGACCATTCAATGGAGAAATGGTTAACTTTTAAACAAAGGTGCTAGAACAACGGATTATCTCCATAAGCAGAAGAACAACAAATAAGAAACCTCAACACATCTTACATTTTAAATAAAAATTAACTGTAATGAATCATAACCCTATGATATTGGCTGTAGGTTTTTTGCTGATGCTCTTTAGTGTGTAAAGACATTTTATTTATAGTTTACTGGGATTTTTTTTATGAATGGATGTTGAATGTTAAACATTTTTTTAGTATTTTGGCATCTATCGATATGATCGTTTGCTTTTTCTTAGTCTAACGTGGCAAATTACATGTATTTATTTTTAAATGTTGAACAAGAATTGTATTCTTGGATTAAATCCCACTTAATGATATGTTATCCTTATTCATAATGTACTATTCTTTTTTTTTTTTAGTATTGCTATATTTGGTTTTTTTTCTTATGATGTCTTTGTCTAGTTTGGTACAGAGATATTATTGGCCTCATGTGACTTCTGAAGTATTTATTTTTCTTCTATTTTTTGGAGGAGACTGAAGAATTGATATTCTCTAAACCTTTGGTATAATTTGCTAGCCAAATTCTCAGGATATTCAGTTTCCTATTTTGGTGGATTTTAACTATAGATTTAATTTCTTTAGATATAAAACTACTCATGTTACCTTTTATTTCTGAAATGAATTTTGGTAGTTTGTGGTTTTCAAGGAATTGGTCCATTTTATGTAAGTTGTGAAATTGATTGGCATAGTGTTGTTTATAGCATTTCTCTTATTTCTATTCAAAGTCCACAGGAGGTGTAGGAAGTCTCCACTTTTATTCCTGATATTAGTCATTTGTGTCCTCTCTCTCATCAACTGGATAGAGGCTATCAATTTCATTCATTTTTCTGTTTAAATTTCTGCTCTGATTTTTTTTTTAACTCTGAGTTTTTTTCCTCTCAAGTATCTTAAGGTGGAAGGTTAGATTACTGATTTTCTATCTTTCTTCTCTGAAAATAAACATTTAATGCTATATATCCCCCTTTAAACACTACTTTAGCTGTATTCTACAAATTTTGGTGTGTTGTATTTTCATCTTTATTTAGTTTAAAATATTTTTAAACTTTTCTTGAGACTTTCTTTTTGACCCATGAATTATTTAGAAGTATGTTTTCAAATTTCCAAATATGTAGGGTGTTTTTATATAGTTTACAGTGTTAAATATCTTTCTGGTTAGAGAATATACCTTTTATGATTTGAACCTTTTTAAATTTGTTTTATTTCTTAGAAGGACCACTTTGATAAATATAAATATAAATTATATATATATGTATATATACATATATACATACATACATACATACATATACATATATACATACATACATACATACATACATATATATATATATATATATCCTGAGAGAAATGCTACATCTGTAACTGTATTTAAAAATAAATTCTGTGAAAGTGTCCATTACCTTGCATATAAAAAAGAGATAAGGAAAGAAGAAAAAGAGAATATGTTACAAAATTTTGGGAAGGCCAAGGATAACTGAAATATTGCCTCTAAGGAGTATGCCTTGCCATCCCATTTTCTAAACTCACTGAAGGTATCGTTGGCTCTTCACACTGACCATCTAATCATAGAGGCTTAAAATTAGAGGTTAAGTTAACAAATGTGGTGGCATTTGCTTAATGATTGTTATTTTACTTCTTACTTTACTTGTTAGCCAATAACTCAAAAGGCTATGATATTACTAACTCTGCCACACACCAGACTACTTCTAGATTTGAGAATAAATTGGGTCAAAAATTAACACAGTTTTCATCAAAGACCATAACATGTCTTTTTCCTCTTGTTAATTATATATACAATTTGCTCAAGTATCTATTTCATTTCCCTAGTGAGGGTATACATACTCTTAAATTAGCGTTGAAGTTCTCAGTAGTTTATTTCCTCTCTCATGTCATTAGAAAGGCTTCCTAGAAGTGCACTGAAAGGCATTTTATGTAAGATATATAATCGTTTTACACAGTTTTTGAATATAAGAATTATCTCAGGAAAAAAAGATGCTGAGATATTTTAAATTCAGGGGGTCTTGGCCTATATGACTTTTAAATTTTTCTTTCTGGAGAAAATCATTATTTTCTTTAATAATACATTACATTAGAATTTTGCAAACAAAGAATGGTTTTAAATAATCTCTTTGAAGAGAAACTTGGCAATACCACCTAAGGTTGAAGATGAGCATGTCTTGTGAGCTATTAATTTCTTGGTTTCTATTCTAGAAAAAAATGTGTACATGTATACGAGGATTTCTTTTTAAGCAATGTTTTCATAGAAAACATTGCAAACAATTTCGACTTCTTAAGATGAAGTATATTTAATTAACTAAGTATTATATTAAAATCCAAATGATTTAACTAGCCATACCAGCTACTTTTCCTCGGGGCGAGGCCTGGCTGGAAAGAGTGCTCAGGTGGGGCCTGATTGGAGGGCGTGTCCTGGGCGGAGCTCGGGGCCCCGGGGCACCTGCGCTCTTTCTGCACCGGGGTCTCTTGTCTGGGTGCGACCTACGCCTGTGGAGTCCCCCGCACGCGGAACACGGCCTGTGGCCTTTTCAACGTGGACACCGAACGCGTGCCATGGCGTGACGTCACGTCGATGTCATCTTCCCGCCCGACGTCCCCTCACTCGGGGCCTTGGTCCCTGCGTCCGCACCCTGCGTGTTCTCCGTGTCTGAGCTCTGGGTCAGGTGAGCTGGGCGCCTGGGCAAAAGGGCAGCGACAGGGTGGGGGTTGGGATGTTTAAGTTCTTTGCCTTGGTAGGCAGGCACCCTCCATCCCCCACCCCACCTACTTCTAGTCCGGACACGTAGGTTCTGAGCCCTCGGATGTTACCTTCTCTTCAGGCTGGCCCTCTGGGGGTGACTCCCCACACTCGATGAGCCCCGCCTCTTAAACAAAATAATCAATAGAAACAAATCAAACACGTAATTTTGAGTAAGAAAGGTTTCAAGAGAGAAATACCATTTATGTGAGTAGAAACCTTACTATAAATGTGTGGCTTCAACATGCCTACATACTCAATAGAACTACAAAACGTGAATTAAAATCATATTTTGTATTTTAAAGATAGTAGTTCCCTTTAAGAAGGAAAGAAGGGAAGTGAATCTGGGGTGGTTTTAGGTACATTTTTATTCCTTTCAATTAAGACAGTAATTAATCTGAAACAAATATAGCAAACTATAAGCATGGTTTAATATTAAAAATACAAGGTTTTTTGTTACACAATTTTAATACGATGAAGTAGTCTATGCTGTAAAATGAAAAATAACTCAGAACTTATATATCGATTTATTTGAAGTCTAAGTTGAAGTTTCCAGGTACCTTGGTACTCCAGATGGTCTGAAAGCACAATTTTCAGTCTTACAGTCCATTTTCTCAATGTTTTATTGTGGTAAAATACATGTAACATAAAATTTATGATCTTAACCATTATAAGTGTACAGTTTGATGGCATTAGATACATACATATTGCTGTGAAACCATCATCACCATCCCTTTCCAGAACTCTTCATCTTAAAAAACGGAAATGCTGTAGCCATTGAACAATAACTCCCTGTTCCCTGGTACCCACATCTCCTAACTACTACCATTCCATTTTCTATCTCTTTGATTTTGACTATTCTAATTACCTCATATAAATGAATTTATACAGCATTTGTCTTTCTGTGACTGGCTTATTTTCTCTAGCATGATGGCCTCTGGGTTTGTCCATGTTATAGCGTATGTCAGAATCTCCTTTTTCCTTCGTTCTTGTACTGATGGAGACTGTAGTTGCTTCCACTTTCAGCTATCATGAACAGTGCTGTTATGAACATGAATATACAAATATCTCTTGGAGACCCTACTTATACACCTGTAAGTCAAATTGGTGGATAATGTTAATTCAATTTTAATGTTTTGAAGAACCATCGTACTGTTTCCACAGTAGCTATATCATTTCAGATTCCCACAAACAGTATATAGGGGTTCCAATTTCTCCACATCCTTGCCAACATTTATTATTTTCTGGTTTTTTTTCTTTTTGATAGCCATCATAGTGAGTATGAGGTGGTATCACATAGTATTGATTTTCATTTCCCTAATGATTAGTGATACTGAGCATCTTTTCATGTGCTTTTTGGCAATTTGTATGTCTTTGGAGTAATGGCTATTCAAGTCTGCTCATGTTTGAATTGGATTGTTTTTTGTTTTGAGTTTTAGGAGTTATCTGTATATTCTAGATATTAATCTCCAATCAGATAGATGATTTGAAAATATTTTCTCCCTTTCTCTAGGTTGCCTTTTTACTCTGTTGATATGGTCTTTTGATACACAATTTTTAAAGAATTTTATCAATCTATTTTTTCTGTTTTGAATTAGGTTTTGTATATGATGTTAGGTAAAGATTTGACTTTATTTATTTATTTATTTATTTATTTATTTATTTATTTATTTATTTATTGCTGTGGATATCCAGTTTTCCCACTGCTATTTATTGAAAAGACTGTCTTTTTCTTATCATCTTGGCATTCTTTTTGAAAATCATTTGACTGTATATGCAAGGATTTATTTATGAACTTGCTATTCTAATCCAGTTGTCTGTCTGTCTTTATACCAGTACCATACTTTTTTTTTTTTTTTAGTATCATACTGTTTTTGATTACTGTTGCTTTGTAGCACATTTCAAAAACAGGAAATGTGAATCATCCAGCTTTGTTATTTTGTTTCAGGATTGTTTTGGTTATTCGAAGGTCACTTGAAATTCAATACGAGTTTAGGATGGGTTTAGTATTTCTGCAAAAAAAAAATCATTGGGATTTTGTTGGATATTGTAATAAAGGTTTAAGTAATTTTGGGCAGTTATTGGCATTTTAACAATATTAAGTTTTCCAACCCATGAATATGGGGTGTCTTTCTATTTTTAAACTCTCTTTAATTTCTTTCAGTAATGTTTCATTGTTTTCATTGTACGAGTTGTTCAACTTTCCAGTTAAATCAGTTCCTAAGTATTTTAATATTTTTATGCTATTTTAAATGGAATTGTGTTCTTTATTTCCTTTTTGAATTGTGTTTTGTTAGTGTATAGAAATGCAGCTGATTTTTGTGCTGAATTTGTTTATTAGTTCTAACTTTTTTTTGTGTGTGGAATCTTTAGGGTTTTCTACCTGTGAGATTATACCACCTATGAATGGAAATCAATTTACTTCTTATCCAGGATGGATGCTTTTTCCCTCCTCTCCCCTCTCCTCCCCTCCCTTCCTCTCCTATCCTCTCTTTACCCAAATGCTCTGGCTAGGACTTTCAGTAGAATAGAAGTGGTAAAAGCAGGTGTACTTGTTTTGATCATGATCCTACTAGAAAAGCTTTCAGGCTTTCACTGTTTGTATGGTAATATCTCTGATTTTTTTTATATGTTGGTTTTGTATATTATGTTGAGGTAGTTTCCTTTTATTCCTAGTTTGTTGAGTATTTTTATCATAAAAGTGTGTTGTTTTATCAAACATTTTTTCTGCATCAATTGAGTTGATCACGTGTTTTTTTCCCTTCATTCCATTAATGTGGTCTATTACATTGACCAATTTTTGTAAGTTAAAATGTCCTCACATTCCAAAAATAAATTACACTTGGTCATGGTATATAATCTTTTAATATGTGGTCAGATTCCATTTTCTAGTACTTTGCTGAGAATTTTTACATCAGTGTTCTTAATTGATATTTGTCTGTAATTTTCTTTTAGTGCCTTAGTCTTGTTTTGGTATCAGGGTAGTATGAGGAAGTGGCCTCATAGAACAAGTTAGGAAGTGTTCCCTCCTCTTCAAGTTTGAGAAGGATTGATTGTAGTTCAACTTTAAATGTTTTGTGGAATTCACCAGTAAAGGCACCATCACATTCAGGGCTTTTGTTAGGAAAATTTTTATTACCAATTCAGTCTCCTAATTAGTTATATGTCTATTCAATTATTTCCCATATTTCTGGTTTAATCTTGATGGGTTTTGTTTTTCTAGAAATTTATCCATTTCATCTAGGTTTTACTCTTTGTTGTTGTGTAACTATTCACAGTACTTTCTTATAATCCTTTCGATTCTATAGAATTGTTAGTAATTCTTTTGGGTTCCTGGACTCAACCCTAATATTTGTGTGTAGAGCTTGTCACACAACACAAAGCAATTCTCAGACACCAACAGTGTCCAAGAATTCAACTCAACTTTGATGTTATTTACCTGGAAATAGCAACAGATTCCACAGATTGAAGGCCCAATCTTATAAGACTGCTCCGCTTCAGACGTCAGTCACAAGCCTAGATTATCACTTGTGCTTCTTATTGACTGGTTATAGATTGGAGGATTAAATGACCCTTTCCTTGGATTTCAGATGCCAGTCACAAGTTCAGAGGTACATAGGGCAAGGTATGGGGAAAGTGTGTGTCCTCTCTTTATGTACCATTCTTTCTCAGATCTTCACATGTTCACCAAGTGGAAGTTCTACAAGCCTGTTATTTGGAGGCTTTACAGAGGCTTTGTTACATAAATCATCGACCATTGGTGATCTATTCAACTTTCAGCCCCTCTCCCCTTTCCTGAGGTTGAAGGGTGGGACTGAAAGTTCCAACTGTCAATCACATGATTGCTTCTATTGACAATCAGACTCCATTCTGTTCCAAAGACACCTCATTAACAGCAAAGACAGCTTTATGGGTCTCATCACTTAGGAAATTCCAAGTGTTTTAGGACCTTTGTGCCAGAAATGGAAGACCAAATATGTATTTCTTATTATAGATCATAATATCATAGTAATACTCCCACTCTTATTTCTGATTTTAATAATTTGAGTGTACCCTGTTTTTTCTTTGTTCATCTAGCCAAAGGTTTGTCAATTTTGCCGATCTTTTCTGAGAAACAGCTTTTGGTTTTGTTGATTTTTCTCTATTCCTTTTCTGTTCTTTATTTTATCTCTGGTCTAATCTTTATTATTTTCTTCCTAATGGTAGCTTTAGGTTTAATTTGTTCTTTTTCTAGTTTCTTGAGTTGTAAAGTTATTTGTTAAGTTGTTGAGTTGACATCTTTCTTGTTTCTTAATGTAAGCACTTATAATGATAAATTTCTTCCTTAGTACTACTTTCATTGTGTGCCATAAATTTTGTTATGCTGTATTTTTGTTTTCATTGGTCTCTCCATATTTTCTAATTCCTCTTTGAGTTCTTCTTTGATCTATTGATTGCTTAAGAATGTTTTGTTTAATTTTTCCTGGTTTGTATATTTTGCAGTTTTCTTTCTGTTGTTGATTTCTGACTTCCTCTCATTGTGGTTGGAGAAGATAATTTGTATGGTATAATGGTATATATTTTTTAAAACCTACTGAGACTTAATTTGTGGCCAAATTTGTGTCTCTTCTGGAAAACGTGCACTTGAGAGGAACGTGTATTTTGTTATTTTTTTGTAAAGAGTTTTGTATACAGCTATTATAATTAGTTGATTTAAAGTTCTCTATTTTTTTATTTCTTGTATGGTTGCTCTGTCCATTATTGCAAGAAGGATATTAAAGTCTCCAAGTATCATTGTAGAACTGTTTATTTCTTCTATTAATTCTGTCCTTTTTTTGTGCTATATATTTTGGTGGTCTGTTATGAGGTGCATAAATGCTTATAATTGTTATATCTGCTTGCTGATTGAATGATTTATTGCTATATAATGAGTTTCTTTGTCACTTGTAAACTTTTATTATTTTAAAGCTTATATTTGTCTGATAGTAGTATAGCCATTTCTCCTCCCTATTGGTCAGTTACTTGCATGGGATATCCCTTTCCTTCCTTTCACTATCTGTGTCTTTGAATCTAAAATGAGTCTATTATAGAATGTGTATTGTTTGATTATGTATTTAATAGATTCTGTCAATTTCTGTCTTTTGATCAGCATTTAACCCATTTACATTTAAAATATTGATAAAGAAACTTCTAATTTCTGTCATTTTGCTTTTTTTTCTATATACCTTACAACTTTTTTGTCCCTTAGTTCCGGCATTACTGTATTTTTTTGTGTTTAGTTGATGTGTGTGTGTGTGTGTGTGTGTGTGTGTGTGTGTGTGTGTGTGTGTGTGAGATGAAGTGCTTAATTCCTTTCTCGTTTTTTTTTGTTTATGTTCTTTACCTATTTTTTTATGGTTACCTTGGGGATTACATTTAACATTCTAAAGTTATGCCAACCTAATTTGAATTCCTACTAGCTTAACTTCAATAACAAACATTAATTCTGGTCTTTTAACAGCTTCATCCACACTTCTTTGAGTTTTTATCTCAAAAAATTACATCTTTATTCATATGTGTTCCAAAACAAACCAGTACTTTTTAAATGCATTAGTCTCTTAAATTGTGTAGAAAACAAAATGTGAAGTTACAAACCAAGTTACAATTCTAACTTTTAAAGTAATAATTTTTAAATGTATTTTTAAAAAGTATTACATTTTCTAAAATATATACATATATTTAATTTAAAATATATATACATATTTTATATGTTAGTTTTACATGCATAATTTAATAGATTTAAACCTTTAAAGATCTTAAATCATATAGAAAACAAAAAGTGGAGTTACACACAATTGTTATAATAATACTAGCTTTTATAATTGCCCATGTATTTATCTTTACTTAAATCTTTATTTCTTCATATGTCTTCAAGTTACTGTCTAGTGTTCTTTCATTTCAGCTGGCATGATCTCTTTTGCATTTCTTACACAGCCAATCTGGTGGTAACAAACTCTCAGCTTTGTTTATCTGGGAATGTCTTGATTTCTCCCTCACTTTTGCAGGATGGTTTGCCAGATATGAGATTCTTGTTTTTTTAAAGTATTTTTCTTTTAGCACTTTGACTATATCAGCCCACTTGCTTTTGGACTCCAAAGTTTCTCCTGAGAAATCTACACCTGTTATTGAGGAGCCCTTGTATGTGATGAATTGCTTCTCTCTTGCTACTTTAAAAATCCTGTCTTTATTTTCAGACAGCTTATCATATGTCTTATTGTGGGTCTCTTTGACTTCCTCCTTAGAGTTCATTGAGTTTCTTGGATGTTTATACTCATGACATCGATCAAATTTGGAAAATTTTCAGCCATTGTTTCTTCAAATACTCTGTCTCATTCTTTTCCTTCTGGAATTTCTATAATGCATAAGTTTGTCCACTTGATGGTATTAGGTTCTTTATGTTTTGTTCATTTCTCTGCAGTCTTTCTTCTGTTTTTCAGACTCAATAATTCCCATCGTTCTATTACATCAAATTCATTGATTTTTTCTTATGTCAGCTCAAATATGCCTTGGACCACCCTCTAGTGAATTTTTTATTTTAGTTGTACTTTTTAGCTCCAGAATTTTTTTTTAGTTTCTTTTAAGGTTTTCTATCTCTTTATTGGTATTTTTATTTTGTGCATACATTGTTTTCTTGACTTTAACAATATAATTCTCTTCTTATTTGAGCATTTTTCAAATGCATTAAAGAAGCTGAGCAACTGTTATTCTCTAGAGCTTTTGAGATCTTGCTCCCAAGCATATGTCATCAGTTTGGCATAAATAAATTTTTATTAAAAAAAAAAGATGTAAAGTGGCAGAATGGTTAAAAAACATGACCTATCTATATGCTGCTTACAAGAAACTCACTTTATATTGAAAAACACACAGACACTGAAAATGAGGGGATGGAAAAAGATAGTCCATGCAAATAGAAATGAAAACTGAGATAGCAATACTCGTATCAGACAAAATAGGCTTCAAGCCAGAGAATATAAATAGAAACAAAGAAGGTCATTTCATAATTTTAAAGGGGTCAATCCAAGAAGAGTATATAATAATTGTAAATATCTATACATCCAATATTGCAAATGTTATGGACATAAAGGCAGAAATTAACAGTAATACTATGATGGTTGGAGAAGTTAATACTCTATTTACGTCAATGGGTAGATCATGAAAACAAAAAATTAATAAGGAAATAGTGGCCTTAAATGCCACATTAGACTGGCTTGACTTGATAGATATTCATAGAGCATTTTAACCAAAAATTGCAGGTTACACATTTTTCTCAAGTGAACATGGAACATTTTACAAGATGTTTGCTAGGCAGCAAAACAATTCTCAATAAATTCAAGAAGATTGAAATTATAGCAAGCATATTTTCTGAGCACAATGGCATGAAACTAGAAATCAACTACCAGAAGGAAACTGGAAAAAAAAACACAAAAACATGGAAATTAAACAACATGATTCTAAATCAATGGATCACGACAAAATCAAACAGGAAATTAAACACTACCTTAAGTCAAATGAAAATACAAGCACAACTTTATAAAATTCATGAGATGCTGCAAAAGCATATAAGAGGAAAGTTTATAGCTATAGAGGCCTACCTCAACAAGTAGGGAAAACCATAAATAAACAATATACATTTACACCTGAAGAAACTAGAATTAATGTAACAATCAAAACCGAAAATAAGTAGAAGGAAATAATAAAGATTGGAGTGGAAATAAACAAAATAGAAAAAGAAAAACAATAAAAAATATTAATGAAACTAGGAGCTGGTTTTTTAAAAGGATAAAGTTGATAAGCCACTAACAAGATTCATCAAGCAGAGAAAACACAAAATCAGAAATGAAAGAGGAAGAATTATAACTGACACCAAAGAAATACAAAGGATAGTTAAAGAACACTATGAACACATCTGTGCCAACAATGAACAAATATATGCCAATAAATTAGATAATCTAGAAGAAATGAATACATTTCTAGAAACATGCAACCTTCCAAGACTAAATTGAGAAGAAACAGAATTTGAACAGACCAGTTACTAGTAATGAAATTGAAATAGTAATCAACAGTCTCCCAACAAACAAAAGCCCAGGATCAGACAGCTTCACAGGTGAATTCTGCAAAATGTTTAAAGAATTAGTACCTATTCTTTCTAACTATTCCAAGAAATTGAAGAGGAAGCAACACTTCCAAACTCATTCTACAAGGCCTGATACCAAAACCAGAAAGAGACACTACAATAAAAGGGAGTTACCAGCCAATATCCCTGATGAACATAGATGTCAAAATTCTCAAATTCAAGTACATTAAAAGGATTATACATCATGATCAAGTGAGATTTATACCAGGGACGCATGGGTGGTTCAACATCTGCAAAACAATTAATGTAATTCATCACATCAACAAAACTAAGGATCAAAGTCATATGGTTATCTCAACAGCTGCAGAAAAAGCATTTGACAAAATTCAGCATTCATTTATGATTAAAACTCTCAAGAGAGTGGACATAGAAGGAGCTTTCCTCAACTTGATAAAGGCTATATATGACAAGCCCACAGCTAAAATTATACTCATCGGTGAAAAGCTGAAAGCTTTTCCTGTAAGATCAGGAACAACAAAAGGATTCCCACTCTTACTGCTGTTGTTCAGCATAGTATTGCAAGTCTTATCCATAACAATCAAACAAGGAAAAGAAATACAAGGCATCCAAATTGGAAAGGAAGAATTAAAACTGTCGTTATTTGCAGATGACATGCTACTGTATAGAGAAAACTCCAAAGAATCTACCAAAAATGTCATAGAATCAATAAAATCATTTAGTAAAGTAGCAGGATACAAAATTAATATACAGAAATCTGTTATGTTCCTTTATTAGTGTATAGGAACAAATCTGTTGTGTTTCTATACTCTAATAACCAACAATCAGAAAGAGAAATTAAGAAAACAATCCCATTTGCAATTATATCAAAAGAGAATAAAATATCTAGGAATAAATTTAACAAGGCGGGGAAAGGACTATACTCTGAAAACTATAAGACATTGAAGAAAGAAACTGAAGAGGATACAAATAAATGGAAGAATGTACTGTGCTCATTGATTGGAAAGGTTGGTATTGTTAAAGTGACCATACTGCCCAAAGCAATCTATGAATTCAGTACAATTTCTAGCAAAATACCAATGGCATTCTTCTCAGAACTAGAACAAATAATTCTAAAATTCATATGGAGCCACCAAAGACCACGAACAACCTTGAGAAGGAAGAACGAAGTTGGAGGTATCATGCTCCCTCCTTTCAAACTGTACTACAAAGTTATAATAATCAAAACAGTATGGTACTGGCACAAATACAGACCCATAGATCAATGGAACAGAATAGAGAGCCCAGAAATAAATTTTCATTTTTATGGTCAACTAATCTACAATAAAGAAGAAAAAAATACACAGTGAAGTAAGGACAGCCTCTTCAACAATTGCTGTTGGGAAAACTGGACAGAAGCATAGGAAAAATGAAACTGGACCACTCTCTTACACCATATATAAAAATAAACTCAGAATCATTTAAAAACTTACATGTAAGGTCTGAAGTTATAAAACTTTTAGAAGAAAACATAGGAAGTAAATTATTTGACATAGGTCTGAATAACACCTTTATGATACATCCCCAAGAGCAAGGGAAACAAAAGCAAAAATTAACAAATAAGACTTCATCAAACTGAAAAGCTTCTATACAGCAAAGGAAATTATCAACAGAATGAAAAGACAACCTTAATGGGGAATATATTCCCTAATGATATATCTGGTAAGGGGTTAATATCCCAAATATATAAGAAATTCATACAACTCAATAACAAAAAAGTGAACAATTTAATTGAAAAATGAGCAGAGGACATGAAAAGACTATTCTCCAAAGAAGACATTCAAATAGCCAATGGACATATGAAAAGATGCTCAACATCACTAATCTTTAGGGAAATGCAAATCAAAATCACAATAAGATACCACCTCATACTAGTCACAGTTGCTCTTATCAAAAAATCAACAAAAAGCATGTGTTGAAAAGGAAGTGGAGAAGAAGGAACCCTTGTGTACTGTTGGTGGCACAGTAAATTGGTGCAGCCACTGTAGAAAACAGTTTGGAGAAACCTCAAAAAACTAAAAAATGATATGCCATATGACCCAGCAATTTCACTTTTGAGCATTTATGCAAAGGAAATGAAGACTCTAATTTGAAAAGATAATATGCATTTCTGTGTTCATTGCAGTTCTTTTTTACAATAGTCAAGATATGGAAGCAACCTCGGTGTCCATTGATATATATTTTGATAAAGAAGATGTGATGCACACACATAATGGAATATTACACAGCAACAAAAAAGTGAAATCTTGCTTTTGCAGCAACATTGATGAATCTAGAGGGTATTATGCTAAGTGAAATAAGTAAGGCAGAGAAACATAAATATTCTATGGTCTCACTTACATGTGGAATCAAATAGAACCAGTAAACAAACTAAATAAGATGGTTATCAGAAAGAAGAGGTTAGGGGATGGGTGAAAAAGAAGGGGAATACAGTTAATAATATTGTGATAAGTTTTCCTGATGACAAATGATAATTAGAATTATTGAGGTGATATTATAAAGTAAATAATCAAATCACTATATTGTACACTTGAAACTATTATAACTAATATTATATGCCAAGTGTGCATAAATAAAAAAGAGAGATGATGGATCTTAATTTGTAAGTAAATGTTAAAGGTGAGAATGGCTTTTCCTTCTGAACAATGAAGGTAATCAACTATGAATGAACACGAAACTATTGCAACACATAAATTTATAGCTTAGGCTTAGAAGATAAAATTAGTATTTAAAAATATTTGGAAATTCTTGGGAACATGGTGGAGTGAGAGAGGTCCTCAGATCTCTCAACTTAAAACAACAATAAGATGGACATCTAAAACTCAACAATAAACACCCAAATTATACACCAGCACATCTGAGCATGGGATCTGCTCATAAGAACAACCGCAAGTTAGAACCCTAGGTGTCGGGCAGTGGACTGGGAGAAATAAAGAAGATGCCTCTTGCAACCACTGGAGCTCCTTGCAGGGGAAGGGGGAGGGGTGAAGGTGCAGAGACTTCCCTGAACAACCCTACCTGGAAGTGCAGGGACTTCTACTCAGCCAGCAGCAGAGGCCAGTCATCAGGGCAGAAAATAGAGAAGCAGGATGGGACTGCAGAGAAACAACAGTTGATTTATACCAGTCTTAGTGCAAAACACCCAACACCCAACCCATAGGGCCCCTCTCTCCATATTTTCCCAGACCAAACACCGCGGAGCCCCAGGGGAATCTGAGCAAACACAACCAAAACTGTTTGCTAACACTGACAGAGGCTGAAACTGAGTAGCAAGTGTGATTAAATTTCTACAAGAAAATAATAACATTAAAAAAAAAAAACAAAAGCAAAATGCCTTCATTGTAGCAGTCTAAAGAGTGGCCTTTATATAATAAATCTTATTTCTGGAAAAACAGCAGAATATACTTGCATTAATGCTCAGCTGGAGAAATAGTCCAATAAACACCATGAACAACCAAGGTGACAAGGCATTTCAGAAATAAAGAGAAAAATCTCCAGAAAATAAGCTTACAGACATATCAGTATGCAATTGAAGCCCTCAAAAAGAACAGAATAGATCTTCTGGAGATAAAAAACACACTGCAAGAGTTGAAAAATGAAATAACAAGCTTGGGAAATAGAAATGACCAAATGGAGGAAAGAATCAGTGATATCAAGGATAGATATCTAGAAGTTAATCGGGAGAAAGAAGAAACTAAAAAATAAAAAATAATGAAAGATAATTATAAGAACTAGCTGATCCTATCATGAGAGAAAACCTAAGAATAATGGGCATTATCAAAGGAGAGGAATAGGAGCAGGGACTATAAGCATTTTCAGACAAACAGTTGTTGAGAATTTCCCAGATCTAAGGAATGAGCTGGAGCTTGGAGTTCAAGAAGTCAACAGAATGCTCAATTATCCCAACTCAAAAAAGACCTTCACCAAGACACATTGTTTTAAAGTTATCCAAAATCAATGACAAAAAAAGAATTCTCAGGGCATACAGGGAGAAGAAAATGGTAACGTATAAGGAAGACCCATTAGATTATCCTCAGACTTCCCAGCGCAGACCTTACAAGCCAGAAAGGAATAGAATCAAATATTTAAACTGTTAAGTGAAAGGAACTACCAGCCTAAAATAATATATCCAACTACACTCTCCTTTAGATATGAAGGAGACATTAAGACCTTTCCAAAAAATTGAGGGAATTCTCCACTATGAGGCCTGCACTACAGGACATACTGAAAGGAGTCAGCTGACCTAAAACAAAATGACAAAAAAAAAAAAAAAAAAAAGACATGATTAGGAGTAAAGTGACTACCAGATAAATAGAAGCAGAGGAGTACAACCCTTACTGTGAAGAGGACATTATAAGCTTAAATAGTAAGAAGAGAATTGATATAGTAGGATAGTAATGAATGTTCAGCATACATAGGGACAAATTGAGATAACATGACTGAAAAGGGGGGGGGATTCAAAGATCCAAATTCACAAAGGGAAATGGAGAAATATATATATATATAAACTATCCTTTACATATTTATAATGATAACACACAGAGAAGATTCAGAACTGAAATATATAAAATAAGAAGAACCAGAGAGAAAACCCACAAAAGCCAATCAAAATAAAGAAAACAGAAACACAAGGACAAGGAAGCAATGGAAACACTGAACTACCAGAAAGCAAAAGTTAAAATGGCTATAAGAAAACCTCATATTTCAGTAATCACCCTAAATGGAAATGGATTGAACTCACCAATAAAAAGGCACAGAGTTGCAGAATGGATCTAAAAACAAAACCCAACCATATGCTGCCTCCAGGAGACAAATCTCGGCTCCAAAGACAAATATAGACTCAAAGCGAAAGGATAGTAATGATATTTCAAGCAAATGGCATTCAGAGAAAAGCAGGAGTCGTAATACTAATATCAGATAAAATGGACTTCAAAATAAAAAAGATAAAGATACTGAGGGACACTTCATAATGATAAAGGGAATATGCACCAAGAAGACATAACACTTATTAATATCTATGCTCCCAATCAGAGAGCCTTGAAATATGTAAGGTGATTGCTAAGAAAACTAAAGGGAGAAACAAAACAAAACTCTATTGTAGTAGGGGACCTAAATACCCCACTGTTGGATATGGACAGATTATCCAAACAGAAAGTCTGTAAGGAAATGACATCCTTAAATGATACATTAAACCAACTGGACATAATTGACATTAATAAAGTCTTCCATCCTTAAACAGCTGCTTATACATTTTTTTTGCTAGTGAACATGAAACATTCTCAAGGATTGACCACGTACTGGGACACAGAGATAGCCTCAACAAATATAAGAGGGTTGAAATCATAGCAACCATATTCTCTGGTCATGATGCTCTGAAACTAGGGATCAACTGCAAAAAGAAATCAGGAAGAACCACAAATACACGGAGATTAAACAACATGCTACTGAAGAATAACTAGGCAGGGAAGAAATAAAACGAGAGATCAAAAAATACATAAAAACAAATGATAATGATAGTACAACATATCAAAACTTTGGGGACACGGCAAAAGTGGTCATGAAAAGAAAGTTTATATCATTGCAGGCCTATCTCCAAAAAGAAGAATGAGCCTAAATAAACAACCTATGCTTCATCTTAAAAAACTAGAAAAGGAAGAACAAATGAGCCCTAAAGTCAGCAGAAGGAAATAAATAATCCAAATTAGAGCAGAAATAAATGAAATTGAAAACAAAAACAAACAAAAGCAATAGAAAAAATAAATGCAACAAAGAGTTTGTTCTTTGAGAAGATTAATAAAATTGACAAACCTCTGGCTAGTCTCACTACAGAAAAAAGAGAAAGGACACAAATAAAATCAGGGATGAAAGAGGGGAAATTATAACTGACATTGCAGAAAAAGGGTCATATTAGAATACTATGAAAAAGTATGTAACACCCAATTTAATAACCTAGAAGAGATGGACCAGTACTTAGAAAAATACAATCTTCCTAGACTGAATCAAGAAGACCTGGAAAATCTAAATAGACAGATCAGTAGTATGGAAATTGAAACAATCGTCAAAAACTTACCAAAAAGTAAAAGTCTAGGACCAGATGGCTTCACCAGTGAATTCTACCAAACATTCAAAAATCTAATACCTATTCTTCTCAAACTCTTCCAAAGGATTAAAGAGGAGGCAATACTTCCTTACTCATTTTATGAGGCCACTATTACTCTGATACCAAAACCTGGTAAAGATAACACACACAAAAATAAAACTACAGACCAATATTTCTCATGAACACAGATGCAGAAATCATAAATATGATATGAGCAAACCAAACAATACCCTAGAAAAAATAAGCAAATACAGTAAAGTCCCTGGATGCAAAATCAAGGTTCAAAAACCCATAGCATTTCTATACTCTAATAATGAAGTGTCAGAAAAAGAAGTGGAAAAAAATAACTTCTTTTGAAATTGCAACAAAATCAATAAAATATCTAGGAATAAATTTAATGAAACATGTGAAGGACCTATATAATGAAAACTACATGACCCTATTAAAAGAAATCAAATAAGATACAAAGAAATGGAAAGATATTCTGCATTCATGGATTGGAACTATCAGTATAGTTAAAATAACCATGTTTCCTAAAGCATTATACAGATTTAATGCATTATTCATCAAAATCCCATTGGCGTATTTTAAAGAAATAGAACAAAAAATTATTAGTTTTGTGTGGAACACAAAAGACCCCAAATTGCCAAGCCATCCTGAGAAAACAATGAGACTGGTGGCATCCCTCTGCCTGACTTTAAATTATACTACAAAGCAACAGTAATCAATATGGTGTGGTATTAGCAGCAAAACAGACACACGGACTAGTGGAACAGAATTGAGAGACCAGAAGTAACCCATATTTATATGGGCAAATGATTTTCGACAAAGAAGCCAAAAATATACTGTGGAGAAAGAAAAGCCTCTTTAATAAATGGTGCTGGGAAATTTGGAAAGCCATCTGCAAAAGAATGAAACTAGACTGTTGTCTATCACCACACACCAAGATTAACTCAAAATGGATTGAGGGCCTGAAACAATAAAATGCATAGAAAAAAACATACAAACGAAACTCAAGGGCCTTGAAATTAAAGAGGATTTTATGAATTTGATCTCAAAAACAAGGGAAGTAAAAGCTAAAATGGGACTACATCAAACTAAAAAGCTTTTGCTCAACAAAAGAAATCATCAACAAGGTAAAGAGACAACCATCGAATGGGAAAATTATTTGCAAGCTATGCCACTGATAAGGGCCCAATATTCAAAATATGCAAAGAGCTCATACAGCCCAATAACATAAAAAAAGCAAATGATCCAATAAAAAAAAATGGGCTGAGGACCTGAACAGACATTTCTCCGTACAGGACATATAAATGGGCTACAAACATATGAAAAAATGCTCAACTTTGCTAGCTATTAGAGAAAGGCAAATCAAAACCACAATGAGACACCATCTCACACCTGTTAGAGTAGCTATAATCAACACGACAAGTAATAACAGATGTTGGAGAGGATGCAGAGAAAAAGGAACCCTCATGCACTGCTTGTGGGACTGCAAATTGGTACAGCCACTACGGAAAGCAGTATGGAAGTTCTAAGAATTGATTTATCATATGACCTAGTAATCCCACTGCTGGGTATTTACCCCAAAGACTTGAATACCCATATCCAAAAAGATATTTGCACACCAATGTTTATAGCAGCATTATTCACAGTGGCCAGGACAAGGAAGTAACTGAAGTGTCCTATGATAGATGATTGGCTAAAGAAGCTGTGGTACATATATACAATGGAGTATTAGCCATGAGAAGAGATGAAATACTGCCATTTGTGACAACATGGATGGACCTTGAGATAATTATGCTAAGTGAAATAAGTTGAAAATCACATGAGATTAGTTATATGTGGGATATAAACCTAAAAGCAACAAATGAACAGGATAAACAAACAGAGACTCAGGGACATGAACAATGGACTAGTGGTTACCAGAGGGTAGGGAGTGAGGGTGAAGGGGAGTGGTAGATGGGGTAAAGGATTCAAATATAGGAGGTAGGGAGAGGGTGACATTGGTAAAGGGGATCAAATATATGGTAGCTGAAAGAAACTGGACTTTGGGTGGTAAACACACAATAGAATATACAGATGTCGAATTATAATACACACCTGAAAATTATATAATTTTATTTACCAATGTTACCTCAATAAACTTAATAAAAAAGTAAAATAAAATACAATAAAATAAAATATTCGACTTGTTTAATAATGTAAATTATATCATTTCCTCTTTGTTTAAATCAAATATCTTAGACATTTTTGAATACTCTATGTAAGAAAACTTGTCGATGTAGACAAAACTAAAAGTATGGCTTTATTGATTCTAAGAAATAAAATAGATGACCTCACTGATGATCAAATTGTGGATTCTGGGACTCCATCACCCTATATCCGCTGAATTAAATATTCTGAGATCAAGTTTCAAGAATTTGTATTTCTAACCAAATAGCCAGTAGATTGTTTTTAAAATAACACTTCATAGAGATGCGACTCTGTATAATAAATTATGTGTTATGGCCACCCAGACCAGGACATGGAACACTTTCATCATCCCAGACAGTTCCTCTTGCCCCATTCAAGTCTATTCCTCAATATTCTGACTGTTTTAAGCACAATTATTACTTTTCTCAATGTACATATACATGGTTTATATCTGTCCTTGAACCTCATCAAAATGGAACCTACAGTAGGTAGTCTTTACTTCTGTTTTCCTTCCCTCAGCATACTGTTTTTGAAGCCAGGAAAGATTTAGGCACACTATAATTTTATAACCAAAGCTCTCTAAAGTAGAAATTGTCATAAGAAAGCTTGATGTTGGAACTTCTCTGAGATGATGTAATCTTTTCAAACTGTTATCTCATTTTAAGTCCATCATGCATTTGAGGCATATCCATTACAGAGTTGCCAAATAGTATGTTAATTTGAGGTCTCCTGCATTAATGATTTCACTCATGGAGGCCAAACCACCTTAAGAAATCAACCATTGATTTTTGTCATTATACTTTCCCCATTTCTGAAGTTATACTTGTTTTCATTTTGAAATTCTTTTGGGAGAATTTTAGTAATACTACAGTGATAGTCAACATTTCAGTAAAGCTGGCTTCAAAGAAACCAATCACAATTGGGTGAATAACTTAGTATTCACCATTTCTTCTCAGAATCATTTCAGTTTGATATCTACAGACTTTCAAGAATTCTAGACAGTTTTTCAGAATGGAAAGAATAATACAGGAAGAAAGTAAAGTTGTAATTATCAGAGAAGGATGAACATTATGATGAAAAACATCTATTAGATCACCTAGCCTGCAGCCCTGTCAGGGAGATGCTGGTCACTGTGGTAGGTTGCCAAATGTTTTGCCAACTTCAGTGCTTGAAGCAATTTGGCTTCTGCTACTCTTTCTGGCTGAGTGTTCTATAATCAAATAATTGCTGCAGAATCAAAGTTTTACTGGAGATGTAAATTAATTTTTTCTTATAAGTTGTGTTTCTGCTCTATTCTCACATTACTACCACACTTTACTTCAATTCTGAAACCAGGTGTGTGGGTTTTCCACACATCAAGCACTTTGAAATGAGATGATTATTCTATATTTTATTTCAGTTCCGATACTACCTATAGATAGCATCAGATCCCACAAGTTAAGAGCTTAATCATACACAACTGCCCCCACTGTAGATACCAATTATAAATCCAGGTTGTTATTGTACTTATGACCAATAGGCTATAAACTGAGGTTCCTATGACCCCTTCCTTGAGTTTGATAATTTTTTAGAATGGCTCACAGAACTCAGGGAAACACTTGTGTTTACTATTTTATTATAAAGAATATAATAAATTATGCAGAAAAAAAACCCCAGCCAGATGGATATACACAGGATGAGGTGCAGAAGAGTCCTGAGCATAAGAACCACTGGCCCCATTGAGTTGATGTGTTCCCCCTCCCAGTATGTGGATATTCATCTCAACCTGTTTTTTTATGGAGGCATTTTTATGGAGGCATCATGAGAAAGGCGCAATTGATCATTAACTCAGTGTCCAGCTGCTCTCCCCTTCCTAAGGGATGAAAAATGAGCCTGAAAGTTCCAAGCTTCTAATCTTGTTTTGACCTCCAAGGCTTGGACCAGCTCCCATCCAAAAGCTATTTATGAACCCATCAAGAATTTCTCATTAAAACAAAAGACACAGTATTGCATAAAAAATTTCAAGAGATTTAGAAGCTCTGTGTCAGGAACCAGGGTCAAAGAAACCAAGTATTAGAATAAAAGATGTACTTAGTGCTCTCATCACTTAGAATGTTACATGGGATTTAGGAGCAGTGTGCCAGAAACAGAACATATAACAATAGATATTTTTTGTTATTTCCCATTTCCTCTAACATTTGCCTGTACATAGTAAAATGATGTCAACTAGCTTTCCATTAAATAGTTGTCTTGGCTACTGATGTCAGAAGACTTGATAAAAGTTAGAAGTGAGCTGTCTCACTTCCTCACTGCTATTATACCAAAAGGCCCATTTGAGGGAGGTTGGGGAAAACATATGAGATTAACTGAGAAGAAGAATACTCTAGATGATGGAGACCTCTGCATGGTTGATGGGCAGCATGAGAACACAGTACAGGGACTAGTGAGAGAAGGCTACTAAAGATAATCTTAGCTAAAATTGATCCTGTCAGGTGAATATGCTAGGGACGTTTGGAACTTTAGTATTTCTCTTGACACTTACATCATTAAGACAAAGAACTTTTTTTTTTACTTTTATAAGCTTCCCATCAATTTAGAGTTTATTATCTTCGATTAATTCCTTACAGTACTTAATTAACTATCAGGGCTCAGAAAAAAATATATAAACTTTAGTTCAAGTCATAGATTTGTAAAATTTTCTTTCCTGAAGCCACTATTTATTCATATTGGATCTTTAACTCTATCAGGTACAAAATCCATTAACTTTTTATCAGGAGATGAATCAGTTCGTAATTGTGGGACTTTAAAAATGGTTAGTAAGAGGCTCACAGATTATAGTCACAGTTCTGTAGGATGCCATGGTTTCTACTCTCATTTATCCTAGATGTAAAGGAACGAAAGAACTATAACTTTGAGTCACACAAATGACCTAGTAGCCCCATTACCTTTTGCTTCAAAGAAGAATACATCATTGAAAATGTTGCTAATTCTGAGCTGAGGTCTCTTCCATCTCTTTGACCTTTGATGCTCTCCCATTGATTCAGCATGAATTCTGTCATATAGAGGTGGAGATAAAATGCACATTTTCACTCACTGTGTTCTATTCTGTACATCTCTATTGGAGAAATGAACATTTTATAACTTTGAAGTTTTGTACTGAAAGATTAGATATCAAAAAAGAAATATTTTATTCTCAGGAATCTTAAAATAGATAAATTCTACAAAGTAATGTGTAAAAACAACGTTTGGAATGGGAACAAAAAGATATGGTCAGAATTGTGGCCCTGCTACTTGGCTAGATGGAAATTACATAATCTGAACCCAATTTTCTTCATTTTTGTACTGGGAACAATAATGCTTTGTTTACCCAGTAGAGAGCTCTATGTGTGTATGCATGTGTACATTGTGTGTGTGTGTGTGGTTTGTGTGTGTGTGTGTGTGTGTGTGTGTGTGAAGATCAAATGAAATAATCTGTGTGAATGCACCTTATATACTACAAAGTACGATGGAAGTGTTAGCTGTTGCTTTTATTGTCACTGGTGCTGATACTGATGCTGATAGCAAGCATTATGGCATACTAGAAGTTAGATTGGAGTTCAAATCCAAAATGCTGTTATATTTAATGTGTCACATTTTTATATCATGGGTTTCCATCTATAAAATAGGATTAAAATTTACTGTTTAATGAACTCACAAAAATACAACTATTTAAATAACACATAAAAGATATAGTTTTTAATAACAAATATTAAATGCATTAGAGATGACCAATAAATACTGATTTTCTTTCTAATTCCTCCCTCTGCCCCATGCACATATATACACACACACTCCAAAACATAAATTTGGAACTAGGGCAAGAGCTGGTAACTTAAAGCCTGTGGGCTAAATGTGGCCCACTATATGTCTAGATAAATAAAGTTTTATTTGAATGCAGCCACACTCATTTGCTTACATAACATCTACAAATGCTTTCCCACTGTAGTGATAGAACTGACAAGCTCCAAATCATAAAATATTTACAGGCCCATATCGCCCTTTACAGAAAAAGTTTGCTAATCTCTAATCTAGAAAAAAAACACTAGATCCAGTATAAAAAAAAAAAAAAATGAATAGTCCTGTCACCTAGTGGTTACTTACTTGGACTACAGACGAAGCTTGGTTTAGATGCGATCTAAAATTTTTGATGTCAGGATTATTTTTACAGTTAATGTTGATTATAACTATATTTACTGTTTTTAAAATAAAAACAACTTAAAATGTATGTTAATTTAATAATACACAGAAAGTCTATTACATAATAAATTTTAATGAAAAAATACTATATTCCTATAAAAATAAATTAGTGAAAAGATTAACATTGCTTTATGGTTTTGCAAATCTCTTCAATTCTGGCTTAATTAAAGATGGTGGGAATCTCATATTTGTGTCTGCAATCTGTCTGTTCTAATATCACACGTATATAGTTTCTGTGAATCTTAATATACATGGAATAGAAAGAGTGTGAAAGGAAAAGAATGTCCTAGTGTTATCATGAAAACAGTTTTGAGTTTGAGGACCCCCAGTTGTCCCAGATTTTACTTTGAGAACCACTTTTATAAGGTACACGAGGTTATACTGGTGCAAATTCCAAATCAGGGTTAAGCAAAAGACTGTGGTCTAAAATGTAGTCTTTAAACTAAAATTCTACATACAAAACTATATATTTTCTATTGATTTGCATTTTTAAAAATAAAGATAGATTTATCATGTGCCAGGCCTAAAATTTTTTTACAGCTATAATCTGTCTTTTTCTCACTGAAGAGGCAGATCATACAAGCCCAGAACCAGGGTTTTATGAGGACCTATTTTAAATAAATTGTCTCCTATTTCTGAGTTCCTGCTGTAAAATTTATTTGCTTTGATGCAAATAAAGTGACCCTTAAAAATTACATCATACTACATGTTCATTGTAGATGACTTAGAAATACACATGAGCAAAACCAAAAACAAAAATACACCTAAATAGTACCAGGAACAGTGCTTTGAAATTTTCCTAATATTCTTACTCTTGTTTTAATTAGACACCTGTGATCCCATGTACCCAAAACTTAAAAACTGTGGTTGATGTACTTTATTTTTTTTCTTAAGATAGTTAATTGAAAAACATTTCATGCTATCTTCACAAAAATGTCATCACAATAAATACCTATTTGAGAATATTAAGAATATATTATCTCTTAAAAATATTTTGCTTAAAATTGGTACAACCACTATGTATGGAGGGTCCTTAAAAAACTAAGGATTGATCTACCATATGACCCAGCAATCCCTCTACTGGGTATTTACCTCAAAGATTTGAAAACTCATATCCAAAAGATATTTGCGTACTGATGTTCATAGCAGCATTACTCACAGTGGCCAGGACATGGAAGCAACCAAAGTGTCCTACGATAGATGATTGGCTAAAGAAGCTGTGGTACATATATACAATGGAATATTACTCAGCCATGAGAAGAGATGAAATACTGCCATTTGCGACAACATGGATGGACCTCGAGATATTCATGCTAAGTGGAATAAATCATATTGAAAAAATGGAAAATCACATGATATCACTTATATGTGGAATATAAACCTAAAAGCAACAAATTAACAGGACAAACAAACAGAGACTCATGGACATGAACTACAGACTAGTGGTTACCAGAGGGTAGGAGCTGGGGGAGGAGAGGATAGGTAGGTAGACGGGGTAAAGAGGGTTAAATATTGATGACAGAAAGAAATTTAACTATGGGAGGTGAGCACATAGTGTAAATATATATGCCTTACTGTCAAAGTGTACAGCTGAAATTGACTGGATTTTGTTAACCACTGTCACCATAAAAAAGTTAATTAATTAAAAATAATTTGCTTAAAAATTATTTTGCTTGGCATTTAAGAAAACTACTTAAGAAAACTTATTATTTTGCATTTAAGGACAAAATAGTTCATTTTTTTTATAGGATAGGAAAATATAATACTCCTTGAGATTTAAATAAGGTCAGATGAACTGGAGTAAAATACATAATTGCAATAAGTTGAATATGACATTATTTCAGAAAAGGAAGACTGAATAATGAAATGAACAATATTGGAATTCTGAATAGCTGAGTAGTAAAAGTTCAGTCTTTCAAAAATAGAGTGACTAACGCTAAAAAGAAATAAAAAAGAGGATTTGACTTATGGCTAATAAGATCCCTCAGCCATCATATTTAGGATAATTAAGTTTAAAAATTACAGTGAACTCAGGAATTTTTACAAGTTGCTGTCATACCGGTATTATCACTGTACTTTATATGTACCATTTCAATATTTGAAGTCTCTTACAGCTTCACAGAATCTCTAACTTCATCAACATAGTCAACATTCAGCAAAGTAATTGTAATGATATCATGAGAAAAAACTTTCATGAAAGCATAAGTTTACTGAATAGGTATGTGTCAGGAAAAGCATAGTCTTCAAGAGAATATAGTCTTAGTTTATGGCATAAAGTATTTCCTTTTCTGCCAGCCATATATATTTTTACAAAATAAATAAACAGTAATGAATTAATAGTCCATTCTCATTAATATTAATATCAATTCTCAAAGAAATATAAATATAAATTCCTCAGTGAAATTCCATAGACAATTTTTTGGCCAAAAAGACCATTCATTTTGTGAACGGACTGGGTTTCCTGTTTATACTGGGTATTAGAGCCATAAACATGAAGAGAGAGATTCGCACTTCAGAAGGAGGAATTTCAAGTAGTCAAGTACAAAGGGCAGGGAGCACTGACTCTGCATGGAAGCAGTAGGATAACGTAAGCAAGTTGTGGTGTATTAAAGAGGATCTTTCTTTTCATGCATGGATCTACTCATATAAGCAGGCTTCCATCAAAAAGTTACTTTCTTCTAGATATGCCATGTGACATAAACATTATCATTTTTCCTTTCTTGTCTCACAGATCAGCTTTTCTTCCAAAGTTTCCTTTTTCTGGAGGAGTAGTCCAGTAGAAGAAAGGTTTAACTTTTACAGTCAATAGAGTTATGCTCATTTGCTAGGGCTGCAGCCAGGGTAGGAGAGACAGAAGTCACAACTTTATCAATACCTCCACTTTCTTCTTTCTCTCTCTTTGAAGAAAGCATCTTGGAATGAAAGTGAGCAGCGTTATTCTGGGAAAGAGCTTGAATCTTCTTTAATTCATGAATGAATAAATTATTCATAATTATGAGACTTAGTTCCCAGTAATACATTACTTGTGACACATTTTATTAGTGTGCCTCAACTCTGAAGGTTGAGACTTTCTGCTAAAAATTTTACCATATTATTTCCATTATTTCACTGTGGTTCTTCTATGGGTAGCGTAACTGTTTATTATCCAAGCCAGTTTTTATTCCTTTGCAATATATTTGGTATCTATCTTTTCATTATCATTTCCATTGCCACATCTTAATATGGATTTATGTTATCTGTTATTTGGAAAATCACAGAATTTCCAAACTCTGACACATTGGGAGCTGAGAATATCTGTATGGCTAGTTTCTATTTCTCTTGTACTATGGTCATCAGATTCTGTGGCTATATCAGTTCATTTCTCAAAAGCCACCAATGGCCTTTCATTGCTTACCTAAAAGAGTCCAAGTAGCCTGGTTGAATACCAATATCTCCTACAGTAGTATCACTTTTATTATGTTACATAAAAATTATCAATCTGAGCATTATATTAAAGGAAAAGAATGTAAAAATTAGAATAAATATTGTACAGTTATTGAACAAAATTCAAGACTGATTTCAGATTTAAAACAAAATAATTACTGGAAGAAGTAGAAACACCAATATCCTTAACTAACATATCAAGCATCTAATAAAATTTATGAATACCACATTTACTAAATTTATTGATATTAAATGAGCAAGAATCTAAGAATTAATAATTAGCATTTGACACATTTCTGAGAGTCCCAATCAATATAGTAAGAGAAAAAACTGAATTAAGAAATTATAAAGAAGTGATAGATTTTATTATTTATAAATATTACAGATATAAAAAACCTTAAAATGACTATGACCTATGATTAATTTGAAGTCTACCTTAAGAAAATAATACTAAGGAAAATGTTTTCAATAAAAAATACTTTTGAAGTTATGTTAACAAAAATTGGGAAAAGCATGTTTAGCTATAGGTAAATGGTTTGTGTATACAGTACATTTATTTGGACTGGTGTTAAGCTTAATTTTTATGAGGGATTTATTTTTGTCATTCAAAGTCTGTGTGTATAGATACTGCTGAACCATAAAAAGGTATTAATGCTGAATATGTACTATTAGAGAATATTATCGTAGCTTTATAAAAAATATCAGAGCAAAATGGAAAGAAGATAATGGAAACTGAATAGTGATTATCTTTGGATGGTAGGTTCTTAGTTTCTTTTATTCTTCTTACTAATTTGAAATTTGCAAATTTATTACCATGAGAATACATTATTTTTATAATTAGAAAACATACAATGAGTAATAAATAAACAAGCATATCACATTCTGTTTAGAATTCACTTCCCCCAAGAAACCTTCCTTGATTAATCCCACTGGTATTGATCATTGCTTTATACTGTGCCTTAATACTTATGTATTATTTGTATCATATTAATTTGCATGTTTAAAATATCAGTTTATGAGCATAATTAGGATATTTCCACATCCATGTAGTATATTCTCTACACTGAATTATAGACTTGAGAATATGGGGAAGCACAGTATATTTCCTTCTGTATTTCTATAATAATTCATATGGTACTTTTCACAGAGTGAATGTTAACTTACTTAACACCTAATGAACCATAGGAAATGTGGTAATGTCTGACAAGAGTAATAAACACGAAATACAATCCAACATTCTTTACAAATTTTTAAGTCACTAAACCCTAGTTGTTGAATTAAAAAAATACATATGCAAAAGTTGAATATTATACCTTTTTAGCTGTATTATTTCAAATCAGACTTATAAAAGGTTTTTCTAACAATGCTGCCTGCCCTTAAAAATTTTTAAGCTCTAATTATCTCCTGTTACTGTATTACCTTTATATTTATTTGTGCCATTGTTCTTTCTGTTTCCATCATAATTTATTTAAATTATTTTCTTGTAAAATTAGATAGTAAAGAGAAAATTGATAACTACTTCTAGTAGGTAGACTCAGTTGCCTACTAGATATATACATCGTTTGTGTCCCAGATGTTCAGGCATATGGGAATGAAAAAAATCAGTGAATTGGAACCTCCTGATTAAGTTAGTCTGGTGACAAACAATCTGTATAACTCATTGATGATTGTTTTACCCTTGACAAAGTGGTTGCAAATGTTACTTGCAGATGTAACTACACTTAATTTCTTTTCTCCAGTCCCCACTCAGTTGCATTTGTTATCCTGGATCAGATAAATAAGTTAAAAAACACGCTACTAATTGCATGTGCTCCCTTCATTTATTGGTTAACTAAGGAATACAATCAGTATTTCCTACTGAAACAAGATAGAAAACATGGCATATTAAATGCAGTAATTTAGTGAAGATCTTTACTCATATCAGAGAATAGCGCTTTGGTCAAGAATTGTCAAGAACTCTTGAAAAGAACAAGAAAATGGGCCCCACTGAAAGTAATATTTTACCAAAAGCAAAGGAAAAGATTAAATGTATAAATTCAAATTGTATTTTAAGATTAGATGTTAATTTTGAGTCATATAGGAATTGATGTGAAGGTGAACAATGACCCAGAAAATCCAGAAAAGAAAGAAGGAAGGTAATGTAGGTGAATAATGGTTGCAATGCTAACTAAAAGGGATTAGGAGCCAGCTCAGTTCTAGCTTGGAAGAAGTAGTTAGAATGTTGATGACACTACATTTAGTGTGCAGGTGACAATATGATGGCAAATATTGGAATATAGTTTTAAAAAGAAGAAATTAGAGAAAGCAGAGAGAAGACAATTGAACTTGATTTGTTTTTGTGAAAATTTTCTATATCTAACACAAGCTCAAAAACAAAGTACTGGAAATAGAGAGCAAATCTTGGCCATTCAAAATGTCTGATATTCTTTGGCTTTAGGTTGTATTTATATAATCATATCATTGCTAAAATATGTGATTTGACATAAATACTAATTTTTTTTCAAAAATATTTATAGTTCAAAGGTTGAAAGTTTGAGGTACCTATCAAAGAACACACATTCGAAAAGAGAAGAAATCTTAGAATGCTAAATTGCTTATATTAGCATAGGCAAACTGTAACAATAAAATGGAAAAGAATGTAAACACAGAGAATCACATAGAGAAATATTTAATATTAATATTGAGGAAAAACTTTGAACATGGATTTTATTCAGTTGTCCAATAATAGTTTAATAAACATAGCAACAAACTTTTATAATGAGGAAAAAATCTCTTATTTGGATGTAATTCCAGAAGTTTTAATATTTTGGAGGGATTGCAATAAATTAAAGCATTTATTGGGTTCTGTTTGCACTTGCCATATAACAATTTCTTGGCTTCTGATCTTACAGCAATTGTTACTAAGATATACACTGGAAGAAAAAAATGTATCTTCTGTACTAGGTGAGCATGGGCATGTGGTTTATATGCAGATTAGGCAATTTTGGGCATTTATATGTTTAGTTCGATTTAATGAACAAATAGTGACAATATGCTAATTCTGAGGAGGAGTGAAGATAGTGTGGAGGATAGAGATTTAAGTTTGGAAAGCCATACTGCTAACTCTACAAGGGTGAACCATACATACAAGTCAGAAACACATGGAAGTCTCTGAAATGCAAGGTAAATGGCTATAAATGCTATATCTAAATCAAGTCTTATTTATATAATCCTTTGAATGGATAAATAAAAAATAGATTAATTCCGACTAGGATGGGAGAATTTTGACTGGTATAAAGGAAGAGATGGGTTATTTTAGGAAGAAGAAATAGCTAAAGCAAGGCATAAAGTGATTTTTTTCTTGGACAATATCTGGGAACCCAACAGTTTTATCAGCAAAAGCTTCTTTTAATTTCCTTGAATCATGGAAATCATCTGGGACAGTGGTGTTGGTGGTGATAGATGCTGATGAAGACTTTGATCTTACTATTTGAAATGGGAAGGATATTAACTACAGGTCAGGTTTTTCAAGGGTAGAATTCTGCTTCTCCTGGTCTCTTTCAGCTCTAGGTTGACACCTGCATGCTCGACTACTTTCATTAGGAAGCCTGTCTCTACCAAAGGCTGGAAGCATTTGAGAATACTAAGCCAGACTTGAGGTTAAAATTAGGATCACTGCTTTAAGTCCTGAATCATGGTACACAATCAATGATAGGTTTCTTATGAACCAAATCTAGTGTATTTTTTCTAATTTAATTATGATTAAAATTTTGCCTTGATTACAAATTAATATAATTCCCCTGTTGGATTTACATTACTGTCCCATGTATTTTTTATTGATATACTGATAAATTGCCTAGTGCTTTTTGGTTTCATATTCCAGTAGCTGAAGTCTGCTCTCAAAAAACACCAAAAACCAAAAACAAAACACTCACATGGCCATCCTTGCTGCTACTATCTCAACCTATCAAATAAATGTTTCAATATCAATATCAGTTCCATTAAAGCTTGAATTTGCTTTGCTTTGGGTGACAGGTATATAACTAAGTTGAATTCACCTTCTCCAGTCTGGCCCAATGCTATTGTCTTTCTTTTATAGCACCTACAGTTATCAAAATGCCAGTCTTCCTTGAGGCTAGGTCTGTTTTAGTTATCAGAATTGAAAACCCTATAAGCTGTACCTTAGTTGCCCCTTTCATAATATTTTTCATTATGGAAAAATACATTCTAAACATTATTCCCATTCTAAGAACCTCAGCTGTGTCTTTGCAACAGCAATGAAGTGGCAACTTGCCAAATGCAGTTGTAGAGAAAGAAGGTAAAATCATTGCTCTGAATTATTCATAAAATCACAGAATTTAGGGACACCATAAAGAGACATTTCTCAATGACCTGAAACTGAGAAATTTTCTTTAGCTTTTCATGTAATTTGGAATGTATTGCAATTCACACTCTCACTGTTATAATCATATGGATGGTTCTCTTTCAGTGAAAAGGACCCACTAGAATTGCTAGACAAATAAGGCGAGTTTTTCTCTTTCCCATTTCTAAAAGCAATTTTCACACCAATATGTCTACAAATATATGTTTTAATAGACCTAATATCTCTATGATGTAATTCCCCCCAGAATACCAGAATGTATGTTTATTCCTCTAGAATTATTTAGCTCTCAGGTGCTAAGTTACTGTTTTCCTGGAGTTGCATTGCCCAAAGTAATGTGGACATTTTTCTCATTTTAACTCTCACCTCGTATGGTTTCTTGGTTTGTAGTATTTTGCAGCTATTTTGATGTCTTTTCCTCTCCATGGAAATTCTTGGCAAAGTCAGGAGAAAAAATGTTGATGTTTTTTCCTTATTTAAAACTTATGGTGGATGAAAATGAAATCTGATCAGGTGACTCCATTGCTGCCTGT
This sequence comes from Cynopterus sphinx, assembly GCA_030015415.1. Classification (NCBI taxonomy): domain Eukaryota; kingdom Metazoa; phylum Chordata; class Mammalia; order Chiroptera; family Pteropodidae; genus Cynopterus; species Cynopterus sphinx. The sequence continues at coordinate 91,059,570 of CM057384.1, read as the reverse complement.
CCCAACTTTTTACTAAGATAAACAAGAGAGCACTGAAAAGATGAGAACTCAGGCCATTGAAAATTTAAATGTGGGGCAATGTTATGACAATATGAGGAAAAGCACCAATAATTCAGTAAGACAGTAGTGAATTTGTGAAAAGTAATAATTAGAAGCAAAAATGCCTTGGTTTCTTTTTATGACAAAGAAAATCAACCTGAAAATGAGTAGAAAAACTCTTTATATATCCCTTATAATTGTTCCCTTATAGAATATGATAAAGTATGTTAACAGGAAAACTATATAGATGTATCTATTCTTCTGCTGTTTGTGTGAACATAGAGGAACTTTTCACTATGCCTCTGACCTCCATATTACTATATTAAGTAATATCAAAACAAATGAAGTCTGGATACTAAGACAGTAAACTAGAATGGTCTGCTGATTCCCTAACTAGGATCCAGACCTAAGATGCATGGGTGTAAAGGGATTATGTTTACACTTGAGAAATAAATGTAAAAACTGTGAGGAAGCCCTGAAGAGTCTGAAAATCTTTGAGCCCTGTTGTCTAGAAGAAATAGTAGCTGGATGCTAATGACCTCTTATTATATCCACTATTTCTCACATAAGAATATTGCAGTAAGTCCCTAACTAGTCTCTCTGTTTCTAGTTTTACACTACAGTCACTATTTTCAGAGAAAGTAAAGTGATCCCTTTAAATTTTAAGACAGATCATTTCACTCTTCTGCTTAAAAATACACTTTTGCTTTCAATGGCTTCCCATCCCATTCACAGTAAAATTCAAAGTCCTTTCCAAGCTGAAAAGGTGTTAAATGTAGTGCTCTGTGTCTGTCCATTAGATCTATACTGTTTAAGTTCTGTGTTTTCTTATTCTTCTGTCTAAGAGTTCTATACATTTTGAAAGTGGTGTATTGAAATCTGCTATCTTTGTGTTGCTGTCTGTCTCCCTTCAGTTCTGTCAAGGTTTGCTTCATATATTTGGGTGCTTTGATGTTGAGTGCATATATGTCTATGATTGTTAGATCTTCCTGATTATTGGATTATTGGACCTTTTTATCACTATATAGTCATATAGTCGTGTGTGTGTGTGTGTGTGTGTGTGTGTGTATGTATACTTTGTCTCTTATGACAGTTCTTGGCTTAAAATTGATATTGTCTGATACAAGTATGACTACCCTTCTTTCGTTTTGGTTATTATTTGCATAGGATATCTTCTTTCATCCTTATAATTTCAGCATTGTGTATCCATAAATCTATGGTGAGTCTCTTGTTGGAAGCATGTAGTTGGATCTTTTTTTATCCATTCACTATCTTGTGTCTTTTCATTGGAAAAGTAAATTTCATTTACTTTTAAAGTATTTACTAATAGAGAAGGACTTACTATTACCATTTTGTCATTGTTTTCTTATATTTGTTCACTGTTATATTATTTTTGTTTTTTTTGTTTTGCTGTCTTAATTTGCATCTCATTGATATTTTTATAAGACATGTTTTGATTTATTTTCTTTTGTGCATCTTCAACAGGCATTTTCTTTATGATTATCATGCAGTTTATGAAAATATAGTTCTAACAGTCTATTTTAAGCTCACCACTTAATTTTAATTACATACAAAAGCTCTATTGCCTCTCCCTTCCCCACAGACTTTGTTTTTAATATCACAAATTTCATCTTTTATATTGTGTACCCATTAATTTATTTTATATAGTTATTTTTATATATTTTTTATTTTAACTTTTATAACAGAATAAAAAGTGTTTTAAATACCTGTTACTGTGTTACAGTATTTGGTATTATTCTATATATTTACCATCATGTTTTCATGTTGCTGTCAAATGTCTTTTTGTCTCAGCTTGAAGGTCTCTCTTTAGTATTTCTTGTGAATTTGGTCTAGTAGCGAGGAATTCCTTAAACTTTTGTTTTTCTAAGAAAGTGTTTATTTCTTTTTCACATTTGAAGTCCAGATTTTGCCTGGTGTAATATTTTTGGCAGGTCTTTTTTTTTTTCAGCACTTTGAACTTATCATCTCACTCCATTTTGGACAGCAGGGTTTCTGCTGGGATATCTTCTGTATTATGGAGGATCCCTTGTATATGGCACATCACTTTTATTCTGCTGCTCCTAAATTCTCTCTTTGTATTTGACTTTTGGCAAATTGATTATAATATATCTTAGTTTGCACTTTTTTGGTTTCATCATTTTTGGAGCCTGTTGGCCTTCTTGAATCTGGATGTTTATTTACTTCCCCAGATTTGGGAAAAGTCTGGCCACTATTCAAATAAACATTGCCTCTTTTCTCCCTCTCTTCTCCTTGTGGGACTGATATAATGCATTTATTGTTCCACTTGATAGTGTTCAGTAAGTCCCTTTCTTCACTCTTGCTTTCTTTTTTCCTTTTGCTCTTCTGATTGGATAATTTTAAATGATTTGATTTTGAGTTCACTAATTCATTTTTTTTAATTGATCAAATCTGATACTGAACACTTACAATGAATTTTTCAATTCGGTGTATTCTTCAGCTCCAAAGCATCTCTTTGATTCTTTTTTTATATTCCTACCACTTTGGTGATATTCTTATTTCATCTGTACATCGTTTTCCTGAGTTCATTGAGCACCTTTATGACGGTTATTTTGAATTCCTTGTTAGGTAATTCTTACACCTCATTTCTTTAGGTTCAGTTTATGGAGATTTAGTTTGTTCTTTTGATCAGGCCATGTTTTTCTGTTTCTTCAAGTGCCTCATAACTTTGTATTGGAATCAGAGCATTTGAAAAAACTGCCACTCTTTCAGTCTTTAGAGATTGGTTTTGTACAAAGAAAGTCCTTCACCAATCATCCTGCTTAGGGATTCTGGAGACCTCTCAAATCTTTTTATGGATGCAATTTTTCTGGATACATGCATTTAAATTTCAGATTAGAAGAATTTCGTAGTTTCTTTTGTCATGAGCTCATAATTTCTTACTCCCTCTAGTGTCTGTCTAAAAGTTCTCTAGAGCTGCTCCAAACATCCCAGGTCTCTTTTATTCTTAATGACCCCTAGATTTGTAGAATATGCTGTGTCCTATCAGTGTTCCAAGTAAGATGAGACAGAAAACAGTCCCAAGGGCAGCGCCCTTAAAAGCCTGAATGTTGGATACATGCTTCACTCTTCTCTTTGTCCCTTGAGCGATAGGCTGCAGAACTGTATCAACCTCTGTTTGCTGTACTGTGCCCTCTGGTGCAGTAACAAGTCTCTCAGCACCCTTTTGTTTTCAGTAGCAATCAGACATCTAGAATATACTGGGTCTCATCAGCACTCTGAGATAGGCAAGACAGAAATTAGTCTCTTAGGTAGTCCCTGTAAAATCTGGAATGTTGCAGACATACTCCAACTTTTTCCTTTCCTAGGGAGAATCCAGGAATTAGGAGTTTTCATCCACTCATTTTATATTGAGCCAAGAGGAGAGGTTACGGTGAGTGAATGCTACAACCATTGCCTTTGGTTTCCAACCAAAGATGCTTTTTCCTGTCAGCATTTAGATTCAGGCAAGACGGAAGCTGATCCCTTGGATAGTCCCTTCCAAAAAGTCAGAATGTTATTTGTATGATCCAGATTTTTTCCAAAGAGAAGCTGGTAGTGAGAGATTCTTCCCAATTGTATTGTGCTGTGCTGGAGGGAGGGACTATCATGAGGGGATTCCATAAATTTTCCTGCCAGCTTTCATCCAGTTGGTTTAGTACTTGCCTGGGGTGATAATTCTCATCTGGTTCCTGGGTTTTTCACAAAGGACATTGGTCTGTGTATTGTTGTTGAGTCAATGTCTGTGGGTGAAAGAAGACCTGGAGATTTCTATTCCTCCATCTTTTTGATCTCTGGGCAGGAATTTTTAACCTGGTCCCTTCCTTCTATGGTTGGAGTATAGACCCTAATAGATAATAGACACATGCAATTTTGAGGGGTGAATGATTATTTATCATTGATTTTCAAACATTTAAAATTTTTACTATGGGAAATAATTTTTTGATTATGATTGAAGATGTTTGAAGCACCAATCCATTACTTCAAAAATGGAGGAAATCAAACATTTATCTTGGTTTTCCTATTCAAACTGTTTGGGGGTAACCAACAAACATTGGGGAGAAATTGTTCTTTCAAGAATTATTTCAGCTAATAAGTGAAGATAAATGATAGAATTTGTCACCCCTTTTTATAGCTCACAAAATAGTGGTTAAAGGTTTTAGTTTTTACAATGAAAAACTAAAAATGTTAGGTAAAAGTTGATGGAGAACTTTATTGTAGTGGAATTTAGCTGATATTAATTTCTTATCTAAATTAATTTTTTGAAATTTTAAGACTTTTGAATTCAAAAGAGATTTTAATTTTTGTCTCCTTTACCTTCATGTAAGCAAAGCATTGTGTAAAAATCAACTATTAATTAGTTGGTTGTATGTTCTTTTGGTGAAAAAGTTTATAAATTCTGATTTTTGTATGACAATCTTCTCTACCTTGTCAGAGGAAATTTTATTTCAGGTAAGCTCTGGTGCTATCTTTCAATTTTGACTTTGAACATCTCTATCTTTTTTTTTTTAATTACAACCTTGTATATTTTTAGTTTAAAATTGATTGAATGTCAACAGCCAACAAGTTAACTTAAGGAGCTGGTTTATCTAGAAAAATTTCCTGGATGAATGTAAGTTATACTTTGTTTTAGATCTCTAATAGAAAATTCTAAAAATAAAGTTTGTGCATTTTGCTTGATTTTTGAACATATGCAATGAATAATTTTATAAAAGTAAGCAAACATTCTTGGAATGTTTTTATATAATGAATACATGGAGAAAGCTTCTAATGTAATGTTAGAAATTCTATTTAAATAATCATTACATTCTTTGAATGACTACATTTCACATCAAAGTTACTAATTTTCATTATGAGTAGTTAAAATATCTATATTTGCCCTCAATTTTATATTCCAAACAAAATATATGATACTACAGTTCATATCAACATGAGAATTCAACATTCTCGTATTTTATAACAATAGTCTTTTTTATCTTTTTATCATAGGAGTAGGTAAAACATATCTATTGACACTTCTGTAGTGATATACACTATCTTTTCTTTTTCTCCACAGAATAACATTAGCAAATATATCTCTATAATATATTGTGATTTTTAATTGTTTAAGGCTCCCCCTCTCTCTTTCTCCCTATTCTATGGTGAATTTCAGTTCTGTTTTTCGGAGGCCTCATTTTAGTAACTTTTAAACATTCAAATTTTATCCAGCATTGTGTGTTGTAAGACCCATATTAACCTTCCTAGCATAATAGTTTATATCTTCTCTGGAGGACCAGTTCTTATGAAAACAAAATAGTTAATAATAGTTAATGTTCTTTCAATTAAAGAAGAATTTGAGAACCATTTTCATTAGAGACTATAAGTGTAAATTAATTGTAAACTAAAGATTCCAGTTAGAAGGGAACTATTTGAAAATGAATGTTTCAGGCTACAACTGCTACATTAAAGTTGAATCTGGTTATCTGACTTTTATTCCTTTCAATTTATCATTAATTCTGTGGACAGAATAACATATCATGTGACTTTAATCACTGTATTTTCTTAAATCAGAAACCTATGAATATTCTCAATTTTCTTTTTATATCTGAATTCTTCACTTCTTTAATCTTTCTCTATTCCTTGATCCCACAATACTTAACTAAGTTTAAATAAAAAAAATATTTTCAACTTAGCTTCCAAACACAGTAAGTATTCTTTTCTGCCCTTCTTTTGTGTTTTTTTTTTTCAAACCTCAAGACTTCATCTTGAGTTCTCCCGGCTATGAATGCTCTTTTTTTTCCATTCTGCTATATAACTATTAACCATTTTTCAATGACTGGCTTAATTTTTTTCTTTTTTATCTATTCCCTTCTTAATCACTGTCCTTTCTGAATTCCTTTGGTACTTAAAGCCATTCCCTGAAAAGAAGCACTTAATTGTATAATCTTGTGATGGTATTTTAAAGTTATTGTTTCCTTTTAGTTTTAGAAAAATATTCAATACTCATGGGACAAAAAGGTCATCAATACCATCTATTATTTTGCCAGAAATTATTATGAGTCAAATTTACCTTGTAATATTGCTATAACTATATTATCTCAAAAACAAAACAAAACCGAAAATCTCCATCACTGAACCACAGTTTTCCATAGCATATTTAATGTATTTTTTTTTCTTACTGAACAATATTTTCACCATCAAGAAAATGTTTTTGGCAAAATATCTCTGATTCACTAGTGTAAATAGATGCTTGGACGCCATGGCTTCCCAGCTTGCTCAGGTGTGGGGGAAGCCAGGGCACCGAGATGGGTAATCTTCCTTTTGTTTATCCTTATATCATGACTGCACATAGTGGTCTCCTTTCTTAATAGACACTCATTATCACAACATGAAGGCAGGAAATAATCATTTATAAAAACTACAATGGCTGCAGTGTTACCTGGTATTCTCCTTTCTTTTTTCTTTTAAAAAGTAGCATTTACAAATGATCATTATAAAAACTCAGACAGTCCAGAGGTGGATTCACTGTAAATTGAAATCTTTCTCTCTCCACAGTCCTACTAGCCACACTTTCCCCTCTTTCTCTAAGAAACAAACCACTGATGAAAAGTTAGCTGATGTCCCAAATACTTTAATTTATGAATAGGTATATATATGTATCTTTTGAAAAACAAAGATCTTGTTGTATTTAATGGAGAAGTTAATTCTTGTGTTATTCAAACTGTTCTTTTAGTTAACAAGAGCATAGGAAATGTATCTGTGACCTCCATTTCTTTCTTAAAAAAACTAAAAACAGAAACAAATATCAAAAAAAAAAAAGAAAGGAAACCCCATCAATTTTGTTAAAAACACCATGAAAAACCCTAACCTAAATCCGAAGAATAGTTGCCCAATGCAATGAGGGGTTATTCTGCTCTTCAGAAAAGAGCAAGAGTAGATTCAAACATCTGAGCAAATAGGCATATTAAATTCATATAGACTTTTTTCCTCTTGAAACTCTATACAACGACGATAAATATTTTATTTAAATGATAAATCCAAAGAAGCAGAGAGAAAACAGCAATATTTTTGAAGACAGGAAATTCACAGAGGACTGGGACTGACTTAGTAGCTCAAAGAGAGCAAAATTCTATGCTGACACTGGAGAGATCTGACCACTCAAAGGCTCATGATATATGTGAAAGTAGAAGTAAAAGTAGAGATAAAAACCCAGAAAATTGGTTGGAAGTGTATTTGTAATGTCCAATTCACCAATTCTAGTGAATGCCTGTTGGCTCCCTTATAGAAAAACAGATAGTTAACCCCTGGGAAAGTAAAACAGGAGTTCTCAGGATGGGAGATGCCAACATTGTTGGTCATACAGAAAATAAAGGGCCAAAACAAACATTAACTACTGAAAGTTGGGATTTTTCCAGTCTATATACCTCTCTTGGTTCACAGTGTGAAGATTCGTTAATCTTATACCCTCAGAAAAGGAGACTAGAAGAAATAACTTTATAGGAAAATCCAAAGAATAGGCTTAAGAGTAGGCTTAAGAGTATAAGAGTTTTTCCCCAAGGAAATAGTCCACTTAGATTACCTGCAGTGAGGCCACAATTGAAAACTAATACTCATGAATTTATGGATTATTGTTAACATTTATTACACTGCTCTTGAACATAAATAGTCTCAACCACTATGAGAATCTGGGGATAACCAGTAAGATAAAACACAGAGACAAAAATAAATAAAACCACTGGAAATAAACAGAGTCTATATAGTAAGGAAAGAAAGTTACCATTTATGTTCTTAGAGATAAGATAACACGCTCAAGAACATATGTAACATAAAATGAATTACCAAAATCACAATAGAACTCTTGAAAATTCTCTGTCACCAAATTGTCCACTATGAGTCTCTCTTCAATTAGTTTGTTCTTTTAGTTCCTTAGATTCCACATATAAGTGAAATCATATGGTATTTATTTTTCTCTGTCTGACTTAAATACCTTCTAGGTCCATCAAGGGAATATCTTTTTTCATCCCCTTCCTTTTAGTCTGTGTGTGTCTTTTAATTTGAAGTGAGTTTCTTGTAGGCAGTATATGTAGGGGTCTTGTTTTCTTATCCATTCAGTCACTTAATTCTTTTCCATTTGAGGTACTTATTGATAGGAATGTAGTTGTTACTATTCTTTATTCCTGCTTTTGATATATGTTTTTTCTTCTTGAAGTCCCTCCAACATTTCCTGTAATACTGGCTTGGTGGTATTACCACCAAGCTTATTTAGCTTATTTTTGTCTGGGAAGCTCTTTATCTGTCCTTGAACTCTAAATGATAGCTTTGCTGGATAAATTATTCTTGGTTGTAGATCCTGGGTCTTCCTCACATTAAATATTTTGTGCCAAGCCCTTCTATTCTACATAGTTTCTTTTGAGAAATCATCTGCCAGTCTTATAGGTGCTCCAATGTAGGCAACTCTCTGTTTTTCTCTTGCTGCTTTTAAGATTCTCTTTGTATTTAACCTTTGGCATTTTAATTGTCATGTGCCTTGTTGTGGGCCTCTTTGGATTCCCGGTTTTGGGGATTTTCTGAGATTCCTGGGGTTGTATGTCTATTTTCTTTATCAGGTTAGGGAAGTTTTTCATCATTATTTCTTCAAATAGCTATTCAATATCTTGTTTTTCTTGCAGTACACTGATGAGATGGATATTCTGACCTTTAGTAGTGTCCCATATGCTCCTGAAATTATTTTTAGTCTTGGCTTCTTTTTTTCTTGCTATTCTGATGGAGTGTCCTTGGCTTTCCCATCCTCTATTATATAGGTCATGATCCTCTTTATTCATTTTGTTTATTCCTTTGTTTATTCCATTTAATACTTCTCATCTCAGTTAATGTGTTCTTCATTTCTGACTGGTTTCCTTTTATAATTTCCATTTCCATTTTTATGTTTTTTATCTCTGTTGACGTTCTCACTGAATTTATCTACATTTCCCATAAGTTCATTGAGCATCTTTATAACAAGTGTTTTGAACTCTGCAGCTGTTAGATTGCTTGACTCCATTATTTCTGCATCTCTGTTCTGTTCTCTTATATGGTTTCCGCTTCTTTGTCTTCCCATGTTGACTGCCTTCCTGTGTCTATTTCTGTGTACTAAGCAAAGCTCCTAAGTCTTCTGGTCTTATTTGTGTAGTAGGTGACCAGTGGCACAGTCCTGAGAGGGGTTCAGCTGCAGGCCATATGTAGCTCAAGCCTCTAATCCTCTAGGGCCACCTGTCAAGATTCAGCAAGCAATCCACAGATGCTGTGGTTATAGTTGCCTCAAAAGGCCACACAGAAACTGAGGCCAGCTGCCTCCTGTGTGAGTCTAGGTGCTGCTCAGCAAGGAGTACCTGACTTGCTGAGGATATGCCTAGATGTGGCTTGTGTGGGGCTGCCAGTTGGGGGAGGCGGGGTTTCAGGAAATCTTCTGGGTGGAGCGACCTCTGTTATCCAGTTTGATACTTCTGGGCTATGGTGGCACTGCATCTATTTACTGTGAGTGGGTAGGGCTCAATAGGGAACAATGGATACTGCCGGCACTTCTGTACAGAGTGAGTCTCTCCTTGGCCCTCACTCTGACAATGTCTCCCTGTAAGTCCCTGGTACCCCCTGCATGCAGCCCAATCAGTATTGATGCTCAGAGAGAGCAGGTCCATAAAAATCCTGCAAAAATCCACTCACAGACGTGGCCCCTTTAAGAGGCATCTGCCGCTGCTGCAGTCTCCGTCCCACTCAGCCTCTCAGGTAGGACAGCCTTGCATCCTTGCCTCGTCCTATCTTCTACCATGGCAGGGTGATTTCTTAGATTTCTCCCTAGTTGTATGGCTTTTTAATTTACATCTCAGGTGACATTTTCCTTGCTGTTTGCTCCTTGTTTCCAACTTTTGGTCATCAGAGGAATGAACAGAGCCATTATTTTTTTCCCTCAGTATACTTAAATATAGTTTTATAAATGGGAAAGAATTAAAATATGAGTTTTCAAATTGAATGTCTCCACCAGGGTTCACTAGTGGATGGGAATAGACTTATACCAACACCAAGAAAAATAGTGAAGAAAATCAGCACACTGAGAAAAAACAAATGGCAATTCAAGCTTTCTGAGTTGAAAAATTAAAACAGGTCACTCGAAGACAATGGAGTAAAGTCTTATAAATTGTAAGAGAAAAATACTTTCCATGTAGAATCATATGCTTAGCCAAACTCTCAATCAGATACAATTTTCTACATCCAAGGTTCTAAAGTAATACTCTTAATGTATAGTATCTCAACACATTTCACAAAATTGAGTAGTAAATGAGGAAAAAGAAGGGCAAGAGTGTTAGTAATTTCCAGGTTGTTAAAGAAGTAGAGCATGTGTATGTGACAATCTGTAAATCAGAACTGGAGAAAAAAAAATTCTTCAAAATGATAAAATTAATATAAATATCTAATATTTCTGAATGCGTTGACAGACACATTAGGTAATTGGAGTAGAAGCTGGACTCATTTTTGATGTATATATATAAAACTAATAAGAAAAGTATCAACTTAAAAATTTTATGCAGGAGAGAAATAAGATCACTCATGCTAAATGGGCCAGCTGTGAGTAGCATTAACATAGTCATAATAATATGAATACTATAATTGATCCAAAGTTATGATATAGAGAAAGGATGGGAAAGAGAATTAAATCTTTAGCTATCATAATGCTAAATCAATAATAAATACTTAATGATAAACAATAATGAAATTTCATTATTAGAGTAGTATTCAGAGTTATAGAAGTCCAAAAGCAATGTTAAATTAATTGAAAATAGTGTCTTCTGAGGGGGGAGAAATGGAATGGAAGGGATGAGATACTGCCATTTTACATAAAGTTTTAAGAACTGCTTGAATCCTTAACCTATGCATAACATTTTAAAATTAAGAACGAAGTAACAAGAAGAAGGAATTGATGCATGATATTCAATTCATGAAAAGCAAAATCTATGCAGGACTTTGCTTTACAGAGTTTTACAGTAGCTATCAGTGGGAATTTTGGGGTATTTTTCACGGTGACTTTAGAATATAAAAAGGAGTACTGACAATGAATTCAATATTTTAAATTAATGTGCAGCATATTAAGATAAAAATTTAAAAACACTTCAAATTTTAGAGTTTAAATTAAAAATATCATTCTATTTACAAACCTAGTACTTTTAAAAGTAATTTTTAAGGGAGACTTTGATTAATGTTTGGTTGCTCTTACAACTTGTTATTAAATTCCCTTAAAGATTTTAAACTGCATTTATAAATTTAATATATTCAGCTATCTTTGTGAACATTTTAATTATCTAACAAAAAAAAAACTTTCCAGAGTACTTAATCTTTATAGAGCTAATAAATCAGACTTACAAAATGGTGAATCTTAAGTATCTTAAATGTTAAACAACTACTGGCTGCTTAGCAAACTATAGTTTTCAACTGAAAAAAGCAATGCTTAAAATAATTACTAGTTACATATTAAAATTATTACTAGCTACATTTAAAATTAGAATTTAAGATTCTAAATCTGTAACTACTTAACTACTAGCATCAGTTACTAATACTTATAGTATATCTAAAATATGTGTATTACAGTTACAGTCTACATCATCTTTATACTTAAAAGCATTTTCCCAGGGTAAAAAATAAAAACTAGCTTTAAGCCTTATTATCTCATTTTTAGCACTTATGTAAGAGGAACCCTATTGTTTGGGAAGTTTTTTTTTGTTTTTGTGGGATAATATTTTCCAAATTTTCATTAATTTGTGGCTGGGTGATAGTTAACTAGGTATGCATTCCTATCTACCTTTCATTATTATATTGTCCCTGTTGCTTTTCTCTGTTCAGTCTGAAATATATTTTGCACAGGAGTAATGGTAGTATCTTTTTTATTATTATCTTTGAATGGGGCCCATTTTTGTTAGAGTTATTTGTTAAAATGGCAGAAGAGATGAGTAAATTATGTCAACAGGCAGCATCAATTTAGGTTTACTTTCCCAGAACATTTTCTCAGCAACTAAGTAATCTGTGGGCATAACTCTTTTTATGTCCAGTAGTATATCTGTCAGGCTATACCATTAATCTGAACTTGGAAACTGTGACCATTGAGCTGGATATAGATATGAGAGGAAGAATCCATTTGTATGTCATTTAAGTATCTAGAAAAGTTATAATGTAGTAACATCTACCTATTACCAAGCATTGCTCGTAATCATGTAGAAAAAATACCAGGCAATTATGAATTATCAGTTTTTATTATTAAATCATTACTAAATAATCTATAGCATTTTTAATTTACAGTGAGAAAAGAGAAGACTCTTTAAGGATTAGTTTATGGCAATAGGCACATGCACTTAAATTGCATAATTAGTTCCACAGGATGTAGACCTGGACTTTAGGAATACAAGGATGAACAAAATAAACATATTCCTGGTTCTGAAGAAGGTCAAATGTCAAAAGTCTCTAATTCTGTTCATTGCATACATCTCAGTAAAAGCATTTTATACAAACTGAACATTTATAACTTGTAAATGTTCACATGCTACATGGAAGTATAAAAAATAATATAAAAATAAAGAGTTAAAGGAGCAATAATTTTAAATTTATATACTTTCCTTTATTATTTCATTATAGAAATTTATGTGAATAAATCTATTCAAATAATTGTTCTGATAATTAAAATGATTTTGGCTAAGTTTTGTCAGATATGTTTTGATTCTGACCCTAGAAATGAGGCTGACATAGACCTAGCTTATTTGAAAAATTTTGCCCTTTTCTTATTCTTGTTGCTTAACTAAGAGAGCTGTGATTATGTTAAATATGTAATATCTTTTTAGAAATCTTAGTCCATTCAATCATTTTATGAAGGTTAGTTAAAACCATTTAACTGGGTACATATCAATTGTAATAGATCACAACATGCTGGAAATTAACAAATAATAAAGGGCATCATTGCCACCCTCTCTGTAAGGTGGAATTCCTGTTGTCCTCAGGATTGTTTAGCTGCTATTAATATAACACAACCTTTTGATGTTAAAACCAATTGGGGACAATGCCATGAGTCTATATGGTAATGTTAGGAAAGCTTATTTTTCTTTCCAATTTTTAGATGAAAAATAAGTATAATTTTAGATTAAAAATATATAGTATTACTAAAATTTTCTTTCAATACCCCATTGGATAATCTTACCTACTTCTAGATATACATACATCCCACAGTAGGAGCCACTGGTCTAGCTGTTGAACAGCAGAATTAAGATCCCAACACAGACCTTTCTGGTTCAAAATTCCTTTTACAAACCCAGATTGAGTGATCACTCTCTGATATTTTTACTAAGGAACTATTGATGAAATTGACCCCATTAAACATATGTTAAGACTTTCTGAACTCCATTATAAGAACAGAATGGAAAGTAAAATTTAGGTAAAATATGAAACATTTTAAAGCATAGAAAACATGATAAAATCAAGGCAACTATTAGGAAGGATGATAAACATAAATGATTTTATTTTCTTAACAGAAGGCAAAGAATACCAGAATGAATCAGTAAAAAGCAATCTTTGCTCTATAATGCTTACAAAAATAATCTTACAACACAGAGAAATTGTACAGGTGTTGGTAAGAGCAGAGGAGGTTGGAGATGGACAAAGATATACTCAGCTAATGTAAATCAAATTTAAATCCCATTGGGCTATATTAATTTCAGTGTTTAATTCAAGACTACAATTTTTACAGGCTTAAAGTGCACACATTTATCCATATTCTGTATTTCTTATATATGTATCAATAAATATGGTCCTCTAAATAACAAAGCAACTAGGGAGCAAAATTCAAACTATACAATATTTATCTTTTATAAGAAAATAATCCAAAACTAGAAATTAGAATATAAAATTTAGGTAAAAAAACCTAAAACCATCTTATCAAGATTAAGAACCAAAATAATCATGCTAACTACCAATAAATTCAGGGACAGAAATTTAAAAATTATAGGTAATTTAGGTAATTATAAACGTGAGAGCATTAAATAAGACTATTGATGCGATGAGACCTTCTACAAGGAAGTTAAAGGAAAGAGCAGAGCTAATTTATTTAGGAAATTTCCAAAACACTGTATCAAGATTTGGATAATGAGATCATCTCTCTACTGAATATCGTGCATAGTATTAAATGCCTGCCATGCGTAAAAAAGAAAATCAACATCAAACAAAATAATTCATACCAAGAACCTCAAAAGATGAAAAGTAAAATAAGATAATGTTAATATAGAAATACATTAGTGTACTATAAAACTAAAAATTGAAAATAAAGAATCAATAAATATAATCATAATTTTTTTTTGTCACAGTGACACAAAACCTGATTTTTACTTTCAACAAATGTAATTCTGATCCTGATTTTTATTTATAGCCTATGAAATTCTGGATAAGTCACCTATCCATAGAAGCCTTTCATTACTATGGTAAAATAGAAATAATCCCTCTGCTTGTTAATTTCATAAGAATGTTGTGAGGATTAATGAAGAGATGCTTGGAAAATATTCTGAGCTCCTGAGAGAAAAGTGCTATGGTATTGTCACTATTACATTTCTCTACTCGCTGCTGAGTGAGAAGTCAGGGGAAATCAAGATTTTGTGAGTATCAGCAATGAAACTAAATCTATCTCCCATATTCTGGCAGCACATTTTTTACTAGTGGCCAAGAATACAGACTCTAGTGAATTTAAAACTCCCTCAGACATATAAATTACTAGAAACATTTGGACTAAATTTTGACTGTAGATTGGCTATTCAATTAGGAGTTATGAGTAAATGTATTGATCTTATCTTTCTGGGTGAAAATATTGTGCTCTATCAAGTATTAACCATAGGATTGTTGGGAAGCTGAATAAAGACTTGTTCATTAAGCTTGAAAAGGACAGATATGAGCTAGCAGCACTTTGTAACCTGGCCTTAGGCTTCTAAATCACACCTATTATTTTAGAGGCCAATTAAGTGCTCTAGTAATTCAGTGGAAAGACTACATCTCACAAAATATTTCCAGCATCTTATAAATTGGGTACCTTGGTCTGATACTAAAGTATTTTTCTTGAAATTCTTATAAAGTAGTATCAAAATCAATAAATTAATGCAGTTCCTTGGCAACAAAGAAGCAGATGAAGGGCAAAAACAAAGCAAATTAAAGGTCTATCAATGATTCTCCAAATATAATGGAGCTTTAGTTTGATTGATACCCAGAGGAAACACCTGGAATAAGTGCAGCCAAGACTGACTCTTGATCACTTTGTTCTCTCTAAAACCCAGATCCCTTAGGTTAACTATAGTACCATACCTGATACTTTAAAGTTGAAACATAATACTTTATTATATTTTCTGACATTGTAAGTTGTTTCTTGTTTCACAAGAGAAGCTGTTCCATTCATACCTTGACTCTACATGTCTGTCTTTGAGAACAAATCATCCCCCCTACTGTTTGTCATTTTTCTTTGCTGTATACTAGAGGCAAGGAAGGCATATCTGTACCATTTGCCTATTTGTCAGGATGTAATAGTTGTTCTTGGAGCCTATCGAGCAGTTACTTATGCAAAGATGAACTATTTAGAATTTTGTTAGTTGCAAAAGAGAAATAAATGCTGAAAACTGGTATTTCTTAAAATATTCATTTTGTTCCATTTAATTTTTTAATTGGAATACAAATAAAGGTACAATTTTTAGTTCAATAAGGAATAAAAAGATTTAGTTATGAATCCTGGGGAATATCTACATCTTAAAATTGTTTGTTTCCACCTTTCTGGTTCTATGGCATAAAATTGAACATTTTTCCAGAGCTTATTATTTCCAAATAAAAATTGCATAAATGTCTAGAAAAAAGAAAATACAGGAAAGAGAAGATGATCTGAAATTGAGAGAACACTGGAATTCTGAAAAGCAGTCGTTTGGTGCTATTTTTTTATGATCCTTGAATTCCATTTTAGAAATTATTGCCTTTACTATATTCTTATTTTTGGAGGTTTTTCTACATACTGTTTAAAAATTCAGTAAAAGATTGTTTTAAGGATTATCTAGGGAAAGAGCTGTGTGCTCTTTTACTGACTGTTACTTACATTGGGATAATTAGGGGTATTTGAGTCATTGGATTTATGTTCTTTACACAAGCTAGACATTGTGCCTGTTGCTGCTTTGAATGCATATTGGCTTAATCAGTACTATTTGAAATTTTGTGGAAATACAAATTTATTATACACTTTCTCTGGTAAGACAGTTTTGGTTCCTGATTATTTTCTTTCACCTACACTTGTATAACACTACTTTTATGAAGTCAGGCATTAGATCAGCATGCTTTTGATTTGCATACTAAGCATGTGATTACCTCTGAGTTGCTTTTCTTTATTATAATCTCAGATGCAAAATCTTGAAAAAAAGAATGCAGTCAGACTCATTTGATTTTGATAATCATTTTGTCTCTCCTTTGTTTTAGTTAGCATCACTTATGGAAGACGATAGTGTTCTTATAATGGCTATCTTGTGGATATGGCAGCTGTAGACTGCAATGAGTTTGTCTTTTTGTGTGGGAAGCAGGAAAGAGATTCCTACTGCCTACTAATCAGACTCTGGTTTGAGTTGCAATACTTCTGCATAAGTGAAAAGGGCATAGCTTCAATGGGGGTACTAACTCTTGTTTGGAAATATGGCAACTGAATTGATGGCTGTGGGTTTATGTTAGGATCTAATCACTAATTCATTCACAGTAAACATTTTTAGGGTGACCATTTAATTTGAGATATTGTGCTAGATTCTGGTGTTAAAATATGTATAAGCAAAGATTTCAAATCTCAAGAAACTGTGTTTGTGTGCATTTTGTGGGAAAGATTAGGTAACAGAGGATGAAGGAGAGCAAGATTTAGGGAGAACACCAACATGTACCTAATTTATGATGAGTTTATTGAATAGCCTGCACATATGAAATACCAACACAGTCATCTGATTCAGTCATAACTGAATTTAAATTATTATAGATAGCAGTGGAGAATATCAGAAGTTTTCTTTTTGATTTCAAAACCAGCTGGCTTGAGTACCCTATCCCAACAAGTTTGTTTGTTGCCCCTGCCACTTTTAGTCACAAAGCTTTCCTGTTTCCTCATCTATACGGTTGAAGAGATATTCTGTTTTATATGCCTTTCATAAAAATTATTGTGATGCTTATTAAGCAAATATAATACATAAAGAAAAGTATCTAAGACATGGTAGGTATTAAATAAATTCTGTATAAATAGTTAGTCCTCTATTTTCATTATTATAATTTATATATAAACTTTATTTACATGATTTTATAGTAAAATAACTTTGAATACTACATACTTTTTATTTTAAAAATTTGAACAATATCTAAAGAAATACAAAGAAAAACAATTTACCCAAAATTGCCCAAAATACCCAGTGTTGTGTTGGTAAGATATATTTTGGATAATTTTTTTTTTCTACTTTGTAGTTTTTGTATTGTTGAAATTTAAACATAATAAGCATGTACTTTTATTATAATAGCTATAAAAAGTTATATATATTTCAAATTTCATGCATCCTAAAACTTTAGAAGATGGATAGATACATACATAGATAGAAGATAGCTATATAGAGATAGCAGAATAGATGAAAAAAATGATTTTATAAGGGCATCTGCTATGTGAAAGTATTACATTATTTACTTGACTAAACCATTTTCTAAAAACATCACATTTTCATTAAAAAAGAAAAATATGAAAGCAGTAGGTTGTTTGTTAAATTTTAATCATATTTATATCTGTGTGTCATTTGCACATATACACATATATAAGTATATGTAAGGCCAAAACATAAAAATGCACAAAATTTATACAGTTTAAGGAATTATCAAAAAACAAATACCTCAGCAGCTATCGCTCAGGTAAAGAAAAATTTTCTCCAAAATAGATCACTACTGCTTCCTTTCTCTTCAAAGATACCTGCTATTTGTCATAGGCTAGTTTTGGTGTTGGCAAATTATACATCTACTTTGAAGCAGGCTGATAATAGCCCCCAAAGATATGTCCACATCTTAATTCCTGTAAATTTTACCTCATTTGAAAACAAGGTCTTTGTAGATGTAATGAAGGATTTTGAGATGAGGAGATTATCTGGGTGGGTTATCTGGGTAGGCCCTAAATATCATCACAAGTGTCTTTATAAAAGAGCAGGCAGAAGACAATGTCACAGTGGGAGCAGAGAGATTTGAAGATATGATGCTGCAGGTTTTGAAAATAGTGAAAGGGTTCATGAGGAATATAGCTTCACAAGATGAAAGAGTCAATTAACACATTTTCTTCTAAAGCATCAAAAGGGAGTGTAGCTTTGTGAAACTGACTTTGGATTTCTGGCCTCTGGAATTATGAGAATAAATTTCTGTTTTTTTAAGTTACTAATTTTGTGATGATTTCTTAGAACAGTCTCAGGATACACATCCTCTTCCTCTTTTTTTGCTTAACATTTTGCATGTAAGATTGATCAATGTTGTTAAATGTACTTCTAATTTGTTAATTTTCATTGTTGTATTCAATAAAAGTTTTAAAATTCATTCTACTTGAAAAAAAATAATGCTGCCATAAACATCTTTACACGTCTCATAGCGTAAACGTATAGGTTGATAGCTTTGCCTATTTATTTTCTCCCAAGCAGTGTATGAGAATTCTTATTGTTCTATATGTTCATTAATAATTGTTTAGTATTTTTAATGTTAGAGAACCTGGTTGTGTACAGTGATGTATTTTTTATAGTTTAAATTGAATATTACTAATGACTAACTTTTTATATTTATTAGATATATCAAGTCCAAGACTAGGATAAGTTAAGAGAGGCACCAAGAGTACACAATTTAAGTTGGGCTTATTCCTTCTTTCTCTTCTCATTTTTGATACAGCATTGAATTTTGTGGGGAATAGACAGTTTAATAATACTTAGTCTTCCAGTCCTTTAGTATGGAATATTCTATGTATGTGGATCTTACTAATTCCTTTAGTACTGTTTTGTAGTTTTCACTATAGAGGTCTTACATGTTTTTTAGTGAAGTCATATATAGGCATATAATTTTGTTACTTTAAATGACATTTGAAGAATTTAATTTTTCAATTGCTAGTGTATAGGTATTCAAATTAATTTTTGCTTTTTGTGCATTCATTTCCATTTCAGCCATTTTATTAAATTTACTTTTAATTCTACTTGTTTGTGGATAAATTTGGATCTTCTTTATAAATAGTCATGCCCTCTGCAAAATAACATTTACCTTTTCTTTGCAATCTTTATAAATTTAAAGATTTATAATAAAAATCTTTTTATTACCTTACTGCACTAACTGAGACCACTAGAATATCTTTTGTAAATCTTTTGCTATCTATAGAATCTGTAGCAATGTTTTCTTTCTTTTATTTCTGATATTGGTAAATTGTGTTCTTTCTCTTTAATTCCCTGCTTTTCTCTCTCTTTCATCTCCATATCTGAAATGATTTAAATATATTATTATTTGATAACTATAAAGATTTATCAATTTTTTAATGAAAAAAGTTTTTTTTTTTCTATTGATTTTCTCTCTTGGATGTCTTTTTTGCAATGATTTCCTCTATGTTTTTAATATAGGCATTATATTTTTGAAAATAATTGAAGCCTACAAAAATGTTCATTTTCTCTAGAAAATTTTAGCAGGAAGCTAGAAGCACTAGCATTCCTATGTTACTTTAGTGCAACTACAAATGTACACACGATTAGACTAATTTTATGGCAATGTGTAGGCTGGTCTTTCTAAAATGTGGCCCTTGGCCCTAACTCAAAACATAGAGGGCCGGGTACTCCAATTTTCTATACCCCTGACACACACACACACACACACACACACGTACATTTTGCTGTCAAAAGTATATTCATTGGTTTTAAAGTCTATTTATAACTTCCTAGAATTAGCAGAGATCTTGAGCTGGAAAGTGGTTCTCAATGCCAAGTTCACCTTCCTTTGGATCTTGGCTTTGTAATCCTTCGTTGTTACATTGATGTGTAATGTCTTGAAAAGATTTTATTTTGTTATCCTCATTGAGAGAGTTAGCAAGAATCTGCTACTACCAGTAGTAGAAGTCCCAGAGGTTTCTTTCACCTTCAGACTTTACTTTTAGACAGTATCAGTCTACAGCTTGTTATTAAGATATGTAGTTAACACTCTTCAGGATTTTTTCTTTCCTTATGCATCCTGTGGAGTTTTATGACTTACATTATTTTTATTTTGCCAGAATTTAAACTTTTACCTTATATTCTGCATAAATTTTTCTTCAGTTGTTTAATCTTGGTTCTGCATTCATAGGATTTATTATTTATCCATCATTTTATATATAAAGTATCTCTACTTCCTAGTTCTTTATTTTGATTCATTCTGTTGGCTAGATTTCATTGGGATGTGTTTTCTTGGATCTTTTGTGTATGTTTGTGGCTTAAATGATCATTTGGGCTTCATATAATTTTTGAGGTCATTCTTAGAAAAACCCTGAGAATTTCTTGGTAATATGTTTCTCCTTTCCATCTATATTTAAAGTATTTCTCATTTTAGGGAAGCTATAATATATATATCTCTGAACTCTTTATTCTCTTTTGTTGCAGTTTCGGTTATCAATTCCAGTGCTAATCATGCTGATTTAAAATTTCATTGCCCATCTCTCCTTATGTTTTATTTTGTTTGTAATTGCTTAAACCTTTTTGTTTATTAACCTACATTGCTACTAACTCCTTGGAGTAATAGGGAACTACCATATCAGAAAGAAAATCTGTTGAGACATGCACCACAGATTTTATCCATCATCCACAATTTCTGAATAAAGGCTTTGGAGTAAGAGTCTTCAGCACAAAAAAGAATACAAGAAACTATGATATGAATAAAAAAAAAGGATAGGTCTTAGAAATTACAAAAAAATTGGTAATAGTCAGACTAAATAGCAGAACACAGAATTAATGAGCATAAAATTATTAAATGGAAAATAAATAATAGAAAGAGATGATCAGTACCTTCAAAATGCGATATTTGAAAAGATCAATAAAATGAACTTTTTGTCCAAAAAAAATTTAGAAAGAAAAAAATTTAAAAATAGAAAATGGTACTATATTTACAAATACTAAAGACATTTACAAACTTCAAAACCATATTAATTACACTAATAAAATGGGTGCTTTAGAAGCCTACATTAAAACTATACTAAAATAAATTCTAGATGTATTCTATCAACCAAAATAAAATGTATTAATGTATTATAATAAAATACAGAATAACATTTTAATAATAGATGTGGAAAACTTGCTTAAAGATATTAAAGTAAAAATAGATTTGAATATATTAAAAAGTTATTTTGAACTGTGAAAGCTGTCATAAATAACATGGTACAGATTAGATTAGAAAATACCTGCATAGTACTAACAAGAAAATTTTATTTATAGCACTTGTTTATTGATATATTGATGAAGCCATTCTGACAGGTGTGAGGTGATTGCTCATTGTGGCTTTAATTTTCATTTCTCTGATGATTAGTGACGTTGAGCATCTTTTCATATGTCTATTGGCATCTGTATGTCCTCTTTGGAAAAATGCCTATTCAGTTCCTCTGTCCATTTTTTAATTGGATCTGCATTTTTTTTTTTTTTTGGTGTTGAGTTGCATGAGTTTTTTTTTTAATAAATTTTTAATATTAACTCTTTAATATCAGAAGTATCACTGGCAAATATCTTCTCCCATTTAGTAGATTGTTTGTTTGTGTTTTTTTTTTTTTGCTCTGTAAAAACTTTTTAGTCTGATGTAGTCTTATTTGTTTTGTTTTGTTTGTTTGTTTTCATTGCTTGAGGAAATATATCAAAAAAATATTACTAAGAGCAATGTCAGAGCGTTTACTTCTAAGGGTTTCCTCTTTTCTTCTAAGGGTTTTATGGTTTCTTTAAGTATTACATTAAGTATTTATTCAGTTTTGAGTTTATCTTGTGAATGGCATAAGAAGGTGGTCCAGTTTAATATTTTTTGCATGTATCTGTCCAATTTTCCCAACCCTTTATTGGATAGACTGTCTTTATCTCATTCTATATTTTTGCCTCCTTTGTCATAAATTAAAAGACTGTATAGGTGTGGGTTTATTTCTAGGCTCTGTATTCTTTTTCATTGATCTATATGTCTGTTTTTATGCCAGTGCCATGCTGTTTTGATTACTATAGCCTTATTGTATAGTGTGATATCAGGTAGCAGAGATACTCCAGCTTTGTTTTTATTTTTTTTAGATTGATGTTACTATTCTGTTTCTTTTTCTCTTTCTCCTCCTCCTCCTCCTCCTTTTTTGTTGTTCCATATAATTTTTAGAATTATTTGTCCTAGTTCTGTGAAAAATGCTATTGGCATTTTGATGGGGATTGCATTGAATCTGTAGGTTGCTTTTTAATGATGTTGATTTTTATCCATGAGCACGGTATATGCTTCCACTTATTTTTATCTTCTTCAATTTATTTTTTCAGTTTCTTATAATTTTCCAAGTACAGGTCTTTTGTCTCCTTGGTTAAGTGTATTCCTAGCTGTTTTATCCTTTTGATGCAGTTGTAAATGGAATTTTCTTAATTTCTTTTACCAATAGTTCTTTATTGGTGTATAAAAATGCAACCAATTTATGAATATTTATTTTGTATCCTGCTACTTTACTCAATTTATTTATCACTTCTAATATTTTTGGTGAAATATTTAAGGCTCTCTATATACAGCAGCATGTCATCTTCAAACAATGACAATTTTGTCATTTCTGGTATAGTCTTTGGATACTGACTAAATTCTGTTTTTCTTATGAGATTTATAGCACATCTTCTGCATTTTCTTCTAATTCATCTCCTAAACCAAACTGACTTTCCCAACATTATTTTAAATTCACCTCTATCATAGCATTTATCATATTGAATTATAACTATCTCTTTATGTGCTATAAACCCTAGCAAAGTTTTAGACTGCAGTTTTCTCATTCTCATCTTCAAGTCTCAGCTTATAATGGTCTTGCGCATGTTAGGTTATCTTTAAAGATTTGTTGTACCGAATATCTAATTTAATCCATATAATAACCTTGTGAGGTAGGTAGCATAATTAACATTATTTTTAATAAAAGAACTGAGACCTAGATAAGTTAAAATTTTTTTAATTCCAAGTTACTAGTGTCAGTGCTAGAATTCAAGCCCCAATTTTCCAACTCCAAATCTAGTAATTGCGATTATACCACATTTATCATACATTGTCTTCACTCATATTAGCTCAAACAATAGGAGAATACCATGATCCTTAAATCCCAGTATAATTTCATACAATTACAGAACATCAGAATTGAAAGGATCAAGAAAGCTTAATTAGTTTAACTTTCCGTTTAATGCCTAAATTTCCTCTACAGCATCACTGACAACAAAACTCTGTTATGACCCCCTTCTGTTTACATCTCTAACCCCTTAAAGCAATCTGTATCTGATTATTTTTATTATCATTAATTCCTTAAAATAGTTCAAATTTGCAATCCAAAATTTTTTATCTGCCATTTGTTTCTCTACCCATTATGGTAATATAAAATTTGATTCCATGGTCATGTACTGCCAAGCCTTAAAATATTTGAAGACAGCTCTGATATCATCCTTAAATCTTCTTTCTTTCAAGCTAAACGTCTCTGATTGCTTTATCTGCTCTTCACATTACCTGGTTCCTACTCCTTTCATTAAATATTCTGAAGTTGTAGCCCAATCACTTAAGAAACCTAAAACTGAAAAACACACAATCCTATATGATCACACAGATTACTGTGAGACTGTTTTCTTAGGTGTTATTCCAAACTCTTTATCTTTCCAAAATAAATAACATTAGAACAAAAATAAAGGAAATTTTCATTCTTGTAACTGGAAGAGTTATAATAGTTGTGATTTACAGGTGAAAGCTTTAAAATGGGAGCAGAATCTTTCTGTAGGATATTAGATTACCTTTCTAATAGGTGGATCATATGTAATATTTTTTAGTCCTCTGTATTCTTCCAATCCTGTTGCTATCTTATGCTGCCTTCACTGATGAACAACAAGAAATAAGAGAGGCAGTGAAACATGCTCCATATTTTTTTCTAACCACTGGCCTAGCTGAATAAGCTATGGAATGTGGAGGTAAATGTGGATTTTATGAGTCTGTAGAGTAGGGAATACATATTTCAATAATTTATTCTGTAATTTAAAAAATAGCTTTTACTGTAAACTAACAGCTGATGGGTAGGAGTTGGACATAATGGAGAAAATATGGACTGAAAGAGATTATGAATAGGTATTAAAGAGGATGCACATTTTAATTGGGTGAATGAAATAAACTCTTGGCTGGATTGAAAGGTTAGATTCTGGTTGATTATGATTTTCTCTTAGGTTCCAGAAATATGTTATTTAGAACAAAGACCCAAATTCACAAAAAAGAAAAAAGCACCCCTTCCCCTACCATTTGAAATAAATTAGACAGCCATCAAATCATCCATAATCTCATTATTTTGAGATTTTACTTACACTATAGCAGGCAGTGAACTTTCTTTCAATAATACCTCATCTAATTCTTTGGTGTTTACTAGAAACCTATAAACTTTCTCTGTGAAAGAGAATTAACCTGTGAACCAAAACATCAAGTGTACAAAGGCAGAGTCAGTGCCCACATGTTCCTGAGCAGGCTATCTCTGCCACTAATTTTTGAAAATCCTTGAAAGTTTCTTCCTCATACAAGTAAAACACACACACACACACACACACACACACACACACACACACACACACAGGGGGAGAGAGAGAGAGAGAGAGAGAGAGAGAGAGAGAGAGAGAGAGAGAGAGAATGCACTAAATTCATCTTTATTCTCTGTATTGTCCCAAATCTTTATTTTTCTTAGATTTAGCCTTGGACTTTGGGAGACCAAATTAGACATACCTACTCTACCATCATTTCTGGTATCCTCGAACTTGGGTGGGATCAATTATTGCACAAATTTTCAGATTTATAATGAATAAAAGAATATTTACTTTCAAAGATTGATGTGTTTAGGTGAAATCTTAAAAAATTTAGCTAAAGACATGGTATTTAACATGTATACAATTTTGGAACTTGTTTGTTATGAACCTCTATAAGATGAATCATCAAAAACTGCGTGTTAAAATGTTTGCTGGAGCAAACCTTAACAGCAATACTTTGCATAGCAGGACTTCTTGACATCCAGTGGTTGGATGCAGAGAAATTTATTTGTTGGAATTTGCTGAAGAAATAACCAGTACAACTTTTTCAAATGCACATATATGTTATAGGATACCTGCTGTGAAGACCTTCCTGTCACCCTAAACTGGGGAATTTGCTGAATTAAAGTGCATTATGCAAGTTTAGATACAGCTGAAAGTTCAGACAATTGTTTGATTTCAAAAGCCAAATTCATTTTTCTATTGCCACATTTTAAAGCTAAGACTTACAGACAGATTTTCTCAAATGATTTTATGAAGCAACTACTCCTGTAGGCAAATATAGAAATAAAAAGATGTAAGTTGGGTTAACCATCTTAATTTTACTTAGCCTTTTAGCATGTGGCCAAACATTTATATCGTGTATCTCTACTTACGTATACTTGCAGATTTAAAACTCAAATTTTATTTTTTCTAGTAGTAACCCTTATAACATATACATATGTAGATACATTCTGTGGTGGAAAACCAAAACAAACGTATACCTACAGGAATACATTATATAGAAATGTTTAAAAATGGAATCATTCACAGCAGAAACCATTACATGTAAGATGACAAAACTCAAACATATCTTTACCGTTATTATATGTAAATGAATAAAATTAGCAATTAAAGAAAAAAATACATGTTGGACAAGAAAAAATGTTGGTTATCCTGTTTCTTCCACCCAGAGCCCTTCTCAAATCTTTGCTGCTCTGTTCTGTGCTCCAGTAGGTGAACTCTTGATTCTATCACTTGCTTCTCTTGCGAGGGACGTGTAGTCAAATTGTGTTAATTCAGGTCACTGGTAGGAGGTCAGGGAGTATGAGAAAAGAGAATAATTATGGTATTTCGTCCCTATTCCCTTCCCGAGTCTGCATAAGTGCAGTTTCTACCAGATAACCTTTCCCTATAGCACAAGCCCTTCTTGGACTTAAATCATGCAGTTTATACCCTTTGTCTCTTCAGGGGTGGTAGCAGCTTTCAACCATTTTGATTTGAGTATTGTAGCATCTTTGGTTGAGTCCCAAAATCCTTCTCATGTTGAGGTAAATAGTTTCTTCAGTGAAGTCTCTGTGGTGGACCACTGAAGCAAACTTCTGTTTCTTACTAGGATCCTGACTGGTACAGTAGCTACTGTAAAGAGAGGTTTATAAGAATATCCTCTTTATAGACAATGCCAAGCAAGCTCCCCTTGCACTGCCCACCATAGAGAAAGAGCACTTTTTGTAAGTTCCTCTGCCATGTGGGCATTGTGACTCAGTAGATCTAATCTGTGGCTGAGAGTGACGCTGCTTGAAATTTCTAGCTAGCCCCTAAAAAGGATTACAATTCATTTGCCTAGGATTTTGGAGCAAAGCCATGCTCCCTTCTGGCAGATACTTTTCTTTATTTGAGAAGAAATTTCTGACTTGCTACAAGGACCAAGAATAAATAAAAATACTTGAGAATGGGACAACTATTTATACCAACTGGGTGTTATCTGAGTTATCAAAGCTTAAAGTAGAGCATGAACATTAGTATAAGTTATAAAATAGAAATTATATATATATGCGACTGAATAGAAATAGGAGTCATGAGTTATTGTATGAGCAGATTAATCAGACTCCTATAATTTGCTTCTGCTTATTTGCCAAATCTCTTGCAACCCACATTTGTACTCACCAGGAGCATCGTCTAAAGAGAAGACAATAATCAGGTGGGTCAGGTATATATCCTCTTTCATGGACGAATGTCTATAAACCTCTTTTCCCAGTGACCCTGGTGCTTACTTAATGAGACCATGTAAAAAGTAATTATGATGGTTAAAATACATGAATTCAATAAAATGGACTACCCTTTTGCAAACCTGGCCTGGCTACCATTACCAAGTGTCCAGCCAACCAGTACCAGAGGCAGAACTGAGCTCCTGTTATGGCATCATTCCATAGGGACACCAGGAAGTCATCTGGTGAACTCTTTACATTATGGAATAAGCAACGCTTTGTCTACATATAAACAGATATACATTCTGGAAATGCATTCCCGTTCCCCTGCCCACAATGATTCTACCAGTATTACCATACATGACCTTAAAGAATACCTTATTTATTGCCATAATGCCCAATACTACATTGCTTTGATCAAAAAAACTCATTTTATAGCAAAATAGTTATCACAATCGATTCAGGGCCATGAAATTCATGTTTCCCCACATGTCCCATCATCAATAAGCAGCTGGCCTGAGAGAATGATGGAACAACCTCCTGGAGGCTCAGTTACAAAGCCTTCTGGGAGATAATTTTATTTGAAATTGTAGTGCTGGCCAAACAGATGAGCCCGTCAGCCATATACACTGCCATATTTCCAAAAGCCAGAATATGCAGGTCCAAGAACTAAAAGGTAGAATTGACAAGAATTTTTTTCATTATTTTACCTAATATCCTATTTATAAAAACATGTCTGCCTTCTCTGAACCTTGTACTTGGTGGCTTTGGAGGTCTTGCTATCCAAGGTAGGAAACATAATTTCTGCCAAAAAATATAGCTGTGTTTCTATTAAATTGGGATTTGAAATTGCATGCTTGTCATTTTTAACTCCTAATGCCACTGACCTAACTGGCAACAGTGAAGTCTACACTGCTGGCTGGGGTGATTAATCTTGATTAACAAGGAAATTTGGGCTAGAAGAACTGATCTGGAATCCAAGAGATTCACTGTGGAGCCTTTTAGCACTTAACATGTCCCATAAAAGCAGTCAATGAAACACTGTGGCCACCAAATGAAGACAGTCACCAAGGACTCTAAGCCTATGAAATGAAGACTTGGCTCATCTCATGAGACAAAAATTCTTGTCCTGCAGTAGTTTGGCAAAGTGTATTTTGAACATGGAATGGATGAAGAAAAAGGAAATTATGGGAGTCAAATTTGGCCTCATGACCAAAGGCGAGAATAGTAGCTGCTAATGAATATGTTTTATGTTAATTGAGTATCTCTTCCTCTCTACTCTCCTTGTTGTCTGGTATGAAGAATACTGATTATGGGTAACATTAAAATTTAAGTTCAATTTGGGACTGTTACTGAGTTGCTGACACCCTACCACAGTTTGTTGTAATAAGACTGTGGTATGCCCTGTGCTGAGGAGGTAATTTTCTTAATTTTAGCAAAAGTCAAGGATGAATGCTGAGTTGGTGTAGCATTCCGGGACTTTTCTGTTTGCTTCCCAGATCTATTTATTTTCTTTTCTAACCTGCCCTGTGGTCATGGATGCAGAACTGTGCAATCTACATCTTCAAGATTTCTTTGTGGGCTGAATTCTATCAGAATGCACCTAGTTGGAAGCTGCTGTAGGGTTTAATTTAGGAGGAGAGAGAGTGGGGTATTTCTTCTGTTTCCTCCCTGTTTGGGGGCTGTGCCTCTGGCTATATTCCTTTATATATGAGTACTGTTGCATAACTTTATATAAGGACACTGCTCTAGCACTCACTTGGACCTTCTTTGTCCTCTTGTCCCTTTATGGCTTCCTGTGCTTAGTATGTTTCTTTGTTCCTGAGCATCTCTCCCTTTGTTTTCTTTTCTTTTTTTGACCCTAGTTATATTTTTCAAACAAGATTTTTAAGTTCCCTACAGTTGAGCCTCTAAGACAAATCATGATTTCTTCTAGGATTATAGCTAATAAAAATGCCAATGGTTTATTATATATAAGAAGCATGTAATAATTAACTCAAAAAGCTTGATGAAACTTTTGGCAAAGGCATTGCAGGCAAAGGGAACTAAGAAAAAAGCAAGGGTCAGAACATTAATATCAAATAAGTTTTGTTTTAGGCTGGAAAAATATTAAATATGACAAAGGTACTGTATGTTAATAGAGGATAATATGTACAAATAATATTAATTTATTAAATTTTATGTCTACAAAATTCATAAAGTAAAGCTTCAGTAAATAGAAACATATTTTTAAAAGAAAACAATGTTCTTTTCTCAGCTAATGAAAAATCAAGTGGGCAAAACATAAATGAGATTAAGGAGGGCATAAATAACTAATGGGGGAGAAGTAATATGTACATATTTATTCAAATGTTCATGGAATAAGTTAAAGTGGACAAAGTATTAGGCCTCAAGGAAGACCTTAGGATATTTGAAAAAGGAAAAGCAGTGCATGACTTAATGGTAATGTAGTAAAACTAGAAATTAATAGTAATATTTATAAGCAGAAAATCTATACCTCCTGATGTAAAAATCTGTCAGTCATCTCATTGGGTCAAAGAGATGATCAAAATTAAAATTGTAATCTAATTAGAAAATACTAATGAAATGTACCATGCTTTAAAACATTAATTATAATTATAGCAGCACTCAGATTAGTTACTTTAAATATGTAATTTGACATAAAAAAGAAATATTTAAGATTAATAAGTTAAGCATTTAGGTAAGAATTAAAACTGGAACAGTGAAATGGTTCAAATGAAAGGATAAATGAGTAATAAAACTAGAAATAGGAATGAAAAACAGAAAATTATATAATATTAAATAAATCCAAGAACTATTCTTAAAAATTAAAATAAAAATATAAATCATTATTGAAGCTAATTAAAACAAAATAGAGTGTCCTAAAGTAAACACACAAAACTGTAAGATAGGGAAGAATACCTTAAGTTATGGATAAACTGTATCTCTTTGTTTCTGTCTCTTTATCTCTATCTCTATTATCTCTATTTCTCTTTTTCTCTCTTTATCTATCCCTATCCCTATCCCTATCCCATCTCTCTCTCTCTGTCTCTCTCTCTCTCTCTCTCATCTCTATTTCTATCATCTCTATCTCTATCTATCTCTATCTCTATCTCTATCTATCTATCTATATCTCTATATCTCTATTTCTATCTCAACTTTTTCTCAACTTTATTCAATTTTCTCTCAACTTTATTCAGCTCTCTCTCTCTCTCTCTCTCTCTCTCTCTCTCTCTCTCTCTCTCTCTCTCTCTCTCTCTCTCTCCCCTACCTATCTACCTAAACAGATACTGAACTGATACTGGTTTGAACAAATATAGATATAGACAGACAGGCAGAGACATTGATTATTCAAAAGACAAACCCCATAACTGAAATATAAGTTACTTCTGGGTGATGATGTTGCTTGTAATTTTTATTTCCACATTTTGTTTACAAATACTTTATATTTTGTTGAATAAACATTATGATTTTTGTAATTAAAATATAAAGTATTTAAATATATATAAAAGTTAATGTATAATTTTTAAATGCTTTATAATATTAAACTTTGAAAATAAGTATATGCTGATATAATGTAATTTTTCTAGTTTCAGTAAACATATCTACTGTGTTAATAGATATTAATAAGATCAACATTTATCATTAAATTTTAAAAGTTAAGATGTGCATCTGTGTTGACTGAATGATGCTTAGTCATTAGTTGTGATAGAACCCTATATATTACCTATTTTAATGGGTACATATACAATGATTTGCTGTTCAGAAATCTTGACCCACTTAAAATTACTTTTACGTTATTAAAAAAGCGGTATATAAGCATTGTAGTAAAATTAGAAAACACAGAGGCACAAAATGGGCTAAAATATTACCACCACCTAGAGATCACTGTTAATACATTTTCCTCGTCTTACATAGTATTATTTTTTAATCAAATGTAAACTTCCTATATTATTGCTTTGTAACCTGTTACGTCAATAGTTTTCACATTTATATTGTTGTACATTTTATTACATGTGACACTGAAATTATATTTAGATTTCCATAAATAATTCAAAATGTTATTTAGAGCTGATTTCTTCAAAACAGTATCATTGCATTTCCACATATTAGATGATTATATCCTTAAATTTCTTTTAATCTAGAGCTAACCCCCTTTTTTTGACACTGACTTGTTGAAGGAATGGGACTAGTGAAGTTAAGGACTTCCTCATGTTTATTGGATATTTGTATAGCCTCTTTTATAAACTTTGAAGCTCTTATCACTTTTATATTGGGTTGCTGCTCTTTTATTGTTGGAATTTCTGTCTATTCTACATGTAAGCCATTTTTTAACTATATGAGTTGTGAATAATCTTCTTCCAGCTTTTTGGCTTGCTTTTAAACTCTTACTGGCACCTTCCAGGACTTCAATACTTAATAATACGTAGTTCAAATTATTAATGTTTTTTATGTCCTATTTCAAAAACCTGTGTCTGCCAAGGCTCTGAGGATATTCTTCTATGTTATCTACTAAAATTATTATTGCTTTACATTTCCCATTTAGATCTACAATAAATGAAAATAATTCGGGGGATGTTAGGTAAGAGTCTAGATTTGTTTTTTCTATGATACCTAGTTAAAAAGCACCATTTATTGAGAAGATCATCTCTGTTACACTACAGTGCCCCCTTTGTCATAAAGCAGGTTGTTCTTTCTCAGGATTCTATTCTATTATATTGTTTTATCTGCCCTTGTAAAAATCCTTCATTTTCTTAATTACTATAGCTTATATTATAGGTCTTGATATCTGGTACTATAAGTACTTTATTCTTTTGTAAGTGTTAACTATTCTTAGCCTTTTGCATTTTCATCTAAATTCTAAAATCAATGTGTCAGTTTTTCAAAATAAATAAGCCTGCTGGAACTCTGATTGATGTCGTAATCAATAGATTGATTTAGGAGAATGAACATATTTTTAAATTTGAGTTCTAAATCTATGAACACATTTGTTGTATAAAGAAATACAATTTTATATGTTGGTATTATATCAGAAGTCACAGTAAACTATGCTGTTTCTAATAATTTAGTAGGAAATTCTCTTGGACATTACATAGACACAAACATATAGTCTGAAAATGAGAGTGGCATTTTACCCTTTCTAGAAAGTTATTACTCTTTCACTCTTTGCCTTATTTCACTGACTATGAACAAAATAGGATGAAATGGAATGGAATTGATGAGAGTAAGTAATCTAGCTGACTTTTTTTTAACTTGGAAAAATTTTAACATTTCACCATTAAGAAGGACTCTTGCTTCAGAAATTTTCCTCATTTTTAGAGGTTTATCAAATTAAAAAGCTGCCTTCTATAGTTTGCTGAAGTTTTACATAATTTTTTTTTATTTCTAATATGCCATTTTTCATAGATTCTAGAAAATCACCTGTTTTTGTCTTTTCATTCACTAGTGAATTATATTATTGATTTGTACATGTATTTTTTTACAAATTTGGGGGGAGGGGGATAACATTTCAAATAGGAAAGTTGCAAGACAAGTACAAGAAACTGTAATATATTTAGATTTGCCAAATGTTTACATTTTGCTCATTTGTTTATGATTCTCCCTCTCTCACTTTCTTTGTTATTTAAGAGTAATTTGCCAAATATATTCCTAAACTAATCAATCTGATTTTTTAAAAAGGACATCTTCTATAACTACAGTACAGTTATCAAAATTAAAGATGACTTATTGATAGTTGATTCTTAAAATATTTTCATATTTCTAGAATAAAAAGAAATATTTTAGGATATATTAAGCTTTTTTATATGTTATTGAATTTGTTTTGCAATATTTGTTTAAGATTTTTATAGCAATTTTTATGAGTCTAGATTGTGCTTTTCTTTCATGTAGCACCTTGACAGATTTTCTATCAAGATAATGTTGGTTTCATAAAGTGTGTTGGAAACGGTTTCTGTTCTCTGTGTTAGACTAGAGTTATTACTTTCTTAAACCTTTGAAAAAGTTACAAGTGACTTTTGAAATGGAGTATTATAAAATTTAATATAATAGATATTTTATAAATATAGTGAATATTTTCTATTTTTCCTATGTCTGTTTTAGTAAGTAGTATTTCTCTTCAATTTTATCTATTTATTCTAAATTTTCAAGTTATTGCCATAAAATTATTCATAAGACCATTTTAATTTTTTAAAATCACATTTTATTGTTGCATAATATACATTCCTTAAAATTTACCCTTTGTAGGTAAATAGTTCTGTGATTATTGACAAATGTATATAATCATTTAACTACCACCACAATCAAGATATAGGGTATATCTATCACCCCAGTAAGTTCTTTAATGTTCTTTTGTGCTAAATCCCTAACCCCTACTTATATGCCCTTGCAACTACTGATTTACTTTTTATCTTCATTATTTTTTCTTTTTCAGAATGTTATATTAATGTGTAGTCCTATGTGTTTTTTTTTGTGAGATTAATCAGTGTTACATGAATTTAAAGTTTATTTTTTAAATTGCTATTTAGTATTAATCTATTGTATGTATGTGTCAAAATTTATCACTAGCTGATTGATATATGTTTGCATTGTTTACTGTTTTAAGGGCCTTGTGAATGATGCTACAAACCTTTGCATATCCATATATACATGGACTTCTCCTCATCTCCTTTTTTGAGGTAGTCTTAAGAAAGGAATTTCTAGATTGTATGTAAGCATATGTCTAAAGTTATAAGAAACTACCAAACTGTTTGACAAAGTGACTGTACATTTTGCATTTCCACCTCCAGTGTAGGAGAATTCTGTTGCACTACAGCTTCATAATGTTTTATTTACTTTTTAAATTTTATTTAATTTAGTATATGTATAGTGGCATCTCATTGTGGTGTTCATTTTCATTTCTCTAATGCATAATGATACTGATTATCTTTTCATGTGCTTATTGTCATTTGTATATCTTCTTTAGTGACGTGTTCAAATATTTTTCCACTTTTTAAAATAAATTAAAAAATTGTAAATTTCTTTTATATTCTACTAATGTTTTACATTTTTAGTTTGTAAAACACTGAAATGATTAATTCAGATATGCTAGCTGTATCTGTAGCATCTTACAACTTATTTATTACCAAGTAGTGTAAAGTTATGATTACAGATTAAAAGTCTGAGGGATATCAAGGAATAAGAATTTTTGAACCATTAGAAAATTTACTGTTTTTCTAGACTACACATACAAATCAAAACTGATCCTTAACTACATGCTTTTTGGTCATGCTCAAAGAGTAACTTCACCAGGAGGTATTTCCTATGTCTGGAAAAATATTAAGTTTATTTCCAGTCTACTTCGGTCCCTTTAAAATTGTCTCAACTTCCCACACAGTTATTATATGCAATTACTTTGTGTTTCTCTAATTCATTTTCAAGTCAGGATCTTAAACTCTTTTTTCCCTGGATTTCTTGAACCGATAGTATCTGTGAGAACTATGCTTTGAAAAGCAACATACAAAGCTAATCAAAAGTCAAAAGTTTGATATGCAATGAATAATATCAAACACCAAATTGTCAGAATGCTTTTATAATTTGTTTGCAGATATAATGAAATCAAACACATGACTTTCAGAAAACCGAAAAATAGAGACTGACATGTCTTAGACTTAGGGTTTGGTCAGTTTTCAGCTGAGAGGCTCTATTCAATTGCTTTTTAGCTCTTTCCCAGATTTTGTCTTTATCAGGAGGAAAGACTTACTACAAATGGTAGTTAAAAAACAAGTAAGAAATAAGCATGCCTCTTGTACTGCAACAATTACTTACAACTCTATTTTTAAGTCATAATGGTGCTAATCACCTAAGGGAGGGTCTCATCGTTGCACAACATTACACTCTATAGTATCTAATATGCATTTCTTTTTAATATAGCTATCTGAATTAAAATGCTGCTATTTCATAAATAAATATGATATTTAAATGAGCAAATTTAAAATCACCACTATGTGTTAAAATTTCCTCTAATGATGCTTTACTATGCAGAACATGGTAATTACTTTGAGAAATCAGCTCTTCCAAGGTAACTGGGCAGTTATAATATTTTATCAGGTAAATTACCAGTCACCATCAACATTCATGAAGGACTCATTTGGATTTTATTACAGATTGACATTTACTTATTTGCCCAATTTTTAAAATTATAACTGTTGCACGATTGCCTTAGGATGCAACTGTAGAAAATTAGCACACTAATCACATTAATTATCATAAAGAAAAAGTTATAAAAGAGCAGGAAGAATAGCATAAAATTTTTTAAAAGCAACTTAGGGCATCCTTAATAATACCTTAAACGTATATGTTACAGTGAAATTGCCCAGATTCTTTTGCCTCTATGGTTTTTAACTTCAACAACTCTGTCTTAGGGATGCTATTATTGATACCATTTCAGAAATGAAGACACCAAAGCCTACAACAGCTGTTTGGCTGACCTAAGATAATGCACCTAGATAGATTTAAAGTCAAGCCAAAAACAAAGTCTCCTGCACTTCCAACACTCTATTATTTCCTCTGTATTTTTTTTTTCAGTCATCAAGAGCAGGATATCATTTACCTTCTATACTCCAGGCTATCAACAGGTTTAGTGAACTGAAAATCTAAAATATACCTTGATCTGTTTGCTTCTTTTCATCTCCAGTGCTACCAGCCCAATCTAAGGAACATATTTGTCTGCACTACTTATTGTGGTAATTTTCTTCCTTCTTGCCCCATAAAAAGAATCATATTCTATAGAGTAATCCAAATGATTTTTTAAAATATAAATGAGATCATATCATTTTTGTGCTTAAAATGATCTGTGGATTTCTGATGTATTAGAATAAAGCATAAATGATTTATCTTGCCCTTTAAGATCCATATAATCTGACCCCCTTTCCAATTTTATCTCCTATCACTCTTTACCCACTCCTTACCCT
This sequence comes from Cynopterus sphinx, assembly GCA_030015415.1. Classification (NCBI taxonomy): domain Eukaryota; kingdom Metazoa; phylum Chordata; class Mammalia; order Chiroptera; family Pteropodidae; genus Cynopterus; species Cynopterus sphinx. The sequence continues at coordinate 91,023,600 of CM057384.1, read as the reverse complement.
GCCCCCCTTTTCTGATTGTTGAGCATGCCAAAACTGATCCTGCCTTAGGTCTTTGTTCATCTATTTTGCTCTTTTTGGAATGTTCTGTTTCTAGGTTTTTGTAGACCTTATTTCACATTCCTCCTCCTCAGGGGGACTTGATAACTGAACCTAATTTGGCCTACTTTCATTCCCTTTCTTTCCCTATCCTTTAGACAGTCTTTATCATATGATTCCATTTTATTTTTATAGCATATTTCTTTTTGTATTCTAAAATTACCTATCCATTTATTTGTTTACTTGTTTATTGTACAACTCTTATGCATTTATGAGGTCTATAAGAGCAGAGATCTTGTATATCTTGTTCACTTCCTATAACAGACACTATCAGTGGCCACTAATGTCTCTTAAGGCCATTCTGGAAATCACCTGCCTCTTCTCCTGTCAGTTCCTATATATTCCAAAGAGCTTTCTATTTCAACACCTCCCTGCCTGAGGGCATTTTCTAGCCATTCCTCCAGCCAGACAGGAAGTGCTAAGAAGTTAATGCCTCAGGGTACATCCCTTAATCAGTAAATAAAATTAGAAAATGAATAAGTCAAGTATAGTTTCCTCTTTTTCAGGCAGATAATTATAAGATAAGATTATAAGATGTGTTTCACAGTTTTCAGAGTCTGTAGCTTAACTGTACTCTGGTTGCACACAGTAGCAACCAGCTTATTCATGTACATTTCATTGGTCTTCATTTTATTTTTTTGTAATCATTACATAAAATTAAAAGATATTTATTAAATCATACACATTTCCATATCTCCAGAGCCTGATTGGATTCATAATTGTTCATTGTAGTGTTCTCTTTTCCTTCTTCCTTTCATTTTCCTATGCTTGTTTATCTTATCCCCTCTAATGATTGTCCTTTATACTTTTCTACTCTGGTCCATATTACTTCATCTTGCACCATATGATGTTTAACCTTGATTTGCTTGTTTGAGTATAAGGTGAGCACTGAATAACCTGGTGCTGAGTCAACAATTTGTGTAAGTTGCTATCTAGTAAACATAGACATGAATCCCTTATGACATTTCTTTGTATGTGAATCACTTTAAGTAACTTTTTTTCCCCCAGAGATGGCTAGTAGTCCTTAAAATCCATGTTTTTCTCTTCTATAGTTGAGTTTGTGGCCACCTAAAATAAAGATGACATCTCTTATCATAGCTTCCTTGCAAAAAGGAATGGCCCCATGAATAAGATTTGGCCAAAAGGATGAGAGCAAAGGAGATGTGGACAATTTCAGATTTATGCCTTTGAGGGAATGAACATGTCTTTCATGTTCCATTTTCTCTTTCTTTTTGAATATAATGAGGATGTGGTGGTACAAACATTGGACAACACAGAATGAGAAGTTGGGTCTTAGCAGCATAGATGGAACTCCTTAGCATTATTCCATTTCTAATGACTCTGTGAAGTGGGCTGCCTTATCATTGTGGACTTAACGTGAAAGAGATATAAACTATCTCATTTAAACTAACGTTATCTTGCATATTTGCTTCATGGATGGTTCTAAAGACTAGAGTTGGCCAGCAAACTTACATTCTGGTGTGTACTTGTGCATTTCCTCTCCCCCATCTGTGTGTGTGTGTGTGTGTGTGTGTGTGTATCACATATATATATATATATATATATATATGATATATATCTCCATATATATATATATTTTCATATAATATATATATCCATATAATATACACATATATACATATATATTATATATATCATATGTTTACATATACCTGTATTTCCATAATAAAGTGGTACATACCTGTAAAAATCAAACACATGTAAGCAGAACAGGTGATATTTAAAAAGAGCATGTTATATTTCTGAAACAAAGGGTATTATAGTGTTTTCTCTTCCTCAAAATAATATATTCTCTTTGGGACTATCTGAGAGGTATATGCACAGGTACAGTGTGCATGGGAGAAATAACAATGACACATTCTATGCTAGTGTTCTCCAGTTGTAGTCTGGGGGTCCCCAGCTTCATTCTCTTGATACAGGTTAATGTCAGATTTGAATTATGAGTAGTGTAATAATGGTTGAAAGATAGCAGTGTTTGACATTGGTTCTATTAAAGTATCTCTGGAGAAATTATAACCTATAAAAGTAAAATTTACTCTGCTGCTTTGGTGGTTATATCTAAGCTAGTTATATAATTCAACCAATTTCACTCCTGGGTATTCTAATTCTGTTTTTAAAATTATAGTAGAGAAGCTCTACATGTTTGTGTGAATCGTGTAATGAGACAGCACTGGGATACTAAGTAGGACCACCTCACAATTCTACAACCCATTTCTACTTCCAAATCATGTTTTGAGTATTTCAAAGTGAAACAAATGGAGCATGTGAACATGATGCAATATTAGCTTAGTAGTTTCTCTTTCTTTATGAACAGTTGTGAAATTGGACAATAGAGGGCACTTGACTTTGTTGGTGTGTATTTGGGTCTCCCAGCCAAGAATGAACCAGTGTTGTTCACTCTTCTTCTTTTTGTACTCTGTGGCCTTAGAAATATGATGATTTGGAACATCACAATGAGCTTCTATGTTTTATGTTTTCTGTTTGGGTGTTATCAGTGGCAAGTGAAAAAGGAGATAAAGGATCTCTCTCTTTTTTGAGTGATCACAGACTGGGTGTTCCTGAAAAGAAAGTCACTTAGAATGTTCTTAAAAATTGCTATCTCCACAGTCTTTTTGTCTCCAGGTTTGAGGCCCAAATATGATACCCGCTGTAGGTACACTCAACATTACCCCTTTTGGTTTATCTACACACTGTTCACATTTTTAAAAAGTTTGTTTATTATACTGTATTAACATGCCCCATCTAAGTATGAAATGTATTTCTTCCCAGTACCCTGACCTGTGTGGTTTGCAAATTCATATTTTAGTGAATATTCCAAGAGGAATTTCTTACTTCTTTCTTTTAATGTTATTTTCACTTACTCCTTGAACTTGGTTTAAATAGTACAGCAGATCCAGTAGTTAGGACAGAAAAGTTTCAGGACTGATAATCATTATGTTCTTTTAGAAAAGAACATCATGCTAAGTTCTGTAAATATATGTTCATACTACTTTGCTATTCACTAAATATGTAAGAATCATATAAGAATGATCCTTATCTATTTCTGTTTCTCTTTTGATGCCTAGAAAAACTACCTTTTTCCCCTTATATCTCTTCTTTCTTCAGAAGCCTTATTTTTGTTTTAGCTTAAAATAAATTCCCAGGCTTCTCATTTGGAAGCAAACCTCCTTTTTAGATGAATGTGAAAAGTTTTTCTCTTATCTACCTCTTTTCAGTTTTATTTTAATTATTAAGCTTTTATATTTACTGAGTGAAATACAGACATTTAAAATATATGTACCTATGTAACCCACATCTTAATCAAGACACAAAACATTTCTATTATCTTATAAACTTTTCTCATGCCCTTTTTTCAGTCACTATTTCCCCCAAACTAAGGTAAGTAGTAAGTTGATTTCTATAAATGTCTAATAGCTAAGTATGACTTAAGGTTAATATCTAAGTATGACTCAGAATTTGACTTTTAAAGACGATAATTATTTTGATCTGTAAACAATAAAGGATTAATTGAATATTATAAACTCAATAGAGCAATTATAAATTAACATAATCAATTAATAGATTTCATTACAACTAAGAGCCAGAAGAATAATTTCTAGTTTTGGGGAACTAAGAAATTAAAGTGATTCCCAATAACATACATGATGTCAGAGTTACTTCTCTGATTTTGTGTTTCAAAGCCACTGCATAACGTTTTACAAACTTGTGCCCTTTATGGGGCACAACCACACAAATGTGCAGTTCTCAATCCCTCAGCCCTGGAGTGGGACTGCCTTTCTCAGTATGCAACAAATAAAGACTCTGGCTTTCTAATTTTGAAAAGAATATTAGGTGGAGTAAGCCACAAGCTTGAGGAGTACAACTAACTGGAGACTATGTCTTTCATTAAGTCCATCAAAAAGCCTGTTTGGGATAGCCACATTCCACTTCAATGGTTTTACTCTTTTAAAAACAAATGCTTGTAATGAATATTATATTTTCATAAAGGAACTTAAAAGCATACAGTTGCCCCTCAGTATCCATGGTGGGGGGGTTGGTTCCAACCTCCTGACAGATACCAGAGATTTGCAAATACTCAAGTTCCTCGTATGAAATGTTGTAGTATTTGCATGTAATCTGTATTTGCATGTAGACTACAGAAGGGTACACCTGCATATCACTTCACTCAAGTAGATTCAGTGTAGTGCTTGGTACATGGCAAATGTAAGTTTTGCTTTTTGGAACTTTCTGGGATTTTTTTCTCTAGATATTTTCAATTCATGGTTTGTTGAATATGTGAATACAAAGCCCTTGGATATGGAAGAGAAACTGTATTTACACATGGCATTGTGACCCTATTACATTTTCTTAACTTTTGAAACTTTAATGGAAGACAGTAATTTCAAAACTTGGTCAGTTTTGTATTCCCTGAGGTTGTGACATCAATTTACCCTTGAGTTTTTCCTGTTTTTTTTTCTTAGTGTTAAATGTTTTAATATAAATTATTAAAAACTGTCAACAAATTCTCCCTGTATTTCAGAAGAAACAGAAACTTCCTCCTAAATATCTGTGATAAAAGTGAGACACTGAGCTTTATGGGACCAGTGAATAGAAATTGTAAGACTAAGAAGTCAAGTATTCTGGTTGGTAAATATGAATGGGAGTCTGTCTATGCAGGTATTTGGCTTTGTGGTCAGCGAATGGTATCTTTTTCATAAAAGAATTCAGATTTCACCTTCTCTGAAAATTATCACTTCATCTTGGAGGGTATTTTGTGTTTTATCTTGTTCAACAAATTATTTTGTTAGATTGGCAACAGGTGCCATGGAGATTGCAGAAAGATGTAGGCTTGATTGTTACTTAACAGAAGTGGAAAGATGGTAAAAAGGAGACTAGACTAGGCAACCAAAACTCATTTTGGACCTGTTGGCTGGTGTTCCAAAAGTTACTGAGTACCCAACCTTAGAGAGGATGTACATATCACACAAATTGTATACTGTTGAGATTTTTCCGTGGATACTCATCAACCCACGAAGTGGAGATGGGTGTCTTCTGAGAACTCTGAAGTGCCTGTTATAAATCATTCTTGGAAAAGTGATAAAAAATGAAGACTTGAAAAGTGAACCATAGGTTCTGGCCATGATGTATCTTCTTTTTCTTTCACTGAGCTTTGTGGTTATTATCCTTGGAGTCCAGGTAGGAAAGAATACATCATTGTACAACCATAATTCACCTCCTGCTTCAGGGCAGCAGTCCGGGAACCAGGCAGGTGAAACCCTATTTGAAACACCTAAGAATGGGTCTGGGTTTAAATCTTTGTGCTTGTGGACTGGTGACATCTAGCAGTACTGTACTATACTTACAGTCCTTTCCTAACTGCAATATTGAAATTTTATAGACATGGTTTAAGTGTTGCAGCATTGTCTCAGCTATCACTGTTGAAAATTAAGGAAAGTGTTGTTCCCTACATACGGAACAAAAGTAATCCCAGATGTTGTAGCACAGAGGTCCCTAATCCCCAGGCCATGGCCTGTTAGGAACCAAGCTGCACAGCAGGGGTGAGAGGTGGGTGTGCAAAGCTTCATCTGCATTTGCAGCTGCTCCCCAGTGCTAGCATCACTGCCTCAGCTCCATCTCAGATCATCAGGTATTAGATTCTCATAGGAGCACTGGTTCTTGGTGCCAAAAAGGTTGTAGACTGCTGGTAAGTGCTTCAGAAACTGTGGAGGCAGTCAGTAGTGGAGCCAGCTAAATGGATGATTGAGCTCCAAGGGGCATCATAACAGATATGTAGAATATATAAACCTATTCTGGGGAATTCAGAATTATTTGGGGAAGAAAGATAAATGAACAAATAAACAAAACTAAAAAAATGCACTTACTGAAGAGTAGTGGAATGGGATCTTGAGTTATAATTTCATAGCTAACAAATTATATGACCTTGTTTTATAGTTATAAACTAGAAAAACTTTGTCATGTGTAGTTATTTCTATTTAATTCTATAATTTTTTAAAAGATAGAAATAAGGTTTGGTTTCTCCATTCTTGAATGGTTTTTTACTGAACTTGGAAATGTACTAGAGGGCAAGCTCACTTAGAATGGAGGAGAATGCTTCTGCTCCAGAGCTTCCAGGATTCCCCATAGCACCAACCAGGCTGAGGGAGAGGGGTGAAAATACAAGGTTCTTGAAGTTCAAAGTAAGTTTATTTTCTACTTTCATACATTTATATATAAGTTAAATCTAGTTACGATAAACATAAATGGCAGACTCCTAGGAGAAAAGAATCACAAAGACTCTCAGAAGTGGGCAAGGGGTAGTCATCATCATCTTCGGTTTATAATAATAGCTACCATTATGGACCACTTACTCCTTGCCAATATGCTCTGCATTTACTACCTCCAGTTCTTTTTACAACAGTGCAAACGTAGTGTTACTGTTCCTATTAATGATGACCAAACTGAGGCTCAGAAATATTAAGGGACCTGCTAAAGATAGCACAGCTAGTAAGTGAACTGTGTCAAGATTCAAACCAAGTTTGGAGTGGCTCCAATGCCAGTGAGTTCAGCAAGCCAGGATACTACCAGACATGATTTTGTCTAGATTATATATTTTAAGTCTTTGGTCTCCCTTTTTTTTTTTTTTTCATTTTTATTTTATGGGCTAGCCAAGCTGTCTTCTTTCCATAATACTGTCTATGACTCACTCATCCAAATGATAAATCTGATTTGTCATTACCTGTGGATATGTCTCTGGAGGACGATCTAAGTCAAGCCATGATTTCCAATGAGTAGCCAGTCTCTTTTTTCAATAAGCAGAAGGCTAGAGGCTCTTGAATCAATATAATATCACTTGCTACATCAGTTCTTAAAACACTTGAATTGTTTGCCTTGTGCATTTCTGCTCAGCTAATCAGAAATTGACTAGAGTCAGGATCAATGAGATTAAAATTAAATCAAATTTTACCTTTATTTAAATCATTAGTCAGAAAGATTTGATTTATGTCTTCCATTCCCCTACTCCACCAGAAGCATTTACTACTTGACATAACCTAAACTATAATAAATATTTTCACAACTCACACAAGAATGTCAATTTAATTTTTAGAAGCTACGCAGTCTACATGTGCAATGATTTATAATGTTATTTTTTCAGATTAATTCTACAGTTGCATCAGAAAAGTGCACATCTAGATTTGCACATCTAGATGGTTTTACATTTATCATCTTCAAAGCAGTTTCTTCCAGAGAGGAGCATTTTTCACAGGGGCTACTTTGAGCTATTTCTTAGGTGAGCTGTTTGAATTTTATATAAATGCAGTCTCTCAAATATGGAAAGAAACTTCACTAAAATATTCCAAAGCAGAAAGGTCACTCGGTTATACTGCCAGGGTAAGTTTTCTTTGTTTCATATCATCTTGTTATTAAATATCAAATGAACAGAGGTTGGTACATACAAATACAAATAGTTGATTATTTAAAATTCCCATTTTTTGTTAGGTAATGTGCTGATCACTTTGCCTCCATGATTTTATTTAATTCTTACACTCACATTTAGAGGCACATTTATTATTTCTTTTATTATCAAAGCGAAACAAAACAAAACAAAAACCCTGACACAAAGAGTTAAGAGGTAATGTGTCAAAAGCCACACTGTAAATGTGATTCGCATCTATATTAGTATGATTCTAAAACCCTTTCTGCATCCACCACATTGCATGTTTTTCTAGGCTGTACTTGAAATCTAACTCCTTACTATTTGGGGACTGTTTTATGAACTGTTTTACTGAAGTGATTGCACTGCCCCTTCTTTGCGTTTCTCCTTCTTGATTTGATTCACACCATTTCTGAAGGTTATTTTACTCTTTTGAAATTTAGCAGTTTTTAAAACTGCTCCAATTTGACAAGAAAAGAAAGAGGAAAAAAATAGATCAATCTCAAAAAATAAAACAAAGAGGGTCTATCCATTTTATGTCTGAAAGAAGTTAATTTGCAGAAATATTGAATTACCTATACAGGTATCAACCAGGATGGCTAGGGACAGAAAAGAAACCAGTGTCTCTCCTTCGCATTTTAATCCTTTGGAAATATGTTTCTTTTGTCCTCGTTAGAGTCGCTAAATTCCATGATTTCAACAGCAGATCTCACTTAAAAGTTACTACAGGAAAAAGATAAAGTTTAGAGGCCCCCATCTCTAAAAAGAAAGGATAAACTCTGATTTCCCAAGATTTGGATGCAAAATACAGTGTGAATCGTAGTATATAAAACTAGCATAATCGTGAAAAAGAAAATGGAGATAATTATTCCTTTTATTCATTAGAAATTGCACAAAAAATAACATAATGTATTAATGGAGCAAATATTAAATATAATGGATGGGTACAGGGACATATTTTCAAGAAAAAAATAACAATGTAATAAATACAAAGAATTGAATAAGTCATTACATTTATTTCAAAGTGGTTATTTAATAGTAATATCAGAAAATTTTAATAGAATGGAAATGCGAGCTGTAACGCAAAGATCTCTGACAATTAGGAAGTACATGGGAACAAATGCACAATTAGCATAAAACAGCAAATAAGAGTTTAATTGATATGGTCAAGAAATTATGCACTTATTTGAATAGGAAAAAAATAAAATGCCATTCAACATTCAAATAAAGAAGAATGAAGGCAAATTGAAGAAATGTAACTAAATAGACAAATTTCTGGTATGTCAAATTACTAATTGTGAGATAGCTCTCATTAACGGTTTAAAGGGTATTGACGTTATTCTAACATCTTGAAACATGAGGAATAAATTTAATCAGGTACAATAAATCTTAGTCATTTAAAATATAAAATAATGTAGTATTTTCTAGTTGTTTTTTTTTTCTGACATTGTAAATAAGCTACACAGGGGATATGACAACACTCAAATATGACACATTATTATTCTTCTACTTATTATCTTCTTGGTAATAGATGTTTCTTAGGCACAGTTGATTTGTCCCTAACCATTTTTACAGCCTTCAATTTGTACTCAGCTTCAGAGAGCAAAACCACATTTATCATTATTTGTGATAACTTTCTTAGCTTCATTTGGGTAGTTTGGGTACCCCAATTAATATTTTTCTGTATCAATACTTCAAATGCATAGAAGAATGACAAAATAAAATTCCCAAATTTATACAAATATACAGAGAACTAAAAATACCCACTTTTTGATATTGCAATACTTTGCAAAGATGGATAACCATTTTCAAATTTTATACACTACTATGAGTATCTAATTTTATTTCATTCACTCTTCATCATTATCACATGTTGCAATTCATATATATGGAAATTGAAAACACATATTATACAATATATTTTATATTTATCTAAAATTAATATTTATATTTTATATATACATTTTAAAAATTCATGTGTTCTCAGCTATCTTTTGATTAACCTCAATCCAAAGATAAGCTACCAAATTTAAAAAAATATAGAAGTTCAAGGCTATTGGATTAAAGGACAATTTTCATAGGCATAAGTATTATCTAAGATGTCTAAAAGACATCCTTTACAATTATTTTAATTCAATGACCTGTTAAAGTTCCATTTGATCTAATAAATCTTGCAGTGCTGAACTGGGTTAGAAACTTATAATATTTTAGAAATAGATTCTTAAGAGCTAAGTGTTTCTAGAGATAAACATTTTTCAAAATAGTGATTGGTCTTGGGTGACAAAGCTTTGCTTCTGTGATAGAAAGCTTTCTAATAGTGTTTTAATTGAAACTTTTAATCTGAATGTTGTCTGAATCCTATTAAATGTTACTTTCTTGCCTCAATTTAAATTTTCTTGATCTTCATTTTTGTGTTGAATATTGTTACACTGTCTGCCTCATTATGCTAAAGAAAGATGAAGTAAGCTATTAACATTCCGAACAGCCTATGAGATGTGATGATATAGAATGTCATTCATTTTTATGAGTTGGCTGTCAGTGTAGGCTGCAATAATGTTATAATTTCTCCCTGGCAGTATGTGATGCCTGATGTTGCTGTAAAATCCTTATTAAAATTTCAATAATTGTAAATTAAAGCTAAAGCAAACAGGACTTTTATGAAATGGTTGTTTCTGAAAGTCAAGTGGTAAAGAACAAGACTCTACAAGATTGAAATTATTTGCTTTGTAGCTCCAAATCATCATAATCATACTGAAAAAAAAATGGAATCAGTCATTTAATATTTTAGCTGCAGAACTTGGCCTGCTTATGCTGAGAGAAAGGTGAGATGACAATACAATATTGTTGCTTCATAAGATCTACCCTTAACTTGCTGTATGTTATTTGCCTGAAAACCTTAAAGTTGCAATTTGAATAGATTTGTCTATTTAAATAAGTGGAAGGGAAGGGGCTGCCAGTGTTTTACATGTCATCTCATGGCTATATTAAATGAATATGTTAATGTAGCATTCAGCTTGCAGATTTTCTCATGCAAAATAGAAAACAAGAAAGATTCTTTTAGGACAGATAATGCTGTATTATTTGAGCATATGGTACCCAAAAAGTGCAAACTGTCATTCAAAACAAAGAAGTTTATACTCAGAGTTCTTTTGTGTATTTATTATCTTGCTGAAAAGTATGTACAGTTGCAAAGGTAGGAAATATTTTATATTTTAAAATTAAGTTTTAAAAATTAAGTTTTAAAAATTAAGTAGATAATAAATTTCATTATAATGAATGTGATTGGAAAAGAACAAATAAAGGAAGGCTAATAATTTTATGTCACATATTTGATTGCATTTATTCTCATCTTTAGCATATTCTTAGATTACAGTAGCTTGAGGATAGAAATGTGGTGCTTTTAAAGATGTGACAAACTTTGTTTAGTGCTAGTAATATATCATACTCAGAGTCAGCTTAACAAATATGTAGGGGTGACAAATATGATTTGAGTGACAATATGAAGACAGTTTGCCTAACAATAGCTTCACCCATTGAACACTTTAAATTCTACCACTTAATAAAGACTCTGTATTATGATTCTTTACCCATGAGTCTTTAATTATTATTCACTAATACTGTAGTAGTATTTTTTGGGGGGATTTTTGTTGTTGTTGTGGTTTTACTTTATTTTCCTTTAGCCTTCATTTAGAGATTTGGGTTAGTGAGATTTTTCACTAGACTCCGGAATAGTCATACCTTCTGGCTACCCCAGTTGCCATTTTCATTGCTTCTATCAACTGAACCCAGCTGCACCTGGTTATGGTATGAATAATTGAGAAAGTATAAGAAATGAACTAAGCAAAAAATATGCCTATCATATAAACCTTCATTAGAGTAAGAGCATAGTTCCTTCTCTAAGTGTATCCCATGGGTTATGTGCATCAGAATCATCTCGAATGCCTGTTAAAATGTTGACTTCAGGATCTCCCCTCAGTGCTACTGAGGTGGAGTCTGTTCAGTTTTCTTGATGACTAGCGTGTTACAAACTTCAACATGATTCCAGTAGACATGGAAACATATACTAGTGGTATAACTATTTGTTGGTAACAACTCCTCTGCTGATTGAAAGCATTAAATCTGATTGTTACCTTTGTTTTTAAAATATATCAGGGCCCAGTACAGAAATAGTTTCAAACCATTCAAGAATAGGCTAGTAATTTTGTCATGAAGAACTTGTCAAATGCTTCTTTTTTTCCCCATTGATTTTATTAAAAATAAAATCTGCTTCCAGTTGAGTCCCTGAGCCTTCAGCCTATGGTCAGCATCTTGCAGGACCATTTCAAGCATTCAGGGAAGCAGTATTTCATAGTGAGAACATGTATTAATCAGCAGTAGTTCATAGAACATGTATTGGCCAGTGTCCCAGCAGAAAACATATGGTACACTGGATAGTAAGGGACCAGGGACAGTACAAAAGACTGATGATGTGAAATTTATGGAGGCACTCAATTTGAGGGTTGTGCAAGCACCCTAGGTGTCTCAATTGCCTTACTCTCTTCCTGGCTGTTTACAAGACTAATGTAGTACCCAAGATATCCAGAGGAATAAGGTCAGGGAAGTAGTTACCAGAACTCAGAGAGAATATGGCACTTAACAGATGTTGTGACCTTTGATGGAGGAAGGTCTCCTGCAAGCAACCACCTACTAGAGAAATAAACATACAGACCTCCTTCTTTGTTACTCTCTTTTTTTACTGAACTTAACCAGAAAATGAAGCCAGGAAATCTCCAATAGAGTCCATACTCCAAGTCAGATTTTGAGGATCCCAGTAGGATGGAGAAGACTGGGAAGTGATCTGTGGTGATAAAGACAAGGCACTGGGACAGAGAAATAGAACTGAGCATCACAGTTCTCCACTTTCCAGTTTAATGTCTTACTGCCACCGCTCATCTCATCCAAATGCAGGAATAATAGCATCTGCCCTGTAGAGTTGTCTTTATGATTAAATAATACCTATAAAGAATTTAAATAGGGTCTGACACATATAAATTAGTAAATGAATGTTAGTCAATTTTATTTTTAGATTGATGCATGGAAGTCAGGGACTTCAGGTGAGAATGGACTCACATGACTATGGAGGCTGAGAAATCACATAGTCTGCCATCTGTAAGCTGGAGAACCAAGAAAACTGGTAGCGTAATTCAGTCTGAGTACAAAGGCCTGAAAATAGGGGAACTGAACGTATAAATTCTTTTCCAAGTCTAAAGGCCCAGAATCGGTGAGTGCTGATGTATACGGTCAGGACAATGTAGAGTCACAGCTCAGACAAAGAGAACAAATTCACCTTTCCACTTTCTTTTTGTTCTATTCAGGCCTTCAATGGTTGGATGCTGCCCATTTGCACTGGTGAGGGTAATCTTCGCATTTTCTTTTCTTCATTTTTTGTGTCATAATTTTTTAAATAAAATGCTTCATATTGTGAGAAAAGAACAATAGAGACTTAAGAATATATTTGTGTGTGACATGTGAGTCAGTCTAGTTGGCAGTTGAACTGGGTTTGCATTTTTGTTTCTATAGTGACCTTCAATGAACCATAGCTTCAAATTTCTGTTATAGTGTACTGCTGTACCTTGTCTGTGGCTGAGTTCCAGAGGATTTTCTCAATAATTCTACTCAACCTTAAGATTTTAGCAGGCCCTGTACGTTGTCCTGTATGCTAGAGTAACAGTTGCTCTCAGTGCTCTAGCCACTCAGTTACAGACTGCCATCACTTATGCTTATGATTTGGTGGCTGCAGGAGATATCTCTGTTTTTCTGTACCACCATTCATCTGAGACAGGCATCATGGACCCAAGTCTCAGGGGTAGGTCCTTTTCAACTTCTCTGATCCTCCTCTAGTGGCCGACAACTTCTGACTGTAACACAGTACAGATTGAGTTATATATCCCTTTGCCTCCCCTCCCATGGCAGTCCAACTCTGTCTTTTATTGATGGTGGTGAGAGATTAAGTCTTGGATACAAGTAAGAGTCTCTACCAACCCACAGTGGCAGCAGCACTCTACTTTCTTCCATTACAGGATGTGGTGAACAAAAGAATTTTTCTTTCTTTCCTCAGTACAGCCAACATTTTTGTGGTATTATAGTAGTAACCAGATATGGAAGTGTTTTTCTTCTCTCCCTCATTGACATTGACAGATGACTTTTGCCTTATATCAGAGATGGTCTTCAGTGGGGATGAATCTTTTGCTCTTCACCTCATAGCAGACAGTATTTGTCTTATAGCAAAGAAGGGTCTAATATATGGGCCTAATGTACAGGCTTTTCCCCGGTGACTCCTGATCCTCACCTAGTTCTCCTAGAGGGCTCAAAGCTCAGGAAACCTTCTATAGATACTTGTGTTCTACTCTAAAACCTAAGCAGACTATGTTTGTCTTTTTGAGAGGAATTCTTTTGGGTTTCCTGCCTGACGCCAATCTTCTATGAGTACCTAGTAGGGAGGCCTTTGGAAAAAAACTTGATGAATTGGTGATGGCTATGTGTCTGAAGCTTTTAGGGATTTTAAACTGTATACTAGGGCATAATCAGATATAAGAATTTATTAAAATATTTAATTTTTTCTTATCATCTACTTCTTTATGCATTCTGTCAAAAATAAGAATTATGTGTTTTATCTCTCACTAGAAGAGATTCTCATCCTTTGAAATTCACATCTTCTGGCTGGCTTATAATTTCAACTCTCTGAAGGATTCAGATAGTAATTTTATATATTATCTGGAACTTCCTCAGTGTTAGGATGAATGTGATGTTTTTTTGAAGCTTTTGATGTCTTTGGTGGAAGCAGAACTTCCACTAAGTTACTTTATTTCCACTTTTAGTTACTTTTAATTAGAGTTTGTATATATAGCTAGGCAAAACAAAGGAATAAAAGAAATACAAAATAACAACATGCAAAAAGTATTTTAGTTTGTATCACTAACTCTTGGACTTTTACTGTAGAGTTCTCTTGAATAAATTTTATTCATCCTTTGTTAACTTATTCGATGAATATTTAGCAAACATATACATATAACACATTTACCAGCAATATTTTCTAAGTACTTAACTGCTCTACTAGCCATCAGACATATAAATATTAATATCATTTGCAGATTATTCAATTATCTTTATGGGAATATGAAGAGAAAGAACTATATAAATATTAGAACTAAAGAGAATTTACTTAGGTGGCCAGTCTTATAAATAAATAAAAATTAGTATTTTTATATATCAGTAAAAAATATTTAGATAATATGAAGAACAAATCATACATTATTTAGGAGTACATGTAACAGTAAATGTAAACAAACTACATAAAGAGGACAAAACTTTTCTGACATATATAAAATGAGACCTCAGTTAACAAAAAGTCACATCCATGTTCCCAGACGGGAAAATTCAAAATTGTAAAGATTTCGAATCTTCCAAAACACATTTATAAATTCATGGTATTACCAATTAAAATCTCTCGGTTATTTTTAAAGCAACTTAAATAACTTCTCCAGAAAACAAAGAATAAATTAAATACTGAAGTATAGTCAATCAATCAATCAATCAATCAATCAAAGTAGCCCTTAGTGTCCTTTGCACTACAGGTGTTTATCTGAGGTACTAGGTGCAGTGGAACACAAGGCAGACAAGTCTCCTGTCCTCAGGGAAATTTAAATCTATAGAAATAAATCTTAGACCAAATGAGTAATTGAAGGATTGGTTATTTCACATTGTCCAGAAATTTTTCCCTGACTAAATGTTATTTGAGTAATTAATATCTAACTTTCTGTTTTCAGGGGTTAACTTTTTTCTTAACTTGGTAATTTCATAGATGATGAAGACATTCAGAGTCTGAGTAAAACAAGTGTAGTATACAACTGCTTCTCACTATACTCTGGCAGGAGATGGAGGGGGATATTTCTAGTTATAAATGGAAGTTAGAGGTTAGGGTGTTCTACCACTTAGACACACTTGATAGAAGAAGCAGAAGGAAATATGACAGATGGAGTCATTTCAAAATCTTACAGCACCCAAGTAAGATGGGTTCCTTCTTGCCCTTTCAGGGTGAAAGGCAGCAACTCTGTCATTGATCTCAAAGCTCTGCAAAGACTGGGCTGCCCAGGTATGACCTATTACAGTGGTGTGATAGTGAAACAGACACATACATTTAAGTGAATTAAGAATATGACTAGAACAACACTTTAAATTGTGACAATTGGGTAATTGTTTAAAATAGGATTACCTCTCTATTTCACATTTTATGATGAAATAAATTCCAGGTGAATTAAAGGTTTAAAATGGAAGAAAAATAGAGAAAATAGCATAGGGATGAGTATGTAATCTGGTTGTAGGGATAAATTTTAAAAGAAAGATATCCAATGTAGAAGCCATGCAGAAAAAAGATTGATTATTTGAATACATAAGAATGAAAATAATTAAAAGTTAAAACCAAACATATTTAATATATAAAGAACTAATAAATTGGGAAAATAGGAATCAACCTAATAGAAAATCTATAAAGGCATAGGCAAGCAATTTATCAAGGAAGAAATACAACTGGCCAAGAAACATTTTAAAATCTTTTTTTTGATAATGGAGATGTGAGCTAAAATGTATGTATCTTTCAGTATCAAATTACTAAAATTATTTTAAAACTTTGTTTAGATTTGAGAAAAAAACACACTTTTATGCACTGTTAAAATTGATGTAATATGATGAGATATTGACATAAAATTTATATAACATGAAAGACGACTGATACTAAGAATTAAAAGCCTTATAAATTTGCCTATTTCTTTGTATATACCTTTATATAGTTCCTCAAAATAAATTTCTGAGATAAAGTGAAATTGTTTGGCTTCAAGGATGCTCATGAAAACATAATTTATGGGTAAAGAAAAATGGAGAATTGGTAAATCAAAAGAAGAGATTATTACATATGCTTTAAAAGAACATTCGTTGATGTGATGTATTGCCATAAAATATTCATAAGTGAAGAAATGTTTCCAAAACCTGCTTAAAGTATAATTATATTTAAAAAAAATATGTGCATATTCAACTTATTTAATGAGTTTAAGATATTTAACATGATTATCTACATTGTATACTTTGGAGTGATTATTTCATTTTCTTATTACTTATTTTTAATATCTATTTTTATGCAATGGACAATTTCTATTGAGCATTTTTGAGTTTATATTTAAAATAGTAATACTGGGTTTAAATCCTTGTTAAAGCTATTTATTAGCTATGCACATTGGATGGTATCATATTTTTAAACCTCACTTTTCACATCTTTGAAATAAAAGTACTCATTGGATTTTTTTGAGGATAATATAATGAATATAAACAAGAATAAACATATTCTTCACAATACATTTTTCTTGGTAGCATTTATATTGTACAATTTTAAATAATGTTTCATAGCTGCATTCTTTGCCACCTTTGAATTGTTGCAACTCTGACTAATGGCATGAACTTGAAAACTTGGCTAACATTCATGAGAGTCAGAGTAGCAGCAGCATCTTCAAAAGTTGTCCCTAATAATCTCTTTTTTTACAGTTTCTTCACGTATAAACACATTTTCCTTCAAGTGAAAATTAAGTTTGGGGATATAGTGACCAGTTATTGTGCTTTGAAGGTCCAGAGTTAGGATATTACTGGAGGAAGCCTGGAAAAATGAGATCAGTTCTGGACATTCCGATTCTTGTCAGAAATATTTCCTATCTAGGAATACCTAGGAATACCAGCAGCATTGTATCACTATTTCTGCAGAAGTTTTTGGCATTGATTATAGCATCTACTGCAGTATATAAAGAGTCAGAAGAAGCAGAGATGCATCTGACAGAACAGCATTGCTGTCATACATTTACCATCTTCAACAATCTTTTTCTAATTAATAATAAACATTTACAAAGTGCTCACTGTGTACTACATGAAGACATTTACATTTTAAAATCTTATTCGGTCCTCATGATAGTTTATTTTACAAGTGAAAAAAGTATACTCAGAAAGGTTACGTAATTTCCTCATAATCACACATCTACTAAAATATCTTGAACAAAGCCTCCTGGCCCTGACTCTTTTGAGGAGCTTTATAGCAACCTCCCTTGCAGTCTCATTTTAAACTCAGGTTTTATCTTCCCTTTTCCAGTTTTTGGGAAGTATGGAATATTTAAATCTTCATTGGCCCGAGCTTTGAGTTGTGCAATAAAGATGAGACTCTTGCATCCGACTTACTAGAAAATGCTACATTTCCTGTCCTAGGTTCTGTCATCTCTCCATTTATTTAAGAATTACTGACTGTAGGCTGGCTTTTCTGATAAATGTTGACCAATCAATATCTCTATATTGGTTACAATTTCATCATCCCTTTCCTTTTTTATACCCCAGAGATAAAATAGGTTAGTGAAATTAGTACCCATCCGCTGAGAGAGTCTGATGAACACAACCCTGCCCTCCTCCCTGCTCTTGTCTCTAGAAGATCAAACTGAGCTCCTCCTCTAACCATTCCTTCTCTCAGCTCTCAGTCCCCATAGTTGCTCCATCCTGGAACTTATATTATTTTGCCTCTAGGTCCAATGGAGAGAGTATTCTTTGTTTTTTAGTTAAGTTTAAGAATATTAAGAATTGAGGATTTTTTTCAATTAAAATTCTTTTCTAAGAGTGTTCATTCAAATTTACAAATTTGGATTCACATTTTGATATAATTTCAATTGATTTATGAAATGATTTAAGGTTGATAGCATATCTATTGATATTTGGAAGTATCTTTGGCCAATTACAAAGTTGTCAAGTGGTTTATATATGAATTAAAAAGAGAGATTACTGGTTTTGCAGATATCTGAGTCTTATTCACTAGCTGTGTAATATTGGACCAATTGATTTATTTTCTTCATCTTTATTTTTTTTTTACTTCTAAAATGAAGATAAGAAAATGGTGAAAAAGTAATTAATTTTTTAAGGTATCTAAAAGTGCCTAGCAGTCAAGAGACATTCAATAAACGCCACTTCTCTCCATTTGTCTTATGCAACCTCCATGTGCTTTTCAATCATTAACATTGATCTTCCTTAAATATATGAATCTAAACAAAATCATATTTGGTTAAATATAATTATCCACAGGTGATTATTTTTTGGCAGATATCTTGGCAAGAAGAGATCACAAACACTATTCCTTTCATATCAGTTAAGATTACTACAACAAAATAGAAGTAAAAAAAAAATTTATCTCTAGGAATTTGACATGTCATAACTTCTTAATGAATGAGGCTTGTTAGTATTATTTACACACTCACCATATATTTATCACATTAAAAAAATTCTTCGAATGGCTCACATAAAAAGAAAAGAATTCATCTCTTTTCTGTTTTCAGCTACTACTACTAATGTTCCCATAAGGAACACAGAATAGAGATAGCTCACAAGCACGCACACACACACACACACACACACACACACACACACACACACCGCATGCACATAGATATGTAAATATTATACCAAAAAATGAAATTCATTAAAATAGGGCAAATATTCACAATTGATTTCTGCAAAAATATTCTGATATTTTTTATGCTTATTTTTATATTATTAATGACTTTACACATGGAAAAATAAAATTGAAAACATGTTACCCATTATTATTTTCTTTCACAGTTTCTCATTTTCATAATTCATCCTGCTTAGTGTTATGGAATGGGTAGGCAAAACACCCCCTTCTTCCTTTTAGGATACTTGTTTATTAAGGTAGATTTTCATATTTTCAAAGTAGATTGGAGGAATTTTCAAATTAAACTGATATATATTCTTCTTGCATCTGTGAAACACAAGGACAAAAGATTCTGCATTATGTGCCATCACTATGGTCACTAAGCCCATAAAAATTTACTGAATTATCTAGAAGGATTAAAAAATGACATGGAGTAATTTAATCTTGTAGGAATGTAAAATGATGCCACTGCTGTGGAAAATAGTGTTTTGACTTGAGTCATTTAATTTTTTCCAAGTTATGTCATGAATTTATTTCCTCAGCTATAATGTTGACTATCTACTGAATGCATATTCTTGTAACAGGGGCAAATGATAGTTGACAGTAATACAAGATCTTCACTCTCGATACATTTGCAGTTTAATAGAAAAGTGGAAAATGGTTAACATGCAAGTAAATAGAAAATACAAAAAATGCAATCTCTGAGCAGATAATGCAGTTTTTAAACATACAAATTAGTATAGTCACCTTGGAAAGTTTTTATCATAATATTTCCACAGCAAAAATGTATTTTGGAAAACTCATATGCTATGTAAGGACATCTGTTTAATAACTTAAAATAGTTATTTTATTAATACAACCTGAAATCTATCTTTTTAACAATTAAGTGCATAATGCATTATTATTGATTATAGGTACAAAGTTGTATAGCAGATCTTTAGAGCTTATTCAACTTACTTAAAAGAAATTTTAAACCCATCAACTTCATATATCCCCCTTTCCCCAGTCCCTGTCAATCATGATTCTACTCTTTGATTTTGTGAATTTGACTATATTAATGTGTATGTAAGTAGACTCATGCAGTATTTGTCTTTCTGTGACTGGATTATTTCACTTAGTATAATTTCCTCAAAGTTCATCCATGTTTTGACATATTTCTTTTCCTTTTTTTTAAAGGCTGTATAGCATCCCACTGCATGTATATAACACATTTTCTTCATTCATCTGTTGATGGATGAATATTTAGATTGTTTGTACATCTTGGCTTTATGTGAGTAAGACTGCAATGAACATGGGAGTGCTAATATATCTTTGAGATGCTGATTTCAATTATTTTTGGAAAAATACCCAGAAGAGAGATTGCTGGATCATATGGTAGTTCCATTTTAATTTTTTGAGGAAACTCCATACCATTTTCTGTAGCAGTGGAATCATTTTACAGTCTTACAAACAGTGTGCCAGTGTTTCAGTTTCTCCACATCCACACTAAAACTTGTCATTGTTTATTGATAATAGCTATCCTAACAGGTGGGAGATGAAATCCTAAATGTGGTTTTGTCTCTTTAGAAGTCCAAAGCTGGTAGGTCAGATACCAATTCTTTGCATAGCCCCAAAGAAGTTAAGGCCTTGAAACATATCAAATTTTTCCCTCCTTAGGGGGAAGCTGATAATTGGTATTTTTAATCTGTTTCTCTTGTAATGAAAGTGGCAATGCTTTCATGTCCATTTTCCACTGGTTTGCTAGACTGTGCTGGGTCTATCAGAGCGCTGTGATTGGCAAGACAGAGCCAATTCTCTGGGGGAACTCAGAAAAGTTGGGACACTGGAGGCACAAACCAAGGCTAGCTCTCCTCTGGGAGAAACCAGGATCTAAAGGGCCTCATACTGATTGTGCTGCACCAGGGGCAAGGACTCCAGTGAAAAGGTGTTCTGATCTCCTTACCTGCTTCGGTTAGTCTGTTTTTTATTTGCTTTGGTATCAGGAGCCTTTCAATTAGTTTCTGGATTTTCACAAAGGAATTTGTGAATTGTTGCTGATTCAGTGAGTTTGTTTGGGGAAGGAGGGTGGAGGCATCATTCTTGGTATCTTGCTGATATCACTCCCTTTTTACTTTTCATTTATAACTTACTTTTATCCAATTGTGCAGTTTGACCACACACGTTATTTAGAAGAACCACATTTAAAAAAAGACTCGCTGACTTCAAATCTCCAGTGTACTATCAAAATTGTTTAGCAATATTGCTAAAGAATTTCTCTACGAGGTAAGATGCAGTATTGTTAGGATGTTGGTTCTCATCATTTGACTCTAAAGATTCAACACAATCCCAGGTAAAATCCTCATCCACCTTAAAAAATAGATATTGACAAGCTATTTTCAATAATATTGAAAAATAAAAGAACTAGAAAATCAAAATAATTTTGTAAAAAAGCAGAAAGAAATTGGAGGATACCAACTATTCAATATCAACGTTTACTATAAACAGTATGGTTAAAGAGCATACACTCGATTAACTTGGAATAGGGAGCTCAGAGGTAAGCTCTCACAATTTAATTCTGAGATTTGGGCTAAAAGTACAAAGGAGACTCAGAAGAAAAGAGTCTTTTCAACAAATGGTGCTGGAACACCAACTAGAATTTTGTCATTTATAGGTATAATAATAAAACTCAACCCACAACCTCATACTTTGAATAAATATTAACTTACAATGAATCATAGATATAAGTTAAAACATAAAATTGTAACTTCTAGACACATAAGTAGGGGAAAAATATCTCCATGATCTTGAGTTAGGTGAGGACTTTTAGATGTAACACTGAAAACATGACTCAAAAAAAAATGATAAGATGACCTCAATCAACATTAAAAACTTCAGTTTAATGAAAAATACTGTGAAGAAAATAAAAAGACTTGCTATGGACTGGGAGAAAATACTTTCCAGTAACATTTCTGACCAAGAATTTGTACTGAGAATAGATAAGAAACACTCAAAAGTCAAATAATAAAAACAACAAAAAAGGGCAAAATTTCTAAATATATACCTCACCAAAAAAAAAATTTAGATGCAAGTAAATGTGAAAGAGGCTCAGTATTATTAGCTATTAGGAAAAGGTGAACTAAAATCATAATGAGATGCCTCTACACAACAATTGGAGTGACAAACACACACACAAATTGTTGGTAATATTAAAAGTAAGATAAGGTCAAAGAAATTTGCAAGAGCACAGGAAATTTGCAAGAGTGTTGAGCAAAGAGATCAAGAGTCAGAAAATATGAGATCAAAGTTAAGAGATATGGAGAATGATAAGAATATCCCATATCTGTCTGATAGAGTGTCCAATAAAAGGAGTCAGGAATAGATAAGGGAAGAATAATGAAAAGACAATAGAAGGAAATTTCCTTTGGGTGAATGGACCCAATAAGGGATGAATATGATAAATGTGGTTCTGTTTCAGAATTTTAAAAGTGGGGAGTAAATTTCAGTAAGATACAGAAAGGGAAAACTAAGATATTCACAAACAAATGAGTACCAGACTCAATTTAGAAAAGATGTGTTATGTTAAGGTGAATGAGTGTGTAGCTCTTTTACACTGCCTTTATCTGTTTTATTTCATCCTTCTCAGATTGTTAAACCACTATTTGTAATTCAGTTAAAGTGTTTACATTAATATCACTATCCAAATATATCATCACCAAGCTGGCCTGTATATTCTGATCACATTTTCTTACCTGGGTAGGTTTTTTCCTCTTTAATTTCCATTTTCCTTTCTCTCTTTCCATATTTTTCTTTATGTTTTCTTTAAATATTTCAATTACTCCATCATATCAGTTATTTTTTCTGGTTTCCTTTATTGAGGTCTGTGAGAACTATATTCCACTGCATTCCAATATTTGCTGCTTATTTCAAGACTCATTGCACTGTATCATTTTAACAAAGATGGATCATTATTACTTGAAGCCCAAATTTTCCACTTTCAACATTTACATACTTATTCTATTCTTAAATTCCTC
Organism: Cynopterus sphinx; assembly: GCA_030015415.1. Taxonomy (NCBI): domain Eukaryota; kingdom Metazoa; phylum Chordata; class Mammalia; order Chiroptera; family Pteropodidae; genus Cynopterus; species Cynopterus sphinx. The sequence goes on along the minus strand of CM057384.1, from coordinate 91,000,562 downwards.
ACATAACTTTCTTAGAAAGTATATTTAGAGGTAAAGTTGTTGCATCATTATGTCCTGGAACTTCTTTACTATAGTACTTCCTTATTTTATTCTGCATTCAAGAATAGAGTATAGAATTTCAGATTGAAGATATTTTTTCCTCAGAATTCTAAGGCATGTATTTTTTAAAGTAGCAAATATTGCTGCTGAGTGGTCTCATTCTCTTTTTATTTTGTCTTTTTGTATCTTATCTCTTGCTTTTTTTTAGACTTTTGGAGCATCTCTTAAACTCTAATTTTCAGAAATTTTCTGACAATATAATGCATGTCTCTTTTCATTCATTTTCTGGGTACTTAATATATCACCACAATCTTTAATCCCACATATATTTAAAAAATGCTGTTTGATTATTTGATTCTTGCTGTCTGGAATTCTTATTAGTCAGAGAATAGACTTCTTAGTTTAATTTTCTGCATTAAAAAATATTGTTTATTTTATGAATTTTGTCCCATTACTTGCTTCTTGAGTAAAGTTTTTAAATTTTTATTTAAATTACACCAGCAATACCTTTAACTTCTAAGAGCCCTTTGTTATTCTCTGATTATTTTTTTAGCATTTTGTACTTGTTTTATGAATAAAGATGAGACTGACACACCATTTTAAAATGGAATTCAGTGGTTTTACACATAGATACACATGCACATTAAGAAAATATATGTAAAAGGACAGGATCTCATCAACAGAAAACAGATTAAATGTATACTATCCTATATCAACATAAGAGAATACTATGGAATCGTTAGAAAAATTAAGTTAGATCTCTATGTACTACCATAAAAAGTATAAGAGGACTTGCACGTTCATTATTCATTCTACAAATATTTATTGAATATATAATATAAGGCACTGCTCTAGGCATTGGAAATATAGCTGAGAACAAACTAAACAAAATCCCTACACTTTTACTTCAAAAAGTGGTAAATTATATAAAAATTAAACCAGGATGTGGGTATAGAATGAAAAAAGAATGATCACGGAGGGCATCTCTGATAGTATTCAAATATTATTGAAATGAGATTATAAGTAATGTGTATATCTGAATATGTGTGAAATGATCCAATTTTTGGAAAAATTTATATGTGTATTTTGCAGTTTCTTTACTTGATTACTACTATTACTATTTTGCCACAAAATACCAACCCAAATATCATCTAAATTTTCTATGTAAATTATTGGAATCTTTAATTTTTATGTTTTGGCTTTGAAGTAGATATATTATTACTTCATTCTGGCCTCAATGGAGAACATCTTATTAAATCAGCATTCTAGTTATTATGTAACATACATATTATGAGTTAACTTAATTCCATCTTCATAAATGAGCTCAGGTGAAGAAAATTACAAAACCTCTCAGATATTGCCACTCTGTCCCCTCCCAAGATCTACCTGACTCTTTTTTGGGGAGTTACCTGAGCTGAAGGCTCTACAGCATGTACCAATAATAACTCATTCATATTTTTCAAAATTTTCAGAAAGTTTATGCTAATATCGATTTAACTTATATTTTTTAAAGCTTTATTGAGGAATACTTTATCACACTGCTCCTCCATTTAAAATGTACAATTTAATGGTTTTCAGTATATTTATAGATATGTGTAGCCATTGCCACTGTCAATTTTAGGACATTTCTTAATCTCAAAAAGAAACTCTGTCTACTTTAGTCTGTTTTCTAATCCTCATAGCTTCCCCAGCCCTAGGCAAACACTAATCTGTTTTATGACTCTACTTTATGACTATAGATTTGTCTCTTCTGGATATTTCATGTAGTGGGATCATACAATATATAATATGTGGGTTTTTTTATAAGTGACTTTTGGCTTTTTTAAATGAAATTTATTGGGGTGACGTTGTTGAATAAAATTATATAGATTTCAAGGGTATAATTCAATAATACATCATCTGTATATTGCATTGTGGGTTCACCACCCAAAGTTAAATTTCCTTCCATTACCATATATTTGATACCCTTCATCCTTATCTACTTCCCCTCCCCCATTTTCCTCTGGTAACCACTAAACTGTTCTCTGTGATTATGAGTTTTGGTTTGTCCTGTTCATTTGTTACTTTCATTTTTATATTGCACATATAAATCATATGGTTTTCACCTTTTTCTGTCTGACTTATTTTGCTTAGCATGATAATCTCAAGATCCATCCATGTTATCACAAATGGCAATATTTCATCTTTTCTAATGGCTGAGTAATATTCTATTGTGTTATGTACAACAGCTTCTTTATCCAGTCATCTATTGAAGGACACTTTGGTTGTTTCTATGTTCTGTACACTGTGAATTATACTGCAGTAGACATCGGGGTACATATGTTATTTATAGATAAATGTCTTCAAATTTTGGGGTAGATACCTCCCCATACTGTTTTCCATAGTGGCTGTACCAATTTCTTTCCCTCCAGCAGTATATGAGGGTTCCTTTTTCTTCACATCCTCTCCAACAGTTATTACTTGTTCTGTTGATGATAGCCATTATAACAGGTATGAAATAGTATCTCATTGTGGGTTTGATTTGCATTTCTCTAATAGCTAGTGAAGTTCATAGACATCTGTTCATATGTCTGTTGGCTGTTTGTATGTCTTCTTGGGAGAAATGTCTATTCAGTTCCACTGCCCATTTGTAAATTGGATTTTTAAAAAATTATTGAGTTGTATAGTTCTTTATATATTTTGGACATTAGCCCCTTATCAGTTGCTTACCTCTTTGTTTTGTTGATAGTTTCTTTTGCTGTGCAGGAACTTTTTAGTTTAATATAATCCCCTTGCCTTTGAGGTCAAATTCATAAAATCTACTGTAAACCAAGGTCCATGAGTTTAGGACCTATGTTTTCTTCAATGCAATTTTTTATTTTAGGTCTTATATTTAGGTCTTTGATTCATTTTGAGTTGATTTTGGTGTATGGTGACAGCAGTCTTGTTTCATTCTATTGCATGACTTTCCAATTTTCTCAGCACTATTTATTAAAGAGGCTTTCTTGTCTATGGCTATACCACTCTGAACATGCCTGATCTTGTCTGTGAATGGCTTTTTCACTTAGCTATTTTAAAGGTATATTCATGTTGTAGCATATATCTATATTTCATTTATTTTTGGCTGAATAATATTTCATTGTATGAATATGCCATGTTTTGTTTGTCCATTCATTAGTTGAGCATTTGGACTGTTTCTTTATTTTGGCTACTATGAATAATGCTACTACAAGCATCTGTATACAAATTTTTGTTGAATGTATGCTTTCATTTCTCTTGGATATATACTTAGGGTTAGAATTTCTGGGTCATATTGTAACTTTATGCTTAATTACTGAGTGACTGCCTGACTGTTTCCTAAAGTACACAATGTACTTTTTAATTTTGATAAAGTCCAGTTTACTATGTTTTCTTTGGTTGCTTGTGCTTTAGGTAACATATCTAAGAATTGATTGCTAAGTCCAAGTTCATAAAGATTTACTTATATGTTTTCTTTTAAGAGTTATAATTTCATCTTTTATAATTTGGTCTTTGATCTATTTTGTTTACATTTTTGTAAATGGTGAGAGGTAGGGGTTTAACTTCATTTCAATACATGTGACCTAACTGTTATTCCAGCACATTTTATTGAAAAAACCATTCTTTTCCCATTGAGTGGTCTTGGTACCTTTATCAAAAATCAGTTCACTGTAATTTGTTTCAAGTGCAGAATATCTATGTGGCTCTTTTTTATAATTTCTATCTCTTTATTGATATTCTTTATTTGATGTGACATTTACATCATATCCAACTTTACTTTTTAATCATGATTTTCTTTGAACATATTTATAATGGATGCTTTGAAGACTTTGTCTTTTAAATATGAAATCTGACTCTTCTCACAGGCAGTTCCTGTTTGTTTGTTTTTTTTCTCCTGAGGTTTGAGTCATACTTGCCTGTTTCTTTTATGTCTAAAATTTTTGTTGGAAACTGGATATTTTAGATAATATATTGTAGAAACTATGGGTACTGCCACATTCTCTGCCCTATCCTGGGATTTGTCATTGTTATTTGCCATTATAGTTATGACTGGTTGGGTGGATTCTGTTCCCTTTTGACAGTGTGAAGTCTCTGACGTTGTTCCTCAGGGAATGCAGCCTTAGATATGCCCAAAGTCACTCTGTATGACAATAGTTTTGGCAGGGCTCTCCTTGACTGTCACTTTACCTGACTACACCAACCTGTCAAATTCTATGATGACAGCTGATTAATCTGTTGTCTTAAACAGTACTCTGAGGGCAGAAATTGCTCCATGCACAAAACTAATGAAATTTCAGTTTCTTTAAGGGATAGTTTCTGGGATCAGTATTTGAAAATTTTGTAATTTGTTCTGACCCTCGGTTGAATCTTTCCATCTCCCTCATCCACCAGCCTTTAGCTTCACCCTCTTTCAGGTAAACTAACTAGCCAACAGTTTAACCTATATGTATGATGAATCAAACAACCTCCTTCCAGTTACCTTGCTTAGTATCTGAGCCATTGCTGTTTTCCAGTGACCATTGTCGTGCTTTGCTCTAAATAAACAAACCTGTCAATGATACAGCTACCTCCTCATCTTAAAATCTAGAAAACTACAATGCAAATACTAAGAATGCACATATACAGAACTTATCCCCTCATCTTACTATGAACATATTTTGTCTGGTTATCAATGAAAATTTTATAAAACATTTAATAAGTTAATAATATGCCTATTTAATTTCCCTAAATGCAGATTCTCAGCAATTCAAAGGAAAGAAATCAAGGTTTTGCCTTGAAAAAATATTTTTTCTAATTTTGAATTCAACTAAAAGATTCTTCTTTTCAGTGAATTTATAATATTAATAAAAGCATTAGGAAAATTGTGTATTCATTGTAGAGGGAATAATATATGTGAAGAGGGGTATTTTTTTGTACTGTAACATATGCCTTTTATTTAAAAATCACTTTCAGGTGTTTCTGCTTAAATCTATGGATTAAATTTTTATTACGTTAAAAGTGAAATGATAGCTATGCTGGTAATGGACATATTTCCCTTTTAAAGTTCTAAAATATTTAGATTCATAAGATAAATTGCAAAGATATACCCAAATAACAAAACATAAGTTACCCACAAATTACATATCATATTCATATTTAGAACACTGAACAAAATTGCTACAAGATTAAAACCAGTGGCATTGATGCTTAATATAGCATTTTCACTCTCTTAGGTGATTTTTCAGTAGGCTTAGCAATAACATACAAGGCTAACCATAATTCTTGTAACATTGTATGTTATTTGTATTATTGGTGTCAGTAGTTTTAAGTATGTGTGAAGAATCATCTGTAATCTTGTAGCATGTTTATTGAGAAAGAAAAAAAGAAGCATGCAACCCTCCCCATCCTTGCTGGGATGGTGTCAGAAGAGGCTTAGTGGAGAGTTGAGACTCTCACCTTTGTTCACTAGTGATAAGGCCACTTTTACCATGTTGTCAGTGGAGACCATGTGGGTAACGAGAACTCACCCTTCTGCCTATGAGCAACAAGGAATCCCTCACCTCCTGTGGAAACAAAAGCAAAGTGGGGGATTTGAATTTCTAATTCCACTTTCCAGTAAAGAAATGGTGCCCCCACTTTCCCTGCATGAGCAGTGTCCGAAAAAAAAAAAACTAATTAAAATAGAAGATTTAACTAAGATTCATTCTCATAACATAATATGAAAATATCTAGATTTTAATTAAAAAGAATCACTTGCTATTCTAAGAACCAGAGAGAGCTGAAACTGAATTTAAAAAGACAAGCAATAATTGTCAACAGTGAAATGATAGAGGGATGAAAAAATACCTGAGAAAATAATGACTGAAAACTTTCCAGATTTTGCAAGAGATATTAGAAGATTCACGAAGTTGAACAAGTCCCAGACAGGATTAACCCAAAGAAATCCACAAAAAGACTTAAATTTCTGAAAACTATTGATAACATATCTTGATACATTTAGAGAAATTTACCACATTAGCTATAAGGGAAGGCAATTCAAATGGCAATAGATTTCTCATGAGAAATCATGGAGGCCAGAAATAAGTAGCACAATATTTTTTAGGGGCTAAAACAAAACAAAACTGCCAACATAGATCATAAATCTAATGAAGGTATTCCTAAAGAATGAACAGGAAATCTGGACATTTTCAGATGAAAGAAAATGATGAGAATCTGTTGCCAATGATCCTAACATAAAAGAGCAGCTAAAGGATGTTTTCTAAACATTAAGGAATTCTGGAATATCATGAAGGAAGAAACTATACGGTCAGCAAAAATGTGGGTAAATACAATAGACTTTTCTTCTCATGCATTTTCTTCATTGTGTTTGATAATTGAAGCAAAATTTATGACACTGAAAATATAGGTAGGTTGAAAGTAAAGGATGAAAAAATATATCATGTGAACATTAATGAGAAGAAAGCATCAGTGACTATATTTGTGTAAGATAAAGTGAACTTCAGAGCAAAGAAGATGGTCAGAGACAGAGGGATATTATATAATGTTAAAAGTCAGTCCTCAAAGAAGACAACAATTCTAAATGTGTATACACCAACAACAGAGCTGTAAAATATGTGAGACAAAAACTGATAAGATTAAGAGAAGAAATAAATAAAATCACAGTTATCAATGGAGACTTCAACACCCCTCTCTTAAAATTTGATAGAACAACTGTATTCAAATTAAGGATATACAATAACTCCACACCACCATCACCTGATGGGATCTGATTTGTAGAACACTCCACCCATCAATAGCATAATACACATTCTTTTCAAGTGCTCACAGAACATATACCCAGATAGATCATGTATGTATAGGATCATAAAACAAACTAACAAATTTTAAAAGACGATATTATACAATGCATTCTCTAACCACAACAGAGTCAAACTAGAAATCAGTGTCAGAAAGATAATGTGAAAACCCAAAATATTTGGAAAGTAAACAATATACTTCTAAATAATCTGTGAGTCAGAGAGGAAGTCTTAAAGGAGATAAAAAATATTGAATTGAATAAAAATTAATATACAACAAATCAATATTTGCAAGACCAAACTAAAGCTGTGCTGAGAGGGAATTTTATAGCACTAAATGCATACATTAGGACAGAAGAAAAGGTTCAGATCTGTAATCTGTAAGATCTACATCAAGAACATAGAAATTAAAGAGCAAACTAAACCAAAATTTAGCAGGAAGAAGGAAATAATAAGCCAAAGAAAAGAAACTAATAATTAAAAATATAAAAACAAAGGAAAAAGCAATGAAACAGAACTAGTTTTTTGAAAAAATAAAATTGACAAGTCTCTAATAAGACTTACACAAAAAAAGACAAATTAAAAGATCAAGAATGAAAGAGGAGATATCACTATAGACTGTAGACGTCAAAAGGATAAAAAGAAAATGCTACAAACTACCCTACCTATATGAACATGACAACTTAGATGTCCCAAATCCTCAAAAGCACAAACATAATACACCATCATGAAACAGATTATTTTAATTGCCTTATAATTGTTAAGGAAATGAATTTATAATTTAAAAACTGAAAAAAGAAATCTTCAAGCCCAGATGGTTTCACTAGATAAATCTATCAAATGTTTTAAAAGAAGTGAAACAAATTTTACATGTCTTTCAGAAAATAGAAGACTTCCCAATTTATTTTTAGAAGCTAGTATTACCTTGATATCAAAACCAGAGAAGGATAGTGCAAACAGTGAAAACTACAGACTAATATTCCTCATGAATATACATGCAAAAATCTTTAACAAAATATTAGCAAATAGAATTCAATAATAAAAATTGTGTATCATCACTATGTTGGGTTTGTTTTAGTGAAAAAAGGGTGGTTCCACTAAGGAAAATAGCTTGTCAGGTTTTTTAAAAAACTAAACATGCAATTACCATATGACATAACACTTATATTTTCATGAATTTATCCTGGAGAAATAACAACATATTTACAGAAAAACTTTTACATCAATGTCTTTAACAACTTTATTTATAAAGCCAATGCTGGAAATAACTTAGATGTCTTTCAAAGGGTGAATGCTTAAACAAATGTTGATGTATTCATACTATGAAATACTACTCTGCAATAAAAATGAACAAATTATTAATGGATGCAACAATCTGGTTGAATTTCTCAAGAATTATGTTGGGTGAAAAAAATCTAATCTAAAATAGTTACATACTACATGATTCCATTTATATAATATTCTTCAAATAACAAGGTTATAGAAAAAGAGAACACACAGTGTTTGCCATGGGTTAAAGAGGAAATGGGTGTGGGAGGAAGGTGGCTGAGACTATAAAACAGATCCCATGGTGATGGAAATATTCTGTCTTGACTTCTATCAATGTCAGTATCCTGGTTATGATAATGTACTAAGCTTTTGCAAGATGCTTTTTATTGGCATAAAGCATATATGGAATCCCTGTATTATTTTCCATAATTACACATGCATCTATAAGTATCTTAAAAGAAAGTTTGAAAAAAGTATGTGTTAAGTTTGATTTAGTTTTGTAATTAAAAATAACCCTCAAATTATGCCTAATTTAACTTCTGAAGAGAGAAAAATTCAGAGCCAAAAGAGTAAAAAAGATAAACTGATTGAGTGCTATGATTGGATGAGTGAATACCATAATTATTAACTACAAGAAAGAAATAAATTTTGATTTGAGGGAAGTCCAGTGGTTAAGGATGTAAAAATCATTTATATAGTTATATGCATATTAAATAGTATGAGCGTTTTTCATTTTTATAGACCTCTTAGGTATCTAGCATAGATATTAGCAATAATATATACATTTTTTCTTTTCTTTCTTCAATAAACATCTTATTAGAAATTTTTATAGTGGATGTGTGTGGATATAACCACATTTGTATAACAAAATAAGTATTTTACATTAATAATGTGTGTAAAACAAAAGTTTAGGCAATCACAATTAAGAGTCTCATGCTCTACCAACTGAGCTAGCTGGGTACCAGCTTAGGTAATCACTATTAAGGTATTTAAAAATAAGGACATGGTTCTATAGTGTAGTGGTTAGCACATCTGCTTTACATGCAGAATGTCCTGGGTTCACACCCCAGTGGACATGGTCCATGGTCTATGGCTATGCCACTCTGAACAAGCCTGATGTCTCATCTTGAAAGCTAAGCATGGTTGGGCATGGTTAGTACTTGGATGGGAGACCACCTCAGAAGACCAGGTGCTGTAGGCATAAATAATAAATGATAGATAGATAGATAGATGATAGATAGATAGATAGATAGATAGATGATAGATAGATAGATAGATAGATAGATAGATAGATAGATAGATAGATAAAAGTATTTAAAAATAAGGCTGGCTGTTACAGATTGGAGCTAAGAAACATGACGAACAGTTTTTTAAAGAATATATTTATTAATTTTATGCTTTTACAAGGATAGCTCTTTTTCTTTTCAACATCTGACTATGCTTTTAAGTTAAAAATAGTGCCCATCTGTGTTTCAGCCTTGCAAAATGCTAAGAGACTTTGGTGTGAAAGCCTAGAATGGATTTAATACGTCATTTGCTACTGACAGCACCAAGGGGAGGAGGTAGTAGTAAAAATATATCTGTACAGCAGCTCTGGTGGATATGATTCTGGGGATCTCCCAGCTGGAAGAAACTGGCATGTGGCATCTTGTGTGATATGTGAAAGAAACATAATAGATAAAAATTATGAATTAGATTGAGGGCTATGACAGAGTCAGAAATATGTGTGCATATGTGTGTTGCAAGCTAAGAATGCATATTTTGATGTTCCAAATGCTTCCAAAGAAAAGCCCTGAGCCAATTCTCATGTCTGTTCTCAGGCTTTCCATGTACTTCTTTATAATATCCATCTATGCTTAGTACGAAAAGGGAATAGAGTCTGAAATGTCACTGAAAATAAATAAGAACTGTACCGATGTTTTAGCATTCACCTGAGGGTGAAAGGCAGTGTTGGATTCTATTGAAAGGAAATACCCCCCTCACATATATAATCAGACATATATTTCTATGTATTAATGCACCAAAATATTGAGAAAAATTATAGAACAGTGCTATGAAATAAATTTTAATTCTTTTAAAATATGGTTATTTTACTTTAACTGCCTGGTATTATTTGACTTTTTAATGTTTTCATGACTTCTAGCTTAATTTCTCAAAGGCCCCATGAATTTACAGATACAAATTAAAAATTACTCATGGGTCCATTAAATCTTTGAAAGTCATATTGGTCAGGTTTCTACTGAAATTATGCTGCATGAAAAGAATCCAAAACTCAGTGGTTCACTATAAGTATTTCTTTCTTTCTCATGTGTGTGCAAGCAGGCTATAGTTCTGCTAGGCTTAGTTGGGATTAGATGAAGTCAGCTAATCCTGGATGACATTTGGATTTAATACTTTTTCAATGGTCTCCTTATTCTGTTCAGGCCAGTGATATGTAGGACATGTACTTCTCGTGATTTGTGGCAGAAGCATAAGGAGCTAAACTAAATCACACAGGCATATGTAAAATCTCTTTAAATTGGCTTCTTGACATTGCAGTAGCCAAAGCAGCCATGTGGCCAAGCTAAACTTCAGTGGGATAGGGCAATAAACTATATCCACAATATTTGGAGGTACTTCAAAGACTCAAGGTATTCATAATCTAAATATGGAAAGGAAGAGAATAATTGGATAAAGTAAACTAATATACTAAAGCAAGAAAATAAGTTGGGAGAATTTGGTCATTCAGATGTTCACATTTATTCACCTGTTTATTTAGAACATAAAGCTTTTAGTGAAGTTAACGTGTATACAAAAAAAGAACACAAAGTATATAGTTCAATGAATTTTTACAGTTTTTTTAGAGTTTATATCATAAATAGATCTTGAAATTGGTGGAAAGCCCTCATGTTATCTACTTTAACCATTGTGTTATTTAGAAGTAATAGGCTTAATATGCAAATACTGAGGGTTTCCTAGACCTGTCTTTTTGTTACAAATTTCTAGTTTAATTCTACTTTTATCAAAGAGAGCGGTTGAGAATTTCTTTATGTTTAAGTACATGATTATATGTGATAAATAGTCTGTGTGCATGCAAAAAGAATGTCTACTTCAGCCTTTGTTGATTGCAATATTTTACATAGGTAAATTGAGTTAAATTTTTAAATCGTGTTCACATTTTTTAACCATCTACAAATTTTTTTCTATTTTATCAGTTACCATGAAATAAGTGTAAAATTCTTTCCCTATGATTATAGATCTCTCTATTTCTCTTTACTTCTTATTTTAGGTTATTAGATACATATACATTTAAAATGTCTTTCTGAAAAATTGAGCCTATACTATTTTGAAAATCATTTTATATTTAATATTGTTTTATCTAAGTATCTTTTGTGTCCAATATTAATACAGTTGCACTATCTTTCAATTGGTTATTATTTCCATGCAATGTACTTTTGCATTATTCTCAACTTTTCTATGTTCTTAAATTTATACATCTCTTATATGTAATATAAATTGATATTAAGTCTAATTTGAACAGCTCGTTAATGTACATATAATTTTAGAAATATTTGAATTTAAGTGTTATACTGTTTGTTCTCTTTCCTCCATTTTATTTTGTTATTGTTTTTTCTTTTCCCATTCTTAGAATTAATCAATTATTTAAACATTCCATATCCCAAATTCCTCCCTTACTGGCTTGTACTTATACATTTTTTTATAATTCTTTAAGTGATTACCCAATAAATTAAAATATACACCTTGACTTTTATTAAACCTTAAAATAAATTGGGGCATTTACAACTTTACTGACTAAGCAAGAACTTTAGAAGCTTAAACCTTCTAATTTTTGTGCTTTGGAGGCATATATTATTCTAATGTTACATAAGTTTTTAATCTCACAAAATTAATAATATTTTTAATTCAGTCAATATTTTCTTATATGCAACTGCATGTATACCATTTCCTTGATCTGCATTTTGTACTTCCATTATGCATCATTTATCTCCTTCCAGAAGAGCTCATTTTACACCTTTAGTCAGTCTTTTAGTAAGATTCAGCAGGTGATGAATTCTTTCAGTTTTCTTTTCTTTTTTTTTCTGAATAGCATGTTCATGTTGCTTTATTATTGAAGAACATTGTCACTGAATGTAGGATTAGAGTTTGGCAGTGGTATTCTTAGAGCATTTTAAAGTACCTGTTATTTTTCAAACTTCTATCATTTTATGTTGGAAAGTAAGGTAGGAGTTTATTGTTACTCTTTGAAAGCAATGTGCCTGTTTTTTTTGTTTTTGTTTTTGTTTTTGTTGTTTGTTTTCTGGCTGTTTGTAAGATTTTATTCTCTATCTGTAGTTTTCAGTAGTTTGCCTCTGCTTTGCCTAGGTATGATTTTCTTTGTATTTTTCTTTCTTAAGATTCATCGAGCTACTTATACCTCTAACTGGTTGATTTCTTTCAATTTTGGGAAATTCTTGGCCAGTATCTTTTCCACTATTGTTTTTACCCCATTTATGCTTTTCTCTCTATTTGGAACTCCTTTTACAGATATTTTAGACCTTCTCATAAAGGCCCACAAATCTGGTACTTTCTTTTTTTTAAATTGGTCATAACCTTCTATTGCTGAGCTTCAGTCTGGATAATTTCTACTGAATAATCTTAAATTAACCCTTTCATCTCCTATATTTTATCTGTTTTTAGACTTCAGTTATGATAATTTAAGTTATAAAATTCTTATTTGATATTCTTATTGATACAAGGTCTTTGGTACAATTTCATATCTTATAATTTATTTCATTTAACATATTAATCATAATTACTCTTAAGCACAATTTGAAACTCTAATATTTAGGTTACTTGAAGTTTATTTCTTTGGTGTTCCAGCCACCCCTCCCCCCATAATATTTGGTCATACATTCTTTACACCTGGTATGTACCTGACATTTTCTTTTTTATTATTATTAATGTATTTTAATTAAAATTTACGTTCAGTATTGTATTAGTTTCAGTTGTACAACATAGTGATTCAAAATTTATATACCTTCCAAAAAGATCTCTGCAATAAGTAGTAACCATCTGTCACTGTACGTAGATATTACAATGTTAGTGACTCTATTTCCTATGCACTATACACTCATGACTTATTTTATAATTTGATGTCTGCACTTCTTAATTCCCTGCCCCTTTTTCACCCTTACTCACACTCACCCTCCCCTCTGGCAACCATTAATCTGTTCTCTGTATCTGTGAGTTTATGTTTTGTTTTCTTTGTTCTTTCTTTGCTTTTAGATTCCATGTATAAGTGAAATTATACAGCATTTGTCTTTCTCTAGCCAACTTATTTCACTTAACATAATACTCTGTAGGTCCAGACATGTTGTTACAAATGGCAAGATTTCATTCTTTTTTTATGACTGAATAATATCCCATACTATACATTACCACATCTTTATTCATTCATCTATTGATGGGCACCTAGGTTGAATCTATATCTTGGCTATTGTACAATGCTGCAATGAACATAAAGGTAAATATATCTATTCAAAATATTGCTTTTGTTTTCTTTAGATAAGTACCCAAAATTGGAATTTTTGGATTATATGGTAGTTTTATTTTTAATTTTTTTGATGATTCTCCATGTTGTTTTCAATAGTGGCTGCACTAATTTTCAGTTCCACTAACAGCACACAAGGATTATCTTTTCTCTACATCCTTTCCAACTCTTAATTGTTGTCTTTTTTTCATAATAGCCATTCTGACAGGTATGAGGTGATATTGTGGTTTTGATTGGTATTTCTGTGATTATTAGTGATGAGAATCTTTTAATGTGTTTGTTAGCCATCTGTATGCCTTCTTTGGAGAAATGTATATTCAGGTCCTCTTCCCATTTTTTAATTGGATCATGTTTTTTTAAAAATTTTGAGTTGTATGAATTTTTTGTATATTTTGCATATTAACACTTTTCAGATATATCATTTCTAAATATCCTCTCCAGTAGATTGCCTTTTTGTCTTATTTGTGATTTCCTTCACTGTGCAATAGCTTTTTTATTTTGATGTTGCATTTGTTAATTTTTGCTTTTGTTGCCTTTGCCCAAGGAAAAAAAAAAAAAGCTGCTGAGAGCAATGTCAGAGTTTACTGCTTATGTTTTCTTCTGTGAATATTATGGCTTTAGGTTTTTCAACTAAATCTTTAATCCAATTTGAGTTTGTTTTTGTATAAGGTGTACTAAAATGGGATAGTTTCATTTTTTACATGTATGTGTTTAATTTCCCAATACCATTTATTGAAGAGAATGTCTTTTCCCTATTGTATATTCTTGCCTCCTTTTACATAGATTAATTGACAATATAATCATGGATTTATTTCTGGATTTTCTGTTTTGTTTCATTAATCTGTGCATCTGTTTTTTTGTGTTGGTATGATACCATTTTGATTACTATAGTTTTGTAGTATAGTTTGAATCAGGGAGCGTGATATCTCCCACTTTCCTTTTTCTCAAGATTGCTTTAGCTGTTATTAAGCTTGTTTTTTCTTTTTTGTTCCCTATAAATTTTAGGATTATTTGTTTTATATCTGTGAAGAATATCTTTGGTAACTTGATAATGATTACTTTGAATCTAGAGATGGTTTTGGGTAGTATGGACATTTTAATTATATTAATTCTTCCAATCCATGAGCACAGTATATAGTCCCATTTATTTTTGTCTTTAAAATTTATTTTATCAATGTTGTATAGTTTTTTAAATATAGGTATTTTACCTACTTGGTTAAATTTATTTCTAGCTATTTTATTCTTTTTGATGCAACTGTAAATGGAATTGTTTTGCTTAATTTTGCTTTCTGATAGTTCATTTTTTGGGTGTAGAAACACAACAGATTTCTGAATATTAATTTTGTACTTTGCAACTTTGATGAATTAATTTTAGTTTGAAGAGTTTTTTGGTGGCATCTTCAGGTTTTTCTATGTCCTCTGCAAGTAGTTACAATTTTACTTGTTCCTTTCCAATTTAAATACTTTTATTTCTTTTTCTTGACTGACTGCTGTAGCTAGGACTTCCAATACTGTGTTTAGTGAATGATGAGAATGGGCATCTTTGTCTTGTTCCTAATCTTAGAGAAAGAGCTTTCAGCTTTTCACTGCTGAGTATGACATGTAAGCAGTGGGTTTGTCATATGTAGCCTTTATTATGTTGAAGTACATATCCTCTATCCCTACTTTGTAGAGAGTTTTTATCAAAAATAGATGTTGGATTTTGTCAAATACTTATTTTTGTATCTTTCGATATGATTATTTTATGTGGTATATCATGTTGATTGATTTGTGAATATTGAATCATCCTTGCATCCCTGGAATAAATCCCAGTTGATCATAGTGTATGATATTTTTAAGGTATTGTTAAATCCAGTTTGTTACTATTTTGTTGAGGATGTTTGCATCTGTGTTTATCAGGAATATTGGCTTGTATTTTTTTTTGTTATTGTAGTGTCATTCCGTGATATTAAGTGTCATACTTTGTGTGTACAAAGTTTAGTGGTCTATGGATATTATTTGTTAAGTTATTTGGTGTATGTCTTTGAATTCTGTTTATCATTTTAAGTGAGACATATTCTATTAGTTTACTCTCAATTTTTAAATTATAAAATGAATTTAAGTTTATCAAATAATTATTTCTCATTAATTGAGGTAATTTGTAATTTTTCTGCAATATCTCCACTTTGCAAATTAATAAATTCTTATCATTTATTGAGATTTAAATAACATGCTATGAAATTCAGCCTTCTATAGTATAAAATTGAGTGGTTTTTAGTGTATCCACAAAGGTGTATAACCATCACCACTGTTGAGTTCAAAAACATTTTCTTCATCTCCAAAAGTCACTCCCTTATTAGCTCCTCCCCCAAGTCTTTCACTATGACTAATGTACTTTCCATCTCTATAGATTCGCTTAAGAAAATGAAATCATACAATTACGGCCTTTTGTAAATGACTTCTTTTGTTTAACAATGTTTATATGCTTCATCCACATTGCAGACTATATCAGTAATCGATTTCTTTTAATTGCTGAATAATAATTCACGCTATGAATATAACATCTTTTATTCATTAATTAATTGAAAGATGAGTTATTTTCACATTTGGCTATTATGAATAATGTACAAATATTCATGTATGTGTTTAAATTTTTATTTGTTTGTTTTTAAGACAATCCTTTAAAACAGTTTTAGGTTTACAACAAAATTGAGTAGAAGGAACAGATATTTCCTATATAACTGCTGTCTGCATGCATGCCATATATATGAGCTTCTCCTATTATCACCAGACTAGTACACTTTTATAAAGAATGAACCTATATTGACATGCCATAATCACTCAGAGTTCATAGTTTACCTTGGGATTCACTTTTGGTGGTGTACATTGTATGAGTTTGGACAAACGTGTAATGATGAACCATGTTATGTTTTTGTGTGACATACATTTTTGTTTCTCTTGGTTATACACTAAGAGTGAAATTGCTGTGCCATATAGTAATTCTATGTGTAACTTTTTGAGGTACTGCCAAACATTTCCAAAGGGTTGCATCATGTTACACATTATATTCTCAGCAGCAATGTTTGAGAGTTCTAATATCTTCACAATCTTATTAACACTGTTATTACCTGTCTTTTAAGTATAGCCATTCTAGTGGATGTGGCATAGTGTCATGGTGTGGTTCGATTTACATTACTCTGTTGACTTATGATGTTGAGAACATTTTCTCTATGTTTATTTGTTGATCTTCTTAGAAGAAATGTCTATGCAGATCCTTAGAACATTTTTGGAATTGAGTTATTTATTGATGACTTGTAAGAATCATTTTTATCTTTGTTCTAGATATAAGACCCTTTCCAGATATATGATTTACTAATATTTTTTTTTCTCATTCTGTGGGTTACCTTTTCAATTTCTTGACAATAGTATCCTCTGAAGCACAAAATATTTTAATTTTAATGATATCCAATTTATTATTAATTTTTTTGGTTGCTTGTGATTTGGTATCATATCTAGAAGAGAATTCATTAATTCGAGGCCATAAATATTTACCAGTATATCTTAGTCTAAAAGTTTAATAATTGTAACTCGTATTTAGGTTTTGATCCATTTCGATTTTAATTTTTGTATATAATATGAGGTAGGGGTTCAATTTAATTCTTTTGCATGTGGCTATTCTGTTGTTCTATTATCATTTCTTTAAAAGACTATTCTTTTCTAATTGAATGGCATTAGAAATCTAGTAAAAAAGGAAGTGACTATACTGTCTAAGATTATTTCTGAATTCTTAGTTCAACTCTATTAATCTATATGTTAATATTAGCCCACTACCACATAGTCTTTATTGCTGCAGCTTTTTAGTAACTTTGAAATCAACAATTTGGATCCTTTTATTCATCTTTTTCAAGATCACTCTGTTCCGAGTCTCTTGAAATTCTATATGAATGTTAGCTGGTCAGTTTTTATAAAGAAATGAGCTTGGATTCTGCTAGAGATTACATTGAGTTTTTAGATCAGGTTGGGGGGGAGTATTGGCCATTTTAATAGTACTAATTCATTTGATCCAAGACAGGATGTCTTTTGATTTACTTAAGTCTTTCTTTAATTTTTTTCAATGATGTTTTGTAGTTTTTAGTGTATGAAATCTTCTTTTAAAATCATTTTCAAAACTTTAAAAAATTTATTTCTAAATATTTTATTTTCTTCAGTGCTATTATAATTATTTTTCCTAATTTCATTTTCAGTTTGGTCATTGCAAGTGTGTAAAAATACAATTGATTTTTATATATTTATCTTCTATCCTACAATTGCACCAAATTCATTTATTAGTTCTAGTAGTTTTTTGATAGATTCTGTAGGATTTACCACATGTAAGATCACATCATCTGCAAATAGAGACAGTTTAATTCATTTCTACCAATATGGATGCCTCAATTATTTTTTCTTTCCAAATTGCTTGTCTAGGACCCTCAGTATAATACCTAATAGATCATAAGGGGAAATACTTGATTTTTTACCACTAAGGTTGATGTTAGTTTTTTTTTTTTTTTTTTTTTGTAGATGTCCATTATTTGGTTGAAGAAGATTTCTCTGTTCCTAGTTTCTTGAGTGTTTTCTTCATCATAAATGGGTGTCTTATTTTATCAAATGCTTTTTCCTGCATATCTTGAGATGTGTTTTTTTCTGTTATATATTATTTGTATATCTATTGAAGTGGTCATGTTTTTTATACTTTATTTCAATAATGTGGTATATTATATTAATTGACTTTTGTATGTTGAACCAATCTTGCATTCCTGGGATAAATCCCAATTGTCATGATATATAATTATTTTTATATAATGCTGGATTCGAAATGATAATTTTTTGTTTGAAACTTTTGTATCTATATTCATAAGAGATATTGATCTTTACTCTTTTGGTTTGTAGATGTCTTTGGATTTTCATTAGGATATTAATGAACATATAAAATAGTTGAGAAGTATTTCCTTTTTTACCTTTTGTAAGGATTGGTGTTCCCTTATAATACTTCTTATTTCTAAGTCAGTAGTAATGCTCATTCTCTTATTTCTGTTTTTAGTAAGTGATTCTTCTCTTTATTTTTTTTTCTTGGTCAGTCTAGCTACATATCTTATTTTGTATGGACCTTAAAGAACCAACATTTGGATTTGTATATTTTTCTAATTCCTTTGTATTCTCTATTTCACTTGTTTTCACTTTAATTCTCTCTCTCTCTCTCTCTCTCTCTCTCTCTCTCTCTTGCTTACTATGGCCATAATTAGCTCCTATATTTCTAATTTCTTAAGGTAGAAAATTATCTTTCTTTTAAAAAAATATGTAGGTGTTTATTGCTATAAATTTCCCTCTATGCATTGGTTCAATGCATTAACTGGTATGTTTTATTTCTGCTTCGTTTTTCTCAGGTACTTTCCTATTTCCCTGGGATTTCTTTTTTAGCCTATAGGTCATTTAGCATTGTGTTGTTCAATTTCCACATATTTGTGAATCTCAAATTTCATTTCATTATTAATTTATAATATTATTTATAGTGGTTGGAGGCCATACATTTTATGATTTTAAAACTTTTAAATTCATAAGACTTAATTTGTGGGGTAATATATGGTATATCCTAGAGAATGTTCCACATATACTTAAGAAGGTTTTATTTTCTGCTCTTGTTTAGGTAGGGTGCTCTAAACATGTCTGGCTAAATTGGTTTATAGCATTGGTCATGTGCTTTATTTTATTTTATTTATTTAATTTTATTTTAATTTTATTTTTATTTTCTGTGTAGTTTTTCTACCCATTATTGAGAGCCAAGCACTGAATTCTCCACTTATTCCAGTCATTTTGTCTATTTTCCCCTTCATTTCTATGTGTTCTTGCTTCATGTATTATGGGGTTCTGTTTTTAGGTGCATATTTTTTTTATAATTGTTATATATTCTTGATGGATTTACTCTTTATTATCATAAAATATCTTAATTTGTCTCAAGTAATTTTTGTCCTAAAATCGATTTCATCTGACATTAGTTTAGCTACTCCAGGTCTCTACTCTCTACTGTTCACTGTTTTAATGGTATATTTTTTTCCATCATTATACTTTCAAAATATTTGTTGAAAATAAATGACTGAATCTGTGGGTTTGTTTTTTTTACCCATTGTGCCATTGTCTGCCTTTTTATTGGGTATGTAATCTATTTATATTTCATGTATTTACTGATAAGGTGGGATTTACAATTGCAATTTTGCTATTTTTATGTCTTATGCATTTTTTCTTCTATTCCTCCATTACTGTTTATTTTTGTGTTAAATAGACATTTTCTGTTTTTTATTCTCTTGTTATTTCTTCTATTTTTTGAGTTGTTTTAGTGGTTTTCCTAAAATTTACAAATAATATTTAAAGTATAATAATTCAATTTAGCTTAATATCAACTATAATTCAATAATATACAAATACTTATATGAAATAATAGAAAAAGAATATATATACATATTGGTCTCTACCTCTGGTTTCTGACATAGAGCTTATAAAACCCCTATAAGTTCCTAAGTGATAAGAACACTAGAAGAATCTTTTGTTCTAACGTTTGGTCTTTGACCATGGTTCATGACACTAAATCCCTTGGTATTTCCTGTGTCATAGGAGTATATTTTGTTCCTATGAGGCAACTCTGGGTTGGCTTCTGCATAGCTCTTGAATAGGAGGAGCTTTTTATCAGAAAGATGAAGCCATAATGAGAAGGTTGGGATTTAGAGTTCCACACCCCATACTTCAGAGAGAGGATCAGGGCTGGTAATGAAGTTCATGATCTATTATGCCTGTATGATGAAACCTCCATAAAAATCCCAAAAGTATGGGTTTCAGAGCACTTCTGGATTGGTGAACACAGGGAGGTACTGGGGAAGTGGTGTGTAGGGAGAAAACATGGATCTCCATGCCTTTTCTCACATATCCTGCTCTATATGAGTCTTCTGTCTGGATGTTCATCTGTATCCTTTATTATATCTCTTTATAAGCAGTAAGTAAACTGTTTTCCTGAGTTCTGTGAGCCACTCAAACAGATTAAGCAAATCTGAGATGGGGGTCTTGGGAACATCTGATGTATAGCTGATTGTTCAGAAGCCTAGGTAACAATCTAGACTTGAAATTGGCAGAGAAGTCTTGTGGGACAGAGCCTTTAACCTGAGGTATCTAATGCTTTCTCTAGGTAGATAGTGTCAAAATTGAGCTAACTATAGGATACCTTGGTTGATGTTGCCGAATTGCTTGATATGGGAAATAAAACCCCACATATCTGGCATTAGAAGTGTTGTGAGCTTATTCCTTCCCAACTACTTTGTGTTGTTATTGTCATATAAATTAAATCCTTATCTTCTATATGTTTGTCTACACATATTCATAAGTATAGCTTTATGTAGTTGTTTTTTAATCTAATAGAAGAAAAGAATTACACACAAAAACATATTTATACTTACTTTTCTATTTACTTATATAGTTATCTTTAATGGAGCTCTTTATTTCTTCTTATGGTCTACTGACCTTTATTTCAGCCTGAAGGAATCCTTTTTGTATTTATTTTAGAGCGGATATGCTAGCAATTAACTCAGTTTTTGTTATTCTGGGAATGTTTTAATTTCTACTTTATTTTTAAAGGATAGTTTTGGCTGATGTAGAATTTTTGGTTGACAGTCTTTTTCATTTGGCATTTTTCATCCTACTGCCCTTTAACTTTCATAGATTCTGAAGAGAAATTAGCTTATCTTGTTTAAGATCACTTGTACATGATGAGTTGCTTTTCTTTACCTCTTTTCAAGAATCTCACTAGTTCGTTTTAAACTGCTTAGTCATTATGTGTCTAGGGTTAGATTTGCATTTATTCTACATTGAGTTAATTGAGACTTTTGAATATGTAAATCAATATTTTCATCAAATTTTAGCTTACTGGTCAGATGAGGAATACATAGAAATATCTCAGATGCCTGGAACCTATGATTCTCCCATTGTTTGCCAAGAGGCTCTGTGTGCATATTAGCGCGAATGCCTTTAATACTTAGCCAGGTGATTTACCTGTCCTAGCCTTTTATTTTTCAACTGATTTTATCACAATATCCTTAAGCATTTCACTTAATCAGCATTTTACTGAGTTCCATAAAGATTATTTAACCAGTCTGCATAAAGCACAGTAGTGCTTATGGCCAAGTCACGAAGAATACTTAAATGTGTCAAACAGTTCTTCGTGTTGAGTGTGTTTTCTAGATCTGAACATTCCAAAATCCAGCCTTTTGAATTCTACAACATTTTTTGACACATGTAAACCTTTAATATATATATATAATAAAATTACTTTGACCAACAATTTTATGATACATCATTGGTAAATATACTAGAGAAGCATATCAATAAGATTGGGTGTCCCTGGTATTTAACCATCCATCTACAAATCCATTCATTCATTGTCCCATCTTCTAAAAAAGTATTTAATGTTGGCCATGTACCACACATGGCCAGTGGTGATATAAGGATGAATAATACTCGTTGTCTTTCTCTTAAAGGAGTCCACATAGTAGTGAGGGAATAAACATATAAAATCTTGTAAGACTGGAATAAGTGACACTTCAGGTGATTGTGGAAGTTGTTTTGCCCAGAGCAGTCCTAGGTTATACCTGTTATACTAATATAATTATTAATAGAACCCTTTCTGAATTTAATAAGAAGATTCAACTTGAATGATAAAATATTTTACCTATCTATAATATCCAAAATGTTATAAAAACAAAATTGACGGAAAGATGGACTGTCATTTTTGGAATACTATAACCTTTATTTTCTAATTTTTTTCCCTCTATTTCTCTTTGTGTTTACCAAATGTTGCCCCTTTTGCAACAACATCTTAGACCCAGTCTGATTCAGTAATATCTTATTAACCAACTGTCTTTGGACTTTATTTTCTCTTCCCTGAAGCTCTGGTATTCATCAAAGTCAGGATTTAATCACATAGGCTCAGGCCAGACATGCTGTGAGAACATGTTCCATTTGTTATTTGGCTCTGTCAATGCATATAAATCTATCCTGACATAACACTGCTTTTTATCTGAGGCAAGCATGCGCAAAGGAGTCTCAGATCATTATAATGGGGCCTCAGCTGAGATCATCAGATCCATCTGCCTGTGAGTCTTTGGTTGCCATCCAGACCCAGGTTCCTGAAATAAAATTCTCAACACCAAAATCTCTAGGCTCATGGAAAGTTTCATATAACCCATGATATATATTATTTTTTGCTTTGTGTCTTTTCATTTTTAATTGCAGTAATTCAGAGAAGATAAAAAAAAATCATTTTTAAACTTAAAAAGATATTTTAATGAAATCAAAAGGTGAATTTCCAGGTGTCCTTAAGATTTAGGGGCTGAACAGGACATTGTAAACCAGGAATTACTTGGAGTACATCTGCAATCAGAGAAAGCAGATAGGGACAAGAAAATAATTTTAAGGGTTGAGAACTCTACCAAAATATGCATTAAATATCTGAATTAATGCTTTGGCTTTGGTTTTTGATTAAGAATGACTTTTACTCACTTTGTGAGTTTTTATATATTTTTTTCTAAATAGTGTATATTTGATTTTTGAATAGGTAATACAAACACATGATGGAACATCCCAACTATATAAAAGTATTTATCAAACAATCTAAGTAAGTATCTATGATCCCAACCAAGTAGTTCTTCCTACTATAAGCAAACACTATTTTCAGTCTCTTATTTTTCCTGAAATATTTTATGCATATACAATCAAATATATGCATACATAGTTGTAGAATTCTATTATGACTTCTTCAAAGATTAATATGGTTTTATTTATTTATTTATCTATTTGATGTAAATGCTTGCTTTATTTGGAACTTAATCTGGATAAACTTATTTCCACATAGATTTTTCACATTGTTTATTAAATAATTCTACTTTCCCCTTTTAATTTAGATACCTTCTATATCATATACTAAATTTTTGTCTGTATTTAGATCTGCTTCTACATTTTTTGATTCCATCTCTTTGATATTCTCTATTTTACATGAACAAAGCTTACATTTTAATCATTTAATGTTTATAATGTTTTAATATTTAATGAAGTTAATTATTTCTCAATATTCTTTCCTTTTCTTATGTTCTCTTGACTATTCCCTATGACCTTGTCATCACCTTGCATATGCCTTTTATATTTCATTGTAATCATGTTAAATTTAAAGATTATCTTGTATAAAGCTTGTATTTTTACAATGTTAACCTTCCCATTAAAAAAAAATCTGATGTGAATTTCCATTAGTTTTACTTTTAGTTTCTCAGGAAATTTTTCAAGTTTTATTCATATAGGTCTTATATATTTCTTAATATTTATTTCTAATCTATTCTAACATTTTTCTATTGAAAATGAACATCTATTATATCTTTTAAACTATTGTCTTAATATATACTGTTATAGATTTCTGTGTATCAAGTTAATGTTTAATCACCCTGTGAAATTTTATTTATTTTTATAATAGTTCTTATTTTGATATAAAATTTTTGCCTGAAAGTACAAATAATTCTATAGTGTTCTCCTCTGCTTTATAGCTGTAATGAGAGTACCCTAAGAACATTGCTAAACAGTGATAGTAACAATGAACATCTTACTTTGTTTACAATGTTTGAGAATGTTTTCAGTGTTTCTCCATTGTTTATGATGCTGGCTTTGGAATTAATCTTATAATCATGTTAGTCATATAATTCTACTTTATTACAATTTTTGAAATCAAGAATGGCTGATTAATATTACAAGTTTTGTTAATGATCTGTGGGAATTACCTATTTTTCCTCTTTTGACTATTAATATGTTTAATTATATAAGTTGATTTTTAAAAAATTTTTTTTTATCTTTTGTATTTCTAGAAAAATATCCCACTTTGTTGTATGTCTTTTTAATGTGCTGCTGGTTTCTGTTTGTTAGTAGTTTACTTAGGATTAATCATCAATTGTCATGGTGAGATTTGTCTACATTATATTTTTTTGCAATATTTATTGCTATTGCTATTGTTTTAAAATTGTTATCCTCACTTCACATAAAGAATTTAGAAGCTTTCTCTTTCTGTGGTTTAAAAAAATTTAAATAGCATTAACTTGTCTAGTCCTGAGAAATATCATAGATCTCTTTTTAAAACTCTTATCTTCATGCTTTTTGGGGAATAGCTCTTTGACACCTATTATTTTATATTTGTCTTTTCTTACTTTTTATTCCTTTAGAGTAGTTTTGATACATATAAATTATTTATATTTTATAGGGCCAAACAGCTTTGCTTATAAATTCTATCACCTATTTGAGGATGAAAAATATCAGTAATACACCAACTCAGAATATAGGGTTGGTAGCAACACTTACCGATTCATTTTATATAGAGATATAACTTATTAATTATGCCATTTAAACCATCTGTATTCTTAGGTTTTTAACAAAAATATACATTTGATTTGTCATATATTGAGATTAATGAATTAAAATATTTTGGTAATTTTTCTTTAGATATATTATTTTGACTCCTATAATCTTTGCTTTATGATTGTTGATGTTATATTATTTGGTAACCATGTCTGTTACTTCATCATAAATTTCACTCTTAATTTTTAAAGTGTTCTATGATTTACTTATTACTTTTAAAATGGAATTATTTTTGTCTGATATAAAGGTCATACCCATTTCACTAACATTTTTGTTTGCATTTTACTAACATTTCTTTGAAAATCTTTTTATTTACCTTCCAACTCACTTTGATTTAGATTGTGTTTATAAATAATGTAAACAGTTTTCTGAATTTGTAAGGTAATATGAATGGGTTTTCTTTACTAAGTGAATATAAGCCATTTGCATTTATTGATATAGCGTATATATTTTTGCTAACTCAAATTATTTTATGATCTTTTTTCTTTTTTGATGGCTTTGATCTGGCTCTTGTTTTCTTTTTTAATTTGTATTTTCCTTGACATATTTATTTTTGCCATAGTGGTTATTCTTATAACTATAAAATTATATAATCACCTGCATGGTCTCTTTCTTCAGTAATATTTATTAATTCTTTATCACTACATATCACCATCATATCACACTACATATCTACTTCCCATATTTTTACTCCTTCTCTTTAGTCCAGAAGTTTGACCCTGTGTCCCATATCACTAAACTCCCATGATCTCTGGCTTCTGGTTGGGCTCAGCTAATGATGAATCTTGGCAAGAAATAGGATGGAGGAAGGAAAGGCTGTGTCCCTTGACCTACCATCACTGTCCCTCTTATGGTTACTGATTCTACATAACTCTGTGCTGCAAATTAAATACAACAATTCACTGAATAGATAATACATCATGATACATGTATGTAAAAATAGTTCAACATGCAATCAATTAATATGATAAACCACATTAACAAAATAAAGGATTAAAAATCACACAATCATATTAATAGCTGCAGAAAAAGCATTTTACAAGATGAAACATCTACTTATGATTAAAACACTCAAGAAAATAGATTTAGAAAGAAACTCAACATAATAAAGGCCATATATTATAGAACTTCAGCTAATATCATATTCAATGATAAAAACTGAAAGATTTATTCTAAGATTAGAAACAAGACAAGGATGCCCATTCTTACCACTGTTATTCAACATAGCACTGAAAGTCCTAACCAGAACAACTAGGCAATAGAAAGAAGTAAAAGACGTTCAAATTTGGAATAAAGAAGTAAAATTGTCACTTTTTGTAGATGATGTTATTCTCTATATAGAAAACCCTAAAGATGCCACCAAAAAACTATTAGAAACAATAGACAAATACTGTAAATTTGAGGATACAAAATCAATGTATAGAAATCCATTGCATTCTTAATACTAACAATGAAATATCAGAAAAAGAAAGGAAGAAAACAATTTAATATGTAGTTGCAACAAAAAAAGAATAAAATACCTAGGCATAAACTTAACAAAGGAAGTGAAGAACATATACACTGAAAGCTACAAGGCAATGTTGAAAGAAATTGAAGAAGACAAAAAGAAATGGAAAGATATTTCATGTTCATGGATTGAAAGAATTAACATAGTTAAAATGGCTGTATTACCTAAGACGATAAACAGATTTCATGCAATCCTCATCAAAATACCAATGGCATTTTTCAAAAAAATAGAACAAAAAAAAATTATCAAAATTGTGTAGAGCCACGAAAGACCTCGAATAACCAAAGCAATTCTGATAAAAAATGAACAAAGCCAGAGTAATCACATTCCCTGACTTTAAATTATACTATAAAACTATAATAAAGCAGTATGGTATTGGCAGAGAAACAGACACATAGACCAATGGAACAGAATTAAGAGCCCAGAAATAATTCCATATGTATATGGGCAAGTAATTTTTGACAAAGATAGCCTCAACAATGAATGGTGTTGGGAAAATTGGAAAGCAACATGGAAAAGAATGAATCTACACTGCTATTTAACACCACACACAAATATTAAATCAAAACAGATTAAACACTTAAATATAAGGCCTGACATAACAAAATACATAGCAGAAAACCTAGATACTAAACTTTTGGACCCTGGTTTCAGAGAGGGTTTTATGAACTTTACCACAAAGGCAAGGGAAGTAAAAGCAAAGATAAATTAATGGGACTACATCAAACTAAATAGCTTCTGCACAGCAAAATAAACCATCTGCAAAACAAAAAGGCAACCAACCAGATGAGAGAAGACATTTGCAAACACTTTCTGATAAGGGGCTGATATTTTAAAAATATAAAAAAAAATGCAACTCAAAAACAAAAGAATAAACAATCCAATAAAAAATGGGCAGAGGACATGAGCAGACACTTCCCCTAAGAAGTCATCCAAATGACCAACAGATATATGAAAAGATGCTCAACTTCACTAGCTATATGCAAATCAAACCACAATGAAATATCACCTCATATCTGTTAGAATGGCTATTATCAATAAGAGAAGAAATAACAAGTGTTGGAGAGGCTGAGGAGAAAGTGGAACCCTTATACATTGCTAGTAAGAATATAAATTGATAAAGCCACTATAGAAAACAATATGCACATTCCTGAAAACAAACAAACAAACAAACAAATAAATAAATAGAATAGAGTTACAATATGACCCAGCATTCTTCTGGATATATACAGGAAAAATTCAAAAACGCTTATTTATAAAGATGTGTGTTTCCCTATGTTTACTGCATCATTATTCATGGTAGCCAAGCTATGGAAACAACTTAAATATCCTTCCATGGATTATTGGGTAAAGAAAGTGTAGTACATTCATACAATGGAATACTACTTAGCCATAAGAAAAGATGAAATACTACATTTGTGACAACATGAATGGATCTTGAGAATATCATGTAAGTGAAGTAGGTCAGATGGAAAAGCACAAGAACCATATAATTTCACTCATGTGTGGGATATAAAGCAGAGCAACAAATAAACAAAACAAATGAACTCATACACACAGCCAACAGTAAGAAGGTTACCAGATGATAGGACATGGGGACAGAATAAAGAGGGTAATGGGGGTGTTGGAGAGAGACTAGACTTTGGGTAGTGAACACACAGTGCAATAAACAGATGATGTATTATAGAATTATACACTTGAAACATATAATATTATTGACCAATGTCACCCCAGTAAATTTAATTTAAAAGTGGTAGCCATGCAGTAATATAACTGATTTATAAAGGAATTATATCAAGAAGTGTTGTTTGCATTAAAGATGAGCATCTGCTCTGAGCACAGCTTTATTATTGGAAGGATATTATTATTCTCTTTGGTCTGGTAAATCCAATAACTCCTACCAGTTCTACCGGTCTTCTAAAATTTTCATGAGATGGAACCAACAGTAAGTGTGCAAGTCCAAAATCTCTTCTGTTCCAGCACAACCTCAATGAACAAAGAAGTAAATGCAGTTGTTAACTTTAAATACATTAGATAATCATTAAAGGGCAATGTCTCTCACCATTGCATCTAGTTCAAAGTTAACAGTACATTAAGTTATGATTAGAAGCTTTTTTTTTCTTTGAAACCTATTCAATTGGGAAATGGTCTAAATGTTATGCAGAAGTATTTCCATAAAAACAGCTCCGTGAAGTATTGATTGTTTTGGCTCCACTGGACCAAGGACACTGAGCTCTCCTAGTACTTATTGTTATATGACTTGGTCAGGCTGTTGTTTGTCTGGGTGCCTCACTTTTCTTGTGTACAAATGAGTGATAACATTTCTTATAGCTAGCTGATAGATTTGCTACTAAAATTCAAAATTATAATAATGTACATAAGAACTCTAAAAATAACATAAATTACTCTATAAATGATGATAATTTATTGTACTTGAATTTTGCCATTATAAATAAACTATTAATGAGTGAGTAAACTAATTGGAAATACATTCCAAATATTTTTAAAAGAAATTATATACATTTAAATGTGTAGGAGTGACCTCAGAAGTATGGTGCTGTGAGGAGTCCTCTTTTTATCTCCTCTTGATATCACAACAAATTGAATGACTACAGTGCAACAGAAAACACTGTTGAGTTTATCATACTAAGTAAGCAAAATAAGTTAGATGGAAAAAGTTGAGAACCATATGATTTCACTCATATATTGGATTTAAAACTAAAAGCTACAAGCAAACAAGACAAACCAACAGAGATTTATGGACATGGACAACAGTTTAGTGGCTACCAGAGAAAAAGATGAAGATAAGGGTAAAGGAGGTCAAATATGTGGTGACAAAAAAATTTAACTTTTGGTGGTGAGCTCACAATGCAGTATGAATATGACGTATTATTGAATTGTACACTTGAAACTTATGTAATTTTATTAACCAGTGTCACTCCAATAAATTGAATTAAATAAAAAATAAAATGTATAGATCTTGAGTGTTCAATTGAATGAATGTTGATAAATGGAGACACTCCTTAACTACCACTGCAGTCAAGACATAAAGCATTTCCATATGCTAAAAAATTCGCTAAGACTCAGGAGATCCACTCCCAGTTATATATCACAGAGAAATGAAACCATCTGTCCACAAAAATAGCTGTACAAGAATTTTCTGTGTTATTCATAATAGCCAAGAACTATGAACAATCAAGTGTCCAGTAACAGGAGAATTTACAATCAAATCTTGGCATATTTATATGTTCGTTCAGTGACAAAAAAGAACTAAACATTAACACATACAACATTAGTGAAACCCTCAAACATTGAAAGTAGCCAGACACAAAGAAATGATTCTATAGGACTAAGTCTTAGGTTCTAAAATCAAATAATGATGATGCCCAGAACTCTGTAGCGAAAGGATTAATGCATTGAAATTAGTGCTCTAAATCTCAGAAAGAGAGAGAGGGGGTATCTGAGCTTCCCTAATTCTCTAGGCGTAAGGATCTTCATCCCTATTTTAATGTGTTGAATTTAATGACTTTGGATATATGGTATTTTTCTGATGAAAATTATTATTAACATGTTTGAGATTATAAGAGGTAAGAAAATTGTTAAATATTAAATGCTTCCTGAAAGTAAAACACAAGTAATCCCCAGATAAAATGAGTAATTCAACTTAGGTTTTCCCATCTTTGAACAATACATAATAAAAAATCTCTTACTGAGTGGCTGCTACATGAGTTTTTTATAAAAATAATTTTAAAGGGGTTTTCACTATATAGTATTCACCATACATATACCAACAAGGGTATCTTGGTATGACTTCCATATGTATAACCTGTCACTGTGACATGGTACATATTTTGTCAGAATTTACTTGACAGTGTCTGGATTTCTTGGTAATTTTTATGGACTGTGATGTGACATTAAATGTGGACAAAATGAACACTGCTTACCATTTACTTGATAGATTAATGACTTCTCCATAATTTCTATGCTCCATTTTATGCTGAAAATTCATAAGGAGTCTCTGGCAAAGATACTAATCCTAATAAGGCATTATTAAAATGTTATGATAGAAGTAAAAAATTATCATGTGCCTTCACATTAAAAAAAAAAGTGTTGCTATTGCATTGTGCAATTCTGTGGTTTAAGAAGTTGATGGCATTTGTACCTGAGGGATCATCTAAGAATCCTTTTTTTGGGGAACCTTACATAATTTGTGCGTCTGCTTTGCAAGTCATAACCTACTTCTCTCTCTGTTCTTCATGCTTTTTAATTTTTATTTTTATTATATTTTTATTTTTCCTTGCTAGACTTAGAAGTGAAAGTAAATGCTGATGGTAATAGCTGACATCACCACTATCATTTTTTTTACTGTAGAGACATCAAAGATAGGAGAAATCTTACACTGAAATAAAAGGATTATTTTATTGTAGTACTTGAAAACTTTCCAAAGGTTTTTATAAAAAGGACAAACATCTCTAATTATCTGTAACCATACAGAATTGGTTATCTGAGAAACTATTTATACATAGACTCATCTTAAAGAATTCTTATATGGAATCTCGTTATTTTAAACATGTTTATCTGGCTCTCTTCACAGCTGAGCTTTCCTTTAGGTGAATGTAAATCTAATTGTAAACCTATAACTTGAATAAAACAAAGTCGCATCTCTCTGCCCAGTTTGTCTTCCGTACCCTTGTAAAGGCCTAGTATTTTGAGAGCAATGGTATATGAAGAAAATATCCTCTGGAACTGCTTTCATTATTTTAAGATCTCTTCCACTGATATTCCACTGATATTCATTTATAGGTTCATTATATTACAGATTTTTTTCTCTTGCTATTGATATTTGTGTGTCAACTTTCATTCAAAAAGCTTTGTGACATCATCACATGGTACATTTCATTATCAAATTGAATGCTTAAAGCAGCATTCATTTTCCATAGATATTCATTTGTGAATTAAACATATGTTGACACAATGTTTTATGTATTTAATTTGCTCCTCTCCTGTGTTTTCTTAAGTTTTGCAGGGCTGTCATAAAATTTTTGGATATATATCATATTTTATTCTCTGTAATCAATCCTTCCAACATCCTGCATTTTCACATAATAGTGCATTTAGTCACTCATAATATTAGTACACTGGGAGTAACACAAAAGGCTGCTTCCAGTAAACTGGCTGGGGGCTTTAGCTACCAAGAGACTGGGGTATCAAAGTTTCGTATCTTGGGCCAGGCACTACTCTGCATACAGGAAACATAGCAACGAACAACATCGGCAAAATTTCCGTCTTTGTTGTTTTTATATTATAAAAGTGGATAATGTACTATGAACAAATACATAATATAGAGCATAAGTAGGGAAAAGAGATAAGGAGTGATAGGACAATGAAATAAGTGAGTGCCATTTTATATGGGTTCATCTGAAAAGGTTCTCTGGGATGAAGGATTTTGGAAAAAAAAAAACTAAAGTGAGGGAATGGGCTTTTGGGAAATGTGAGAGAAGAGCATTCCAGTCAGAGAGAACAATAACAGAGAAGTTTGAGAAATGGAGAAAAGACCAAAGTGGCTGAAATAGAGTGGAATGAGGCAAGTGGGGAGAGTTCGTGTTAGAGAGGGAGGTGGTGACAAGATGATCTAGCAGCTTCTAAGCTATTGGGATTTAGGATTTTATTCTGAGTAAGGTGAGAAATGATTACAGTTTTTGAACAGAAGAGTCACATGATTGCTTTACATTTTAAAATGATCATTGTAACTTCTCTGGACATAATAGAAGGCAGGGAGACAAAGAACAGATCTGGGAGACGAGTTACAAAGTTATAGCAGTAGTGCAAACAAGAGATCTTGGAGACTTAGTCTAGGGGATTTTAGGGTTTTAAGTAGAAGTGGCAAGATACTAGCAAATTCTGGATATACTTGGTAGATTGAACTAGTGAGATTTGCTGATGGATAGATTATTATCCCTTTCATATACGAGAAAACAAATTTTTATAAAAGACAACATGGAGCAAAGGAATGAAAAGTATAAAATTAAGAATGTTGATATCTAGTTGGAGCAAAGGAATGAAAAGTATAAAATTAAGAATGTTGATATCTAGTTATTTCTAGGGTAGAGGGTTCATGGATGCTCAATTAGAAATTGCACTTTAAAATTTATGTAACTGTTAGGTGTGTATCTTTTGCATGCCTCAAAACTTATATAAATATTATGTGTATCTTTTTGTATGTATAATGTAGCACATAGAACTTAATATTTAAAACATTGAATATCTTTCCCAAGATTTCCAAGCTAGTATATACCACTAGCAAGATGGAGAAAGTAGAAAGTGGAAATTATGGATAAAATAAAATTATTTAGCACATCTTTACCCCTGTTTCCTTCAATAACCACTCATTCTTGATTCATACAGGTAAAAGATTACACATTCAACACAGGGGGGCATACCAAGTTATATCAAGTACTATATTATCATGGAGTGATATCAATTTAGTCATAATTCAACCTTAAATTGTAAATGTTAGTTGCCATGTTCATGTAATGGGAAAAAAATGAAGGAACACAAAATAATAAATTAATATAAGTTATATCTGCTGCTATATTTCTGTAGCTGGTAGTGAGGTACTCCTCCTCAGCTGTCATACCTATACTTTCCAACACTTTTTCCATATCGTCTATAACATCTACCAGTATATCAATTGAATAGTGTTTCTTACCTGCTGGATGACACAGAACTTTGTTCCTGCAGGGTCTGAGTCCTCAGTGGTCTTGTTTTTATTGAGTTGCTGCAGTTTCTTATTTATTATGACTATTGGCCAAAGGTGTACCATGAATTCCCTGGGATTCAAACAATATTTCTTGTGTCCATTGCATAGAACCAATACAATTGGTTCTGGTAATCACAATCAATCACCCTGACTAGTAAAATAACCCTGTTCTCTGAATGTTGGTTTACCAATATATAGAAGCTAAAGCGACCATTAATGGTAGTAATATCCAAATCACCTGAACCATGATGGTGTTTGGTAATAAAAACATTCCTCCCTTGGGCCTTAGGATTTCTAAATTCATTGAGCTCAAGGTCTTTGAGATGGGAATCAGATCCTCCAACTGGCTTAGTAAGAATAATAGGAAGAAAAACCAGTCCTACCTTCTTTTCTTGGTACCTAGGCTCAAATAGACAAAGTAGAACCACATTTTAACTTTTGTCTTATGAGGTATGCTATATCCTTGAAAACAGCATCCCCAACCTACAGAGTTATCTATATGCTAGTGTCATAGGTGAATCTTCAGCAATACATTTCTTTGTTCTGTCAAACTAAAGGCTCTGAATAATGGGATAGATTTTAAGAATAATAAATTTTGTGGACATAGGCCCATAGCTGCTTACTTTTTTAAAAAATCTATCCTTCAGTTAATATACTGTTAGCCAGAGAAGTCAAATCATACTCAGTTTTTACTCAACCTGTTTTTATCCAACTCTTAAAATTAAATGTGCTGTGCTATCTGCCCCAAGATGTGTTTTTACTACTTTTATTAAATAGTGCACATAACCTGTGTAACTAGTATTGACATATAACAATAGTAAATTTGTCCTAAGACTATTACTTCATAAGTTAAGTAACTTTACCCAAATACATTAGCATGAAAGCCACAAAAGCAAGGAGCTTTAGGTCAATTGCTTTAAAATCCTTAGTCATTGAGTAATAAGGGAGGTTTTTTTTTTTTTAAGAAAGATTAAGGAGGAAAATTGGACCATACATCTAATTCAGCAGAAGAATTAAATCTGAATGTTCTATACCACATCATTGATGCTTGTGCTTAGTTTTGAGGCATCTTAGAAATTGTGTTCCTCCATCTTCCTTATCTTTTCTCCTTTAGAGTCTCAGGAGACCTTAGTGTGAGTAATGCAGGTTCTGGCTGCAAAGACAGTGATGAGAGCCCTTCCTTTCAATGGTGGGATGATCTGAATGACATTATCTACATTTTCCTGTAAATATCCCTTTGTTGATAATGAACAATAAAAAAGTGGGAGTGTTTTCCTGGAATGATAACAAAGTATCTTTCCACAGGCATCAAACATATGAAGTGATACCTGTGAAAAGTTTAGGAAATTAACCCACACCAATGTAGGGTGTTGTATGACTTGAAGTAGTACTATCACAATACTTAATATCACAACATGCTGAAGTGAACAATAGGTATTACTTGGACAAAAATAACATATATTTACAAATACCTCCTTCAAGAGTCACAGATAAAATAGAGGTTACTAGTTAAACTTTAATTCCAGATAAAGAACAAATATATATTTTTAGTATAATATGTTCAAATATTTCTTTAGACATTATACTAAAAAATTGGCTTTTATATATGGAATTCATATTTACTTTGATTTCCTGTATTTTATTTACAAAACCTGACAACTCTATGTCCCTTCTCCCAAGTTCCTTTAGGAAATTTTTATTTTAATGTTCTGCTGAGACTTGGGATTTTATTACTCTGATTGGAATAATGGGTAAGGAGAGACTAAATAATTATTATGAGGATGCATTCATTTAGAGTAAAAAGAACAAAATAGATGTGAGAAGTGGTGGTTGGAGTTAGAATAAGAGGAGCAGAGTACTGCTGATGTGTAATAGTTGAAACTTTCAAAGAGATAGACGAGAGTTTGTAGAGAGTAGGTGATGTGTTATGAGAGGAATTTAGAATAGAATTGGGCGAAGACTTTTAGAAAGTTCTGCTTTTCATTATGCAACATAGTTTTTGTTGTCTCATCAATAGGCTTCAGGAAATAAATTACTAGGGTCTTTTCTGGTGAGGGGTAAAGTGTTGTCTTTAGTTTCTTTAAGTTTGACATCAAGCTGGAACTGGCCAACTGATGGCCCAGTTTAATTTAGGTTACATTAAAGTACAAATCACACTGATCATTTTCAGAGCATGGGTGCGATCTTTTCAAAGGTCAAAAATGGTTTCATGCAGCTTTCAACAAAATAGGAAAACAGCAATTTAATATTGATAAAGTTTTGGAGTGGTTTGTGAAGTAAGGAAACAATCTCTTTCTAAAAAGGAACCATAAAACAGACAAGTGTCAATTTCTAAATTTAGGAAGTCATTTCTCTGAAAGATCCTTTGGGGTTGTGTTATGTCTAGTTCTTACAGACTTACTTGTCAATTCAATAGTTCTGCTTCAGGGATTCCCATTAAGTTCTTGAGTTACAGGCCCATGTCTGACTGCCCCTAATTATAACTGCAAAATGAGCTGTAGCTAACAACATCATTTAGTTCCCCATTAGCATTTATATCATTGCAGTAGAGTTTTGAATTTCTGCTTTAGTGAGGACCTGTGAAGTTTCAAAGCAGATTGTAAACTAAGAAAATGACCAATAGTAGGGCCATTTTTCAGGCTAGCAGTATTAATCAAGTCTTTGTGGATTAAATAAAAGTAGGATTTAAAACGAATAAGAAGGCATTGATTTAGCAGTAAGAGACCCAATTTAAAAGTATCAAGAATAATAATAATAATAATAAAACATTCAGATAGTCATATATCCACAATTTTTAAAAAAGTTAGCCGTTGCTACTTTAGATAGATGTTTGATAAAAGATACAAAGTAGATAGTATACAATGTTGAACTACCTTTGGCTACTATCCCCAGGGGCCACATCAAGGTTTTGGTGTGTATCCTTCCAACATATATTTTGCTTCCATATGTAACTGGTAAGTTGGAAAAGCATTAATATGTAGAATTTAATTATGAAGCAACTTCATGTGTCTCTCCTATTGCTTAAAACTGATGCTCTGGATGTTACTGTTCCTAAGGAATAAGCAAAAATTCTAGTAGTTTCTGACATTTGTGGCTTCCTTTGAATAATAAAAAGTCACATGTTTATTTAGAAGCACTAACTATTCTCTTGATTTGATAATTAAATATGGGGGTCCCATGCGATCATTAGAGCCTTGTGCAATAGTCAAAACTCTAAACTTTATTTAATGTCAAAACTTCTCCAAGGCTAGTAAGAGTGTAAAGCCACTACCATACCTGAGGTCACCCATCAACTACTTTGGCCTTAGGTGGAAGAGTAAAGAAACTGCCAGTCCAAAGCTCAGCTGGGTAGGCACCAAGGGAATAAAGAAACCAAGTTCTTTTTCATCTTTCATGATGTAAACGTGTACACTTTCAGCAGTGATTTTTGAGAGTCCCAGTTACTCTGCATCTTTGCTGACATTGGTATTGTCAGTCTTTGGAATCAGAATCTTCAGGGAATTTATATAGTAGTATCAAATTATGGTTTTAATTTGCATTCCCTTTGTAAGTAAGAAAGTTGAGTGCATTTGGATTTCCTGTTCAAGATATTTGTTTATTTAAATTATTTTAAAAGTTATTTGTAGGAATGCTTTATATATTTTGGTATGAATCTTTTGTTGGATACGTAAATTGCAACATCTTCTCCCAGTCTGTAAATGTTTTCTCACTTAATTAATGATACCTTTTGCTTGACAAATAGCTTTAATTTTCATGAAGTCAAGGGATAATTTATTTTAAAAAAATTATTAGTTGTTTCAGGTAACATTTAAAAAATATTTTGCCTATGCTGAAGTTATGAAAATATTATCCTATTTTCTTCAAGAAGCTTTATTGTTTACCTGTCACCTGAAGGCCTATGATTCATCTTAAGTAAACTTTTGCATATTTTATGAGCATGTAAGGATAGGGATCTATGTTTAGTGTCTGGTAGCCTCAGTTTAGATTGCTTCATTCAGTCTCATTGTTGCTTGGTGGGTTTGGAAGTTCAGCTCCCCATAGGGCTCTGGTTACACCAGGGGTGGGGAAAACAGAATACCTGTCTGTCCTGATTCATGGCTCCTTGTATAGTCTCATCACTGCTGAAGAGGGGTGGAAGCTCAGCTTGCAGCTGGACCTCACCGACACTAGCCTGGTGAAGTAGGAGCACATCCTTCTTCCAGGTAGTATATCAGGGAGTCAGAGCATCACCATCTGCTTCCACTATAGGGAGATAGAGATCAGCTCTTCACTCAGTTAACTGACACCACTTGATCATGGAATTGTAGTGCTGTCAGCTTTGGTTAGGTGGGGGATGGAAGATTAGTTTCCAGCTTGGCCTCACCAGTGCCACTACAGAGGAGAATTGGAGACCACCTGCCTGATTCTATTAGGTAGAATTTTTGGGATGGATAGATCAGCTCTCTGTTCAGACCCATGGAAACCTTTCCTGGGCGTGGCACAGTTTTTCTGTTGGTGTTTGACTGGAGTGGGGCGGGGATTGCCAAAAAAGAATTTTTGCTTTCGGGCCACATATTTCTGGTCCTTTAGCTAAGCAGAACAAGGTTTTCTTGAAACTCTTTTTGTCCCTGTTGCAAGTTTTGAGTTGGAGGCTTCTGCAGCATCCTGCTGGGATATGTGGAAACCAATAAGGAGACTAGGGAACTCACTGTCCTTCTAGTCGTCAAGTCCCAAGGTCCGAAGGTCCCAAGGCAGTTTGTTTTCTTTTCATCTTTCTCTGTCTTTTTTCTTTTTATGTCCAGAGCTTTTAGTTGTAAAAGGCAGATGAATGGGGCTACTTCATTTTAGCTAGAACCAGAAGTCTTTTTTTATTTATTTATTTATTTTTATTGTTTTTTGGGTTTCTTTTTTCTTTCTTTTTTTTTTTTTTTGTACTGGCCAAGACCTCTAGTACAATATCTTAAAACAAATCAAGATAGTTGACATTCTTGTTTTGTTCTGAATCTGGAGAAATTGTTCAATCTATTATTAGCTTGCCTTTTGCAGATGTTTTTAGTAATAAGGAAATTTTCTTATATTTGAACTTTCCTTGGAGTTTTTAGATTAAACTGGTGTTGAAATTTATACACTGCTCTTTTGCCTTTATTAAAAGAACCATATAATTTTTATCCTTTATTTTGCTAATGAAGTGAATTGTCTTGACTGATTTTTAAATGCTAAGTCAAACTTGCATTTTTGAAATAAAGCACACTTTGCTATGGTGCGTTACTCCTTTTATATAGTGTTGGATTTGATATTCTAATATTTCATTAAGGACTTTTGCTTTTATGGTTAAGAGAGATATTATCTTTTTAAGTGTATTCATTGGATTCTTAATTTTAATCTTATATTTTTTCAGTTCAAGAAGTTTTATTTTCTTTTAAATCTAACTCCTTTCATGCTGTTAATAATTTTCTTTCAAAATTCCCATATTCTCATATTAATAATGTGACTCATTCCATTATCTACAGTCTTTATTCTGTTTATTTTGTCTGTTGCTTCTTTTAATCATTTATGTAGTCTTATCTCCTGTTGGCTTGATCATTTTGATTGTGTAACTGACATTATATATGGAAATTTATTTATAGAAATAATTTAAGGATTAAAATAATGTTATAATCCTTTACAGAGGACTCATATTTACTTCTGCTAAGTGTCTGGGGACAATAGCAATCAGATTAATTTAATCAATACCCAGGAATTGAGGATGCTTAAACCCTTTTTTTAAAGTCTCTGTGAGAACCAGTCTAGTTCTATTTCCAGTTTACTCTTTTACCCCATTGCAATCCTGTATGGTCCCAGTCCACAGTGCTAGAGTTACCAAGACTTCCATGTACTTTGAATCCTGGACTCCAAAGATTTTTTTTCTATGACCCAAGATGTTATCAGAAGTACTTCTTAAAATCTCAGCATGTCAATCAAATGCTACCAACAGAAAAGGTGAGTCAAATGCTAATTGACCTCTTTGGATTTCTGTCTTCCATTGGGCATGGTCCCAGTAAAATAGTCTTTATCTTATTCATTTTCAAGGCTATTTCTATATCTTCTTCTTATCTATCTATATCATCTCTCTATATCATCTATCTATATTTAATTGTTCTAGTTGTCCTTGGTGGGAAGACTGATTCAAATTAGTTAAGGTACTATTAAATAGAAATTTGATTTTCTCATTTAGGTTCAAGTGGTTAATAATTCTTTGAATGCCAAGGTTATAGTTTTTATTTTTCTTTTTACATCATTTTATTTTCTACAATGAACAAGTATTATATGTATAATAAAAAATATTTACTTAAAATATAAATTTTAAAAGATTAGAATGGCACATATCATCTTTGATAGTAGGTGATGAAAAATCTTGAAAGAAAATATAGCATAAAGCCACAGAACTCATAGTAATCAGAGGCAATATAGGAGTACTCAATTTAACTCAAGCAATATTTTTTTCAGTGTATTATTCATGAAATATGATGAATCCAAAAGAAAGTAGAAAATTTTGAATTTCCAGTAGTGATGAGGAAGAGTTGGAGAAACAGGGACTGCTTAACTGAGATATTATTTAGAAGAGATATAATAAATATCTTCAAATATTTGAAAATTTATTATGCTGAAGAGTTAATTTAGCACATGTGGCTTAAAATGCAAAAAATGGGAAGTTCAATAAAAATACAAAAGAATATTTTCCAAATAATCCAAAAGTTTACCAATGCTATACAGTATGGAGAGCCTTGCAAAACACAGCATTATCTACCCTTGGAAGTGTTACACCAAAAGATAGATGGCTACTTCTTAAGCTTTCTGTAAATTAGTATATCCATGACAGATCTAGAATACTTACACCTTTTTTTTTAATTTGTTGGATTGTTCTGGAAGTGGCATACGGCATACATTGTAGGAGTGAGAGATCAAGATCAAATAAACTAGGTAAACTAAATACTAAGTTATGTCATACCTAGGCATGACTGTTGACAGTGCATAAGCCAGGACATGGAAACCAAAATGATTCTATGAAAAAGAATCAACTGATTTGGTGGTTTACCAGATGTAAAAGATGAAGTAGAAGAGTGTAATCAAAAATGTTTGTCAAATGTGCCTCAAATCTACTAGAAAAGATGTAAGATTATGTGAGATGATATATGTGAAAACTCATATTATGAATTGTACAAGATTTTTAAATATTTGTTACTACATAAGTTGTATAAAGTTCACTTTCTGATTTTTAAAACTACTTCTTTCCCTGTGCAGTCATTTGTTCTATAAAATTTTCTACCTCTGTAATCTGTCTTGCTGAAAAATTGCAGCGACCCATGTGTGAATAATAGAAATTTTTCATTATTTCTGCCTAATTCAATTTTTAGCTTTCCTAATTTTAGGGAAGTTCAGGCTCATTATCCATCCTAGATTGGTAGGTTATTGCTGACATATTAGTATTTCTTTAGTATGGGATTTAAAAAAATATTTTAATACTTCCCATGTCTGGTAAAATAGTTTTTTTCATTATCCTATTATTTGCAAGAAACTTAAGTTATACCAGGAAATAGGGTCATGTAATTCATAATTTATATGGTTTTATTTGTATTATTGTGGTAGACAGAATAATAGCTACTCAAATATGCCACATCTTAATCCCCAGAACCGGTGTTTACCTTACCTGGCAAAATGGACTCTGCACATGTGATTAAGTTAAGGACCCAGATATGGGAAGAATATCTACGATTATTTAGGTCCAGTCTCATGATGTGAGTCTTTAAAAGCTAGAACCAGAGAGAGAGATGTGGAGTGGTTTTAAGACAGAGAAAAGGGAATGAGAGAAAGAGTATGGGTGACCTCTAGAAGCTGGCAAAGGTAAAGAATGTTTTCTCCTCTAGAGCTTCCTGAAAGAAAAATAGCATTGCTGATACCTTGATTTTAACCCAGTTAAACTCGTGTCAGATTTCTGACCTAAAGAACTGTAATATAATATTTACATTTTTTGAAGCCAGTAAGCAGGTGGCTATAGCAGCTATAGAAAACTTACAGAGTCATATTCTTACGTTTACCACAACCATGGATTTTCTTATTCGTTTTATTAGTTTGGAATGTAGGAAGAAAACAATACCAAGTCTGATTAACACTGATTTAAACAGAGTTTTATTTTTCTCATGTAATAAGAAGCCGAGTTAAGCAGCCCCAAGGCAGGTGCTACTGCTCAAGGGTATCACCCAAACCCAGACTCATTTTAGCATCCTACTCTGTCATTCTTAGCAGATGTTTTTCATTCTTGTTGCAAGGGGGCTGCTGCTTCTCCAGGTATCTCACTCTTATTCTCAGTAGGAAGAAGAAAGGATGAGTGAGCACAGATCAGGATGGCGTTTTCACAACACTTTTCCAGACGGCCTACTAGCCTCTTCAGATTTTATGTCATTGCCCAGACAAGTTCATATGAACACACTAGTTGCAAGGCAGCTAAGAACTTGAAATTCTTGGACAGGTGCATTGCTACCCTGAACAAATTTGGGATTCTGTTAGTAAGGAACAAGGGGGGTGGGTTGGAACTTGGCATTGCCTTTTACTTCCATGGATACACATTTTATTTTAGGAGTGCAGAGCCTTCTCTAGAGTTAAAAGGGCATTCCTGTACAGTGAAAAGGTAATGATGAGCAAACTGTATGTGTGGTTAGAGCACATTGTCCATGATTTGGAGACATGGATGCTAGGAATTAAAATGTAGAGAATTATTTGGCAAAGGGATCTATGATTAAGATTTCTTTATCAGAATATTTTTCTCATCTGGCTGACCTCTGTTTTTTCCTTCCATTTATTCTTCCTGGCCTTTTATAACAAGCTATTCTAAAATTTAAGTTTGTGTTTTATCTTTCTGTTCTCTAGTAGAACTTGTCTATGAAACTCCTACTGACAATTTCAAACACTTGTAGGTTAATGTTTAGTATATCGCTAAGTGTTAACTGAGCCATAGCTAATGTAAATTCCCTAGGCTGCTTTTCAAGGCCCTTTGCCAAGTAAAAGTATTGTCCTTTAACCTTTTCTCCCTATTCTCTAGATAAGAGGTCAGCAAAACTAGGCTTGCAGACCAAATCCAGCCCATCACCTAGTTTTGTAAATAAAATTTTATTGGAACATTTAAATATTGCCTATTGCAGCTTTTATGCTACATCAGCACATTTAAGTAGTCTCAGTAGAGACATATGTCCTGCAAAACTGAAAATATACAT
Organism: Cynopterus sphinx; assembly: GCA_030015415.1. NCBI lineage: Eukaryota > Metazoa > Chordata > Mammalia > Chiroptera > Pteropodidae > Cynopterus > Cynopterus sphinx. The sequence continues at coordinate 90,958,012 of CM057384.1, read as the reverse complement.
ATACCATCTGGTGCTACAGAAAATGTTTGCCTACCCCTCCTCTAACTTAATCATCATTATTTTATAAGGGGTTGAAGTGGGTAGAGGATGTATTATCAGTTGTTTTTTTTTCTTATTCTGGATGTTTATCTCCCATCTTCTTGTAACATTTCAACCAGGAGCATTGCATCATTTAAGTTTTGTAAAAATACCTTGGTAATTTGATTTCTCCCCCTTATCCAACATTAACAAACCAGCAGTTGAATGCCCCAAATTATTTTTATTATCAATTGGAAGGAAAGGTAAAAACAATCTGAGACAGAGGAGTAAGGGTAAACTAGGTGGTTCTATTTAACAGAAACAAAAATTTAGGCAAGTATCTGGAGTAATCCTGGATTGCTACAGCTCCTGACTTCCATAGTAAATTACTGAGTCCAAAATACTCTCCCAATTAACTTAGAAGTGTATCTAATAAGATAATTAAAGCACGATTTTTTACATTCTAGAATACTAGAGTATATAAGTATGTAAAGAGGGTAATGACGGCATTTTTTCTTTTTTCAGATCAAATTTAACTGAGACATGAAGGATGAGAGAAATCTTACCAGGGAGACAAAACCTGGAAAGGCATCTCAGTTAAGGGAAAGAAAACATTTAATAAATATTATGTCTGGCACTTAAATGAATGTTATTTTGTATTAGTTTGCTAACGCTGGTATATCAAGTACTTCAGACTGGGTGGTTTAGAGAAAACAGCAAATTATTTTCTCACGATTCTGAAGATCAAGTTGTTTGTAGGATTAATTTTTTCTCTAGCCTGTCTTCTCGCCTTTAGATGGCCATCTTCTCACTGTGTCTTTACTTGGTCTTTCCTCTGTATGTATCTGTATCCTAATTTCCTCTTCTAATAAAGGACACCAGTCTTGTTGGATTAGAGCTAACCCTAATTACCTCATTTTAATTTAATTACCTCTCTGAAGTTCCTATGTCAAGATATAATTACATTCTGAGGTGCTGGAGATTAAGATTTCAACATAAGAATTTTAAGGTAACACATTCAGCTCATGACATATGTATTCATAAGTTTAGAGGTTTTTTATTCAACTATAGAATAAGATGTTGTATCAGGAAGAATGGTGAGAGGTGCAACTGTAAAAGTAGCCAGATTCCAGATTTGAACAATATTATGTTGAGCAGTTTAGACTTATTTTGCAAATCATGAAGACTCAAAGACGTATTTTAAACAGAGGAATATCATGATCAATGTTGCATTTAGAAAAATAAGTCTTTATAGTAGTAGAGAAAGTTTTAAAGTGTGTGGCATTAGAAGCAGGAAGACCAAGAGGTTAGTTTTGCAATAGTCCATGCCATTGAAGATAGAGATCTGAAGAAAAGTAGTAGAACATTATCCATAAGGGAAGAGGCAGATTTCTGGGATAATTTAATTTCCTGGATCCCTTGGAAATGGAGTGGAAGGAGGAAGCAAAAGAAGTGTGGGGTGGTTGGTTGACAGTGGCTCTATTAGTGGAGACAGGAATGGAGATGATTTAAGTTTGGAAATGTTTTACTTTGAGGTACTTTGGATGATTAAATTTAGTTGTCAACTTGACTGTGCCACAGTTGTTATGTCTGCGAGTACGTGTATAGCTGATGATAATCTTTAACTTGGTAGGCTGAGTAGAGCAGTTTGCCCTTCCTTGTGTGGTCAGGTCTCATTCAATTCATTGAAGTTGTGAAAAGAACAAAATGCTGAGCAAGACAGAATTTTCTATCTGTGTCTATCTGTGTCTTCAAGGTGGGACATCAGTTTTCTTTCGCTTTAAGACTTACACTAGAATTTACACCATTAGCTTTTCTTATTCTCAGGCCTTCAAATTATAGATATTAGGACTTCTCAGCATCTATAATTGCATGAGTCAAATTTCTATACAGACATACCTAGGAGATATTTTGGGTTTAGTTCCAGAGCACCACAATAAAGCAAATATCACTATAAAGTGAGTCACATGAATTTTTCATTTTCTAGTGCACATATGTTATGTTTACACTATACTGTAGTCTAAATGTGAAAAATCATTGTGTCTTAAAAAAGTACATACTTCAATTAAAAATACTTTGTTGCTAAAAAATGCTAATCGTTATTTGAGCCTTCAGCGAGTCATACTCTTTGTTGTTGGAAAGTCTTGCCTTGATGTTGATGACTACTGTCTGATAAGGATGGTGGTTTCTAAAGGTTGGGGTGGCTGTGGCAATTTCTAAAAATAATGCAACAATGAAGTTTGCTGCATCAATTGGCTCTTCATTTCATGAATGATTTCTCTGTGGCATGCGATGCTTTTGATTGCATTTTGCCCACAGTAGAATTTTTTTCAAAATTGGGATCAATCCTTTCACACTCTGCCCTGTTTTATCAAGTAAATTTATATAATATTATAAATCCTTTGTTGTTATTTTAATAATTCAAAGCATCTTCACCAGGAATACATCTCATCTCAAGAAACTACTTTCTTTGCTCATACATAAGAAGCAACTTCTCATTTATTAAAGTTTTATCACAACATTGCAATAATGCAGTCACATCATCAGGCTTCACTTCTTACTCTAGTTCTCTTGTTGTTTATACCACATCTGCAATTACTTTCTCCATTAAAATCTTGAACCCCTCAAATTCATTCATGAGTGTTGGAAAAAACTTCTTGCATACTCCTTTAAGTGTTGATATTTTGAGCTTTTCCCATGAATCACAGATATATCTAATGGCATATAAAAAAAGGCAAATCCTTCCTAGAAGCTTTTCAAGGTACTTTGCCCAGCTCCACCAGAGAAATCACTGTTTATAGCAGCTATAGCATTATGAAATGTATTTCTTAAAGAATAAGACCTGAAAGTTGAAATGATTTCTTGATCCATTGGCTGCAGAATAGACGATGTGCTAGCAGGCATAAAGGCATAAAAACAACATTTATCTCATTGTACATCTTCATTAGAGCTCCTAAGTGACCAGATATATTGTCATGAACAGTAACATTGGGAAAGGAATTTTTTTTTTTCTGAGCAGTAGGTATCAACAGTAGGCTCAAAATATTTAGTAAACCATACTGCAAACATAAATGGTGTCATTCAGGCTTCGTTTCATTTATAGAGCACAGGCAGAATAGAGTTAGCATAATCCTTAAGGAATCTAGGATTGTCAGAATGGTAAAAGAACATTGGCTTCAACTTAAATTTACCAGCTATATTAGCCTTTATCAAGAGAGTCATCTATCCTTTGAAGCTTTGAAGCCAGGTATTGACCTCCTTACTAGCTATGAAAGTAATAGATGGCCTCTTCTTCCACTGTAAGGTTGCTTTGCCTACATTGAAAATCTTTTGTTTAGTGCAACGGTCCCCAACCTTTTTGGCACCAAGGACCAGTGCACCTATGAGAATCTAATGGCTAGGTAGAGCTGAGATGGTGATGCTAACACTGGGGAGCAGCTGCAACTACAAATGAAGCTTTACTTGCTTTCCCACCATTCACTTTCTGCTGTGCAGCCCTGTTCCTATACTAGTACTGGTCTGTGGCCTGGAGGTTGAGGACCCCCAATTTAGTGTATATCTTTCATTAATTGTCTTAGCTAGATCTTCTGGGTAACTTGTTGCAGCTTCTACATCAACACTTGTTGCTCCACCTTGTACTTTTATATTATTGAGATGGCTTCTTTCCTTAAATCTCATTAATTAACCTCTGCTAGCTTCAGAGTTTCCTTCTTTAGCTTCTTTGACTCTCTCAACCCTCATAAAATTGAAGAGAGTTAGGGCTTGCTCTGAATTTGGCTTTACCTAAAGGCAATGTTCTTACTGGTTTGATCTTCAAACTATTAAAACTCTCTCCATATCAACAATAAGACTGCTTAGTCTTATCATTTGTGTTTTCATTGGAGTAGTACTTTTAATTTCCTTCAAGAACTTTGCCTTTGCATTCAAAAATTTCTGTTTAGTGCAAGAGGCCTAGTTTTCTGCCTATCTTGACTTTTGACATTTTTTCTTCATGAACCCTAATTATTTCTAGCTTTTATTTAAAGTGGCTCTTCCTTTCACTTTGAATACTTAGAGGCTATTGTAGGGTTATTAATTGGCCTAATTTCAATATTTTCATGTCTCAGGCTATACGGAGGTCTGAAGAGAGGAAAAGCTGGGAATGGCCAGTGAATAGAGCAGGCAGAATGAAGAAAATGTTTATCCATTAAATTCATCATCATATAAGGACAATGTCATTGAGAGCAAAAAAATGCTTTTCAAAGACGAGACCTAGAGAGCCTTTTTATTTTCATTCTCATTTTTGAGGATAATCTAAGTTTTTACTAGGCTAGAAAAACATCCACTGTGTCCTTTGTACTATAAACCAAATTAATCCCAAGGAAAAGAGCTCCTCTAATAACTGTGAAGCTGCTAGAGTAATAACAATCTAGTTTCTGAGTATTCACAGGCTTCCATTGTGCATTGACTCCAGACTCAGGCTGTGCACTATTTTTTTTTAACCCAGGGCAGAAGTAAGTTTGGAAAGGTGTCAGGATGAACCATTCAGTGTGGCAATCCAGAAAGAGCCTCAAATGCATACGAGGACCTGTTCTTTTCTGAAATCAAGAAAGCCATTGCTATAAAAGGTCTTCTTAGTGTTTCTTTTTCAAATTTAATTTTATTATTATTATTTATGCCCACAGCACCTGGTCTTACTAGGTGGTCTCCCATTTAAGTACTAACCAGGCCTGACTCTGCTTAGCTTCCGAGATCAGACATCAGGCTTGTTCAGTGTGGCATGGCCGTAGACCATGAACTGTGGCTCTACTGGGACCCCAACCCAGGACCTTCTGCATGTAAAGCAGATGTGCTTACCGCTACACTATGGAACCATGTACTGTGTCCCTTTTTCTTGATACTACTTGGAAGAAACTGATGCTGTCATTAAAGTAGTAATTAAAAGGTCCTAGAAAAAAAAAGCTGTTTAGCAGACTCCAGTTCAGGATCTACCTAGCTGTATCTCAAAGTTCTAGCAGAAAGCTGGGGTGCAAGATCTGGCAAGTATCTGGTGAGAAAACCAATGGGAAACATCATCCCTGAGAAATTAATCCTCTCTTTTTCACCAGAGATTCTCACTACAAGTGTGTTCCCAGCTCTACAACACTGATGCATGCTTAAATTTGTCTCTGTGCTGGCAAATTTTAGGTTCTTCTGAATTAGGGGACATTGGAGTACAGTATGCCAGCCAAATCACCCAACATTGATTTGTACCAGAGCTAAGAATTTTTAAGTGAAAAGATACCTGGTGTAAACCCAGAACATAGGATAATTTTTAAAAATTACTTTATCGAGGTATTAGTGACAAAAAACATATTTAATGTGTATGACTTGATGATTTTAGAGGTAAATATATATTCATCAAAACAGTACCACAGTCTCTGCCATAAACATATTCATCTACCACCTCCAAATATTTTCCTTCTTCCTTCTTTATTATTTTTTTTGTGTTAAGAGCACATAACAGCAGATCTACCTTCTTAGCAAATTTTTAAATGTACCATAAATAAAAGTATTGTTAATTATGGGCATGTGTATAGTAGATCCCTAGGACTTATTTATCTTTCATAACTGAAACTATGTATCCTTAGGACTTCTCTCTGGCTTAAATTATTTGAGAATCTCAACTTTCATTCAGTTTAATAAACATTCACTGAGGACATGTCAAGAGCAGGCATCTGTGCTAAGGATTCTGAAAGATATAGAGTTAAAGAAGGCAAGCTTTTGGTTTCCTTTCTAAGAATTAAAAAGAAATCATGAGCGATCAACAGAGACATATGCCAAAGTCCACATAATTACACACAAACAACTCCTTTACTATTGTGAACTTACCCCATATTCAAGGTTTAATAAATATGTAACAATGAGCACTTCCTAGCTGAGTCTCTCACTTAAGATATATTTGCAGAAACTTAACCCATAATCTATTTTACACTTGACATTGTCTACCCATTAAAGGACTAATGTGGAATCTATTTTTTTGTTGTTGTTCTAGAAGGCTTGGTAGTTAACTGAAGACCACTTTAGTATCACTGTAGATTATGATACAGAGCTACTTCTAGTAAAATCAAATGTAAGCTATTGCTTGGACATCAGGCTATCAGAATAACCTTTCCTTCAGGTTGTTACCTGACATACTGGCCTGGACATCATAATGCAATTAGATGCTTAATACTTCATTTCATAAAAAAAATTGATTTGTAATTAAGCATTTGTTGAGTTATGTAACATTATAACTAAAGCATAGGCATAGAGAGTAGCCTTGATGAATCAGAAATGTTTCTAAAGTTATAAACTTGACTAGAATGACAGTGTGTTCTTTGGATAAATAAGAGGCAGAGGGAGGATTCTTAAGGACATTTCACCATTTATATTTTACAATTGAACATTGATGACAGAGAACTGAATGAATATATTTCTAATAGTTTCTGAGGAAATTCCTGTAGAAAATTCTGCAAAGCTTATGATAAAACATCAGGTGATTGTTGTCATTTTCAGCCTGGAGAAAGATCAGTGTCACCTAGAATTCCTTCCATTGCTGTTCCTTTCTCCACTGGGGTCCTTAGCAAACCCACACCAGGAGTTAACTGAATCCTACTTCTGCCAAATTCTGCTTAGGATTAAATAAATATTTGTGGTTAAACAAATAAATATGGAATCATTTGGCAAAGAATTCTATTGTGTAACCACTTCCAGAAATAATATGAAAGGAATTTCTTAAAAATAAAAAAAATCATTCACAATGCATTATAGGAATGTTATAATGGTGAAATGATGAATCCCTAACTTGAATTATTGGTCAACTTATATTTCTTTCTCTCTCATATGCCCCAGTAACATCTCATACTCAAACTATGGGGTAGAGCCTCATGGTTAGAATCTCTGGGATCAAGACAGTCTATGTGCAAATAGCCACTTTGGCCACATCATATCTGCAATACCCTGGGCATCTTATCCACAGTCTTCTCAATTGTGTAAAGAATGAGTACTTGTTGCATTTACCTCATATGACTATTGAGAAATATTTATGTAATAATGGATATGAAACTCTTTGCATAATTCTCAGCATAGAAAACACACACACACACATATACATATGTATACACATACATACAAATATAGTACTTAGAATTGACGTGCTCACTTTCTTTTCACATCAGCTCTTTCTCCTGACATCTTCATTTTGACTAAGGCTCATAACCTTCAGCATCATCAACTCCTTAATTTGCATTGAGACAGCCTATCTTTTTTTAGCCCATATAATCAGTTGCTGAATTCCAGCATTCCTTTCATCCACCACACCTTTGAGATATCTTCCTTTTATTTCATCTCTTATCACAACAATCATGCATCACTTCTCATCCAGGTCATTGTGATGGTATCTTCACAGAGTAGGCTCCTACCTTTTCTCATTCTAATACTTCCCGAGTAGAACTTCTGGATTAATATTTGCAACGTTTTATTTTCACAGTGAGTATTTGTAGAAACAAACTGAGTATGAATATTATACATTCATTTAACAAATGTTGATTGATCAAATGTTATAATCAAGGCAATGTTCTAATCACTAGAGATATAGCAGTAAATAACATAGGTAAGTCCCTGCCCTTAGGAAGCTTAAAGTCTGGTGAAAATACTAGTACTGCAAATAATAATAATTTAAAAAATAATGTAATATAGTTTTATAAAATAGTAAACTCCCGTTGATTTATTTTCTTATTAATCATATTTATCATATGCCTAGATATTGTGAACCATAATGATAAATATTTCACATATATCACTTGTAAACTTTAGACAATCCTGAAAATTTGATAATATTCTTGTCTTACAAATGAAATAACTGGAGGTCAGATAGATTAAATAACTTGCTTTGCATCATAGAATTAGTGAGAGTCAGATTCATTTTGTGGCTTGAAGTCTATCTGATAACAAAATCCAGTAATTTTTACTACAAGTGGCCTCTCCTTTGTGGCTTAATGGCTAAATAGTTTGTTTAATGTTATCTAAGACTCTACCCATCAGCCTCTACTCAAACCTTTTTTTTTCTCTTTATTGCTTTCTTCAATTTTCATAGCCTACTTCAATTCACTCACTCTTATACAAACCACACATAACTTTCTTTCCTCTATACAGTATCACCTTGAATTTTCCAGACATAGGATTCGTATTCTTTCTCCCTCCCTCTCTTTCTCTCCAAATATCCAAGATCCAAGGATCTTTCTAGATTTCCTTACCATAATTGAACTGTCTCAAACTTGACATTAATGAATATTTTGCACTTACATATTACCAACTTTTGTTGTGGCCGCCAGCCCCCGAAAGACACACGGACCACCAGAACTCAGTGAGTTATAGGAATCACACTCTATTCAGCCAGCTGGGTCTGCCAGGGGTACGCAGACCCCAAATTAAGGAGCCCCAAAATGTAGAGGTACAGGATTTTTAAGCCCCAAATCCCATTCTTCATTCTGTCTGAACACAAAGGTCTATTTTTCTTCTATTCATTACCTGTCAACCCACTGGTCAGGTGTGCAAGCCGGGATACAGAAGCAGAACGCTTGTTAGAATGTTATGTTTCCATAGTTAGTAGCCTATGTTCCTATGGCGATAGCCAAACAGTAATTTCTAGCAAGTAATTAATTTTTAAACAGTAATTCTTCAGCTAACACACTTTAAGCTACCTTTTATTATAGAATTTGAATAAACCTTGGACTACTTTCATTTAACTAGATTCACTCTGATGTCTATATCACTCTGTACGATAAAATGTTTAACAAAATGCTTTAAATAATGTATGAGTCAAGTATATTGAATGGAAGTTTGGGGGAGAAAAATGTTCCCTTAATTTGTATGATAGGTGGTTACCAACCACTCCATATTTAGATGGACCTAGTGGAAAGTTTTAAAATCTGTAAAGGATTAATAACAAAGATGGATGAATTATAGTTAGTAAATGCCAAAAGGCATGAATTTGACTTACAGGAAAATGATGAAAAAAAATGTATGTAATTGGATTATTAAAATGACATGTCAGATATTGTTTTAAATTCAACATTTTTCATTTTTTCAGTAGTTTTTTTTTCAAGGTCTGATTATTATGGGATTTCCAATGACTTTCTTAATAAAGATTACTAGTACTTTAGGAGTTATCTTTGGATACCTCCTCGAGATACAGTTGTTCCACCTTAACTGCGATTTCACTTTTCCCGGTATCAGTTACCTGAGGTGAATCGCAGTCTGAAATATTAAATGAAAAATTTAAGAAATAAGCAATTCATAAGTTTTAAATTGCACATTATTCTGAGTAGTGTAATGAAATTCCAAGCTGTAACTCTCCATTTTGCCCATTATATTAATCATCTTTTTTTCCAGCATATCCACACCGTAAATGCTACCTGCCCTGTTAGTAGCCCCAGTTAACAGATTGATTGTCAGTATTGCAGTGCTTATGTTCTGGTAACCCTTATTTTACTTAATAGTGGTCCCAAAGCAATTTACATTATTTTATCACAGCATATTGTTATGATTATTTGGTTTTATTATTAGGTTTTGTTGTTTTACTATGCTTAATTTATATACTCAACTTTATCATAGATATGTGTGTTTAGGAAAAATCATAGTATATATAGTTTGATACTATCTGCAGTTTCTGGCATCCACTGGGGATCATGGAATGTATCCCTGCGGTTAAGGAGGAACTACTGTTACTCCAAAGGCACAGAGAACATTGAAAGGAAAATAAAATAAATGCACTTGGCTTTTTATAACTTTACTGATTGGAATGTTTTGAAATAGTGGGAATTTTAAAAGAGCAGTCTCTTCTGATACAATGAGATGGGAAAACTTAAGGTCAGAAACAGCAGCTTTACAAAAATGTCTTGAAGGAGGCACAGATGTATTATCTTGAGGCCTTATACCTCTTTCTTTAGCCCTGATACCTGCCATAGCACCATTAATCCATTTCCAGCATTTTACTTAGCTATGAACTTTTGAGCATGACATGAGAGTGAGTCATAATATATAGTAAGTCTTCCAGGAAGCTTTTTTACTTTAAGCTACAGGGCAAGTGAATCAGCCTTTTGCTTTCTCACAGGAACTACTTATCTTAATCTTTCAATTAAAGGTCAAAAAATGAAAGAAGACACTCTGGTTATCTATTATAGCATTTTGTTTCCATTGTCAGAGAATTTGTTCTTTATGTAGTTGTCTCTCAACCTGTTCAAGATTTGTGCTTTTGTTAACCCCTCTGTTTCTGATTAAATATGTGAGAAATTTTCTCAGGAGGTCTGGAAATCTTTGAGAATTATTTTTAAAAAAAGTCACAGAGAACTATAATCACTTTCAAAAAGGAAAAAAGAATAGTGCCTCCCATGGTTAGAATAATCTTTAAAGCCTTCACCAAAGGAGATTAAAGGCAAAAATTTGAGTCAAACTGAAATATTTTTTAAGAAGTTAAAATCATACTCCTTAGTGTCTTACTCTGTGTTTGTATAACTAAGTGATGAGGGGGCAATAAGATTATGTAATGAAAACAAAAAACAGTTAACATTTATTGGATGCTTACAACGTGCCAGGCTCGACATGAATTAATGTATTTAATCCTTAAAACCAATCTATGAGATAGCTCTGTTAGTACTCCTATCCTACAGGAGAGAACGCTGAAGTAAATTGTCTAAGTTTAAAATGCTAGGAAGGGTCAGTGTGGGGACTTAATTTCCTGAGGTCTGATTTCAGTGCCCAACCTACTAATCACTATGTATCACCATTCTATAATTCATGAAACTGATATTGAAAATTCAGATTCTTAGCATTAAGAATGGGTTTAGAGGCTGAAATATTTTAGTGACTCAACTTTTCATTTGCTCTGTATATGCTGAAGTAAGTAAGGTACATCTATGAACACATTATTCTATGTTCTTGAAGGAACATTTAGGTTCTATCAAATGTATCCCCTAATCAAAAATTAATTTGTACTTTTTGAATATCTCATGACCTATTATGGATGTTCGACAAATACTGTTGGATGAATGTATGAAACTGAAATTTATTTAAGAAAAAGAAGAAAGTACACAATACAAAAATATCAACAAAACACATGATAATATATTTGCTTTTATTATTTTGCTTCATGTGTAAGTCCCTGTGCTGGGTGTTTCTACATCTTTCATCTTATCTAAACTTTAAATAGAAGGATTGGTGTTTATTTCCCTTTAAATGTTTGGTGGAATTCATAATCGAAACCATAATCTCATCCTGGCGATATTTGTTAAGAGGTTTTTGATTAATGATTCAATCACTGTACTAGTCATAGGTCTATTCAGACTTCTTATTTCTTCATAATTTAGGCATGGTAGATTTAATGTTTCTAGGAATATCCATTTTCTAGATTACCCAGTTTGTTGGCATATAATTGTTCATAGTAGTATCATATGATCCTTTCAAATTTGGTGATACCAGTTTTAAAGTCTCTTTTTTAATTCTCTGATGTTATATATTTATTTGTGTCTTTTCTCTTTTTTCTTAGTCAATGGGTTTGTCAATTTTTTCTTCCAAAACAACTTTTAGCTTTGATTTCTTTGTTGTTGTTTTCCTAATTTTTATTTTAGTCATTTCTGCTGTTATTTTCTTTCCTGCTAACATTGGGTTAAGTTCTTCATTTTCTAGTTCCTTGAAATGTAAATGTATTTCTTCTTTTTAATGTAGGTATTATTGCCATGAACTTCTCAATACTGTTTTTTTTGCATTCTATAAATTTTGCTATGTCGTATTTTATTTTCTTTCGTCTTGAGATGTTTTCTGGCTTCCCTTTTGATTTCTTCTTGAAACCATTGTTGATCCATTTTTACATATTTGTGAATTTTCCAGTTTTGCTGTGCTTTTGATTTTTAGGTTTATTATATTGTGATCAGAAAAGATATTTTATTGATTTCAGTTTCCTCAAGTTTGTTAAGACTTGTTTCATGACCTAAAATGTGATTTATTCTTGACAGAGATCCATGTGTACTTGAGAAATATGTATATTCTGCTGTTGTCTGTTATATTTATTTGATATTTAATATTATTCAAATACTCTATTTTCTTATTGACCTTCTGCTTAGATGTTCTCTTCTTTATTGAGAGTATGATATTGAAATCTACAATTATTGTATTGCTGTCTATTCGTCACTTCAGTTTTGCCAGTTTTTGCTTTAAATGTGTAGGTGCTTTTTCTATGCCTTCCTGGTGGATTATAATATATTCTTTGTCTCATATGACAGTTTTGATTTGAAGTCTACCTCGTTTGATGTAAGTATAGCCATCCCTGTTCTCTTTTGGTTACCATTTACAGGAAATATCTTTTCTATCTCTTTACTCAACCTATGTGTGTTCTTAACTCTAAAGTGAATTTCTTGTAGACAACATATAATTGGGTCTTTTCATTATTATTATTCATTCAGTCACTTTCTGTATTTTGATTGGGAAGTTTAATCTATTTACATTTAAAGTAATTATTGATAGGAAAGGGTTTGCTATTGCATTTTGATAGTTTTTTGTTAGTTTTATATTTCTTTTGTCTTTATTTTCCTTTTTATCTGTTTTCCTTGAGTCTTGTTGATTTTTTGAATTGAAATACTTTTATTTCTTTTTTCTTTTATGTAACTTGTATAGGCATTATTTTTGTGTGTGGTTACCTTGAGGCTTACATAAAATACCTTATAACTATAATGGTCTATTTAAGTTGATAACTTAAATTTAATCACCTACAAGAATTTTCTGTGCATTAGACAAAACAGGCACCTCTCACTGTCTTCACAAACTGGCTTTATGCAGGTGAAGACCCCTACCAGTCAGTCTAACTTGAGATTCTGGGGGTCACTACCAACTTTTTCTCTCTCCAAGGATAAGCATGCAGCTGTGGTTTCCATCCATTTGCTCAGGCTGAGCCAGATGGAGGGAGCTATGGCATCTAGTTCAAACCACCATCTGTTCTTTCCCAGGCGGCTAGACTATTTCATACCTATTAGAGCTTCAAGACTGGGAACTCAGATGCCAGTTTATGGGCATCCCTGAAGAAATTGAGTGTTATATGTATATTTCAACTTTTTCTCTCTCTGGGGGAAGCTGAGGGCTGGGATTTTTATATACTCACTATATGCTGAGCAAGGGGGGAAGTGTCTATGATGTCTACCAGATCAAGCCTCTTTTTTCTCCCAGGTAACTTTATTATGCTGGACCCACCAGAGCTTCCAGAATGCCATACTTCTTTGGGCAGTTCTAGAGAATTTGGAGTGCTGGATGAAGAGATCAACTCTTTCCTTCTTTAGAGGTAGGCTGTGAACTTGGATTTTTTATTTGCTTGTTGGATGCTGAGCAGGGTAAGGCTCTATGGTGTCTACCAACCCAAGCCTGCATCTCCACTTTTTCTCCAGGTGGCTAGACTATGCTAGGGTAATCAAGGTTCCAAGACAAACGAGACAAAAGTCGTCCTCTGGGGAGCCCCCACAGAAAAGTTGAGGGCACTGGATACATGTATTAACCCCTCTCATATATTAAATGAAGAAGAGGGCCAGGAAGTCTCTTTCTGATCATAAGGCACTGTGCCTAGGCCAGAAACTTTGGTGAGAGAGTTTCCCAAGTCTCTCTACTGCTGTTTATGGGTCTGATTTCACATCCTTGTGGAGTGCAAGAGCATTTCAGGCAGTTTCCAGATTTTTCAAAAAGGAAATTGATTTGTGAATTGTTGTTGAATTAGTATGTTTGTGAGCAAGAGAAGAGTCCAGGGCTTGGTACTCTACCATCTTGCTATGTTACTACCATTGAGGATTTCTCATTGTTCCAATTTTATACATATTGAGGAAATATGTATATTCAGGCAATACTAAGATATTGCACAAATCCAGGGCACATCATTACAATAGAATGCAGTGTAAATGGTACCCTTTGTAATTGTATAATTTTATTACCCTTCTGTTAGTATATTTTGTAGACTGAATGAAGGTTTGGAGTAGGATGGGAGGGAAAGTTCATGAAAAATGGAGCTAGGCAGCTACTGATGTTAAACCTTATCTTTACCAGAGTGGTATTTCATTGTGGCATGATTTGTATTTTTCTAATGTCTAAAGATATTGAGCATCCTTTCATGTATTTCTGGGCTATTTTTATATATTCTTTAAAGAAATGTCTATTCAAATCCTTGGCCAATTTTAAAAATTGGCTGATTTGTTTTTTAACCCATTTCCTGTTTATTTTTATTTTTAAAATTTATTTTTTATGGTGACATTGGTTAATGAAATCCAGTAAGTTTCAGCTCTACTCTTTAACAGTAAGGCATATATATATATATATATATATATATATATATATATATATATATATAGAGAGAGAGAGAGAGAGAGAGAGAGAGAGATTGATAGATATATAGATATATACATATATCTATATATATATATATATTTATATATATTTGCATGGTGTGTTCACCTCCCATAGTTAGATTTCTTTCTGTCACCACATATTCGACCCCCTTTACCCCATCTACCTTCCACCTCCCCCCATTTACTGTTTAGAAAAAAAGGGCAGCTCACTGCCAGTATTAATTTAATTTTACATAAACACGCTCTTTGATACTGAAGCATGTCTGACTGGTTTTCAATGTGAAAATAAAATATTAAAACTGTTCTTGAAGTTCTTTTTAAATAGAACTTGTCTCTAATCCTAATGTAACATAAATGTATACATAAACTGGATTCATCCAATGAACTTTTGGCTAACAACTGTTTGAAAACAATGTTAACATCATGTGTAGGGATGGTATGTTTTCAAGGATTTGACATTTTCAGCGATTGAGAATTACTATGGTTTGTAAATGGAAATACCACTGCTAAAAACAGAATGTTATAAATAGAATAATTTGTTTGGAAAGACTATTGATATAGTAGAGCATTGCGAAAGCAATAATAAAAGTGAGCTATTTCATGGCAAACGTTGGAGATAGGGTTAATACTGTAATCTTAGAATTATCTCAAGGTAAACACTGCAGCCACAGGTGCCACTGGCAAGTATTCTTTGGGTAAATGGGAAATGGGTTAAATTGTTGAGCCCTTTGTATGTTTGTTATTGTATGAATATATTATGTATTCTCAATATATGTTCTTTGTCATATATATGATTTGCAAATACTTTCTTGCTAATGTCCTTCACGGTATAAATGATTTTATTTTGATGAAGTTCAGTTTATCTCTTTTTCCTTTAGTGATTGTGACTTTTGGTGTCACATCTAGCAAACCATTGCCTAAGCCAAGATAATAAAGATTTATTTATATATGTTTTCTTTTATAAATTTAATAGTTTTAGCTCATATTTGGTGAAGATGGATTTGTGTTCATTTTTATATATAGTTAGAGGCAACTTGTCTAACTTTTATTTCTTTGCATTTTGATATCCAGTTGTACTGACCTATTTGTTGAGAAGACCTTGCATTTCCTATTGATTTGACTAGGCATCTTTGTTAAAAATTAATTGACTGCAAATGTAAAGTTTTATTTATGGACTGTCAATTCTAATCCAGTAGTCTAAGTCTATCCTTATGTGACTACTATGCCATCTTGATTACTAGACCGCTGTGGTAAGTTTTATCTTTTAATTAATTATTTTATTAATTAATTAATTAATTAATTTATTTATTTTCTTTTTATTTACTAGAACCTCCAATGTTATATTGAATAAGAGTGGTGATAATAGACAGCCTTGCCTTGTTCCTGATCTTAGAGGGAAGGTTTTTAGTTTTTCACCATTAAGTATAATGTTGGATGATGGTTTGTCGTAGATGGCCTTTATTATGTTATGGTACTTTTCTTCTCTACCAATTTTGTTAAGTGTTTTGATCATAAATGGATGCTATATCTTGTAGAAGGCTTTTTATGCATCTATTGATATGATCATGATTCTTATTTTTTAATTTATTTATGTGGTGTATCACATTAATCTATTTGTGTATGTTGAACCATCCCTGTGCCTTTGGAATGAAGCCCACTTGATTGTGGTATATAATCTTTTTCATATGTTGCTATATTCAGTTTGCTCATATCTTTGAGATTTTTGCATCTGTGTTCAAGAAAGATACTGGTCTACAGTTTTCTTTTTCTGTGTTATCTTTACCATGTTTTGGTATCAGAGTAATATTGGCCTCATAAAATGAATTAAGAAGTAATACCTCATCTTTGATTTTTTGGAAGAGTTTGAGGAGAATAGGTATTACATCTTTGAATGTTTGGTAGAATTTACTGGTGAAGCTATCTGGACCTGAACTTTTACTTTTTGGTAGTTTTTTGATGATTGTTTCAATTTTCATACCGCTGATAGATCTATTTAGATTTTCCAGTTCTTGATTCATCTAGAAGATTGTATTTTTCTAAGTACTGGTCCATTTCTTCCAGATTATTAAATTGGGTGTTATATACTTTTTCATAGTATTCTTGTATGATCCTTTGTATTTCTGCAATATCAGTCATAATTTCTTTCATCCCTGATTTTGTTTATTTGTGTCCTTTCTCTTTTTTCTTTAGTGAGTCTAGCCAAAGGTTTGTACATTTTATTAACCTTTTCAAAGAACCAGCTCTTTGTTGCATTTATTTATTTTTGTTTGTTTTGTTTTCAATTTCATTTATTTCTGCTCTAATTTTGATTATTTCTGTCTACTGACTTTAGGCTTCATTTGTTCTTCTTTTTCTACTTTTTTAAGATGAAGAGTTAGGTTGTTTATATGGACTCATTCCTGTTTTGGGGGATAGGCCTGTAATGATATGGATTTTCCTCTTATGATTGCTTTTGCTGTGTCCCATAAGTTTTGATATGTTATGCTATCGTTATCATACATAGTATGAAATAATTGGGTGTTCTGTTGACTTCTTGAATTCCAAGCTCCAGCTCATTCCTTATATTTGGGAAAGTCTCATCCACCATTTGTCTGGAAATGCTTTCTAGTTCCTGCTCCTTTTCTTTGCCTTTGATAATGCCCATTATTCTTATGCTTCCTCTCCTGATGGTATCAGCTAGTTCTTGAATTTCTCTTTTATTATTTTTCATTCTTCAGTTTCTCTCTACGTCCTTCTGATTTATTTCTAGATATTTGTCCTTGATATCACTGATTCTTATCTCCAGAAGATTTATTCTGTTCTTTTTGAGGGTTTCAATTTCCTTGCTCTGCTTATCTAGGTGTTTTTTCAATTTCTGAAAGTGTTGATATGTTGACTTCTTTCAAAACTCACTGAGTTTTTTCAGAAATACTGTCCTGAATTCTCTATCATTTAAGTTGCATATTTCTATGTCTGTAAGCTTATTTTCTGAAGATTTTTCTCTTTCTTTGTGAGATGTCTTGTCACCTTGGTTGTTCATGGTGTTTAATGTACTGTTTCTCTGCTTGTGCATTAATGGAAATGTATTTTGTGATAGCTCTTATGTGCAGATCCCACACTGAAACATGCTGGTGTGGAGTTTGGGAGTTTTTTGTTAAGTTTTAGATGTTCAGCTTATTGTTTCAAGGGGAGAGATCTGGGGACATCTCTCACTCTGCCATGTTTCTTCAAAGAAATTAAATTTGTTTTTCTTCTCTTAATATGTCTTTTGTCACAGAGGTTTCTCAGCCAGGAATGTGCCCCTAGAATTGTACTTCCTCTTCTATGATCTCATTCAACCCTCCAGATTGTCTATTTCTTATGGAATCAGTTTTTGTAGTTTGTATTCTAGGAATTTATCCATTTCATCTAAGTTATCCAGTTGGTTGAGATATGATTGCTCATAATACTCCCTTATCTTTTATCAAGTGTATACAAATAAATAGATAATATCAGATATGGATAATTGCTCTAAAATAATTGGCTCCCATTACCTCTATAGAAAATCTTAACATTTTTTTTCTTTGTTAATTGAGAATATTCACCATCTCTTTCTTCTCCAGTCTTATCTTCTTGAATTTCCTAATAGGAGATCATCAGTAGAGAAAGTCTGATATTACAGTTAGATTTAAAGCTCTATGCATGAGATAAAAAGTTGATTTTTAAACCTCTTTATAATCTTAGTACTTAGCACAAAGATCTAAAAACAATACTCAGTGAACATTGTAATGAATACATGAATAAGTACTTCTTAAAGTATATTTTATTTCATAAAGGTGGGTTCTCAAAATTATCTCTAAATTACTGATATGAAATATCTCTCAGTCTTATCTGATTTTAACTTGAACCATGAGCTTCTGCCAGGTAGTCCTTAAAATATGTCACACTGTTTTTCAGTGAAAAGTTACACTGTACTTCACTATCTGTAGTTTATTTGTACAATGGGGCATTTCTGTATATCTTCCAGGAAGATTATGAGGATTAAATGTGATTTTGTCTGTCAAAGTGATGTGAAAACTGTAATGCAATTCATAAACAATAGTCCTTTTTAAAAGTTGTTAAAGGTATGAACTGAGAAAAATGTAGATAATGAACACATTGTGCATTTAGAGAAAAACTTTTAAGTGCTTTAAAAAAGCATTTTTCCTCCATAGGTTTATTTTATATGAAAGTTTTAGGCAAAGCATTATATATATATATATATGTATGTATGTATGTAGGTAGGTAGGTAGGTAGGTAGGTAGGTAGTAGAAGACAAAGGACTCAGATGATGAAGAGTAGAACATGGGACTTTGAAGAAATTATGTCAGATACTTCATATTCTTCAGTAGAAGAGATGTAGGGTATATATCTCTGTAGTCATGTTCCATCCATCACTGGGAAACCCATGGGGGTACAAAACAAAGAGTCAGGTGAGTTAACCTTAGTTTTAAAAAGAACTCTAGCTAGATGTCAATCACATCCATTTCTTGTTTTTTGTGTGTGTGTGCTTATTGTTGGTCTTCATTTCCAGTGTCCCTTGCAGTTAAATGTGGTCATATGATGGAGCTCTGACTACCAAAATGCATGTACTCTTTCTCTTTTCTATTATCTGCCAGCTAGATATAGTAACTTCATCATATGCTTGGGTTTTTTAGTTGATCATTGATTGGTGTCAGTGGGACTCTGACTTACTTTACACAGCCATGTAATGTATGTTTTGTAAAACAAAACAAAATTATGATAACATGCTGAGGACTCTGAATGAGAGGCTCTATAATAATGAAAATTTTATTTTTTATTTTCATCCCTCTGTTATCTAACTTATTGATCCATAAAATGTTTTGAGATTATATGTAGAGGAAATAACATTCATTAACACAAGGTGAAATGTACTATGTGAAATTTCATCTTATAGAATTGATACCTCTGAGGCCCTAACCCACTGTTCAGCAAGACATGCTAGAAAAAGGCCGGAGTAAAGAATAAATGTACAACAGAACAGTTAGTAGAATTACCTACTGTTGTGAGTTTCAGTAAAATCTGAGGATTCTCATATATTAACATTAAACTAGTCAAGCAAAAAGAAAGAAAATGGCAAAGAAAGCTTTTTTCTTTTAACATTGTTAGAAGTCGTTTTCCTATAATATAGAAATCTTAAGTTAGAAAATAACTGACACTAACACATATATTATATTTTTCTTCTTTCTTTTTAGTTTTTGACTTATAAATTACATATTATAAACTTATGCATTGTAAGAGGGCAATTAAATTATTTTTAATAAATTTATAGAGTTGTGTAACCATCACCACAATTCAATTTTAAAATATTTCCGTTACCCCAGAGTGTTCCCTTATGCCCATTTGAAGTCTGTCTGTGTTCCCACCATCAATCTCAGATGATCAATCATCTTTGCCCATCATGGAGCTTTGATATATATTGAAATCTGCAATATATATATGTTATTTCATCTGTCTTCTTTTACTTAGTATAATGGTTCAAAGCTCCATCCATGTTATAGCACATATACCAGTAATTTGTTCTTTCACAATAATGAATAACATTTCATTGTATAGATATACCACATTTTGTTTATTGTTTTACCGATTAATGGGCATTTGAATTGTTTCCAGTTTTTTACTATTATGAATAATTTTGCTATAAACATTTGTACACAAATCTTTGTGTGAGCGTACATTTGTATCTCTCTTGGGTAGATATATGAGAGTAGGACTTCTCAGTCATATATTGACAAAATATATTTCAAAATAGCTAGATCATTTTTCATTCCTACCAACAAAGCAAGAGTCTCCATATTTCCTCCAGCAATTGTTATTTTCTGTCTCTTTGATTATATTGTTCAAATGGGAGCATAATGATACCTCACTGGGGTTTTAATTTGTATTTACCTAAAGACTGATAATGATGAGCATTTTTTATATGTTAATTATATCTTCATATATTTTCTTGGGTGAAATGTCTATTCATGTGGTATGACCTTTTTAAAAAGTTGTGTTATGTTCTTATTATTAATTTGTAAGGATTCTTTATGCAGTTTGGATACAAGTCCATTGTTGGATATATGATTGAAAAATGTTTTTAAGCCTTTGTTTGCCTTTTAATTTTGTTATTGGTGTATTTCAAAGTTCTCAAATTTTAAATTTTTATTTGATTGACAGGATTTTTCTTTTTATGTGATTTGGTGTCATAGTTCAGAATTCTCAATTTAACCCATGGTCATGAAATTTTCTTCTAGAAATTTTATAATTTTAGCTCCTATTTTTAGGTATATACTTAATTTTGAGTTAATATATGTATATTTGTGTGAGATGTCAACATTCATATTTTTGTATTAGTATATCCAGCTGTCCTGGAATCATTGAAAATGCTATGCCCACACATTAAATTGCTTTGGAAACTCTGTAGAAAAAATTAACCTATACATAAGAGTTTATTTCTGGAATCTCAATTACATTTAATTATTTATATGCTTATCATTACAACAGTACCATACTATTTTGATTAGTGGATAGCAAGAAGTGAAATTCCTTCAACTTTGTTCTCAATGGTCAAAGTTAATCTAGTTATTTGGGGTCCTTTGTATTTACAAACCAATTTTCAATGAGTTTCAGTATCTAGAAACTAAAAAGATAATGTATTTTGGTAGGAATTACATTAAATGTATAGATTAATTTGGGGAGAATTTTTATTATAACAATTTTGAAACTTTCAATCTATGAACATGAAATATTCATTGATTTATTTGTATATTCTTCAGTTTTTCTTATTAATGTATTTTATTGTTTTCCATGTACATATCTTCTGTTAAATTTTTTATAAATATTTTAAAATTCTGTTTTAAATGTAATTGCTTTTCTAATTTTATCTTCTAATTATTTCTTGGCAGTATAGAGAATATAGTTGATTTCTATTTTGCAACCTTTCTGAACTCGTGCGTGTGTGTGTGTGTGTGTGTGTGCATTTTCACAAGTAGGAATTAAGGATTAGGTTTTCCACGAGTAGAGTTTTACTTCTTCTTTATAGTCTAAATGCTTTGATGTTTTGTTTTAGTTTATATTATTGCAATAACCAGGACTAAATTATTGAATAAAAGTGGTGAGAGTGGACATGCCCCCATGTTCATATTTTAGGGAGGGCATTCTGTCTTTCAACAATAAGGAAGAACTTAGTGGTAGGTTTTACATAGGTGCCCTTCTCAGGCTGAGGAAGTTCTCTTTTATTCCTAATTTATTGAGATACCTTATTATAAATAGTAATTGAATTTTGTTTAATGTATTTTCTGTTGAAAATATAGTTTGTCTTTTATACTATTAACATAATATAGTAATTGATATTGAATGTTAAACCAGTCTTTAATTCCTGGTCTTGTTTCACAATCCTTTTTGTGTTGCTGGGATTGCTTTGCTACAGTCTCATTAATGTTTTATTCTAGTAATGACGGGTATTGACCAGTAATTTTCTTTTCTTATTGTATCTTTGGCTTGGTATCATAAGTAATATTGGCCTTTTATATTGAGGTGGAATGTGTTGCTTCCTCTTTTATTATGTGAAAGAATTTGTGAAAGATTGGTAACATTTATTCTTTAGTAAATGATAGATTTTATAAATTTTCTGGTCCAGGATTTTTGATGGGGAGAAGATTTTAATCACAAAATTCATTTCTTTTCTGGTTATAGATTTATTCAGAGTTTCCATAACCTCTTGCACCAGATTTAGCAATCCTGTCTCTTTAGAAGTTTGTTTATTCAGAATTATCTAATTTTTCAATAACAATATTCTATAATTCTTTTAGTTTCTGTAGGTCAGGAATAATGCCCCCTCTTTCATTACTGAATGTTCTCCCTCTCTCTCTCACTCTCTCTTTCTCTCTCTCAATCTGTCTAGCTAAAGTTTATCAATTTTTTTCATCTTTTAAGAACCAATTTTTTGATTCATTGATTTTTCTCTATTTTTTTGTTTTTGATTTCTGCTTTAATCTTTATTATTTCCATCTTTCTGTTTATTGTGAGTTTAGATAGCTCTTTTTATATTCTTTCCTTAAGATGAAAGCTTAACTATTTAGAGATCTTTCTTTTGTGTTAATGTAAGCAGTGAAAGTCATGGATTCCCTTTAAGCACTGCTTTAGCTTCATCCTATAAATTTTAATGTTTTTGTTTTTTATTCAATTCAAAACATTTTTTGATTTTCCATGTGATTTCTTCTTTTATTTCCTATGAATAATTTTTAACTTGATGCTTTTATAGATTTGATAAAAAATTAAAATTACTTTAAAAGAAAAAATGTTTTTTTTAGAAAATGAAATCTGTTTTTTGACAATCAGTTCATAAAACATAAAAGAAGAAATCCCTATGCTTTTGGTTGTGAAGCACAAATCCAGAAGTCAAAAGGGCATTCAAGTGTCCATGTTCGAGAATTGTTTTTTTAATTGCAATGTGTTAAATTTTGGACACTTTACAAAGGTCACGTTCTCCAGATAGTCTTATTTTCCACATTGCCTATCTATTATATTACATCAAGTTAGCTTTACTGATTTCTGTTGTTCATCTGAGTTTGAGACTCCTGACACTGTGCTCCAGCAGGCTGAAAGAGTGAATGCCTCTTTAATGTTTACTAATGGCTATTTCTCTGGAAAAAATTTTGATCCTTAAAGAACTTCTTAACTTTAACTGTATAGTATTCATGTTTTTTCACTCTAAAAATTGAGTAATTATAGTCTGTTTAGCCTCTTTCAAAAATCACAAGAAAATATAGCTATTAATTTAGAAGGAGAGAAGCTGAAGAAGAGATTTCTCATGGCTCATAGACAGGCTTTGGAAGATCCTTCTTTTCTATATTATAGTATCTATGCAAGTTGCTTTGAAATACAAGTTTTGAATTCTTCCAAAGAAAATTTTCATTTGTGCTCTCCATCTACAGAAGATGCATTGGACTAGTGGTCAGTACCGTGAAGCCTGATTTAGACTCTAGTTCCAATTGAATTGATTTACAATACTGAGAAAAATGCAGTTTTTCAGTACTCACATTACAATATTTAAAGTATATATGTTGGAAATTATACCACGGCAAATAGAAGAAAATTTGATCACCAAGAAATAGTGTAATTTAGACATTTTTCTTGGTTTATTAAAGTATAATTTTAGTAAAATTTACCCTTTCAGATGTGCTTTTCTATGAATTTTGACACATTTATAAGTCATGGAACCACCACTATATTCAAGATATAGAATATTTTCATCACTCCAAAGTTCCTTGCATCCTTTAATAGTCAATTTCATCCCCTCCTCCCAGACCCTGACAACCTCTGATTTTATTGTACTTATAGTTTTGTTTTTTCCAGAATGCCATATAAACAGAACCATATAATGCACAACATTTTAGATCTGACTTATTTTACTGAGCATAATGCTTTCGAAAAGAATTCATGTTCTCTGAGAATCAATAGCTTTTTTTAAATTGTTATTTCTGAGTAGAATTTCATTTTATGGATGTACTGCAGTTTGTTTATCTGTTTACCAATTGATAGACATAGCTTTATTTCACATTTTGACTATCAGGAATCTAAGAACTTTCATGTGTGGAGATAAGCCTATGTCTAAAGTGGCTGTAGCATTGTATATTCCCATCAGCAATACATGAACATTCTAGTTGCTCTGCATCCTTGCCGTCATTTTATACAGTTTTTTTTCTTTTAATTTGAACCCTTCTGATAGATATGTAGTGGTATCTTATTGAAGTTTTACTTTTTATTTCCGTAATAACTAGTAATGTCAACTGCATGCTTTTATTCTTTGCCTTCTTATATATCTCTTCTTTGGTGAAGTGTCTGTGAAAATCTTATGCCTATTTTTTATTTGTTTTTTGTTTGTTTGTTTGTTTGTTTCCTTTATATTGATTTTTGAGAGTTCTTTACATATTCTGGTTTTATAATATTTTGTTTCAGTCTGACTAGCTTTATCAATTTTTTAACAATATCTTCTTACAAACATTTTTGAACAAAATTAAGTTTTTAATTTTGAAGTCTAATTTAACCTTTTGTTGATGTTTGTTTCTTTGTTTGCATCATGTCTAAAAAATCTTTGACCAGTTCAAATCATAATGATTTTCTCCTGTTATCTTCCACAACTTTTATAGATTTAGGTTTACATTTAAGTCTATCATTCCTTTTGAATTAAATTTTTATATGGTGTGATGTCAAGGTTCCTTTTATTTTATCATTTAATTTTTTGGCATGTAGATGTCCAGTTGATCCAGCACTGTTTATTGAGAAAACTATCCTTGCTCACTTGTATTATCTTGGATTCTTTGTGTAGAATAATTGATTATACATGTTTGAGTCGATTTCTGGACTCTATTTAGTTCTGTTAACATTTTGAAATACAAATAAAGGTACATATGATTTTACAGAACCGAAATTAAATCTCAGTTTTGTCTTTTATTTATTTTTTCTATTATTGTGAATATATAATTTTATTAAATGTTATTTGAAAACATGATTTTTAATGTTAAATATATTTATATGTAAGAGTTCTATGTTACAGATGAAATAGAATATCAGATTGAGATATTAGGAAAATGGGCTAATTTTTAATTTAAATGTTTTTTCATCTTAAGTAAGACTAAAAGAGAGTTAAATGCTCCTAAAAAGCATTTGGAAATAACGTTAACGTGTAAAGTCAGTAGTACAGATACACAAAATAGTGCCATTTACAATTGAAGATTATTTCAGAAAGGACTGATAGAATTATCTAGATCCACATCTGAAAAAAACAACGTTCGTGATTTGTCATAGGACATACAGCATCTCACTTGGTTATGAAACAAAACAAAAACAAATATACCTCATTAGCAACAGCTGCAACAATGAGCACAAGAGCAAGCAAGGCGTTTTCAGCCTGTCTTCAGTAATAAGAGTCCAGGCCACATTATGTGGGCTGCTCTTCAACTTCTAGGTACATTCCTGCCAGCTAGAAAGAAAGGCTGGCACTGTCTAGCCAGTCACTTTGCCCACAGCAGTGAAAGAATATTACAACAAAGGCTGGCTAGGAAGGAAAACCTTTTAGATTCATCAGAATATTAAAAAACATCTCAGCCTTGCCCGATTTCCTTGTTAAGAATTGTCACTTTCTCCTTCTCTGTGTGTACTGCTGCAAGTATCATTTTTTCCTGAGCAAAAAAATCAAACAGAAACACCAATGTGGGGAGACTTCCTGTCCTAAAGCACATCTCCAGTATACTTTGATCACAGGCTGTCTGCATTAGCATTCTGTGCAGTACAAGAAAAGCTATTCATAGTGCAGAAGAGAAAACTTCCCCAAGGTTTTAATGAATTACTGTTTGTTAAACAGTTGTCAGGTGTTTCAGATAGTTCTTTTGATTCTACAGTGCTATGTGTGTTTTATGAGTGACAGTTAAATCTAAATACAGGAGAAAACTCTGTCTTTATATAATATGCTCCTATACATTTTGGGAATCAGAACACATCTGTAAATTACATTTAACTCAGCACAGCCAGATTTAGAATCACTTGCATTGATTCTCCAAATATCTTAGAAATTATTCCCTAAAGCTCCAGTTTGGTTAAGAAATTGAATGCTGTTGTTATAGAATGAATGATAAAGACACTTGCAAAGAGAACTAAATTTACCATAGACCAAAATAGAACTATATTTATTCAATTATTTTTTTCTTGATTTTAAATTTTAAAAACCTGAGTAATTTCCAAGGCTGATGTAGACACAACTATGTTGAGAGCCCAAAGGGCAATAAGGACAGCAAAGAGTGACATTTAAAATGTGGCTGAGTATCCCACATCAAATTGTGGAAACTTATAAACTAAGGTCTCACTATAGGGACCCAAGTGCATGTATGCAATATACTTAGAATTTTGTCTTTTCCTGAAATTTTAGTTTATAATTGCATTAGACATGCTTAGGCATGTATTCATAAACTAACAATTGTTTGAGATTTAGTTATTTGTGTTTTCTTTGTATATGAAAGAAATTTTTTTCTAGGAAAAGTATTACTTCTAAATATTCAGAAGAGAAAAGTTAGATAAACCGCAAGTTCATGATATTTCTTGACTCTAAAATGGAATGCCAACTATAACTAATTAGTCTAATGGTATTACAGAGCACTAACATAATCACACTGAAAGGAGTAGGGAAAGACAGAATTAATATAATTAAATTTGGAGAACAGTATTTTGACTGTGCATTGTAAGGCAAAAGATAAAAATTGTATAAAAATACTGTACTCTGGTTGGTAAATACATTTTCCTCTTTGAAGAGAAATAAGATATTTGCATAGTATCCACACATTTTCCCCAAGATATTTATTAACTATAAAATTGGAATTTGATGGTGGAAAAGCATGGCATGCCATTCATATATTTTTTTGCTCTCTCATTCTTTGTAAGCACACCATCATATGGAAGTGCATTAATTTATTTAACAATGCTTTATTGAAATGTACTTATTTTCAGTTTTTATAGAGTACAATGAAATTAATCTACTTACATCTTCACATATTTATGTGAGTTTATTATACATATTCAAGAATGAAACAAATATGAATTAAAAGGTATGCTCATTAAAAAGTGTAAATTCTCATATGTATTTTGTACTGTTTTTAGACTCTGTTCTCTTGTACATATAGATGATAGGTAAATAGAAGGATAAACAATCAAAATGCCTTTCAGAATGATTGTACACACATCACAGTATCTCTTCAAGTTCATGATAATTATATATATTAATATTTCTTAACATTTATTAATATCATGGGTAAAAGTGCTAGTAAATATTCAGATTTGCATCTCTAATTTTATGTCAGTTGACTGTTTTAATTCATTTCCTAGGTAATACTCTTTATTTTTTTTATCATATTTTTGTATCTGAGTTTTGGTAACTTCAAAAAACATTGTTTGTTAAGAAAAATTTATATTCTGTCACATACATATGATTTCTGTATATAATATAGGCATATGAGGTAGATATTTTTAAATCAGATTTGCTATGTATATTTTACCTTTATAAATGGGATTAAAGCTTGTTTTGAACAAATTTAAAGTTTTTTCATAATTAAATTTATAAATTGCTTCTATTTTGGTTCTGGGATTTACGTCTTTCACTGGAAGACATTATCTAACTTAAGATCATAAAAATATTCACCTATGTTTTTTCTAGCAATATTAGAATTTTTATTTTTTAAATTAAAATCTGTTTTTTTCTAGAATATATTTGTGTATGAGGTGTGAGATATGGATCCAGCTTTATTCATTTGTTTTCAAACCATTCAAGATAACCAATTGTTATTTACTGAAAAATCCTCACTGGATAGAATTATTCATATCATATATTAATTTCTCATACATATTTTGTGCTATTTTAAGAGTTTATATTTTGTTAATCCATCTATCCATGTGCCAATATCAAACTTCTATAAAACCTGTGTTATCAAATATAAGTCTTTATGACTATTCTTCCCTGTTCTTCTGATTAAGAAGTTGGTTATTTTTTCATATTTCAGGTTAAGATTAAAACCATGTTTAATATTCAGCTGATTTTTTGTGAAAATTTTTATTTTTATCAATTTGACTATAGTTACAAATATTTTTTGGTTTGCTTTTTAGTTTTGAGGGAAAAAATGATCTTTATTAAATTTAATTACCTCATAACTAAATGCATCTGTATTGTAAAAATTTTAAATGATAAATAGTTATTCAGAATAAAGTATAAAATTTTTGTATATCCTCTACTAATTCCACTTTTTTCTCCAGGAATAATTAAAGTCAACAGTCTCATGTTCATACTTTCATTCTCTTATGTTTTTTCTGTTTCAGCTATCTTTGTCAAATTTTGTTAGGGAATTACTCTGTTTTAAATAAATTGATTAATATAGAAAATTTACTTTTTTCTCCATATTTTCAAATAATTAAATGTTATTTAATCTAATTATCTAGTGAATACTTGAATATCTACTATGTGCTAAGCACCCTTTTAGATTTGAGGAACACAGTAGTGCATGAAAAAATATATAATCTTTGACTTCATGGAATTATATTTTAGGAGCTTGCATATTATTTATTCATAATAAACAAGTAAATTTTTTAACAAGTAAAGTATTATCAGTGCTGTTGATCATTTATTTTATTTCTTTTTTACTAAATTTATTGAGGTGAGGTTGGTTAGTAAAATTATAAGGTTTCAAGTGTACAATTCAATAATACATTATATGTATATTTAATTATGTGTTCACCATCTAAAATCAAATCTCTTTTCATCACCTTATATTTGACTCATTTTGCCATTATCTACCTTCCCATTCCCCTATTTCCCTCTGGTAGTAACTAAACTGTTGTCTGTGTGTATGAATTTTTGTTTGTTTGTCTTGTTCATGTGGTATTCAGTTTTATATACCATGTATGAGTGAAATCATATGATTCTTGACTTTTTCCATCTGACTTGTTTTGGTTAGCATGATAATCTCAAGATCTATCCATGTGGTTGCAAATGGCAGTATTTCATCTTTTCTTATGGCTGAGTAATATTCTATTGTATATATGTACCTTGTATTATAATAGGTATCTTCTTTATCCAATCATCTATTGAAGGACACTTTGGTTGTTTCCATGTTCCGTCCACCGTGAATAATGCTGCAGTAAACATTGGGGTGCATATATCTTTACAGACAAATGTT
This sequence comes from Cynopterus sphinx, assembly GCA_030015415.1. Lineage (NCBI taxonomy): Eukaryota > Metazoa > Chordata > Mammalia > Chiroptera > Pteropodidae > Cynopterus > Cynopterus sphinx. The sequence goes on along the minus strand of CM057384.1, from coordinate 90,928,902 downwards.
TTCAAAAATGTTGAGTAGATACCCAGAAGAGGGATTGCTGGGTCATGTGGTGATTCTATTCATAATTTTTTGAGGAATCTTCACACTGTTTTCGATAGAGACAGTACCAATTTACATTCCCACTAGCAGTGAGTGAGAGTCCCTTTTCCCCCACAACCTTTCCAACATTTGTCAACATTTGTCATCAGTTGTCTTCTTGATAGTCATTTTAACAGGTGTGAGATGGTATCTCATTGTGACTTTGATTTGGATTTCTCTAATAGCTAGTAAAGTTGAGCATCCATTCATATATCTGTTGGCCATTTATATGTCTTCTTGGGAAAAGTGTCTGTTCAGGTCCTCTGCCCATTTTTTAATTAGATTGTTTGTTTTTTTGTTATTGAGTTGTATGAGTTCTTCGTATATTTGAATATTAACCCCTTATCGGAGACATTGTTAGCAGATATCTTCTCCCATTCAATTGTTTACTTTTTTTTTTGCTGATGGTTTCTTTTGCTATGCAGAAGCTTTTCAGTTTGATATAGCCCAATTCACATATTTTTGCTTTCATTTCCCTTGCCTTTGAAGTCAAATTCATAAAATCCTCCCTAAAACCAAGATCTATGACTTTAGTACTTATGTTTTCTTCTATGCAGTTTAGTATTTCCAGTCTTATGTTTAGGTCTTTGATCTATTTTGAGTTAATTTTGGTGTATGGTGACAGATAGCAGTGTAGTTTCATTCTTCTGGTTATGTTTTTCAATTTTCCCAGCGTCATTTATTGAAGAATATTTTTTTATCCATTGTATATTTTGTTCCTTTGTCAAAGATTATCTGCCCATATATATGTGGGCTTATTCTTGGGCTCTCAATTCTGTTCCATTGATCTGTGTGTCTGTTTTTCTGCCAATACCATGCTGTTTTGATTTCTGTCATTTTGTAGTATAATTTGAAGTCAACGAGTGTGATACCTCTGGCCTTGTTCTTTTTTTCTCAGTATTGCTTTGGCTGTTCAGGGTCTTTTGTGATTACATACAAATCTGATTATTTTTTTCTTCTTTTTCTTTAAAAAATGCCATTTGTATTTTGATGGTGTGTTGCTATTTTAAACAGAGTGGTCAAGGTGAGGTAGTAGACAGAATTTCCCACCAAAGATGTTCACACTCTTATCCCTGGAAACTATAGATATATTATTTTACATTGCAAAAGAAACTTGGCAGATATAATTAAGGTTATAGACTTTATAATAGGGAAATTATCCTAGGTTATCTGGGTGGTCCTAATTTAATCATATGATTCCTTAAAGAAGAGAACTTCCTCTAGCTGGAAGAAGGGGTTTAACAGAAGGAAGAGTCAGAGAAATTAGAAGTATGAGAAGAAAAACTCTTTTTTTGAAGATGGAGCTGCTGACATGATGAGGAATGAAAGCAAGCTTAATGAGATGAGAAAGACTGTTGGCTGGACAATCAGGAAAAAAAAATGGCAACTAGAAATGTCAGTCCTATAGCTACAAGGAACCAAATTCTACCAACCTTAATGAGCTTGCTTTTCCCTAAAGATTCAGGGTAAACACCTATACTAGATAATACCTTGATTGGGCATGGGGAAACCTAGACAAGAGGAAGCAGGCAAGCTGGACCAGACTTCTGACCTATATAGACATATAATAAGAAAGTCATGTTGTTTTAAGCTGCTAAATTGTGGTGATTTGTTATGTTAGCAATAGGAAACAAAAACAATCTCGATAAGAAGCTGATATGTGAACTAAACAGATAGTTATATGGGAGAAAGGCATTCTAAGAAAAGGGGACAGCAAGTGACAAGACCCTAAAGGCAGAACATATTTTATATGTCATAATAAAGACTAGTAGAATGGTGTAGCTAATGTCGACTGAGAGAAAAAGACAAGGCTGCAAAATAAGAAAAGCATTTACTCAATGTTTTGAATTCAATTTAAGAATACAGATTCTGCCAGCAACCAGAAGATATTCCATCCAGGGATTAGGTGCAAAGCTTTTAAAGGTGGTGGGCAGGAGGATCATTTGGGTTACGTTAATTGTTTATGAAGAATTATGATTGGAGGAAAATTTATATTTTACAAGTCATAGGTTTCTTATTAACATCTCTTTTTATTAATAGGAAATAAGTATCTTTTGCATAGACCTTGAAAACACAGCTATTTTGTATAGTCCTTGAAATTTTTTTCCCCAGCAAATAACTTCTTTTTGGCAAGTCAGCAAGGTCAATGCAATTTGTTTTGTCAAACAAGATGAAGTTCAGAGGGCAGATTGAGTTACTGTAATCATCTGTTTTCACTCTAGACTAACATGAGCAAGGGGAGAATAAAGGAAGATAAGAATAAGAGAAATAACAGGAAGTCAGGTCGTTTTGGCCTTCTGGATGATTTGGACATATTTTATTCTGAGTGAGATGGGAAACCTTTGGAAAGGGTCTAACAGAGAAATAATATGTTCTGATTTTTTTGTAAAATAGCCTTATAGCTGCTTTGTTGTGAAATACCATAGGTGAGCAAGGAGGATGAGGACAATTTTACAAAAAAATAAATGAAGCAAGGTCAGAGGTTGGAAAATCAGTGAGGAAGGTACTGAATAATCTAGATGAGAGATGATGGTGGTTTAGACTAGGGTGGTATGACAGAGGAAATGAGAAAAGTCTAGATTTAGAGAGTCTGGATAATTTTGAAGTAGAAGCAATAAAATTAGTGGAATATAATTTTGTGAGGTGTTAAAAAGCGAAAGAATAAATTATGGGGATGAAGTTAGTTTGCTTTAGCAAATAGAAATTATAGTTTCCATTAATTGTGATGAGAACCCATTCTGATGGAGAAGGCTCAGGTTAGGGCTAGGGGTAGAATGGAAGAGCATACTAGAGCTAACTCTCAAACCTTGCTGATACATCAAGTAAAATGAGGGCTGAGAATTAAATCTTGAGATTACCTGTTGCTTACAATTTAAAATCAGAACTTGACTCAAGATTGGTGTTTAACACTTCAGAAACTTCCTCATTTTATTCTCAAATATATATTTAAGTTTTATATCTCTTCTTGAGATATTTTTGCTGATTTATATTCTTCAAAAAAAATGACCCGTTTCAACCTAGTATTCAAATCTATCTGCATTTAATTATGCAAACTATTTTCATTCATGGATGCCTGTGTCTATGTATATATACACATATAAACACATACATAAATATATATAATACATTTTCTCTTTTAAATAATTTTCCTATTTCATAACCAATTTGATAATATTTATTTTCTCTGCTTTCATATTAATATGTATGCTTTTTAATTATATTTCTTCTATAAGAGGTGCTAATATTAAAATTAGTGTTTATTTACTTTGTCATGTAACTCAACAATATATGTATTTATATCTTTAATAATCCTTTCTACATTTTTTTTCTAATTTTTGAGTTGACTGTTCAATTCATTCTTCAATCTCTTTCATCATTAGTGGATTTATATTTTTAATAGAGATTTGCTTCACTATTACTGTTTTCTAGGTATTCTATAATTTGGTTCTCATTTTCTATTTGATTCGAGATTAAGAAAGTACAAAAATAAACTATGGAAGGATTTTTATATCATATTTAGAATTAATTAAAATGTAGGGTTATTTAATATATTCCACTTATCTTATGAAAATGATTTATTAGTATATTTTCTGGGCAAAACGTTTTCTGGTACTGTCTACTTTTTCATCTATTTATATAGCTAATATAAGTAATTATTTTATTTAGATATTTTATTTTTATTTAATTTATGCTCAGTTTTCAAGGGGATAAATGAATTAAACATTATTGTGTTTGTCTATTCTAGTATTTTGTGCATGTATGGTTTTTGTAGTTTGATAAAATACCAGGTATAATGTCTATTAGAGTCTTTTTTTGTGACTTGATTTATTTTTATTTTTACCGACCTTTCCCTTTTATGTTTTGGCCCATTTTGTAAACTTATAATCATTTTGAGTCTCTTGATTTTACATATGTGAATACAAGATAAATAAATTATATTTTTATTTTGTTTTATCTTGATGGAAATTTCCCACCATAAAAAATGGAAAAATTAACATTACTAAATTTCCTCATACATTCATTTCTCCTCCTACCCTGTCATTTTGCTTTCACATTTACGTTTTGTTCTTAGATCAATATCCCCATCGTTTTAGACTTAAATTGGTCTTCAGTGCCCACTGCAGTTCATTCATAAAAACAATAGGTGTTTGTTTTTGAGTTCTCTATTTTTATTTAACTGCTCTGCTGATTACAGCTGTCAAATTTTTTTAAAGCTGAGTTTGTGGGTGGTAGATTCACCTAGAACTGTATGTCATATTACATCTTAATGTTAACCTCCAATGTGAAAAACAAATAATTGGAAATAAAGGTCCTGTGACATGATTTTCTTTCTTTAAAAATTGTAAATATTGTTTTATTGTATATGGTACTAAATATTATTGTGAAACAATAAGGAATCATTTTTATATTTCACATATGGAGATGATTTACTGTTTCTGTCTCAATTTCCTTTGGATTCTTTTTTTAGTTAATTCATTACTATATGATAGGGTTAATATATTCTGAGTCTTTACTTTTTATTTATTTTAAACTTACTATTCAGTTTTTTATTTATTTTAATTATCACATGGGAATTTATTTCTTATTTTATCTTTCTATTTTGTTTAAGATTAGTAATTCATATGCTGGACATTATTTGTCTGCCAGCTTTAACTGTCATATTCTTTCTAAGTATCATATGGTGTTGCTCAATTTTACTTTAGATTTTGATAAATTTCATCAAGAAAATCTTTTAAACCATAGCTTTTGTTTTTAGCAATATTTGCAATGTTTTAATGATTCCAGTGTGTCTGGTGAAAACTGTCATGTGATGCTCTGATTTCCACCAACCAACTTTAGGAATAAAACATTTATTCCTCCAGCTACTGCTATTTGAACTATGAAATATTATATTAATTTTTAAGATCTATCTTGATTTAATCCAAATGGTGTAATATTTGACAGGCATTTTTTGCAGACGATAGTTTGATATTTGTAGCCATTTTTAGTTTCACTGTAGACAGAATTTTCATCGCATTTTGTTCCTAACATTATTTTACTTAGGGAGAAGAATTAAATAAACATGGCTTTCCTCCATTGTATATTATTGAAAGTTATTGTTTTTATCTGTTTTAAGTTATTTTCCATTATATGACACTTCTCAGAAAACAATAAAGAATCCCTATGATTTTTTTTAGAAGATATTAGATTTTTATTTCACTCATTGTTCATATTTTAATACATCTTAACACTAATTTTAATTAAATATTTAAAATCTGTATTATTTTTTCAGCACCAAATCATAACTATATTTGGAATCTACTTTTTCCCTCCCCAAATTGCTGCTATCTGATGCTTATAATAGATAAGAACATACCAAAATATTTTTATCTTTTAGAGTCAATAATAGCAATATTTACTAAAATATAAAATGAGTCTGACAGATGCCAGGTTTTGAGAAATTTAATAAAAATTTAATTTGTTGAAATTATTTTTATGAAATATTTATATTTTGAATTGTGCATTTATCAATGTCTTGCTGATTTTTAAATTATGGAATAGTCTAAGCTCCCATCAGATGCTTCACTGGAACTTGGCTTCTCATTTAAGGAACTTTGTTTTACACTATTCTTTGATCTTGACACATTCAGCGAATTCTCTAGAAACAACTGGTCCATGCAGTGGCATAGGGCAGCCATTGGAGTTTGATTTTACATCCAGTTTCCATGAAAAATGTCTCTTTAAGTTAACTTTAGGAAATCTTTGTATATTTAATGGGGGCAGTCATGAAGCACCTTCATGTTCCCTTCAGGAAATCATTATATGCTCAAAGGAGTAGCTAAAGCCAGCTTTGCATCTCATTGCTTACCTTTGGAAATCCTGGGAGACCTTAATCTAGTGAAGTGAGGGGTGCACTGCTGAGACCATGACTTAATCTATTTTTTCTTTCTCTTTTGATGCTCAGGCTGATTGTATATATTATTTCATGCAAATGAATGTGAATACAGTGAACTTCCTGCTATGCATTCAATTATTTATCCACTCATTTGCTTCGTGAACGAGCATTTATTGAATATCTGCTTTCTGTAAAACACTTGACTGGGTCTTCATTAATATTAGACTTCAAGGATCTAATATTGCAGCAGTCAAATATCTAAACATTAAATGCAAAAAGATGCATGTTATTGGAAAATAATGGACATTATATTTTCATTTTTAATGTCATCCACATTCTGAAAAAACTTTGTCAGTAAAGAAACAACATGTATATTTTCAAACAAATAATTACTTTCTCAAGGTATCAGAAGGAGAATTCATTCAAATAACAAAAGTTATCTTAGTTGTTAGAGTAATAAAGTCATTGACCAGGATCTTAGTAGCAATTCCTAGGGATCTCTTCTAGTTCTGCAAGAAGATATTTGTCTTTAGCATCGATAGATAAAAGAAACGTGCAGTTTTAGCAAATTATCTAACCATTGTCTATAGCTTCTTGATTAGAAGCGACAGGGGCAAAATCATCAGTGTATAGGCAGCCTTGAGTGATTAATATTACCACTTTTATTTTTCTTATTAAAGAACCAGAATCTCAAATGTGGAACTAAGAGTAATTGCAGAAAAATGATAAAAATAGCAGCATTCACTTAGCACTTTATAAAGTTTTTGAAATATTTTTATTTACTTAATCATTTATTTATTTGATGAGTATGGATAGGTTGGACATGACATGTATTTCATTAGACACACTGAACAGTAACAAAGCTGAGGCTTAGGTCTTAAAATTTAATTATCCTAAGTCATGCAGGTGGTTAAGCTATTATTTAAAATAAGTCTGTCTAATCCAAAACCTGTGATCTAAATCTATACACTCTGCAGCCTTGGAGTGAAACTCTATATAGTTATAGGTATAATTCTGAGATTTGTTGTTATTTTGTCTTGCTTTGAAAACCTAGATCTGGATTCACAAATTCACATACATCCAGGGCCGATGATGACATGAGTGTGTAAAAAGGACTAATAGAATACCAAACATCCTTGAACTACTTTGGGTTCAAGAAATCTTTTACTTTTTCTTCATATGTACTATATGAAAATCAACAAGGCAAGGATAATGTTAAAGAGTTCCATTTTAGGGAGACAATAGAGAAGGATGGACTGTGCTAAAATGGTTATGTGCATCTTCTGGAGCAGTAGAGCAGCCATTATCCCTCCAACCTGCTGGGGTCATGACAAAATGAGGGGTTAATATTGCCAGATCGTCTGATTTTTCCACAGATGCCAGAAATAGGAGTTGAAACATGAAATCTAATTTCAGAGGCAGTATAACAGAGGGCAGCCTTGAGAGCTTCAGACCCTGTGTTTGAATCCTGGCTCTGCCACTTACAAGTCTGTGACTCTACTGCTACTCAGCAGCTCTGTGCCTCAGTGTTCTCATCTGAGGTTCAAAATAATGCTCTCTTAAAGGCTGTGAAGACTACATTGTGATTGTTATCCTGGGAAGTATGCATTCTTGCTGTACTGTCTACCTCATAGGATTTTGTGAGGACTAAATGAATTCAATTCATGTAAGGCCCTACATAATAAGCACTTAATAAATGTCAGTTATTATTTACTGGTTAGCTAATCTCAATTAATTATTTTTTATGTTATAATACTGTGCCAAACAAAATTATTCACTAATTTGCAACTTTTCTTTCTCTTATAGAAATTCTTTTATTTCTGTCATTGCCTACATAATTTACATAAGTATTCACCATGTAGTTGGTAGTCTTTGGATTAAATTCTTATGGTTAAAAAAACAAACTAGATTCCCATAGGTATGGTAATTATATTTTATACATTAAACAGTTTAACTTCCTCCCCCACTTGACCATGTTTTCACTATAAAAATGGAACTCAATTTAAAAAACAAAGCATAACTATTTCTTATATAGCAGTGGTCTTTATTGGACTATAAATGAAATTGGACAAAGATAGTAATGGAGGATCAAGAGAAGATCACTGACATGAGAAATGAGAAGCTTTTGGTGCATGGTACACCGGATATGTAAGTATTTGGGAAGGTTGTGGCCGTGTATGTAATTCATACTAGCTTCTTGGCCCAGCTATCTTTGTGTTTATATCTAAATTCCATGAAAATTAGACTGTTTGTAAGCACAAAGGGTTTCAAACTATAAAACATCAATGTTAAAGTAGCGCATTCCAAATTTACTTCAGTTTAGTATGAACCAAAGAAGCAGCCTTCTCCATTTTACAAATGAATGCCACAGAGGTTTATCATCTTGGTGATACCAATGACTTGATTGTAGAAGGAGATTACAATGTCTGATGGACTAGGCAGTACTCAGTGACGATTGACAAGAGATGATGGAAACTTGGCAAACATAGTGGCACCAGATGATGTTAAGTAACTCAGCATCTTCATAATAAGAGAGGTTCTATTTGTTAAAATTTAAAACACCTCTGGAATTCTCCCAGGTGTATGAAGAATTAAAAAAGTCTCCCAGACTTTTCATGGGAAACAGAGTCCCTTACAGGACAGGCAAGTAGGAGCAAGATTTGAACTATTACTGTTAATGTGATTTTATCTCTACCTACAGGCTCTTTAGGCCTGAGAAAAATTGCATAGGCTTATAACATATTTTATATTATATATATATATAATTTACTTTAAAATTAATATATATTTTCAAATGACAGAAAATCAGTGCATGATTAAAAGACAAACTCCTATGTGCTATTAAAGATCTCTTTTGCAAGAAGTTAGCATTTATAAGTTTTTATTGTTTCCTACATTTCTAATTCTTAGTGTATGATTTAGTGTTCCTATTGACTGTTTCTAAATACGTTTCTTACATGGTATCTATGTGAAATTTCTGCCTCCCATTTTTTTTTTTTTTTTTTTTAGTCGAGGCAACCCTTGGTTGGCCTCACAGATTGCAAGGACCTTGTCAGTTTACAATCCCTTATTTTTTTATTTTAATTTTTACAACTACAGTACCTGGTCTTCTTAGGTGGTCTCCCACCTAAGTACTAACCAGGAATGACCCTACTTAGCTTCTGAGGTCAGATAGGATCAGGCTTATTCGGGGTAGCATGACTGCAGACATGCCTCCCATTCGTAAAGACAATAGAATCAGTTAAATAAAGTGTATTTCACTATTTTTCTAAAAAAGAATCCTACAGTTTCATTTCCCAAGTTGTATAGAACAATTTTTCAGTGTAATTTCCCTCACTGCACTTTTTTAATTATGAGATTTTTATTATTTATAGATAACCACCTCTGTACTTGGACCAGTGTTCTATACTATAATGCCAAAACTAGTTAAGTTTTGCATTATATATAATGGTTTGTTATACACATTGGCTAATGCCTGCCTTTGCTCCTTTTAGCCATTGTGTGTTCTCTCTGGAAGTTATTTCTTGAATGTGGCACTCATACCACCTCTGCCAGAATCATTTAAGTCGCTACCTGACTCTATCACAGACTTCATAAATCAAGTTATCTTTGACTATGCCTTCTGAAGTTTGTGAACCACTTCTTCTGGCTTCATTTTTTAAAACAGGATTTCTCCTTTTTTGAAATTATATAATTTAAATCAGCCAATACATTTGGGTTGCAAAGAGTACAATGCTAATTTCAAAATCTTACAATCCAGTGGAAATTAGCAAGAGGTTCATGATGGTAATACAGAAGCAAAAAGCAGATTCAGAAAAATGCAAAATATATATATATGTGTGTATGTGTGTGTATGTATGTGTGTGTGTATGTATGTGTGTGTGTATGTATATGTATGTATGTGTGTGTATATATATATATATATAAATGAAGTACCTTAAAGGTTTAGCAAAGAGAGAGACATCAGTACACACTGGGGAAGAATAACCAAGGATTTGTGAAGAAGGAAAATTCAACATGGAACTTGAATGACTTGGAATTTTAGAGGTGAACATAAGTAGAGTCCATTAGGAGAGCAACAGAGAAAAGGCACAGATGTGGAAGATGAGGATGGTAATCAGTGCCAACTCATAATTCAGCTCAGCTGAAGCATAAAATACACCCATGGGAGTTGTGGGTGATGAGGCAGGAGTTGTAGGTTAAATTGGTACTGTGGAGAGACTTGAAGTCTATACCTAAGACCTAATTGCTGGTATTTATTTGGTACCTTCTGAATGGCTGCAACATTTTAAAGTGGACTATAGATTTGAGGTAGAATTTTTGCATTGTACAATTACATTTCTGATTTAATAGCCATATTTGCAAAGTCAAATCAGAAGTTAGGTGGCCGCATACAGGAAAAAGTGACAGCAAATCCCAGTGCAACTTTTTGGTCTCTAGAGAACAACATGTCGGTAATCTCTCTCTACCATTTAGGATCTTGCAAATCCTGAGAGTTCAATTCTTATTATGTCATAGTCATTTTCTACTTTGGCATTGCAGAATGATTCATAAAGGACTGATACAATCTATGAGTTTCTGTTGAATAATATGTTTGGAAAATAGCAGATTTGGGGTGGGGGGGCAAGGTTAGTGTCAGCAAGACCACAATGTCATCCTGGGTATATGAGAGGGTTATTTCATAGGGAGAAGGCACAGCTAAGGCACAGATGAATAGCTCTATCTATCACCTTGCAATATGATGGAAAACATATTTCTTTATAGCTCATGCCTAACACATTTTCATCTTCTTTTATGAGATTTCTGATCCTGACTTTGGTCAAAGATAAATAATAGAGCCATTTCCCTGTAATGTGTTATGAGATATTTGAAACCATGTGGGACTTATAGGGAGCATGTTAAGAGGAATAGAGAAGTTAGGCAGGTCAGCCTTTCCTGGGGGACATTGCTGTATTCCAGAGCAGCTGGCAGAGGACTTTGGAACATGTGTTAAATGCTGAAGATACAAACATTGACTAGCAGAGAGGGAAGCATCCAAGGAAATCTCACAAACTTGTCTATCACTCAGAAGTGTGGTCAGTTTTTGGAGGATACCTACAGAATACTACAAGGAATAACAGGACACAAGTCACAAAGAAGGAACAAATACAGGTGTTAGCATATGAGCCAGAGTTTGAGTTCGGAGCAAAAAGGAATTATTTTTAAGTTTAGATAAAATTTTCAGATTTTGTAGTTCTAGTTGCTGACCTGTGCTCTCATAGGTCAGAGATAATATGAGCCTAAGTTAGAATGGAAATTAGAAAATAATTGATAAAAATGAGTCCATAGGACATGTCTTCTAATTGGATATATATCTGTCAAGGGACAGAAGTGGGAGAAATGGAACTCAGTGTGCACATTGATTTTGGATATTCTTTAGGGGAGTCAGCAACTGGGAGAAAGATTTGGACTGCTGATGTATACTTGTAGAGAAAATCTCTAAATTACAAAATACACTGAAACCTGTCATCTTCTGTTTGTAAAATGTCAAAAAGGTAGTATTTTTTTTCATAGCACCGCAAGTAAAAATACCATATTGCCTCTCCCTAAACATAATCATATCCACAGCATGATTTTTCTATGGATAGTTCATAACCTAGGACATTTGTCCTTTTTTTTCTAAAACTAAAATCATATAGAATGATTTTCCCTTGCTAGAATACCATAACTAAAGGCAGTGTGGAGTGCTGCTGGAGTGTACATCATATTAATGGCTAAGAGATGTCACCATGGCCTGTACTCCTAGTCATAGTAAATGAATTTGGAATCTCTCTCACAGCTACATCTCTTTTCATGATTCCCTCATAGAGTGAGAGAATGATGTGTAAACTTTCCTTGACAACCAATCTCTCATAGGATTCCTCACACACTGATGTATTTGACAGAATCAACCACTTTATTGAAGTTCAAATACACAATCCACTAATCACCACACTCTGCCCATCACTGATCCCACTGCTGTCTAAGGGAGGTTAGCACACCACAGGCAGTTACCCGGCTGTAGTGAAAATACTACTGCCTTGGCCAAAGTGGGCCATTGGAATGGATGACTTAATACTGTGCTGTAAACTGTATGTGAATATGGCAGGTGACATCATTTATATGGAAATAGGCCTTTCCAATCTACATGGACAACTCCTCAAGACACTCTCACAGCTTGGATAGGCAAGAAATTTCTCTGTCATAACTGCTAATCATGAATTCTCCTCTTTCAACTTTTCTGAGGCCTGAGCCAGAATGTGTACAAATCTGTGGTGAAGGACAGTGGGTTATTCTGCAGGTCACATGTGTTGTCAAGATGGAAGACAATGAGAAATGAATGCGGTTTCCAGCTTGGCTTTGTGTGTTCAATTGTCATCATGCACCCCAGTTTTTCTCACTTTCTCTCCAGTTTTTATCTTACTGTTAATCTTGCTGACTTACACCAACTTTAGCTCACCATACAATGCACAAGTAAAACCTTCCACAAAGTTCTTCACCAGTTTCCATAATAGTGTAGGATCTAATCCCTATAATAAATAAATTATTCCTTATTGTACATGGTATTTTTGGTTTTCTGAACAAACCCAGATATTAAAGCTGTTTATCAAGGAAATGATATAACAAGATTTGCACATTAGATGAATACCTATAGTATGGAAAATGGATGACATATAGAATTATGATTAGAATATTCTCAATAGCAAATATATTTACTTTTCAAATGAAATCTTAATTGAAATCTGAAATAGAAGGGGATATACTTACTTAAAATAGGGATGAGGAACTTAAGACCTGATTGTCTGCCTCACTTTTTATTTCTCTTATCAATCTTGGAAGTACCCAATGTTCTGAGAAAACAGTTTAACAATATTGGCATTTGTAAATATAATATGCTTTTATAGTCCTTTTGTGACAAACGAAGTGGTCTTGGGATACAGTGTTGGAGGTGAGCGTGGAGCATAAGGGGTAGCTTCAAGAGTTATTTAGGAATTAAATATAACACTACTTTGTGTGGATGGTATGAAAAAAAACAGAAATCTGGGATTTTTTTCAGTCTAGGGGATTACTTATGCTGTCGTTTCTTGAGAAGATACTACAAATGGACATGTTAATTTGAGGCCACTGAAGAGTTTTTGGCTGTTCAAGCCAAGTACATGAAATAGGGCTGTTGTTCAAGAAAGAGGTCTTCTATAAAGACCTTGGTTTTCAATCATTGCAAAGGTTAGTCAGTTCTAGATTAAGAAGAATATGTTGAGAATAGTTCAGGCACAAATATAGACTGAGAATCAGCAACATTAATATGGTCATAAAGGCAAAAAGCACTTAGGTTGCTATGAATGTAAGAAAACCAAGAAAGAAGAATCCATGGGCTATAAAGAAAAGGAGCATTTCCATGGAAGACTGATTAAAAGCATGAAATATCAAGGGTGCCAAGGTCATAAAATATCCTTTATATTTATCAACTGTAGAATTATTGACTAATATATAAGAAGAAAGAGGGAGATAGGATTTGCCTTAAGGAGTGAATGAGAGAAAAGGTTATGGAAGAGTGAGTACTTTATGAAGGAAAAGAGTAAAAGATGAGAGATGCAAAGGGATGTGGGGTCAAGGGTATGGCTTTTTTGAAAGTGGCAACTTGAAGAGAAAAAGTAATTCAAGAACAATTTATTGTGTATTAATCTCCCAGTAATTCATTGTTTTCATTGAATTTTTATCTTGTTACCTCCATCTACAAATATCTTTCCTCCAGGATCTGTTCTATCTTTTTAAATAGCATAAAACTCTGTTCTTCATAGCTATGAAGTATTATATTCAAACTTCTAAAAGTATTAAGTATTAAATATTTTTTCATTTTCATAGTGCATGTGTTAGCCCTGCCCTTAAGTAGTACCATTTACTAGAACTAAAACCAGGCTCCTGAATGTTCACAGCTCCTAAAGCTTTTGTACATCACTGTCTAAGTTCAGGACTATGGTTTCCCTCCCTTTCTAAACCCTGCTCCTGTTTTTGATATTTTCCTTCATTGGACTGTATGAAGACATAGAGTTTTAAAGCAAACAAACATAGACCATTATTCTTTATTCTTTCTCTAACTTTATAAGGAATAAGTTCTTGATGCCATTTTTAAAATGATCACTTAACATTTATCCTATATTAGGCACTCTGCTTTTGAATTTTATTCTCATTTAATTCTCACAATAACTCGATATTATTATACCATTTTTATGAAAGGTGACTGAGTCTCAGATAGGGTGAAAAAATTGTTAAAATGTATAAAATTAATAAATATCAGAACAGGAATTTAACTTAATATAGTAATGTAAGCATAGTGTCTGGCATATAGCAAGCATTGAAGATGATGTTTTATTGTTAATACTATTTCTAATAGTTTTTATAATGCAGATTTTTGTGTCCTTTCATTATGATACAATTTTATCCTGTTCTTACATAATTAATCATAAAAGATAGTAAAGAATCACTTATATCAAAGCATAATCAATGTTAGCTAATAATCTATAATTAACATAATTGAGTGTTAGAATGTCTAGGATAGCATAAAAAAATGAAATCGAGTATAGTGATAGACACTTGTCCCACCAGTACCAGTACTAAGATTGACTTGGAGATTACCAATAGCAGATTTAATATAAAATTGCTAACATCTCATTTTTGGTTGATACATAGCGATTAATTTTGTGATAAGGTATTTCAGAAAACACTGAGAAAGACACAAACTTTGGGAATTTCTCTAATAATTGTTTTCTGAATATGAGGGTTCTGAATTCAATTGCTGTTTAAATCATTTGTCCACAATATTTTTTCTATGTGTTTTGTTTGCACTTGAAGGAATGACTATGAGAACAGAATGACTAAAGAGGCAAAAAAAAAAAGAAGGAAAAAAAAGCATTAAAACACGTTATAATGTTGTACATTACAAATGAATGAAAAATGGTCTAGAAAGAGATTCTAGTTTAAGGATATGTTTACTGTTACAGGAGGGGAATTATTTTGATCAAAAGAATAATTTTAAGATTTTACATCAGTTAATAAAAAGCACAAAGCTCTATGATTGGAACCCAGGTTTCTTTGACTCTGAAGATGGCTCTGGACCAAAACACTGTCCTGAATTTTTAGTCTTAACAATCAATTCTCAGAGACTGCAATTACCTTCTGGCTCCCTATTAATTATTATTTTAGCAGTTACAGATAGGAGAAGTATGCCAGTACGGTTTTCACAATCTGCATGATTGTCTTGATTTTTCTAATCCAAGCAGTTCTTTATCCTGCAGCAGATTTCTTTCTTCTATATGTAGCTGAGTGGTTTTAGAAATGCCCATGAGAATTGCTGGCGGTAGGATTTGTGGGTGTCAGTAATTAAGCTGTCTACTCCAGCTGCAAGCTGTCGGACAACATGGGTAGTAGAAGGACATAGTCCTGCTGCAAAGCCTGGTCTTAGTGAGAATGGAAAGATCAGTCTTCACCCGCCCTGCCCCCCGCCATGGTTAGCCATACACTGGGAAGCTCAGTTTATCCTGCATTCACCCATGATTTTCTCATCAGTCTTATATCATTTTTACAAGGTAGTGTTTGCCACAAGCCACCTGGCCTAAGTTGCTTTTAGGCTTTCATAGTGTTTATACACAATGAACAACTGTTCTCTGAATCTGCCATCAGTACTCCATGCCACAGAATTATACTGGGCACATTGCTGATTCTAATACAGGCTTGAATTTTTATAACTTGTCCCTGACATGGACTGCATTTTGTTTCATGTCACTCATAATTAATTATGCATTTCTATGGTTTCTGTCAAAATCATTTTTGTCTGCACCCTTTGGAATAAAGAACATTTATTACAGATTTTTAGATTTTTACTGTGCTTAATTATTGAAGCATAGCTACGTGATGAGACCTTTCTGTAAAGTATCATCTAGGATTATTTCACGATATATGAACCTTTATGCATCCTATTTGCCTGTTAGTTTTAGGTGTTCTTAATAATGTTCTATTCAGTCACTATTGAAGTGTGCTGATGAGTAGAATAGGAACCGGTGTTGATTGTGACTTATTATCATCATATCTCCAGCATCTAGTATATATCTGCTAAATAATGTATAGTGAATGAATGAATGAGTTTGTTGATCAAATATCCCTGTTTTCATGTCTTTCTAAATAGTGTTCAATTTCTGGTCTTTTCATTTGCCATGCAAGCTTTTTGCTTCATTTATTAAAAACAAAATGTATTTTGTATTTACTGTATACTAATCACTTCCCTTAAAGGGCTTACATCACATTTCGGGGTGTGTGTGTGAGTGTGTGTGTGTGTGTGTGTGTGTAATAGAGAGAGAGAGAGAGAGAGAGAGAGAGAGAGAGGGGTTGGGAGAGGAGGGGAGAGAGAGAGAGTGGAAGGGAGACAGAGAGACAGAGGCAGAGAGAGAGAGAAACAGAGGTATTGAAAATAAGTGTGAGCATTGGGTGGGGTGTAGACGTGTAAACAGGCTATCATAACCAGTATGCAAACTAAGTATAGGTGCAGTGCAGCACTAGGACATCAAACCCAAACCCAAGCCTATTAATGACTTCCTAAAAGAGATGATTCTTTTACTAGACTTTTAAAACAAGTGAGGTATCCAGGACAAGGCATGTGGAGAAAAGAAAGGAATTACAATCAGAGCCAACAATGCATAGAAGTGTGAGCATAGCATGCAAGTAGTGAGGTATGGCTGCTGGAGGCCTGTTGAATGAGGCCTGGGGCGTTGCCAATTCTTAACACCTCTGCTACCACCATGTTCTCTAAGCCACTATCATTTCTTTGCCTGTAATAAATAGCCTCTTACATGATCTCCTTCATTCTATTCTAATAATCTCTTGTACAACAGGTGCCTGAGAGACCTCTTTAAAATGCAAAGTATCGCACCTCTTTGCTCAAAACACTAGGTGGCTGACCATCACACTGGTATGAAATTAAAAGTCCTTAAAGTGGCCTGCCGATCTCTAGATGCTCTGGCTCCTGGCTTGCCCTCTGCTTTTGCTTCCTGTAAATCAATCTTCCCATGTTCCTTTCCAGCCACACATGGGATCCCTGTGCTCCCTTGAGAACACCATACACTCTCCCAAACTCAAGATTTTTGTACTTGGCAAAAAGATTAACATGGAGTAATTCTTCATGATTTCTGTCATTCTTACGAAGGGATATGTGTGCACTGGCCAATCTCATATTTCTTCAAAGCTTTGTTATTAAGGTCTGATATTAGTCCCTTGTAATTAGATACAAATCTGTATATCTGTGCCTATATATGATGCATGAAAATCAGCAGAGAAGTAGTGTTTTGGCAGCAGGAGCCACTGGTTATAACTAGGGAAAAAAAATTCCAAGTATATCCTTCAGAGTTAGAATGAATTGCCTCAACATAGCAGTAGGTTGGAGTTAGTCAACACTAAACTAAGTTTCAGGTATTAGAATATCACTTGTTCAGGACACTATATGGTATGATCCTTCAGGGCTATACCAGTCTCAATTAATATCTTAAAAATCATCTAAATATTCAAAGAAACATCTTTACCATTAAACCATGAACACCAATGGTACCTCTTGCACCGAAAGGGTTCCTTTCTTGAACATAGAGAACATTATTTTTCTTTTTATGTTTCTTCAAAGTTTCTTATATACTTTATGATATTCTATTCACTAAAGGTTCAGCGACAGATGGAAGAGATTGCAGTGATGGACCAGAGTCCTAGTGACACTAAACACTCATTCTTCATACTGATGCTAAAGCTAGAATTTGTAATACTGATTTATAATCACATTTACCTAGACTCTTTTTTTAGCCACTACTGCCTAGAAAGAGATGAATGTAATTACTGGTCTTTGAGCCCAAGGATCCAAATCACATAATGTTTGAGTATAGTATTTGTAGTGATCTCAGCAAAAGGCTGTGCATGGTCAGGCAGATCAGCCTACAGCTTGCACCACACAGAGGAAGGTAACGAAAGATCTATCACTTTTGACTTAATCATCTGCTGTCTCCACTTAAAACTTGGGCATTGTTTTAGCTATTTTGAGGGGCTCAAATATAAAGTAATGGTACACATATTTCTGTTGTATTCACTGAAGGTCTTTCACTATGATGACAGTTGTTTGCTCAAGCAGCTTTATAATCCACAAGGTTCTTTTAAAGTCAAGTTCTTGGTCTAGGTGAATATCTCTGTTTTCATCATGTAAATAGGAAACTGAGTCCATGATTGGTTATGTTGACTAATTACAGTAAATATTCAGTTATTTAGTATGAGGCTGGAATATGTTATGTTATATTTAATAATTACATTTTAGGCTAAGTATTGTTTACCAATTTTCAAAATATATTAACATATAAGAAAAGTGTAATGATCATAACTTAAACCTAGTTCATAAAAACAGGAGTTAAATGGACAAAATTTTTTAAAAATATGTTGAGTACTTACAGTCTGCTGGACACTGTGCTAGACACGACATTGACATAGGGGGTTCTAAAGAGGTCTAGGTTGTGATAAAACAGTAATACACTCTTCACTTTTATTTGTAATTTTGTGAAATTGACATTTCTCTACAAATGTCAACAAGAGGTTTTTCTAAAATAATAAAATAATGCTTAAGGAAACTGGTGATGTCTTGAAAGTAGTAAATGGTTTAGAAGGTTCAACTCAAAATGCCCTCTTCCATGGAGAGCATTGGTTTTTGCCACAAACACAGAGCAGTTGGGTTGGGCAGGAGTCTAATAGAGAGTGCTAACTTTCCAGTGCCACGTAGAGAAAAGCTTGATAAAATGGATGGTCTTCAAAACAAAAAGTCCTTAGCTGCAAGCAGAGTTCTCAGATAGTGTTTGCCTTCATTGTCCCCAATCTATTCTTTTACAAGCACAGACACATTTCTATCAAAGTAATGTCTCCAATTTCTAAGTCATTCAACACACACTTATTGACTGTCACTACATGCAGAACACAGTACATAACTGTTGTCATGGTGTCTCAAAGGAAATCGACTGTCACTTTTCTTTGCCATGTGTTTATTGTTTTTTTTGGGGGGGGGTAAAGAAACAGTTCTATGTGAAAAATCTACTTACATAGCTCTAAGCTATGTAATACACTCAATTAGTAATTTTCACTTTTCTCGGAAAAATGGTCACTAGCCAATCTTAGGTATTAAAGGTAAATATTAATTACATAGAAGCTGAATTTTTTATTTTGGCCTACAGGAGCTGGAAAAAATATCCAGGGAAATCCATACACCATCTACTGAAAATGTCAATCCAATGTTTTAAAATATTTACAATCTTTCTGTAAGAAAATGATTAGAGTGAAAATACCTGAGGCATTTTAAGAAGTTTTAGAATTGGAAGCAAAGATAGGGGGACTAAAAACAATGTTAACTTTTCTACAATTACCTAATTACATTTTATAACTTTTTTTTCAGATTGATTTAAAGCTCCTTTGTTGTTCCAAGCATAAAGGTCAATTATAGGATTACCTGGGAAGGGTCCTACATAAAATTGTTCCAGAAACACAAAGGATTACTCGAAGAACCTGGGTTTATAGAATCAAACTGCTTAAAAATAGGCTTTTACAGTGGCTTCCTCCTGCTAAATATCTGCTTCACTTGTAACCATCGAAATCACTGTTTCTATTTACTTGAAGCTAGAATATTATTTTTAGGAGCTACAACAAAAGATTATATTTTCTTTCTGTGTGTGTTTTTGCTGATTCACTAACAGCCTTTATGGAAACTATATATTCTCAAAGACTCCCTTTCTCCCTTGTCCACTTAGCGATATTTTCCTCTTCCAAAAACAGACCTCAAATAACACCTTTATGAAGAAGATCTTCTGGAATTTTCTCCAGTGTTCCATTGAGTCACTGGTCCCAATAAGCTTCCATATCATTTCATATCCATCTCTACCAAAGCTAACTCACTAAGTCGTGCATACAAGACTGTCTCCCTTCAGGTACCAGGAGGCCCTAGAAGTCAAGAACAACTAGAACAGTTATCTAAAACTATATGAAACTAGACAAACAGAAGTGAACATATCATCCAGTTCATTAGTTCATTGTGTATATATTCTTATCTCTTTTTTAAATTGAGCTTTTTCTCCAAAGGCCCTGCTTCTTGTGTTGCACATGGTTTATCACGTGCATCAGGAGATTAGGAACATTAAGCAGGTGACAAATATCAACAATGAGCTAGGAATTTATTGTAATCAACCAATATGCTCAACCTTGTAATTGCTCAGAGCTTTTTGCTTCGTAATTATATGATTGCCTCAGTGTAGCCATTCAATGACGTTATAATTAGTGGGCAATTAACTAAAGCTTTTGCTGAGATGCTGAAAAGCATGAAATGTGTGTGCAGGTTGATAACATGAGGACCGATAAACTACTTCGTCAATAAATTTCTGAAAACACTATCTTTTTCAACCCTTAGAAATTGTAAACCCCTTTTGAGCTTGCATACTCTGCACGTTATTCCACAGGTTGTTTAATGTGCTCTCTTAAGCCTGGAATGGGGCCATCTAAGCCCTACCTTACTGTCTCCTCTACCCCACCTGTACTTCCACACATGCTCTTTCCTACTTCCTCAACACTTTAATCTTATATCAGTTGCCAATTCACAAAGGGGTTCCACTTTTGTGACTAGATTTGATGTTTGAGGTGGATTCTGCAGAGCATTTCTCCAACTTAGAGATGGAAAAAAAGCTCATAGGGCTTCAGTCACTTGGCTTAGTTTAAATGCCTTAGTTTAAAAGGCTGTTGGTAAAATGGACCTGTCTCAAAACTGAGCCCTTTTAGATTCTATATCTGTTCTTTACAAACCTACTTTATATAAAATGGGGCATATCAGAAATAGAAGAGAAGATGAGGCAAACTACATTTGGGAGAGAAAGAAAGAAAAAGATAGGATTAAAAGTAAAAGGGAGAGTTAACATTGAAGGAAAATAATAAGGAGTGCATTGTTACCAAGCAAAATACTCCAAAACACTAATCAATACATAAATACATGCTGTGATAGCCTCATATGCAATTTACCTGTTGTAAGAGGACAGTACTAGTTGTGCCTAAGTCATAAAGCTGCTTGGAAAATTAATGACATAATGCATGTTAAGCACTTGGGGCAATGCCAGATACACAGTAATCACCTATGACTGGGAGCTCTTAAAAAGAGAGATAGGAGGGGAAAGGAGGGGAGAGGAAAAAAAGAGAAGAGGAAAGGAGAAGAAAGAAAAAAAAGAGAGGAGAGGAGGGAAAAGAGAAGAAAAAAAAAAGGAATTTAAGTTTCAAGAGGAGAAATTTGCCTGGTCTACTCAGTGCTACCCAGGGGAAGTCTGACTGGACTTCCCAGCTGAGTGAGTCATGGCCCCAGGGCACATATTCTCTGTTCTGGAGATGGTCCTCCTGCTTGCCTAGCCTGAAGCCATTAAATATTAAAATACAATGGCTGAAACTTCTTGTTCTGATTCCATTTTCACTAAGCAATCTTCTGTTTATGATTTGTTTTTTTTCAGAGCCAGGGAGATGCTGCTTTCCAAATGTTAGCACATGTGTCTCAGTCTAGAAGGCATCTATTTCACTGCTTAAAATTTTAAAATATCGGTCTCAGTTGGGCATTATCCACAGCAGTGAGTGGTTTTGTAGCTTTCTCTTCATTGCTTTCTTTTTCTCCCCTGTCTCACTATCACATTCCTCTGTTGGTGTTCCTTTTACTTTCCAAATTTGTTTCCCTGGCATCCTTATCTCAGGGTCTGCTCCTGGGGGAACCCAAACTATGACAATCACCATGCTACTTTATCTCTCTGCCAATCATCTTGGCCTCTATCTTTTAGATTGCTCTGCATGGTGGGAGGCATAACCACCATTGGGAATGATATCATATAAGTATAGGTCATGCATGATACATGGGAAGAAGAGAGCCATTGTTCAACTCTAATTTTGAAAAGTCTTGGAAGCACTCTTGTCATTCATGAAATAGATATCAAGGGAGGTGCAGTGCTTTATTTTTCCCCTCCTGAGTGCCAAGCCCAGACATGAGGGACAGGCTACTGTGACTAGTAGCCCTATCATAAACTCAGAGAGTGAATTAGGAGTAATTCCCAAAAGGAGGAAAAAGAGAATCACTGTTACTGAGAGAAAAGATGAAGTGTGCTAAGCAGGAAAATAATGGATGTTCAGTATAAATATATAAAAAATAGCATCGCTCACCATGCAATCAGCAGTAATGATATCATGTCACTCCTCCAGAGACCAAGAGGAGCTGCTGTCAAGACCATATGT
Source organism: Cynopterus sphinx (assembly GCA_030015415.1). Lineage (NCBI taxonomy): Eukaryota > Metazoa > Chordata > Mammalia > Chiroptera > Pteropodidae > Cynopterus > Cynopterus sphinx. Next base: position 90,906,626 of record CM057384.1, on the reverse strand, counting down.
CTGGTGCCACAGTACCCCTTGCTACAGTGCTCCCGGTCACTCTTCTCTTGGGATCTAACCTAGAGCATCAGCATGAACTGCAGCCAAGCCTAATCGTCATCTCTGCCTAATCACCAGGTGCTCCTGGTGAAAGAGCTCTGAACCAGGAGTCACTAAAACTGGTTATTAGTCCCTGCTCATCTTGAAGCCATGACTGTTCCTTTTTAGGCCTTGACTCCCTGTTTGTGAAGATGCTTGAACTGGATCTCTGAAGTCCTAGTCTTAATATGCTTTAATTCCTGGGAACTTTGTAATGCCAACATACTGGAATCAAAATTAACTCAATGAGGACCAGATGTGTTGTCATTTTTATTAAGATTGGATAATGATCATCAATACCAGTTAAAAAGGTGAACGATTACTCATATTTGAAGACAAAGTAAATCCTCAATAATAGCTTTATTTTATAATTTGCTTTACTCTTGTCTGTTTTCCCAACTCTGTCTTCCCTACTGTAGGTGGAGTGATCTTTCCTTTAAAAAGAAAACAAAAATGTAAAAGCAAAGAAAGCATCATACTGTTTTCCTGCTGAAGCCCACTTGTCTTATTTGCTTCCAGGACAGAAAATAACCTTGCTAGCTTGTCATTAAAAGTAATAATAATAAATAAATAGAAACTTCACAAATTCACTGCAAGAGTCTTCTCCAGACGGCTATATGCCCTTCATCTAGCTTCCCTTAATGTTAGCATCTTACATAATCGCGATAACTTTATCACGAATAAAAAATTAACATTTGTATAATACTGTTAACTAAAGTACAGATTTTGCCAGTTTTTCTCCTAATGTTCTTTTTTGTTCCAGGATCCAAATTCAGGATACCACATATTGTATTTATTCTGTGTCTTTATATCCTTCATTCTGACAGTTTTGGGGTATTTTCTTTGTCTTTTATGACCTTGGAAGTTTTGAGGAATACTAGAAAGGTATTTTACAGACACTCCCCCCCCCTTTTTTGCCTTACAATATCTGGCAAAACAAGATTTTCCAAAAAATTTTAGGTCACTTTCTTTCAACTCACCTCCTTCAGTGAGATGATGTGATATATTCGTAGAACAGACATCTTTAATAATCTGTATCCTATTCTAACTTCTGCCAACACCTTAGAGGATTTTTGAAAAAATTGCATACAGTAAAAGTCGCTCTTAGTGATGTGAAATTCTATGGATTTTGATAATTACAGAGTCACATACCTGCCACCACAGTACCATGGAACTGTTTCATAATCCTAAAAAATTCTCTGTGAACCCCTGATATTCAACCTACCTTCAAACGTGACGACAGTTGCTGAGTCTGTTTGCCATTCTAATAGTTTCACCTTTTCTGGAATTTCATACAAATGGAATCATAAAATTTAGGTGTTTATATCTGGCTTCTTTCACTAAGCAAAATTCACTTAAGATTCACTTTTTTTGGTGCATGAATCGAGTCAGTTATTTTTTATTCTAAGTGATAGTGTATTAGGTGGAGGTACTATAGCTTGTTTATCAATTTCTTTGTTTAGGACATTTGCGTTTTCAGTTTTTGGCCATTAAGAATAAAGCTGCTAGAAACATTGGTATACAAGTTGTTGTGCCAACTTAAAGTTTCAATTCAGGTGGTTGAATTTGTAGGAGTACGAATTCTCAATAATATAGTAAATATGTGTTTAACTTTATAAGAAACGGACAAACTTTTTTAAAAGTTGTGATATTTTGTGTTCCAAAGAGCTGTGGATGCTATTTGCTCTCTTTCCAAACTATGACTTAAAATTGTCAGTTTATTTATTTTAGCAATTCTAATAGGTGTATAGAGATATATAATTTTGTTTTTAATTTGCAATTCTGTAATAACTAATGACAAGTGCATTTTTTCATGTTAATTTTCAATAGTATATCTTTTTGGTGGGGGGCCAATTCAGATTTACAGTTTTTATTGAATTGTTTTCTGTTGTTGAGTTTTAAGTATTTATATTTCCTAGATTTATATCCTTTAGCAGATATAAGATTTACAAATATTTTCACAAAGTCTGTGTCTTGTTTTTTTGTATTCTTCAAAATGTCTTTTACAGATCAAAAGCTTTGGTAAAGTCTAATTTGTTATGTTCTTTATGAATTATACCTTCGAAATCATATCTAAAAACTTCTAATCAAACACAAAGTCATGTAGGTATTCTCTTGTTTCCTTCTAGAGGAGTTTTAATATTACATTGTACACTTATGTGAGACATAGCTCCAGATGTATTGTTTTGTAAACGATGTCCCAATATCCAACACCATTAGGTAGAAAGATTATACTATGTCCATTAAATTATATTTTACAAATTTAGTTCACTATATTTGTTTAAATTTATTTTTGAGCTCTCTATTCTGTTTAATCTGTGTGTTTGCATTCAGCATTATTCTGCTAAATTACTATAAATTTACTAAATTACTGTAAACTTAGTAAATCTTGAAGTTAGATAGTATGGGACCTCTAACTTTGTTTTTCTTTTTTTTTTTCATAATTTTTTGGGGCTATTTTAGTTAGTTTATCATTCTCCACAATATTATAAACTATTTTGTAAATATCTATAAAAAGCTTCCTGGGATTGTGATTGGATTGCGTTGGATCTATAATGTAAATTAGGAGGATGAGACACCTTAACAATATTGAGTTTCCTAATCCATTAATATGGTGTATTTTTTTTATTTGAATAAAGAGATCAGGTTTTTTAATGAAGTTATTTGTGTATTTGCTATTGAGTTTTATGAGTTCCTTATATATTTTGTATATTAACTTATAACCAGTTCTATGATTTACAAATGTTGTCTCCATTTTGTAGTTTGCTTTTTTTGTTTTGCTGATTCTTTACTATATAGAAAATTTAGTTTAATATCGTCTAACTTGTTTATTTTACTTTTGTTGCCTTTGCTTTTGGTATCAAAAGCAAAAATTTGTTGTCAAGATTGGTGACAAGAAGGTTTTCTCTTGCATTTTCTTCTAGGAATTTTACAGTTTCAAGTCTTATGTTTGGCTTTCATCTATTTTGAGTTATTTTTTTGTATATAATGTAAAATGAGTCCAATTTCATTCTTTTGCATATTGATATACTGTTTTTCCAGTATGATTTATTGAAGAGATTGATTTCCCATTGTGTAAACTAGGTGCCTTTGTCAAAGATTAGCAGACTGCATATATATAAGTGTATCTTGGGGCTCTGTTTCATTGCTCTTTATGTCTGTTTTTATGCTAGTACCTTACTGTTTTCATTATTATAATTTTGTAATGTAATTTGAAGTCAGACAATGTGACACTTATTAGTTCTTGCTGAAGATATTTTTAGCTAATCAAGGTTCTTTGTGGTTCCATATGAATTTCAGGATTATTTTTTTCTCTTCTGTGAAAAATACCATTGAAACTTTGATAGGGATTAAATGGAATTTGTAGATCATTTTGGGTAGTATGGACATTTTAAGAATATTACTTTTTCAAATTCATGAACACAGGATAACTTTTCATTTATTTGAGTTCAATTTCTTTCATTGTTTTATACTTTTCAGTATACATATTTTTTGCTTCCTTAGTTAGGTTTATGCCTAAATATGTTATTATTTTTTATGATTTTAGAATGGGATTATTTTCTTAATTTTAATTCCACTGTGGTTTAAAGAACATATTTTATATTGAATCTTTTGAATAATATTTAATTATTCAATTATTTAATGGAATTTAATTAATTATACAAATATATTTCATTTCCTTTGTTTACTCATTAACTAACTCTCTGATTTGTTATTTTAAGTTGATTTGGAGTTTATAGTATATCTTATTAATTTATCATTGTTTATTTTCAGGTGATACTACACCACATGTGGTATAAAAACATTGTAATAGTATACTTTAAATTCTCTCCTATTAAAGTATACTCTTATGAGGTATACTATTATAAGCTATTGTTTGTATACATTTTATTTTGACATAACATAAACTTCATACAATAATATTATCTTTCTTTAAATAATTATATTTTAAAGAGATTGAAATAATAAGAAAAAAGCATATATTTTCCCTTGTAAATTACTCCTCTCAGTGCTTTTCATTAATATGTATACATCAGTATTTCCATATAATATAATTTTCCTTCTGTCTAAAGGGTTACCTTTATCATTTATTATAGTGTAGTTTTGCTGTTTTTAAAATCTTTTCAGCTTTTTTTGTGAAATTTATTTATTTAGCCTTATTTTTTAAAGATATGTTCACTACCTATAAAATTTTAAGAGGACAGTTTTTTTTTTTTTTTTTTTTTTTGCTACTTTAAAATGTCTTCCACTGTTTTCTTACTTGGATTATTTTTTATGAAAATTCTGATGTCATCTCTGTCTGTTTCTGCATACATAATGTGTCTTTTTGTTCCCAGACTACTTTTAAGATTTTCTTTTTCTAATTCTTTCTGAGAAGTTTCAGTTTGTATTTTATTGTAGTTTTCTTTATGGTCTTGTGCCTAAAGTTTGTTAAGCTTCTCAGGACTATGGATATGTAATTTCCATCAAATATTGAAAAATTGTGGCCACTGTTTCTTCAAATAGTTTTTCTTTTTCTCTCCTTAGATTTGGGGACTTCACTTAAGTGTATCGGGTTGTTTGAAGTTATTATACAGCTAACTCACTGACACTCTTTTCATTTTATTAGTTGGTTTTTCTTTGTGTTTCATGTTGAACAGTTCCTATATTATGCCTTAAAGTTTATTAACTTTTACTTCTCAATGTCTAATCTGCCATTAATTCCATCTGGTGTTTTTTTTATTTAAAAGTTGTAGTTTTCACCTCTCAAAGTTTGATTTGGTTCTTTCCTATATCTTTGATGTCTCCACTTAAGTTTTAAATGTACAGAATGAAATTATATTAACTTTTAAATTATTCCTTTCTACTAATTCTAATATCTGCACAAGTTCTAGATTGGTTTTGATTTGTTGATTATTTTTAGTATTGAATATGTTTGTTTGCCTCTCTGGCACGATTAACAACTTTTAACTGGATGCCAGACAGTGAATTTTATCTTGTTAGGTTCTAAGTATTTTTGTATTCCTGTAGATCTTCTTGAGCTTTGTTCTAGGATACAGTTAAGTTCCTTGGGAAAAGTTTTATTTTTTTTTGAGTCTGTGATGTTTTTAGGAGGACTGGAGCACTGATTATTCTACAGATAATTATTTCTCACTCCTGAGTCAGGACTTTTCTGCTTATATTACCCATTGTCCCATTAATCTTGAGGTTATCTAGTATGGCTGGTAGGAATAAGGTTTATTCTTGGTCCTGTGTGGGAACCAGTCACTGTTACCTTTATTCTTAATTATGTGGTTCTTTTTGGCATTGGGTAATATTCCCATACACATGAGCTGATCAGTACACTGCTGATAACTTGAGGGCACTTATTTGCAGATCTCCAGAGTTTTCTCTCCTTGCAGTGTCTCCTTTCTGGTACTGTATTTTGTGACCACTTTCTTCTTTTTATCCCCCAAAAATCTCAGCTCCATTTTGTTCAGTCAGGTAATTTTCCAGCTCTGCCTGGGTTTTTCCTCCCTGTATTGCAGCCTGTAAACTCTCACGGCAGTAAGCTATAACGATTGCAATTGTTGGGCTCACCTCATTTGTTTCCAGAGTCTTGCAATCCCTTATTTTTATTATTGCCTTTCTTCCTTCCTCCTTTTCTTCCTTTCATCCTGTCTTTTTAAATTTTCTTTGTAGTTAGTTTTATGAGGGAATTACTCTATCTTAGTCTAAAACAAACTCCCAAAGAATCACTTTTTATTTTATTTTAAAATAAAAATTGTATATATTTAAGGTGTACAACATGATTTGATAATACATATACATAGCGAAGTGATTACTGCAGTCTGGTGATCATTATGCTAAGTGAAATAAGCCAGATACAGAAAGAAAAACATTGCATAATCTCGCTTACATGTGAAATCTCTAAAAGTTTTATACATAGAAGCAGAGAGGAGAACTAGAGTTTTAATGGGAATGGAAAGGTGGGGAAAATGAGATCTTGGTACAAATTTGCAGTTATGTAGGATGAATAAGTTCAGAGATCTAATATATAGCATGTTGACTATAGTTAATAATACTTCATTGAATATTGGAAATTTATCAAGAGGGTAGATTTCAGGATGCTTTCATCAAAAGGAACACTTTTTTTTTTTAATTTGTTTTTTGATCTTCTCTATTGTTGCATTGTTTTTTAGGGCATTACTTTCTGTTATTCTCTTTGTATTACTTTTGTCAGTTAATTTTGTTTTTATTTTCTTTTTGGCATAGATACTTGTCTCATTAATTTTTAGTTCTTTTCTAAATGTAAATATTGATTAGCTATTATATAGGTTTGATACATCATATTTTTAAACTTGTCCAGTACTGATTATTTTCTAATTTATATTATGATTTTCTCTTAAAGGATCAGACCAAAACCACATGGAGATTGATCATTTGTTGGAAGAAAAAGAAATACAAATGAAGTGCAGCAATTAGGGCTCATCTACTTGATCCACCACACCACAAAGTTCATCTCAATTTAGGGAAACAGTAAACATTAGGTATGGCTAGGTGAACTCCTTGAAGCCCCAGGCTATTGATATTTTTTCTTTTTAACTTCAGCATCAAGTTCAGTGTCTAGCATATAGTAGGCAACAAACAATATATATTAATTAAATACATAGTACTATAATAGCTCATCCTCACCAATGATTTAAAAAGTCAGGCGAAAAAACTAAATTGCTTCAAATCTGGGATAGCATTATCAGAAGGTTAATGAGACCATCAGAAAAGGAAAAAGTAAATAAATATCTTTCTGACTTTTAGGTGAAGAAGAATCTCCAAAAGCAAATTTTAATAGTGAAACCATAAGTTAATAACAGTAATAATAATATTAAATTTGACTTCATAAAATTTAAGTATTTCTCTTTAATGAAGAAGAATATGGACATTTATTTGATAAATTACAAAATGACAAAAGAAACTTGCAGTTTATAAACCAGAAAACTCCTATAAATAAAAGAGTAAAAACCTTACCAAAAAATGAGCAAAGATATAATGAAAAATTAGTAGAAAAAAAGCCTCAAAGACTATTAAATATAGGAAGGCATGTTCAAAATCATTAATAATCAGAAAAATGAAGCTTAAAGTATTATTGAGATATCTCTTTAAACATATTTATCTTCTAAGAAATTAGCTGGATGACATCAAGTGTTACCTGTGTTACAGGAACCCTCTTGCACTTATGTCTGAAATGTAGAATGGTATTACTTTTCAGAGAGAAATGTGACATTCTTAAAAATAAAATTTGAACCTATAAAGTACACACACACACACACACACACACACACACACACACACACACACACACACCCAGAAATTTCACTCTGAAATAAGCTTTCACATTGTTGTGTAAGTGTATGGGTACAAGAATTTTTATTGCAACTGTTTTGTGTTTTGTTTGTTTTTGGTAATGTTGGGATATTAGAAACAACCAAGTTATCATGTTGGATAAAATAGTATGGATACAAAGCATAGAGGTCACCTCAACAATTACAAAAATGATAGATGTGCACAGCAGAACCGAGTGAATAAAGTAAGAAGCAGAATGAGATGGATAACATCTTAGTATTTGACATAGATTTTACAAGAACACATAATCAAGTAAGAGATTATTTATATGATATATACTAAAACATAGTGTAGGAAAATGAGAATGTAAATGGAAATAAAAACAAATAATTTTTTAAAAAGTGTTTTGGCAAACAAATGATAATGAAATTTCATTATAATCATGAATTAATGCTCTCTGCATCCTTCCAAGGACCTAAACTAAATCACAACTTGGGATCATTTAATTTTCTTTAAATAATCTTACATCAACCAAATTGTCTTTCTTTTGTAGGTATTCTGTTTTTTTTTTTTTCATAAATCCTTTTAAGAACTCTGGTTTTCTGCAGTTTCACTATGTTTCTACATTCACTTTTTTTCCTTTTAGCTTCTTCCTTGTTTTAAGAATTGTTTTTTCAATTCTCAGCCATATCTCCTCAAATATTGTTCATTGCTCATTTTCTCTGTTATAACAATTTAGACTTAATATGTTGGAATATCTCAGCTTTTCCTCCATGTTTCTTATCTTTTTTTTATATTTGCTATCTTTTCATATCTCTGAGCAATTTATTCAGCTCTATATTCTGTTTCATAAATTCTCTTTAAAGGTATCTAATCTGGTGCTTAACCCAGTTGTTACATTATGATTTACTTTTATTAATTCTTTTATTTCAAATCTGGTCAACTTTGAAAGTCCCTTGTGCCTTCATCATTCCTACTGTTCTTTTATTATCTTGTTAGGAATATTAAAATTTCTTTATAATTTAAATTTGATGATTCTAATATAAAATAACAATATGATAATATATAATACTAATAAAATAATAATGTATTATAATAATATATAATATATTATATTATATATGTCTAATGTAATAATATTTTAGAGGGTTTTGTTCTGTATACTGAATCATGCTCATAGTCCTTGTGTCCTTCTATGCCTAGTGTTTTTGTTTTGAGCTTGTATTTTAAAACATTATTGTAATTATTTGTGGCTTAAGAGAGGAATTGTATTTGTTCCTTCCAAGGACCTAGACTAAATCACAACTTGGGATTTTTTAAAACTAAATCTCTACCTTGGGCTTTATTGGAATGCAGAAGTTATGTTAATTATTTCCTAAATCCCCATAACTGTGAACTTATGATCAGCATTTCCAGGGGAGAGTCGTTTTTAATATTAACTAGAACAAAAGCTAAAACAGTTTGATTCTCAGTTTTCTCCATCTACGAAATATTTTAGTGTATCTGCTGAGAGTGTGATCCTTTAGGAATCTTGGTTTCATATAGAGGTCTCCAGTCAGACCTCTCATCTTTCTTGAAGCTTAAACTTTGCCTCCTGTCTATGACAGTAGCCATTAAAATTGAAGCTGCGGGCCAGAAGTATGACAGATGTTGCTGAGGTGCTGGTCCTCATTTTGGGTTCATGCATCCTTACCACTTCTGTTTAATTTTTCTGATTGTCACTATCTCAACCATATATATAATACACACACACACACACGATATTCATTTTGTTCAGGATTACTGTTTTGGATCATTTCCCCTGAGCATCTAGTCAGCCTTATTGCTAGAAATTGCTTAATTTTATGTATTCTCAAGCATCATGTGATCCTCCTTGAGGAGCAATGCCTTCTTTGTTTTATCAGCACCATAATCATTTGTAGCACTTAGTAGCTATCAAATAATTGATGGTTTGATGAATACATTGATGAATTAATAGATGAATAAAGTCTATGTAAGTTTTGATATAGTATACCTAAGAAAATACTTATGAAAGATCTTGAGGTTCATAATATACTTAATATTTTACTTTGATGAAGCTGACTGATATGCTCTTAATACTCACATATTTGTTCTGCTGGGGTTTTTAGCAATAGGGAACTATGACTGGTCAACTCTATAATTCCTAGAAGAATAAAACTAAATATTATTAATGTTTTATCTATAAAAAGAGATAAAATAACTCACAATTTAGCAATGAATAGTGACTTGTTAAATTTAAATTTCGTATTTTGTATAGGATATAGAACAGTAACCACATAAATAGCAAGTAAATTAATTTTAAAATTTTACAGCACATAAACTGCTGAATATTTATGTTTTTCAATACAATATGAATATACTATCTTATCATTAAATGTTTCTGTCAGAAAAATGTTTTTCAATGATTTAATTTGTTAGTTTATCACTGGAAATAGTACTTTATTTCTAGAAATGTATTATAATATAATCATTGGTGTTTTCTTTTTGTTTTTCCTTATTTTTCTTACTTTAGCCATGCCTGCAACCTTCTTATTTTCTATAACAGATAGAGCTTAGGTGAAGCCTAGTAAGGTAAATATTCATGGACAACAGCAGGTTCTGCATATAAATGTAAGTTTTATTAAAATTCTGAGTTATATAATCATACTCCAGACCATGCCTTGGGAATGTCTGAGAGAGTTGGAAGTACTTTGAAGATGTCATTCTGTTGACACATGTAAATGGGTATTAGTATAAGCATAATTCATGGTCTAAGGCACTGTTTATGAGACAAAATGCTTTCTAGGAAAGGAAGAAATGCTTTCTCTAGTTTTACACATTATATATAAAGCACTCAAGAATTACAATGTTTTAGTAAGGATTAAATTAAGTTGGCAATATTACCTTTCTTGGAAATTATATTTATACAAACTAAATTTTTTAGAGAAAGCAAAAAACTTTATCTTTTTTTAAGGACTCATGAGCCAAGAGATCTTTGTGCTATCTTTTTGTATATACATAAATAAGAGTTTATTGCATTTTTGTCCATCAACTTTTATAAAAAACAAAAGTAAAGAAAATTCTATATACTTAATTCTTAGTATAGAATTAGAGATGAAAGACATACCTAGGAAACATGATTTGCCTGAGAAAATTGGTAGTGAAGCAGAAAACCATTCTAAAATCAGGATAAGATATAAGTTCTAACAGGAACAGAAACAACATGTTGGAGAACCATAAAGGGAAGTATAATACATTTTGATTCCAGCAACAGGGAAGGCTTCAGGGAAACTTCTGAATTTGAGCCAGGTTTTGAAATAAAAAATAGCATGTCATTCTGCATGGGCAAGAGTGGGGACATGACAGGCTGTGTGCTCAGCCTAAACAATGGCATGGAGGTTTGCATGCAGGCAGTGTGCTTAGCACAAGCCAGCAGTCTGACAGAGTGGGAGAGTGCTGTATATGAAAGGTATAGCTGTCAATGAGGAGGCTCATCTGCCATTGGCCTGGAATTTGCCAGTATGCTCTGAACTTGGATGTTGTGAATAGGTGGTCTCTCTCCAAGGCATTTCTGGATCAGCTCTTTTTATTGCCAGAATGTTCCATGATTTCTCTCCAGGGTCTATGTAAATTTGCTGTGGAAACTAGTCATCGATCCCTCCCTTTTACAAATAAAAAAAAAGAAACTTAGAGAGTTTGGGGATCTAGATTAGCCACTTTCCCCCATTCATTATAGCTACACCCCCAGTAGACTCTACAGTCTCCTGAACAGCCATGAAGTCTTCTGTCAGTTTAGAAGGCATCGAAATATCAGTTACTTCTCCAGCAAAGGGCATATCTGACACTAGGCATAAAGCCAATGGCATTTGGCAACTTAATGTACAGATAGATGTGGAAAGGACAGCTCAGAGTAAACTGGAGTCTTAATCTGGATAAAAATTGGGCCCTGTCATTATTTTTTTTTTCTCTTCAGGAAAATGAATAATGAAACAAGCAATGAACTATCAAACTGAGTTAGACAAAGTTAAAAACATAAAGACAACTTTTGGCTTAGGGCCCCAGAATCAGGAAGTGTGGATTCAATAGAGATTACAACACAGAATAAATATACACAGGAAAAAAGAGGTTACCCTTTGGGGACATTCATCACTTCCCTAAAGCCACATATTATAGCATTTCTATTAGTACTGGAACACTGTTTTTGAAAAATATAAAGAACACACAGCTATGGAACATATATTTAGTTATGCTTTATTTAAAAAGTCTTTAAAAGCTATCTGTGTATATGTTTATCTTATGATTTCTTCAGCGCATCATGATTTCAAATTTACATTAATAAATAATAGAAAATTTAAAGATTGGTAAAATTATTGATTAAAGAATGATTAAATTAATAATTAAATAATATGTTTACTTGCTGAAATAGTATACTGTCTTTTAATGACAATTGTAAAAGCTATGTAGCAAGATACATAAATGTTCTTGAAAAAATGTTACATGAAAACAAAATAAAAATTGATATTTGCTTTGAGATTGCCAGGATGAATGCATACTGAAAAACAAAAAAAAAACATACAAAATAAAACTTGATGTGCTATTTGATGGAGAGGGCATACTTCCTTATTTTCATTTTAATTTTATAATCTTATTGTTGTAATCAACATTGTAAAATCAATCTTTGTTTAAAATGCAATGAAAATTTCTGAATTTGAAATAAAATGTCTGAAATACTATATAACATTTTTAAATAGACAAGAAGTTCTCCCTTTCACTTCAAATTCAGTTCACTTTCACCTGAAAATAAATCTGCCTAAGCAGTTGTAACAAGAGGAAGATACTAAAACAATAGAGAAATCTATATAAGTGAATGTTTGGTAGGGTGGAAGGATTTGTGCATTACTAAAAAATCAGAAAATTATTTTAGGCAGAGGGCTTACACTATCTGTGTTAAAATATAAATTGTAGTATATTATTTTACATATTTTGACCATTGCATTAGAAATCTATGAAGTTATTGTTAAAATGTGATGTATACCATGAAGCGTTAAAATTAAAAAAGAGAGGGAGAGAGAGAGATGATAGCTGAGCTAGAGGAAGAAGGAATATTCCCCTCAATCAGGTATCTGTGAGGTGGTGATAACCAGATTAAATTGAAAAAATGTATGAAAGGTTTTTTTTTTTTTTTTTTTTAAGCAGAGAAAAGCCACTGTGGTATGATAGGAAGGAATAAAAATGCAGAGAGGGCAAGAGAAGTTATCTCAATAATGATTCCAAAAAGAAAATAGAAAACACAGAAAGTCAATAGGGAAGAAAATAAGGAAACATAATAACAAAATAACAGAATAAAGGTGAACTGATTATCTGTGATTTTTTAGGTGAGAAAATAGGGCCAACATTATAGATTAAAAAGTGAAGATAAACAGGGATTCCTGGTGCAGAAGTGTGAGTCATTGGATATGATAAGTGCTGACAATGAATGACCTTACACTTCCCAGTGGAAAAATTTATAAGTATACTTTATGCTAATTACCATGCTAGGTGTTTTCATAGATGTGAACTCACAGATTCAACATCTGCTGCCATCAAAAAGATAGAAAAGAATGTGTTAGTGTGTATGTGTGTGTGTCTTGGGGGGATGTTGCTCAATAGCAGACATGTAATTAATTTTAACTTTGTGAAAGATAACAGTAACATGATTGTTCCTCTAAAACACTTTACATTTACATAGTTGATGTTCACTGGAATAGAAAAACCCTCATATTTCTATGGTATTTTGCAGGTGAGAAAATCTCCTCCCAAGTCATAGGCAAATTTACATATGAAATTTACGATGACTGCCATAAGTTGTTCTTTGAACACTGCTCAAAGCAATTACCAAGTCCAGTGCTAGATGGAGAGTAGATAAAGATGAATTAAAAGCAGTTGACTTCAAAAACTCATAATCTTGCTTCTAGAATGATGTAATAAACTGTTGGAACCAGCACCTGGTACCTTTAATCTGCTGTGGCTGCTGCTTCTGGTTTGTGGACTGAACTTGAAATTGCACCAGGGGTGTTAGTGAGCCAGCTGTATAGACATTGATTCTCCTCATGCTCTGCTCCAAAATGTTCCTCTCCTTGATTACAAGAAGGTTGGTGGTTTTCTCTGTCACTGTGCTATATATGAGACAGCTACGACAAGGCATAGCAGGTGACTTTGGTGCCCCTGCCAAATTCATTTAGCCCACCTGACAACGTAGCTGTAGTGGGCAACTTCACCGTGCTGCTAGCCTCCTTTGAGCATGGCATCTTGCACATTTCTTTCCGGCTTTTCTCTGCTCTACTGTGACCTTCAGTAACACCAAATAGACTATCATGCCATATCAAACCCCAGACTTGCTCTTGGACATTAGTTGAGCTATGAAGCATAGTTTCAAAGCCATCCTCAAAGAGAATTTTACTGCAAAGGTTTTAAAAATAATTCAAAATATGAAAAAGCAGGGAATAATATCTTACCGTAATTTTTGTACAGTGTAAATAAAGGGGAGAAAATTTTCTGAATAAAAACTTTATTTCTGACATAAATATAACTCAAGAAAACTCAAAGATTTATTACTAAAATTAGCATAGGTAAACAAAGTTTCTGTTCCCAAATCAAAAGAGGATTCATTATTCAGAAATAAAAAAGATAATTGCTACAAAATGATTCTTATAATGATTGGAATCATGAAATAGTGGTTAAATTGATGCTGAGAAGTGGTATTAGAAAAATAGAAAGCAGACATTAATACAAGGAAGAAATGATTAGAATGAGAAGAATGTCAAAATACAGAAAATTGTGAGAATAGAGGACAGATAATTAAGAAAGGAGAGCAAACAAAATAGGACTAATAGCAAAAGAAAACATTTAAAGCTATTATAACTAAGGTTACAATTTTTATAAAAATATGTAAATCTACTACATTAAAATATCAGCAGGCAGCTATATGTAATTGTTTCATTGAGTCCGGTCAACCCTGAAGGTCTCATGCAAAAATGAAACTCTTTTCTATCACTGTCTATTATACAAGCTCTGCTGACTTTTCTTCTGCACACACAAATGAAATCACAAGCAAATCCCACTATGGCAGTGGTTCTCAGACTCCAGCTTGATCCATATCATCTGGAGGACTCATAAAAACCACATTTTTAGGCTGTACCCCAGAATCTCTCATTCATTAGGCCCTGAGTAGTTCTGAGAATTTGTATTTCTAACAAATTTTCCAGATGATTCTGATGCAAGAGTAGGGGACACACTTTGAGAAACATTGCATTAGGGTTTCTGTTTACTCTCAAGTAAGTAGTACTCACATTTTGGAAGTATTCAAATATAAAAATTATCTATGATTAAAGCTTTATTTCTTCAACTGACTCTTAGTCGTTTTTTTTTTCCACCTACGCCCATAGCCACTGCCCCCCAAAAGAAAAAGAAATACAACAAAACTGCTTTAGCTGCATTTTTGGCATGGAAGCTTGCAATTGGGAAAAGGGGCATGTTAGGTTTCTTTGGCTCTTCTGGATAAACCCTTATTCTACTTGTTACCTGCTGTTTTACCCCCTTAGGCTTGGTAAGGGAAGGGTAAGCATAGTCTTCTGTGCTCATGCATTGTTAATGGAATCTTCTGTATGCTGAATTTCCAACATTTAAGATTTTTCACTCAGAAGACACAGAAGACACCCAGGAGCACATTCAGTAGTGGGTGGCGTCTCTGTAGTGTAGCCATGTCAGCTTGTCCTCAGTTCCTAGCTTCCTGCCACACTTTCGTTGCTCCCTTTGCTATAATCACATTTCTTCTCTAGGCAGTCCAGTTTTGTGACTGGAATGTGAGATGGGAATTGAACTAGGAGTCAAAAACTGGTATCACAAGTTTTCAGCTCATCCTGTACTGTCTTCTAGTATTTTCAGATTTTGGGGATGCCTCTGAAACTTGAAAACATCAGGAAAAGGTGAATGGATTTAACATCTTTTATTATAAAATATAAAATTATTAGATATATTCTGTATGTTAACTTAAGACCATAGACTCTACAAAAAATATATATAATTCTGTATCCTCCATGAATTAAAATTTGACTCCCAAACTTCATCTTGCAATTATTGGGATTCTACTTCCTCCTAAGATTTTATCTAGGAAGAAAATGAGAGTGAAACTTCTAAAATGAGGATAGGACTCTTAATTTCTACTTCACAGTGATCACCATGGATATCCTAATTGTCTGAGCTCCCAACGATGCCTTTATTCTGGTATCTTGTTGGTTTCAGATGCCACATGTTGGACAATGAAGGGCTATTTGATGCTTTTGGGAACTTGGTGCAGCTGCCCTCCTTAGGAGTCCTCAGTTTCCTGCTTTATTGACAATGGTGATGATAAAGAGTTGGTTTTGGTGACTGTGGCTTAGAGACCTCACAAAATTAAAATACTAAGTTTTAAGGTCTTGCACTCCCAACTCAAGGATGGAGGATCTTTGCAGAGAAGTTTTTTGAGGACTTCAAAGAGGAACTGTCTTTATAATGAGATTTAGATTGCCTGCAGGATCCACACTCATATTTTTATTGTTTCCAGATCCATAATTAGATTTATATGCCAGCAGAGCCTCTGGGAAATACATGGTCAGCCCAAGGAAAAGATAGCATAGAAACTAAAATAGTGCAGAAACTTGCCAATTTGAATCTATAAGAACTGAGGGAGCATGTATGGAAATGGTTTTTTAAGGGTGTTGGTCCAATGATGACAAAATGGAAAGTTGGCTGAAGTCTATTTAATTAGTGAGAATACTCATCTGGAATTTGTGATTTATACTGTTGGCTCAAGCAGGTGATTGTGGGCCTGGCTTTAAAGATAACCTACATGGATGCGAGATATTGGAACCTTCCAGGCATAATCTAGAGGAAAGTTTTCAACAACTCAAGATGGGAATTTTGGAATGGAACTCAATATGTAATCTGTTCAGCCATTTCCTAACCCTAGGGAAACCTAAAGAACATTCCCTTCATGAAGGCATTAAAAAGCAAAAAATTAGCATCTATGAAAAATCTTTGGAACCTATCTTCACTATGATCATGGATGATGCCAATACGTAATTGGGTTGCTCAATTATAATTTGGAATAGTTGGATACAGAGTAATAGAGTACAGGTGGTAGCACTTCGGCACAGGTGGGTTCAGTTTTCACGAGTGATTAACTGAGTGGAACACGGAGTGTTTTGACTCTCAGTCTTCCAGAATGGTGCATAATCAATTGATCAAGGGAGGAGAACCCTATGAATGAAATAAAGGGGAGCCTTCACGTATATAAACAAGTACATTCTAAATTAGTGGGAATAAATCTGACAAGTAACTGTCATGGTAATTCACAACCCCTTACCCAGTTTTCAGATGAGATACTTGATTAAGGAGGAGCCTGGTAGCTTTGCAATGTGGACACAAGTATAACGTGTGATTCTCCAAGCCTTTATGCCCTGTGGCCATGTACCAGGGTATGTACACTCAAAAAAGGAAAACTTTCAGGTTATTAGGTACTGACTTCAAATGTAAGCTAGTATCTAGCTACTCCACTTTCCTATTTACCACTATGACCACAATGTGTGACTTATTGGATAATAGAAAGTGTCTTGGCCAAAATCCACTCATTGAAGGTCTAATTGGTACTACAGAAATATCTGTGATTATTTCCCCAGTTCACATATGTATAGTAAAAATCTATCATCTATCTATCTACCTATCTATCTGCCTGCCTGCCTGCCTACCTACCTACCTACCTATATAGTAACTGCCAGAATCCAGCTGGTTCTCTGATTCACAAACTAAGGGCTATTAGCTAGGAAAGACCAAGTTCACATTTCTGATTCCTACTGGTTGCCATGATACTAAACTAAAAAGAAATATCACTTCTGAAGGAAGTGCAGAAATTAATACCATCATCAAAAGACTTGAAAGTTGTAGTGGTGTTTGTTCTTGTCATACCTTTATTTAAATAGCCTCTTTGATCAAGCAAATTTTATATAGATCTTGGGGATTGACTATTGATAATCTTCAATGTAATCATATGATGTCTTGGTTTGAGTTCTTGTACAGCTGAATCTGAGACAGGACTTGGGAGCAAGAGTTTATACAGAGGTGATCTCAAGAAGCATTAAGTACAAGGATGGAGAAAGTGAGATGGGGAACTGTACCATTTTATTGTGCATAATTGAGTAAAGGTACTGCTATGGGCAACTGGAACTCAATTTTCCTGGGAATCCTTTGAGGGACCATATGACTTAGAATTGTCCACCAGGGGATTGGGAAGTTGGTGTATTTATCATTGATTCCTGCCCTTCCTTGGTTGAGATTTGCCTTTGGTGACCATGTCTCCGGAATTTTGTGCCTGATCTGTGCTTGGCCTGAACAAGCTCTCATGTTCCCAGGAAAACAACTCAGACCAAGAAGCAGAGAGACATATGTGTTTAATTCGGAAACCCTTAGTGTTCACGGGGGCTACAGCTGCGAGGAAACAAAAGAACGTAAGGGGGTGCAATGTGGAGTATGAAGAGCATTCGTTGTAGTTGAGGATGTCAATAAAACTTCCCCAGCCCTTGGTATGCAGCATACATACCATAATATAACATGGTAAATAAGTTATTTTCTATTTCACTCAAAAAGACACTCAGGACCTGATAAACTAACTTCCAAATATCTCTCCTTTTCCTCACTCTCTCTTTGCTCTTAATGACATTCCTGTCACTCTCCTATGACAGTCAGATGCCTACATTAATCTCTTCTACTTGTTTAGGATTTTACAAAACAAAGCAAAAAACAAAACTGCCTTTTTTTTAGCATCTTTTGCTTTTTGCTTTATGCAATAAGTCAACAAACAATAAAACACCTACATCTCTGAAGCAAGGCATTTCTTACATGACTACTGTACTGAAAAAAAAGGAAACAAAAATAGAAATATATTAGGAAAATATACACAATAATATATTAAATATCATCCTACTATGCATTTTCTCCAGTGGTCCCTTAGGTATGGTTTTCACTGATCCCTCAAGATTTGGTTGGGCATGGTTTTCACATGATCAAAAGCCTCTAGTAAGGACAGAAAAATTTCACCCAGCTGAACCTTGGGAACATGTTCAGGAGATTTGTATGTACAGAGTGAAGTAAAAGTTCTCACTTCTTTGATGTTTGCTCTGTTCCAGATATTATGCTAAGTACTTTGCTTACAACTAGCTCTTTAATCCTCAAAAAAATTCTGTGAGGCCAGTATTGTTATTATCCTCATTTTATTAAGTTTTTTGATTATCTAAATCTTTTTTATTAAATTTCTTGAGGTGACAGTTATTAATAAAACTACATAGGTTTCACATGTGCAGTTCTATAATACATCATCTGTATGTTGCATTGTGTGTTCACAGCCCAAAGTCAAATTTCCTTTCCTCACCATATATTTGACCCCTAAAGAGATCAAGTAGTTTAAGGTTGCATAATTTTAGAGAGACAGAATGGGGCCTTAGATCAAGTTATCTATCTCCAGAATCACTTCTTTTTGTACTGCTACACATATGCAAATGCCCAGGAATTGAACAGTGGCTGTTGGTACCAAAATTTAAGAGATTCCTCAATAAATGGTGGTTTAGGGTTCAGAAGCTTAGGAGGTTTAAGGATGTGCGTGGGTGGTAGCGTGTGTGTGTGTGTGTGTGTGTGTGAACCAGAGAGGCAAAATCAAGCCAAACAAGTTATCTGGGGCACAGGCTAGGATTCAGGCATGAGATGGTCTTCCTCTTGACATACTCTTTCTCTGTCCATGACATCAGTCATGCTAACATTTTAGACAGAACAGAGCCCAAGCAGATTTCCATCCTCCTCATCTATACCTCCAGAGGTTTTGGGATACCCTTTTAAAGAGCAGAAAGAATGGATTAGCGAAACATTGACATAAGCCAGTGAAAGCCAGCGTTACACAAGGGGTCACCAAGTAGCCTCCAATTTCACCTCACTCTAGAGCACCTCAGATGAAGAAAGAAGAATGTACCAGGGCTTTGAAATATGCAGAACATCTATTAACTATATGTGTCTTGAAAAAATGTTCTTAGATGAAATATTAATATTATAAGGATGTGACATCTTCCAAAATTAATTTATAAATACAGTCCAATATCAATTAAAAGTGTTTGGTGGGGAGAAGGACTTCTGGTTATGGTTGTAAGAGGTCAGCCATACTGCCCCCACCAAAATAAGTTTGACACAATACTCAAAAACAATCACTCCAGGGCCCAGGAAATTGAGCACAAACAGTCAACAAATTGAAAAATGTTTATTCTTGAAAATATCAGGAGCTTTGTGTCAGAATGATGAGAGTCTGTGGCCTTTTGACTGAAGCTGTTCTTATCTGACCCCGGCTCTTCTTAGCTCACCAATGTCCACCCACCTGTAAGTTTGGTTGGTGAGAATGGCAATTTTACCAACATAGAGTTTGCCATAAAATTCAGAAACTGTGTTGCCAACAGAGTGAGCTATATGTAATCTGGAGGAACAGGGCAAATCACATGGTTTTGCAAGACAAAAGTGATGGAATAAATTGAGAACAAACAGTAAAAACCTATATCTTTTCTATACTAATCCTGCAATCCCTGTTAAGCAGCACAGCAGATCATCTAGATTTTGTTTATATCAGGGAGATCCTGGAAATGATATAGCCATAGGAAGGCTGATATATAAGCTCTTAGTATTCTAGGCTGACTAGTAATCCGTGCATACACAAGAAAGAACCAAATGATGCCAGTGACAGTGAAAACATAGGGAGACATGAAAATTGTTTACAGCTCTTACTGTATTCCCCAACATGAACAGATCATTTGGAAGAATGAGGAAGCTTTATAGGGTTATAGGTAGTTGAGCACAATCTTTCAGAAAATCATTGGCTCATCACTAAGCTATGTGGACATATAGTAACCCCTAAGAAGTCTGGTTAAAAATTAAAAGTATGAATTTTTTTAAAGTGAGCAGATACCAGTGATCACATACCATGGGGGAGATAGATTCCGAAGTTAAGTCTAGACAGTTACTGAAACAAAACCAACAGACTTCAGAAAAAATAAAACACAATCCAGTGTGGCTATACTATGATATTCCCTAAAATGTCTAGTTTACAAGAACAATAGCAACAAAATGCTAGACATGCAAAGAAATAGGAAGGTATGACCCATACTTGAGAAAAAAAAAAGCTAAATAGAAACTGACTGAATTAAATGGAAGTTTATGAAAACTACATAACGAAAAAAGGAGATCTTAATTGAAAAGTTGAAACTATAAGAAAGGAGAATGTGGAAATTCTATAGGTGAAAACTGTAATAACTGAAATAAAAATGTAGATGAACCAAATATAAAAATTCACATGTCAAAAGAAATAATTAATTTGATGACAGAACATGAGAAAATTTCTAGTCTAGAAAATGCAGAAAAGCAATTCGTCATGGAAGAAAATTTAACTTTCAGTGGTAAACACAATGCGATTATATATATATATATATATATATATATATATATATATATATATATATAATTAAATTGTACACTTAAAACCTATATAATTTTATTAACCAATGTCACCCCAATAAATTTAATTAAAAAATAGAAAAAATAATGAACAGAATCTTGGAATCCTATCATAAGCATCCCAACGTACATATAAAAGTAGTCTTAGCATGAGAAAAGTAATTAAATAGTGCAGTAAAAACTATTTGAAGAAAAAAATGGCTGAAACTTCAAAAATTTGATTTAAAAAAAAAAACATTTTAATTCAAGGTGCTGAAAGGATCTCTAGTAGGAAAAACACAAAGGAAACTACACCTAGGTAAATCAGAGCCACGCTACTTAAAGACAAAGACAAAGAGAAAGTTATTAATCTAGGTTTTCACTTTAGGAAACTACAAAAAGGGAAGCAAATTAAATTCAAGGGAGAATAAGGGGAAATAAATGTCAGAAGATTGGAACATAAATCAACAAATAGGAAACAAGTGAAAATAAGTGAAAAGTTATTTCTATGAAAAGATCAATGAAATTTGATCATCTTTTAGCTAGTTAGACTTAGAGAAAATAGAATATAAAAATTAACATAAATGAAGGAGGGACATTTATATAAACTCTGTCAAAATTAAAAGATTTGAAAGGAATGTTATAAATGACTTTATGTTAATATATCACCTAACTTAGATGAAATAAATTCCAAGAAAAACACAAGTCATTCAAATTAATTTTTTAAAATAGAGAAATAGAATAGATTTCCATCAAGCAGTTACTGAATCTTTATTCTGTCTTCTTTTAAAAAAATGGCAAAATGACCTCATAGAGGAATTCTATCAAATTAAAGAAAGTAATAACACCAATCCTATGCAAACTTTTTCAGAAATAGAGAAGAGATAATCTCCTAGCTTATTTATGAGACCAGTATTAAACAAATAAATTTAGCAATATATCACAAGAAAATAAAATTACACCCTATGCCTCATCAACACTGATGCAAATTTAAAAGAAAAAATAGCAAAGTAGTCATTCATCAGATAAAATATAAAAATTATAAAATATTTGGGTCCCTGAGATCAGAGTTCTTCAATAACATAACCCACTGAATGTGCAGGTATAACTTGGCCCTCTTTACATCAAATAGGGATCAAAGAACTACTGCAAGAAAATGTTGATACTTCAGCAGCAGCTATCAATATGAGTTTAAGATCTTTTGTTTTTAAATCAGAAGTCTTATGTCTTCTGCCAGTATCCATTAAACTGTGTTACGCAAACTTATTAGTTTGAAAGTCAAGTAAAATCTAAGATCCTTCACAGTTTTTCATAGAAATCAAATCAGTCTGATCAAAAACATCTACCAATAACCTACATTTAAGGTCATACTTAACTTTGATGACCTAATTCTTTCCTACTAAGATCAGGAACAAGCCAAAGGTATCCGTTATTAACAATTCTACTCTATGTTGTGCTTGAAGTTGTAGTCAATACAAAAAGGAAGAGGGGTGGGGGGGGGAGAAGGGCATAAAGGTTAGAAAGAAAGAAGTAAAACTTTTATTTAGAAATAATTTGATTTCTATGTAGAATGTCTTACAGATTTTGGACAAGGGCAGTGGGGAGGGGCTGGTGGAGAAACCACTAGAATTAATAAATGCATTCAGCAGAGTTGAAAAGAATTAAGACCAATACACAAAAATAAATTGTATTATTATGTACTAGTAACAAAAAGATGGAAACTGAAAATATAAAACCAATACCATTTAGAACACCATAAAGTATGAAATATTATGGACACATTTGAGGAATAGGTACAGAAGACATAACACTAAAATTCTTGATTCACATTAAAGAAGATCTGAATAGTGGAGTGTTGTGCCATGTTAATTAATCAGAAGTTTCAATATATTAAGATGTCAAATCTCCAAACTGATCCATAGATTGAGTGTAATCTCAATCAAAATAGTAACATGATACTTTGTAAAAATTGACAAGCTGATTAATAATTTTGTGTAAATTTAAAAAAAACCTAGAATAGCCAAAACAACTTTGAAATAAAACAATAAAGTTCAAATGTATTACTTCACTCAGTTCTTTTTTAGAGCTACAATGATCACAAAAAAGTATGCCATTGGTGTAAAGGCAGATGGATCAGTGAAACAACAGAGAGAATTCAGTTAGAATTCAGACTTCTCAATCTTTCCTTCTTTTTTTGCATTAACTTGACTATGTTTTTTTTTTTGTTGTTTTTGTGCTCACAGCTAAGATTTATTACAGTGAGAGGATATAAAGCAAAATCAATGAAGGGGAAAGTGCATGGTGTGAAATCCAGAGGAATTCAGGCAAAAACTTCCAAGAGTCCTCTCCCGGTGAAGTCACACAGGATACTCTCAGGTATTTTGTGCAGTGTTTTTCAATTGATGTTACTTCATGATTAGACTGTGTGGTTTGGGGTTTTGGAGGATAATACACAGAGGTAAGTACCTTCTTATCTTCTCATATCAGCGTGTGACCATGTGTTTTCTTCAGTGAAGTGTCTGAATTTATATTTTTAAAGATATTTACTCTTATTATCAAAGCATATATTAAATTTTTTCAATTATGCTAATATTTTATACTTATCAGCAACATTTGAAATATTTATTTTGAATGTTTTCTTATAGGTTTGACAAATGTTTTAATGTTTACTCCTATTTAATTTACATTTTTACTACTTTTTCATTTCATTTCATCCATCAACAGATTATTATACTATGTCTAAATGAAGAACACTAATTCTGAATATTTACTCTTTATTCAGCTACATCACTTGACTATCTTATAGTTTTATATTGTTAATTGACTTTTAATATTCCAGAATACTATATACAATAAAAACTTAATAATTAAATTCTTAATTATTTTAAGAAGCAGCATAGGGTTGTGGCTTTTGGGATATTTTTGAATGACAGTAGTTCTGTTACTGTGAGAAAGAGACAGGTACTATGGAAGAGGGACTTTACTGCTGGTTGAAGTGGGATTCAACAATAACTCTCTTAAAAATCAAGATTAGCTAAATAATTTATGATGCCCAGTGCAAAATTAAAATATGATGCTTCTTGTACAAAAATTGTGAAGAATTTTGACAGCAACAGCAGAGCATTGAACCAAGTACAGGGTGCTTTTAAGCATGGGGTCCTTTGTGACTGTTCAGGTTGTACAACCATGAAGCTGGCTTCTCACTTAATAGTCTAAGAGCAAGCTACAATTTAAAACATAATTGTAATATCAGCTTTTCGTGCACTCACTATCATCTACTGGATCTATTATGCATAGAGTTCTGAACAAGATTGCAAATGGTAAGTCTTTATAAAAGACATTCATTTTTCAAACACTTTTTCTTCATGTAACCTAATTACTATATTTCTTTTTCAAATGTAAGATATTTCTTCCATCATGATTTAAATTTATTCTCATGATTTTCTTTTGCTTCTCTAAATAAATAATATTTTAAAAATATTTTAATGTGCCTACCTAGCAAAATTCATGTAAATAATAAATGTATATAAGGATAATGATAAACATACTATAGAATGCTTAGAAATATAAAAGTCATTTTAGCCAGCTAGTATTGCCTTTTAAAAACTCTTTAATTATTCTAAAAAACAAAGATATTTTGATCCCTCCTTAGATATTAAAATGCCTGAGCCTTAGAACATTTTTAACTCTCTTAGGTTTTTTTCACTGTAGGATTCCTTCCGGTGAAAGAAATTCTTCTTCGCTGTAATGGTATTAGTGAAGTTTCATCATTTGAGTGCTACTACTGGTAGAAAATCCTGGTGTTTTTTGAGTAAAAGGGGAAATTTTTTTTAAATGTTAGAATTAGATCCTTTTGTAGTTCTTCTGAAAAAATATATCCTCTTACCTCATCCTCCCATTCCCTCCCCCAAACATACTCAGTGAGAGACTAGTAGAGTCTAGTTTTCAATTGTAATGGACGTTGCTATATCTGTAGTAATATACATAATCCATGGAAATGTATGATGGAGTCATTTAAATTGTCTTAAGTCACATCTCTAAATTCTCATTGTTAGCAAAATCCCTGTTGGTTTGGGCCAGTATATTGTAATTTGTTCTGGCTCTTTTTTAAAAAAAATTTATTCAGCAATAGTAGTATTCTTTGTAGTTTTGTAATTGTTGTTTTTATTTTTCATTGAATGTAGTAATATGAAAAATAAAGGCATATAGTAAGCAAAAATTAATTGTAGAACAATTCCACAATCGTACAATTGTATCTACACAGGCAGCAAGAACTAACATTTATAAGTCATTATATTTAAATACCATGAACACATCCTTACAGTTGTCCTATGAAATGAGTCTCATTCCCATTATACTGAAGAGGAAACAGTCTCAGAGGGGACAACTTGACCTTCAATGAAGCAGGAATACTTTCCTTGAACCTGATTCTTCAGCCTTCAAATCCCAAGATTATTCCTCATGCACCATAGAAGTCTAGAAGAGAAGCATACATGGTGTGTCATCCACATATTTCATGAGTTTCATCACAGCTCCCCATCAACACATTCACTGCCCAAAGAGGTACTGGATAGTTCACGTTAGTTATCTTTGATCCAATAGTCTTGCTATTTATTTATGCCCATTAACTATTATCATATTCAAAGCTCAAGTCATTCCACCTCTAGAATTACTCTCTAAATCCAAACCACATAGTTCTGTTAATATATAAGAACATAGTACTAGGTTGGCAGTCAGTTGTGTTGGAAAGAAAATGACCAGAGACAGAGAAATCTGGCTTATGGCTTTAAAGTTGTGTAATATTTTAAGAGATAATATATTTCAGTTTTCACAACAATTAATGGAGCTAAGAGCTAACACACAGTTTTGTGGAAATTAAATTAAAAAATCATATCTAAAGTACCAAATATAGTAATCACATGATAGTCATTAGAAACATTATTTCCTTTTTAACTTTTCTATTGTATATCAGTAAACTCTATTTTTAATCAACACAGTCAACACATTCAAATCACCTGTCTTAATCTAGTACTTTAACAATTGATGTTCACCAAATGATGCACCAAATAATACCACTAGATCCTGAAGTATATTTTAAATGAAAGGAAATTTTGTATATGTGCTTTACAATAATCTCTCTTAAAACTTCATGTAAAGCAATGTCACTCTTCTGGCCTTCTGGGTTTGATGGTGTTTTTAAAATTTTTAAATTAGTGATCAAGATATTTTCACTTTATCTTAAAACATCTGAAAAATTTATAAGACTGGTGTTGCATTCCTCTAGGGCAAAAATCAACCAGAATTTCTAAGTAGCTGCTATGTCTATTTAGGACATGTCTTCTTTGCTTTTCTGTATTGCCACTGCTGCCTCTTTTTTTTTTTTTTTTTTTGTACTCAGGCATGTTCATTCAATTAACTGCTAGGTAGTTCTTCCTTCTGAGTCCACACTAGCAAAACTATTAACATCCATATATCTACTAACAGCTTGGTTAAGGCAATCTAAGCTTTTTTATCATGTTCTTTAATATTCTTTCAGCCGCTGCCCACTGTCCAATATTAAGCCACTTCTACATTGTTTGGTATTTGTTACAGTGGCACTCCACTTCCAAGTACCAAAATCTGCATATCTTTCTATTGCTGCTGTAATAAATTACCACAATTTTATGGGCTTTAAGTAACACAAATTTATTATCTTTTGTACTAAATATCAGAAATCTAAAATAAGTTTCCCTAGGATAAATTTAAGGTTGAATTGCATTCCTTTTGGGAGCTCTAGTGAAAAAAAATTATTTCTTTGACTTTTCCAGATTCTATAATCTTTCCACATCCCTTGGGGGTCATAGCCCCATTTCAGCAATCAAATCGCTTTGAACTTTGTTCCTTTCATTGCATCCTCTCTGACTCTGACCCTTCTGCCTCACTCTTATAAGGACTCTTATAATTATATTGGTTCTACCTGAATAATCCAGAATGATTTCTCCATCTCAAAATCTTCAACACAATTGCATCTCTTTTGCTATATAAAGTAATCTATTTACAAGTTCTGGGGATTTGTTTGTGGATATCTTTAGGAGAGGTGGCTATTATTGTACACTTATTTAATGCAGTTCAACCCTCAATGCCTGATCATGATAGGAGTTATTATATTAATCTGGCTCTACAAGAAGGTGATACCTGGTAGCCTCTATGAATATAGTCTGTTGACTGATGCAGATGAGATTGCTGTACCTCTGGACCTATTGTTGGAAAGTTTCTTTTTTCTCTGGCCCAACTATGAAGGGTCCAATTCTTAGGATAATCTTCTCTGCCAGTGTCATAATGCAAAATATTTTATTGAAGTGGTTAGAAATCATTACCTTTAACTTCTATCAATAGCTGGGATTCCTCTACTTTATTCAAAACATAGGAGGTAGAATTATAACTTGCTTGTGTTTTCATCATGATCTGTAAAAGAAACTCTCATATGAAAATCTACTCATTTAGAGAACAGAAAAATAACTCAGCTCCATGATTTACCTGTAAAAGTAAAATAGTCTTTAAAAATTAAACTGAGGAAAGGGTCCAAGATATCAGTGGAGTAAGATGATGATGAACTCATCCTCCCAAGAGCACACTAAATATACACCTATAAACGGAGCAGTTACACCTAAGAGAAAACTGAGGGGATGGATTAACAGCTTCTGAACAGTAAATGGGGGAAAGAGACTAGATAAAGAAGGCTGGGAAATGATGGAGGCTCAGCAGGATCTGCAAGAATTCTGGGCTTGGAGGTGCCAGTGAATGCCATTGTATACAACCCCCTGCACCTCAATAGGGCAGGTGGGAGCTCTATCCAGGTGTTCTGGCTTACTAGCAAGGTCACCACAGTGCATTCCAGGACACACTGCTCAAGCCCATTTCAGCTTTAAACAAAGGAAACAAGCAGGATCCACAGAGTATTACTATATCTGGCCTCCCTGCCTGGAGCCCTTCCAGCTTAATAGGCCAACACCCCAGACACTGTAGGCATCTCCTTGGCTCCAAATGGCCTGCCAACACCACCCAGCACACACAGTCTACACAGGGCCACTTTTTCAAGACTAGAAGAAATAGCTATTTTTGTCTAGAACATATTAAAAAACATAGAAATTCAAACAAAATGAGAAGACGGAAGAATATCTTTCAAATAAAGGGAAAAAAATATCCAGGAAAAACCCTAAGGAAATGGAGATCATTAATTTGCTGAATAAAGAATGCAAACCAATGATCATAGGGATGCTTACCAAACTTGAGTGGAATTAAGGAACTTGGAAACTTAATTCTTCCTTAATTGTAGAGATGAATACAATAACTGAAATGAAAAAGTAGACTAGAAGAAATTGACATCAGATTAGCTAATACAGAAGAATGAATGAGTAACCTAGAAGACAGACTAGTGGAAATTAACCAATCAGAAAAGAAATAAGAATTTAATAACAGAGGATAATTTTAGAGACCTCTGGGACAATATTAAGCACATAAACATTCACCTCACAGGGATCACAGGAGAAAAAAAGAAGGAAAGGAACAGAAACAAAGTATAAGCATACAAATACTAAATTCAACAATACATTAAAAGGATTATATGCCAGGACCAAGTGGAATTTATCCCAACAATGCCAAGATGATTCAACATCTGTAAATCAATCAATGAAATACATCACATTAACAAAATTAAAAAAGAATAATCACATGATCATCTTAATTGACACAGAGAAAACATTTGAAAAATGTCAATACCCTTTATGATGAAATCTTTCAACAAAATGAGTTTAAAAGGAATATACCTCAACAAAATAAAGGATATATATGACAATCCCACAGATAACATTATACTCAATGGTGAAAAGTTGAGAGCTTTTCTTCTAAGATCAGGAACAAGAGAAGGATGCTCACTATCACCACTTCTAATCAATACAACCAATCAGACAAGAAAAATATAAAAAGGTATCCAAATCAGTAAGGAAAAAATAAAACTATTACTATTTGCAGATGACATGATACTCTAGGAAATCCTAGGCTTCATTAAAAAATGATTAGAACTAATAAATGAATTTGGTAAAGTTGCAGGATACAAAATCAGTATACTGAAACCTGTTGTGTTTCTATACACCAATAACAAATGATCAGAAGGAGAAATTAAGAACAGTTCCATTCGCAATTGAATCAAAGAGCATAAAATATCTAGGAATAAATTTAACCAAAGAGGTGAAAGACCTGTATGATGAAAACTATAAGACATTGAAAAAAGAAATTGAGGAGAATACAGATAAATGGAAGAATATTTCATGCCCATGGATTGGAAAAATTAATATTATTAAAATGTTCTTACTATCTAAAGCAATATGCAGATTCAATCAATCCCTATCAAAATACCAATGGTATTTTTCACAAAAGTAAAACAACTAATGCTAAAATTTATATGGAATTACAAAAGACTTCACATAACCAAAGAAATATTGGAAAGAACAAAGTGGGAGGTATCCTGCTTTCTAATTTCAAACTATAAAACAAAGCTACAATATTTGAAACCGTATGGTACTGGATTAAATAGATGATATAGCCCAATGGAATAGAATAGAGAGCCCAGAAATAAATTCTCACTTCTTTGGTCATTTAATCTACAGCAAAGGAGGCAAGGATATACAACTGAGGTAAAGATTATCCTTTAGTAAGTGGTGTTGGGAAAATTGGAAAAAATACATGCAGAAACAAAATGAAATTGGATGACTTTCTTACACCATATACAAAAATAAACTCAAAATGGTTTAAAGACATAAATGTAGAATATGAAACCATAAATCACTTAGAAAAAGAACATAGGCAAAAAACTCTGACATCAGCCTTAGCTATATTCTTTTTGGATATGTCTCCTCAGGCAAAGATTTTAAAAACAAAAATAAGCAAATACGACTACATCAAACTAAAAACCTTTGGCTAAGTGAAGGGAACCATCAACAAAAAGAAGAGACAGCATACTAAATGGGAGAAGACATTCATCAATGATACATCTGATAAGAGGTTAATATCTAAAATAAATTCATACAACTTAATGCTAAAAAACAAACGATCCATTTAAAAAATGGTCAGAGGACCTAAATAAATATTTCTTCAAAAAGGACATACAGATGGCCAAAAGATATGTAAAGATACTCACATTATTAATCAGGGAAATGCAAATCAAAACCAAACTGAGATATCACTTCACACATATCAGAATAGCTATTATTAAAAATATCAACAAATAACAAGTGCTGGTGAGGGTTTGAAGAAAAGGGAACCCTCTTAAACTGTTGGTAAGATTGTAAATTGGTTCAACAACTATGAAAAACAGTATGGATATTCCTAAAAAATTAAAAATGGAGCTACCATACAACCTAGCAATTCCACTCTGGATATTTATCCAAAAATAACAAACATATAATTTGAAAAGGTATATTCACCCTATTTTTATTGCAACATTACTTACAGTAGCCAAGATATGGAAGCAACCTAAGTGTCCATTGTTGTACAAATGGATAAAGGTGTGGTATTAAAAAGAATGAAATATTGTCACTTGTGACAACATGGATGGATCCAGAGGGTATTATGCTAATGAAGTAAGACAGAGAGGGACAAATACTGTATGATTTCCTTATATGTGGAATCTAAACAAAAAGAAAATCAGAGAAAATGAAACAAAAGTGGACTCATAGGTATAGAGAACAAGGTGATGGTTGCAAAAGGGGTGGTTTATTTTAAAGAAAAGAGAGAAAGAGAGAGAGAGAAAAAAGAGAGAGGTGGGGAGGGAGGAAAGGAAAGGAAAGGAAAGGAAAGGAAAGGAAAGGAAAGGAAAGGAAAGGAAAGGAAAGGAAAGGAAAGGAAAGGAAAGGGAAGGGAAGGGAAGGAGGAAAGAAAGAAAAGGAAGGAAGGAAGGAAGGAAGGAAGGAAGGAAGGAAGGAAGGAAGGAAGGAAGGAAGGAAGGAAGGAAGGAAGGAAGGAAGGAAGGAAGGAAGGAAGGAAGGAAGGAAACAATCAAGTGGAGAATCAAAACAATTGACCAGAAAATATAAAATATTTTTGCTTTAATTACATAGATACTTCATAAAAAATAAAACTGGTGCATAATTCTATTAACAAAGGTATTTTCTTATAACATGTTGCATTAACAGATACATCACTATTACTATTAGGGGTAAAATATATTGCAAAAGGCATGTGTTTTAGGGTGTGAGAATTCATTAATGCTCTGCCTTTGTCTCACTAACTTGGGGGGATCATTGGTTTTCCTGTTTTTAAGGATTTTATCCCATGAGATTTTCTCTCTGAGCCTCACTCTTGTTTTGTTCTAACTTCAAAGAGCAAACAATTAAATTAATATGATTGTTTGAAGAT
This sequence comes from Cynopterus sphinx, assembly GCA_030015415.1. Classification (NCBI taxonomy): domain Eukaryota; kingdom Metazoa; phylum Chordata; class Mammalia; order Chiroptera; family Pteropodidae; genus Cynopterus; species Cynopterus sphinx. Next base: position 90,875,324 of record CM057384.1, on the reverse strand, counting down.
ACCTTCTTCAAAACCATTTATACTAACCCAGAGCTGAGGGGAACAAGATTACATACCACCTTTATACAAATTGGACCAACATGAATTTCTATGTATTTTTAAATTGTTTGAAAGTTTTCAGAACCTTTTTGGCCATCCTAATGAAAGGCTAATGAAGTATAGATTTTTTTTTGCTGGTATCAGAAGTTTTATCGTTACTAAAGATCACATTAATGTGTAATTTACTTAAATTTAATGTTCAGTCGATAAATGAGCATACAACAGGAAAATAGTGACATTTATGAAAAACACGCTGTAACTTTTCTTTTCAGTGCTATTATATTTTTAATTACTCTTTTAATTCATGGGCACCTAGCTCCCAAATACTTCCTCATGCCTTTATTTGCTTTTAGATTATTAAGTCCATGATATTAGATACTTATACTGCTAGGATCTCAATTTCCATTCTTTATTCTTCTAGTACAAGCGTTTTATTGATCAGCTGAATGACTATTAAAACGACTATGATAAAACAAAATTTTGGAAAGGAAATATAGTTTTTTTCAAGCATATGTATTCTTCCTAAAATCTGGGGTTTTTAAATCATCACTTTATACTGATGTAAAATTATTTTAATTATCATAACTACTTACATAATATGAACAGCAGAATCTTCTTATTTTCTATTGTTTAATTCATGTCTTACACTGTAGCATCAGCTCATTAAGGTGGACGAGATAGGAAAAAGAATTATTTCTGCCAGCAGTTGAGCAGAACCAGCACAACACACAACTATACGTCAGAGAACAGCAAAATGTAAGATACTGATTTTACTATTGAAGAGAATCTGATGAAATTCTAAAGACTAAAAGATAATTAAAGCTAAAGCTCCCTTACCTTACTGCTGAAAATATTTGTGGAAGTATTTTGTAAAAATAAATTCTTTCTTCTAAAGGAAAATAATTAACACAATTGATCATGTTCTCTTTATAGCCTATGGTTACAGATTTCTCATCTAGCCTGTGTTCATTTAAAAGTGTTTTAAAGTTTTTATATAAAATCATCTACTAATGTTAACTAGCAAAGGGAAACAAAAAAAAATGTGTTCTGGATTTTTTCAAATGCATGTCCTTACTAGTATTTTAATAATATAAAATCACTGCCGAAACAGTGAAGTTGCTCCTGGTCTAGTTATGTGATGAACTGAAAAGCATTGTATCTTTTGTAATGTAGCATGGACACAACTACCCAAAATTCAAAGTTAAAGGACAAAGTAAAACTATATTTTAAGACAATTTGGAAGACCTCAGAGTTTTTGTCGGTTGCTCCATGTTTTGAGGGGTTGAATATCCCTAAGCATCCCCACAAAACAGCAGCAACAGCAGCCCCAGCAGCAGCAGCTAAAGTGACATGAAAGATATTATTGCATCTCTTAATATAGTAAAACAAAAGAATGCCTTTCTACTAAAAGGAAGAATAATGAGAATAAGAGAGTAGATTTATATTACATAAAGAAGGTCCAGGGTCCTGTGCTTCTATCCTTCGTACCTTCAGTTCTTTCTATTCGTCATTACCCAGCCCAGTACTAACCTATAAGAAGGACATTATTAGGTTCTTTATCCCTCTGGCTTTCAGATGTGTTTTGCCAAGGAGAATAAGGAGAGGGTCACATGGAGGAGATGACAGGGAAAAATGATATCAGTATATTTGTTCTCGTGGCCCCCTTCCTATATGGTCACCTTATGCTGGTTGTATGTCCCCACCAAAAAACTCAACTTCATACCCTCCACACCCAGCCCTCTCTCTCCTCATATTGTGGTTACCCACTTTCCCTTTACCCTTCAGGTTTAAGAATGATATTAGCCTTTACTGTTAGTAGCCTACTAGCCCAATTGAGGAACTCTCTTCTTTTTTCTTTACCTATTTGCAAAGGCACCTCCATTAAGCTTGACTCATATTATCTGGAGCATTTCATCTATTTCTTCCTGAGATATGATCATATGGCTTAGAGTCTCACAGTGAAAAATAAGGAAATAAGGACGACTTGATTCACATTGTCTCTGAGTCATCAGATTGGTCATTTACGAAAACAAGAGTGAACTGATAAAAAGTTATTTCAACTTCTTTATATAAATATTTCTACATGTTTATAGTTTAAACAAGAATATTTTCTTACACATAGTATGACATACTTGAAAATATTCTCAAACTCCTGCAAACAATGCAGGCTTAACTAGATGTGAAAATTAGCTATTACGGCCACTCTTAAGTATGAGGATGGGCCCACACCCAAAATTTGGTTTGGATGTTGGCTGATGACAAGGGGGTATAAAAGTTTTAATGCTCATCTAATTGAGGCTTTTCTGGAAAGAATAAGGTAGGTATCCCAAGAAGGTCCAAAAATGGCTTGAGAGAACAAGGAAAGGAGACTGACTAAAGGTTTTTACTGTGGTTTGGGGGTAGGGCCAGGGTGAGAGCTCCTGGGTGGTTTGACAAGGGGCCTGAATGATTTGAATCTCTCTTCAGTGCCAAAGGATTTTTTACCAGCTTTCCCAATTGTGGGATGGAGTGTAAGAAGGACAGGGAAATTTTAAAAGCTGTTAGCATTTCAATATTGAAAATAGAGTCAGACTCTCTATTACGTTAGCCAGTAACTGATTTTAATCCAAGTATATTTTGTGTAAGCATCATTTCCTTAACCCACTTTACAATACCAAACCTACAAATCAAAATTCTTTGTTAAAATATTTCTTTCAGAGACTGTCTCAATTTTTAGACATGGCTTAATTGTTTTAAAGTTAATATAATTTAAATAAGCACTGTCCCCATAAAACCAGGGAAGTGAGGGCCAAGAATTTATTTGCCTGGTATTTAATTTAAAAAATAGAGCTTCAATTTGAAATATAGAACAGTAGAAAGAGCATCACTCTTACACTAAAACAAGAACAAGTACAACAGCAACAAAATTTCAGACAGCCTACAAATGTACCATTTTCTTGATCTTATTAGAGAACCTAGGTTGTGGGGCCATGAACTAACCTGAAATCTAAAGAAATATAGGTAATTTCAAAGATATAGAGGACAGGAGCACTTGCTTTTCAGGGTCAGATGCTTCTGGGCACATCCGAAAAATTCAGCTAATTTTTTTTAACAAATTTGTAAAGGGTATGTATGGACTGGTTGAAAATATAGGATATCTAGGTTATAGAGATTTTATGGGAATTGAATATTTTCCAACATCCTTACAAGCCATTCTCCTCCCTAGGTGTTCATGTAAAAAACTTGTCAGTGGTCCTGAGATAGCTTTATGGCACAGGCCTGGGAGAAGAAGAGCAATCATAACAGAAAAGGCACAAAACCCCACTCAGATTCTTCTCTCCTACCTCTTCCATGGAACAAGAGTTTCAACTTTAAGGAAGGAAAAAAATATATCAAGCAAACAAACAAACAAACAAAACACAACAACAAAAAACCTTAGGGAATTAATGAAAAAAGATAGCTGTTGATAAAAAGGGACAAAATAAGACCCTCTATCCCGTTGGAAGCATAAGAATGCTTGCTTATCCCATACCAGTAGAGGTCACCTACAGCTGAAGATGGGACAGAACTACTAAGAATGACACAGTCTTAGGAGCCAGAGACCTAATCACCTCCTGAGACTTAGAATAAATCATAATAAGAGTGGACGCCCACTTTCTGCACCTCTAACAAGCATCAAGAACCAAGAAACAGCAATTTTTCTGCTGTGCAAAGGCCAGGATCATGTAGAGAGGCTTCTCTGGCTAAGGCATAGTATAAAGGGAATCCCTAACAATGAGGATGAGCAGATACTGAGATAAAACCACTGGCAAACCAATCCTTACCTTAAAAATGAAGTAAGACCAGTGGAATTTGAATCCAATGCTACACTGAAGGAAACTATAGTAGCAACAAATCCTAAACACATATCAACTCCAGAGTAGATTGACTCAGTTCCCAAACTTAATAGCTTAGTAGAAGGAAAGTAAGCACATTTAAAATCCAATAAGGAAAAGCAAAACTATTTAGTTCAGTCTATTTCATTCTCTATTTCATCTCTACACAAGATGTCCAACTATCAAAAAAAAAAAAAATTACAAGGCATACAAAAAAAAGAAAGTTGAAAAAGTGCTTTCAAATAAAAAAGAAAACAGCATAACTAAAGTCAGATAAGACAGATTTGGGAACTATAACAGAATTTAAAATAATGAAATTTAATATGCTAAATATTCCAGTTAAAAAGATGGGCAAAGCAAAATATCAAATGGATACTGTGATAGTTTTATGTGTCAGCTCTGCTAGATTATGGTATCCAATTACCATGCTCTAGTCTAAACAACATTACAAAGATGCCCAATGATTCCCAAGACAAAACTAGTTTGAGACAAAATTAATACAAGCTGTTTATTTGTAAACTTGTGACAAGAGAACACAGCTGTCATAATTTTCATTTCATTAGGGATTCAAAACATTTAGAAAGGAGAATAAGTTTTATAGAGTAAAAAGTAAAATTAAGACAGTCATGAATTAGCATGCTATTACGGTAGGATTTTTGGAAATGGAGAGGTTTTCTAACTGGCCTTCAAGTACATTTGTTGATCCCTGTGACTACAAGAGGGCAAACAAGCAGTTTCAAAAGTGGAAGGAATATTAATTATCAGAGGTAGAGGAAGGAGCATTAAATATCAGGGGTAGAGGATTTTTTGTGGCTAGCCATGTTCTTGAACAAGTGGTTAATGAGATTTTGTGTGTGTTTGGTCAAACTGTCATGGTCCTAATGTGAGAGATGTCTGCAATGGCAGGAAGTTTTTCAGTGTAAAACTGGTGAAATCTAAATTAAGCCAAGAGTTTAGTTAGTAATACGCCAGACTCAGTTGAGTACATCAGTGGGGGAAAGTGGTTGAGGGATATGCAGGAACTCTGCACCATCTCTGCAGATCTTTTGTAAATCTATAATTATTTTTAAAAAAAGTTTATTTTAAAAATGATGTTTTCTTGCTTCAGCCAAGGCAGAAGAAGTACATCTAGTTACTTATTGCCCCCATGTACCCCTTTCCTATCTCACAAAAGATATTTATAGAAGTGAGAAATGTGAAACATAATGCACCATTTAAGAGGATGAGTTTATTCAGGCTATTACAATCAAGAGAATGTTCATCAATGCGGAGGAACCTTTTAAAGAAAAGAATAGGCGTGTGAGGTTTTACAAAGACAGATAAACAAAGGAGTCTTGAGAGAGCTTGAATCTTATCTGAAGGGTGGAAGCAGTTCTTACATCTGAATATGTGAGGACAAGGTGGTCCTTTGAGTTAGCTGTTTCCCAGAACACTATGGGGTAGAGAAATTGCTCAACCATGACTGTTTTTCAGGAGCACAGAGTTTAGGTAAAGTTCAACATTGTTGGGTTTGAATGATAATGCTGCTATGTTTCCTTTTCAGGAAAGCATCATTTTCTCAGAACCAAGATTTTGTAAAGGGGCTTAAAGGGAATCATTGGGTTTTGTGTGGAAGCTCCCACAAGCCTCTCTAGAGGCCCCTGACAAGGGATGCAGAATAGGACTAGAACTCTAAATGTAAGGTTTCTGTTAGGGAACCAAATTACACAACTCTTTAGGGAAAAGAGTTAAATATTGTCAAAACTGAGTGAGCAAATACTGACAATGATAATATGGAAGTGTTACAACTGTCTCTCACTCCAATCCACCAAACTAACTCTACACTGTAAGCCCAATTTCTTACATCTTTCACTGCCTGCCCCCCCAAGAAAAAGAGAAAGGCTTCGTTTTGCTTTTTTTGCTCAATCAACATGATAAAATACTGAGAAGGAAATGGTGAGTAATGATAGTGAAAGAAGCAGAAAGGAAATAGAAAACCAGAAGGATTGATTTGTAGAAGGAATAATTTTGTTGTGTTTGAAAATGCAGCTGAAAATTTTAGGGAGTGTGAAGGAATATATAGAAGAAGAAAGGTATGATGTAACTTTTTTCAAAACTATATTTTTAAATTTTCGTTATTGACCTTTAGATATATGCATAATTGAAATTTCTTTTTAATTAGTTCTGGCTATTCATCTTTTTTTTTTCTTTGTTTGCTTGCTTGTTTTAACACAATAATCATCCTGAGACCACTACATGGTCACAGGTCTCTTGAAATTTACAGAAGAAAATATGCTCACATTGGTGCTGCTGAGAACTGGGGCTTGGCTCTGTGGTTCTCAGTCTTGGTTCATCATTGGAATAATATGAGAAGTCCAAAAATACTGATTCCTGCATTTCTTCCCCATAGATTCTGATTAAATTGGTCTCAGTGTGGTCTAGAACTTGGTATTTTTAAAATATCCCCCAATAATGCTGATGTGCAGCCAAGGTTGAGAATCACTGAGTACTGGGTAGATGCAAAGCTGACAGTAAGGGTTAACCCATTTCTGCTACAAAATTATTGGTTATTGTGTTTGCATGAGGTTATGAGCAGTCCTCTGTTGACTTCTTAATGAAGTTGCTGCCACCTTTGCAAATATATGTGATAAGCAGGAGCTAACAGAACCCATATTTCAGGTTGCCTTGCCTTTAATCTGTTAGCCATTTCCATCCACCCCTTTAGCAATCCCGCTTTTTCACCGTCAAGGTCATGCTCAGAAACACAAATAAAGAGGATGCAGCAATGGCAGACTGTGTGGAATTTAGATGCATAAGGATTGACTAAATAAAGCTTTTCTTTTATCCAATTGTACAGAAAAATACTTTACAGGCAATTTCTCAAGATGATAGCTAATGCTTAAAACAACATTGAAGCATATATCTTAATTACATAGTATTTATGTTATTCCTTTAGTATTGATTGGAAACATCTAGTAGCATTTTATTTGATCTTTTTGACTCTGTTTAAAGAGAAGCTGTGAAACCGATGGATATTCTGCTGACAACCCCCCAGGAGGCCAGATCCTGAGAGATAGGTGGCAAGCTGAAAGCAGTTTCAAAATGATGAGCGGCAGTAGCTTGAATCCTTTAAGCAAATAATGGAATTTGTACATGCCAAAGTAGAACTTGCCTGCATACCTTCTCTTACTACAGATTTCCCCCATTGTCTGTAAGAACAGCATTCCTATGAAACCCTTTGTAAGCTGAAATGGCACAAGGCAAAGAAGCAATTACCATTAATTTATATGGAAAAAATATGAATATTTCCTGAGTCAAAAAATAACCTACCAAATCACACCAAATATGCCTAATATTTTCAGTTTTATACTAAGAATAACACCCTTATCAGCTCTCTTAATTTTTTTTTTCTGATATATTAGAACACGTCATGCTAACAGATGCACAAAATAAATCAAGATAAAGCACAGATGCTTACAGACACAGTTCAAAACTATGGCAACTTGATGCTGAGTTACTAAGTGTACTTCCTGGGAAAGAGTTTAGAGGTGGCACTCTGGCTACACAGGGTGTGTGCTGCTTCTACAACGGCTCATGGCAAAACAAACACTGAATGCTATTTTTTTGTTTTTCGCATTTTTTCATAAAAGTGAAAATCCTCTTTAGATTTTTTTTGGTTAGCACAACAGGTACTAATGTAAGTCTTTCCTGAAAGTGAATTGGTGTAACATGAACTTTCGAAAAGCAGGGAGTATCTGTATGTTTTCACTTAAATGTTATTAACTCTTGGAATAGAGCACATCTTCTCATTGTGCTCATTATCAGCTACAAGAAATAGATATGAGCTTGGAGACTCAACAATTTAATTGCCACTATGCACTTTTCTCAAGTAATAAAAAGAAAATATCAACTTTTATGTGTCCCCTTTGATACGGTCTATGTATAGTGCCAGCTCTTTAGTCCCCCAAAGATTCACTCTCTGGAAAGAGAACCTGGTCTGATTAGGTATTGTTTGCCTTTAAAGAAAATCAATAATAAAACTTAAAAAATCACCTCACTTGAAATAAAACATAGGAGCTATTCAACATATTAAATAGAAACATGTGGGCAGCAGTTGTCTCCTTTGGTTACAAATGACCTATAATGGAAATTACTGAAACAACATGGAGAATGACAAATATAAGTTTTGAATGCCTTTGTTAGCCCATTTTAGACATAATCAATCTCAGGCTTTGGCTGTCTCATGTAGTGTAAAGAGCATACACCTTAATGCAAAGAAGATATGGATTTGAGTCTTGACTCATCATTTACACATTGCATGGCATAGGGTAAATTACCTTACCTGTCTGTGCCTCATTTCTACAGGCATAAAATAAGAATGACAGTATCTATTGTATATTGCTGTCATATTAATGAGACATCATATTGCCTAACCTAGCATACTGTAGGCACACAGCAAAAGATAGTCGGTTAATTTTTTTGTCCTGCATCATTTTCTTCTCCATATTATATAAGCAGTGACAAGGGCCTTAGAATTTTTTTGTGTCTTCAAAGAGCTAGTTCTTAATTACTTTATGAATTGTGAACTTTGAAAATGAGCTGAACACTATGAATTCTTTCTCCTACTACCAACTTTCCTATACAGTACACTTTACATACAAATTAGTTAAAAGCTTCTGTCACACAGCTATGCTTATGTACTCCAAATCCCATAATATTCATTTTTCATAAAGTACTCTGGGTGCTGTTACTAGGGAAGATAATGAGGCTTCAATACGAGGTTACAAGGTCAATAGAAGTGATTTCCATTCTCAGTCCAGTGCTCAATAGTGTTCTTCCTGATTCAAGAGGAAAAAGCAATCCAATGATTTGCCTAGGACATGGTATTGGGAATATAATTTGTTACCGTGTATAGCAGAATTGAGAAGTTTGAAATGACAAAAACGTCACATAAATTACTAGTCTTCAAAGTGTGATCATTATGCTGGGATTATGTTCTCAGGTGATCAATATCTGATGTTGCCAGCAGTTTTTTTAGGTATATGATACTGTGACTGAAGGCTTCATTTTTGTGTAATATTCTTTTAACAGAATTTTATAATAATAAAGTTAAAAGCAATGGGAATATTTGGTCTTAACTATAGAGCCTAAGGCTAGGCCATGTAACAGTGTGCTAAGGCTGGTACTAAACTCTGCCAACGTATCTTGTATTCAGTTACCACTTTTCTATTACATTAATGTGTTTGAAATACGAGGTTGAATTAAGTAAATTATTGTGTGACAAATCTACTTTATTCTAACTTGATATTTAAAACTTAAGTATTTCTGTACTTGTTTGGCCTCACATCTAGCCAGTTATATATTATCTTTGCAATTGATATTATAGGATGCTTCTTTTGAAAGGATAAGTGTGTGTTAATGATATAAGGAATAGGTCTAAGATACCTTCATTTCTTTTTATATTGATTATAAATATATTTCCTATTTTGGTTACATTAACATAGTCTTAAGAGTACATATTCATTGAGTCATTTACTTGGTCCTTGAACAAACAGGAACTGAACCAAATCGAAAGGAATTTCACTGTTTGCTTTTAAAAAGCATTCAGACTAGTAGGAGATAATTATATATGATATAATATATAATGCATACATGTGTTAGTATTTATTATTATAATATATACTATATATGGTTTGTCCAGTGTGTTCCAATTTAATTATAGTGCTCCAATTTAATTGTTTTTCCTTTTTATTTTTCTCCTGACTCCTGAATCTTTACTTTTCTAAAATCAAAATAATATTTTATAGTCCAAAAGCATATCACTTCAAATAATGTTTCCAAGGGGCTCCATTTGCACAATTGTTGTATAGTATTTAAATCATAAGTATGGGTTAAAGGAAACATTGGTCAGGTACTCTTTAGTAAATATTTGAAATGAAATGGAAAATACACCAAAGAAGAGCAATTGCTTCCTTTTAATGACTGATTTCTTTCTGATTCTCTAAAATATTTAACTAGTCTGCTATTAAACTCAGTTCAGAGATTTGGATGCTTAATAACTCACTCATTATCTTAAACCAAACTTTAGTATTCCTCTATAATACCTTAGAGGAACCACACTTATCTTAGAAATAGATTGTATTTGTGAAACAAATTTCTTTCTATGTATCTAACCAGCCATTTGAAGTGAATATCAGGTCACTCTTCATCAACTCTGCTATTCTCTTTCATTAATAAAAACTGACACTTCAAATTTCAGCTGTTAGGTACCTAAATAGATATGAATTATACAAACATAAGAGCAACTGCAGAAATCTCCTATATCCATTCTGCCATGTGATTTTCTAAAAAGATTTTATTTAGATTTTATTTTAGTTGGCTCCCCAGACATGATTGTGCAGAAGATTTTTTTCCAGCCTCCTAAGAATATTAATAGCAAGAAAGCAGCATTCATCTAAATTCTATATTTAAATTTTAGAGAAACATCAGCAGATGCTGTGATCAGTAATGTGTGATAAGTGCTTGACCTTTTGCCTTCCCTGTGGAATTTCCTTAATTCTGATATAGATGGGGAAAAGATCTCTTTGCAAAAATTCACACAACTCAGTGGAATTGCATCCTTCTGGGATGTGACTTACTTTGCAAAGGTGAAATTAATGACAGTAGATTCATTTCACAGGTAGCAAATTCAGGGTATAATAATGTAAATGATAAAATGGGTACAGAAATTGGTAGGAAAGTTCAGAGGAAGAGGATATAACAGTCAAATGTGTATTAGAAATGATTTAATATTCAATCATGTCTTCATTCATTTCATAAATTTGGATTGCCTATAATGTCCCAGATAAAGGAGCTAGAAGGGGTATTCAGTGACAAGACAAATCTGTATCTTATACAGTGTAGAAGGGACTGCAGTGAGTACACAGAAACACACTACACTGAAGTCTATCATGGGTAAAGAACCAGGATCTGGGAAAATAAAGGAGGAACATGTGATTTATAATTTTCTCTGAGGGAATCAGACAATAAGCCCAAGAAAGAGATATCAACATTTGCCAAAGGGAGGGAGTAGTCAGAGAATGCAGTAATTGAGAGACAAGAGAGGACAGTGCATATCCGAAAAGTAGAAATCATTCAGGGTGGTTAGAGCATGTACTATGAAGAACAGTCATGGTAAAGATAAAATTCGGATGGTTCTAAGGCTTTGTATGTCATATTAGATTTTTCTTAAGATCTCGAAAACCAATAAGAAGTTTCAAGCAGAGGAGGACTATGATCAGACAGATTAAAACTCTCGAAAAAAATTACACAGTATGGGGGCGTTGATGCTGGACTAAGGAGGAATAGTGATACCAGTTAGGAGGCTATTACAGAAATCTGGTCAAAGAATAACAGGGAATTTAATCATGGTGATGACAAGATGAGTGGAATAGATGAATCAAGAGTTAAAGGATATAAAATAATATGAAATTTGGTGGCTTACAAAATGTACAGGTTGAGGTAGAAGAAATGTAATGGGATAGTTTGTGGAATGAGTCGATAAGATAGGAAAGAAGTGCATGTAAAAATGAAGGGGAAAATTGAATTTTTAGTATCAATATCCAGAAATATCCAGAAATGATTCCAAGTGACAATTAGATATTAGGATCTGAGGTTCGGAAAGACAAGTAGGCTGAAAATCTAGTTTTGAGATTTAGGAACATGGAAGTGTATGTAAAATATGCAGTAAGTAGGATAAAACTGAGAAGAACATCAAGTTTTAAGAGACTGGCCTAAGAAAAATGATGCATAAGGGAAACTTAGAATTATGTGGAATTCACAAAAGCCAAGGAAATAGCAGTAGTGAAGATCAGCTAAGCCCAATTCTAGTTAGGAGTTCCATAACATTAGGACTAAAATAGTCATTTTCAATGGTGATTATTGTAAGGGCAGTTTCAGGGCAGAAATGTAAATGGCAAATGGGATAATAATGGCAGAAACTACAGACAACACTTTAAAGAGCAGACTACCAATATAAGCCTGTAGGAATGGCTAAGATATTTGAATATGGAATGCTTGAGAGCCCAAGACTGGTGAGTGGTCTAAGCAATGCAAAGAAACATGGCAGGTCGTGCTAAAAGAGTAGTGAGTATTCTTTAGCTAGAACATAATCCATGAAGAGAAAGAGAATTTCAAAGCCTTTTATATTCCCATACATGCAACTGCCTCTGCACTTTGAATCCAAGCTTCTTAGAAGTTGTTAGTAACTTCCGGAACTTCTTGGATGCAATTTGAAATGGGCCCAGTATCAGGAGGGCAGGTAGAGACCAAAGAAAGAAGCAGACCTCTACAGATTGGATTGGTAGGTGGCAGTTTAATTAGCAAGGGATCTTATAGGTGAAGCTTGTGTTGGGCTCCCACAAGAGGAGTACATCTCCTCATTCGCCCACCAGAATCTTAACTGGACGCAGTCACATTTACTGTACAAGTGCTCTCAATACCACATTACAGAGCTATCCCAAAGATGTGTCTTTGGACAACTTCTAGTTTGGAGAAGGCAAGTGGAGTGTACATTCCAAGGTGAGGAGCCTCCTGTTGCTCGAGTCCAGATAACAGATCAACCTGTGGTCATGTCCTCTCAATGACCTCCTCCAATGGAAGTGATTCTGATTGGCAACAATGTAGGCAATTTTCCCAAATAGAAGAAGGGTGTTCAAAAATGATAACAAAAAAAAAAAAAAAAAAAAAAACAACGAAAATATCTGCTGCATCCACTATTATTTGACCAAATTTGCAATGCTATCAGGCAAGTCAGAAGTAAAAACTGGCCTAGAAATTATGCTTCCAGAAGTTTAATTTAGTTTGGGATATGCTAAATATGAAAGTTGAAGTCGAGAAAAATTTAATCTCAAATATAAAATTCAGGAATATGGTATAGGATTAAGAGTCTTTTGGTAGAAAAATTATGGTTGATATTATGAGCATAGGTGACCTCAAGAAAGGCGAGAGTAGAAAATGACAAGACAAATATCTCAAAGTGTAACAAAACGCCTTTGCCTAAAGGTTAAGGTAAAGCAATAGACCCTGACATTCTGTTGGACCAAACTAAAGGTCTATTTCCAACCTGGATGCTCAGTCAAATATGATACAATCTTTTACAAATTCAAACTAATGTAACCACTATATACGATAAATGTTCTGCAGATACTGAAAATGATGCCTGTTTTGTTCTGACATTCACTAATGTTGTCATAACATTATTAATGAAATGAAAGAGAGACCCAGCTGTGCTGTGTGTCTTTCTCAATCTTCTTCAATTCTACATGAAAGTATCTTCTAAGTGTCCAAGAATAAGTGCCTGATATCTGAAGTCTGAAAGAAAACAAACAAGCGGATGGATTAGAGTTGTAAAATAAGGATAATATGACCTTAAACTATTTTGATAAAAAAGCTCCTTTCCCAGAAGTTTTATATAAAATATCTCTTGTAAAAGCTTGAAAAACCTTCTCATTTAAACCTATTATTAGAATTAATATTTAATGTGCATTTCTCAAATCTATAATTTTGTACAGTGCACCTCACTGCAGAGATCAGGCTCAGCAGGTCTGTTAATATAGACCTAGCTTCAACAAGAGCCATAACAAATTAATTTAAAACTTTAAATATGGCTTTAAAGTTTAGCTTTGAAACTAGAGATGCAAATACATTCACAACTCATGATTTACTTAATTATCCTATCCTAAGAACTGTAATCTTTTAATGTAAATATCAAAACAAGAATAAGCTAAGAAAAGAATTAAAATTAAATAATTAGCTAAGAACAATGAATTTGCTATATAGTATGATCATTTTTTTGGAAAAAAAAATTAGTAAATATTTAGTGATTTGAGTGGAGGTTTGAAGAAAAAGTAATGGATATCCTTTGAAGAAGGGTAGCTTCAAAGTTATGTAAAGTTGTTTAATTTTAATGGGAGACCTGGAAGAAGGATAGAAGAGACTAAGGTTTAGCTACTATAAATAAGTTGCTAAAATTGTGGCCTCATTCTTTCCGGTTTGCCCTATTTATGTTTTTCTACGTACCATAAACCCCAAAAGGTGTTCCCCTGTCTTTTCAGGGACTCAATAGCCAAGTCTGCTTTGGAAAAGGATAGAGGCAGGAGGGAAGAAAAAAGGAGCACTGGTCTTTGAATTTGAATCTCTTCAGAACCTACTTTTCATTCAGGAACCCAGTAACTTGAAGCAACATTATGACTAGCTTAGTTGATATTCTTTGTTCTTGCTTGCAGTCATGCATGCAGTAAAAATATCTATTTTTACCAAAGTACTCCTGTAGATTTAATAGAAAATGTGGAGACCAATGAGAAATAGAGACAAAGTTCTTGTCTTATAGGAATTTTTAGCAAAATGGAGTTGTAAAAGCATAAATAAATACATGATAATAAATAGTAGTAGGTAGAAAATGCATTAAAAAGAGTACCCAAAACGTGCTGAGTGTTCAGAGGTAAAGAGATTAAGATAAGTGCATTAAGAATTTATAAGTTAATTTCATTAAATAATGAAGTTACTAAAAAGAATGCTTCGTATGTATGTTTACAATAGAAATATTTCCATGTATATTATCAAATAAACAGTTTCAAAACTAGCAATTAGAATATAATCGAATTTATTTTTTAAATATATAGATTTGGATCTGTCTACACTGTATATCTAATGTGAATTTATGTATAAAAAAATGATCTAGAGCTAGAAGAATGTTCTCTGAAAGTTTAATGGTAGATGTGTCTAAATACTGGGCATTAACCAAGAAGGCCTTAAAAAGTTCCCTTCAGCCTGACAAAACATTAACAGGTTTCTACCTGACTATAGGACCCAGTACTCCCTTTTCTTAGAACACTTACTTCAGAAAATTTGCAGTTGTAAATTTTTTCTCTGCCCCCTTAGGAATATAAATTTACTCCTAGCTTTTGACCTGTTTTACAACCCAGTCACATCTTTCTCAAGAATCCATCCTTTGAAATATAATCATCAAGGAAGGTAGAGACCCTGTCTTTCAGTCTGTGTGGGAGGGTAGGTCCGTAATTTCCATAATGTCTAATTAGCAAACACTAGTGGCCAGTTCGTGTTGACCAACCTTTCCCTAAACACATCCAGTACTCGTCCACAGCTCACTCCACTGGTTCAGTTCAAACTCTCTGTGCTGTTACAATTGTCTTGAACAAAGTCTTCCTCTATTTAATTCCATATGATACAAATTTTTTTTGACAGGTTCAGATATGTATTTTTATGTATCTTTTTAAGATACTCTAAATATCATGTAATATCTTTTGGAATAAACAAAAAGCCTCAAGACAGAAAAAAAACTCATTATTGGTAACATCAAAATTGGTATTCACCTGAAAATATTTGCTTTTTAAATTTTACATAAGATGTTTCTGTTTAGGTTCTTTCAAGGGTGTAACATTTGCACATCTAGAAAATATAGTTTTTTCTCTCCTAGACTCCTTTAATACTTACTCTTTGTACTCTTCCTAGCAGTTATTCCTCCTCTCAGTATTACCTTTTTCTTGTGTACTTGGCTTGTTTTGCAAGTGAAATTATTCCTTGACAAATAGTACAAACCACATCTTACCTACTTTACATTTAATTTGGGAAAATAACTCTTGCTGCAATATGTATTCTGAAGTTAGGATGAATAATAGTAAGTTTTATGTGTTATTTTACTAGAATTCTAACCTCTAAATCTAACCCCAAATTTTCAATTATTTAATGCAGATTCATTTTCTTAAACAATGCAATCTCATTTCTTTCATTGGTCATAAAAACATCTTCCAATTATTGCTTTCCTTCCCTGGTCCATGTCATTTACTTTGTGGTTGAATACTGCAAATCAAATAGCAATCAGAATAATGAGCTGTCACCAGTTGGAGTCATAGTTGGTGCTACATATTGTCAAAGATTGTTCACACTAATCAACTAATAATGACATTGCTGCTTCCATCATGTTAAACAAAATTCCCTCAGTTGTGCAACACAATTACTACTAATAACCCCTGAAACCTTTGCGTGCTTAAGGAGACTGTTTCAGAGATCATCTGGAGACCTATCAGAGAATAAACCAGGGAAGACAGAATCTACCAGATGGAGATTACTCTTTAGTAATTAACTAGGCATTGCTCCTTTGGGTCCATAACATTTTCTAACATTGTGAGGCATTTCCTTTAGCATAATGATGCATCTATATTAATATATTAGATTGGGAGCAGCTAGGAGACAGTGTTAAATATTAAACATTTCATACATGAATTATATTATTAATAGTCTTCCTTTAGCTTAAAAAAAAGGTATGCTAACATGGCAGTCAATAAACAATTTAGAGGCATTAATATTAAAGAGAGCCAATGAATTCAGACTCATGACAAAATGCATATTTGTTCATTTCTCGAGAGACATACCTTTGTGATTATTAATACAGTAGTTAGAGATTTACTTTGAAATGGAAAAGCTGAAAATACCTTGAGTTGAGTTAAGACAATGAGTCACACCTTCAAAGCACTGGAATTCACCACCTTGGAGAACTGTTTTCTTCCCCCGTGAGTACCAAGCTGCTCAGAAGTATAGGGTTAGATGACAAATGAGCCATGACATTCTTTCTGAAACAGATATTGTACATCTTGTTTCAAAAAACATTTAAGCAGGGGAGGGATCTCTCAGAGGTGGTAAGAGTTTCATTGGGTTAAAGAAGCCATCCCTCCATTTGTCCCTGTTAAAATTTGTGGTGAAAAGCGTAAAAATACATTTAGGTTCAAGCTGAATGATTTCTGACAGGCTGACAGACAGCTGCGTTTTTCAGGTTTTGAAATGCAGATTCAGGGTGATATAATGTGGTGTCATTATTTCAAGCCTTACAAGGCGTTTTGTCTGACGGTTGCCTCAAGGTCATTTTACTAATTATTTAAGGTGAGGGCCTCAGTAATTCCTCAAGCTCTGCAATATTAATTAACCCTTTTAGTACTGTCAGGGAATTTGCAGTATTTTAATCACAATTACTTGGAATATTTAACTGTCAAAACTATTTCTCAAGGGGGAAATTGAGACTTAAGTAAAATAGCTATAAGGAAAACCATATTAGAGATGGTGGAAAGATGTTTGAAAGATAACTCTGTCACCAAAGGTATTTATTTATTGAGGATCTACCGCACACTAGTGACTTAATTGAATTACCACATCATTTCTTTTCAGCAGCACAAAGGGAGTTATCTACCCTAGAGACTAGAAACAGCCTTGTCAGTCTTTTGTGGCTTGTCCTTGGACCTTGTAACTAGTGGTATTAGCAGCAACTGACAGTTTGTTAAAAATGTAGAATCTCAGGAACTCCCACAAACCTACTAAGTCAGAATCTGCATTTTAACCAGTTTCCCAAGTGATTGGTATGCACCCACCCAAGCTTGAGAGTCACTCTCCTGGAACACATAACTAGTATGTGACAGAGACTGCTGTCAGATCCAGCTTGATTCAGCGAGATATAAATCCCATTCTTTTTTCAGTAAGTCATGCTATTTGTTACCACATTTTGTTGTTTTTGTTGTTTGTTTGTCTATTTTGTTTGTTTTTATGTATCTGTTCTTCAATGAATGGGAATAGATGGGAATTAGAGCACTTGATGCAGAGTTGAGACTAGCTTAAGTTTAGATCATTTCATAGCCTTTTTCCTTCTCTGCTACCAAATTTTGATGTATGGTTATCTGGAGTAAATGAAAAATAAAGTTATACTTAAGAACCAGAGGTTTAAAATTTAGCTCTACCAAATTATTTGCCTTTAAGAGGATCATATAGTTACCATTGAGGTGATCACCCCCAGGGGCACAGAGGTGAGGGGATGGGAAGTGGGGAGGGTCTTCGGTTCTTCCTCGCCAACACAGCAAAGAATTACAGGTCAACGAGATTTAGAAAAAGTAAGGTTTTTTTAAAGTATATTTTAGAAGGAGATGGGCCACGCTAAGAAAGGCTTTAGCCCTGTGGAATTTGGGAGTTACAAAGATAAATGATAGAGTACGCTTCAAGGGAGGAGTGGGTTCTTAGCAAAGAGGGCTATAACAATGTAGAAATGGGAAGGAAAGTCTGTATTATATTAGGACCACAGATTACAAAGGTATTCCTAAGTGACTGGCACATGAGGTCATTCTGATTGACATTTGGCTATGTAACACCTTGCCTAGTGCTCATGTGCTTACCCAGAATTCAGTCTGTTGTAATTAAATTCATGAATTTCTGGGTATAAGAATATTATAATGATTGGATAATAAGGCTGAGGTGAGCAAGTTAGGGTAATACCTTCTCGGCAAGTATCTCCAGCCTGACTAAACCAGCTATAGGTTTATGGCCCTCCAGTCCTTTGCCTCCAAGGATGCAGGAGTGATGCTTTAACTTCTCTAGGTGGTCTCTAGGCTGGGCTTCCGTTCCTTTGTTTCCCTGTCGGTCATGTCTTACTACCTAACAATATGTGCAGATGTGAAGTGAGTCTGTGTGGGGCAGGAGTATAATTATAAACACAAAGAAATGAAATACTAATGTTAATAATTATTGCAACTTTAAATGGGATGTGAGAGATAAATGGGAGTTGAAACCATCAAAAAATTCCTGACAATGCAAGACTTTACTGTGTGCTTTATGTTTGTTTTTTGTTTTGTTTTCTTTTACCAGTCATGATATCTTCTTTTCTTTTTCTTCTTCTCCACTTTCCTTCTCTCTCTCCAGTTCTAACTTATTTGTTTATAAATTAGGAAACATTCCCCCATACTTATTTACACATAGGTCCTAAGCGCCTAATGTGGCTATAAGGAGCTGTTAAGAGTCAGGCTTGCATATGTTATGTACTTTTAATTTGTGAATTTCACATAAAGAAAGAGAAATGTGCATTGAAGCAATGACACACTTTATATAACAATATCATCTTTAGACAATCTAATTTATGATAAATAAATGTGAATTAACTATCTGAACTAAAATTATTTCCAACATTCTAAAAATTTGGCTTGATACATTTTTAACAAAAAAAATTGTCTTAAATGGAGTATAGTAAATACTCTCAACTTGTCATTTTGTGTTGTAGCTAAAACATGATTAGGTGCTACATCTGTATTATATTTTAAAACAAATCAACTATTTAAAGAAACTTTTATGTTTTTAAACTTTTCTTTTTTATTAAATTTATTTGGATGACATTGGTTAACAAAATTATATAGGTTTCAAGTGTACAATTCAATAA
Source organism: Cynopterus sphinx (assembly GCA_030015415.1). Lineage (NCBI taxonomy): Eukaryota > Metazoa > Chordata > Mammalia > Chiroptera > Pteropodidae > Cynopterus > Cynopterus sphinx. The sequence continues at coordinate 90,856,208 of CM057384.1, read as the reverse complement.
TACCTCATATGTACATTGCATTGTGTGTTCACCACCCAAAGTTAAATTTCCTTCCATTATCATATATTTGATCCCCTTTACCCTTATCTGCTCCCCCAACGTCCCTTTCCCTCTGGTAACCACTACCACTACTGTTGTCTGTATCCATGAGGCTGTTTGTCTTGTTTGTTTGTTGCTTTCAGTTTTATATTTCACATATGAGTGAAGTCATATGGTACTCAACTTTTCCTGTCTATTTCACTTAGAATGATAATCTCAGGATCCATCCAGGTTTTCATAAATAGTTTTCATTTTTTCTTATGGCTGAGTAATAATCCATTGTACATATGTAGCATGTCTCCTTTGTCCAGTTATCTTTGTTGTGGACTGTTTGTGTCCCCCTCTCCCCAATTTTATATATTAAAATCTTAACTCTCAAGGTGATAGAAGGTTTGGCTTTGGAAGGTAATTTGAGGGTGGAGCCCTCAAGAATGAGATTAGTGCCTTATAGAAGAGACTATGGAGTTCTCTCACCCTTTTCTCCACATGAGGATATAGCAAGAAGACATTTATTTATGAACCAGGGAGCAGACCCTTACCAGACAATGAATCTGCAAGCATCTTAACCTTGGACTTCTCAGGCTCCAGGCTGAAAAATACATTTCTGTTGTTTATAAGCCTCCCTGTCTATGATATTTTTGTTATTGTAGCCTGAAAAGACTAAGAAGTTTTGTCTTACTCTCTTATCTCAATAACCCAAAGGAATGACTGTTTTTACAATTAAGTTATTGGATTCCCAGGTTAAATAGATTCAAAAGGACAAAACAGAGCCATCATAAATTTAAACCCAAAGTGTGTCTGATATCTTTTTGATTCTCATCTGTAAAAGCTTCCTGCTCTTATTTTTCTGAAGCCTGTCCATTCTCTCAGGCTCACCTCAAACCCACCTTCTTGTGAGTCTGTCTACTAAAACTCTCCTTCAGACAAGTGCTTCTTTGACCTTTCATTTCCTTATTACTTGCTTTTTCTAACAATAATTTTTACATTTGATTACATTTGATTTATGTCTTTTCCTAAGAAGGGATTAAATTTTTTAAGAGCAGAAACCTCATACCTTTTTTGGCCACTCAAAGTATTATGCATAGAGCTAGGAACTCATAACTCCAGATATATACTGAAAAAGATTTCTCCAGCCAAATGGGTGCTTATAAGATGAAAGTAAGTTCTGTCAAGCTGTTATTATTCAGAAAACAGTTGTATCTTTCTTGTTGACCTTTATTATCAGGGACTTGGAGAGAACATCCATTAAAAATGGTCATTGATAGCTTGAGATATTGGAAAAATGCCCTGGTCAAGTAGTATAAAGAAAAGGATTAGAATATGGCTTTGCTTCTTACCAGCTCCATGACTTTACCAAATTTCATAACATTTCCAAGCCTCAAATGCAGTGGTGCTCATGGTGATACCTTTATTTAGGCTCTTTTATGTTAAATAAAAACAATATGAAAAATTACTTTGTGTAATGGCCTGTGAAAAGTAGGTACTCAATGAATATTTTTTTGTCAAACAGTGTGAATGCATTATTTGTATTCAAGTCCAGTGAATACTGTAAAATATATCTTAATCATAAGTGAATAGTCCAAGTCAGCTTGGAAATATCTGGCAGGTACAATTTATTTAATTGCTATTATGAGTCAGACATAGTGTAAGATAATTTAAATAATAATGTTGTACCTTTAAAAATATTTAAAACTTCATAGCAATTTTATGAAGTATTGATAGTTAATTTTACAGATGAGGAATTAAGAGTTTAAATAACTTGCTCAAGGCTATCAACCTAATGGAATTAATTAAGCAAGACTTTGTTTCCTGCTGTCTCTTTAAACTGTCTTGGTGGACATAGTCCTTCCATTGCCCCAGAAGAAGAACTTGGACAGAAATGAGATTTTTTTGGTTGCTGGTAGATAGTAGATAGTCCAGGTCAGTTTGTTCCAAAAACAATTTATTAATTAAAAATTCCCACTCCCATATAATCATCAAAACTTCCAATTTGACCAAAGGTAACACTTCTTTCCACCTTCTCTGGATAGAGCCAGGTACCTCAAGGAAGGGGCTGTGGTGAACCTTATCTCTCTTGTTCACTTCTTCTCCAACCACATGGCTATAACTTTGAAATACTTCAAGATAATAATGAAGAAGTTGAGAAAGGAGAGTTAAAAGGTGTAGGAGAATTATATTTTGACTGATACTATTATAAATTGGCTTTCTGCTCTCTAGCCTGAGAGATGGTTAAAGTTCCTTTTTCGGTCTAGCACATCCATAGAAACTTTGGAAATCACCTCTGCCATTCCCACGTGTCATTGTTAATGTTTTCTCTCCAATAATTTCCCAAATCTGAGCAAGTACACTCTATAAAGAAGGTCACTTAGTTCTTCCCCAGCTCTAGGAATCAAGGCTTTTAACTCATTATTAGATGTGCCAACTCTAGGTTGTGCAGGCTCTTCCTAGCTCATCATGAACTCTCCTTCACATTGCCTTCAGAGCTGCTAGCTAGCCCATTCTTGTATTGAGGATTTCCTAGGCAGGAGCCAGGTACTAATTTAACATGTCTTACAACTGCTTGGGCTCCATATCAAACTCTGAATGGTCCTGTTGAAGTCTCTCACTAGGCTTAAGCTGAAAGATATATACTCTCACCTCTCCTCTCTGTGTGTATGTATATGGAGTGGGTTGGGATAAGAGAGAGGTATTAATAGTAATATCAGCAGCTGCACCCCAAATTATCTATATGAGAATCCTTTATACACATCTCCTCCTTAACATCCAATCTGCAACCTCTCAACAGTTTTATATCTCCATGTGGATGTATTGAACAAAAGCTGCTAAGCTATTTTAGGATGTCTGCAAAATTTATGGTTGATTACTTCCTTTGAAGTGGAAATTTTAAGGCACAGAATTGAAATCGAACTCATGTCTTTTTATGGTCATGTTCTTTCTGTTTTATAGAGCAAATCAGGTTAAAGGATAGTTTGAGTTAATAACTCAGTTTAGGATCGGAGTGATTTCCGAAATATATGTATTGTTTAACCAGTTATAGAAAGCAGCTGTGATACCTTTTTCTATTTCCTTTCGGCAAATCTAATTATTTCTTATTTCTAGTACCATGATTTAACTAGAAACAACACATTGCTCAAAAAATGATCAGTGACAGAAATTGTGGAAATGGAATGACCCCAAACATAAGATTTCAAAAGCATAAGAATATCAAAAACAAAAGCCACAAGACTTGTAAATTAAACAGTAATACAGGAAAATTGATTGCATTCTTAAAATGTCATATGGATGAATCCACAGCTGTGGCATAAAAAAGGTGGGGGGAGTAAAAGAAAATATACAATGATGCACTTAGGATAGATTTTTAAACCGTTCAGAGAAATATTTCTTCCCTTCTTATGTAATCTAATATCGCAGATGCTAGAAAGCATTAAGAAGCAGAACAAGTAATGATTTAAGAATTTCACTAGATCCTCTAAAAGTTGCCAGTTTACAAAGACAGCATGTGAAAGAATGGGTGATGGAATAAAGAGTATTGGAAGAAAAGGAAGAAAAGTATGATATTTTAGTACACTGTGCAAAATTAAGAAAGTGTGATGGCACCACTTAAATTTTAAAACTTCTGATTGTTGAATCACGTTTAGTCCAGGACACTCCTCTGTGTTTTTCTTTGGCATACTTAAATTATTTGGTGTCTGAAACTAAGCAAAAGAAAAATTTTCATTTCTGTTTCTATTATAATTTTGGAATCTCTACATTGAACATTGCTTCAAGCTATTTTCTATATTCTTTTTTTCTTCATCATTTTTTAATTATTATAAGAGATATTTATATAAGGCCTACACACAGATTTCATATTCAACATCCCATTTTAAAATTCTTTATATAGTGTAGCTTCACATTTTTTCAGTTTAGTTTTTTTTATTTTTATTGATAATTGACATATAAAATTTTATTAGTTTCAGGCACATAATCAGTATTTATATATTTTGCAAAATATTCACTGTAATAAATCTAATTAACATCTATCACCATACATAGTCACAAAATTGTTTTTCTTGTGATAAGATCTGTCAACAACTTTCAAATATACAATACAGGATTATTAACTATAGTTATTGTGCTATAAATCACATACGTATGACTTATTTATTTTGTAACTAAAGTTTGTATCTTTTGACCCCCTTCACCCATTGCACGCCACCTCTACCTGCCCCCTGCCTTTGGCAAGCACCAATTTGCTGTTCTTAGTATCCCGGCATCTATGAGCAGTTTTTTTTAAGATTCCACATGTAAGTGAAATTATATTGTATTTTCCTTTCTCTGTCTGGCATTTAACTCAGCATAATGTTCCATCTATGTTGTCAAAAATATCAAGATTTCCTTCTTCTTTATGACTGAATAATATTAATTGTATGTATAAGCCACATTCATTGTTCATTCATCAGTGGACACAGGTTGCTTCCAAGTCCTGAGTATTATAAATAATGCTGCAAGGAACATGGGAGTACATACATGTTTTCCAGTTAGTGTTTTCATTTTCTTCAGATGAATACCCAGATGTAGAATTGCTGTATCATGTGGTAGTTCTAATTTTAATTTTTGGAAGAACTTCCACACTGTTCTCCATAGTAACTGAACCAGAATAATTCTCCACCAACAATACACAGTGTTCCCTTGCTAACACTTGTTTTACTTTGTGTTAATAATAGCCATTTTAACAGGTGTGAGGTAATATCTCATTGTAGTTATGATATGCATTTCTCAGATGATTAGAGATGTTAAACACTTTTTCATTTATCTGTTGGACCTCTGTATATATTTTTTGATAAAATGTCTATTTAGGTTCTTTTCTCATTTTTTTTAAATCAGGATGTTTGGTTTTTTGCTATTGTTTTATGAGTTCTTTATTTATTTATGGATATTAATGTATGAACCCTTTATCAGATATGTGATTTTCCACTATTTTCTCCTATTCCGTAGGTTTGACTTTTTATTTTTTAAAAATGTGACCCATATCAGCAGTTCTCTTTCTCTAATTTTTTAAACATCAATGGATGCCAGTATGTTTAAAAGAAAAGCACTATATTTTTAATTCCCCTTTACTGTTTTCACTTATTCTTTCTAACCCCCTCCTCTATGGCAGCCATCATTTTGTTCATTGTTTATATGAGTCTGTTTTTTTGTTTTGTTTTGTTCGTTCATTTGCTTTGGCTTGTTTAGATTCCACATATAATAAGTGAAGTCATATGGTACTTGTCTCTCTCTGTCTGACTTATTTCACTTAACATAATACCCCCTAAGTTCATCTATATGGTAGCAAATGGCAAGATTTCATTTTTTTATTGCTAAGTATTATTTCTTTGTGTGTGTGTATATCACATCTTGTGCATATATATCACATCTTTATCCATTCATTTATTGTTGGACATCTAGGATTCTTCCATATTTCTGTATCTCAGCTATTGTAAATAATGCTAAAGTAAACAAAGGGGTGCATATATCTTTTTGAATTAGTGTTTTTGTTCTTTTTGGATAAATACCCGTAAGTGAATTCTGGGTTGAATGGTAGTTCTATTTCATTTTTTGAGGAATCTCCATACTGTTTTTCATTGTGTCTGCACCAAGTTGTAATCTTACCAATAGTATATAGGGGTTCCCTTTTCTTCACATTCTTGCCAACCCTTATTGTTTGTTGACCTTTTGATAATAGGCTTTCTGACAGATGTGTGGTGATACTTCATTGTGGTTTTGATTTGCATTTCCCTAATGATTAGTGATGTTGAACATCTTTTCATGTTGGCCATCTGTATGTCTTTTCTGGAGAAATATCTATTCATGTCCTCTGCCCATTTTTGAGTCAGGTTGTCTGATATTGAATTGTATGAGTTTTTTATATAATTTGACTATTAACTCTTATATCAGATGTATAATTTGTGAATATGTACTCCCATTTGATAGGTTGTCTTTATATTTTGTTGAGGTTTTCTCTCTCTAGTTAAGGTTTTCTTTCTCTTTAGTTTGATGTTGTCCCATTTATTTATTTTTACTTTTGTTTCCTTTGCTCAAGGTGCTATATCCTGAAAGACATTATGAAGGCTGATTTTAAAGTGTTTACTACTTATGTTTTCTTCTAGGAGTTTTGTGCTATTCAGTCTTACATTTAAGTCTTTAACCATGTTGAATTTATTTTATATATGGTATATGAGAGTGGTCCATTTCATTTACTCTTACTAATTACATTAGTTCTCTCTGTTGGACCTTTTCATTTTGTTGATAGTTTCTTTTGTTGTGCAGAAACATTTTTGGTGTGATGTAGTCCCACTCATTTATTTTTGTTTATTTTTCTTTTGTTTCTTTGGATTTTGGTGTCATATCCAAAAAAAAAAAGTCATTGCCAAGACCACTATCAAGGAACTTACCACCTGTTTTCTTTTAAGAGTTTTATGGTTTTAGGTCTTATGTTCAAGTGTTTAATGTATTTTGAGTTGATTTTTGTGTTTGGTATAGGATTGTGTATGGTTCAGATTTATTCTTTTGCGTATGGCTCTTTAGTTTTCCCAATACCATTTATTGAAGAGACTGTTCTTTCCCCGTTGTTCACTTTTGGCTCCTTTGCTGTAAATTAATAGACTATATATGCATGGGTTTATTTTTTAATTTTCTCTTCCTTTCCCTTGATTTATGTGTCTGTTTCCATGTCAGTACCATACTATTTTGATTATGCCTCCAGGGTCAGACAGATAGGAAATGGCAAGTCCAAGATTTGAGGCCAGTAGGTAGGGAACAGAGCCTCATTGGAAGCTAGATATTAGAGTTTAAGGAAAGGTTTCAGGGATAAACACAAACTAAACCAAAATAATCAGAAACACAAACCAAATGACTACAAAATTAGAGGAAGGTCTAAAAACAAAACAAAACAAAACAGAATAAGAGCAACAAAAAAAGGTGTTAGTAAGTCATTCCTAAAAAGATAGTTTCCTCACTAACAGATACTTCTGTACTTCATTTTAAGGGTTAGAGTGGTCTTAGGAATATGATTGGTTGAGCCTACTAGCACATCTGATGAGAGATGGCATGTAGGACAATATGAAGGTGGACCTGAGAAAAGGTTTTCAAATTTCAGATTTTGGTTCACTTAATAAACAACTTTAAATAGCATTTTGGTTAAGTTGAAATATGTAACTTAATCACTTTATATTGTGCCTTTGTTAACACAAGAATTTTAACATCTTTAAAAATATTCTAACACCATAAGTTCAAAGAATTTGCAGAGTATAAAAAAGTCACTGATGATGTTAGAATATCAAATTGACACTACACTGAATGATGTAAAATTCAAATGAAAATCTCAAGCACTGTAATAAAAATTATTTTTAAAAGTTTCTATGCTTTTTTTTCTTGCATTTGCCTTTCTGCTTTCAAAATTAATACTGTAACTTGAAGGTCCTAGCCTAAGTAGGAAGAAATATGGCAGATATGTTTCTATGATTTAAGTATAGTATTACTTTATTTAAAAAAGATGTATTAGTGCCCAGACATTTGGAGAATTTGTAAAATTAGAAATTGATACAGGAAAGTGTATGTATTTATGCTAAAATATTTCAAGCAAATAAAAAATTATTAAAATACATTTGAAATATTCTGAGTCTATTTGGTGGAATTAAACTGAATATACCTCTACCTTATTTTCTGAGAGTTATGAAATATACATTACTTTATTCATTCATTAAATAAACATGAATGTGAATCTAAAGTTTTATCCAACATATAAAAAAGAATAAAAGTACACAACTTTTAGTTATGCCCAATTAAATTAAATATAGTGGTGGAATAAAACAGAAAGAAAAAAACCTACAATATTAAAGAGAAACATGTAATAAGGAAAGAGGAACTTAATTAACAATATGCTTCCTTAAATTTTCCATGTTAAAAACAACTCATAGAAATATAGGAACATATCAAACATACCGAATATAAATGTATTAGTTTATGAGAGAACAAGTAAGAAAAATAAGCTGGTTCCAGTAGCATTCCATAAATACTTTTATACTTTCCATGAAATATAAATAAATAGTTTTATACTTTCCATGAAAAATGGTAGCTTTTGCATGAGTTTCCTGAGGGTCAGATGGATATCATGTAAAAGGGGCCAAGTTGAGTCATCTCTCTGACAAAAAGGAGGGATATTTGAGCAAGATGCTGTAGGGATACTGCTTGGTCAGAAAAATGAGACAGAGTGGGAAGAGGAAACGATCCAGAATAGACTTTCCACAAGAACCCTAGCCACCATAGTGAATCCCAGAAATTCACAACTCTCTTTCTCCAGACTCAGATCTTGGAGGCCTAAAGTAACACACAAGGCATTGACAGTGAGTTGGTTAAAAAAAAAGTTAGGATAAGACAGAAAGTTAGATAAAACTGATCAAAGTCATAGAGAGCAAAAAAACCCCACAGTATTTGGGGTTATCTTTTATACTCAATATAAATCTGCAAGTTAAGTGTAAATTCACAGTTTTTCAGCTCTAATAACTTAGTAGATAGCAAAGTTAAATACAGATACATTTCCTAGAAAATCAAATAATCCTTGGGTGGATTTGGTAAACCATGTTACAGTATGATCAAAAGATCACACTGCCCACTTTTTAAAACTCTATTTAAATAATTATTAACACATTTAAATGGAGTTATGATCTTATTTTTAAAGTATTTTGAATCTTCATTAACATTAGAAAATTTTCTTGGAAATCTTTTCTAATTGTGGAAAGTATGGAATATCATTTGGCAAAAGGCTATGTTGTAGGATGAATGTCTTTATTTTACAGTGTCAGAATCTCATCTCTAATCATTTCAAGTCCATAACTGTAATTATCTCTAATACTAAGTCCAGAGGCTGAAAAAAGTTAAGCTTAAACTGGGTCTATATTAATTGTGACTAGAAGAGATATGGATTTTTAGACATAAGAGAAAGTCTTAGAGAATTAATGGACAGTCCAAAGAATGTAAAGACAGATATTCCAAACTTAATTATTGAAGTTAAATTACCTCACTTTTGTGGTCTTTTGAGATTCCTCATAGTCTCTGTATTAGGGAACTGCTAAAAGCATTGAGGTGGAAGATATAAGTGCAGTAATGACAAACGTTATAAGGCAGAGCTTGTGTCACATTCTTTAGTTTCTTAAATTTTTGACTTGGAAAGTATTAAATAGAATAGAATTAAAATGAACAAAGGCTTTGACCTCTTGGACAAATATGAATACCGCTAGACAAATAGATCTATATACGTTCTCTAGATTCGTATTGGCAATTATTTACAGATATCACTATGCAACAACAAAACATTGTTATCAATGTAAATCAAGGAAGGCAGCATGTGATAAAGAAGGACAAGTAAAGTATTCAGATTGACCACACTTGAATTGGCTATAGGACTTTGTAGAGCATACTTTCTCTTATTTAGCCCTCAGTTCTATCATTACCTGAAAAAGAAGAGGTAGCTCTTGAACAAGAGAGCTCAGTATTTGAAAGCTGGAAGTTATAAAACAAAATCACGTATGAACTTCCAGTTTCTGCTCCAACTGGTAGATTTTGGAATTTGCCATCCCTCTACTTATAATAATTAAAAACTGAAAAAACTGAAAATCAAGCATTTTTTGACCCATTAGAGAACATAGGATGTGGGGCAAAACTTCACACTGAAATCTGAAAAGACAGGCAACTCCACAGTCAAGGCTAAATGGGCTTCCCTGGAGCAGAAACCACTGGAGCCACAAACTAGTATGAGTACTTAAATGGCTGATTTGACAAGTTTCTGAAGACTGAGAGTGAATTCATGAGAGAGAAATTTCTGGGGGCTTCACACTTAAGAGGAACCCATACTTTTGTGGCTTTATTTTTAGAAAACCTATGAAATTTGCGCAGCAAAGATCTTAGAGAAATTGCCTTCTAGCTTTGCCAGAGTAGGGAAATAATAACCATTGTGAAATATGCCCACAATATTCTCCACAACAAAGAAGGCCTACTTCCAACGGGTAAATACTTTACCAGAAACTTATTCCATCTGGAGGAAGGACATTTCTCTAGCTTCAGCCCCCTGCAGCTTTGCTGTCTCATTTAAGGACGGAAAAAGCTATATTATTGGAAAAGCACTTGCAAATAGTGGAGACAAAAGTGGGGCGGGGCACAAGAGAAATTGGAATCCTTTATGACCTACAATTGTAATCAATAAACATAACCCATCTCCTAGCCAGATGAACATAAATCCTCATACTGAAGACCTATTTAACTCAGTTTCTATTGCCCAAAACAAGTTCAGCTTTCAACAAAATGTTACAAAGAAAACCAAAGGCAAGGTAAAAATACAACCTGAAGGAACAAAGCGTACATCAGGACCAGATTCAGATAAGACAAAGATATTGTAATTACAACACGTAATTTTTTTAACCATAATTTAACCATAATATATTTGTTATAGGCACTAATTGAAAAATAGATAATATGCAAGAAAAATGGCAATACAAGAGAGAGAGAAATTTTATGAAAAATAGCATAAGGAAATGCTAAAAATTAAAAAGTTTATAAAGGGATTATAGGTAAAAGAACTGCAAGCCTCAGACTTTATTTAAAGAGTCTCTGCTGAAACCCAAAGTCAACAGAAGAGACGAAAAACAAATAATAAACAAATAATAAAGGAAATTTCAGCCTTTGACACAACTACAGTGAACAGAAAACAGAGCCTAACTCCTAGCCTGATAAACATACACTTCACACTAAAGACCTAACTACCTCAGTTCCTTTTGCCCAGTACATGGTATCTGGATTTCAATGAAAAATTACAAGGCATGCTAAAAGACAACAACAAGAACAAACAATACAATCTTAACATATAAAGCAAACCTCACAATGCATAATCACACAAAGACCAGGCTCAAATATGGAAAGAGATTTGGAAATTATCAAACCTTTTATAAAATGAAAATAACTATGATTAACATGCTAAGTGTTCTAGTGGGAAAAGTGCATATTATAATCAGATGAATGGAATCTACCAAATAATCGAAAGGATCCTTTAATAGGATCATCACTAGACTTGACACATATAAGAAAAGAATTATGAGCCTGAAGATATGTCAATAGAAACTTTCCAAATTGAAAAGTAAAGACCAAGAACTGTGGGATAATTATGAAAGGTGTAAGAAAAACAAAATGGGGATGCCAAAAGGAGAAAAAAAGAAATAGAAGAATTATTTAGGTAATAATTACAGCTAATTTTTCAAAATTAATTTCGGACACTAAACTATATACAGATCCAGGAAGCTCGAGAACACCTAGCAGGAAAAATATTAAAAACTACACCTAGGAATATCGTATTTAAACCACAGGAAATCAAAGGCAAAGAGAAAATTTTGAAAAAAGCCAGAAGGAAGAAAAAAAACCTTACCTGTAGAAGAACAAGGAAAATAATTACACTAGAATTCTTTCAGAAACTTTACAATCAAGAAAAGAGTAGAGTGAAATATTTACTGTTGAAAGAAAAAGTACAAACCAATAATTCTGTATCCAGTGAAATTATACTTCAGAAGTTGGGGAGGAATACTTTCTCAGACAAACAGAAATTGAGCAAATTTGTCACAAGAAGACCTGCATTGCAAGAAATTTTAAAAGAAACTCTTAAAAAGCAAATGGTATAGGTAAGAAACTCAGATCTACATAAAGAATTGAAGAGTTTTAGAAAACAAAAGTAAAATCAAAACTTTATTTTTCTTACTTGCAATTGATCTAATATTAGTTTATTTAAAACGATAAGAAAAGAAATAGAACAAAAAATTATCAGATTTGTATGGAAGCACAAAAGACCCTGAATTGCCAAAGCCATCCTGAGAAAAAAGAATGAGGCTGGAGGCATCACTCTGCCTGACTTCAAATTATACTACAAAGCGACAGTAATCAAAATGGCATGGTATTGACTGAAAAACAGACACACGGACCAGTGGAACAGAATCAAGAGTCCAGAAGTAAACCCATGTTTATATGAACAAAAGATTTTTGACAAAAAAACCAAAAACATTCAGTGGAGAATGAAAAGCCTCTTCAATAAATGGTACTGGGAAAACTGGAAAGCCACCTGCAAAAGAATGAAACTAGATTGTTGTCTATCACCACACACCAAAGTTAACTCAAAATGGATTAAGGACCAAAATATAAGACCTAAAACATTAAAATACATAGAAGAAAACATAGGAACTAAGCTTAAGGACCTTGGACTTATAGAGGATTTTATGAATTTGACCTCACAGGCAAGGGAAGTAAAACCTAAAATAAAGGAGTGGGACTACATCAAATTCAAAAGCTTCTGCTCAGCAAAAGAAATTGTCAACAAGGTAAAGAGACAACCGTCCGAATGGGAAAATACATTTGCAAGCAACACTTTAGATAAGGGCCTAATATCCAAAATATACAAAGAACTCATACAACTCAATAACAATGAAAACAAACAATCCAGCCAAAAAAATGATCAGAGGACCTGAACAGACAGTTCTCTCTAGAGGACATACAAATGGCCAACAAATGTATGAAAAGATGCTCATCACTAGCTATTAGAGAAATACAAATTAAAACCACAATGAGATACCATCTCACACCTGTCAGAATGCCTATAATCAACAGGACAAGTAATAACAAATGATGGAGAGGATGTGGGGAAATAAGAACCCTCATATACTGCTGGTGGGACTGCAAATTGGTACAGCCACTATGGAAAGCGGTATGAAGGTTCCTCAAATAAATAAGAATAGACCTACCATATGATCCAGCAATTCCTCTACAGGATATTTACCCCAAAGACTTAAAAACTCATATTTTGAAGATATTTGCATGCCAATTTTTATAACAGCATTATTCACAGTGGCCAGGACATGGAAGCAACCAAAATGTCCTACGATAGATGATTGGCTAAAGACTCTGTAGTACATATATACAATGGAATATTACTCAGCCGTAAGAAGAGATGAAATACTGCCATTTGCAACAACATGGATAGACCTTGAAATAATCTTACTAAGTGAAATAAGCCAAACAGAAAAGGTTGAAAATGACATGATATCACATATGTGGGATATAAACCTAAAAGCAATAGATGAACAGGACCAACAGAGACTCACGGACATGGACAATGGACTAGTGGTTATCAGAAGGTAAGGGGGAGGGAAAAATAAAAAAATAAAATGTTAAAAAAATTATGTATATACAGTATGAAAAAAAATAATAAACTGACATTTAAAAAAATAAATTTATAGCATGCAAAATAAAATAAAATGATAATAGCAAAAATATATAAGGAGTTTATAACTTATGGATGAGTGAAATGAGTAACAACCCGAAATAAGGAAAGGAGAAAAGAATTGGGAACACTGTGTAAGGTACCTACATTCCCCATAAAGTGGCTTAATGTTATATCAAGTGAACTTGGATTTGTTTTAACTATATATTTCAAACTCCAGAGCAACCAAGGAAAATATTTAAGAGAGAAGTACAATTGACATGCTAAAAGAGGAGGGAAAATGGAATCATACAAAATTCTCAATTAAAATCAGAGAAGGCAGAAAAGAATGGAAGACAAAGATAAATCTCAGGTGCTGTAGAATATTTAGAGAATTAAGGTACTGATAAAGAGTTTATATAAAATTAGGATAATTTTTTTCCAGGTATGACATAAAGGCAGAAGCTATAAAGATAAAGAAAAATAGATTTTAATACATAATTATTTATTTTTTATATGCCATAAATAAAATTTTAAGAAGGAGAAACATTTAAAACAAACATGATAAGGAATTGTCTTAATATATAATGAACACTCACAGATCAATATAAAAACAGTACCAACTTCAATGAAATGTGGACAAAGGGAATAAACAGGTGTTTTAAAAAATTTTGTCAATATATAATAATTAAATGTAAATTTAAATGTGACATTTTCTTTACTCAGAAATTCTGTAAAGTTATAAAACAATTATAATATCTGGTGTTGGCAAAGATTAAGAGAAATAATCATCACTATTCTTTGTTTTAAAATATATTTTGGCAATATTTTTTAGAAGCCTTCAAAATTTCCCAACCTAGTGACCTGTAAGAATTCTATTACTAAGAGTTTAACTTAAAAAGTAATTCCACAAATATTTAAGTGTTAAAAGTTCATAGTACTTTCTTATAATAGTAACATTGTGGGAACACCTACATTTTCAATAATACGGTTTATTTAAAAGAATTATATGTAATCAGAAACAGAAATGCTGTGCAACCAATAAAAGCCAGGTGTAGATCCTTTCTGGGTGATGTGGAAAGATATTTATAATATACTGTTAAGTGACAATTAATTTATTTCTTTGAACTATAGCTGTTCCTTTCGATTTTAATGGGTAACAACATTTACAAGATTTTTCTCACATCTTGTCAACCAATTTTAATCTATGTTATTGCCTTTCTTAGTATTCGGTTTGGTATGGTAAATTATGTCTAAACTCTTATGTGATTTGTCTTGATTCTGAAGCACTGCAGAAGTGTCACAGCTTATTTTACATCCCACCTTCATACCTCTTCCCAAATATTGATTGGCTGTATCATTTCTATGGTGTCAGGGCATGTAATAGTTCTTTTTCACTCTTTTCATTCTGATCTTTGCATTTATTGCAGTCTTTGTTCTAAAGTTAAATATAATTTATGCATACTGCCAATCCTTTTCTAGTAGTTCTTAACGTTGTTTATTGGTTTTATGAAGTTCATTCTTCACTCATTTCCTTAAGAAGGACTCATAAGAAAACTATTCCCTGACCTGTGGTAAAGTCAAATGGTTCTTTTACAGCCTTTCTACCCAAACGTTGTCTTGGGTGAATATTAAATTCTTGGTTCACACTTTCTTTTCCTAAGTGTTTTGTGGTCATCTCCTCATCATTTTCTGGCTTTGAATGTTGCTGTAGGGAAATTTGAACCCAGTCTAATATCTTTTGCCCTAAAAAGGGACGTGAACTCCCTGCTTAATTAATCAAAAGATCCATTTTGTGACATTTAAATTCAATAAGTTTACCAAGGATACATCTTGGTCTTAAATATTCTCTCTTGAGTTTCACTAAAAAATTTCTTCATGGTCTTCACTTTAAATTTGAATAGTTAGTCTTTTGGGGTTTGTTGTTGTTGTTTGTTGTTGTTGTTTTGGGGGGGAAACATTATCTTTAAATATTTTTATTGTTTTATTGTTTTGATTTTCTTTTTCCATGTTATCATTTTTACATTTTCCTACGGCCATGCCACCCTGAACGAGCCTGATCTCATCTGATCTCGAAAGCTAAGCAGGGTAGGGCCTGGTTAGTACTTGGATGGGAGACCACTTGGGAATACCAGGTACTGTAGGAAAAAAAAAATTACATTTATCTTTTTGTCTAGTTTATAAAAAATATTTATTTCATTTTAATTTGACCAATTTTTTTTATATTTTACCCTACAAGTTTTCTACAGGACATAGTATTCTCTTCATTTCTTTCCATTTTATCTTCCTTTTCATGGTTCATTTTCCACTTCTTTACTGCATCCTGTCAACATATATTTCTCTATATCTTATTGCCTTGCCTTCTTATCCCCAAATTGACATTCTTTATTATCTGTAGTCCTTCATAGAAGCAGATAGTTACTTAAGAAAATTCACAGTGAGATATTTGCTCACAATTTTTACCTGCTTCATGGAAACATGGTTTTTTTTCTCTTTCTAATTTTAGTATGTATACTGTTAAAGTGAGTTCAGAAATGTTTTTACTTCAGTGTTCTTTGTTTTTAATTTCTGCTGTTCTTTTCCTTCATTTTTTTTACAATATCTTTCTTTTTTTTTACAATATCTTTGTATTAATGCTATATCAGTTTATTTTTTATTACTCATCAATGAATAAATTATGTATTTCTGGAACAAAAATATATAGGAAGTTTCTATTTATAAGAAGATACTTTTGGAATTTTTCCGACTTTACCTCCAAAGGGATTTTTTTTTACTATCATAAGAAGATCTTTCTTCAAATATAGCTTTAATTTTTAACCTATTTGTATATACTCTCCCCCTCAGCCTTTCTCAATGAAATAGAATTATGGAATTATTGACAGC
This sequence comes from Cynopterus sphinx, assembly GCA_030015415.1. Lineage (NCBI taxonomy): Eukaryota > Metazoa > Chordata > Mammalia > Chiroptera > Pteropodidae > Cynopterus > Cynopterus sphinx. Next base: position 90,840,034 of record CM057384.1, on the reverse strand, counting down.
TTTTGCTGTTAGTCCTTCTTGATATTGCTCCTGCCTCTATTATAATAAAGGGATAAACTTGTGCAGTCCAGAGTGAGTTCCTCACTTTCAAGAATTTTTTTTCCCTAGACTTTTCTGAGATCTTCCATCACTGGACTAACCTCTGGTCATCATCTCTTCATTTCATCAAGACAGCTTTTGTCCAGTTTAACATTTCTATGTATTTATAGTCCATAGATAAAATGTGTCTCAAAGTTTTCTGATTCTTTTTCCCTGGGTAAATTTTTATGTGATTTCTAGAAGGAAAAGAGATAAGAAACTGAATTATACATGAGTATTTACACTATAATCCTGGATAATTTACTGCTTAATAAGGGTTTACCAACTACTTAAATTTACATTTACAGTTGAACCACAAAAAGCAGTTAGGTACAGATAAATACTATATTCCATGAGAGATAAAATCAAAATTTTGAAGTTCAGATATCATAAGTGAGACTGTTAGGAACTTAAACAACCTAGTAAAAACATTTATGGCTATAAGATACAAATATTACAATATGCAGGAAAGGTGCAAATCTGACATGACAGTTTTTCAGGTAACATGGTTTATGATTATTTATTATTTCTGAGTAAATTTCTTCCAAAAATTTCCACCTTTCATTTTTACTTAATATTCTTGAATAACTGAGTAACTCCCAATTTGTCTTCTCATAGCTCTCATATACCTCCAGAAGATTCAACTAACAACTGACAGAGGTTTAGAGTTTAGGTCCAGTCATTATTAGACTAACAGGGAGAATGCATAGTTTTTGGATATGAAGATGTAAATCAAAGAATGGGTTTAAAATTTTACTTTTAAGAATCACATTTTTTTTTCCACCTTGGGGTTGAATCCAGTAATGAATGTGAAGGCTTACTGTGTGTGAGTCTGGCACAAAGAAAGAGCATTATAGTTGTTCTTGTTTTTATTATGTATCATGATCATCACTATTGTTATTCAATAGAGAATAAATATAAGGTTTTATTTTTTCCAAATAAGTTTTTTAGACTGAAAATGCAAAGATGGTAAAAAGAAAATCATACCAATACTTATAATGTTCTATTCAGAAAAGAAAGTTATGTATAATTGGGGAATTTTTTTTTACTTTCAAGATAGATAAAATGGTAGAACTTGATTAAAAAAAAAGAATATTGCCTGAATGAAACCATGATCTGAGTCAAAAATAGTATTTTTAGTTCTTATTTATTAATTTTCGGCATATCTGATGCAGAATAAAGTAAAAATGCACCATTAACAAACATATGTAAATTTGAAATACAAGTATTTTCTCAGGGAAGCCAAAGCATATATGAAATGAAATTTATATGACTGTTTAGGGAAGTAAAAATTTTGGTAAGTCTCCACAAAGCAAATTGGTAAACCATGTTAAGAGCATTCAAGTAAATAAATAATTACAAATGTACATACATACAAAAAAATTATAAAGATGCTCAATAAAAAATGTTTATAATAAAAAGAAAACACTATCAAATAATAAATTAAAAATATACAGCACATCCAGATACTCAATGACAAAAATAATATAAAAGTTTTTTCAGTATCACAGATAAAGTTTCACATTAATTTTAAATAAAAATACTGTATATATAATTATTTACAGTATGTTATCAATTATGTAAAATGTATGTATATAGAAAGAGAAAATATAATAAAAGAAATCCAATAAAATATGAATAAGAGTTATTTCTAAGTTTTGGGAATAATGATAATATTTTATTATTGTATAATTTTTCTGAACCATCTATAATCAATATGTGCTTATGATTATAATTATAATTTTTATGATATAATAATAAAATAAGTATAATTTAAAGCACTTCAAACTAAAAGAAAGCCTTCCCTGAGTTAAGCCTTTTTTCTTAGTGTCAAGAATTTTAATATTATTAATCTTTTCATAAATGATATTTTTATTTTTCAGATGTTTCATTTGACTCCCAGAAACAAATATCTTTCTCTGACTTACTGGGCTATAATTACTGTGATCAGATTCTGAGTATTATAAAACTATTAAAGCTGTGGTATTACCTCCTCTCCTGTGATATTTAAACAGATCTCCCATTACTTTTGAGGTATAATCCAACTTGTCCTAATCAGAATTTTACATAAAATGCTTCCATATATGAATATACTTAAGTCACATTTAAGGTAAAGAGACTTTGACTTGCTTTATGGCTAACTATGCATATTTTTATCTGCTTATCAATGTGTATAAAACCTTTCCTCATGTTATGTTGTTTCCCTAATATTTTCTAAAGTTCTGTGATTTTAAAAATTAACTGTTAAAAAAAAATGTCTAGATGTGCTTAGCAAGTTATACTAGGCATTATTTTTGTAAGTAGTTAGAAGCTCCGGACTGGACTCATGACCCCTGAAGTTCGAAGTGCTTTAATTCCTTCTTCTAAAGGAATATCAATATTATTAGTCACTTAGTTTTTAATTTTTCAAAAATTGATTACCCATAATGTATAAGCACTGGTAGACTCTATAAAAGCTATAAAGATGAATAAGACACAGAAGAGGTTTTCTAAAGCACATAACCAAGGAGAACCATACAGTTAACTCAAATATAGGCAAATTGTGATGAGAACTATAATAAAAGAATCAATGAGTTATTTTACAAATGTAGGGATTGGAGAGATTACTTTTGAGTGGATGCATGCAGACTTCTCTAGTATCCAAGATGCCTCATCGAAAGAGAGATTCCTCATACCTTCATTAAAAAAGTGAAGGCAATTATAGCACAGTTGGGGATAGGATTTATATTAGGGAATAGTCTGTGTGTAGACCAGTTAATTTTAGCAATTTACATCCTAATCTTAGTAATCCCTTTGGCAAATATGGTTCTAGTTATAGTGAATGAGCATAAAGCCATCTTCACTGCTGGAAAACAACACAAAAATTACCTTCTATTCATTTGGGGATAGTATATCCCCAAATATGTACAAAGGATGCAAGTTTACTCACTGGGTTCATGGCTCCATTTGTCATGCTATATTGGCAATATTTCATTGACCTAATTATAGTCATCTATAATTACATGTCTCACAATGTCACCATGACTTAAGTTTTCTAAAAGTTAAAAGAGGCAATATTTAGTAATCAATATCACATTTTAAAAACAGTATCTAATTAAATTACCCTTGCTGAATAGAGGACGCCTTTGTACTGATTAGATCATTTCTAAAGTCAGATTCCTCAGTTAATCGTTCAACTAACACTGAGGAAGGAGACCTGAAGTTAATTCTTTCCACCAAGTTTTAGAATTCATTGGTTAACACATTCTCAGGTGCTCATTTTAATCTTTCTTTTATTCTGCTTCACGCATAGCTCTATTGAGGGATATGTGCATAAGAGTCTTGCCCAAGTCTCCAAACATTGATATAATTGGAAATATAATCTGGCCAGAGCCAGCTAAATGAAAGTTGAAGAAAAAAGGAAAAATGAGTTTCAGAAAAATAGCTGACTCCAGGAAATCTAAGGTTAAAGGAAATGCATTTGTTCTGAAAAGCATCTATTAATCAGGACTTTTGTCTATTTGATTAAAAGCTCAGTAAAAAGCAACAGAAATCCATTTAAACTAACTTATGTATAAAAGGAAATTTATTATAAGAACCAGGAAGTATGCCCTGGGCCCCATGGAAAAGTCACACCAGGACTGATAACTGGAAATGGGAAAAGCGGGCACCATGCATTGCAGTTATTCTTAATCTGTATGTCTCTCTGTATCGCTTCCTAATTATCACTTGGTTTTTACATTTTTGTATTCACGTTCTGCTCTTTTTCTGTGCATGGACTTTGATGTGCACATGATGAAAATTGACCATACTGCAGTCACAGTGTTGATTATAAATTTTTCTTCCAAATTCAAGTGTCATTAGACACTGACTGTGTCACCTAATCCCAAATTTCTGGAAGAAAAATCTTAATTGGCACATATCTACCCCATGTGCTTTCAGATATGGCCAGTTGTGCAGGCTCATATAACATAAGCACAGCTGCATATGTGGGGGTTTCTACAAAAGTCTCCTGTCCTTGAGAAATTTTGCTTGAAAATTTCTACCATATTTCTCTAGAAAGGACTTTTCTTGAGGAAGATGAGAGTTCACATGAATTGTTAAACATCAGACATTACATAAGTGGCAAAACTGGATCAATCCAAAGTACGTTTCCACTGCCAAATTCACAGATGAAAGAAATGTCCTAAAGTTTGTTCTTCTCTGCTAATTTTTCAGCAGCTCACAGGGTACAGGTAACAGAGACAGTTCAAAAGAACTTTCAGTGTGAAGAAATTTTTCTGAACATTTTTGAAAGTGATATAAACACTAGTCTCATAGCAAAATTGTGGAGGCCTTGAGAATGCACTCCCCAGAATCTTGCTAAAAGGGAGTAGAGGTGACCAGTGCCCCCCTCCCCATTCACCTCTGAGTTTTTACAAGAGCCAGCCTTTTCCCTTGATGTTTCCATTCAGTGAGCCCAGGAGGCAGGGAACCAGTGGTGACCATTCCTACAAGAGGGGGACCTCCTCTAATGGGCAACATTGACTTGATACACCTCATCACCTGTAACATGCTTAGAACTGTGCTGCAGCCGGAAACTTACCATTGGGTACTCCTTCCTGTCCTCTCCATTCGCAGGTATCAAACCTGCATCTCCTGCCTACCCTTTCCCTCTTCTCATCGTCTTTCGTAAGTGTTTCCTTCAGTTAATCTCCTTCAGGTGTGATCTTATCTTGGCATATACTTATTAGGAGACATGATAACACAAAAATTTTAGAGGAATTTAAGAAAAGGAAAGTAGAGAAAGCTGTATTAAAATTAAAGATAAGAGTAACTAGAAAAAGAATTAAAATAGATTTTATATTATTTGTGGAAAGTTATATGACTTTCCATTGCATTGTTAGAATAGCATGTATTGGTTTTCCCTCTTGAGGGAAATACATATATAGCATTTATAACTCAAATTAAGAGAATAAAAATGCAGAACTTTAAAGCTACAAAATAAAATTAGGTCATTAATAAATTATTGAATTTTATTATATTTTCCAGTCTTTTGGTTATAATTTTTTTTTTCTAAATTAGGATTGAATTAAATAAACCATTTGGATCTTTTTTTTCTTAATGCCTACAGCACCTGGTTTTCCTAGAGGGCCTCCCATCTAAGTACTAACCAGGCCCAGCACTGCTTAGCTTCCAAGATCAGATATCAGGCTTATCCAGGGTAGCATGGGCATAGATTATGGACTGTGGCTGCACTGGGGCTCAAACCCAGGACCTTCTGCGTGTAAAGCAGATGTACTAACTGCTACACCATGGAACCACACCCTATATTTTTGTTTTTCACTAATGTTAATGTTGTGTACTTTCCAATGTCATCAAATCTATATTTTCTTTTTAATTGACACATTTATATTTAGTGTCTTTTAAGAATTTTTTTTGTTATATCTGTCTTTTCATTCTTAGTGACCCTTCTAAACAAAAGGTGCAAGTAGGGAGTGATTGTAGAAAAAGGTGAAGATATTGCTACCTGAATTGTGTTTTTTGGTGTTAGAGGAAATCACCCTGCACCATGAGTGGGATTGGGGCGAGGGTGGTCTGAAGACTGCTGGAAATATGGAGGAAGGAGACGCATTAATAATCTTTGTCTTGCAGAACTGTCTTAAAGCCTTCCTCCCCAAGGAAGTTGCCCTAGCAAGGCTCTCTCAAATTGTAGCAAGTGCTTTAAATATAACTGATTGCTGGGCCTGCTGTCGCCCACCAGATGGCTCTGACCATGATTTGATGACCATTTCCCTTAATCTTACTGAAAAGGTTATTGGAAATATCTTTGCTTCCCACACATCTGCAGATGACTTGCCCACCCTTAGATTTAATCATTCTGCAAGGCAAACAAATGTCACCTCCCTGTTGGGAAGAACTAACAGGACCGAGTAGACGAAGGTCCCTCTAAAAATAAGGACTGGATTCAATTATTGGAACCTATTTGGTAACCCTAAGGCCTACCAGCCAGTTGAGGGGCCACATTGGAGGCATTGTCAACCTGTACATTTCTCCACTGATGTGGAATCCACTTGGATTGGATAGTTGTAAACAATACTTTCTAAGGGGACCACATATATCCATGAGATTTTACTTCCTGTGAAGGAACCAGGCAGTACTTTGTCTCCCTCCAGAGAACAGAGCAATTTGTACTTTCCTTGGCCCTGGAAAGCATTTGGGTCAGCTTTACTGATTGGGCTTGTAATAGACAATAGAATTGCCCTAGACATCCTCTTTGTGGGCCCAGATGGATTCTGTGCAATTCTTAATACATCCTACTGTATCTAGATTAATTCCCGACACAAGTAGAAGAGACACAGTATAAATTTAAGAAGAAAATCCCTTTATTTTCTAAGATAGACATCGTTTATGGGATTTGTTCAGCTGGGACCTTGGGAGGTAGAGCTGAGGTCAATACTGGTCCACTTATTATTAAAAGTTATTTGCAAGTATTAAAGTGTTTTTAAAAAAATTTATGTAAGCAGATTAGGGTGCAACAGCTTAAAGATTTGATAAGTAGTTTGGATATCATCTTTTGGGTTGTTTGGGTTGCAGGGTTTTACTTTTCTTCATTGGAAGATAACACTATGCCAGAGCTAGCTGTTGGTCAACATCTCTCTGGGTAGTGTGTATTCTGAACTGGTTCACTCTATGGCTGTGCCTGGATTTGTTTCTGGTATGTGGTGCCCACATGCCAAGGAAATCCCCATTAACTTAGGAAGATGACAACTTTTTTCTCAGGTCGGTGAATCTTCAAAATCAGTAACCTCCCAGATAAATAGATATTCTCAAAAAATACAAATTCCAACTGTCAAAGTGGTTTCAAGTGATTATTTGTGCTTCCAAGCTTTTTAGGCCTTGGAAATGAGGCCTTAGCAGTGGGGCTCTGCCAATATTTTGCCGAGCTGTGTTTTCAGGGGTATGTTTTGGGGGTCTTTAATTATTTCTTCATTTTTGTTCAATCACTTGATCATTTATATGGGGTTCTAGAGGTAAGAAAATAATTATCAAGTTGTCTGTTATCAAGTTCCATCTTAATCAGAACAGTGTTGTTCTATGAGTAACAATATGTTACTGTGGATTACAGTGATGTGAAGGAAGCAGGTGAGTGTAATGTCCTGTGAAGTGGTTTCATATGTGTGTAAAGACCCCTGCCAACATAATCACTTCCCACTTAGTCTGTTAATGCATGCCATTCTGAGAGTTCCTGAAGTAAGACTTATCGAAGCTGAGACCAGATTCAGTGAACCAAAAACCACAACATATGTTCTGTTGAAGGGGGGGGGGTGTTGTACCTCTCCCAGGTGCTGACAATTGTCATGATAAGTACTACTTACTGAGTACCTCATTCTTCCCTGTTTCTGTAATAGTCAAATTACATATCATCATTTTTCACTCCCCATATCACTTATAATGATCCCTGTTTTTCATTTAAGGAGGTAGGCTTGGAAGTAAGTTCACTTTCTTAAATCATACAGCTGGGAAGTGGTAGAACTAAAATTATAATGAGAAACTTCCTGACTCTCAAATTCATCCTATTTCTACAGAGTAATGTGATGAAATACATACACTATTAATAATCTAGCCAAAGGTTTCACTTTTCAAATTTTGTTTGGTCTTTACCATAATTTTATGTAATATTTATTTTCCATTTCATGTGTGAGGAAACTGTAGGTCAGAAAGAACTACATGCTATAACTCAAAGAGTGTAACTCAAATTTACCTCTTTTATTTCCAAGCCAAAATTTTTTTTCATTTAACCACAATGTTTATCATTGTTTTCATATCTTTTATGGGGAATTATCTATGGTGGGCTCATTATTCAACCTTAAGAAAGGAGAGCAGGAGAACCAGTGTCAAGGTGGTTTCTGAACATTGATATGTCTATAAGAGTGACCTTAGACTGGTGAGATTGAGCTGCTGGAGTGTGTTTTAATTTATACTATGATTTAAAGCATTATTTATTGAAGGAATATAAGGCCATAGAGATTCTCTTGATTGTGTCTTAAAGGTAAATAGGTTAATGAGAATTAAGGTCCCACTTCTGATATATTCCCTTGGAAGAAGAGGACCAATCCTGATTAAGTGGTAGGTTTCAAACAGAAGTGGAGGAGAAACAATTTACAAGGACTTTTCATCATTTTAAATAATCACTCTCTCTTTGATATATATAGAAATGATATATATAGTAAATTATTTATATCAAAAAGGCCACTGATGTGAACCATTTTTCAGTTTTTAGTTACACTTCTGCTGCAATTCCTTTAAAGTGAAGCCCAGCTTATCAAATATACATGTTTGTATCAGCCTTTTAAAAGACATCAGGCAAAGAAAATGTAGCATCTCAAGGAACATATGAAGGATGTTTTGGTTCAGAATAAATAGGGAGTCACCTATGCTATGCCACAATCAAATAATTTAGTGTTCTATAAAATTATAGTATGGGAATCTTTTTTGATTTTTCAGTGGTAACTGAGACTAATATGGAGAGGTTAATCTAAATAAAATTGGAATATTTTTATGATGAACCACATGGGCCATCCAAATTACTTTGCAGGAAGTCATGATCTATTGCTCAAATTAATATATTGCTAGAAATGGCTTGCTCAGTCTGTAAATAAATATCGACAAAATTGAGTCTAGAATTCTTTCTAAAAACTTTGCCTTGTTGAAAGAAATATTTTGAATCCAGCACGTAAAGAGTTGCATTATTCTGTGTTACTCTGATTTATTAAAAACCTAGCATTGGTTGGTACATAATCAATCATAAGGCTGCTCATGACAAGAACTCCCTAGCAGAGCTCATGGTTCTCCTATAAACTGTTTTTAATTTTAATTTTTAATATTATCATAAAGTAAAATTGACCTTCATTTTCTTTTCATGTACCACTTTATGAATTTAACATACAAATATATAATAACTTGAATATATATATATGTATTTATATATATTTAAATTATGATCATCATAATCAGGATACAAAATAGGTTCATCTCTCAGAGAAACTCCCTGCATTCTTCCTTTATAGTTGGACTCTGCCCCTGCGAATACTTCCCCATGTTATGCAGTACATGGGGCTTATGGTTGCTTATTAAATACAGAATTTATATGCTAGTTATATCATAGAGCATTCATTCTCTATGATCATGTGTGTGGATCTTTGAAGAATGAAGGGGGGTATGTTTTACTCTCCTTGGGGAAGACACATTACATAATTTCATGAAAAGATTTTTTTGAAGTAAATTCTCTGTTATTGATTCTGATAAAATCTCTCTCTTTGGGAGAATTTTCTTTTCCTTTTCCTATTTGAAAATAACTGCAATTATTGAATACCATTATTTGTGAAAATATATGATATTCCTTAGGTATATTTTGGAGGATAGAAAAGAAGAGGTTTAAAACAATGCCTTTGAGAAAAAGCCATTTTGGTATTAAAGACCTTTCATTAGAGTGGAGTTGGGTTATTTACCATAAAAAAGTATTTTAAGGTCTTTATGGTTTTCTAAATTTGAACTCCTTGAGGATATGAACTGAATCCTGTACACTGTTGAAATCTCAGGGCATAGAGAATTTCTTAGAACTTTGTAGGTAATCAATAAGGAAGTGATGAATGATTATATTTTCTGAGCTTCAATCTACTATTTAAAATTAGATTGATATAACTCAGAGATTACTGCTTCTTACCACAGTGTCATAACAAGAATTAGATTAATCTTTCCCCCTCAAATATCAGAAAGTCAGTAAAAGAGCGTAGAGAAAAACAGTTTTCAGGCTTTGGCAGCAGGCAGTAGGAGACTATTATTTCTAAGAGAAGAAGCACAAATATACACTGTAAACCCTGAATTTGTCCCAGTTTATAGTTTGAATTCAGATCCCTGAAGGAAGTACAGAGAAGAGGATTTCAAACTTAGCATCCTCGCTGAATAGAAATGAAAGAGATCAGAAATCAGACAAAGGTGTTCAAGTTCATGGGGAAAGGAACACAGAGACAGCGTTGGAGATCTGCTGTCTGAATATAGAGATTTGTGAGTACATAGGAAGAAATTACCCAAAGACCTTGAAATAAAGCACTGAAAGGCAAGGGTTCAAACAAAATTTAGAGCCCATACAGATGAAGAATAGTTCATGTTCTCAGTAGACAGAATGGAACTGCCTCATAAAATATGTGACATCGGATGGAGTTCTCAGAAGAGTATTTCATGACTCATCATTTTCATTTCTAGGTATATATCCAATAAATCTGATAACATAAATTCATTCAAAAACATATGTACAAATGTTTATAACAACATTATTCATAATAGCCCAAAAGTATAAGCAAGCCAAATGACTGTCAACTGGTGAATGAATGAATAAATGTGCTATATACATATGATAGAATTTTATTCAGCCTTAAAAAGGAATAAATTTTGATAAATGCTACAACATGGTGAACCTTAAAAATATTCTATGTGAAAGAAGGTAGACATAAAAGGCCACATATTGTATGATTTTGTTTGTATAAAATGTCCAGAACAGTCAAATCTTTTTATATAGAAAATAAATGGTGTCCAAAAGGAGGGAGGAGGGAGAAATGTGGAGTTACTACTACACAGTATGGGACATGGAGTTTCTCTTGGGGATGATGAAAATTTAGGGGAATTAGATAGGTGATGGTTGCATAGACTTGTAAATATATTTTTAAAAATAGTAAATTTTACATTTTAAAGGAGTACATTTTATAGTACGAGAAGTATATCTTTTTTTTTTTAAAGGCATTGTATTAGTAGTTTAACTAAATTAGCTCTAGACTAAATAGACAGAGCCCTGAATCACCCTAACAAAATTTAACACCAAATATTGGGTTGTGGCCAAATGAGAAGGTCAGCAAATTCTTTCTCCACAAAGCAACTATAAACCTGGGAAAAACAACTACTTCTGTGCTCTGAAAATCAGTCAAAGTAATCAAAACTCTGATAAATATTTAAGCTTTAAAAACTGCTATTTCAGGAGGGAAGAGTGAGTATCTAATGTTATGGCCAAGACTGCTCTTTTCCCCTTAACTTGATTGGTACAGGGGTTTGACCAGGGCAGGAAAGGTGATAAGTAGTGGCATACCTCTTCTGCCATCAAAGAGACTCTCTTGATTTGTAGCAGTGAGTAATGTCCATGCCCTGTGGCACCATAAGTAGAAGTGTTCTCTCAGTGTTAGATTAGTCTAGAAGCACCAGTGGGTCAGATTGATTAGCTGGAGGTATGGGTTTATTTGGGACATATGTGCACAGCCAAGAACTGAGAGGGCCTAAGCTATTCAGACACATCCCTGAATTGAATACATGTGCATAGAAGACTCAAAAAGGCCTAGTTTTATATAAAACCCAGGGAACATGTCAAAAGAGCTCAAAGTTTAAATTTACTTCCTTACCCAAAGACAGATCTCTCAGCAGAGGACACAAACCTTTTTGGTTCAAGGTGTTGGGGAACTTCTGTTCAATTATTAAACTAAACATTAAGTGGCACAGACATGAGAAAAACCTCTTAGGAAGTCAAGCTTAAAAACAAAAACAAATTTAAAAGTTGCAGAGACAGCAGGGATCATAGAGCAGAGAGTAGATAGATTTCGTAGATTTGTCCCAGACAAGCAGTTAAACAAACAAACAAACAAACAAACAAGAAAGAGCAATAATAACAATCTTCAGGGGGAAAATCAAAATCTATAATTGTGAAAATATGTTATCTAAAATTTCCAGTTTCAAATAAAGAATATGAGACAAGCAAAAAATCAGGAAAGTGACCTACCTCATCAGGAGAAAAAAAAAAATGTCTCTGAATATGTTGCATTTGGAAGACAAATACTTCCACAAAGCTAATATAAAAATGTTCAAAACTAAGGAAAATCATGTTTTGAAGAGTAAAAGAAAATATGACAACAATGAATTGACAGAAAATCTCAATAAGTATACAGATATAAAAAAAAAAAAAGAACAAATGGAAATTCTGGAGTGGAAGACTACAATAACTGAAATGAAAATTTTACCAGAGCACTCATAGCAGATTGAAGATGGCAGAAGATGTACCATAGTCACTGAATGGAAGATAGATAAATAGAAATTATCTAATTTAAGTAAGAGAAAGAGGAGATATTAAAGATATTTCCCTGACTTGACCTATAAATTTATTATGATTCCTACAAAAATACCTGCAATTTTTTTGTTAGATATAGACAACCTTATTCTAAAATTTATATAAAAAGTTACAGGCTTTAGAATTGCTAAAACAATCTTTACAATGAAGAATAAAGTGGGAAGAACTACATTTCTCTATATTAAAGACTCATAATATAGCTATAAGAGTGTGTTATTGGCAGAGAGATAGACATATAGATAAACAGAACTGAACAACGAATCCAGATATATAACTATAGAAATAAACCCAGATGATTTTTGATGGAGGTGATAAAAACAGTTCAATGGAGCAAGGATAGACTTTTCAACAAACGATGCTGGAACTTTGAACACGAATAGAATAGCTCCCTTCCTTCCACTGAAAAAATGGATGTCAACTAAACCTAACATACCAATACTAACTCAAAATGGACTATAGACTTAAGTGTAAAACTATAAAACTTTTAGAAAGAAAGACATGGGAGAATATCTTCAGATCTAGTCTAGGCAAACATATTTTACACTTGATTCTGAAACTGCAATGCATAGATTAGAACCACATCAAAATGAAAAACTTATGCTTTTTGAAAATATGTGATGAGGAAAACTTGTTTTCCCAGCTACAAACTGGGAGAACATATTTGCAAACTATATATTTGTAGTATATAAGGAACTCTAATAACCCAACACACACACACAAAAAGATGTCCAACATTGTTAGCTATAAGGGAAATGGAGATCAAGAATGCAAAGAATTACTACCACATATCTATCAGAATGAATAAAATAAACAATAGTGACAACTAGACCCTGGCAAAGATATGGAGAAAATGTATGATTCACGTATAGCTGGTAAGAATGTAAAATGGCATATCTACTCTGAAAAACAGTTACTCATACAATTAAAGTTACAATTACCATATGATCCAAAAATTATACTTCTGGACATTTACCCCAGAGTTATAAAACGTAAGTTCATACAAAACTGATAATGAGTGAGTATGGCAACTTTACTAATAAGAACCAAAAATTGGAATAGGCCCAGAGGTTCTTAAACAAGTGATTGATTAAACAAACTATTGTACATCTATGCTATGGAATACTTCTCAGCAATAACAACAAACTACTGTTACATGCAGCAACTTGAATGATTCTCTAGGAAATTATGTTAAGTGAAAAACAAAAAGCCAATATCAAAAGGCTATTTGCTATATGATTCCAGTTTTATAACATTTTTGAATAATTTTAGAAATGAACAGATTAGTGACTGTAAGGCACTAAGGAGGGGGTGGACATGAGGAAGAAATGGATGTGGCAAGCAGGGCAACATGAGCTCTTGTGATGATACAAATGTTCTATATCTTGACTGTGTTATTAATGTGAAATCATGGTTGTAATATTATAATATAATTTTTCAAGATTTTATCATTGAAGGAAAATGAGTAAAAGGTACATGTGACTTCTGAATGTACACTGTGGGAGAAATAGACTTTATTGACTAGTCAAGACAGGTCACTAAATATATAAACAAAAGGACAATAATAATAAGCCTTAGAAGGGTGTAGATTGTACTAATATAAAAGTAGCAAAAGAAAGAGTCTAGTTTTTAAAAATAATTTTGAGTCATGAAAAAGAAATATCAGAAATACATGACCAATAATACAAGAAAATATCAGGCAACAGAAACTTCTTTTGAGAAGGTCCACATTTTGGACTTGGCAGACAGTGACTAAAAACCAGCTATGATAAATAACTTCAAAGAACTTTTTTAAAGCATGCATAAAAAATTAAAGGAAAGTATGAGAATGATGTCTCACCAAAAAGATTATACAAAAGATTATACAAACAAACTAAATAGAAATTCTGGAGTTGAAAAGTACTATATTGGAAAAGAAAAAATTATTAGAGTGGGTTAACAGAAATTTGAAATGGCAGGAAAAAGAATCAGTGAGCTTGAAGACAGGTCTGTCGAGATTACCCAATATAAAGAACAAAGGGAAAAAGTAAAAGAAAAGTGAACACATCTTCAGAGACATTTGAGAAACCATTAAATACAACTACATATACATAAAGTTCCAAATGAAGAAGACAAAGAGAAAGGTATAGAAAAAATATTTTAAAACATAATGGCTAAAAATGTTACAAATTTGATTGAAAGTATTAATATGCATATTTAAATTCAGCAGACTCTAAAGTATAATAAACTCAGAGATAGACACTTAGATGCATCATAGTCAACGGTTAAAGCCAAGGCCAAAAATAGAATCTTAAAAGCAGCAAGGAACAATTGAATAACTCTGTACCAGTATTTCTCAGTAAAATTAGCAGCTGCCTTCCATAAGAAATCATGGAAAACAGAAGTCAGTCTGATGACATATTTAAAGTAATGAAATAAAAACTGTCAGCTAAGAACTGCATATCTAGCAAAACTACTTGTCAAAAACAAAGTTGAAATTAAGACATTCCCAGATAAATGAAAACCAAAACAAGAGATAATTTGTTACTGGCAGACCTTTCCTGCAAGAAATAAGAGAGTCCTGGCTGAAATGAAGGACAATCAACACAAATTTTAACCCACAGGAAGGAATAAAGAGCACTGGTAAAGGTAAAACATAGGTAAATATTAAAAAGATACATGTAATTATTGTAATTTGTTTCTTCTATCTTACTTAAAAGACAACTGCTCTATGTAATAGCCAAAAAAAAAATAAATAAATAAAAAAGTAAAGTAGGCTTATAAAGCGTAAATATGTATTTGAAATGTAATAGTACAGAGGAGGGGTGAAGGAACAGAGCAACTGGAGCAAAATTTTTGTATTTTGAAGTTAAGTTGAATTGTTTGAAGGAAAGATAGTTATAATGTGCAGGACAATCAATAAGAAAATAGATAAAATAAAAAGAGAAATAAAATAGTGCTTTAGAACATATCTCTTTGACAAAGGATGGCAGTAATGGAGGAATAGTAAATCAAGAAAGACATAAGGCATGCCGAAAACAAACAGCAAAATGACACATGCTAATCTTATCTTATTAGTAATTATGTTACTGTAAATGTACTAAATCCCTTGATCAAAAGAAGAGATTGGAAGATTGGAGTAAATAAAAACCTATGATTAAATTATCTGCTTTCTACAAGAGAAATACTTTAGATTCAAATATAAAAAAGGTGGAAATAAAAAGGAAGAAAAAAGTATACCCAAAGAGAGTTGAAGTGACTATCTTAATATAAGAGAAAATAGACTGTAAAACAAAAATTTTCACTAGAGATAAAGAAGAATTTATAGTAGTAATATGGTGAAACCATTAAATGAGTGTAACAATTATACATATATGCACCTGGCAACAAAGCCCCAAATACATAAAGCAAAAACTGGCATTTTTGAATGATCAAAAACAATATTAAGAAAGCAATTCCATTTATAATACTGTCAAAAATACAGATATTTAGGAATAAATTTACATATTACTGCAAGACTGTATACTGAAAATTATAAAACATTGTTGAAAGAAATTCAGTGAGAACTAAATAATTTGGAACAATAAGCCATGTTCATGGTTAGAAAATTAAATATCTTAGGGTACTCCCCAAATTGATCTAGAGAATTATCATAATCCCTTGTAATAATACTAATTGCCATATTTTGCAGAAATGGACAAATGGGTCCTAAATTCATATGGAAGTTCAAGAGACCCAGAATAGTCAAAACAATCTTGGAAAAGAAGAGTGAAGCTGGAGTGCTAAGATTTCACAATTTCAAAACGTGCTAAAAAGCTACAATAATCAAGATAATGTAGAATTGGCTTACAGATATAAATATAGATCATTAGAATTAAAAATGAAAACCCATAAATAAACTCTTGCATTATGGCCAATTGGTTTTTATGAATGTACTCAGACAGTTCAGTGGAGAAAAGAATAGTGTTTTTGATAAAGGTGCCAAGAAAAATAGATACCCAAAAAAGAATGAAGTTGGACCACTACCACTAACCATTTATAATATTTAACTCAAAGCACTTTAGAGAACTAAATTTGAAAGCTTAAACTATAAAACTCTTCAAAGACAGTTTAGGAATAAATTTTTGTGGCCTTAGATTATGGATTAATTTCTGAGATATGTCACCAAAGGCTCATTCAATATGTGAAAAAGTAAATTGGAATTAATTTTTTAGAAACTTTATTAAGAACACCATTAAGAAAATAAAAAGAACAACTCAGAATGGGAAAATATTTGCAAATTTTATATGTGATAAAGGACTCACATCTTACCACTCAATAATAAGACATATAACTTAATTAGTAACTAGGAAAAGGATTTGAATAGAAATTGCTATGAAGAAGATAAACAAATAGCACATGAAAAGATGTACAATATCATTAGTCTTCATGGAAATGCAACCAAAACTATAATGAGATACCATTTCATACTCCCTACAAAAGTTACAATAAAAAGGATGAATAATAATAAGTGTTGGGGAGAGTGTGGAAGAATCCATTCATACATTGCTGATGAGAATGTAAAATGATGTTGCATTTGTTTTTGAAAACAGTTTGGCATTTCCTCAAAATGCTAAAGATGGAGTTGCCATATGACCCAGTGATCTCATACCCAATCGAATTGAATACCTATTTTCACATATAAAAACTTGCACACAAATGTTTATAACATCCTTATGTGTTATAGCCAATAAGTAGAAAAAAACCAAATGTCCATAAACTGATAAAAGGTAAACAAAATGTGGATCCTCCGTGCAATGGAATATTATTTGTCCATAAAAAGAATAAAGTACTTACACATGCTACAGCATGAATGAAACTTGAAAATATGTGTTAAGTGAAAGAAGCCAGAGGCAAAGCACCATGTAGTGTGTGATTCCATGTATGTGAAAAGTTCAGAACAAGAAACTCTGTATAAAGAGGAGGTAGATTGATTGTTGCCATGGTCTAGGCAATGCAGAGGAACATAATATGCTGCCCTTCACTTACTAACATAACGTTCTTAACCCATCATTGGTAGACTTATGGACAGGCAGAGCAAAAAGAAAAGCCTGAATGTTAAATGGAACCTAGAGTTGTTAGGTTTTGGTATGTAATCTTACTTCAGAGCCTGGGCTGTGGATGAAATTCCCTAGGTCTGAATCTTATATGACCTTGAGCTAGTGCCTGACTCTTCAAACCTCATCAGTGTAATAGGGATGATAATAAAATTATCTGGTAAGTTGTGAGAAGTTGAAATCATCTAATCACATGTAGTATACCACAGGGCCTGCCCCATAGTAAATTCTCCTAAATATAAGACATTGTTGTTGCTATTGTGTTATTATTATTATTCTAGATTCATAATCTCTAATTTAAAATTCCAATATTCAAAAACCAAAACCTTTTTCATAAATTTGGCACAAACTCATTTGGTAGCAAAGCATGAACTAAAATGATGTAAGGCTATCTATAGAATTTTTATTCCCGTTTGATGTGTAATTCCATTAGCTTGGGTGTAGAAATATTAGTGTTTGATTGTGGGGTGCTGCCCCAGACATGGCTGGGATTATTCAATAATATATACCATATTAGCTGTCTACAAATTTTAAAATTCTGAATTTGGAAGCCCATTTATCTTTGAGAGCTTTAGAGGAAGGATGGTTGACCTGTGTCTTCATTATTATTACCATCACCAAAAGTCACAAAAGGTATAATTTTTTCTCTGTACTCATTGTAGAGAAATTCGAGAAGATGTAGTGCTATTGAGGAATGGTACCAAATAAGTGAGAGGTGAACAGCTAACATTGTATTTAAATAATAGTCCTTGCCCAACATTGTCACATTCTGATTCAAATATCTAGAACAGTGTTAAAGATAAAGCACTATTAAAATCTAAAAAGATGGAACTAAGAATGGCAACTCAGAATTTACTGCATCCTTTGGAAAATGGGTATTATTTTGCAAAGATATAGTCATATTAGTATTTTTCCCTATTCAGGTAATGATGCAGCATACTGAGAAGCAGACCTGAAATGAAAATCAGTAGTGTGGGTTAACAATAGCGTAAGTAGACCACAAAACTAACCCTAGTTGAGAATCACTGCCTGGAGACTTAACTAAAATAGCCCAGTCGAAAGAAACTCAAAAGTAGAAGTCCAGCGCTACACCGAAAGAAGACCCAGTGTTTTTTGGGGGGAGGGTTCTTATTTTATTTATTTATTTGTTTGTTTGTTTGTTTGTTTGTTTTGCCTATTTGCAAGTTTTAGATAAACAGTCTTGTTCTCTGTAAAACGATAGTACTTGACCCTCAGGAGCCGTATGACACCATCTGAAGACATTTTTGATTGTCATGATTGTGGCGAGCTGTGCTTCTGACTAGGAATGCTCTAAATATCCTACAATGCACAGGACAGCTCCCCACAAAATGTCAATAGGGCAAGCCAATTTAAGAAACCATACTCTAGAGCAAGGGCCCCCAGCTCCCAGGCCATGGACCGTATCCGTCCATGGCCAGTTAGGAACTGCTCTTTATAACAGGAGGTGAGTGGCAGATAAATGAGCAAATTTGCAGCCGCTCCCCAGCACTAGCATCATTGTCTCAGCTCCACCTCAGATCATCAGGCATTAGAGTCTCATAGGAGCATGAACCCTACTGTGAACTGTGCATGCAAGGGATCTAGGTTGTGCACTCCTATGACAATTGAAGGCTTGATGATCTGAGGTGCAGCTGAGGCAGTGATGCTAGTGCTGGGGCACAGCTGCAAGTATAGTTAACATTAGCAGAGAGGTCTGACTGCACAGAGACTATAATAAATCAATTGCTTGCAGTCTCATATCAAAATTCTATCAGTGAGTGGCAAGTGACAATTAAGCTGCGTCTGGGGGCAGGCTTTATAGTGGCAAGTGAGTTGATGTACTTCAGTCGCACAGCTGCATCTGGCAGGCTTTATAGTTCAATCTGACACTTAATTTAGTCTGCTCCTGGCCTGCCCATTATTTTATTTACCACTTCCATCCGCACATCTTTCCCACACTGAGCACTTGTCTCAGTCACAGATTTAGTAAGCCCATAAGCTAAGCCTAGCCAAAATGAGTAAAAAACAAATGTCACTAGAGAGTTTCTTTGAAAAGGGGGAAAGACCCAAGAATGAGACAGCAGAAGACTCTAAGACTGCCAACAAAGAAAGCTACATTTAAAAGAAAATACTGAGAGCCCTACCTCAATTATGGGTTCATTGCAACCGATGATTCACATTCTCCAAGCGAGCTTTGTATAATATGCAGTGACTGGCTATCCAGTCAAACCATGGAACCCTCCAAACTTCTTTGCCCCATGGAGACCAAGCACCCTGCAATAAAAGACAAGTCTTTGGAATTTTTTGAAAGAAGAAAAAGTGAACACAAAGAACAGAAGCAATTATTGAAGGCCACCACTTATCGAATGTTTCTGCACTAAGAGCATCATCCTTCAGCAACCGTAACCGCATTGCTAAAGCTAAGAAGCCCTTTACTATTGGTGAAGAGATGATCCTGCCTGCTACTAAAGGCATTTGTCGTGAACTTTTAGAAGAGGCTGCAGTTCAAAAGGTGGCACGTGTTCCTCTTTTGGCTAGCACCATAACTAGATGAATTGATGAAATAGCAGAAGATATTGAGGGACAATGGTTATAGAGAATTAATGAGTCACTGTGATATGCAATCCAGGTGGACGAGTCTACTGATGTTAACAAGGCAACAATGCTTGTTTTTGTGTGATATGTTTTTTAGGAGGATGTACATGAGGATATGTTTTGAGCACTTTTGTTGCCAACCAACACCACAGCTGCAGAACTATTCAAGTCTTTGAATGATTACATATCAGGAAAACTGAATTGGTCATTTTGTGTTAGTATATGCACAGACGGAGCATCTACCATGACATGGCTTTCTGGTTTCACTTCTCGATCAAAGAGGCTACTTCTGAATGTGAGTTTACATATTGTGTCATCCATAAAGAGATACTGGCTAGCCAAAAAAATGTTACCTAAACCTACCAGCGTTTTACAGGATGTGATTAAAATTATCAGCCAAATTAAAGTACTGCCCTTAACTCACATCTGTTTGTGCAGCTCTGTGAGGAGATTGATGCAAAGCACACACGACTTCTCTTATACACAGAAGTGAGATGGCTTTCTAAAGGTAGATCACTGGCCAGAGTTTTTGAGTTATCAGAGCCACTACAGAGATTTCTTTTAGAAAAACAGTTGCCACAGGCAGCACATTTCAGTGACACAGAATGAGTTACAAAACTTGCTTACTTGTGTGACATATTCAACCTGCTTAACCAACTTAATCTGTTAATTCAGGGGAGAGAAACTGTGTTAAATTTGGTGGATAAAGTGGCTGCATTTAAAATCAAACTAAAATTATGGGGGCAATGAGTGAACATTGGGATTTCTGACATGTTTTAAATGTTAGCAGAGATTTTGAAAGAGACTGAGTCAGGGCCTTCTCTCTCCCAGATTGTGCATGGTCAATTATCTCAACTTTCAAAAGAGTTTGAACATTACTTCCCAACCACAAAGGACCCCTGTACTAGGAAGGAATGGATTTGAGACTCATTTGGGAATAAGCCAAGTGAATTGACTTCATCTGTGCTAGAAGAGGATCAGCTGTTTAAGATCACAAATAATGGTGGCCTTAGAAGTATGTGTGAGACAACTTCAAATCTCCATACGTTCTGAGTTAAAGTCAAGGCGGAATACCTGAGATTGCCACAAAAGCACTGAAAAGCCTGCTTCCATTTCTAGCATCCTGCTTTTGTGAAGCAGGGTTTTCTGCATTGACAGGAACCAAAATGAGATTATGGAATAGACTGGACATAAGCTACACACTTCAGGTGTTTCTGTCTCCTATTACCCCAAATGAGACCATCCAGTTGCAAGAAAACAAGCTCAGGGCCCCACTGATTCTGCATTATGGTGAGTTGCATAATTATGTCATTATATATTACAATTTAATAATAATAGAAATAAAGTGCACAAGAAATGTAATGTGCTTGAATCATCCTGAAATCATCCCTGCTCACCTCACTGTTTTGAAAAATTGTCTTGCCCGAATCTACTCCCTGCTGCCAAAAAGGTTGGGCACTACTGCTCTAGAGGAGAGGTTAACTTAAGCATTTTTGCCCAACAGAAGTGAAAATAATTTTTTACTAGTGGAAAAAAGAACTCCAAATTAACAGTTTACTGCCCTGTTGAACATTAACACTGCAGTTGTCCAACACTGCTGTCTTATCCTTAGAGTTTTTTGTTAAATTGCCTATAAATCCCAATCTCCTCCAAAGTTTGAAACTGGTTTCTTGCTGTTTTTTTTTTATTTATTTATTTTTTCATTGAACTCTTTGATAGATGCTCATTTTATACTTATGTGTTGGTTATGTTTTTTAACCTTTTGAAATTTGCATTTTAATAACTGATCAGGAATTAGCTAGAAAATGTATAATTTTGGAAAACTTCGTATGTGAACTTGTTAATTTGTTTCTTGGCTTTCATGGAAAGGGTGAGATGTCAGACATCGCCGTAGTTAGTATAGGTACTGCATCAAACTTGCAGTTTTGTCTTCACCAGTCATTTTTAGGGCCACAGAGATGTCATTGCTAATTAGATTCTACAATTCTTTGACCCTGATTGAGCTTACCTTCCTACTCAGGTTACCACTCTGCATTTTATACCGTAAAGATGTCAGTTTTTTGTTTTGTTTTGTTTCATAATGCTTTCCTCCTAACTCTAAACTGATGCTCTACTAAAATTCAAACTATCTCCTATATTCTGTTCTCCCTTCATCTTGGTGTCCTAAGAAAAATAATTTTTGTGAAAATGTGAAATTCTGTTTGTTGTAAAAAAGACAAACTTGCCTCATGCATGAGCATGTTTCGAAGTTATCTGAGGCCTTTATCTGGATCTCCAGAGAAAGAGTGTCAACACACAATAGGCCTTAATTAGGACCCAATCTGCTGAGTTGAGAGCTTCTGCCACCTGGAAGCTGCAGTAATTTTTACATGAAAAAATTGACAAAAGGAAACCACATAAATACATTTGGATATTTGAAATAATGGAGAGAACTTGATTGTTGTTTCGAATTGTTTCAAATCCCAGCTCCAGTCTTTACTAGGTATTTGACATTCAGTAAACTAAAGATGGTCTCCAAATCTGTTTCCAGTCTGTAAAACTTTTCTAGCAGGGTTGCTGTTATAGTAAATGAAAAGATCACATGTGAATTGTATATCATAAAGTTTAATGAATATATGTTGGTATTTGTTATTACTGTGTCATTTAGTTACATTATATTGTTCACTACATTTTGATATTCATGAATAGATTTTCTGAAATGCTGCAAACATGGCTACACTACAGAATATAATTTTTGCCATATAACACTACAATAAATGTTTGAAAGAGCCATACTGAATGTAGACATTGAATGTAGAGTGAACTAGATTCACTCTCATTAAGACTATTTCCAATGCTTGTGATTAAAATGTATGTCTCAGAAAGATTATTATGCAAAACGCAGGGACTTTCCATATTTTTTAGCAAATAATTAAAACTATGAAAGTCACATATACAAAATACAAGTGACTATTGCACAGCCTCCTTTGTGGTGGAATACTATTCTTGTGAAATTCTTATGATGGGTAGAAGTAAAAGAAGTAGAAGTGAGGCTTTGGAGGATTTAGCCCAGTAAAAATATTCTATGCTAAAAGGTAAATTGAGAGGAAGTACAGGTATGGTGTGAAGAATAATGTCACCTCGCCCTTCAGAAGGAGACATTATATGCCATGTAAGGAGACATTTATTGGTTTCTAATCCCTAGAAATGGTCAGTGTCATCCTACACAAACTGGAGGCCAGAATGATTCAGTGTGAGAGGGTACAATCTACCTTTGCTGGCTTTGAAGATGAAAGAAGAGGACCATGAAGCAAGGAATGCAGGCAGCTTCTAGAAGTGGGAAGAGGCCAAAAGACAGATTTTCCTTAAGAGCCCTCCAACACCTCAATTTTAGCCTATTCTGATCCATTTTGGACTTCTGATCCAAAACTATAAAATAATTTTCTGTTGATTAAGCCACCAAATTAGTGTTAATTTGTTATAACAACAATTTGTCATACAACAGAGAATCATATCTGTTTGTAAAATACATAAGGAGAACATAAAAGAAGTGTATCTCCTTTTTTTAATCCCTGGGGGTTAAAGGAGGAAGAGAAACCTGCTATGCGTAAATTATAGGGAGGTATAGGCCTGGATAGGGAGGAATCAAAGGAGCACTCATATGAGCAAAGTATCCATACGAACAGAGATAAAAGGCAGAAAGCACACATCTCATTCATTAAATGTGTTGTGGGCATTTTGTTTCAGATGTTGGAGTGCAGAAAAGAATTGCAGTATTGATTGGTTGATTCATTCATTCATTCATCCGTCCACTTGGCATCTATTTAAGATGCCTCACTATGTTTCAAGTGCTAGGCAACAAATCAGTACTGAACAAGGTGGGTGCCATCTCTGTCCTTTAGGAGCCTACAGTCTTCTTAAGAAAAGTGCATTTAATAAATAAACAGATATATGTGACAAACTTCAGTGATTGTGTAAAGGAAAAGAATAAATTATTATAGAAAGGAATACTTACTGAGAATTTAATTTTTATTGAGAAAGACAGGAGGAGCCTCCCTAAGAAAGGGACATTTTTGTTAGAACAGAGGATAGTTAGCCTAAGCCTGTGCAAGAATCTCACAGAAGAAGGAAATAGGATATGCAAAGACCTTGTGTTGGGGAAAAATTGGGACTATGGAGAATATACTGAGCAAGAAGGAGAATGTCTAGAAATGAATTGACTGGGTAGGCAGAGACAAGATTACACAGGAATTTCGGGTTTTACTTCTAATACTTGTGTATTCTGATTCTTGATTACTCCAATCTCTCACATTTAAACTTTAAATGGTGAGATAATAAAATGGCAGCCATGGAAGGGTTTTATCTCTCATCTACGACAACTGCTTTAAATTGCAGAAAGTAAGGTACAAGGAGGTTGCCAAGCTAGGTTAAAGTTGCTCAAGGCAGTCTGGGTAAAGAACCAAGCTCCCTGGGCTGTCCCTATTACTGTCCTTCTTCACACATGGCATTGCCAACCACTGAGACTCCAGCAGCTCCTGAAGGGACTGCTTCGAGAAGACAGGTTGACAAAGCATTTATCAGATGTTCTGTTATAAAACTCCTGGCCCAGCAGCCCTCGGATGCCATAATAACCCAGTCTCTGCAACACAGAGCAGCTCTTTCCTCTAGGAGAAAGCGCCCTCTTGTGCAGATGAATTTCATTGATCCTTAAGGAGCCGGGGGGTGTGCCATGGAGCCCTTATATATTGCTTGTCTTTGCAAGGGAAATATCTGAATTAAGTTTCACTTTTATTTTTTCTCCATTCTAAACTTACGAACCTCCTCAAGATCTTCTCAAGGTGGAAATTTTACTCCTAAGAGAAATACTAATGACTAAGAGGCTATTTCATTCTCTCTAGTTGGTGAATAAAAATACTTTCATTTAAAAATAAGCTTATTTCTTAGTTTTATGGTTTACATATGTATATATATATTTCTTAAGCAGTGCAATTCACTCGTATTTGTTGCCATTTTGTAAACTGAGAAGTTTTTTTTTGAGTTGAGTGGCTTTCTTTTTCTCCTGAATATAGATATAAGTAATCCTACAAATATATGCTAAGGGAGTTATTACTGTGTCATTTAGTTGCATTATGTTGTTACCTTGTCTTATAGAATTCTCTGATGTTCTATGTCTGAATGATAAAATGTAGGCTTTCAGAGCTGAAAGAGATTGGGGAGAGAGATAATTTTTGCTAAATATTTGTTCTGAGTGATACAAGTTTTGTTGCCTCAGAAAGAGAGTCTGAGCTGACAAACACCAAAAATGCATCTAGCCCCACCCAACCCACCCCCAACATCACTATACTCTAGGTCCCAATGGCCTTTGTCTAGCCACCTAATTTGCAGGCTATCTTTTAGAATAGCATTTTTCAAAGTAGAGTTTCAAGACAACTTACCTTATACCAAAGCCAGCCCTCTATCACCAGAGGCTCTGTGTAAGAGAATCTACATACCAAAGATTGAGGATCAGCGCTCTAGACCTAATCACTTTGAAGCATTATGAAAACAGCTGCTGTACTGGAGTTTCCTTGGGTTTCTGTATTAGAATACAATGGTCTGGGTGAATTCTCCATAACATCCTATGTAGACCCATCCCACTGAGCATTTGAAGCTAGACTCTTACAAAAGGAGACTAGATGCTGTGGTTAAACAAGGATGCAGTTATATCAGTTGTAGGTCTGCTTGGTACACAACCCTTGTACCGAGACAGGGCACATTCATAGACAGATTTCCTTTGAAATCCTACGGTTCTGGATGGATGTAAAGATTGTGTCTCTTGGAGGATGATCAATGTTATTAATTGGATGAAACAGCTGAGCTAAGATCAAGTATATCTTCAAAACTAACAATATGCCCACTTGAGTTGCACTGTGATTTAGCCACCCCACTCTGTGAACAACAGAAGTAGGAGGGTATATATTCCTCACTGTCCCAAGGAGAGTGTAAGAGGAGAAGATTGTCTTCTCATTGGCTTAGTTATTCTGAAGAATTGCTTATTAGAAGCAGCATTATAATTCTTACAGGCTCAATTGTTTAATTTAATTTAACAAATCAGAGTCTATTAGTGCCTAGAACACTGAAATAATTTGTGGTCTTTAATAAAAAATAAGATAGGGTCATTACCCTTTTACTCTAATCACAATATCTTCTATTGAAAAACAAGCTGATACTTGATCTTTTTTACTTAATTTCCAAGGAAAAGAAACCACAACCAGAAACTAGGAATTTTCCTCTGCTATTATTCATACTAACTGGTCACATTTGTAGTACTTTCAAATCACAATTTACTTAATATTATCTGCAGAGGATAAAAATCTCAATCATTTAGGTGAACTCTTCCTTGTTGCCATCAGAGAGGTTAAGTAACTTACCTGATGTCACACAGCTATGAAGAAGTAGAGTCAGGATTTGAATCCAAGTGATCCAGTTCTGGAGTCTTACCTCAAAACACTGCAAGTCTCCTTCACACAGAGCAAACAGATACATGTAGGATAAAGACAGCTAACTGTAAAGGAGTCCTTTATTGACAACTTTCTATCTGACCTCTAGCAAATCTAACATAACTTCTAAGATTCCTGTTCATGTCCTATAAAATCCTCTCCACTTGAATGTTGTAGGGGCCAGTATATCTGGAGGAATATTACTCCTGTGATTAGATCACAAGTAAGTTGACTTTGAGTTAATCAAAAGAGATTATCCTAGGTGGGCCTGACTTAATGAAGTGAGCTTTAAAAAAAAAAAAAAAAACAAGAAGAAAATAAAAGAACATGATATCTTAGAATGACTCTTTCATGCTAGTTGGAAGACACAATGCACACGACTTTAAAGCTCCCAAGTAAAGAGTTCTGACATCAGTCACTTCGCTTGGGAGAGGGCACCAGTCCTCTAAGTGGAGGAGATCAACCGGCCAACACCTTGATTGTAGCCTATTAATACCCTGAGCAGTTGACCCTTCCTCATGTTTGTGGTAATTTGTTATGGGCAATAGAAAATCAATATAGGTTGTTGCTGTCTTATTTCTTTGATGTGTCACTCTGTCTTTGACCCCTCCATCTGCTCCCAATGTTCTTATCTGCAATCACTCGTAACCCAAATTATCCAGTGAGGATTCTTTTAGATCCTGCATCTGAACCTATAGCAAATCTGTGTCAACACATCGTTTCCCATTTTCTATTCTGACTCTTTTTTATGACATCTGGTTGTCACTGCTCAGTATACATTTTGCTAAATAATTATGCTTTCTATGTGCTTTGGTCTTTCCCCACATTTTCCTGGTTCTGTGAACAAGGGAATCTCTCACATTGGTTGTTGATCAACTAATGGTTGTTGATCAGCACTATATTTTGTGATTACATAGAAGATGCCTAAAAAGTATTTGTCAAATGTGTGAATATGTGTGGCATCACGCAGAGAAAAACATGTAGTGCGTAAGCTAATCTATTTTTCTTTTCAAGCAGCATATGTAGTGTGCACCTGAATCATGGTCATTTCATTGCTTTTATGGATCTCTCTGCCCTCACAGGTGTCAAATATAGATGTGTCTGTACTAGATGCTTAGATGGTGTTGCTGAAAGACATAGGAATAGAAACTGCCTAGGCAAGTACAGATTCATTTATGTGCAGTCTTGACTGGCGCTGCAAAACTAGCTGATTTAGCATGTGCATTTTGCTTTCAGATGTTTGTTCTCTCCATCTCTTCTAAGCACAAATCAGATAGAATGAGTGTGGTGCTCTGAATCTGTGCAAAATCAGGTGAAGTGAGCTAGCTGTTTTGTACTGAGCTACATGATTCTTATCGTGCCTATGTCAGCAACCCAGGCCACACTGGACCTCCAGGAAACCTCAAGGGTCAGCAGAACACACTGCACATGGCAAGATTTACTGTTGATGCTCATCCCTGGCTGGTGTTACAGTCTCCTCCACACATTCTGCTGCACAGTTAATGCATCCAGTATTTCGCCTCCACCCTCCCATCTCCTCAGCCTGGTGCAATGCAAAGTGTGCAGTTTACAGTATAAAGAGGAAGACAATACAAACATGCATTGGAGGGAACAAAAAAGGGAACCAATAAATCCAGGGCTGACTCTTTGTCAAGTATTGTGCCAGGTACTTTATAAACATTAGTTCATTTGATGCTGACATTAACCCACTTCAAAAAGCACATGTTATCCCCACCATACAGATGATAAAATGGAAACCCACAGAGGGTCAAACAGCAAATCCTTCAAGCAGTAGAGATTTGAAACTAGGACTGTTTGAATCCCAGGCCAATACTTGCTTTACGATTTCCAGTTTGTCAAAATACACCCAGTAGCCAGGGCCTGTGCTTGAGTTGGGTGGCTAAGATGCTGTTTGAGGGTCTTGCTCAGACCTGAAGGAATGCTTTATTGCCTGAGATACTCTGAAGAAGTGCCCGCTTTAGGTGATGCTTGGGGTCTACTAGGTACACCTTTCCCAAAAGAAATGGTTACGCTGGTGAGTAATGAGAGATCAGTGTTTGCCTCATTCTTGGCCCTCCTGACTTGCATACATTCTTTAAGATGGAGCTCGAATGCCCCATCTTGTGTAAGGACATATTTCTTCCTTCCTTGATGCTTCCAGAGAATATTATTGTACTTTTATTTGTCATGTTTTCATTAGTTTATTCATTCAAATAGAATAACTTTTGTATACTTTTCCAGATGTGGAGAATATAAGGAAGAATAGAACAAATAACCCAATGTATAGAGCAGGGAGACAAAACTAGAAATAGTTGTACATTATTTTTAAAGTGCTACATAGAAGCAGCTATAGATTATTTTGGAACAAATGTCATGCGGCTGCTAACTCTCTTGGAGGGTGAGATGAGGGATAGTAGGATATTTTAATGGAGTTTTGATGGTTGAATAAATTCTTATTAGGCAAATAAAGAGGTAGAAAAAATGTGCTTGAATGAAATCAGCATATGCACATACTTAGAGGTACATAAAAGAGTATGTTTTGGAAACTGCAATAGTATCATATGGCTGGAGTGCAATGAATGCTGGGATTTGTAGGAAGATTGAATGTGGAAAATTATTCCAGAGACACATCTTTAAGGAATTTGTAAACAAGCAAAAATGATTAGACCATTTTTTTATCAAGACAGAGCAAAGATACAGTTTTCTCTTATGCAGACGAGTGACTGGTTAGGTTTGCAATTTAGAAGAACCATGTTGGAAGAAGAAGGAAAAAGTATTAAAGCAGAGAGCATAATGGTGAGGCCAGAGAGACAATTAGTTTAGGTATTTACTTTTGATTTTCAAAAATGTTTATTATAACCTAAATCATTGCCAATAATTAATGAAGGTAGCTACACTAAACAGATTTTCAAAGTAGATGAAATAGCCTTCTTTTGGAAGATGCCGTGTAGGATCTTCATAGCTAGAAAGAAGTCAATGCCTGATGTGAAGGCTTCAAAGAACAGGCTCTCTTATTAAGGGTTAATTGACTTCTACTGAAGTCACCATTCTAAAAATTATAGAGCCTTTAAGAATTATGCTAAATCTACTCTGTCTGTGCTCCATAAATGGAACAAAGCCTGGATGAAAACACATCTGTTAGCAAGATGGCAAGGAGAAATATTAAAAATGTTTAGGTAACTAATATCAGAGCTAGATTGTTGATGAAATAAAGGAATGAGAGAGGGAGAAGAAGATGACCTGATTTGGCAGCCAAAATAGGTAATAAGGAAGAAGATGGATTGTGGGGAAGATAATGACATTATTTTTGTCTGTACTTTTAAATTTTACTTATATAAAGTACAGAAACATGCACAAATAAGCTATGGTCATAGAGGTCAGAATATTAGTTATCTTTGGGGATAGGATGGTTGGTAACTGGAGTGGAGTGAAATGAAGGCTTATAGGGTTCTGGTGATGTTATATTTCTTGAACGAGGTGGTGGTTACATAGCTGGGCTCACCTTGTGAAAGTTTATTGATTTGTACACGTACTTTGTATACTTCTCTGCATGTAGGATATATTCAGTAATATGTTTACTTAAAAGCAATTTAAAAGTAATCTCAACAGATAATTTTAAGAGTAGTATAAATATAACAGAAGAAAGAATCAATTAATGGAGGATAAATTTGAAGAAATTATGTTGAGTACAGCACAGTCTCTGCCTTGTACTTTATAGTAATCTTTCTCAGTTCTTCTGCCTTCCTTTTTTCAATGGTTTCTTCTCCTTAATCCTTGGTATCTTTTAGTATTCAATTAATGGCCTCCTTTTCTTAATCATAATATTCTTTTGTATTATAAATATTCAGTGAGAGCAACATTTTTCAAAGAAGTACATTTATCTGAGTTGTGTGAGGTTGGTAAAAATATTAAGCAAATGGCATTTGTTTAGTATCAGACACATTTGAAACATTTGAAATGTCTTTTAAAAACATTTCCTAATAAGTTTTTCACTTTGATTTAAGAGTTGATTTTTTCTGAAGAAATCCCAAATTGGTAATATGTAGAATTTCTAAGAGGAAAATAGAAAAAGTCATACAAATTTTGTCATGTCATGGTAGAGAGAATTGTCTTCTATAATATGCTTAATTCAGTGTTTAATGAAATAATTTAGAAGAAAGTATACATTTATACTCTGCAATGCAGTTTTTAAGAACACTGTTCTCATTCTAGGAACTCAACTAGTTTCTTTAAACTTTGCTTTCCTAATTTACTAATTCTGTAGTATCTTAAACAAATGTGAATAAAATTTTAAATTAAATTTTTAAATTTTGAGTTTATTGCATATAATTGCATATAATTGTAAGAAATTATTCAGTTTCATGTAACCTTTACACAGTTTCTCCCTATGGTTATATCTTACAAAACTGTATCACAGCCAGGATATCGACATTGATAAACAGTCAAGTTATAGTAATTTTTTTTTTTTATCGCCACAATGATCCCTCATTTGGCCATTTTATTGAGGCATACCTACCTCCCTTTCCCCACCTCATGCAGATCCCAGCCCCTGAGAACCACTAACACATTCTTCATTTCTAAAATTTTGACATTTCAAGAATGTTATATAAATGTAGTCACATAGTATGTAACCTTTGAAGATTACCATTTTTCAATTAGCATAAGTCATTTCTTAGAAATTTGCTCAAGTTTTTGCATATATAAATAATTTATTCTTTTATACTGCTAAGTATTTTTCTGTGGTATGTATATACCACAGTTTCTTTAGCCATTCACCAGTTAAAGGTCATCTGGATTATTTTCAGTTTTGTGCTATTTTAACTAAAGCTACTGTGAACATCCATGCATATACTATGGATGTATATACACTATGTTTTTCCCATATATACATACCTATTATAAAATTTAATTTATAAATTAGTCACAGTAAGAGATTAATAGTAACTAACAGTAAAATAGAACAAGTATAACTATATAGTATAATAAAAGTTATGTGAATATGGCCTCTCTTTCTCTCAAAATATCTTATTGTTCTGTACTCCTTGTGATTATGTGAGATGATACAATGCCTGTGATGAAGTGAGATACTCAGAATAGCACACAATTTAAAAGTAAGGAATTGCTTATTTCTGGAATTTTCTATTTAACATTTTTGGATCATGATTGAAAGAAACCATAGAAAATTAAACCTCAGATAAGGGAATGGGGTACAGTATAGGTTTTTATGTGAATAGAAATTTTCATTGCTCTTGTAAAAATGCTCAACAATGCAATGAGTCATATGATAATTGCATGTTTTTAAAAACTCAAATCATTTCCCTGAGTGGCTGTGCAGTTTTATATTTCTACTAGCAGATGAGTAATCTAGTTTTTCCACATCCTAATCAGCATTTTTTTTTTACTTTAGCCATTCTGATAGGTATGTTAGTGATAACTCATTGTGTTTTTAAAGTTTGCATTTATCTAATGCCTAATTATGTCAAAAGTATTTTTAAGGTAGATTGTTTGCCATAAATTCTATTTTCAAATTTGTGAACAAGGTGCTGATAAATATTTTGGGTTGGATATAAATAGCATTCCTAGAGAAGAATAGATTTGTCTATAGATACAAATTTGAATTCAATGGACCATCATGGAGTTAGTGATTGGATGGGACAAGATAATTTAAAGAGAAAATGAGCATATGTATAAAGTTGCATGAAAAAAGAGAGGGATTTTTGAAAAAGGCAGCATTTAAGGGCATGAAGACCTACAAAGAATCAAGAAGTGTAGCAGATCTTGGGCAAGCTATGATGGAAACACTAAAAAGGTAATGCTTTTAAAAGCTTCAAAGTTCTGAAGCTTCAAATTCCATGGAAACCTAGTGGGGTAGGATTGGAAAGTAATTTTTGAAGAAGAGAGACTGATATACTAGGATCACAAACACATGAAACAAATTTCAAGTGGGGCAAGCTTGAAAAACACAGAAATGGGGATAAGTCAGAGTCCAAAGCCAATGGGGAAAATTGCCCAGATAAAGAGGGAGTGCCTTCCAAGAAGTCAGTCTAGATATTTCCTGAACAGTAGATGCTTTTTCATTTTCAAAGTTCAGAATTTCACACTTAGAAATTGTTTGATGCAGTATCTTATAAATTTGGGTTGTTGCAAGGAAAGACCAAGGAAATAAACCAAGATGCATGTAAACCTTTACTAGACAAGAGCACCTGAAGGAACCCACTGAGCTAGAATAATAAAAGTGCTTTGTTTATGATTGTTGTAAGATAAGAACTGTGGACTGCATTAACTCATTCCTGACAATAAAAACTAACCAAGGAACCCTAGCTGCCATGAGAGGCAGTCCATGTTCACTCAGTTAATCATGATTAGCCACTACCTTTTCTTCTTATTCACTCCTTCGTCCTCTGGGAGGAAATCTACCATATTGATTGGTTTCTTGTTGATATAGGGATAGACAAATATAAAAACGTGGAAAATTATTAGAGCTAAGTTATGAACCTCAGGGATTGGACTGTGACCAAAAAATGGGAGGGGGGGAGTTAGAAACAAAAAGATGACAATAAGTGGATTTGACTGCTTAAACAATTCCACTGGCTGCCCCTGGATTCCTTGTTATGTGAGGGAAACAGACCACCATTTTCTTAAATCACTCTTAGTCTGGTATTCTGGTACTTGCAAGGTAAACAGATTTTCAGTTTATTCAGACTGATGACAGAGAAAGCCATTAACTTAACTTTTCTCTCTGCATTCAATGCCTGGCCTCTGAAATCTTGACTTAGCTTTTATAATGAAATACCATAGGAGCTAACTAGGACATCACAGCTGACCTCATTCATCAGGTGAATGAGAGAAGTCCCTGTGTATTCTGAAATAGGAAGTATGGGGCGATCCTTTACCTCCAAAGTTCTCTCCAACCCTGGTGCCACACATCTGAATTATTATTATCTTTGTATTTCCTCCATTTGTTCCTTTTGAAAATTTCAGTGATCGTAGGACAAAACATATCAAACACATGCACATAAGTTTTGGTAGATTAGGCGATAATATTTCCTCTTTTAATGAGAGAACCTCATAGCTTACAAGTACCCTGTTGGTGCCTTTTTTCATGAATGAATTCAGCTTTGATTAGCTCTGTTGACCAGCCTTGACAGTACTATGATATTGTTGGAACCTCTGGATCCTGAAAATGTTCTCCAGAGACAAAAGTACTACCTGTATAAGCTCTAACCATAGATGACAAATTTAAAGCACATTTTAATAACCCTTCTCCTCCTCCTCCCCACTAACCAATCAGGGCTACTATGCAGGTACTTTTCTCCACCCTGATCCGACAAGATGTTCAGCCTGCGCATCCCACCAAGGGTGGGACCAGGGTTTTGAGAGGTACAGGTCACTAAATCAACATGGTTATCCTAATGGATATCAGTTTGGTGCAGAATCAAGGTAATCTATGCTGCCCTCTTTACCCTTCAACTAATATGTTTTTGATCAAACATATAACACATACATAATGGATTTCTTTTCCTGTATTTTATTTAGTTATTGAGAGTGAGTGAAGGTCAAAGGTGGAAAAAATTTTAGATGTAGAGGCACTTTCTTGTCATAGTAGAACACTTGACATATGCAACTTCAGAGGTTATCCCAATATGAGAATGATTAAGATTACTATTAATTTTCTACTTACCTGTCTCAACATAAAAGTTTTAACTAAAAATATAGCTGACTCAGCTCTTTGTACTTCCAGTTGTTGTGTAATGAATGCATCATTCCCAACCAAATATCAGGCTTCTAAGAAATCACCCTAATCGACAAATACCTTTACTCCAAACTGCTCACAGCAAGTGGTAGAGTGAATCAGAATCAATTTCTCTGTCCTTAAGCCACTATAGAAGCAGATAACAAAGATGAAGCACTGAGCTTTTCTGCAGTTAATTTGGAAGAAACTGTTATGCCTGGAGAAAGCCTGTCAGTGCTTCGCTGGGAGCAACAAACACATAAGCTGTAAGTGTGAGGTGTTTGAAGGAAGGCTGTTTTGAACATCTATCTCTAAATATCTTTTATCAGATCAAAGAGAGGTGAATCCTTTGCTCCAGATTTGGGCAGAGCAAGGTTTCTTAGCACCTTCAATTTCAATTTTACACGTATGTACCCCAAGTTGTTATAAAAGAAAATGAAATTAGCTCAGCAAGGGCTTAATTATATTCTCTTCAATGGGCATCAATACTATTGGCAGCCCTCACAGGGATATTCTCTTGACAAATCAAGTTATTGTCTGAGGCATGAAATGTTAGATTATGATAGATCCAGCATGATGCTGTGACGCATGGCTACTCTATTACATAGGGGAAGTGGGATTTCTGTTTCATAATGACTTTGAATTTCTGGTGAGACAAGTGAATTCTTTTCTTCAACCTCAGGAGTTCATCTTCAGTATCTTAGAACAGAATTGTTTTACGGACTCAAACCTGTGAAGACACAAAGGGGTATTAAATAATGATGCGGCAGCGCTTCTCTTGCAATAACCCCTTTGGGATTCTAAGAAGGCCTTAAAGTGGGCTGAGCAGTCTAATAACAAGTGAAAAAAATCAAATCTTTCCACTGTAGAATTTCATGTTTTAATGGATACCTATTTTTCATATCATCATTTCTAGCCCATGGTAGCACTAATTTGCTGAAATGGGATAGTAGGCATTTTTTAAAGGAAATTCTCTGTTTAGTAGGTTTTCACAAACCTCTAGTTATATAATTGCCAATATTTTTCTAGTATAATTTACAAGGCTGTTTAGTTATTTCATATAACATTATTTTATAAAAGAACATCTTTGTTATAAATTTTTTTTTAAATAACTAGAAAACAGAATTAAATTTAAAAAATCACTTTCTGACCACTGGGAGGTATATTTTTTTAACATTTCTGTGCACAGTTCTAACCCTTTAATATGCACAGAAGTATTTTTTTGTTTATTTTACAAAGCAGCCTCATAACTTTACATAAGTTTCATACCTGAATTTTTCATTTAATAATGTAGTCTGAACGTTTTCCCATTGACAGTTAAAATCTTTTTTAATGAAAATGCTATTTTGGCTGAATGTTTATCTATAGAAACCACAGCTGAATACTTGTACACAGTTAAAATGTTTTAAAATAAGTTTAGAAATGATTTATAGATTGCTAGCTTTATGTTTTTATAATTGTGACAGAAAGCATTTTACATCTTCCTTTTGTTTAACATCAGAGGGCTACAAGCCCATATACTAATGCCCCTGGTCCTGAGCACCTCATGATTTTTCCCCCATGATTATTAAGTGTATAGGTTAGCAGCCTGAGAAGATGAAAGACAGGAAGTGAGAACAGAGAGCTGCTTTTGTTTCAAAAGTGTAGAAAATGGAGAATATATATTAATAATAAATATCAAGGAGCAGTTCTGTGCTCCATTCTTTCCAATTCTGGTTCTCATCCTTTTCCAAATACCTCTACCAGATTCAGGGCAAGAGGAAATTGAAAATTTCTCTTTAAGTAAAAAAAAAAAAAAAAAGATGGAGAAACTGTAACTTGAAAAGGCTTGTGCAGCAATCCTGTTTTCATGAGCTCTGTGTTTGTGGTTTGGATTCAGCCTCTATCACTACATATAGAGTTTGTATTTTTGTTAATGTCTATAATGCATAACAATATCAATAACAATAAGAATGTGGACATTGAAACATCACTCTGAAGAAGTCATTCATCCTTTGATTTATACTTCATACAATATACAAAAACAAAACAAAACAAAAGTCTTAAAAAAGATCATAGACATAAATACAAAACCTAAAAATGTAAAATTTATAAAGGAGGAAACAAAGGAGGAAATTTTGATGACCTTTGCTTAGACAGTGATTTCTTAGATATGCTACCCAAGCATGATCCAAAAAGAAAAATTGACAAATAGGACAGCATAAAAACTAAAATTTTTGCTTTTCCAAAAATACTGTGAGAACAATGAAGACACAGCTGCAGTGTGGAGAAAATATTTGCAAGGCATATATCTGATAAAGGATGTTTTTTCCAGAATGCAGAACAAACCCTCAGATCTCTATAATAGGAAAATAAAATGCCCAATAAAAAATGGTCAAAAGATTTGAACAGACACTTCACCAAAGAAGATATAAGAAATAAGCAAATAAAAAGATTTTCAACATTATGAATAATGAAGGAAATGCAAATAAAAACCATGATGTAATACCATTGCACAATTGTTAAAATAGCTAAAATTAGAAAACATGCCATTCCCAATGGTAAGAATATGGAAGAACTAAAACTCTCATGCACTGATTAGAATGTAAAATGATCACAGTCACTTTGAAAGAACAGTTTGCCAGCTTCTTATATTAAATACATATCTACCATTTGATCAGTGCTAGGCATTTACCCAAGATAAAGAAAATAATATTCCCACTTAAAGTCTTACAAATGTTCATAGCAGCGGTATTTGTAATAGCCCAAAACTGAAAACAGTCCAAGAGATGAATGCTTAAGCAAATGGTAGTACATCCATACCATGGGATACTACTCAGTCAAAATAGGAGTGAATCATTGATATATAATGGGTAAATATCATAATAACTATGTTGAATGAATGAAGCTAGACAGTAAAGTGTACATACCATATGATTTCATTTATGCAAAACTTTAGGTAAAACAAACTAATTCACCATGACAGAAAACTTATGAGTGATTGATTGAATGTGTGGAAGTGGAGATGGGCTAGAATGAGCAAAGAGAAGAAAAAGAATTACAAAAAGACTCAAAGAAAATTTTGCAAGTTGATGGATATGTTTACTGTTTTAGTTGTGGTTTCATGGATGTGTACTGATGTCAGAATTTATCAAATTATATACTTATGTATATGCAGTTCATTGTATACCAATTTTACCTCATTGAAGCTCCAAAATAAAATTTTAGAAAGGTAAATGTTACTAAATAAATAAATACTATATTTTTAAGAAATGTATGTAAATCTAGCCTTTATAAAGGGTTACCTTATAGTGAGTCATATCTTAACTTTACATTAGTTAGAGACTATGGGATAATTTGAAATCTGCAATACAGAGTCCAGCCAACAGTAAGAAATTAAGTGGTTGCTGTTGATTGAAAAAAAGGGAAAAATAGTTCCCTCTGGGAAGTAGGAGGGGTGTCTTAATTTATAGCATTAGGGAAACATGTTTGTGTAAAATACCAGGGAAGATGACAACTTTTTGAATGAGGGTTGCTGCTATGCCCGACTTTTTGAGACTCACTGGAGTTTCAGGCTCAGGTAGGAGACAGCTCTGGAGCCAGAAATCATGGTCACTGTTTCCCTGTCCCTTCTCCTATGTGAATTCCTAACTCTGGTTGGTTGAAATGTCCCCATCTATACAGATGTAGTTTCACCATCTCTACCTACACGTGTAGTTATTTATGTAAAATAAAAAGAAGTTTTTCACTGGAAATTACTTGAGGACCCTTGCTGGAGCCTTAGTAGCTGAATAAATGTTTTTCAAACTTTAGTGTGACTGTGATTCAATATGAACCATCTATGAAAATTTATTAAACATGTACATTCCTGAGTCCCAATACTAGATGTTTTGTTTCAGTAAGCCTGAAATGGGGACACTGAGGTAAATCTGATACAGGTAATTTCCAAATTATAATTTTAGATATCTGAATTAGTGGTGATTTTTCTATGTATTTTATGTTTTATTAGAAATTTGATGTTTTAGGTCTAATTGTGTATTAAACTGATAATTCATTTTTATATTTATAACCTCAGTATCCTCGTTGCAGTTAGGATTTGGGGCTTCTTCTCTTTGGCTTCTCCTTTCATGACATTTTCAGAAAGGCTATAGGCCAGCCGCTAAGCTCGTCATTGAGAGGACAAAGATTTGTGGTTTTCAGAACAGTGGAGTTTAGAAAGAGTGTGGTAGGGTAAAATCACCAATTAGATTCTGTGGTAGGGTTAGTTGGTCCCTCCTTAGAATTCTAACATCTGCTTCTTCCATTAATGTGTAGTGTAACTATAAGTTGATGGGTTAATTAGATGCTCTCTTTTTTCCAAAGTTTGTATTATGTCATTCTAGTTTAGATCTAAAACAGATTAGTTACAGACCTATTGTCCAAAAGAACTATCTAACAGAATCTAAATGTATAAATAAATAAAAATAACAGAAAGTTTTATTATTTATCTTTTTTGGTTTCCTGTCAATTACGTATATGTTTTTGTTTTGGCCTATTCATAAGTGGAAGAACACCAAGGTTCTCTGGTTCATTTCTCATCAAGTAAAATTTCTTTTCAATGATAAAATGCTTCCATCTGGCTCAAAATTATCTGAGACATATGGATACCTTATATCACCAAAAAACAGGTGAGGAATGCTTTCAATACAGTAAACTCTAATATATCAGGAAGACTCAGGTGACATCATATTATGGGTACCACGACATGTACTGTGAGGAGAGCCACAGTGTGAGGAAGGTGAAGGTACCTCAGACGACAGGTCAGTTTAGGGAGGCATCATGAAGCAGCAGTGCTTCCTACTTACTTTGTATATTATTCAGGAGACAGCATGCATCTCTCTGAAAGCAGTCAGATTAGAGAATGCATGCATCTTTATTAGACTTTCCTTGGCTTAGAATGACAACTACCAACCTCCTTACACACTTTTCCACTGCCCTCTACACTCTAAGGTTAGCATATTGAGAGCCCTGTTGCATGACTATACTTCAGAGATAGAGTGAGCTTTTCTGTTTGATATGGACAGTGATGAATAAGTTACATGGCCATCATTGTTTTTGCTGAGGATATGCATATTTGCCTTCTCCACATTTCAAAGAAGCCAGTGGAAAATATTAAGGCTGTGGCATCCAAAAGATGCAGATTGCTCAGTTGGTAGATGGACCTGCAGGACTGATTTTTCCAGCTGTCCCAAAATGGTAATCTTAAATGGAATATTAAACACTTTAAACCATGGTGATTGAGGCATGTAACAAAACTATGGACTGTATGATGTTTAGATCAGCCCACACCATAAACAAATAGAGTGACCATAGAGAAGGGGTGTTCACATGATTAACAAATTACCTCCACTAACAATCCTAATTTAATTGGATTTACTGTGTTTTTACACCACAGTTTAATTCTGTTTGGCCTTTTGGCTGGCAGCCTGTTCTTTCAAAGCTTTTAAGAGATTTTCTTGCTGATGGCAATGAGACTGAGCTCGGACAAAACAGATCACTGCAGCCTTTCCTGCTGCAGAATATAATCAACATGTCATATATAATTCTCAAAGCTGCATACACCGAAAGAGCCAGATCTGAAAACTCATTGACATCATGAACCAAATGATCATTTAAGTAGTCATGCCAGAAGTCATGCTGGAGAGTAATAGCTGATTTCATCAGTTTATTGATGAGGCTTGCCAACATTTTTTCCCCAATTACTTTTCTGCTTTCAAATCTATAGTGAAGGATGATGATTTTGTGAAAAGGAACAAGGCTTTCAAATGTTTTTAAATACTTACCAATGTTGAAAAACAAATGAAAATATATAAAGATAAAAGCACTTGTGAAATTTTGTTTGCTTTGCTAAATAAGGGATGTCTTCCATAATCAAAAGAAAAAAAAAAAAAACGTGATTTTTTTTCAAGTATTATCATAGCTCTTTATCCTCTCATTTTGTTCTGAGCTGTTGGATTGACATTATGATTCTCCATGTCACTGTAGAGCTTTGTGAAACATAACCCTTTTTATTAGCTGTGGATGGGTTAGTCACAGTGCTCTGTCTACACTTCGGGGCCACACATATCTGGTGCTAAATGGCTCAGTGGATACTAGGAAATTCTTTCCAGAATTTCCTGGCTTTATAATAAATATTAAACATTTTTAAGATTTTTCACAATCCTTACAATTGAAAAAAGGTTGCAAGATATTGGCCTACAGGTAGAAGCTGGCCTGAAGATAAATTCTGTTTGACTGGAACAAGATTTTAAATATTTTTATTTGGATATGAATATTTTAAAATAGAATAAAGTTCTTTAGATCCTTGGTTCCCACAGTCCTTACCAACCCCTGTTTGGAACCCACATCTTGACACATTAATGTTTTGGACCAGACCAATCTAGAGACTTGAGTTTGTTTTTGTTTTTGTTTTAAGTATGTAATTCTCCTGTAAGGAGAAACTGCTTAAAACACAAGTTTCTTGAGGTTAGAAAAACAGAAGCACCTGTTTCCATGAAGCAAAATATTTTATTCCTCATTTTTCTCAAAATTTTGCAATTGTAATATATGTTTTAAAACCTCTGTGTCTTTAAATCATCTTTATGAAGAAATGGAGACTCAGAGTCTTTATGGAAATAGTTTAAGATTACTATCTCAGGAAACCCTTGCCCGGGAAGATAAAAGCTGCAAATGACTTATTGTTCTTTCAAGGAATATCTCTAAAGATCCATCATTTATTTAATTAAAAGCATCAGAGGACAGCTTACACCCCAACTCTTGGAACTCCTTGACTCAGAGCTGTCCAATGTTGTATCTATGAGTCCTAAACTATGATTTTATGATCCTACTCAATATAAACCAGGTCTCTACATTGGAAGATCTATCTTAAACCAGATTTCAAAATCTTGTTCATTATCCTAAGTTTGCTTTTTCTCTTCGAGACACTACTAAAACTTTGTCAAGGTGGAGTTCTCCCTGCTTAAGTAAGCAATAAACCCAGCTTTGTCTTCAACAGGTTATTCTGGTGATGTTTGGAGAAGCCATCATTTAACAATATCTCATAATACTGTGGCCTTTCTCTTTTGTTTCCCGGTGGGTTTGGAAAATTAAGAGTAGAGAAAAATATAAATATAGTAAACCTAAGAAAGGTAGATATCTTGGAATGCCAGAGTTGGAAGGGAGTTGAGAAGTAATGTCATTATCTTTAACTAGCTCTTCTTTCAACAGTCTCCTTTGCTCTTACGTGTTCTCATAAGACTTGGTTTTTGGACTCTCTACTATTTTAGGCAGAGAAATCAGGGAAAATGACATGTAATGGTTAAGATGTAAGTTTATGAGTTATAGATTTAGTCACAAATAAAAACAAAAATAAAGGAGATATTAATGATGCTCAAAAGAAAAAATCAATATGCTTATTAGTGAGTAAGCCATGGAAGAAAGAACAGATTTAAAGATGACTAAACCTTTAGGTGTAAAAATCAGGAGAATGGTGATGCCAACGTCAGAATGGGGAAAATTGGTATGCCATAATTTTTTATGGGCAAATTATAAACTGGTATTTTTACTTATTTCAGACTTTGAATATGAAAATTGAGAAACCAAAAAAAAGAAAATAATAATAATAAATTGAACATGATAGGCCTAGGGAGGATGTGGACTCACAGTAAGAAGTGGATATTTAGGAGTCTTGTTAATTAACTGAGGTATTCATGAGTACAGAAAGGGATGAATAGAAATCTCCTAGTGAGACTTAAAGAGAAAGGAAAAATATAAAGAGAAGGAGAGTAAAATGGGGAAAAAGTAGATAAGGAAGGAGGGAAAGATGAAAGGAAGGAAAAGGGAGGGAGGGAAAGAGAAGGAAAGGTAAAGAAAGAAAAGGGAAAGGGAAAACATTCTGTTGAAGAAAACTAAATGAGTCCAAAAGGGAAAGGCCAAGTCAAGATTAAAAATATCTTTTTTTTTTTATGAGGAAGGTGGCTAACTTTCTAAAATAAAGGTGAAAAATACATGAGAGTAGAACTTTACAAAAAAACTAATCAAAATGTTAATATTGTCCAGAAAAATAACATTAACTTATTCCAGGGAAAGATTTTAGAGGTAGTTGAAAATAAAAGCCAGATTTCAAAAGATTAAGATGTCATGTGTAAATGAAAAGTGTTTGAATACTTTCAATTTTCAGTGATTTCTGTTGAATTTTAAAGTAAAATCAAAAATAAGTTAATATAAGAGTGAAACAATTACTGAATCATGGAAGTAAACCCTGAAAGGAGATTGTGCATCTAAACAAATAACTATGTGAAAATGTGAAATATGATCTGTCGCGTGTGAGAGACAGAAATAGAGACAAGAGGAGGAGAAAGAAAGGAAGGAAAGAGATAAAAAAAAACACTATTTTTGTGCTTTGTCCTATTTTTTTCTTATTCTTCTTGATGTTCTTATTCTCTCAATATTAGGAGACATTACTGGTTGCTGAGATTTTCAACACAGTTTCGCTTTTTTCTTCTCTCTTTGCTATTGCCTGTTTAGCTCCTGCTTCTAGTCCTTCCATGGATCATGTACCTTATGTCATTACAAACAGAATTCTTTTTTAATGAACTTCCATAATATCAAAATTATTTTGTCACATAGCAATTTTTTCCTTGAAGCTCCTACATGAAACACTTTAATGAAGTTTTCCGGAGGAAAGTCCATTTTGTGGACTTTGCCTATTGCCTAAAGTTTCTGAGTTGCTAATGATATTTTATTCTGATGTCTTATGAATCAGTCTTTCAGAGTTCTTTTCTGAAAATCTTGGTGAAAGCAAACAATTTCCTAAAGATAATAGCAAAGCCACCAGTGGATTTTAATTCATTAAAAAAGGGTATGAATCTCTAAAATTTATATTATTTCACAGGGAATGACCGCTTATAGCACTTTCATTCTGAGTGCTGCAAGAATGCATTTCTTGAGTTAAGGAAAGGATTGCTTTATTTTATCTTGTTTAAATGAAAACTGAATGCTCCAAGATAAAGAATGAAAAGCAAAAGACATTTTGTTTTTATAAATACATAAATTAGATAGTATGTTCTGATTGTCATGTGTAAGTTCATCTTCAGGGTTTTTGCTTTCCTTAATATGTGAACTCTGATTCTCCATTTTCTAGGCAGCATCTCTCAAAGTGTGATACATGAATTACCTGCATTAAATTCATTTGAGATAATTTTGAGACCAAATGAACAAGGAATCTACATCTTGAAATAGCAACTTCTGATGATGGTTAAGCATTGAAATTTGAGAAAGTCCCTAGGAGAGCAATATTACATAAATAGTATCAGCATTTATGTTTGACACAGAATCTATATTTGATTGCATTGTAAGATGCTCATTAGTGGTTTCCAGATTTTTTTGATCTATTACCAGAATTGGGGAAAAAGACAGTTTCTGAGAGAACTGTGTTTTGGCATGGATGATTGTGAGAGCAGACATACTGACTTCAGTGGCCACAGGCCTCTCAGTTTCCTGTATGTAAACCCTCCTCAGGACTTCCCACTACCTCATGGCTAGTCTTTT
Organism: Cynopterus sphinx; assembly: GCA_030015415.1. Taxonomy (NCBI): domain Eukaryota; kingdom Metazoa; phylum Chordata; class Mammalia; order Chiroptera; family Pteropodidae; genus Cynopterus; species Cynopterus sphinx. Next base: position 90,796,429 of record CM057384.1, on the reverse strand, counting down.
TGTTTCTCCTGCACAAAAATAAAATAGATGGACTGCAGTGTGCATGGCTAGTTTCCTGTCACTTCAGAAGGAATCTGCCCAAATTCTTGAATCTTGAATTTTTATTACATATAAAGCCTGAAGAGCCATAGATCAGATGTTGATATAACAGAATTAGAAAGAGAGAAGGAATTTAAGATAGTGCAAATGCTGAGACACAGGCTGTGAATTACAGGTGAGGAGAAAGAGTACAAGAGATCACAGCTATTACTAGGAAAGAAAAAGGCTTAAATTATTGATGCAAGTGCCTGGTGAGAACAATGTGGGTAAGTTAGCTAGGTTTAATGCATATGGAGAAAAGAATATGATTTCTGGTTACAGAACCTCAAAATTGAAGAAGTACTAGCTGTGTAATGTCATGAACTGAGCACTTACTCTTTCAGGTACTGAGTGAAGAACTTTACACACATTATTTAATTAATCTCCAGTCTTTAACCTCAGAAGTCTTTGCTTATGTACATTTTTCAGATGAGTAAATAAGGTTCACGAGGATAAATCGCTTACCTGAAGTCCACATAGCTATTGGTACTGAGTTTAGAAGACAAATAAATCTAGGACAAACTCCTAAACAGTGCTTTATGGCAGATCACTTTGAACTGAAGCTGGAGAGACACACTCCCTTTAAAGAGCAGAAAAGAGTGTAGTTGCATAAGGGTAAAAGTAGTATGTATTTGAAGAAAAAAGTCAGGTTGTTTTTAAGCCTGAATCTATCTCTATTTGGAACTCTCTTATTTGCAAAAGCCTAATTATCTACTGTTCTAATTTGTTTATTGACTTATCTGGGTTTGTTGCTATTCTTTGCTAGCCTGTATAATGGTATGTACCTGAACGAGTCCCAGGAATAGCAAAATGACATTGGATCTTTATGGCTGATAGAATGATGATTTGGATGGCTCATTATGGAAAAGGGCTTTATTCTCTAGTGTACAGAGAGAATTCTCTATCTTATCACATTTGGCCATATCCCTTACCATTGGCAAGGCTCTTATTCTGCACTGTATTTCATTATCTGCTTCATTAATCATCAGATCTTTATCTCTCACTCACCCCAAACGCTCATTCTGAATGGCCTAGTTCATTACAAACAAATAAAGAAAAGTGAAACACACTTCAAACTGAAAGAATTCAACAAATCCTTTTCTTTGTCTGCTTCATTGTATTTTCCTAAAGGATATTATAAATGTGTGCACATACGTTATATCACAATACATAAAATGAAAACATTCTTTCTATGACTCCTACATGAATAAAACTAATAAGCATATCTATGCTACTCATTTTATTTTTAAAAAATTAAAGAGACCTTGATCAACAGAGCAATGTTATTATGGTTCATCCATTTATTTGTGGTCCATGCAAGCATTTTTAATTAAAAAATCAAACAAGTAAAATAACATGCCAGTTTCTTTTTAAAATCTCTCTCCGATCTGTATTCTGTTTATATTAAACAAATATATTTCCTGTTTCCTGAACTTTTTTCATTCTCCTTTTCCTATTCCATTCCATAATGTATTAATTAGTTCAGATTGCTACAACAAAATACCACAGTCTGAGTATATAAGTTTTTGGTATGTTCACAACGTTATACAACCATCACCACTATGTAATCCAAATTATTTTCATCACCCTAAAAAGAAATTCTATCAGTCACTCTCCACTCTCTCCTCAGTTTCTGGCAACAATTAATCTTTCTCTATGATTTACCACTTTGGGGTATTTCATATAAATGGAATCATAGAATATATGGTATTTTGTGTTTGGTTTCCTTCATTTAGCATAATGTTTTCAAGGTCCATCCATCTCATAGCAAATACCTTTTTTATATATGAATAATATTTCATTGTATGTATATGTCACATTTTTTATACTTCATCAGTTAATGGACAATTGGATCCATATTTTGGCTCTTATGAATAATACTGATATAAACATTGTATGAGCAAAGGTTTTCAATTCTCTTGAGTGTACAACTAGTAGTGGAATTGCTGGGTCATGTGATAACTCTGTGTTTAACTTTTTGATGAACTAACTTTTCCACAGCAGTTGCAACCATTTTACATTCTCGCCAGCAACATATCGGTATACCAATTTCTCCACATTCTCATCAACACTTATTTTCTTTTTTTAAATTATCACTATAGCCACCCTAGTGGGTGTGAAGTGATGTCTCATTGTGATTTTGATTTACATGTCCCTAAAGACTAAAGGCATTGAATATATTTTCACATGCTTATTGCCATTTTTATGTTAGAACTGTCTATTCAAATCCTTTACCTATTTTTAAGTTAGGCTATTTATTGTGGAGTTGTAAGAATACTTTATATAGATACTGGACCCTTGTCAGGGTTTTAAAAAACATAGTTTTAAAATATTTTCTCCCATTCTGTGGTTTGTCTTTTCATTTTCCTGATAGTGTTCTTTAATATATAAAATTTTTTAATTTTGATGAAGCCAGATTTATCTATTTTTTGTTTGATTGTTGTACTTTTGGTGTCATAGCTAGAAAATGTTACCCAGTTCAAAGTCACAGAGATGTATACACATGTGTTCTTCCAAGAGTTTTAAAGTTTTAGTCTTACACTTGGGTGTATTTATTTTTAGCTAATTTTCTCTATATCATGTGAGAGAGGAGGTCTAACTTTATTCCTTTATATGTGGATATCCAGTTATTCCCACTCATTTGTTGAAAAAACTCTTCTAATGAATGATGTCAGCAACTTTTTTGAATTTCAATTGACCATATGTATGAGTTAATTTCTGGAAACTTAGTTCTATTCTACTACACTGTCATGAATATTGAAGCTTTGTACTTTTAAAATTGAGAGATGCAGATCTTCCAGCTTTGTTCAAGATTGTTTTGGATATTCTGAGTTCCTTCATTTCCAAATAAATTTTAGAATCGTCTTTTCCATTTTTGCAACAAAGGCATTTGGAATTTGGATAGAGGTTGCATAGATTCTGTAGATTAATTTGGGAAACTGATAATAAATAATACTCTCCCTCCAAATGTGTATCTGAATCTCCAGAAACTGAGAATATGTTATCTTATAATGCAAAAGGGACTTTGTGTATCATTAATATTTGCCTGGATAATTTTGGTAAACCCATTCATGCCCTTATAAGAGAGGTAGAAGGAAACTTGACTATAGGAAAAGGCAATGTCCTAATGGAAAAAGTGATTGAAGTGGTGTGGCCATAAACTGAGAGATTTTGTCAGCTTCTATGCACTTAAAGAGGCAAGGAAGGTATTCTCAGGAACCTCCAGAAGGAACACTCTCTGTCAGCATATTGCTGTTGGCCCATAAGACCTATGCTTAGAGTTTTCTGGAGAAATTCTAACCTCCAGAGCTATAAGAAAATAATTTTTATTGTTTTAAAGTACTAAAGTTGTCACATTTGTTATAGCAGCAGCAAGAAAACTAAAACAGAGTATTGCCATGTTAACAGTGTTGTCTTCTAACCCATGATCACAAGATATTTTTACATTTATTTAGATTTTCTTTAATTTCAGTAATGTTAGGCAGTTTTCAGTGAATAAGTCTTATACTTCCTTGGTTAAATTTATTCCCAAATATTTTATTCATTCCGATTCTGTTTGAAATGGAATTATTTTTCTCTATTTCATTTCCACATTGTCACTAGCATATAAAAGTACGCTGATTTGTGTATGTTGATCTTATATCATACAGTATAATTTATTCTCTTAATTTTTTGCTTAAAAAGTTAGTCCTAGAATTGGAGGTTGTCTGTTCTGGTCTCTAAGTAGACCAGCATTCTCAGGGCTCCGTTTTTCCCTTTGAGGACTCATAGTAGCCTTAATGGGCTTTGGTTAGCCACTTATGCATGATGCTGTTCCCACATGCACAGAGCTCTATATTGGCCTTACTTTGCTCTATCTATGGCTTCACCAAAAAGTTAAAACATATTTAACTGAAGATCAGAATTTTAATGTACTCTGGGTAAAATTCTTAATGCTACCCTTTAAAATCAGGAGGAAATAGTAATACTTCCATGTAAGTAAACAATAACATTTACTTATCCATTGCTTTCTTCCTGCTGCTTCTACTTTAGAGTGATTTCTTCTCAGTTCATTCATATGTTCTATAATTTGATACATTCCTTTAATATGATTCCAAAGGACTTACTGGCTGATGAACAAAGATAAGCTCAGGAAATCAGGAGACCCCTGAACATTGTCAGTCTTTGGATGATCAAGTACCCAAGGTATAAGAAGCCCTCAAAGAGCTGGCATTTAAAGAGTATGGACAGTACAGACAGGATAGTTGATGCCACAAGAATACAATTTCTTTACTCCAGGATAGACAGCCTGAAGGCTTTAGATGAAAGAAAAAAAAAACTTTGCATATGTTTATTACAGCCATATAAAGCTTAGCATTTCACACCTTGTCAGAGTTATCAGGTACAGAGCTGTTCTTGAATCTAATTTTCATTCCAACAGAAATGTGAGAAGTCAAATTACTGCATAGCCAAAGGAAAAAAAAGGGGGAATGCTTTCTTCTCTGTGTTGTTTGCTGCAATCATGTCTGAGGGGAATTCAGAAAAAAAAAATCATACATGAAAAGTATTAGGTTGCATTAGCTTCAATTCAAAATGTTTTATGTGTAATAATGGCAAATATTAGTTCTAAATTGCCCAAATTTAGAAACCTTGCATTAGCAAATGCCCCATGAGACAGAAATCTAACTTGTTTACTGACTTAACCTGGTGTATTTGTTGATTTAAAAAAATATTCAACCTTTTAGATTCTTTAAATGTTAAGAAGTTCTAAGATGTGTTAGAGAAAGTACTAGAGAACCTATGAGAAGCTGTGTGCACAAACTTTTTGTGTAATCTTATCTTTTCTTCATTTACAACTTACAAACAAAATTACCAAAAAATAAAAGAACAGGCAGAGAAGGTAAAGTGTGCCAATTTCCTAAAATTTCAAATTTGTGAAAAAAAATTCTTTTTTAGGATCATTTACTTTCTTGAGGACTGAAAATATGGTGGGTGGGTGGAGGAGACTATATTATTAGGGAAAAAAATGTATTTCTTGATTTAGCTTGCATTGTGGTTACCTTTTGATAAATGATTGAGCTGTTAAAAAATATAGTAATCACATGATTATGTAGATAACGGTTGGATAAAGTGGTATATAGTGACATAGCTATATGATAAAGCAAATTAAATAAGGTATTAATAGTAGTGTATAGTAGGTGGGTACATGGATGTTCAATGTAAAATTCTTTAAACTTACCTGTGTGTTTACTATTTTCTTAATAAAATACTGAAAAAATAGTGAATAAATGCAAATTATAACCCTAGTTTGAGTGGTCATGGGGAAGTAACTTCCACTCAAGTTCTCACTGTATCGTATAGCCAGATCCATGTGCGACATGGTAAGAAACATCATAGAACTTTAAAAGAGACACAAAAATAGCCACATAAATTTTATGAATCCTTTTATTTTTACTTGGCTACTGATTAAAACATCACAAAAATTTTTTACCAAGATAGAAAATAAAAACAAACATACATGATGATTGAAATCTTATTTAGAGACCAATTGTAACCAAGTAATTTGAACTCTTACAAACATTTAAGTCATTCCAGGACTATGATAATTGAGAATACTGAGATTAACTCGTTATTCAAGAGAGAAGAGACTCTTTTGTTTATCTAGACTTTCTGGCAGGATTGTTTTATTGCATAGCATGTGAAGGTGCTTTAAGAATCAGTTAGAGCTAGATAAAGACCGCATAGCAGCCCTGTTTTTTTCCTTAACGTACCTTTAACTGGAATTGTTTAAAATGGTGAAAAATATTTTACAAGTAACATAAAGACTCAATTTTATCTTCTTGCCTCTTCCGAGTCACTAATTTCTCTCCCTCTCGAGGGTGTATTTAGTTATTGGTTTTTGGTTAACATTTTCTTGCATTTCTTTATAGCTTTAACAAAAAGTATGCATTTGTAAACACTGTTTTTCTTGTATCCTGTTATCTAAATGAACTTTTACCATATGTGTTTTTCTGTGGTGAATCTCTTTTCATCAATATTATAAGATTCATTCATATTGCTACATGTACCCATTTTTCACTTATTTTCATTGCTGCATACTCTTTTACTGTAAGATTATACCTGATTTATCCTTTCTAATATTGGCAGAAATTGAGTTACTACCATTTGGAGCTATGATGAATTTTGTGGTCATGCACATTCTTGTTCCTATCTCTTTGGCACACATGGAAATGCATTTCTTTTGGTTATACTTAAGAGCGGAATTGCTGAGGCATAATAAAATAGGAAAATCTTCAGATTTAATTGATAATGTTTACTGGTTTTTAAAAATGATTATATTAATTTATTCTCACTCGGTGTCTGAAAGTTCCCAGTTGTTTGCATCTCTGACAACATATATTTTTATTTTAGCCATTCTCTTGAATATTAACGATATTTCAGTGTTGTTTTAATTTTTATTTATTAAAATAATCACGATATTGAGCAAATTATGGTCACTTAGATATTGCCTTTTGTGAAATGCATGTCAAGTATTTTGCCTATTTTCTGAGTTCTCTGTAATTTTGTTTTTGATTTGTAGGACTTTATATATTTTAGATAGGTTCATTTTATTAGTGATACGTATTGCAGGTACCTTCTCCCATTTTATATATTACCTTTGCACTGTTTTGTTAATAGAAAAATTTATTTGTATATATTTTATTAATATTTGAATTTTAATATTAGTTTTAAAATATTTTCTTAATTATTTTTACATCAATATTTAAGAAGTGATTCTACATCATGAGATTATGAACTATTTTTCTGTATTTTTAAATAAATTTTATTGTTTTTTTCATATTTAGTTCTAAAATTCAGTGAGAATGAATTTTTATTTTATTTTTTTCTCCAAAAAATACTTTCCAGGCAACATTTTTTAATAAGAACACTATTTTCCCTAATTTTATACTGTCATGACATGGTTATGTTTTTGTGCTCTCCATTCTATTCTATTCTACTCTACTGATTTGATTGTCCAAAAAACAAAGTCCTATTTAATTACTATAGCTTTAGAAGTCTTGTCATCAGTAGAAAAAGTCCTTATACCATGTTCTGTTCTTCAAGATTATCTTCATTATTCTTAACCCATTGCACTTTCACATAAATTTTAGAATTACTTATCAATTTTGACAAAAATTGAGATTGTATTTCGTTCGTATATTAGCTTTAGAGAGCTGGCATCTCTATAACATTGTGTTTTTTTGTAATTTGTGTTATAGTTTTCTAAAAGAAATTTTATTCATCTATTTTAAAACAAAAGCAACATTTAGAGTTGTGTTATATTTTTTGCACTTGTAATCTTTTATAAGGTCAAATTATGAGGTATAAACTCATGAAAAATAATTGATATTTCTAAACTAATTTTACTGCATATTTTTTAATCTTCTTTAACTAATTAGACTGAAAGCAAATTTAGTTTTAAAAGAAATAAAAGGTAAAATCAATGAAGTAAGTGGTGGTTTTAAAATGCTGCTTGCAAGCATTTTGGAATGAAACAATTCTACTTTTAATCTCATGGAAATGTTAGCCAATGGTAATAAAGTGTTGTGCTCATTAAAATAAAGTGCATTTTCTTCACACATGTCAAAACTACTGAATTTGTATAAACAAAAATTCATTACAAAATCACCTTTTATTTTGAAATGATAGGCCTATTTCTCGGTCTTGCATGAACTATTCTAGCCAATGGGATATGCTGGAAGCATGGGTACAGCAGTGATAACTTAATGCTTGTAAGCCAATGGGTAACGGTTATAGGACAGAAGCACAGAAGCATTTACTCACTTTTAATGTTCATTATTTGTTCACAGTAGTTTTTTGCCTTTTCTATTTTTTCCCCCTAACTATCCTGTCTCCATTAGCTAAGGTTTCTTACTCATTTGCTTTTTCTCTTTGTCTAACACTTTCCCCTTTATGTTACTGATATTCTGCTTTTCTTATCCTACCCCTTATTTAAATAACTGTTTAGCCACTTCTCACCTCTATTTCTCTTTACTGTTTCCTCTTTTCTCACTTCCTTTACAGGTCAGAATATGAAATTAAAATATGTTTTAATTTTATCATATGTGTACAATTATTGGGTTGAATTATAATTCCCAGTCATTGTCTTAGGAGATTTATTTATTATTTTCTTCACAAACAAACTACAGGAAATAGTCAGCTGTTACAAAAGTATATTCTGCTTTTGTTTTTTATTACTATTAATCAGTGATTCCTGAGCAAGCGAAGTTTTCTGCCCCTTCCTGTAGGCTTGTCTGTTATTGTATCACAGAAGAATGAGAAAAGGAGCCCTACATGCAGCTTTTACAGCTTTTATCACAATCATTTAATTATTCCTAGAACATAGGAATGTTGCCTGGTTCTTGAATTCAAAAGTTGACTGATATTTTTCTGAAGTCATATTAGAGGACATACGGTTTAAGATACCCCAGGGAAATTGTATGAGAGCTTGGTGAGCAGTTGAACTCCCAGGGGAGCTCAAGCTGAATTACTGTCACTTCCCAGGATCATAAATAAGTATTCTCTAGTTTCACCTACTTTCCAAAACACAGATTCTCTTTTCCTCTTCTTATACCATGACAGTGAAGCTTACGAAGTTTGAGTTCCAATCAAACACACTTTCAACTCAAACAGCAGCACAATTTCTCAGGAAAACACAATCATCTCTTTAATGAGTTAGCACAGTAAGGGAGTCTTGCCTTTTAGGGTGGGGAGATGACAAAGTTTACTGATATACAGTGTTATAAATTTTAATAGTGGAATTTAAAATACTTGACTATCTGGATGTTTTTAGTTTATTTGTGTGCGGGTGGGGTGTTTTATGCAGTCTTTCAAATTATATGCCAGAGGCACCTACTTACTTGAAACACAAAGGCAGTTCTGCTCATGAAGTGTGGGTGGCAATTAAGGTCAACAAAAAGAAGAGGAAAGAAAAATGAGGAAACTTCACTGACCTAGTTGTTACTATGAATAGAATATTCTAATCAAGTGCAAAGAGATCAGTATATCAAAAGGACACAACCCTCTGTACTTGGTCATTCTCCCCTCCCTTCTTTTATTTCTGTCAAGTGGACTACCAACCCTCAGGTTCTGCTTCACATTCACTAGAGTAACAAGATGAACTCTGACTTTATTCTAGGCATGAGGGACAGAAAGACTATCTTCCAGAAACTGAATTTCAAAAGAGATATATGAACATTGCATCAAATAATAATAAAATTTAGCCAACCTATTTAAAACACCTAGTCTTGTTCCACCTTTCCTTCTTACTGTGGCACATATCAGTTTCTAACATTCTAACAGTTTTCTCTATTTTACTATGTTACCATTGGTGGTATCCCCTACTAGAATAAAAACTCCATAGGACAAGTATATTTGGTTGTTTTGATTAATAGTGTTTCCAAACACCTATGAAAAGTGCCTTCGGTAAAGTGGTATTGCTTACATGAATGTATTACAGTTTATCTGTAAGGCCTGTCATGGATACTGTTGTGCATCATCAAGATCTCTTCCCACACCCCACCCCACACAAATAAAGCCAGTGCACCCACACCTCACTGTGGGGGCTATTGGCTGCTGATAGTCACTCACAGTTGTCTCTCACTAGGTATTGCCTTCAGCTGCAGAGAACTGCATAGCCTAAGATTACACATCTTTTAAAGGTGCGACCTGGGCCCAAAGACTGTATGATGCAGGGAAACAAAAAGGTGGTCCCCTTCCCTTAACTTGGGATAAATCTGAATGGATGTATCAGCTTTCGAACTAGTCTAGTAAGATTAAGCCTCATTTGCAAGTGTATTGTGAATCAGCTTCTCCTGCCTAATTTTTTAAAAAATTTTATTCCATTATTAGTTTCAAGTATGGTACATTGGTTATATATTTATATAGTTGATAAAATGATCCTCCTGATTACTTTTTCTTTCCACTGGTTCTATACCTAACCATTACATTACTGCTGACTGCATTCTCTATGTCATGTTCCCCATCCCAGTGAGCATCTATCGACTACTAATTTGTACTTCTTTAACTCCTGCCTTATTTAAAAAAATATAGTTCCCCACAGCAAGCAACTCTGTTTTAGAGTCTGTTACCAGGTAATGCACTCTAAACCAAAAGAGATATAAAAGAATTGACTAAGTTTTCCTTGGAATATCAGGGATGGCTTTAATGAGTAGTTATTGGGTAAATAAGGGGAGAAACAGCATTCAGGTGAATGACACAACTTATACAAAGGCAGAGAAACATAGAATAATGTTGTATGTGTGTCATGGCTTTTCTTTTCTTTGATTCTCCTAGTGAACTAAGAGGAAGTCAGGGGTTATAAACAAAGAGTTATCATTTCAATTTTATTGGTAGAAAACTAAAGAATAAAACTGGAACATAAATTTTCCTGGCCAGAAGACATATTCTTTATAAACCCTTTCCTCTTAAGACATTGACACGTCCCACTTTAAATGCCTTAGGATATAATTGGACATTATAGACTCATCAGTGTTATTAGTTGACTCAATAAATGAAATATTGCCCTAAAGTAAAATAAAAGGATGCTATTTCTATTCATTAATAGTACATTTTAAACTAATAGACTAACATTTCCAAAACTATCCTTTAAGATTAATAACCTGGATATAGATTATGGCCCACAAAAGTGCCAGGAAAAATGAATTATACTCACAAATTCTATAAAGCAGTCTCTTTTTTTATAATTAATTTTGACTGTCTCTGTCATGAACTGTATTCTAGATCTCATAATAAGCCTCCAAATGTGTTTATATTTTGCCTTCTTTCCTTCATCTTGGCAACTTCTGAGTGTATGAATACTCCATAGAAGTGATTTACAAGAGCTCTAGTAGGATGGACAAGCATGGAAACTTGTATAAGCACAGTGTCCAGTGCAATAAAATGTAAACCTTTTTTTTTGGGGGGGGGTTCCTCAAAAAAAACCTTTGAAAAATAATATGCCTTGCTTGTATATTTTTAAGATTATATTTAATCTATAATTTTGCAATATAATTGTAAATGGTTGCACAGGGTTATAATTTCTGCCATGTTGTGAAATTGATATTTAAAAATAAAGTTGTCACATCATTCTTCTCAATGTTTCCAAAGGACTCTAAATACCATAGGGCTTTGATCATCATCATCATCCGTTGAAGAAATACTTGAGGAAGCTCTGTCTTTGCATTCAGAAATTTTAAAATCAGTATTCTTTCTCCATAAGCTTATTGATCCATTTGCTTTCTTCACACAATTTTGTGCTAATATTTTTTTCATAAAAATATTTTTGTTGATTGCACTATCATGTTCTCTATAACAAAAATAAAAAATATATGTATGGTATAACACATATGTATGTGTATATGTATATACATATGTACATAAAATCTCCACATATCTACAGAGAAAGAGAAATTAATTTTTTAATCTTGTAATGACAAAGAATTAATAAAACAATATATTCAATTTTTTGGTAAATAATTTTAAACACAAAAATGTGTTGGAAGTCAATCTTACTGATACAGGTGAAGATTTTCCCTTTTCAATGTATTCTTTATTGTTTGAAGAAGATAGGTTTCTATGTCAATTTTATTCCTGTTACTGATAGTTATCAGTATAAACACTGAGAAAATTTATTTTCCCCAATAATTAGGTGGTCATGGAAGGAGCTTTGTTATAGTGATATCACTTACTTCTTTCAACTTTCTGAGTTATATATCCCCCATTCCCAAAGTCACACAATGATCTAGCATTAGAAATTATTTTATTTATGAAATAAAAATTGTTCTTACTTCAGCTGTGTTAAAGCAAAAAAAAAAAATGCCATTGGCATTTCTTAAGTTCATGTTATTTTAGCTATATAGTCATTCAGATTTTCATTATCTACAGCAATATTTAGACGTGTGTGTGTGTGTGTGTGTGTGTGTGTGTGTGTGTGTTCTAGAGATCTATGCTTTTAATTGCAATAGGAAGAAAGATGGATTGGAAATAAAGTGATGGGAAAACAGAACCAGAGGAGCACCCTTGTCTTTGGTGGATCAATATCAATAATGAGTACACATGAAAACTGAACATCTGAAAACGATTTTACTTAAAATCATTTATATTTATATCCTTATAAAATCTTCTTATTTTTTAAGGATACCAGTACTCCAAATTCAACACTGCTAACCTAGTATAAATTAAGTGCTTGTTTGTGAAATCAATAAATGATTGTGAAATGAATAAGTATATGAATGAAAATTAATATTTTAAGCTTATTTAATTATGGGCAAGTTATTCAGTTTATAATTTAATGTTTTTTACAATAATCATGTGTAATTTTGACAATCATTATATTCAAAAGCCTAAATTACGAAGTATATTTTCAAAGGCATGCTTTTGTGAACACTGGATTTAATAAATAATGAAGTTGTAATAATGTTACATTTGGCAGACAGAGTTAAATTAATTTTAATTTGGAGTTTATGATTCTTCTTATGTAAACAAAATATTTTTCTAGACCCTCAAATATTTCCTAGGCCTGTGAAAAGCTTATTTTCCTGAAGCATTACGCCTTTGTAACTAATGGATAAAATAATTCCAGTCCTGCCTTACATCCATTGAGAAAGAAAAAAGAGACATTGAAAATAAGTAAGGACTTCAACTTTAAAACTTTTGTTGAGCTGATTGTGATCATGGACAGGTTTACAATAGGAACTGAAGTTTCTTCTACCTCTAAAACAAGCTACCAGCCTAAGACTGGAGTCCCACCTTTAGAGATTCAGTATTACTGTAGCAGACTTTTTTTTGGAAAATCTTTATAATAAAACTTTGTATTTGTAGGCAAACGTGATACATGTGAAAAATACCAAACTTCCAACTTGAAGGTCCTACTTTGTTTTTATAATCAGATATGTTTTTCCTGAGCAAGGTAAAAGGGTCAGCCTGAGACTTGTTAGAGGCCTATGTGTGGGCCAAAGGCACAAGGGCCTAAATTGAAACAGTGAAGAGCTTGGAGGAGGGATGTATGATACATTAAAGATAAGGTTATCAATTTGCCTGTGGCTGGCCATGTGCTTTTTTAGCTACTTAGATTGTCTATATCAGTATAATCGAAGTGATTTGCCATGTGTTCGAGCCATAAATGGGAACAGAGAGCAGATGTCTTGGCACACAGACCATGTTTTTTTGACAAGAGGCTTCCATGAGTAGTTTCTCCAAGTATCTCTGGAAAACTGTCTATTCAAAATGTAACCATTGGAAACGTCTTCCTCATGGACTACCTTTTCCCAGTCATTAACACCCTAGGTTGTCATGCTTCCTTGATCTCCAGGTGCACCTCTCTTGCCAATCCTAACTTGAAAAAAACCTCATCACTTATAGTCAGTATTCTTGCTTCTAGTCCACTGAACAAGCTGCCAGAAGCCACGAGGGAGTGGTTCTCTTTGGCTCCATAGCAAACCCATATTACTCAGCTTTAACAGGAGCATCATTCATGCTCTCCCATATGTAGTTGGCTCTGTACTTTCTCTCCACAGCACCTGGGCTCAATCATTGTAACTCTTCTCGAGCCCAACACTTTCTTACCATTTTCATTAGTGATCAGTTTCTTCATCTCTTCCCTCTGAGATCACATAGCTTTTGGCACATAGTACTGTTATAGCATTTAATCATTTTGCATTATTTCATCAATTTTACACTTGAGAAACTGGATATAAAAAGGGCAAGTAATCTATGGCCATGCCACCCTGAACAAAGCTGATCCCGTCTGATCTTGAAAGCTAAGCAGGGTTGGGCCTGGTTAGTACTTGGATGGGAGACCACCTAGGAAGACCAGGTGTTGTAGGCATAAAAAATAAAAAATAAGGGATTGTAAACAGACAAGGTGCTTGCAATCTGTGAGGTCTACCAAGGGTTGCCTCGCCTAAAAAAAAAAAAAAAAAAAAAAGGCAAGTGAATAGTCCAAGGTCACACAGCTGAAAAGAAGCAGAGTCAGATTTAAGAGTTAGGTTTCCTAAATCCAAATTTGCTTCTTTCTATTTCATCAAAACTCTATTATAAAGAAAAGCAATTTTCCATAATAAAAACAACTCCAGAATCTCAAGGTGGAAAGCAAATCTTCAGAACATGGACTGACAACCCAACAGTTTAGAACTATGACCACTACCTTTCTTTTTCCTCTTTGCTTCACTAAATTGAAATAATCTGGCAATTATATTCACTGCATTCCTTCAATAGTTAAAAACACTCTCTTGGGTTGAATTGAAATAGGTAATCGGAAAGGGAGTTTCCCAAAGACTTCACAAACCATAGTTTTTTGTTCTTTTTTATGCTTATTGTGTTACATGCATTTAGCTTGTTTATTTTCCATTGGTGTTTGGGGAAGTCTGACATAGTTATACTCTCTTGCTTGCAAGGGCTAATGTAATATACTGGGGTTGGCGGCCTCTAAAATGCCCTCCAACAATCCCTACCTCCTAGCATTCTCACCTGTGTGATATCTCCCTCCTGTGAGTAAGGGCTAGACTAATGGATTCACCTCTCATGAATATAAATATGTAGTAGTGATAAAATGTTGCCTTCAATATTGTTTTAAAAAGGCTGTGGCTCTCATCTTGGGAGCCCTCTCTGAGAGCCTGCTCATGCATGTGTGTGCCTCCTCACCCCTCTTCTCTCTCTCACTAAAGCATACCAATAGCCCAGTAAGCTTAAAAGCAGATTTTCCCCTGAAATTTTCTTTCCCTTTTATTGTCTTCCTCCTTAAATAAATAGTGATTTTCTTAAGGACATTAATAATGGCAAATTTACCTCTTTCTCCCTCGCACAGTCTAATGTTTTTTTCTGACACATATTAAGTATTATATCATGATGTTTGAATCAGTGATGCATCTCATATGCTTCAGTCAGAATACATTTATTGAGTAAACTACTATTTGGTATCGTTTCTCTTATAAAATTTAATCAGGGCATTTGTAAGCCACCACTTACAAATCAATATCTTTCTGGGACAACATAAATAAAATGATGCACAGATGCACAGGTTATTGTTTCTCCAAATAATCCATTTGTGGAAATTGCATAAGACAAACGTTTAAAAAAAAAACTCAAGCCATCACCTTAAACTATCATTAAACCTGCATAGAAGTGTGTTTCTTACACTAATTTCATTAATAAGTAAGACCAAATGATTTATAAACCCCCAGATAGCATGATTAAAAATCTGATGTAAAGAATACCATAAAAGACTTTAGTTTATTTAATTTAACAAAAAGATCTTTGACTTAATTGATATCTTTTGTGTTGTATATTTTTAATTTTAGCAATTAATGTGGCACAGGGAATTTTTATGCTAATGTTATAGTTTCTTGGTTGAGCCCTAACACCATTATCTGCTTTAATGAATAATTCATTCCCTGTTGAAAATCTAACTATATCATTTTTACTGAGTGTGAATGAAACTTTGAAGTGCAATTTAAGTTGAAAGAATTTAAGATTGTAGAGCATTCCCATAAACCATCAAAAAGTGCTGTGCTGGCGATACTACCTAACGCTCAAGTGTAATCGCTTTACAGAAAGCTCATGTGAGATTCTAAATTTTGTTTCTTTTGAGAAAAATATTGATAGGATTCATTTCTTCCTGCATTTCCACACTGTGCAGTGACTATTTCTACCTCTGAATATCTAAAACAATATGCTCTTTGTTTTCAGCTGCTGATTGAGAACCTAGATAGTCACTGTAAAGAAAGCCTACATTTGCTCTTCCATTGCTATGTTTGCCATGGAGAGAAGTCTTTTCTAGTAAAGGATCCCAACACTGTAAATGGCTTAAATATATCAATGAAGATTTATAAGTGGAATTAATAGATTCTTAGTCCATTGCATGCTAAAAACTCAATAGAAGAAATAGTGTTGTCCACTCTTAGGAGAGAAGCTAGTCAATGTAACTATCTCTAAGTCCTCAAGAGTCTGTCATCAATCAGAATATCTGCTCTTCCTGGTTCTATAATTAGGGATGGGCACATATTGGGATAAACATTTCCTTAGAATTGGATATTGGCTAGTCATCATGTCTTACATGGCAAAGCATCTTAAAACTGGGGCAACATGAGGTTTATACCTTGTCATGTAAACAAACCGGAAACTTAGCAACCTTCTATAATCAAACAAGCCATGAAAAAGTAACAGAATAAATGTATTTATTTCAAGAAATGATACACTATTTCCTTATGTTCAGAATGAATCTTGTAATCATGTACTTTCCTTTATTGCTTTTGCCAAGAGGAAGTTCATATTAAAATTTATAGCACAACTTTTAACAGGTGGGGCTACAAATGTCATGCACTGAAACACTGATTCTAATAAAAAGTTTTTAGTAATCAGATTTATTAGATAACTGTGCTAAAAAGAGCATCTCAACCAGCACCCCTAGAAGACACACATACACATTCACCTTCCTAACTAAATCTCAGTCTGACTCTCTTGCTATATCTATCCTCCAAAAGTCTCAATCACGGAGGTGTCTGGATGAAGCATTTCCATGGCAGAGCCATGACCAGAATTGTAGGAAAAGGAAATAATAGTAGAGCCCTTTCTTCATTTAAATAAATCTTTAAACACTCGTTTACAAACTGTTGTCTAAGTGAAGAGAAAATACACTTGCAAGCAAACTGACCCTTTCAAGACCTCAGATGTGGACAAAAGACTGGGATGCTTCAAATGGCTGGTAGGCTCTCTCTATCATTGAGGGAGACAACGTAGCTGGTTTTAGTGAGCTACTGGTGTTTTAGCCAAGTGATATTTGTTTTTAATATCTCATAGTAGAACTAACCTAAAGTCCTTAGGCTGTATTGGACAGGAAACATGATATTTAATGTTATCTTATTCTTTGAGGTATGGTGATACTGATGCCAATCATGGTTGACTTTGGGTTCCCTCCTTTTCTTTCAGTGAACATTATGAGTTTTATATAGATTAGACTCCCTGTCCAGATTTTTTATTTTTAACACTTTATGAATAAGAGTCAGAGGAGCTTTAAAATCATCACCTGTCCTGTGGACTTTCAGACTCTCATTCTTTCCTAAAGCATTCTTACGAATTTAAAGGATGATTTGGGGGATAGGGAAAGAAATATTTAATTAAAATCTATGGCAATATCACCAAGAGGATAAAAATCTTTTGAATTTCCTTTTGTGGAGATAAAAAAAGAAATGCAACCCTTCCATTTCTCTTAGATGTTATTTTCAAGATAAAAGCACTGAATTTCCAAACACTTCTATTGTCAGCTCTCTGGCATGTAACCCTATTTCTTGGAAAATAAGAAAGTCAGAAATGTGCATGGATGCTCCTTAGCTTGAATCTGTGGCCATGGCACTACACCTTCTCTCTTAAGTGTCATTTTATAAAACCAGGTTTTGCCTCGTTTGTATTCCCTACACATCTCTCCCTTTTTGTCTACCTTAGGTCTTTTAAATTTAGCTTTGAGAAAAGTGCCATATTATGGAATCAAGTCCCCTTATCTTTTTTTCCCCAAAAGAATTGTGTGCAACATTTATTTCCCTTGTGTTGCAATTTAAAACACACAGGAAAATGTGTTGAATACCATCACTCCAGCTCTCATCTCTCTATCAAGAAATACTTATACACATTTTTATATAGTATATAATGAAGAGAAGCTATACATTTCTTTATTTTATGCACAACCTATCAGAATTTAGACATCTAAAACTAAGGAAGTATTTACTTGTAATACTCAACAGGGTAAATATTTTTTTGTTTCACAGGGTGAATAATAAGTAGAATTCCATATTAAAAACAAATACATTTACTACCTAACTCACTGCTGTGAACTGTTATTCTGAGGATTATAAAACATGCACATATTTATGATGTTTTGTTCACAGTCAGCATTCAATAACCATTTAACATGTGAGGAGTAAATGAATAAGAATGGTAAAATGGTAAAGAATCCCCATTTACTCAAAGTAGTACATCAATTAGATTGTTTAAAATAAATATATTAATATTTTCCCCAATTTTTTCTCCACAAGTAAAAATTTGGATTAGATGCCTGTGGCCTTTCACTCAGGAAAACTTGACTAAATTTATGATGACCTGCCATTAAATTTCATGAGTCATTTTTTTTCCCTGCAAAGATTACTGGTCCCGTGAATAAAAAAAAAATTTCAAATGGTCAGACATATGATTTTTAAAAGAAATTTTCAGGCAAAATTAGCTACCATGGATATAAATTCATTGATCTAGTTTAGTTGTTCAATTTATATATTAAAAGGAATTGGTTAATTTTCAAAAGACCTACTCAGGAATTATCTATTTTTTAAACTCTGAGGAATTTAAAGTATGAAAAATATTCCTCATTGCTCTTCTAATATACTTTGAAATGATGCTTGATAATTGATAATAGAAAAAATAGTAGAGAAGACAGAAGAATTAAATATATTGATTTCAAAGATATAAGTTAGAATCAATATAAAAACAAAACTTCTGTTTTCAACTTCAGTCACATTCAAGAAGGTTTTTAGCACCCAGAATTATCAGTGACTGTATGAAGCATATAAATCCTTCAGGAATTAAAAAATTGGAGAAAAAAAGTAATAAAAAGGGACTTTTTTGAGATAGGTTGTGCTTTTGTCATCTGTAAGAACAGTACAGAAATTACTAGAATCTTTCTAAGAAAAGCAATAGCATTTAAATTTTGTAGGTTTCACCCAACATGTTTTTTAAAAAATGAAAAAGTGAGAAATAATGTTTTGGATATTTTTTTAGAAACATAATTTAGATAATATGTGATATAACTACAATTAATGAGCCTTGTTTAGGTATAATTCTCTGGAAATTTTTAAATAACCTTTCTGTTCAATTAGTCCTGAAATACTTTCAGGAATTGTTGGATGGGTTCCATTGTTAAGCACTTCTCTTTAATAATAATTTTAAAAGAATTTCATAAAAACTTTTGAAGAAAATAAATTTATGCATTTAAAGTCAATTGATCTCTGACAAGGATGCCAAGGACATAAAATGAGTATCTCCTCAACCAGTGGTGTTACAGAAACTGGATACCTACATGAAAAAGAATGAAATTAGATCCTTACATCATATATAAAAAGTGACTCAAAATGGATTAGACACTTAGATGTAAGATCTGAAGCCATAAAGCTACTAAAAGACAATACACGGAAAACGCTTCATGATGCTGGTCTAGGCAATGATTTTTTTGGTTTTGACACCAAAAGCACAAGTAACAATAACAAAAATAGACAAATGTCATTACATCGAACTAAAAAGCTTCTGCACAGAAATGGAAACAATCAACAGAATGAAAAGACAACATATGGAATGGGAAAAAAACATTTACAAACTGTATATCTGATAAGAGGTTAATATCCAAAATATATAAAGAACTCATATAACTCAATAGCAAAAAATGAATAATTCAATAAAAAAATAGGCAAAGGACATGAAAAGATATTTTTCCAAAGAAGATATACAAATGGCCAACATGCACATAAAAATGTGCTCAATCATCAGGGATAACAAGTGTTGACAAGGATGTAGAGAAACAGGAATCCATATGCAATGTTTGTGGGAGTGTACATTGGTACTGACATTGCATAAAATAGTATGGAGGTTTCTCAAAAATAGAACTATCGTATAATCCAACAATTCCACTTGTGAATATATATCCAAAGGATGTGGAAACAACCTAAATGTTCATCAGCAGATGAATTGATAAAGAAAATCATGAGATATCTATACCTAAATAGGTATGCTTACATACACACAAAATAGAGTACTATTCAACCATAAAAAAGGAACTCTTGACATTTATGACAATTTGGTTGTTCCTGGAGGGCATTATGATAAGTGAAATAAGCCAAACACAGAAAAACAAATACTGCATTTCACTTATATGTGAAATCTAAAATAGTCAAACTCATAGAAGCAAAGAGTAAAATAGTGGTTGCCAGAGTCCAGTGGCAGGGTAACATGAGGTAATATTGGTCAAAAGATAGAAAGTTTCAGTTATTCAAGATATATAAGTTCTGGATATATGTGTGTGTGTGTGTGTGTGTGTGTGTGTGTGTGTGTGTGTGTGTAGTTATTTCAAGTATACAACACAGTACTGCTATATATATAGTTAGCAGTACTGGAAATTATATATACTTGAATTATATATACTTGAAATTTATATATACTTTAAATTTGCTAGGAAATAGATCTAAGTGTTCTCACCACAGCTCCTCCCTCCAAAAAAGAATACTGTAACTATATGAAGTGATGGATATACTAATTAGCTTGATTGTGGTGATCATTTCATAACGTAAATGATATACAGCTATCAAAACCAATTGTACACCTTAAATAAAAAATAATAGGCTAATAACCTGAATGAATTATATTCTAATTATTCAGTATAATTGCAAAATCTAATTTTAAGAATAATTTATAAAATAAAATTAATGAAATCTAAATTATAAAATAACAGTTATAAATACATTTTTGTTTTGGAGTTGAGCTCCAGTTATTCATCTCCAAACATTGATTAATTGTTTAGCCAAGAGTAGTCTCTGTCCTGGTTTTCTTTTACTATCTCTTTTCTTGTTGGCATAGGTCTTTCATCTTCTACAGGTAGTTCTTCCTCTATCTCACACCAGTCTGTGTCAGAATGGTAATTTCCTCATAATTGAGTCCATTTGCACATTTCAGAACCATTTTATTTTCCTATAATTGTTTAAAGATGTTGCTTTATTTGCTGTTTTAAAACAAATAATATAAATAAAATAAAAACTAGGTAAGAACCTAAGATTTTACTTCTCTCACACCCTCTTAGCTGCCTGTAACTGCTCTAGAGGGTATCCGTTATTATACCATCAAACAGTGAATGGGGCTAGGGTTGTTTCTGTAGACTGTTCCAGTCATTCTCCTAGCGTTTCTACTTTGATTACTATATGATCTAGAACATTCTGTTTATATGTTTTTGGTCTACTTATGCATGAGTTATCTGGACTTCTGTGTAGTTCTATTTGGAGAAAAAGAAGGAGGACAATAAACATTTCATATATCCTCAAAAGACAGAGGTACACTTTGCTTTCAGATTGTTTAAAAAAATTATTCAAAATAATATTAGTTTAGAGATTTGAAATAAACAGGACACTCTGCCAACCTTTTGATAGTGCTCTATCTAGAATGCCATTTTCCTTTACTACAGTTTGTGCTATTGGACCTATTTTTTAAAATTAATTATGACTCAGAGTTTCTCCAGGTCATCTACTATGATTTCTTCAGTAAACTCTAGTCTCCTTTCTCCTAAATCATGTAGCATTTATTTACACTACACAACCTAGTATGTTTGTACAGTCTGGTCATTTTTCTCGATTTGTTTCTTAAGGTTTTTTTTTTTACAAAAACATGTTTACAAGTTACCTGAAGAATAGAATCAGTCTTATACCTGTTTACACATTTTAATTACATACCTAATTCAGTGTGGTACAAACAATAGCACTCAGTAAACATTTTCTGAGCTTATAAGCATTTTTTGACAGATGACCTAGTATTAGCAAAATTCATCCTTTGGTTGATAGATACTCAAAGTGACAAAATAAAGATGATTCTGTCAATTATCTTTTCCAACCATGGAGGTACTACCCAGAACAGAACCACAGATGGGAAGGTCTACCTTTCTGTACCTCCCATACATTTAATTTCTCACTGCTGAACTTATTCTTTCTTCTTAAATATAGTCTTTAAAAATTCACTTTCAAATTATTAGAAACAGGTGGTCTCTTTAGAGGGGAAATTTAGTAATTACTACGGAGAGTTAGAGAAAATACTGTAGGTGAAGAGTCAGTTTAAAAGTTGAACTTATGGTCCTGAATGACTTGCAATATTTGTGTAAAAAAAAAAGGAGACCTGTAAAAGTGGAAAGAGATACTAAGCCATGAACTAACTGAATGTGGGAAAATTTAATATTGTTGCCTCAAATGTAGGGCTTACCTAGGGTAGCAGGACTCCACAACAACTTATCATCATAAATGACATTCTGATTAAATTTTTAGGGGTTGCAAGACAGGACATCATCTAACATTCCCTCCAGTGCCATAGTGAGATTATGATGCTGAGAAGGCATTTAATTTTTTTTTCACGTGTGTAGAGGAATGGGAGATTCTTTCAGTGATCTCTCTCAAATTAGGGTATGGCTTGAAGTCGTAAAGGATAAAGTGTGAGTATTTTTAGAGCATAAAAGGAGAGAGAATACCTAGAACCAATGTCGATCTAGATCCACCTAGCTGGCACCAGGCAACTAACTTTACATACCAACAGTTGAAGCCAAAGAGCCGCCTTTCTTTTTTCTACTTTTATTTCTTCTTTGATCTTATATGTTATTTCTGGATATTTGTTTTGGCACTGTGGTCTTTATAATTTGGGTTTACATTTGACATGAAAGCTTTTGGCCTAAAGATGGACCCTCTATGCTTTTAGTTAAAATTAACCTCCCCAGATCTTCACATTTTGTATGACCTCATCCAGGTTATGTGACCTCAGCTGAGTAGCCCAAAATTACAGAGCCTCAAGCAGGTCCTTCTATTACCCTTGAAGGTAGAAAAAAATTAAAAATTAAGAATTTGATCTAGGTGAAAAACAAGAATTTTGGCCACATGTCATGGTTAAAGCAAGAAAATAGAAGTCACTTTGAGATAGAGCAATGTGAATACCCATGAAGCAGACAAAGTTTGCTGTTACAGATGCAGGAATTAGACCCAGCAGCAAATGAGACTAACCTTTTAGGAAGATAGATGAACAAACTCACCATTTTAAAATTGAAAAAGAAATCATCAATCAGAACAAGGAGATACATAATAAAAATAAAAACTAAAAAGGAGTACTGATGGTATGCTGTAAAACTCTATGCTTAGATGTTCTACTTGGAGGACCTGACAGTAGAGAGAAGTTAATGGTAACATATTAGTAGAACTACAGCTACTATCAAAGTCACTGGCAAGTGATCCCTTCCAATCTTTGCTCTTATCCCATGTAATCTGTGGTAATTTGCTGATCAATGACTCCCCACAGCAAGAAGGTGAGTTACTCAAGAACAGGCAACATGCCTCCACTTTCATCTCTAATGCCACAGTTAATCAAGAGGGAAAATGCTGCTTTTTCAGAGACCAAATTGGCTAGTCAGTGGTGGACTCATTTTACAACTCTGTTACTATACTTTGTACTATATTTTGTATTCCTCATAGTACCTATTGCCATGATACTCACAATAGACACTAAGTTATCGCTGAACAAAAAACATGATTACTGAATACATGAAGTTTCATGTTTTAAACTGTCATAATCATCCCTGACAAATAATTTTGAATTGGACTGAAAAGAAATGCACACACACACATACACACACACACACACACGTGCACACACACTTGGGAGATGAGATTTTTCTCTTTATTTCTTGGCTTCTATGTTTGCTTTCATCTGTCAGCATCTGGTCATATATAAAATGATTGCTCACAGGTTCAGTTAAATGTGGACGGGGTTATAGAAGCTCACGGTGTCCAACTTGGGACACTGAGAGCAAGAAAGAGTATGGTCAGCTAGGTTGCAATATTTTAATGCTGAAGGAACTTCTGGGCCCAAACATTTGCTTCAGTTCCAAGTGCCCCAAGCACCTTCTCATTAACAATGGTAGAATCTACAGTAGATTAATGGGGAATCAAGGAGAATTGATCAGAGAGGATCTCAGGGTAATCCTGATGCTTTACTCTTAATTAAGTCAAGGAACTCTAGTGAGTTGAAGCCTAGTGAGCTGGATTCATTTAGAAGAGAGTGTTTTTGCATGCAAACATTAAGCCAAGGCAGTGTGTCCATGAACAATGGGCTTAATTACAACTATTTTAGCCAGCAGTGACAGGCTAACTAAAGGGATTCTAGGAGAGACAAGAACTAAGTCCAACTAGATTTATTTAGGAATACAATACAATTAAGTAAATATCATTCACAATGATAGAAAGGCGTTAAGTATTACTTAGAAGAAATTTAATAAACAAAGTAGAATATACAGTGTCTATGAGATAATTTTTTAAAACCTTTTGGAATACTAGAGAAAATTGTATTAATAGTCGAATCAGCTAGAGAAGCTTTTCGATTGTATACAAATTTAAACTGTTTTCCTCAGACAGAAAATGAATCCTTCCTAATAATAGTTGAGTCTAAGTCTACTGACCAAGATTCGTACAGATCTAGAAAAGATTGCAGAAAACACCATACTGGGCAGCAAAGAAAATAGACTTGTGCATTTATATTTCTCTGAGGGACTTATTATCCTTTTGGGGGGATATAAGTAATCTCCCTATTTGAAGATGACTTTTTAATTTTTTTAAATTATCATCAAAAATATAGTTTTGTGTGGGTAGTAATATAAATTCAGCTCAATTCAACAAACATCATTGAACTCTTCCTTATACAAAGTTTGTTTTATGTGGAAGGGTAATATAGACACACACAGGTATATGTTGTTTTAAGACCATATTTTTTGTGTTGTCATGAGCCTCAAGCAAGAAAACACCTGTTTTATCAATACATGTGTATGTATGCTCACTATATAATTGGTTTAATTATATGCATGCTTATGGGGATAATTTGAACTGTAAAAAAATGGACGTCTATTTATTAAATAGTTCATTGGTAAATTGAGAGCCATAGTTTTTTCTAAAGTAAATTCAAAGTTAAAAACTAAATATATGGCTCTAAATGATATTGAATTTTCTGAAAAATGGAAAATAAGTTAAAGTTGGGGAAAAGATTTATTTGGAAATGTTTTATTTGGAAAGGTACTATTTTTACAATTAGTGGAGAGATTATTAAAACTGGCATGTCACCATTAATTTTGTTCAAAATAAGCATTCCATATATTTATAAAAATAAGAACATGTGAGATTTAAAGCATTAAGTTTATTAGAAGTCATTTATACAAAGGATTTGACACATAAGTATATGGCAATAAACTATCTGAAAGTTACTTATATTTAAAGTTTGACAAATGAGTTTAACCTGACCTGCCTTATATAATTGAATTTTGCACTTCATATCTAATTAGTGTGAGCTTCTTACAGATATACTTTCTGTAAATAAAAATTGATTGAATTTAAATTTTTATAAGGTAAAATTAAATGTAAATAAGGTTGGAGAAATTCTAATTGGAATTTTTCATTGTTCTCGAATTCATTTGTTTGATGATATCAATTACAAGAGCAGAAATTATCATGAATTGGGCTATTTTTATTTGATCTCATTTTATTCTAATTAATGAGAAGGAGCTACATACCTTTTAAAAGGTAATGAGCCTGCAATAATGCACTCCTCTTTTCTGGCTTTGAATGAATTATTGTGGATTATAAATTTGAAAAATAAATACATAAAGCATAACCCCATGAAAAACAAGGCAAAGACATGTGTAACATGAAAACAGTTATGCTTATGGAATATGTTTAAATTTGGACAATATATGTGTTTGGCTTCTTTGTTTAAATTCAAAAAATAAATGGAGCTTTTTACTGGCACCCTAATTTTAACAAGAGTAAAGATGTCTGAGAGTAAATTTAACAGCAACAAAACTAAAACCATCAGTGCAAAAAAGGTGGAGTTTGAAGTTACTCACATTCTATCTGGGTAGTTACCAAGAAGCTTTGATAGATTATTTGAATTGTACTGTTCTAAAGTTCAACAAGTTTTGACAATTGTTTATGCCTGTGTAACCACCACCAAAACGTTCCCTCTTTGTCCTTTCTAGTCATTTTCCCACATCTCTCTAGGGCCAATGCATTCTAACTTCTACCATGTATTATTATGCCTGTTCTAGGACTTCATGTAAATGAACCATATAATATGAATTCTTTTGCATCTATTTATGTAGCTTCTTTCAACATGACTTTTGTGATTCATCTATGTTGAATACTTGAGTAATTTTTTTCTGAATATACTATAATTGGTTTATCTATATTCCTGTTTATGAATATTTGGGTTATTTTTAGGTTTGGGCTATTATATATAAGGTTGCTATGAATATTCTTGTGCACGTTTTTCTGTGAACATATGTTTTCATTTCTCTTGGGAGAGTACCTAGGAGTGGAATGCTGGGTCATTGAGTAAATATATTTTTATCTTTATAAAAAACTACTGAACAATCTGTCTGCCTGTTTATTGGGCACTTTGTTAGTAGTGTTTTTGTGATTTTTAAAAAGTAGTTTAAAAGCAATTTACCTTAATACATCAATTCTATATAATGGTCCCCTAAGGATTTTCATATCCTAATCCCTGGAATATATAAATATGATATGTTACATGGCAAAGGGGAATTCAGGTTACAGATAGAATTAAGGCTGCTAATCAGTTGACCTTCAGATGGGAAGATTATTCTGGATTATCTGGATAGGCCCAATATAATCACAAGAGTCCTTATAAATGGAAGAGGAAGGGAGAGAGAAGAGTTAGAACCAGAGAGATAGCAGGAGAAAGACTCACCCTCAAACTTGCTGGTTTTGAAGGCGGAAATGCAGCTACAAGCCAAAACAGGCCCGCAACTTCTAAACCTCTAGAAGGCGACTTCTAGCTAGAAGAAGTGAGGAAATGATTGGTTTTCTAGAGCTGCCCTAGAACTTCCAGTAGGAATACAACTTTGCTCATACTCTGGTTATATCCTGAGACCAATAAAACTGCAATATAGTAAAGTTGTGTTTAAGCCATTAAATCCATGGTAATTTGTAACAGCACCAATAGGAAACTAATATACTTAAAATAAGATCAAATCTATTAAAAATACGATGTTGAAGCTTCAAATTGACATTAAGGACTCCAAATTGAGGTTTTGTACTGTTCTGGTGTGTTTAGATTGATCCACATGTTTACCATTTTGCCATACCATATTTACAGTATAAATTTTACTTTACCCGAAGGATATTCTATATGTCTTTTGATAGAAAAAAAAAAAATTTAGTTTTGGCCTTATTGTTGAAAATTAGTTTGGCAAGTTTAGAATTCTAACTTGATAGTTATTTTCTCTTAGCATATTGAAAATATCATTTCATTTCTTTTTCTGGCTTCCAATAATGCTGTGGAGACACCAGCTATCAATAGTTTTCTTTTAGAGATAACTGATATTTTCACATTGGCTACTTATAGGATTTTCCCATCTGTGTTTGATGTTCTTCATTTTTTCTATTATGTATCTAAGTGGGGATTTTTTAAATTTAGTTTATCATACATGGGAATTTTTGGACTTCTTGAAAGTGATATTGGTGGGTTGTTTTTTTTTTAATGCCTACAGCACCTGGTCTTCCTAGGTGGTCTCGTCTCCCATCCAAGTACTAACCAGGCCCGACCCTGCTTAGGTTCCAAGATCAGACGAGATCAGGCATGTTCAGGGTGGCATGGCCGTAGACTGTATTGGTGTTTCTGATCCATACAGGAAACATCTCAGCCATTCTCTTTTGGAATATTACCTTTCTTCCTTTCTTTATCCCTCCCTCTTTTCTCCTCTCTCTCTCTCTCTCTCTCTCTCTCTCTCTCTCTCTCTCTCTCTCTCTCTCATTATTTCAGGCTGATGTTCTGATTACGCATGTATTGAAACTCTTCATTCTACCCTCTGTATATCTTAACTTTCTTTCATATTTATACTTTCTTCTTTTTCTCTCTTAGTTCAGGAGACTTTCTCTGGGACTTAACCTTGAAAGTGCTTTTATAGCCTCTGTGTTACAGGAAAATCAAATATGCTAGGGCTTCATTTTTTGAGCCTCAAAAAATATTTTTCAGTCTCTCATTTCAGTTTGGGGCTTTAAGGGACTCATTTGGAAGTTGTAAGATGAACATTGGCTTCTTTTGGCACTCATGCTTATAATCAAAATTGTTCTTGAGACAACCTATACTTCTGATAAAACAGGGGGAGTATTATACACAAAAATATAAGAATGGAAGGCAAAAGAAAACTTCAGAATTTTATGCTGGTTTATCTCTTTTATCCAGTTCATTCATCCATTCACTGATATGTATATATTGGGTATTTCTTATGTTCCAAGCTCTGCCAGGTACTAGAGATGAAGTTAAACTAGGTATTATATCTTGTTTTGTGAAACTTAACAATCATTAGGGGAAGTGATAACTAGATAATAAAGCAATATCTATTGATTTTTTTCCCCTCTATTACAAATGGGAACTTAGGTTAGTGAATGTGCTGATTGTTCCTTGGCCTTCTGTTTAATAGAGTGTGTGTTTTTGCCCCCTTGCCTTTGCTTTTGCAGTGTATTATTTAAAAAAAAAAAAAGCACTAGAATTGGACTGTGTGCATGCAAATGTACACTCTGATAATAAACAACTGTGTAACTTTTGACAGTTTATGTTAGACCTCCAAGAGTCTGACTCATCATTCATATACTAAGGCAATAATGGTACATTCCTTAAAGGGTTATTAGGAGAATAAAATGAGTTAATATTTCCTAAAAGTATTCAATAAATATCATCTTGTCTTGCCCTTGTCTATTTAAACAAGGACCTCTATCCCATAGTCCAAATTTACTTTAAGATGTTTCTCCTTGCTAAATGTTGTGCACAGGTTTATTTATGATTTACTAATTATTAATATTTTCTTGGAGAGAAGTCAGTAAGTCTTTAACATTGCACTTTCATTGTTTTAGGCTCCTGATATCATTAACAGTATAGGTATTCATTAGAATTAAAGTATTAACAAACTTTAATAAAAAATAGAAATGAGACTCAAATAAAGGACCAAATTTGAAGGAGCGTTCTACATCCTTTTTTACAGTATGCTCTATATAACCAAAGTGGAAGAAATAAATATATATTAGCAGAAATTGGCTAAGAGCAATTAAGGTTAAATGTTGTTATAATTGTTTTTAATGGAGGGGAAGGGAGAAGGAACAGCTGAGGAAATTAACTGTAGTTTTAAGGTAACATAACATAGGGAAGGAAGAACATAAATGTTGCATCTACAGCCCAGAAAACTGAGTTTTTGCTAAGCAATGTGCAAACTTAGAAAAATTACCGTAGACAATTGGAAACAACTATTTATTCTAGTAATTTTGTTCAATTTTAACAGTTAGCATTAATTGCTAGTGCTAATTGCCTTTCATGACAAGATCTAGGACTCAATCCTTCTCTTAAGTATTTTTTTTAGTTTTCCATTTATTTATTTGGTTATTTATTCATTAAACTATGTTATTTATATTTATTTTCAAGCCTGAGGTAAGTCCTTTATTCAAGCCCATTGAATATATATATTATATATATATATATATATATATATATATATATATATATATTTATCTAGGCCCCCAGATATATTTCAGCTTCAAATTGAAATATACATCCTTATGTAGGTTCTCAAATACTAATGTACTAAGGCTGTCACCTTCTGTATCTGTAAATCTGTTCAAGCCTATTCCCTCTTACACATATCCCCGGGGTCTGTCATGACTGGAACACTCAAATGAAATCATTCATTCCATCTTTTGATGCTCTTCAACAGGGCTGATGTCTCAAAGTAGGTTCCCTGGAAACAGAGACTTAAAAAAAAGATTCGCATGTAGCATATTTGTTGAGGAACACTCCTAAGATCAATAGCTCTGTGGAAGTATTGGAAGGAGGAATGAGCAGAAAGGAAGTTGAACTGCAGTGTAGATGTGGCCAAGGTCTTAGCAATTCCTATGAGAGCTTTGAAGCCAGGGTTGCTCTTTAGATTTGTCCCAGCTAAAGACAAGTCAGTCAGGCATTTGGTACCCTGTATTGACCCTGAGGGAGGAGGCCTGATCTTGGGTGAGGTGTCTCTCTTCAGCTAGAAGCAAGCAATGTGGTGTCTCAGCTGAGGTTTATGGACCATCTCCACTTCCAAGAGCTGGGCAATGAAATCTTCTGTGCCCTACACAGCTTATTACCATTTCCCCTAAAACTCTTCAGCTTCCTACTCTAATCTATTCTGCTTTAAAAGCTTCCACTTACTTTCTAATTTGCTTTCCTATGTCTCAAACTAAAGGACTTCCAGCCTTCATTATGTTGTCTCCACAGTTCAGTGAGACTCTAGGCCATAGGCCATTGCCTTTGAAAAATATTTAAGCCCTGAATGTTGTAATGAGTCATTGACACTTTTCTGGTAGATTTAGGAATTTCTATAACTTAAAGAAATGTGACAAATCTGTGAGAAGATTAGTAAAATATAATTTTGCCTTTTCACTGATATTTTAACTTAAAGAAGAATGTTTTTCTCTTTAGTATTCTTTTTCCAACTCTGAAAATTGAAAGAAAACACACAATAAATATATTCACATTTGCAGCTAGATCCTTTGGGACTGAGAGATAAAGGAGAAAACCATTGGTTATATTAATAGTAAAATATCTTTTCTGTATGGACAACTGTTTTTCTTTTTCTATATTTTCTTTTTCCTTTTGCCTCTTTAATTATATATACAATGACCTACAGATTTTCTGTGGATAAGGTCAGATAATCACGTGTTTAGCTGGGAGGAAACTATTGATTTTTTGATAGACATTTCCAAATACATTAAGCTATTTATTTCATCTTTATAACATCTTTTCAATATAAAGACTATTATATCTGATTTTCTAGGTAAAAAAAACTAAAGCCTAGTGGGATAAACTGGACTGCCCAAAGCATATGGAATTCAAACGTTAATTCTAACCACCTGATGGCTCTTTTTTTTTCTTCTCACTTTTAACACACTAAATTTTTAAGACAAGTTGTGTATTCACAGCAACATTGAGTGGAAGGTATAGAGAATTCCTGCCAACACATGCATAACCTCCCCCATTATCAACATCCTCATCAGAGTAGTACATTTGTTATAATTTATAGATCTACACTGAAACATCATGATCATTCAAAGTCCACAGTTTACATTACAATTCACTCTTGAAGTTGTACATTATATGAGTTTGAACAAATTTATAATGACAACATGTATCCACCATTATTGAACCATACAGAGTGTTTTCACTGCCTAAAATCCTCTGTGCTCTTTCTATTCTTCCCTCTCTCTCTTCTAACCCCTGGCAACCACTGATATTTTTACTGTTTCCATAATTGTTTTTCCTCTAGAATGTCATAAAGAGTCACACTGTATATGGCCTTTTCATATGGTTTCCTTTTTTATTTAGTAATACATTTTAAGCTTCCTCCTTGTACTTTAATGGCTTGATATCTCATTTAATTTAGTGCTGAATTATATTTCATTGTCTGGATGTACCACAGTTTATTTATCTATTTACCTGTTGTAGGACATCTTTGTTGCTTCCAAGTTTGGGCAATTAGAAATAAAACTGCTATAAATATCCATGTACAGGCTTTTGTGTCAATGTGAATTTTCAGCTTCTTTGACTAAATACCAAGGAGCATGGTTGCTGGATTGTATGATAGAAGTATGTTTAGTTTTATAAGAAACTCTCAGTGTTTTCCAAAGTGGTCATACCATTTTTCATTCCTACCAGCAATGAATGAGAGTCCTTGTTGCTCCACATCTTTGCTCTCATTTAGTGTAGTCAATGTTCAGGATTTTGGCCATTTTTGAAGGTTGGCTTTTGTGTTCTAAAATTGAAACTGTTTGTGAAGGTTATGAAAATGTACACCAGATATCCAATTAAAACACTGATTCCTCAGATGGTCCTATTTTCTTAAATTGTTAGCCTTATAGGCTGATGGCAGAAAACTATAAAGCCAACCATCTATATCTTGCTTCATTACTTTGGAAACATTTCTTTGAGAGAACTCAGTGAATGCATGATGCCTATTTTTACTCCTATAGTATACCTCTTTGTCTCAGTTTGGGTTTTCACAGAGTTTGTCAAAAAAGATTAAATGTACGTGAGAGTTATTGGGAAAAAAACACCTGTAAAGAATAAAGAAGGAAGGAGCATGAAAAGGCTAGGAGAACCTTCAGAGTATGATCAGGTCTGACATCTGTGAAAGGAGAGAAAAATGGTAAAAGGGTTAGTTAGGTAGGAGAAGCTTTAGATGGCAGTGTTTTTCTGGAAAAGCCTCTGGCAGACCATGGGATTTCCTAGATTGTGTCACCTGTTAAAGGAGTCCTGCATAGGGTTCAATCTCACCACCTCTGCTATGTTCTTTCGCTGACAGTGAGCAGCGCGGTGTGAGTGTGGCCTCAGTGCGAATGCTACAGTAGAGCTAAGCTAGAGCAGGAGAGGCTGCCAAGCAATATGCCTCTAGTACCTTTAGTAGGTACTTGAAGGGAGATTTGGGTAGCACATCCAGGCCTGCCAGGTTCTTTATTTCCTTCTCTTTTCCAATGGATTTCTTACCTTTCTATTCATAAAATTTTACTTGTCTATTTCTATATAGTCATTTACATTCATATATAATATACTATATAATATGCAAACAAAAATTTTTTTTAAGTTAAAAAGAAGACTAACTGTAATGAAGGGTTATGACTTCAGAGAACTAGATTAGTATAATGATTTTATAAAATCCTTCTTCTTTTATACAAAATACTCAAAACTATATTTCCAGCCTTTGTACAGGTTATTTTATTTTGTCTTTTATCTTCACAATCAATCACATTCTGCCATTTTATGTGGATTTAGTCTGATTGAGTTTAAAGACTCACCATTTAAATACAGCTCTGATGATTTTTGTTTTTATTTTAATTTTATTATTTTTATTGTTTTTTAGGGATTACATTCCTTGTCTTCATTTTGAGCATTCTAATTTTTCAATTTCCTATTCTCATAAAATTATGTGGGTGAAAAGTAGTAAAATATTTAAATAATTGCAAAAACTGCTCTACCAAGAAATTAGTGTTATTATACCCAAGTTTAACTTGTGGATGGTGGTCAGCACCACCATAAGATTCTTAAAATGCGTGTCAGTGATTGATAAACAAAAAGTTTATATTTAGAAAATTAAATGGTATTCAGGAACATTTTGAACATTGTTTATCACTATCTATCTTTGGTATGACTCCCTTAGAAGCAGAGGCTGACACATGAATCTTATGTAAATGATTTATTTCGAGGGTGCTCTTAGGGGAAGCCTCAAAGGAAATGAGGAAAATAGGGCAGAAGAGAAGTTAAGTAAAAGATAAGATTTCAAGTGAAATCTGACTTTAGCGTAATACCTCAGGGACTTTTAAAAGATAAGTATTTGCACTGTAGGTCTGCCAGCCTTGTGGCCACAAGGTGGTGAAGCTTTGGTTACCACCACCTCCCATCTACTCACATACTCATACCACTTAGTTATTAGTTACAGGCTGTCTCTGGGAGAAGCAGGTCTAATCATCTAAAGATGATCTTCCAGAGAAAGTTGTAGGTGTAATCTGTTAGCAGCAAAACCTATACTAGCAGTAAAATGGGTGTGGTGAGTGTGGGTATGGGATGCACCAAAGTGTCTGCCCAAAGATGTTCCTCTTGGGAGAGTCAGTCCCAGAAAGCATTCCTGTTTTGAAGATGACTGCTGTTTGATTTCAGAAACAGAGAAATAGTACCAGGCAAATATCTCTGCTTATTACTTCATGCACGTTCTCATTAACTCCTAGGCACTGAATTCCTTGTGAAAAAAAGATTTTCAGTTGTCTGTTTTGGCCAGCTTTGTAGTTACTCTGTATTTTCAGTCATCCATTGTCTCTCTCTCTCTCTCTCTCTCTCTCTCTCTCTCTCTCTCTCTCTCTCTCTCACACACACACACACACACACACACACATCTGAGGCAAGTGAACAGTATTACATGCAAATTCATTTCATC
This sequence comes from Cynopterus sphinx, assembly GCA_030015415.1. Taxonomy (NCBI): domain Eukaryota; kingdom Metazoa; phylum Chordata; class Mammalia; order Chiroptera; family Pteropodidae; genus Cynopterus; species Cynopterus sphinx. The sequence continues at coordinate 90,762,555 of CM057384.1, read as the reverse complement.
CATGAGATTGTTTAAGCTACCACACCAGGTTCTGAGTGAGTTACAGAGCAAGAAGAGTCTCAAGTTACTAAATTGAGATTAAGTATGATTTTAGTATTTTTATTATGTTTCCTGGAAGAAGCATGTAAATTTACAACATTCACATATCTACCTGTCTCAATTGCCTGAGTGAAATGTCCTCTACCTAGGCAGTTACCCAGCATGGAAATCAAGGACAGAGATAGAAACTGTAGAGAAAAGTGTGGAAGGCTTTTGCATTTTGACTGGATTTTCTATTTCACATCAGGAGAACAAAACATGGTTGAATCAATGGCTTTGGTAACAGGTTAAACTTAAATGTTTTAGATAACATGGTGTCCCAAAATCACCAGTTGTATCTTTCTGTTTCTTTTCATTTAATGCTTTAAATTTAAAAGGGTTATGTGATAATATTATTTAATGATTTTTAGCCAGAAAACTTCAATTTTAATTTCTCCCAAGTGGTATATTCAGGTGCTGCTCTCCTCATAAGCTCTTTATGTGACAAAAGAAGACTAGTTTTAGGACCTAGTCAGTGACAAAGTAAATTGATCTATTACATACCCCGAGGAAATTCCTACAGGGCTGCCTTGCTCTGGGCTGCATAAGTGTCTCATTTGTACCTAAAAACAAGAAGTGTCATTTTTTCCCTATTCAAGATGTCACCAGCCCAATTTTCTTTTGCTAAGGATCACAGTTATTAGTCTCTGAAGATGCTAGCACTTGAGGCTGTATCTGAGGTGATTAAAATGCCTCAGCACTGTGAGGTTTGGTGCCCTTCCATCACTTGTCTCCAGCTGCTTCCCTGTGTGACTCTCTTTCTATCTCTCATTATGATCTATCAATATCCATTTTAAGATCTATGTAAGTCATGTGAATCAAGGAAAATTGAGAACCTTAGGAAAATATATTTCTACAGACATGCACCACTGGTAGAGTGGTGACCTGATCCCATTCATGTCTTTCATTTTACAAATATGCTTATTTTTCCCTTCCAGTTCCTTCTGTTCTCACTAATGCCTGCCTGCTTTCACTCGCTTGCTCACTCACACACACACTCTCTCTGCCTCTCTCTCTCTCTCTCCTTCTCTTTCACACACACACATACACTCACACTCACACTCACAGGTGCACGCTCAAACACAAACATGCACATAGCATCCATTAGTCTAGATGACCTAAAAAGGATTCATGCCAGCTGAAGTTTTGGTTTTAATACCCTTATAACCATAGCACTGCAAAGGTCCTTTGACACCTGGTAACTAGCTGGATTTGTATAATGGATAGCTTCCTGGCTAACCCCAATATACACTGTCTTTGTTCCACACAACCGAACCCAAAGAGCTTTTACTCTATAGTTTCAGGAAGACTATGGTCTTATGTATTCCAGCACTTCTAAGAAGTCCCAAATCAGAAACATCTAGAAATGGGACCCGCAAAGATATAATACAAGAAAGGTATCTAGATTTTCAGTATTTCCTTTACTCTGAATTCAATGAAGAATGAGATAAAGGATAGAGAAAAGAATTACAAGTATGATGGGTTTTTGAAGTCCCCTCTCCCTTCTGGTGGATTTCAATTATTTAAGACCACCTCTTTGGGGTAGTGTACACCACCAGTAAAGAGCTCAACCACCAAACTTAATGGAAGTAATAACATAAATTCATGGGGTTTAATCCTGCAACATGTGAGGTCAGTGAGTGACCAAATACTAGCAACTGAAGAGCCTGTTATATTAATTTTTAAAAAATGGTAAACCGAAAAACATAGTTAGAGAGGTATGGTCACATAAGGCTATAGTCAGGCAAGCTGCATGCCCAGAATAGGACAGCTGCTCTATCAAGGTGTGTCATGAAATAGAGCACAGCCAAGCCTGTGTGTTTGATTACCACCAACACTCACACACAGTCCTACATAGGGTATCTCTGAGACCAACTCTTGAAAGTTGCTGCTCTTCTTGTTTCTTTATTTTCCATTTTGTCAAGTATTAGGACTTAAATTCATGTACTCTTGGGACTGAAATTTGCCTTAATAGGAAGTGTATAGAATCTCCTAGATGAGATGCTCTTTTCAAATGGCTTAAAGGGAAATAGTAGTAACATAAAACCAATAGTTATAGACTACAGAAAGAAAAAACAGTTTGGTAGGTATAGCAGTGACCAAGAAGATTACATATTTAAAAAAAAAAAAGATCGGTAATCAAGGGAAGATGAATAAAGATTTTAGATGAGCTCAACTGATATACCAAATAAATGAACATATGAAAATAAAAATGCAAAAAAAATTATTGCATCTACTCTGCATGGACACCCCCTCCCTTTTTTTTAACCAATGAGAAAGCAAATGCCACTTTAAAATGGCTGCTGGAATGAACCACACCTGGGTAGTTATGATAGAGAAGACTATTTAGTACGTATGGACTCCGGGGCAAATCGTCAGGTAAGAAATCTATTCTATGCTTGCTTCTCAGGTGTTGCTGAAATGTAAAAAGAAATGAACAGCAATAGTTCTTGGTCTACAAACCATTAATCCGTTGTTCATAGCTCAGCTACCCACATGATTTTATAATTAGCAGCCAAGTTAAAAGAAACAGAAATGGCCAGGGCATTGGGTGGGCACAGTTAAGTTTTGGTAACGGAGATAATGGGTGGAAATATCTGAAGATGATACTTCTCTTTCTGCTACCTGGGTGGTAGAGACCTGAAAGAGAAACTAGAACTTAACACTTTGCTTTTATGCTAGTAATCCCTGTACTCTTTAGAATTGCTTTTACTTCATAAACAGAACATAAAATAACATCTGCTGCACTTTTTCACTTATTACTTGCAGCGGTTCAGAAATCAAATATTAAAATATGAAAATCACATGGTTTTCTAATGCATTTACCTCATGCAGAGGATTGAAATAATCAGAAATAATCAGTGCTGATCCATTTCTTCAATCTAGCAGTCTGACTCAGCTGTCCCATTTCTTTTTTTTCCCCTTCCAAATCAAAATCACACACACGTACAAATCCATTTTAACTTTGAATAACATAAACAGTAATCATCACCCACCATTATTACAGAAGATTAGTAGTACCATTAAGGGACATAATCTGCACTGTACTTTTATTCATCAAGCAGCATTTATGTGAAGAAAATTTAGATGGATAATTCTACAGCTTGGAAATTAGAAAGACTGAGTTTACTGAAACAGAGCTGCAGAACAGGTAGCAGCCTGTTTTTGTGATTACCATCAAACACACAATCCTGTGTGGGGAGGCTTTGAAACTAACTCCTAGAAGGAGCTGCCCTTTGAAAGCTCTGCTATTTCCTGCTTCTTTATGCAACAATATTGCTTGCACTGTCTTGTGTCTGTCTGCCTCCCCTCTTGAAGTCACACATGGGGATGGGTCTCTGCCTTACCAGAAATCATGTAGAATCTCCTAGGTGAAATAAGGGATGCCTACATTAAAAGATTCTTCTCCTTGCTTTTAGATGGTATTTGGGTTTCATGTTTTGTCCCACTGTCTTTTTATTTATTTATTTATTTTGTATATTACTGATTCTAATCTTTTTATCTTTTGAATCATTGATTTTCTGATACTTAACCCCTACACATAGCACCATCAAGCATGTCAGAGAAAAAAGAAAAGAATAAAAAGAATAAAAGAGATATTGTGGAGGTATTAATAGGAACTATTGACTGGATATTGGATGCCATGGAGAGGAGTCTAGAGGTACCAAAACTTTGAAATTGGCTCAGAATAGTGATTACACTTACAAAAGTAGAAATTCAGAAGTAAGATTAAGGGGAAAAAAATGCATGGGTCATATAATCACATTTGTATTTTGAAAAGAAAACTCTAGCCAAAGTGTAATAAAAGCATGAGACTAGAGAAATAGTGGGTTCAAGGTAATTAATTAAGAGTCATTCCTGAAATCTAGGTATAAGATTATAAAAACTAGGATTAGATGCACAGCAGTGCATATGAGTAAAGTAAACTGCAGAAGTTTTGTAGGAGGTAAAATCAACAGATTTGGTATGAAAGATATATAGGTTAAATAAACAGAATTGGCCGTAAAGAATATATACATCCACTTGGGTGCCATGCCACTAGTAAGGGGCAGGAAGAATTTTAAGAAATAGGTCATCAGTACCACTGCCTAATATTAAAGAAACTGAGGAGAGAGTTCTGTTATATTTAGCAGTTAAGGTGTTTCTAATAATTTGATAACAATTTTAATGGATTGGTGGTAATGGATTTTCAGATTACAAGGGTCTAAAGAAAAATAAGTTAAAACAATGGGTATACTCTCTTCTTAACTTTATTCATTTATTCAGTAAAATTTCATTAAATTCTTATCATGAATTAGAAGCCATGTTAGGTGCAATAGATACAAAAATATCACACAATTGCTGCTCTTTATTTTTATAGTCCTAAAAGAATAGCCAATTGAGCTCTTCTTATGACAATTAAGATCATTTCAGGAAATGATCTTAATTGAGGAATATAGATATGAGGAAGATATTTTTACTTTTTTTATTTTTACAACAGATGTAGCAGAAACGAGGCTAAGTAACTTCCCTGAGCTCACCCAGCTAGTCAGTCCAAGACTGAATATGAATTCAGTCTAACACCTGAACCCATTATCTTAAAAGCTTTGCTGGAGCCCAGAAAAGGAGACAGGTTGCATAGTGGTGTCTCTAACAGAACTAGGGAGAGCTAGAGGGGTGGCAAGGAAGCAGGGACCTGTGCTGGCTGGTGTGGCAATTAGGAGTTTTCAGAAGACATTTGGACTAAGCAAATAGAAATGGAAGGGGTAGCAGGGTGAAAAGGTTTTGGGTTTGGTTTTTAAGAAGAGATTTGCAGTTTCGCAAGACTAAGTGGTACAGAGCGCAGGCTCTGGAGTGAGATAGATCTGACTTTAAATACCTACAGTGCAGCATATTAGCAGTATAACCTTGTCCAAGTTGCTTAAACTCCTGGAGTTTTAGGTTTTTGATCTGTAAAATGAATTAGAAATGGTATTTCACAGCACTGATGTGATGGTTCATAATTTTGAGGCAAGTTGCAATAAGAAAACATACATAAATTGCCTGGTCCAAAACATAAACTCAATAAATCTTAGTCCTCTCTATTTATTATATTCCCTACCCCCACTCCGAAGATGTGTTTAAATCAAAGAGAAGTATGAAATGATATAAGCAAAACAGATTGATTAATAAAGAAAAGTCAGGAGGGAATGGGATCAAGGGAGAAGAGGTTAGCTTTGATAGAGGGGAAGGACAATTTTTCCTCAGACTTCAGAGTACTCAGTGACAGTACAGAGAATACTGGAGAAGCAGACTCCTGATGTGCTCTCCCTCTCTTTCTTTCTCCTTCCCATGCCCTAGCTGGAGGGACAGGTATACTCTATGTACTAGGGAGTTGTACTTGTCAATTTGGTTTTTTGACTGTAGATCTAATTCTTTTGAAAGAGAATGCTTTCATAATAGGAGGACCCCTGTTTACTGAGGAGTCAAACCATTTAAGAAATCTGTGTTTTAGCTCAGTATTTATATTCTGTGAACTTGTGGATAAAAAAGGAAATTAAAAGATTACAGCTATATAAAATATCTGAATTCCCAGACAAAGCTTAGCTATCTCCAGTTATTATTTACTTGTATTTTTCACTTTGCAAAGAAATTCTGGCTTTATTTAAAACCAAGCAGGATAGTTTTATGAAGCTAACATCAGAAAAAAAGGGGGCTTAGAAAAGAGGAAAATCCAGAGCTAGTTGCCCAATGATTATCACCTTCTTCTAGTCAACGTGACTCTTTTACTATTTGTTCTGCACATGGAATAAAGGGCTGACTTACTCTTGGGTCTAGAAAATAACACTGGCCCTCATTAGACTCAGGCCTTCATTGCCTCTGTGAGCTCCCAGATGTTGGAGGGAAACTTGACTAGTCTTGATTTCAAAAATGTCATCAAGGAAAGGTGGCAGAAAACTTCACTATGAGGACCTTTTATTTCTAACAAAGATGTATTTTATTTTTATTTTAACGAAGGTTTTCAAAAAATTTTTTTGTCCTTGGTTGATAAAAGAAAAAACTCAAATTCTCGTTTCTTTCTTAAACTTATAATTATGCTCAATTACCTAGTTTAAATAAAATTTCCTTTCCTTACAAATTTTGGTCTGAAAATCTTCAGATGAGAGTAAAAGATAGGTCTTAAGGATACTTTTTAAAAAACTACCTTGAAGCAGTTTAACCCATCAATCTAGTTCTCACTCCATAGGTAATAACTCAAACTCTCATGTATAATTGAAAATTCCAGCACAGGGACCACTAAAGGCTTAACTATAAAGTGCACACTTTGTCTTTCATACTTTCAGCAACTCCTTTTGTGGTCTTCCTTTCATCACTCCTTTCTTCTTGGCTCCATTCCTCCCAGAAACCAGAGTATTCATACTCCTCCTGTCACCAAACCCTTTAAGTAATTTCTATCATAAAAATAAATTTTTCCTCAACTGAACAGTCTTTTTGAGAATCTGGAAAAACAAAAACCTACTTTAACACTGAAGAGCAGACTCCAAAGTATATTTCAAGTTTATGAAGGAGATAAACATAAAACTATTGTTTTAAAGGAGAAAGTAAAATAGTTATCTGATCTGGAAGAAATGGATTTCTCAGCTTCGAAGCAAAAAAAAAAAAAAAAAAAAAGAAACAGGAAAGAACTGATTCAAATTATACTTAAAATAAACTTGAAGTGCAAAGTTTACTAAAATGAAAAATAATTAAAATATTTTCATCAAGTACAGCACACAAAGTGTTACTGGTCTTTGTGTACAAATTATATTCAATCTTAAAACAAAACGAATAACAAAGAAGAAATATTTACTATATAGTCAATGATCCAAGTGTGTGGTCAAAGCATTCACACTAGAGAAAAAACAAACAGAAAACAAATAAATGAGGAAAATATTTTCATCCTTTTTCATATAAATAAAATAGAAATAATGTCAGCAAGTTCTTAGTATGGCTTTTAACTTACAAACAACCGAGAACTCTGTTAATTGAAACAACCTATTTGGAAAATAATGCAACATAAAGATATTCATATCCTTTGACCCAGTAATCTCTCTTCTGGGAATTCATCCTAAAGAAATAATTCAACAGAAGCAAAGCCCAAATGAATAAAAAATGTTTGTTATAGTGTTAAAACAGAAATGAATAAAACGACAAAAAACTCACTCGAAACCACCAAAACAGTGAAAAATAAAGGAGTAGTTTATAAATTAAGTTTATTGGGCTGACATTGATTAATAATATTATATAAGTTTCAAGTGTACAACTCTATAATACATCATCTGTGTATGTATCTTGTGCTCATCATCCCCATTCTAAGTCTCCCTCCATCACCATATATTCGATTCCTTTTACCCACTTGATCCTGCCCCCACTTCCTTTCCCTCTGGTAACTTTATGAAAGTCTATGAGTTTGTTTGTCTTGTTCCTATGTTGGTTTCTGTTTTATATCCCACATGTGAGTAAAATCATATGATTTTTGTTCTTTTTCATCTGACTTATTTTGTTTAGTATGATACTCTCAAGATACTTTCATGTTGTCACAAATGGCAGCATTTCATCCTTTCTTATGACTGAGTTGTATTCCGTAGGATATATGTACCACATCTTATTTATCCATTCATACATCAAAGGACACTTAGGTTGTTCCCATATCTTGGCTGCCACGAATAATGCTGCAATGAACACAGGGATACATATCTTTATAAATAAAGGTTTTTAAATTTTTCGGGTAGACCCAGAAGAGGGATTGCTGAGTCATATGGTAGCTCTATTTTTAATATTTTGAGGAAACTTAATACTGTTTTCTATAATGGCTGAACGAGTTTACATTCCCATCAGCAGTGTAAGAGGGTTCCTTTTTCTCTACACCCCCTACAACACTTGTTATTTCCTGTCTTATTGATAATAGCCATTCTAACAAGTGTGAGGTAGTATCTTTTCATATATCTGTTAGCCATTTAGATGTCTTCCTGGGAAAAGTGTTTGTCAGGTCCTCTGCCCATTTTTCAATAGAATTGTTTGTTTTGTTGTTGAGCTGTATGAGTTATTTATATATTTTAAATATTAGCCCCTTAACAGATGTAGTGTTTACAGATATTTTCCATTTGGTTGTTTGACTTTTTGTTTTGTTGATGATTTCTTTGACTGTGCAGAAGCTTTTTAAAGTTTGATGTAGTCCTAGTCATTTATTTTTGCTTTTACTTACCTTGTCTTTGCAGTCAAGTTCATAAAAGTCTCTCTAAGATCAAGGTCTGTAAGTTTAGTACCTACATTTTCTTCTACACGTTTTATTGTCTCAGGCCTTATTTTTAAGTCTTAATCCATTTGAGTTAATTTTTGTATATGATGTAAAATAGCAGTCTAGTTTCATTCTTTTTGCATGTGGCTTTCCAGTTCTCCCAACACCATTTATTGAAGAGGCTTTCTCCATTGTGTTTTTGTCTCCATTGTCAAAACTTAGTTGCCCATATACATATGGGTTTATTTCTGGGCTCTCAATTCTGTTCCATTGTTCTTTGTATCTGTTTTTCTGCTAATACCCTACTGTTTTGATTATTGTAGCTTTGTAAAATGCTTTGAAGTCAGGAAATGCGATACCTTTGGTTTGTTTGTTTTCTTCTCCTCAGAATTACTTTAGCTTGTGGTTCTGTACAAATTTGATGATTTTTTCTGTTCTATTTTACTGAAATATGTTATTGGGATTTTGACAGGGATTGCATTAAATTTGTATATTGAAAAAGAGATAATTTAATAAGCCATTAAAAAGATAGTTACAAAGGCTATGTAACTACATACCATTATTAATTTCTACGGATGTAGAATTTATTCTGGAGAAAGCAGTTTGTAACTGAACAACATCTGGATGATTTTGTAGACTAATGGGGAAATAAGGGCTGAGAAGACCTAAATGTCCTATGCATTTGAAGAAAGAGAACCAGAAGGTTGCAGGAGAACTCAGGAGCTTCAGACCATTGTCAGAGAGGAGAGCTGCATAGGGGTGGGGCCACCACAGAGAAATGCCCTGTAAGAAATGGTATTGGTAAGAGGGATTTCAGAGGACGTAAATATACAATTGTATTTTTAGATTGTTTGCTGTTACTGTACAGAGTAAGTCTGTCTTTATCTCCCTATCAAAATTGTCAGAAATGTCTATGTAGTTTTCTAATGATTTGTGTGGATACATCCTTTGGGGGGAATTTCAGAGGAATTCCGCAGCTAGATTAATGAGGAGTGACTAAGGTAAGAGATTTGAAGCTTTTTCAGACTTTAATATTGTCTTGACCTTGGTCAGTTTTTTAAGTCTCATTGAGCTTCTGCTTCTTCATCTATAAAAGGAGGATAATAATCTGCCTACTTTCAAAGTGTTTCAGTTAGGATTAAATTATATGTATCACTTAGAACAGTATATGGTACATTGTAAAACCTAGATACATATTTGCTATCATCAGTTGTAACCGTCATCATCACAGTTCAGGACAGAGAACTTATGAGGATTCAGGAACCAGGTGACAGAAGTTGTAATTAGGTCTGTGGGCATATAAAAATTGTTTTCCAAAATGTGGGTCAATATTTCTGTTGTATCAACTAAACATTTTTAAAGCAGAGGAAAAAATAATTTTGTAGATGGCCTAAGTATGTAGTCTTCACTTAGAGATGCTTAATAGATAACCATTTAAATTTAAATCAAAGGCGAATAAAAGATAACCAAAGTTGAACTTAAAAACAAAAAAGAAAAATGACCAAAGTTGAACATAAAGTTAAATAATGAGAGGCAATGAAGTAGAAAAAATATTTTTTGATCATATGATCATATGAAGGGCACTCAGTGGGCATGGAAGAGCAGAGGGTATATATATGTTAGAGGATTTAATGTAATGGAGAAAAAACCAAATATTATGACACAAAAGTATGGTTATGATATAAATTTAATTTAAAAAGCCTTTTGTATTTTTACTTTTTAAATTTATTTTTAAATCCTCCATTATATGTATAAATGTTATGATTAATTATTGTGTTTAGATGTTTAAATATAGATATTTCATTTGTAATGAGAGATATAACTATGTAGAGGAAATTTATTTATCTAATTTTTAATGTTAACTCCAGTAGAGAGTTTATGCCATAAACCCAGTAGCACCGTTATCTACTAGTAGCTTAGATGGGTGGCAGGGACAAGGCCCCAGGCAAATCCATAAACTTTGAGGTATTTGTGTGTAAATCCAAAACTATTGTGAGAGTGAAGTAGTCATTGGAATAACCTTAATTAAAATTAATTAACATAGAAATATATCTTTAATTCTCACATCCCAAAATGAAGAGCTAAAATGGATTCAGTTGTGTTTAGAGACTGGACTAGGTCTCCTGAGTTGTAGCCCAGATCAGAAATATATACTCACATACACACACCCTAACTCCATTTACCTGGGCCATGAAATTCAAACTTTAGCCTTCCTTCAACTATCCTCAAACCATTGCCCTCTCTGAAAATGTTTATGAATCACTAGTAAGAAAATACTTCAAGTAAACAACATTTATCTCCAAGTCCAGCTATTCGAGCTATGAGATACTGACCTGAAATGATGCAAGATCATATGTGTGTTTCTGTGTTTGATCTTTACAAGAAAGGGTCATTTGGCTTCACAGTGCCGGTAAAGGCAAAAGACATTCTTCACCAACTTTATCTCAGGAAATTTCAAACCCAGGGTTTCCTACAAAGAAATTATAATGCAGACAGATGTGTGAATATTTCAAAAAATGTCCTCAGCAGTTGGTAGTTTGAAATCAATACACTCAAAAAAGAAAGAAAGAAAAGGCTAACTTCTATTTACTCACTTTCAAGACAGCCTCCCTCTGGATATGTCTGTTCTCAAATATTTCTCTATGCTAGGCATGTCCCAGAAGGATGGTATCTTGGTGAACAGCCCATTCATCAAGGATATCAGCATTCCACTTAAGAACATGCACATAGCATGCACACCCTCCTTCTATCTCCAGGACACACATATAGTTTCCTGGCAGGTGAATTTCCCTTTCTGAAGGGAAGGATTTTGGGAGAGAGACCAGAGTGCTGCAATTCCTGTTTCTACCTCTTGATCCAATCCTGCTCCCAGCACAATCCTGCTCCCAGCACTTAGCATAGCTAGTGCTATAGGCATGCAGTGCACCCTGGGGCATGAAACTGATTGCTCAACTGGAAATGTATTGAAAAGAAAGAAAAAAGAAATGAGCACATTAAATGAATTTTGGTCTGAGTTTTGTCTCACTGTGTAGAAGATTCAGAGCTGGCTGGGTTGCCAAAGCTTTGTATAAACTAAGTATTACAAGAAACAGTGCATCACAGCAGTCATTGCTTAGTGCCTTTATTCTCTTTTCATGCAGTAAGAAAGACTTGTCATTCCATACATCATTTACAACTTGCTGCAGTGATTCCTCAAATTTAACAAATATTGTATGTTATGAGCAAAAACACAGTAGGAAAGAGAGTTTTATACTATAGGATTGTCTTCACCTAGCATTCCTATTGGTGTATCTGACACCAATAACAGGAAACATGCACTGAAACAAATACCAGGAAAACTGGTAGTGCAGAAATCATAGAATTAAAAGCCTGTGCTTATATGCTTTTCCTCTTAGTCCTGATTTTTCATTTAATACTTAAAATTTTATAAAGGGATATAAAAAATTTTTAATTGTTTTTTTTATAGACTATAAAACTATACCACCTAACCAGAAGTCAAGTGTTGGGTGTCCTCAGTCTTCTCTAGAACACAGCTTAGAACACAAAGAAAAGAGAGATAAGTGCCAGGAGACAGTTGTCACAGAACCAGCTCCCTAAACCTGCTACTTCACTCCCCAGAAAAGCCATTGACCATCATTCAGAGACCAATGAAGTCTTGTAACATACTCAGTTCTGTATATATGAATACCTGTGTGTCAGCCTCAAACAAAGAAGTAACATTAATTTAGAAGAAATGTTGGAAGGGAAGGAAAGGATAAGAAAGAAGGATGGACAGACTACTGCAAGCAGACACTCTGGTAAGAAGTCCTCAGGGTTGGGCGGGGTGGGGTGCAGGGAGCCAGAATAAAACTTAAAAGCAGAAACAGAACTGCTTGGGGCCATTTATTGGAGAAGAAAGAAGTCTCACATGCCTCAAGAGTCTCTAAAGACATCAATTTATAGAGCACAGTAAAATCACTGATGTCCCTCAAGTAGTATCATTAGTGGGGAAAACTATACTTTGTACATTGTTTTAGAAAGTTGAGAAGTGTAGAATAAATTTTAGAGAGATTTTTTAAATGATGTGTTTAAATTTTTTAAAGGGATTTTGTGCTTTACATGTAAAGTCTCTTTATATAAAACATTTCCCTCTGTGACAATGCTACGAAAACATAGGATTACTGTATATGTTAGTTGCATGAACACATTATGATTATATCCTCCTTAATTAAGATGAGCAAATAACAAATCACTGATCTGCATTTATTTACCTCTGTTGGTGATGGGTAAGTGAGAGTGGGAGTAGGGATCAGCACATAATAGAGTTTATACCTGGAGCTTTGTGTGATCTTGAAGAATTCATTCCATTTCAGGGAGAGTAAATATTCTCTAGGGATTAGCTCTCTGTTCCCCTGTTGCATCATGTCTGCATGTTGTCAGTTATGTGCCTTCACTCATTCATGGATGCACTTCTTTTCCTATAACTTTGCCTCCATCTCTGAGTGGATCTCATTAAACCTTTAGTAACCTTTATCTCATTTCTGAGACACCTACCACCTCAATCCTAGAAATGGATGTTGCAGACTTTATTCTACATCCCAGCCACCACCAGTTGTAGGTAACGTCTGCATCACTGAGTCCCTTCACTTGATGCCTTAGGTACAACTCCATGAAGAGTAAAAACTAAAAAAAATTAAGTCCCTCCTGGAAAGTAGATATAGATTAGAGACACTGGCACCTGCTTGATCGAGTTGATTATTGAGAATAATATTCTCAAAGTCCTGTGATATATAACAGGTGACCCGCATGAAGTAGGGGGGTTATGGAAAAAGAATTTTAATACATGTTTAAAAAATTGGAAATGTGAAATTAATTGTAATCTACAAAAATCATGTTTTTCTTAATGTTTTTCACCTTAAAAGCTGTGCACATTTCAAGAGGATGTAATTTATCACAGCTAACATAATTTCACATCATATATATTCATAATATTCAGTTTACATAGGTAATATATATAATGCTTATGTTTTACAAATATCAAATTTACATTGCCCATATTGATTTGTTATATCTTCTCTTGACTAAAATGGATCAATAGCTCTGAAATTGTTTATTAAAGCATAAAATCTTGATAGAGACAGGAACAGATAATACTGGCCCTTTTGAATAGCCTTGTTAGTAAACATAATAAATGGAACTCCAGTGGTAGTATAGAATGAGAATGTGTATATTTTAGGAAATTGAACCTTTACATATAATGATTTCTCAAAATCAGCCAAATAAAAATAGAATTACAAAATATATAGTTGTTTAAAAACTGGATTCGGTTGGGCCATTAAATAATTTTCTTAGTCCACAGTGAGTTAGCTGTTAATAAAATTTTAGAAATGCCATCATAAAGTCATTGAACTTTCTCTTAATTTTTAAATAATTCCAATAGTTTCCATAAATGTAATAAAAGGCTTTTTTGTATAAAGTTGATTTCTTCGCCACTAAAGAAAAGAGCACAAATGACAGAGGCATTATCCAAAATTACATTCTTTAAAGTAAAAGCAAATATAAATGACCCTTACACTACTGTTGAGAAGGTTGTAAAACCAATTGCAAATTAATGACAATTATTATGCCAGAAAAATAAGTTGCTATTTAAATGTATCTATAAAAGGTTACTATTGAATACCAATGATATCATAAGCATACAAGGAAAAAAAAGATTAAATTGTGTATGTTGAGGTAAATGTGTGGAGTGTATGTGTGCATGTCAGGAAATATTTATTACAATTACATAGAACTACTAACATGTGGCATATCAGCTTTTAGCATAGATACAGGGCATATAGAAAGAGCATGTTTTGTTCTGTTTTTCATTGAGATGCAGAAGAGAGTAGTTGGTTTGTTTTGGAGTAGTTAATGATTATCTTGTGAGGTCTGGTGTAGACTGGGAGAGGTACCTTTGGAACATGGTGAAAGAGCACTGGCATTGTGCAGCAAAGAAAATGTGACATAGGCAAAGATGCCATTAATGAAAATCATTATTCATTCAAAGACAATAGATAGCAGTCCATAATATTCCTTAATTCACTGTACTAAAGTAGCATTGACCAGAACTTTCTGCAATTATATGTATATTTTTTTTTATTTTCTCTGTCCAGCATGGTATCCCTTAGACATATCAGGTTAATAACCAATTAAAATGTAGTATTAGAACTGAGAATAAATCTTAAAAATTTTTTATTTATCTTTAATTCATTTAAACTTTAAAGTCTACATGTGTCTATTGGCTACAGTATTAAACAGCACTTTTTTCTGAAATAATAAACACATTGAATATGTTGAAATCACAGCTATGGTGAGTTTAGCTTTTCATTATGCCACATGAGGGAAGGGATTGCAAGTCAAAGACTGCTTTTCCACATAAGTTCCCTTGCTCTCAGTAGGGAAAAGAATTGCGTTCTTGAATTAATAAATTTAAAAATATTTCTTTATTACACTGATAATACTAGTAAAGAGAGTTTGCATGATTTTAAGTGCCCTACTCAACTAACACATTTCAAAGATATATTCAACATCTTAAAATAGTTTGACCCTAAATGTTCAAGGGAAAATATTATGATTTTTAAATTGGGAATGAAGTATCAGCATTTTCTTTGAAGACCAAGCAAGGGTATGAATAACTTCCTTACAAAGGGTTTAACCTTTCCCTTAATATTTATTTCAGTTAGAAATTGATAACAGATTAGTGAGTTTATTATTTCTTATAAAAGAGGAAATAATTTCTGGCACACAAAGCAACCTGAGTAGATTAGGGAAATGATTACTACTGTCATCCAGGTTGAAATATTCAACAGTCCAGCTTTCAGTGTGATATAGCCATTTATTTTATCTCTGATATAGCTCTGAAAACAGCCTTTAATAAGAAAGATGAGTTATTGTTTTGCAGTTTCTGAATCTATTTAGAATGACCACAGCTGCCAAAGCAGTAAATAGTTGCTCCTATTTCCTCAATATCTATAATTGAAATTTTGAATATTTTATTTTAATAAAACCTATTGCATGTAGAATGTGCCCAATTGGTCACACTAACCACATACATTGTGGAAAAGCCTTGAAAACAATGGCATATCTATCATAGATATGAATGAAGTATTTTTAATAACAAAAGATTATGTTTTTTAATTATTTTTAAAGCTATTAACATGCATTTTAAATTTGACTAAAACGTGGCTGTAATTGCACTGATCACCTAATAGTTGGTTATAGGATTGCCAAATCTTTGAGAAATACTGCTCTATAATATAGTTAGAGACTTAATCACGGACTAAGATTTACTGTGGATTTATTTTTTAACCTGCTTTTTTTTCTTTAATTCATCATCAATAAAAGCTGTTGATTTTAGCAGCTTTATTCGAAGTATAATTGATAGACAAAGAAGTGCACATATTTAATGTGTATAATTTAATGCATTTGGACACATAAACACTCTTGATACCATCACCACAATCAAGGTAATAGTCATATCCAACACCTTCCATAGTATTTTTGTGTCTCTGTGTTTATGTACATGTATTAAGAATACTTAATATGAGATCTACCCTCTCAACAAATTTTGAAGTGCCAATACCATATAATTAACTATAGGCACTATATTGTACAGCAAATAGCTGTGAGAGAGTTATCAGGCATAACTGAAACTTTATATCCTTGGAATAACAACTCTACAACCCCCAGCATCTGGCAACCACTACTGTATTCTCTGCTCCTATGATTTAGTCTGTACAAAGTACAATACCTCACATAAGTGGAATCATGCAGTAATTGTCATTTGCGACTGGCTTATTTACTTAGCATAATGTCCTCTGTGTTCATCTTTTTTAATGGAAGGATTTCCTTTTTTATGGCCAAGTAATATTATATTGTATTTATATACCACATTTTCTTCATTCATTCATCTGTTGATGGACACTTGGTTTATTTCCATATCCTGGCTATTGTTAGCAGTGCTGCAGTGAATATGGGAGTGCAGATTGTCTCCTCCTCATTCTCTTTTCTCCGTCATTGCAGGAAACAATCAGAAACCTAAAAGCAGATCTGAACATTTGCCCATGTGTCCATATAAAGTCAACACTCAGATTCTACCAATTTCATATCAAATCTATCTTCTCCATCTTGTCAGCCTCATCTGGATTCAGACATTTATTCCCTCCCATTTGAATTGAAATAACCCTCTCCTAACTCACCTTTCTCTCCACCTTTGTGTTCCCCAAAAATCCATTCTCCACATTATCACCATGTTTCTAATTAAATCCATGTTTGTTGTGCCTCAGCACTGTTTAAAATATTGTGGGTTTTTTCCGTTAGCAATAATCATTGAGAAAATATTTTCTTAACAACCATAACAAAATTTATATAATACTTTAGAAATAAATTTAACAAGAAAGGTGCAGAAAGGGTAAATGTGATAGAAGAAAATGTTTCAAAATCAGAAAAAAATGGAAATAACATACCATGTTCTCAGATGGAAAGGATTATTAAAATATAAATGTATTTCATCAATATTAATTAATATATTTAAAGTCCAATTAAAATGTTTATAGAGATTAGGGTTTAAAATTTGAGGAAATTGACAAAAGTATCTTAAATTGATAAGAAAATAATTTTTGAAATAGCTAATAAAAGAAAAAGCAAGAATAATAAAAAGGAATTTACCTTAATAAATGTTGAAAACATTATAAATATTCTATAATGTAAAAATAGAATACTGATACAGAAATAGAAACCAGTGAGAACTAATGAAAAATCCAGGTGCAGACTACAGATCATATGAAAATTTAGTTTTTTAATTTTATTTCAATAGTGATCATGCCCTGGCTATACATCTGAAAAAAACAAAGCATTCCTATCTCACCATAAATTTAAAAAATTCAGATGGATTGAGAACTTTAAAACAAAAGAAAAGACAATTTAGTAAAAACTATGAGATATACATATAATAAAGGAGTGGGAAGACCATCATCAAGATAGGAAATCAAAAAACTATATATATATATATAGTTTATACACACATACACACACACACACTCACACATATATATATATGTATACATAATGTATATATTATATATATAGCCATTAATTTAATTGTGCACATTTGAGTTATAGATGACAAAGTATTAATATTTATTTTAATAATTAATAAGCCAGTCACAAAATAAAGACCACTTATAAATTCACAAGAAAAAGCCAGTGAACAATAAGCAAAAGGCACAGAAGAGCAAGACCAAATGGCCTCTAAAAATATATTCCCAAACCTAGTAGTAGTCATAGAAATGAAAAGTATAGTAACAGTGGAATATTTTATATAGGCCAATTGGCACATACTAAACAGCAGTATTATCTATTGTTGGTGGGGATATGAGTAAAACAACCTTCTCGTTATGTGTTGGTAGATATAGTATTAGTCTTTGGGGGAAGTAATTCAGCAACAAAATCTTTTAAATTTGAAAACACACATACCTTTCAACCCAGTAATTCTGCATTTGGGACCTATCTCATGAAATTAAAACAGCAGTGTGCCAAGATAGATGTACAACGATGTTTACTTCAGCACTGTTCATTGTGACATAAAACTGGAAGCAGATTATAACCATCAATATGAGAATGGTTGAATAAATTTAGTTACATCCACTTGATGGAATATTTTTTAGTCATTAAGAATATTTCATTAAAACTCTGAGTCAACTTGAGTTTCTGTGAGGCCTAGCTGAGAAACTGTACAATAGGATGTAATTTTTTGTAACAAGCTTGAAACAAATAATGGATAGATCTAGAGATGAATGTAAAAAGAAAAAGTGGGTGAATATTTATACATGATTATTTCAGCATAGATAAAATTACAGAACAATAAACCAGTCTTTTCAAAATCTCAGCTTATTTTAGTGGAGAGAAAGGTGAAAGCTAGTTGCTAGTAGATATGGTGAAGAGAGAGTTTAAAGAGATACAGATATAGATACAGATAAGTTTCTATTCTAAAGCAAAGACATCACCGTTTTGGGGGAGAGTAAATAGATTCATAATTACCGACCTATAAATGATGTATAGTTAGTAAGCTAAAAAAATACAGGGAGTCCACATGAAATAATTTTATTATAAACACAAACAATAACCAGGAAAAAAAAATACTACAATGACACCCAAAAACCTACAAAAAAAATTCTAACTACTTACCTTGCTATATCAGGAAGTGAAGAAAGTACCTGTTCTCAGACCTCTTTCCTGCCACATCTTCCTGTCATATATTACACTCCACTAACAGTTCTAAATGCTTCTAGTGACAGACATGTACACAGACATAAAATGTATGTATTTTGTGATTTTATTTCTTTGATCATAGTATGTGTCTAGAATTATATTTGCAATCAGATAATATCTTATAAAACCTATTGAAAAAGTTAGTAAAGGAGTGAATGAATGAACGAATGAATGAATAAAAAGTATCACTCTCACTGACAGGACTATCCTTCACCTACTTCTTCCTTTAATTCTCATGCCTCCTTAAATTTTAGATTATATGTCATCTCTTCCAGAGAATCTTCCTCGAATTCCCTTTAGGAGTATTCTTCTTTCATATACCTCAACTTCCTATTTATCCCATATGCCAGTACTTACTGTATTAGAGTGCTAGTATTAGATTTCATGTCTCTATCTCTCAGCACATAAACAACAACAATGTCTGGGACCAAGTTATCTTTGGGCTTCTTCTCTCTAGCACAATGCTTGTTATTAATAGATGTTCGATTAATGTTAGTTAAAATAAAATTATAAACTGAAGTAACAGATTTCTACTTTTATAATTGTACAAATATTTCTATTATTTTCTGCTTTCAAAACTTAACCCCCAAAGAATCTGCAATTCAGTAGTCGACAAAAAAAAACAAATTACAGAAAAGAAATTTTCAGAACTGAAAGACAGATGACTTCCCAGAACTCAAGATTAAAGAAGTCAATCAGCTAATCATATGATTATTTTTCAAAATAATTATGTAAGAGGCATCTTTATGGAATTTTGGAATGCCAAGGGTAAGAAAAAGACAATAAAAGTTTTTCAAAAGAAGAAATAACGTTATTTACAATGGGTCAAGAGTCATCATTGCTTTGAACTTCTTCAGAGCAAAATCGAAAACAAAATATAAAATTTTAAGTGGGGAAAGTTTTAAATGTAAATTTTTATGGCAATCAAAATAGCAATCATAGGTGAAGATAAAGTAAAGTTATTCTAAGACATGAAAAGTGTCTCAAAACTACCTTTTCAAAGGAAAGTGCTGAAGGATATTTTCCACACACACACACACACAAACCTATAAATAAAAATAAAAACTAAGAAAAAGAGAGCATGGATTCAGAGAACAGATTATTAAAATTAATGAGAGAAGAAAGACAGTCTCAGAAAGATGGCTTACAGAACAGCAAGCCTGGAGAACAACTGTCCAGATTGTTTGGATGAGGCTGCTGAGGAGAATTGAACTGACAGATTATTAGATACTTTTCATGTGGAAAATTGTACTGACTTTTGAGAAGCTGTAGGAGGATGTAGCAGTAGGTTCAAAGAAATCCCAGAGAACTATGATGGTAGCAAGTGAAAACTAGTAATATAAAGTAGGATAATATATCATGACCAAATGGAGTTTATTCTAGGAATGACAAGTTGAACTTTCATAAATTCATAAAAGTAATGTATTCATATTTAATTTTATTAAGCTAATAATTTAACTAATTTAATTTTATCTGATTTATCATATCAACAAGCTAAAACAGAAAATATACAATTATCTCAATTGGCGCAGAACATGATTTGAGAAAATTCAACATACGTTTATGATAACAACTCCCAACAAACTAGGAAAAGAAGGGTATTTTTCTGAACCTTGAAAAACGTATAACTAGCATTATCTGACGCTGTCCTTTTAAGAGTGGGAAAGAGATTGGAGGCACTGGAGGGCAAGACACTGTTGCTTTCCCTTATAGAAAACTTTTTAGAGTGACTCTAATGTTTTAAACTTTCTGTTACTTTGTATATGTATGAAATATTATTTTAGTAAATATGAAATTTAATTAAAAATAGTGCTTTGGTTTATTAACATAAAATAGAGTGAGAAATCAAGAGAAATGAGCTGTATTTTGCCTACATTTTAAAGTGTTTCTGAGTCTGGTGTCTTCAAACTGTTTTTGATCTGGGATCAGAATATCAGCATTGGGTCTTCACATTTAAGCAGCAAATGCTTATAAAGCTGGTTTCCTGCAAAACTCTACAAAATATAAGAAAAATTAATTTCTAAAAAACTGTAAGCAAGTTCATATGTTCATATGAAATGATCTGATAAAAGCCAAAACCAAGGCCTTTGCCTACACAGAGGGTCTAATCTGGTTAGTGGGAAAATATGTGAAAAATGACATTGCCAAGACAACATGGAAAATAAACCTGTCCTTCCCCAGCTGTCGCTTTGTAATAGAGCTGGAAAGCTGGTTCACACTATGTTTCTTTGATGGATTACACTTTCATGGATTATTCTTCTCAGGAACGTGCATTTTCATAAAAAGACTAAACTTGTAAAGTAATAAAGGTAGGATTTTAGGCAGTTACATAGATTTATAGAAGAAATTGTAAGGGGTGTGAGAGTTTGCTCGTATCCCCCAGGTCAAACAAGTAGATGGATATCTACTTGGCCTCTGCATCTATAGCTTCAGAAAACTGTTTGAACTAGATGATATAAAAACTGAAAAGCAGTCCACTTACTTTCCTGTGGTCCAGCTTCTGAAATTTTATTCCACTGTGAAATCCAGTATAACCAATATTTCATTTTCAATTTCAACTTGTACATTACTTCTATAAGGAGAATGTTACAAGAGGTAAGTGATATATTTTGAGAGCAACTGGAAAATCTCAAGACCTAAAATTTTCTAGCATCTGCAATCAAGTTTTACTTTCCTTAATCCATGCAGAACAAGGTATTTTCAGTGTAATGCAGGTAATTTCATTCATAATCATGAACTGTGTATTTAAGTAATCAGTTCTATGCATAATTATTCATTCTGGATGAAAATCTGTGCCTGACTTTTCTGGGGATATGTACACATCTTTTTTTCCAAATTCAAAACCAATCATTAGTGCTTTAAAACTTGGTTCTGAACTATTTGCCCCTCAATAAGACATGGCAAATGTGTATAGAATTAGTTCTTAAAAGCAGATACTGTGGAAGGGGGCAGCTTCTGTGGAATAGGAGTGTGGCTTAATTGTAGTGCCCACACTGTGTGACTATTACATGCCTATGTCATCAATAATGCCCATTAATTCTGTGAGATGGAGTATGCACCTATGTTACTGGCAGCCTTCAGGCCCCTGCAAAGTACTCCCCAACCACCTCAAGAGTTCTGGGGCCTGGCCAAAATAAGTCCTACCTGTGTGCAACTGTGTACACGCCTTTTGGAGGCTGTTAGTTTTCACCAGGCTGTATTGGGAGCTCCATTGATGGCTGGTTATCTACCCCTTTTACGAAATCCTGAAATATCTTCTAGGCCTTGGTCACGCATGCCCCTGGCAATTCCTCTGAGAAAACACTGACCACTACCACTTGGTGGGCACCCCTAGAGCATCTCAAAACAGCAGACACCTAAAAAAAATCTAAATAATGCTACCTGCCTTTCTTCCAGTTTTCATTGTACTGGAACCATGCTGTTTCCTGTGAGAAAGAGGAAAGCGCCCACCCCTACTCTGTGCTATTTTGTGAGACTGTGACCAAAAGCAGCACTTCCTCTTGGCTCAATGAGGGCAACCCTCATCTTGCACCAAACTCACCATATTGTCCCTCAAAACTGCTCTTCCTCTTGAACTGATTTTCCCCCAAAATTTCTTATAATTGTTGTTATTCTCTCAACCATTCAGGTTCAAATTCATTGAAATCTCTTTCTAGCCGGCACATCTAATGATTTAAAAGATTCTATTGATTTAAGCTGTTATTTGCATAGTCTTCCTTCCTTACTTCCTATCATGGACTCATTTATTCACTTACTAAAAGCATATTTCTTGAAAGCAAGCTATAAATTAGCACTGTAAGTCAATGTTTAGAGTCAAAATTTACATAAGATATAATGGGACAGTCTATAAATAATTGCAATGTTTAAAAATATTTAACTTAGGCCTTTATTACTTCTTACTTGAACTATTTAAATATTATTTTAATTAGTTGTCAAACTTCTAAATTCTTCAATCCAAATTGCTCCAAGCAAATTAAACTTGTACAGCTTTTGTCTTAACAGTCCTGAGAACATTTCTATTGTCTGGCTAATGAAGTCCTAAGTCCTTTGGCCAATATTCGGAACCTTGACAAGACACAAACTTCCTTTCCAAACTTTTATTTATCCATTTTCTAAAAATAACCTATGCTTCTGCCAACCAGCCAACCTGGACTAGTAACGATTTCCCTAAAAACTTTGCCTTTCTTTTGCTTTTGTGCTGTGATTATAGTGCTTGTTTCCGCTTACAACTGTCTTTTTTTTTTTTTTTGCCCTTTCCAAAGATCTCTTGCCTAGTATAGGTAGAGTTACTTTGTTCTGAATTCTTATATTACTTTTTCCATCATCTGGCACATACTGCTAGTTGTTTTATATTCTGTTTATGTCCATCTCATCTCATAATAAAATGGAGGTTCTTTTAAAAACAGAGGTTATAGCTTATTCATTTTTTATTTCACATGCCACAGAGTATATAAACCAGATCACATACTCAATTTGTTGATTGCATGAAAAATTATTTTATCAACAATAAATCCCTTGACATAAAGCAAAGGTGACTGAATGAAAATATTTGTCATGCAAATCCTATTTTCCACTGACTTCCATTATGTAATTAAAAATATGTTCCCATGGGGGGAAAACAGTAATACACTTAGGAAGAAACTGGTGTGAAATGTGGTTGACTAGCTCCATGAAATGCTAAGCAATGTGCACAAAAGACCTTTTAAATCTAGAGGCTATTAGCCTTCCCTAGTTATTTTCATTTTTTTAAATCTAGTTCAATAAGTATTTGGTGAATAATGAAATGAAAGTATCTCCTTTCCATTGTAAAAGTCTGCTTTTGTATTTAAACTGTTATTTTGAGTAAGGTTTTCTGCACCAGTATATCTGGGGGTATAGGGGAGGGAGTCAAAGCTAAACTATTGGATAAGTCCAGCCTGGGAAAGCCTTGCTGCTCTCTCATCTGACTTATTGTAGTCTGTGATGTTGCAATCTAATTTGCAGTAGAAGGAAAAGATGATTTGAGGCAAATTACATAAGGCATTTAGAAGAAATTTATTTCTATCTGAACGTAAATTGCCCAATCTGTCACCTATGTCTTCGATGCTGGAACTCCAGTTCTTACCCGCTTAATCTCACCTTCCATTATTTACTGTAGTTGACATGAAAATGTACTCTCCAGATCCCCCTTTAAGACAAAACTTACTGCCCCAACTTTCAGGGAAGAGATTTCCTTTAGAGTTTGCCTCCGTTTAGAATACTTCATTGTCCAAGGTCGCAAACTTGCTTGGGGAACTCATATGCAATAACAAATGAAAGTGTAAAGGCCTAGATATTTTGGTTCAATCAGGAATAACCTTAATAGACAATATATGATCCACAGCCACAGTAGGTTGACTTACTCTGCTCCAGCCTTCACCTAAGCTTGACTTCTCTCTGTGCCCAACCTTGCTTCCCTTCTCTCCCTTTTATATATATGTGTGTGTTGATTCTTAATAAATACTTAGTGCCTTATTATTAATTAATAGATCTCAGTACTTTATTCCAGAGTACTTGATCTGCAACAATTGATTTTAGTAGTGACCCAAAAAAATAAATATAAGATGGGGTTTTGAACCCAGGTTACTTACTTCCCAATTGGCAATGAGAACCTCAATTCTGGAGGTAGGTAAGACATACATAGTTTTGGCACCAAGTGGTTGCCCAGGTTGTTAAAGCTTCCACTGTGCTAAACTAGCAGAAGAGGCTGTACCTCCAAATGGCTATAGATGAGAGGTGGACTGGAACATTATCACAAATGAAGTGAGTGACATGAGAGTCAAGGCTACCTGCTCATATACCTGGTGGCTTAATCATTCCCTGTAGCCCAGGCCATGTTCAGTCTCAGTTATACTAATTGCATCTAACAATGGACTGACACCTGTAGCAACGTTGAATCTTTTGGAGGGTAAGACCCTAGGGAACAAAGCTGATTGCACCATGGCCTTAACTTGCTACAGAGTTCTTTATTGTTCTGGATCCCACTGAAAACTAGTAGCAGTTTCCAAGTAACCCAGGTAATGGTCTGGAAGAGTACGTCTAAATGTAGAAAGTATTGCCTATAGAACCCAGTAAAGTCTACGCAGAGCTGTGCTTCTTTCTTTGTGGTAGGGAATGCTAAATAGAGCAATTTGTCATTTATTTTATAGGAAATATGCTAACACACTACTTACTACTGGACTTGTATAAATTTCACTGGATTTGTAGGTCCCTAAAATGTCAGAGTTTATCTTTCAACCTCTAGAGAGCATGTGTCTTACCACGGCCTCTAGGAAACAAGCTTATCCCTTGCTTATCCTGTCCAGTCAGCTTAACATCATTGATGTAATGAGTCAAAGTGATATTATATAGGCTATATAGTTCATATCTCCTTAGGGGGAATAATAACAAGAAACAGACCTTAGACAATGTTATTGCAGTCAAGAAGATCTTTTTAGACATCATATGACAAAGGCAGGCAAAACTGCAAATAAATAGCAATGTTCATTCCTCTTGAGTGCAAACTGTTTCTGATCTCTTTCCTAATCTTAATAGCAAAGGATGCATTTGCCAAGTCAATGAGTGCATTTATGTACCTGATTCCTTATTAACTTGCTCTCACTTCTAGCATAGCAAATTACTTGTTTGTGCTTTCAGTATTCCTAAGTCATTCACCAGAATCCACCCAGTTTCTACAGACTGTCCAGACTTGCAGATTAAATGAATATATTTTAGGGACCACTATCCTTATAGCATGTAAGTCTTTAGTTGTGGTATTAAGCTCTGCCACCACTTCATCTCCCTCCTAGGATGCATCGTTGTTTTTGATTTACGTTTTTGCCTGGGAAGGGGGCCAGTTTTTGAGATTTTCGCTTGGCCTTCCTCACTATGATAGCTTTTACCTCATAAACCAAGGACCCCTATAGGGATTATTCTAAATTCCAAGTATACCAATCCCAGTTATACTTGAACACTGGGCAGTAACCGCTGGATGGGTCTGCAAACACACTGAACCCAATGTAAGCAGGAGGTAGCCAGAATCCATTTGTACCATTATAAGATCCTATTACAATGAAGAGGCAAGGAATGTCATGCATATGCAGTAGGGCTCCAGGGATTAACTTCAATTGAGAGTCTATATCCAAGTTCTTCAACTGTCTAGGTAATCCCCTTCGTTGAGTTCAGCCACCTTTAGTACTGTTGTGAATGTAATTCTTCTGGCAAAACAAAACAAAATAAAACAAAATAACCTCTCAGTTTTTTTTTTATTATTATCTTCAAATATCCTATGTTACCTTCATATTTAAAGAATGTTCTCCACAGAAACAGCATTCCTGGTTATAAGTTATTTTCCTCTATTGTTTTGAAAGTAATGTTTCATTAACTTCTGATTTACTGAAAACTAGCTATCTATACTACCATTGCTCATTTGATGTCCTGTTTTTCCTCTTGATGATGTAAAAATATTCTATCTTTAATTTTTTTGACTATGATTGCCTTAGTGTGGGTTTCTTTTAAATTTCTCCAACTTGAAGTGCCTCTAAAATTCTCCATTAGAAATGTAGGATATAGTAACCCCAGCTGCTAGGATTGCTATCAGCAGTCTCCCTTGATCTGCCTCTTCTTGTAGGTTTTCTTTGTTAAAGAGAGTCACTATAGCCAAGCTTAAATATGTCTCTTTCCCAAGAAGACCCATATCTAACGACCTATACACTGTGTTTGGAGAGCTCTGAAATTTCAATATATCTTCAAATTTTTCACCCCTCGCATACCAGTGTCAGCCGAGGTTTCTCCAGAGACTAGATCACAGCTCATATTCTCCCTGTACCCAGTCCTGCTTCTTTTTTTTCCCTTTCTCAGTATTGATCCCAAAAGACCTCCCAAATAAACTATTTAGATGCTTACCAGAGAACCCAACCTGCAATAATTTGTGTAAAGAGCAGTCTCAAAAGCAGAAGGTAGGAAGAGATTTGGGAGCTGCATTATCTACTCTTTGGTTAGCAATGAGAAATTTATAGCTTCTGGTCGGTAGAGCAAAGAAGGCCTCTAGCACCAGTAGTCAACCAGAATTGTATACCAGTGAAAAGGCATGCATTAGTTGTTGTTATATATAAAGTAGTTGAGAAATATCAGTACAGATAGTCATTGTCAAGGAAAAGGACTATCTAGCTATTGCTAAGCTATATTAATACTTCAGAAAAATAATAAGCTGAATATGATTGATCAGTAATTAAAAGCTAAGTGTGAAAACAGTGGTATAGTACAAGGAGTTGATAAACAGACCTAAGACTTAATCATAAAAGGAGATAAGTTCCAAAGAAAGTTACATTCCCAACCAAGGTAGGTCTCCAATACCAACATCAGGATCCAAGATGGAAAGAAAACGTAACTGTGACACATGGCATAAGGACATCTGAAATGAAGCTCCTGGCAATCTCAAATCCTCAAATTTCCCTGAAGCTAATAAGCCTAAAGAGTATTCAAAATTAAGGGCTAGTATTTTATAATCACTTAAAAATTCTACATAAGCCTTTCCCCTAGATGATCTCTTCCAAATCTGTCTCTATCTCCTCCAAGACACCAGGACTATAATTTTGATTAAATTTGTAATGTAACTTAACTGGAAGGTGCTGGGCCTGATAAGGTAAGAAAGGGACTATACCTTAAGGCAGCTATGGGATTTAGGCAGGATACCTGAGGGACCCATCCAAGGAAATATTATGAACTGAGTCCTGAGCATGCTTGATCAAGTGGCAATGAAACATAAGCTGGAGAAGGGGTTGTCTAGTGGTCTTCTAGCACTCTCCTGGGATAGAATACTTAATATCCTGGCAATGATGCTAAAGATGGTATAGACATATTGCTAGGATAGCTTCTAGAAGCATAAAAAGTGATGTTTCATACTAACTGAGGTAAAAATGCTAGCATTGCCATGGAAGATGGTGGACAAAGGCATTATCAGGCTCAGAGGAAATGGCATGCTCTAGGGGATATTTTATGTAATATAAAAAAGCTCACCAGAGAATTATGTTTGAAAGGAGGGCCTAAAGGATACATCATTAGAGCAACATGAAGGACACTGTGGAGTTTTGCTTCTATTTAGGATATGGAAAGCCAAAAGAAATGTTTGCCTCCACTCTAAAAACCAGGATAAATTCCATAATCCACTAAATTATAACATTGTATAAGCTAATCAAAGGATATAACAAGATAAACTAAATTTCAAAGGGTGATAAGCCCCTTTGAGAAAATACAGGACTCATGTACTCTTTTGCCTTTGGGAGAACATGGGAGGAAGAAGTAAAAGCCATAAAAGCAGAGTTGTGAAAAACAATGGATATATTAATTAATGCTTAAAAGTTGAGCATGGCCAAGCATGACAGTTTAGCATCCCTGAGAGCCTCAAAAATAAGGGTGGTTTCCTGTTAAGTTCTTTTCCATGGATCCTAACAGGATGCACATAAAAAAAGATTGGGGACTGGGTCCAAGGAATGTGCCCCTCAGTGAGACTGGCACAAAGAACTGTTGCTTCTGGAATAGGATAGAAACAAAGTATGTCTGCCTCTGAGGGAGGGACAGGAGACCTTTCCATTATCAGGTTACCTAGGCATTGGCAATGCCTTTTTAAATGCATCATTGAGGGCACAGTCCATGAAAGAAAGAATTAATAAACTGGACTTCATTAAAATTAAAAATTTTTGCTTTGTGAAAGATACTATCAAGATAATAAAAGGGCAAGCCACAGAATATGAGAAAATAGTTACGAAAAACATCTGATAAAGGAACATTATTCAAAATATGCGAAGATCTCTTAAAACTCAATAAGAAAATGAGCAACCCACTTAAAATGGGCCAAACATCTTAACAGACTTCAAACCAAAGAAGATATACAGGTGGCTAATAAACATATCAAAAGATGCGCAACCTCATAATTCATAAAGAAATGTAAAATTAAAACAATAAGATAACCACTGCAAAGCTATTGAAATGACCAAAATCCAGAGCACGGACAACACCAAAGCATGCGGAGCAACAGAAACTCATTCATTGTGGTGGGAATGCAAAATGGTGCAACCACTTTGAAAGTCAGTTTGGTGGCTCCTCACAAAACTAAACATATTCTTACCAAAAAATCTTGTTCCTTTGGGTATTTGCCCAAAGGAGTTTCATACTTATATTTCTGCAAAAATCTACACACAGATGTTTAAAATAGCTTTATCCATAATTGCCAAAATGTGGAAGTAACCAAGATGGCCTTCAGTAGGTGAATGGATAAATATGCTGTGACACATCCAGACAATGATATATAATTCAACGCCAAAAAGAAATGATCTATCAAGCCATGAAAAGACATGAGGAAACTTAGATGCATTTTACTAAGTAAAAGGAACCAATCTGAAAATGTTACATACCACATGATTCCAACTTTATGACATTCTGGAAAAGGCATATAAAGAACTTAGACAACTCAACAACAAAAAAAACAAACAATTCAATTAAAAAATGAGCAGAAGGCCTAAACAGATACTTCTCCAAAGAGGAAAACAAATGGCTTATAGATATATGAAAAGATGCTCAAGGTCGCTAACCATATCTCTATATGCAAATTAAAATCATACTGAGATATCACCTCAGACCTGTCAGGATGACTATCATCAATAAATCAAAAAACAACAAGTGTTGGTGAGGATGCGGAGAAAAGACAACCTTCATATATTGTTGGTGGGATTGCAAATTGATACAGCTGCTATGGAAAATGGTATGAAAGTTTCTCAAAAAAGTGAAACTGGATATACCTTTTGCCTAGCAATTGCACTTTTGGATATTTACCCAAAGAAAACCAAAGCAGTAAGTTATAAAGATCTATGCACCCCTATGTTCATAGCAGCATAATTTACAATATCCAAGATATGGAAGCAACCATCAACAGACAATTAGATAAAGAAATTGTGATTCATATATACAATGGAATATTAGCCATTTAAAAAATGAAATCCTACCATTTACAATGACATGTATGGACATAGAGGTTATTATACTGAGTGAAATAAGTCAGAGAAAGAAATACCATGTGATTTCACTTTAATGCAGAATCTAAGAAACAAAAAGAACAAACTAATAAAAAACAGACTCACAAATATAGTGAACAATTTGGTGATGGACAGAGGGGAGGAGGGTTGTGGGGCTGGGAGAATGGGGTGAGGGGTTAAAGAAGTACAACTTAGCTGATAGTTGGCCTCAGGGATGGGGAGCATGGCAGAGGGAATGCAGCTAGCATTAATATGATGGCTAGGTGGAGAATCAAGGGAAGGAGGGAGCAATTGGGGAGATCATTTTATGAACTATATAGATATCTAACCAATATACTGTATACATGAAACTAATTTAAATAAATAAATTTTTTTAATGCAAAATTATGGAGACAGTAAAAAGATCAGGGGTTGCCAGGGGTTGAGATAGAAAAAGGAATGAATAGGAAGAGCACAGAAGCTTTTTAGGGCAGTAAAACTACTCTATGATACTACAATAGTGGACACATCATTATACATCTGTCTAAACTGGTAGAATATACAACACAAAGAAGAAACCAAAATATAAAATAAGGACTCTAGATAGTAATAATGTATTAAGGTAGGTTCATCAGTTTTTAACAAATGCACCACTCTGGTGGAGGATATTGATAATGGGAGAGGCTATGCATGTGTGCAGGCAGGGGATATATAGGAAATCTCTGTACTTATGCTCAGTTTTGCTGTGAAACTAAAACTGCTCTAAAACATAAAGTCTATTTAAAAAAGAATAAAAGGAGAACATCAACAAAGGTTCTATACATCAAAAGGGTAACAATAGAATATTATGAAAATACCTGTAAATTTAACAACTGAACTGAAATGGAGAAATATCTTGAAAGGCATAAACTACCAATGTTTATTAAAAAAAAATAGATATCCAGGATAGTCTTATATCTATTTTAGACAATAAATGTATAGTTAAAAGTATATTTCATTGGTGAACTCTTCCAAACATTTAAGGACAAGTAACACCCATTTTATACAAGTTCTTCCAGGAAAAAAAACTTAAAAACAGCAGGGAATCTTTCTGACACATTTATGAGGCCAGCAATGACTACGAAACCAGACAGACAAAAACATTGTAAGTAATGAAAATCACTATATTACTAATAAACATAGAAAAAATCTTTAACAAAAGCATAGCAAATCCTGTAATATTCAAAAACAATAACATGTGATCAAGTATGGTGTATCCCAGGCTCCGAGATTATTTTAACACTTGAAAAATGAAACAACATAAAGTGCTATTTCAACAGATTTAAAAGGAAAAAAATAAAACGTGCGATTTTCTAAAGAGTTATAGAAAACAATTCTACACCCATTCATGATAAAAAAATTTTTATCAAATGAGGACAAAAAGAACTACTCGGTTCACTGTGGTGCATTATGCATGTTCAGTATGGGATTAATGTCTAAAGGAGAACTTACATATGTAAACGGGAGCGCCTTTCTTTGTGATTCCCTTTCTCGTGGGATCTTGATCCTCAAGCTTTAACTTATGGATAAGTTTTTGCCTCCTCGGCCCAGTATAACTGTCACAACCTTTGAGTCATTCCTTTCTGTCTAGCTTCTATGAAACAGGTTATGTATTGCAAATATTCTGAAAAGAAAAAGTGGAGGCAAGGATAGCACTCACCTCAGAGCAATTCCTTTCCCTCCAGGATCTTACTCCCTCAAGTCTTGGCTCCCTTCTTTGAACTATTATTCTTTCAAACAACCATTTTCTATATTTTATTCAACTTTAATGATTATTTTTGACCGGAAAATTAGTTTAAAGAAGTTACTCCATCATAGTTAAAAAAAAAAAAAAAAGTCTCTCTTTACTTACATTTAATCTCTCTTACCTTTAGACATATTCAACATACTTATTTTATATTCTGTGTAATATTTTCAATAACTGAACTTTTGTGGGCCTTTTTCTTGGATCGTTTGTGACTGCTTACCCATTTAATGACTTTTTTTTACTATAAGCTTATTTTCTTTTAAGACCTAGGCTGAAGGTTAGTTTCTGCAGAAGTGATTGGCATTTACTTATTTCTGTCACAAATCTAGAGTGCTACTCCTCCAGGGATTTTTGAGATAAAAATCTCCATACCTTAAATCAGCAAAATCATATCAGTTTGGTATACAAAGCAATGTATATTTATTTACAGTTGCAGGTTTCCAGAGGAATTTTTTTTTTTTTTTACTTCCTAAATCACAGTTTTAGAAAGGGGATTTTCCTAAATAGTTTCCTGGAATGAAAGGCAGGTTAATTTCTAGATTCCCTTATACTAATGTTTAGTTGTTGGAAGTTCTAACCTAAAGCCAAGGTAGGGAGACCTATTAGATTTCCTACCTAAAGCTGGTCTTCAACCTTATCTTCTGTCTTCTGTGAGACCATGAAAGTTGAATAGTTTATTCACTTGGTAAATGCCTTCAGGGTGGTAATAAAATTTAGTCTCTTGCTAATCCCTCTACATTCTCAATTTTACTGATTTTTTTTTTTGACTACTGATATTCCATTTATAATTGCCAGCCCTTTACTATGTTTTTTAAAGGGATATTTAAAATACTTTATTCATTTTGTTTAGTCGGTTTTGGAAAAAAAGTTAAGATTCTGTAGACTAAGTGACTGCAAGAAATAGATGTCTATCGAAATCTTTCACAAATATCATTTTAATTGTTTCTTATGACTACCTGTGAAATAGTTGTAACTATTATTTACATCACACAAATAAGGCTATTGTTACTCA
This sequence comes from Cynopterus sphinx, assembly GCA_030015415.1. Classification (NCBI taxonomy): domain Eukaryota; kingdom Metazoa; phylum Chordata; class Mammalia; order Chiroptera; family Pteropodidae; genus Cynopterus; species Cynopterus sphinx. Next base: position 90,730,150 of record CM057384.1, on the reverse strand, counting down.
AGGAGGTAGAATGACTTGCCCTAAATCCACTGCCAGAAAGCTGCAGAACTTTGTTTCAAATCAGATTTTCTGACCCTAGACTCCATATTCACTTCATGATATTTTCCTGGTCATTGTTCCATCTGGGGAGAATAATAAGTTTGGCTCCAAAATTTATGTCAGCTCAAAAGTTGGAAAAATAACACAAAGATTTTCTACTCCAGGTTCCACTTATACGTAGCTCTAAAATTTCCTTGATTCATCAAACAAGCCCAGTTTAGAAAGACCACAGCCATCATCATTTGTGCAGCTATTCAGGCTGACATCACCAGATATTCTCCATCAAAAGAACATCTCTGAACATAATGTCAGTGCTGGCAGCCTCCCAGAGAAAATTAATCATAATACCAAGAGTTAGAAAAAGTCTACACAGTTTTCAAGAATATTGCATTTCTTTACCCTAAAGTTCACATTCTACCTGCTGTGTTTCATTACAAAATCTAGATATCATACAAAAACATCACAGCCTCACTCCTAACTGTATGTATTTTTAATAAAAAATCTTTGATCCAGGTGATATTGGCCCTGCAGGCAAAAATTTCCTTTAGTGTTAAGAAGTACTCTATCACCAGTATGAGATCCATTCTTCTTGTTGGTAAAAACATTTCTAGAAAATCAAGAGGGAAGATAGCATACTTGAACAAAACAAGTAGATAATATGAGAATTAACAGAGGTGTTATTTAAATTGATGAAATCTTCATCTTTGTCCTCTCAAGATTACAGAAGTATACAGTTTGGGGCTACGTTTGTTTTTATCTATTTGCCAGTGTCATAAGATCTACTCTTTCCTTCACATGCCCTGCTTTAGCCCTTTCAGAGACTGGCCAATTCTTTTGAAAACCAATATTCTAGATTTAGCTGCAAAGAAATACATTGCTGGTTTTGAAATTCTTGCAATTTGGGAATTCTTGCAAATGTCAGTTGATGTTTTATGCATTGTTGCTGAATTCCATTTGTTTAATAATGTTTATATTTTCCTTTCACATGTAAATTTTGGAGGCCAAACTTACTATTCTCTGCAGGTGGAACAATGACCAGTAAAATACCATGAAAAGATTATGTGGTCTAATGTCGGAAAATCTTTGCATCTTTCCTACTTGAGTTTCTCAGATTCCGGAGTCTTCACAGAGGGTACTTATTTATCATCTCACATAGTTATCATTTTCTTTTCTTTATTTTTTCTTTTCTTTCTTTATTTTTCTTTCTTTCTTTTTTTTTCTTTCTTTTCTTTTCTTTTCTTTTCTTTTTTTTTTTTTTCTTTTCTTTTTTGGTGAGAACACTTGGTATCTACCCTCTTAGAAAATTTCAAGTACACAGCACAGCCTTGTTAACTATAGTCTCATTGCTTATCTAATCTTATTTTTAAAGGGTATAGGAATAGTGAGGAGTTAAGAGACTCCCCAGATACACACAGCTCCAAAAGAATCCAGGTCCCCTTCATTGTGGCAGGGTATATAATTTTATAACACTGTTCAACCTGGGTGTAGTTTTGTCTTTATAACCTTTATGGAAAAGAGAGAGAGAGAGAGAGAGAGAGAGAGAGAGAGAGAGAGAGAGAGAGAGAAAACATTGTCATCTTTGAAAGAGGCTGCACTTTCCTTTGCCTATGCTGTCTTCTTCACATTCAATTCAGTTTTTCTACCTCTATAGTTTTGTCACCAAATCACTTCATTATTTCATTGGCTCAGTATTAAGCAAAACTTATTACTAGTCTGGTTCTGATATTTTGTCCTATTTTCAAAAATTGGTCTTTTTTTTTTTTAATTATGTAGTGTAATAAAATGTGTATGGATTGAGCAGCTGGGCTCAAATCTCAGTTCTACTAATTTTGGAGGTGTGACTTTGTACAAGTTACTTAACCTTTTGAAATCTTAATTCTTCTTTATTTTTTATTCTATAAAATAAGGCTGATAATTTATACACTGGAGGGTGTTTGTGGTAACCAAAAAAAAAGTAATGTGTATTAAAATGTTTGGAAAATAATGGACATTCAACAAGTATTAGTTCCTTTGTCACTGAGAATTCTAGCACAATATAGATGATAAACTCAAAAGTTAATTAAAGATAATGAATTAACATACTTTATACAGAGGTGTGGGCAAGATTAAAAAATGAACAGCAGATGGTAAAACATGGGAACTAACAGCAAGTTGAAGCTGTTATCACCCTAGGCCTAAATGGTTAGATAGGGATCTGAGTTCCTATTGAGAGCTACAGGGATGTGTAAGAAGCTATTTGACATGACCTGTGGCTTTCAGCAAAAGAAAGCAGCTACTGCTAAAATCCCCCTGCTAAGGGTAGAGGGAGGGTACATGGAGGCAGAAATAGTATACTAGTCTCTCTGTCTTTATGACCTCTGAGATTTTTATTGATTGATCCCCCTAGAGGGCAAAGAAGCCCAAATAATGCTGTCCACAACCATCACCTGCCTCGGACACACAGTATAGATAGAAGGGAAAATAATGAATCCAAAGGAACAAACAGAGAACAATCAGCACGGTTTCTTTTCTTTACCTTCCACTTCTCTTACTCCAGTGTTCTGTTTACTTACATTGATCATTTTCCCCACTATTAGCTGTCAATAGACTGTGAGGTCTTTGGAAGCAAAGATAATATTTATTCATGACTCTAGTATTTTCAAAGGATGCACTTTTAAACAGGCTATGTGTGGAAAATGCAACCTATTATATACCTCCTTTGGAAAAGCACATTAGAAGTATAAAAATTCTTAAAAATTCTGTAGAAAATTATATAATAATAAATATTTGCTCATGGAACTGCTTTTCCCAAAGTCCTTACCTTCTCATCTTTTTCCCCCTCCAGAAACTAGAATCTTATCTCCTAACAAGTGTCTGATTAACTGGAGTTCCACATTTCTTTTATGGTACTACATGTAGGTGATCTAGTTGTATTATGAATGAACAATTAGCATTATCATCATCATTACAATCTCCACATTTCTGCTGTATTTTAGACTCCCAAATATGATGCTCTATCTTGCTGTGTTTAGGGACATCTTATTATTCCTGAGAATATTACCAAGACAACTGGAGGCATCTGGCTCTGAATTCACAAGATGCCAGCTTCCACCACCTGCTTTAACTACCTTCCATAAGCTACACTTTAGTGTTTTCCTTTAGCATCAGTCTAATCCTATCAAATAAGACTATTCCAGTTTCCCACTCCTACCAGTGAATGCCTACCACCATTTTCCTCCCCTATACAGATTCTTGACCATGCAGCATCATCTGTTTTATTTATTTTCTAGGTCAAAAAATTCATTAGGACAATATTTCTATAGAATTTTCTTGAAGTGCTACCAAGCCCTCTCAATTTCATCATAGCCCCATTCTGTCTTTAAATAATATTAAACATAAGATGAAACTAAAATTGGCATATGAGAGTCAAATTTCATGACTGAACAGAGGAATTGAGGAAAGCAACTTTCTAGAAGAGATTCATTGTATTTTCTCAAAAGAGTTGCTTATCTTAGAAAGTAGAAGAGATAGAAAGAACAAGAGTTCAAAATAAAAGCAGACATATCTTGTAGAAGAGATAAACTCCTTAATAATCACCTAACTTTAGGGCTTTCCCCTCCTCTCTTTATGGTTTGGTGACAACGAGAACAGTCTGGTGGAGGGAAAGAGTTCACAGAAATATATGCACTCAAGACTGAGAACTGCAAAGGCATTGATCTGAGGGCAGCAGAGACTCTGATCATAATGAGCCAAAGTCCAGAAGCTTTCCACAAATTCCCTGGACAGTGAAAGACTGCTTTCTGCATTTTGAGAAGGATACATGTGTTCAGACATAGAAATTAAAGTTTTTCCCTTCTGGCTAAAGAAGCATGACAACATATACTGCGAAATACAGGGAGAATGCATACCTCATGCTCCTTCCCTGATTATCAACTGAAAAAGAATCACTGGCATAGAATTCAGGCCTCCATTATTGTATTGATGAGGGTTCAATCAGGAAAGCAGAACCACTAGAAGTTATATGAAAAAAGGAGTTCATTATAGGGATTAGACAGCACACATTGAAAAGGTGATGAAGAAGTCAATGAAAGTTCTTGTTGCATCTGGCGATGGACCTGAAGTTTCTATGGGTCAGCAGAGTTGGCAGTAGAGATAACTCAGACATGAAGCAAAGGACAGTGACAAACTGGAACCAAAGATAAAATCTATGTCTGTATCCAATTTCAAAAATGTGGTGTTTTATAGAAGAAGCTGGTACCTTTCACCATTAAGCTGCACACATAGCTGGCCCAGGTCTTAAAGAAGCAGAATGTGATGGAAAGGACTGGCAAGATCCAGACCAGACAGCAATCTTTCTTCAAACAGGTAAGGGAGCAGATAACGGACAACATGCCTGTTTTAATGGCACCAGTCATGCCACAACAATCAAGAGTAATGACTGCTACTTCTCTTTATCCTTCCACACCTTACACAAATTTCTCCTATGGCTCATCTTAATTATACAGGGAAGGAAATTCTAAAAATTATAGTTCTAACTTGGAGCAATTGACATAGCATAAAACCACCACAATTGTGATACTTTTATGTTTGAAATTTATAAACTCGGAAAGGTAGCGGAATAGATTCTGAGGACAGTATCTCCATCAGCCATGGAATTCAGACAGTGGGTTGGAGCACAAAGAACTTCACAGGCATTGAGGTCAAGTAGCTGTGTGTCTACTTATTCCGATGCTGCTAGAAGGTGCGTTCATGCACCCTCTAGTTTCTGCATGAAACCAATAATTTCTGGCCTATGCCTGAATGTCAGACGTTTTATTCAGCAACTTAATATTCTTTTTTAGTAGTAATGCTCAAACATCTCCCTGTTTCTCTTCTGCCATGGTATTTGGTTTATTTCTAAAAAACTTTCCATAACAATTTAAAGATCTGTGATAAGAAAGCAGATGACAATTAGTCCAAAAATATTCTGACAGCTGAAGATTAAACTGTGAGTGCAGATTACTAAACTGAAAACAAAATGCTTTACTGCATGTAAAATTAAAAAGGTGTTGATTTATAGTTGATTCATGGTGTGAGTAGTTGCATTATGAATGATCAATGAACATTATCATCAGAACAATGTCACACTATTACAATTATGGTGCATTAAAATACAAACTTAATTGCTTAGCTCTTAATGAAATACAAAAGCTACATTTTAATAATGTTAGGGTTGTGGTTCAAACTGAAAAAAATAGAGTTAAGGTGACAATAGTTCATTTTTAACCCTTTGACATCATAATCTAAAACAGACCATTGATGTTCCACCCCTCCCCATCATGAAAAGCAGAAGATGTCTAGTTGGCCGGCTTTCATAGGAAAGAACTTGGTCTTCAGTCAGGTTGACAACTTAATTTACTCCATTTGACTAAATATGAAAATAGATTAACATATACAATAAAGGAAAAATGACATACCAATTTTGCTATAAATATTTACAAATTGTTTGCTTCAGAATTTAATCTTAGGTCAAATTTGCACATACCAACACACTTAAGGCAAACCTTTAGTATAACTAAGAAATGTAGCTACAATATCTCATGGTTGATTCTAAGAAAAGCTATATATATATATATATATACATATATATATTTTTGTGTGTGTGTGTGTGTGTGTATATATGTAAATGTATACATATATGTGTGTGCATATATACATATACACACATACACATACACATACATATACATATACATAGAGAGAGAGAGAGAGAGAGAGAGAGAGAGAGATTGAGAGGGGTGGGAGGGGGCGGGGCGAACCTTCATATGGCTGGCTGTATCTACATATTTTTTCCCCAAAAGATTAAGACTTCAGGTCTAATCATACAATTGTTGAAAAATTATTCATCTATCATATCATCCAGCTTTTGAAAAAGTGGTACCAATATCAAATGCCTTTGTTAAGACAAACTAAAATAGTTACTGAAAGAGATTATGAGAATCACTGTGAAGTGAGTGTGTTTTATGTTTAGTGCCTCCTTAATCCAATCACATTACCATATGGTAAGAGCTGTTGTTGAAGGACAGAATTTACAAAACCCCAAACAGATAAACCACCAAGTCCTGAGTTTACACCCCCTGTTCCATTTATAAGTATATGGTAATTTCCTGGGTGCCTTTTATCTCCAAAGGTTATTCTAAAATGGGCTGTAAAATTTAGTATGGGGTTTTCCTTCCAGTATGCAGATACCACAAGTAATTTGGGCATGGTGGCATGTGAATCCACAAATTATACATTTTATTCATCATTTCAGTATCTTTACTTGTCTAACTCCAGGGTATGCACCTAGCAAAATGGTTGTTTATTTATATATTTATTAATTTTTGGAATTTTTTCACATGTATAGAATATTAGGAGATTTGTTGAAAGCCCTGTGAAAATACAGCTAGCATCCCTAATCCTTCTGACCTATTTGCTTCAAAGAATAAATTAGGTGTGGGAATCTAACAACTTCAATGAAGTCAGAAATAATGAAACCAGAGTTTTCCTGATAATCTTCTTTTTATCCCTAAAGCACCTTGTACACCAGAATTATTAGCATCCTCTCACCTTATATAATTTAAATATATTTTATTATTGGCTTAAAATTCTTTTCACAAAATACTCATCAAATTACTGTTTCATCTTAGGAAATTCTGATTTCCTTACACTCAGAGAAATTCCCTTTTCTCCACACTATAACAATTTTTTTACATTTAAAGACCTCTGTTTCAATATATTTTGGTATTTAAGCAATCATTTATTTTAGTACTTACTCTTTCTGAGTGTTCAGTGCATCTCTTCCGGCTCTGGAATCTGGAGTGCCAACTGGGTCGACATGTCAGGAGTGCTTACTGCAGGCACAGGACACTATTTAACATGATCTGGAATTTCATGGATTATGTACTATGGAAGCTATTTCTCCGCATTAAAAAATGGGAGGAGATACTAAAATCTACATTTTACTATTCTTAAAGTAAAGAATTATAGGAGGAAAAATTTCCTTATCAAGTTAAATACCCAAATCCTAATGCTTCCGAAATCTTGCAAAAATCTCATCTATACTAAGAGGTTAAAAGTCCTGTCTGGTTTTCATTGTCAACGTCAAGCATATAGGCATAATCTGCTCAGTCCTTACCATCTTCCTCTCAATTCAAAATCAAGGTTCAAAGTCATCTTTGTAAAACACTGGGAAGAGATTTAGCTTGCCCTCAGGTAGAAATCACTAATTCTTGGTTACTGCATCTGCCCTTTCCCTCACAACAATTGTTCTGCCTTTCACTTTGATAGTCTGTGCAGCTTTCTTTAGGGTCTCCAGAGTCTGGATTCAGTTCTGAACACTGCTCATTGCTTTCTATCTTATGATACAGACTAAGAACTTCTAACTTCTATACCCAGCTCAGATTACTGAGATCTATCCCTCCAAAACTAGATATAATATCCTAGATAGCTCCACTTATCCAGAAGGAAATTAACTAACCTCTATCTCTCATATATATTCCCTCTCATATATATATATACACACACACATATATATTCTATTTACCTAATTACCTAGCTATCTTTTAATCTATATCACTTATCTATCAAGAAAGAATACTTGGTAAAAGTCACTATTCCCAGTACTAATAAAACAAAATAGGTAAAGGCTGTTTTTGGAAGCTGCAACATTTCAGAAATAACCAGTTTAGGGTCTAAAGTTTCTAATCTTTCATTTCCTGACTTGCAACCAAATTTCAGATAAAGAAACTTTCTAATACACTTTCCTGTTGGGGATAATATAACTGTTATTTAATTGCTGCTTTTTCCCCAAAGAACGTGAAAAGAGATTCCAGGTGAGATTAATAACCTTGATAATTTAAAGTTGCGTAGTGCTTGTAAAACAACAAAATATATTGAAAACAAAACAAAACATAGGTTTTGGTATCTGAGGAACAGCTTTTAAAATCTTATTTTTGCTGATTCCCTAAAGAGACATTTCTATTGTCAACTTATTACAGCAAACTGTGTCCTTATGTACTGTTTGTAAAATATTTATAGTGTTTGTTTTAACTAACAAATATCACTGGGCAAGCTACCCCCTCCCCCAGAACTCAGTTGCTACCTTATGAAATAGGTATGAAATAGGTTATGAAAACCATTGAGTCTCCTACCAACTCTGACCTTTTACAGTTTGTACACCAGCTACTCCCTCTGTCCTAGAAACTTTTGCCAACAGCCCAGTTCTGAGCAGCCAGCAATCAGAGGCAATTTCAATACCGTGTGTGTGTGTGTGAAGTGTTGCACAGATATCTATTTCTCCCGTCACCCTCTTGGTCTGATGAACCAATATGTGACCTCCTCTGTGAAACCTTCCTGGCTTTCCCAAAATTAGTTATCCATTTATGTTTCTTCATAATATTTGTTGGCATTTCTAGTATTGGATTTTTTCACACTGCATTGTAATGACTTTTATATATCTGTCTTCCTACTAGACTTTGAGCATCTTAAAAGAAGAATTTTTAATTTTCTCTTAATCTCACATATTGAGCACATTGCCTGGCATATAGCAAAGAAATACTGGTTGAATAATGAATGAATCTTTGTATTTAATTTATGCTTATTGGGAAGAGGCCTAAGTTTAAAATGGTCAGAGACATTTTAGATGTGAGAAGTATGGAAGTTGGTTCTTCTGCTTGGACTAATACTAAAATTGGTTTATATTATTTTGTAAATAACAGCATGAAAATTTGTTAAATAGACATAATATAAAAGTTTTAGGTTTTTACTCTTACCATAAGACTCACTGAACTGTGCCACAGAGGCTTACTTTGTCACATTAATTTTTTTTCAGTTTGCAAACCATCTATATATAATTGCTTTCAATTAACTACTCTCAGCCAATCAACAGTCCATAAACTCAACTTAAGCCGTTACGGATAGACTTGGTGATGAGAATTTATCCTTACATTAATTTTTAGTTTACTAAGTGATTGGGCTCATGGAAAGATGGTAGCTATATCTGAGTTCCTCATTTATGGTTGCACTATTATATTTAAAATAAGTCTTCTTAATCAGGAAGTTCAGAATATTAAATGTTTTAAATCATTTTTATCAGATTCCTAAGCTGACTCTAACAATGCAGCAAACACATTCAGGAAGATCCTGGAATTTGTTAATTCATAGAAAACCTGGGACCCCAAAGGCAAAGATTATGTTATTTTCTGTCACTTAACCCCAGTGTGAATAACTACACTCCCAAATGTGCATATGTCTAGTTGCACACCTCTAGCTAAAAAAATAAGCTCAAGCAAATATGTTTTTTGTTGTTGTTGTTGTTGTTTTTATGGCAAGGCAACCTTTGTTTGACCTCACAGATTACAAGGACCTTGTCAGTTTACAATCCCTTATTTTTTATGCCTATAGTATCTGGTCTTCCTAGGTGGTCTCCCATCCAAGTACTAACCAGGCCCGACTCTGCTTAGCTTCAGAGATCAGATGGGATTGGGCTTGTTCAGGGTGACCTGGCCAGAGATTCAAATATGGTCATTTTGAATATAGACTTGTATCTGATAAAAGTTGACTAGAAGAAAAAAGAAAAATAATAGAATAGGGAACATTGAGTCCCTCAAGTCTAAAGCAGAAATTTGGCTCAATGTGAGGAACCTGACAAATTAAGAAGTGAAAAAAAAAAAAAAAAAAACTGATAAAGTAATCTATCGATCAGTAAAAAGCAAGTGCTGCATGAATCCAGCATGTGAGGCCTTGGTGCACTTTTGAATGCCTAGCAAAAAGCAGTTCAAGGGTTTCTGTAAGAAGAATTGGGAAAATGGAGAAGACAAGCCTTTGGGGTGTCAAATGAATAGAGAGGATATAAGAAAAATCCAAACTCTTAATTAAACCAACTAGAGAAGATCTTGATTTCTCTGGGACTAATGATGAAATTGATAGACTTTAGAAGGCTGGAAAGTTAAACTAGAGGAAGTTAATGAATGAAGCCTCTCTCTGTGAGGCTGGACAGAATGCTTAATTTCAAACTGCAGCAACGTGAATTTTGTAGTACAAACAATAGGTTCCTTTGTTACAAAAGGAGAGAAAAGCAGGAATTCAGTGTTAAAAAGAAATGACTTCTCAAGCCATGAAAAGACATGGAAGAAACTTAAATGCATATTACTAAGTAAAAGAAGCCAATCTGAGATTGCTGCAAACTGTATGATTCCAATCATAAGACATCCTAGAAAACAAGACAATGTAAACAATAAAAAGATCAGTGGTTTCCAAGGGTGGGGGAGGGAAGAGAGATAAAATAGGCAGAACACAGAAGATTGTTAGGGCAGTGAAAATACTCTGTATGATATTGTTGGATATATATCATTGTACAGTTGTCCAAACCCACAGAATGTACAACCTCAAGTGAATCCTAAAGTAAACAATTAATTTTTGATGATTCCGATATGGTAATATAGGTTCATCTTTCCTTAAAAAAAAAAAAAAAGTACGGTGCTGGTAAGTTATGTTGTTAATGGGAGAGGCCATGCATGTGTGGGAACAGGGGTTCTATGAGAAATCTTTAATATAAACCAAATTTTAATGTAAACCTAAGCTGTCCTAAAAATAGTCTTTAATTTTTTTAATAACATAAATTTTAAAAAAATTAAGGCAGAAGACAAAGCAACCAAATTAAATCTCTAGATTTTCACATTGGAAAATTACTGAGAATAGGAAAAATGAACATGTGCTTCACATTTTTTAAAAAAATAATAAAGTTAAGAATGTTCATTCTTTGGAAATTAGTAGTGGAAGTAATGAGCCTAAATTGCATGGATCCTTTGTTGTGGGGTATCCTCACAGTTCTCAAAGATCCCAAATCCTTTTTAACGTAGTAAAAAGTTAAATAGGTGGTAACTCAGTAAGAATAAGCTAAGCTATGTTGTGGTAATAAACAACCTCCAAATCTCAGTGATTTAACACACATACAAAATTGTTTCTTTCTAATGCAGTGTTCTGGAAAAACCGTGCTCTAGTAAGTAGTAGGACATCTAGGCTAATTAGAGCTCGGTAATCCTACAGCTTCACCCTTTAACATGTAGAGGCCTCCTTAATTGAAGAGACTGGGGGAAGAAAGTGCTGAAGAGTCTTTCACTAGCAATTAGATGCTTCAGCAAGACAATGACAAACATCACTTCTTGCAACTCAATGGCCATTATTTATCTATGGCTATAATGTGCCTATAACCCAATTGCAAGGTGTAGAGTAGGTCTTTTTGGTGCCCAGAAGAAAAGGAAAATCAGATATTGGTGAACACAAGTAAAATCTACCACAGGTAGATTTCTAAGTGATATGTTTATTCTCCCTCAATTTCCCTGATCTGTATTCTAGTTCCTCCTCATAAAATTTATTATTGTAGATCTTGATTAAAAACCTGAAATATCCTGTTTACAGAGATTCTAGTGGACTATAACCAGAAAAAGGCAATTTTACTGTGTACCAATTTAAAAAGTAAAATTCAAAGTAAAATAAATATTTGATAAAAAGAATGAACTGACCACACTCAAATAACTTCACATTGATTTCTTATTCAAAAGGTGCCACATTCTATTTCACTACTTTTTACCTCAAAATCTTCTGTCAGAGGAACCTCATCCTTCAAATCTTTATTTCTGCTTCCACTGAAGTCAGACTTGTTGGAACAAAATGGCCCTTAACTTTTCACCCCCTCCATCTTAGTGAAAAGCCCGCCGGCGCCAAAAGCCCCCTCCATCTTAGTGAAGGCCCAAGAGACCTATCAACACTAGCCCCCCTACCACAATCCAATCAATACCCTACACACCTAACACTAGCCGTCTCCAACCGGATCCTCCCCTATATAAGCTCGCTCCTCCATTTAATAAATTGAATTCCTCTCGGACTCCCAAAGCGTCCTGGTGATTTCTTTTCGCCTTGGATTCCTCGCGCTTCCTGGTGGTTCCTTCCTGTGGATTACTGCGTGTCTTGGTGATGTCTCTCATTTCGGATTACTGCGCGTCTTGGTGATTTCTCTCATTTCGGATTACTGCGCGTTTTGGTGTTTTCTCTCATTTCGGATTACCGCGTGTTCTGGTGGTTTTCTTTCATTGGTGCCGAAACCCGGGACAAGGAGTGCCTTCATTAGGCCCCTTGTCTCCCGTCTGCCACCTAGAACGACCCAGTCCGGAATTTCTGCCCATTTGACCCGGCTCTGCTCGTCACAGTCACCACCGACCAACCGCTATTCCGTGAGTAACCCCTCTAGGGACGGACACTCCCGGTGACTCAGCAGGAGAACTAGCCAGAACCATCCGGTGGCCTCCTGTCGTTACCGAGGGAGAGAGGGAATACACCCACCACGGTCTTCAAGACTACGGGACCCTGGTCCTACCTACACCAATTTATAGGAAAACACCTGTGCGGGTAGAAAGGGCTGGCTCTCTCCTTCTCCTATACTTTTCCTCCATGTTCCTTGCCTTCCTCCCTAAAGCCCGGTGCACTCTCCGAATCCTGAGTCCTGGACTCAAATTAGGAACCTCCCACGGGTGAACCTCTGGGAGGTCTCTAACCGGTTCTACTGAACCCTCCGGAACCCCCACATTGTATAGGGGCGCCCTATATATTTGTGCGGAGGTTCTCCCGCCTGCTCGAGACTTCTTTTTCCTGCCTCAGATCTCCAACATTATAGAGCCTCCTCTTCCTCCCCCGCCAAGAGACTCCCTTCTCCAATGTCTTTTACCAAAACTTTCCACTCTCTTTAAAGGGAGATATCAAACCTAAACTTCTCACCAGACTCTGTACTCAAATTGGCCATAATACCCCTTAGATAATCAGTCCGTTTGGCCTCCCCGAGGTCTCTGGACTCTAACCTCATCCATGATCTTTTCAATTACTGCCAGCGCCTGGGCAAATGGACAGAAATCCCCACGCTCAAGCTTTCGTCTCCTATCTCAACACCCTGCTCTCTGCTCCTCATGCTCTCCCTCCCAACTCCTCTGGTCACACCCAAAGCCATCTCCGCCCACCCTCCCTCCTCCTCCTCCCCGCCTACTACCAACGAAACTCTTCATCCCAGCTGGATGAGCCTCCTCCCAGACGATCTCACCCCAAAATCTGGCTGCACCCTACCCTACCTGCCTCTAACACACCTCCCCAATTCATATCTCTTCCGCTCCTCCATTCAGCCCGCCCACACAGGATCCCGTGGCCTCCCCCACATCCAGCTCCCTCCCTTTCTACCCCTTCCAATCCTCCCACCTTAATGGCCCCACTTCGGAAGTGGCAGGGCAGAAGGGGTGGTCCGTGTCCATGTGCCCTTTTCTCTTTCTGATCTCTCCCAAATTGAAAAAAAAGCTAGGCTCCTTTAGCTCCGACCCCCACCACCTATATTAAAGAATTCCAATGGGTGCTCCAAGCATACAGCCTTACTTATCAGGACATTTTTATGCTTCTGGCCAATACTCTCCTATCAGAGGAACGCCATAGGGTATGGGATGCTGCCCAAACACATGCCTCCTCTGATTTTCTGGACAGATTAACACAAGCCGTCCGACAGTACACCAGCTTAGATCCAGACACGGACGAAGGAAAACATATCTTAATGACCTCTTTCTAGCCCAATCCTACCCGACATAAAAACAAAATTAAAAAAACTAGAGCATGGCCCGCAACCCCTCAGAGCGAAATCCTTTCCACTGCCTTTTAAGGTCTTTCACGGGCGAGGAGGAAAAAAAGAAAAACTCCGTAATAAGGCACGCCAGGCTGACTTTCAGATGGTGGCTCAACTAGTGTCCAAACAGACAAAGGCCAACCCCTACCACAAGGACACCTCCCGGGCGTGCTTTAAATGCGGCAAGGAGGGCCACTGGTCGCTGGCACGTGTCCACAGCCCCGGCCCCACCCGGCCGTGTCCTAAATGCAAACAGATGGGACATTGGGATCCGATTGTCCCACCACCAAGGGAGATGGAACAACGAATCTTCACTCTCACAATCCCCTCCTGTATCGCCTTTGGCGATGACTGATGGGGCCCTGGGCCTGTCCCGACTCTTTTACTATCACTAAAGCAGAGCCCAGGGTTAGTCTGGTGGTAGACGGTCAGCCTATCTCATTTTAGTGGACACTGGAGCCACTTTTCACTCTTGAGGGAGTTTTGAGGCCCTACCACACCCAGTTCAACCCCTATTGTCGGGGGTAGGGGGAACACGTATACTCCCTCATAGAACCCCCTCCTATTTTGCCAATTACAAAACGCTCCCCACTCCTTTTCACACTCCTTTTTAGTTATCCCACAATGCCCAGTTCCTCTGCTAGGAAGAGATATACTTTCTAAGCTTGGAGCTTCCATTTCAATCCCCTCCTCAGATCCCTCCAGTTCCTTCATCCTGGCCCTGATCTTATCTGACTCTCAAGAATCCAATAATCCTCCCCACACCCTACCCTGCCATACCCTGTAAACCCTGTAGTGTGGGATGTCCATAACCTCTCCTCAGCACATTGTTCCTGTCAAGAATTGTGTTAAAGGACCTCCAACCAAAATGGGAGGTCCCTTACCCAGTTGTCCTAACCACTCCAACAGCGGCCAAATTACTCCTTCCAGACAAAAATCTAACTCCTTGATTCACATTTCCAGGTTGAAGGCATACACCTCGAAAAACCTCTCCTCCAGTCAGGTGACGGCGAAAACACCAGCCACTGCGATACCTACGCCTGCTCCCCACACCCGTCCAACCCCCTTAAACTCAAAATCACTCGCGCCAGAAGCCTGTCGCCTATCCCAGAGTAAACTATGACCCTTTTTCTTATTTTTTTCTTTTTTAGTCTCTCCCCTACCTGGGCTCTCCTCCAGTCAGTTTGTCTGGAGGTTCAAGGTTCAGAAACTTACACTAAAAACAAATCCAACTCACTGCTTACACCGCCACTGCTGACTGCCCCTAGTGGGATGTTCCGGGCCAGTCACTATACCCTGACAGACAGTAAGCTTATCTCCCACGCCCACCGTCCCTATGTCTACTTTTTATTTGACCAAAGACAGGATTATTATTGCAAACGATGGCCGGAAACTTATGGTGGATGTCCTTACTGGGCCTGTAAAATCCATGACCCCTATCTCCAACAGGTCAAGGTAGGTGGCAGTATTTTACAGGTCTCAGGTGGTCCTTCAAACTCCACATCCAAGATTCTTGGGACTCTAGATGGGCGGGGTAGTTCCTGGTGCCTTTTATTGTAATGGCTATGCTTCACGCCCTTGCAGACGCCTTACTATCACCCGCCAATACATTCCCATTAACCACTCGGTTTCTCTGGTATCTACTGACATCAAACATCAAGAGACTCAACTCATTTCAGCCCTAGAGTCCACTGACCGACAAGTCAACTACCTAAACACCTACACATGGCTACAAATCCTCTCCAAACGCTTATCTCTTAATCACACTCTCCCTTCTATATCTCCCAAAAACTGTTTTTGTGCATCTCTCAGACGACCACTCTTGGCTGCTGTCCCTCTAAACTTAACTTCATTTCCTTCTAAAACCTGAAACATACACTTCCCCATCTCCTAATGTTCCTTATGGGAACCCGAGGACCAGTCCAATCACACCCTTATCCCCAGACTGTGCCTCCTAGGAAACTCTGCTCCTCTCTATCATCGCCTTTCCATCTGCGACTATAACATCATCATTTCTAATCCCACCATAGCATCCCCGGTTCTTTTTTTCTGGTGCAACGGTACTCTACACTGTCATCTTTCCCAACGCATTACTACTCCCTGCCTCCCCGTCACCATTGTTCCCCAGCTCACCCTCTATTCTAACTCTGAACTACTCTTCCTCCTCAACTGTCTTCAGACATAAGAGAGCGGCCTTTCCTCCCAGTCTTGATTGGAATCTCTTACAACATCAGTGGCAGGAATTGGATTGGGGGCGGGAGCCTCGGACGACTCTATGGGCCGTACCACGATCTTAATTCTAAACTCGAGAGTGCTCTTACATCTACTGCTGAGTCCTTAGGCTCTCCAACGACAAATAACATCACTGCAAAGGTTGCCTTGCAAAACAGGAGGGCTCTGGACTTACTAACTGCAGAAAAAGGTGGAACTTGCTTATTCTTAAGAGAGGAATGCTGCTACTATGTTAATGAATCAGGTATTATTGAAACCAACATAAAAAACTTGAGGACCTAGCCACTTCAGTCTATAAAACTAATGCCCAACCCGCCACCTGACATCTCTTTTACAAAACCCCTTCCTCACCTGGCTCTGGCCCATTCTAGGGCCACTCACTATAATCCTTCTCGGCTGTCTCTTCCTCCCAGCTTAATTAAATTTCTTAAGACACAGGTTGGAAGAATTTCTAACCAAACCGTTAATAAGCATCTCCTCAGGAATTATAACTACCGCCCTTTGGCTCAGGATCCTGTTTCTTTTAAAGAACAAACCACTGAATGCTGATGGCTACCTGGATACAGTTCCTGGAGGCTCGACTCTGACCTGTGGGCCTCCACCCCGAGGATTCCTGGGAAGATTTTTGTGAACAGATCAACGATTTCTGGCTGCAGGAACACTCCAGGACTTCACGCCAACAGAAATTATCTTCTTTCTCCCGCCTAACATGGGATTATATACAGGTCTTTTGTTCCAACTTTCCTTCCGCAGCAACTCCCTCCCCTCCCAAACAGCCCTAAAACTACGCCCCTTTCAGCAGGAAGTAGCTTGAGACGGTCATCGCCCCCTTTCCCCAAAAACAAAAGAGGGGGGAATGTTGAACAAATGGCCCTTAACTTTTCACCCCCTCCATCTTAGTGAAAAGCCACGCGCCCAAAAGCCCCTCCATCTTAGTGAAGGCCCAAGAGACCTATCAACACTAGCCCCCCTACCACAATCCAATCAATACCCTACACTAACACTAGCCGTCCCCAACCGGATCCTCCCCCTATATAAGCTCGCTCCTCCATTTAATAAATTGGAATTCCTCTCGGACTCCTGTGCGTCCTGGTGATTTCTTTCGTCTTGGATTCCTGCGCTTCCTGGTGGTTCCCTTCCTTGTGGATTATTGCGCGTCTTGGTGATTTCTCTCATTTCGGATTACTGCGCGTCTTGGTGATTTCTCTCATTTCGGATTACTGCGCGTTTTGGTGTTTTCTCTCATTTCGGATTACCGCGTGTTCTGGTGGTTTTCTTTCAAGACTCACATGATTAATCACTGAAAAACAGAGGTCATAACAAAAACATAAGGAAATGTATGTGGGTTACAGTGTCTTAAAATGTGTTTTATTTAAATAATTTAGTTTTAAATACTTTTATTAAAGTTATAGTCTTAATTTTGAGTCTAATGGTCTACGAGGCTAATTAATTATTCTGACTGCTCTCAATTATTGGTTCACCAAAGGCAGCCACCTTCACAATTTTTAGTTAATTATTTTGGTACTTATTATAATAATAATTTTTGCTACTTTAAAACTTTTTTTAGTGGTAAGAACTACCTTTTAGCTTTTCCACATGCAGTATGATAATTCAGTCTCTTTATGATATACATACATGCTGAAAATTTTGCACACTTCCTATCTCCCATAGTCTCTCAAAATAAATCACATTTTAAAAGATATTCAGTGTTTGCATTATTTTACATTACAAAAACTACTATTAAATGAGCCATGCATATTACTATGGTTATTTTTCTCGTTCTGCATTTTTTCTTATCCGTATATTGGCAATTGTCTCAGTTCATTTTATTTCTTTTTTCATATATTTATCATAAGTCATACCAGAACCCTGAAAGTGATGTAGATCTTCTCTATTTGTTTAAACCTATTGGAAATTCTACCACTTTTTAAAATCATTTGAAAAAGTCACTTCCAGTGTCTTTTGACCTACAGTAGATCCCTGGACCTGCTGAGTCTGAGTCATTAAAATTCTTCTTTCACCATCCTCCTGAGGATTCTCGTGGCCTTTGTCCTCTGTTAGAACCCCATTTCCTAGATTAAATATTGTCAGATGTTCTTACTTCATCATACCCTTTGCATAACATTAATTTTTTTTCATGACACTCCTAGGCCAAAAGAAATACCTTACAGTTCTAAGTGTTAACTAGTTAAGGTCCAACAAATTAATACCATTCAGTCATGTGGTATCTAACAAATGTTACTGTATCTCCCTTGATGACTAAAATATTTAAGGATACCCTGTGATTTTGCAATATCTTTCCAGGTCATATGGATACGTTTTGGGAAATGTTATTCCAGATGCTATCTTAACTCTCAAGATGTATTTCTTTATTTTGGTGATCAACGTCTTCTAGAAGCTTCCTGCAAAATAGTATGTCCAAGGTAATTTTTAGGACATTTTTATTTTAAAATGTTTCTGCCTAAACTCTTGATTGATATTTCAAATAAATATACATTTGAGCAAATCTGACATTATAGACATATTTTGGAGCTTTATATATGTAAGCTCAATGAGGACAGTGACTTTCTATTGTTTTCAAATATCTGGCAGATAGTAGGCAGGTGGTGGTGAGAAAATGAATAAAGACACCCTTGTATATGCCTAAGCCACTTTCATCAATGATACACCAACATGATTAGGTCTGTCATTTTCTTTAAATGATTACAAAATAATGATCAATTGCCTAGAAAAGTATAAAATCCAATTATCTGAGACTGTATTGAAAAAATAGATAAAAATGCTTATACTTTACCAAGTAGAAATGTAAAATTTGTAGTTTTAAGCTGAATGATACCATCTAATTATAATATTGCCACCCATCCTTTAAATTAATAATATATTGCCTCTGTTTTTAATGATTTTGTCAATAGTACAGTCAGCTTGAGCCCAATAGGTAAGCTAGTTTATCACAACTTGAAAGTCATCCTATATTTATAGTATATTAAATGCATAACCAATAATTCTGAGACTGGAGTAATACATCAATCCATAATGAGAAGAACTGCTTTTAATTTAGCCATTGATAAGCAAAAGTTAACTCAATAGTCATCTTTTAGGAATTCTATTTTAATAATGATCCGATTGTCCTTTCTCAGTAATAAAGTCAACCCCTCAAGCAAATATGCCATGTTCTAATCTCAGGGAAAATGAGTGTGTCTAAATCCTATTATATCAGTCCTAATGAGGCTGGCCTGAGCCTTGAGTTCTTCATGAGTCCCACACCCTCATACTGTATTCCATTCCAAGGCAAACTGTAAATATGAGAATTAAGTGAAAGGTCTATCAAGGCAAAATAATCACTATTACAATAAAACAATTCAAATCAATAGTAGCAGCTTAAATACAAAGGTCAGAATATCATATATTCATTTCATTGATTTCAATTCTGTATTCTTGAATTCATATAATCTCAAATTGGAAGTATCTTATATTTTCTGTATCCTAACTTCCCTTCTATTTAAATAGAAGTTGAGTTATAAGGTAACTTCAAAGTAGTTGTCCTACCACCATTTAAACCTCAAAAGAAAAAAATAACTTTGACTTCCATATAAACTCTTCCGTTTTGAAAACAGCTGTCTGCAGCAACCATTACACAATCCAACAATCTTCACCTCTAGTGTTTGAATACCCCGTTCTTCATAGAATATGTCCACTCTTTCTTAGAGTTTGTTAAATTAAGTTGAATACAATCCTTTTGACATGATCTGACTCATTGAACAAATAGGGTATTAACATCATCCTCTTTGATAAGCTACCAATACATCCTTTGCTATTACATAGTTAAGTAGCCCTGGTTCATACGGAGCTTATTGCTGACTAAAACTCATAGAAATTTCTAGTGGGTTCTCTTATTGTTGTCACAGGCTACTCAGTCTGCCCTCCTCCCAATCTTTTTGGGAATGCCAAGTATAAAGCTATGTTTATACGTGGGCATGTATTAACATTAGCACCACCAGGCAAATGTTCCTAAAAGACTTTCATCCTTTCATTTCCTGATGAAACTCTATAATCACACTCCATAGTTTTAGGTGCAAGTTTTCATAACCCTAATTTATGCAGCCAATCTTGAATTTGATTCTAATGTCATCAGAAAGAAGTTCCAGTCAAGTCTATATTTGACTTTTTGGTTGCAGTAAGAGATGAATGGGTTGTCCATAAGCCTCCTTTTCTTTATCTCACTCTGGTTTTCTTTGTGCCACAAGAAATATTTGTCTCCTTTTCAGGATGTTTCAAATATCCCCTGACTTTTCTATTTCTAATTGCTACTGAGGCTGTTTATGTTTTATTTCTTATTCTGTTAGTCTTTTAAAAGAAGCTTCAACAATTTCTTTTTTTGTAGGCTAAATTCCAGCATAGAAAGCTAGATATAGTTTTATAGTTAGACTAAAGAGGTTCTATTTCCATCTGTTTTAAGATGGAGACATTTTAAGTTATAAAGTTGTGTTACAGTAAAAAAAAAGATTGAAACTGATTTTATCACACAGGTAATAAAATAATCAAAATAAATATACACCTTCAAAGGAGAGATAAATATATAAACTTCCTATTCTCACTCAAAATAAAAATTATAATTTTTGTATTTATATTTGAAAATGTTTTGTATAATTCTTACAGAACAACTGAATTACTATTATGTTCTCTTTCAAAATGTTTACAATATATTTGGGGAGGCATTTAATCCTTCTGGAAATATGAGATTAGAATGTAATGGTAACAAGCACCACCACAGACATGATTTTTATTTAATCCTGACATCAACTGTATGATTTAAACTATGTTTCATAAACTTTATTTTACAAATGAGGAATCTGCGACTAAGAAAGGAGATGTGCCCAAGGTCACGTAATCCTCTAAATAGGCAGAATTTACTTCAGCCTCAAGTGCGCATGCTCCTAATCTATTGCTCTTTCCACTTCTAATATAATCTCTACCCCATCCCTCATTTCTAAACTTAGGAAGAACCTAATTAAGAAGTTACTGGGGTTTTTTTTTATTATTTCTTCAGTCAGAATACTATATGGCATTTAAATTTCTTACTGATTTCTTATTTTTATCATTAAAGTCTTAGAAGTGAGGTAAGTACACAGCTATAAATGGAAATATTGAGTATAAAGCATAAACATTATAGATGACATTAGTCAGTGATTTGCTAATAAATGTTTAGCAATAGGTTCTTATGGGAAGGAAGGACAAAAATTTGTAGCACTTTTCTATTTCCATAGTGTAACTACTCCTACAATGCTGATTTCAAGCTATCATTGACTGTTCAATGTTCATAGATTGGGAGAAGATGTGCATAAGCAGCTATTATGAGCTGCCACCAGCGCTCATTGATTATTTTCCTCTCTAGAGCATCTTGTTTAAATTAGTCACACACTGGGCTATCATTCATAGTTTTTATTTTTCCCTAATGAACTTTACTGTGGAGTAATTTACATACAATGAACTTCATCAATTTAAAGTGTACAATTCAATAATTTCTGACAATTATATAGCCCTGTGAAACCACCAGCTACACTAAAGATACATTACCTTTATTGTGTCCCATTGCGAGACACCCCTTGCTCTGTTCCTGACAAACACTGATCTGCTTTTGTTCCCTGCAGATTAGTGTACATCTTATATAAATAGAGTTATGCAGCAAGTAGTCCTTTTTCACTCAGGATAATGATTTTGAGATTCATCCATGTTGTAGTATTTAGCAATAATTCATATTGCTGAATGGCATTCCTTTGTATGAATATGCCACAGTTTGTCCATTCACTTATTGATTCACAGTCGAATTGTTGCTAGGTTTCACCTATTGGAAATAAAGCCATTTTGGACAATAACATATAATCTTCATAGAGACTTATGTTTTGATTTCTATTGAGTAAATACTGTGTAAGAGTATAATGGCTGTAAGGTGTATGTTAAACTTTTTACAAAATTGTCAGAAGTTTCCAAAGTGGTCATGTCATTTAGGTTCCCACCAATGGTCTCTCTTTATAACTTTAGCTATACTAATGATAGATAATAGTACCTCACTGTGGTTCTAATTTGTATTTCTCTGATGATTAATGATGTTGAGCATTTATGTGCTTATTGAACATTCACATTGTTTTCTGAAGTGTCTTTCATAATTGTTTTTCCACTTAAAAAAGTCAAGTTGTCTTATTGAGTTGTAAGAATTCTTTACATATTTTGGATCCTAGTAATAACATTTACTTTTCATTTTTGACAAGAAGGTAGATGAATGTAGATGAAGTTTGAAATAAATTATGGAAAAATAATAATCCCATACATTCAACAGTATTTTTCTGGCATAATTACATACCCATTTCTTCTTTTTTTTTTTCTTTCTGATAAGCACAGCTGTTCTGCGACGAACATAAGGTAGTTATAATTATCCTCAGTTTCAGAATGAATACACCAAGTCTTAAGTAGGCAATAGAGCACTTGTTAAGCATGTGGGCTTCAGAATTAGAACACCGAAGTTCACATTGTTACCATTTACTAACTGAGGAATCTTGCACAAGTTAATTGAGAACCTCTAAAATTCAGTTTTCTCACTGATAAAATGTTAAGAATAAAAGTGCTTAAATCAAAAAGTCATTGTAAGGATTAAATAAGATGTTTGGAAAATTTTAAGTTTGCACAAGCTGTAAGTAAGTAATAGAATGTAAGTGCCATAGTACCTGTCCAAACAGATTGGCACAAGGAATGAAAGGCAAGGATGATGATAGTTGAGGAAATCATTAAGATGGAATATGGGAGCCTCCAGCTTCTAGGGATTGATTCTATTACCAGAGAGGGAACTCCATCTGAAAATAGTCAAAATAAAGGGAAAGAGTGTCAGAGTGTAGAGAGAGAGATTCCAACAGATAAGTTTAGCCATCCCTAAAGTTAGATCACTTTGCCCTGTCAGTAAAAATTTATAATACATACCAGCCTTGATTTGGTATTATCTGGAGGGCGGGAAGGCCATCAGAGAGCTATTCTGTGATGATATGGTGCAGAAACAGGGCATACACACAAGGGAGATATTGATGTGATCTTAAAACCGGTGAAAGTAGTATGAGATTAGTTTTTGAGCAGGTCTCACTTGTCTTTCCCTTGGCTGTTGGCACCCCACCACACACATAAATCAATTCTGTTTAATTAAACAAGATGCATGCCTTACACACCAGCACATACAAGCATACTTTCTGCCAGGCTTGGGGTTTCTCTGAGCAGTGTTGTGTTGCAATTGCCTCTCAGAAAGGACACCCTGTTTGATGCCCATATTCATTATGTCTATGGAAAGTTATTGTGTTTACTGACAGAGTGACTTATTTTGATCACCATCTGAAATAATTTTGATTGACAGAGATGAAAACTTAGGCATGAAGCCAGAGGAAAGTGCAACATTAAGAGACAAATGTTCAAGAAATAAAAAGTCTTCTATTTGGCTGGTACATAGTGGATGGATAGGTAAGTAGCAAGAGTAGAAAGGTTAGCTAACAAAAAGATGCAGAGCCCCAGATGGCAGACTGAGGAGCCTTGACTTCCCTCCTTAAAAGGAGAGTCCAAGAATGGGCTTAAGCAAAGTAATGCCTTCTTCAGAGCTGTGAGCCAGAGTAGAATGGCTTAATGGAAACAAACAGGCAAGAAGGAGCCACACTGAAGACTCTAACAATAGTTTAAACAGTAAGTAAGAAGAGCCTGACCCGGAGTCATAGCAGTAGAAATCAGTAGAAGAGGCATCTTAGGAGATGAATCCTACCAATCTCATTACATGAATGGTTGTTGGGAGGGCACAAGAAGAATTAGAGGGGAAACCTAGGTTTAGATCAAGAATGAGGGGAGATTCTGCTGCCATTCACAGAGCAAGGACCAGAAAAGAAAGGAAGAAACAGAATTTTTTGGCAGGGAGGGGTAGGTTTAGGAATGATGATAACTTAAATGTGGACCATTTGAGTTTGAAGTTCAGGAAGGTTATGCAAGTAGCAGGCAATTGAAAATATCTGGATCAAGAGAGAGAGAAGACCAGAATAAAAAATTGGGAACTACAGGAATGAGGATTTTTAAAG
The DNA here is from genome assembly GCA_030015415.1 of Cynopterus sphinx. Lineage (NCBI taxonomy): Eukaryota > Metazoa > Chordata > Mammalia > Chiroptera > Pteropodidae > Cynopterus > Cynopterus sphinx. The sequence continues at coordinate 90,706,135 of CM057384.1, read as the reverse complement.
ATAAATGAGGAAGGTAGGGCTAAATTTGTTTAGCCATCTGTTTATTACAATTAGCTTTTTATTTTCAAATAGTCACATGTATTAAAAGTAATACAGAGATCCCATGTAACCTTTAACCAATTTCTCCCAATAGTAGCATCTTATAGAACTCTAGTATAATATCATAACCAAAATATTGACATAATAACAGTCTAACAATCTTTTTCAGATTCTCCATTTTCCTTGTACTCATTTGTATGTGTCCGTATGTTTAGTTCTATGTACTTTCATCATATTCAAGTTGATGTGTTCACCACACTAGTCAAGATACATAACAGCTCCATCACCACAAAGCTTTCTTGTGTTTCCCTTCTATGACCACACCTGCCTTCCTCTTTTCCCACCTCAAACTCTGGCAACCACTAATCTATTCTCCATTTCTATAATTTTGTAATTTCAATAATGTTATATAAATGGAATTATACAGTATGTAACCTTTAAGATTGATTTTTTTTTTTTCACTCAGCATTATTCCCTGAAGATTTGTTCAAGTTGTGTGTATTCAAAAGTTAATGTCCTTTTATTGGTTAGTATTCTATGGTATGGATATATCACAGTTTAACCATTCACTTGTTGAAGGGCATCTGGGTTGTTTTAAGCTTTTTATTATTATAAACAAAGCTGTTATGAACATTTGTGTACAGGTTTTTATGTGAACATAAATTTTCATTTCTCTGGGATAAATGTCCATGAGTGTAATTGCTGAGTCATATGGTAATTGCATGTTTGATTTTATGAGAAACTATAAAAATGTTTTGCAGAGTAGCCAGCCCTACCATTTTATGTTCCTGTCAGCAATGTATAAGCAATTCCCTTCTACCTATTTTTGTATAGTTTTATTGGAACATGCCACACTCATTTGATTACTTATATGTCTGTAGCTGCTTACATACTGTAATGACTGAGTTGAATAGTTATGACAGATACCATTTGGTCTACAAAGACATATTTACTTTTTGACTCTTAAAAGAAAAAGATTTCTGACCTAGTTAGGGACAGGTGTTTGTCTTGCTGGGAAAGAGAAACAGGTATCAGAAGCCTGAACTAGATGTGGTTATCCTGGAGCAGCAGAGTAAAGCATAGAGGAATAAAGTCTGACTTTTCAGACAAGGTAGGTCATGGCTACTGAAAGCAAAGAGGGCTCTTGTGCTTGTCTTGTGTTGGATATATTGATTTGAGAAAAATTCTGAAAAGCATATTTATAGAAGTGAGGAAAATCCAGGGCTGAATGGGAAAATGATGTGAAGGGTAGTAGGAGCTTGCCTAGAAAGGTCGCCTGAGGCAACAACCTACAATGGGATAAAGTTATTGAGAACACAGAAAGGATAAAGATATCAGCTGAGACCAAGTGGAATTGTCACATTTCTTGAGTTCTAATGTCACCAATTATTGGAAGCACAATTATTTAAATAGCAAGATTTTAAGGGGGAAAATAATGGATGAAAGTTTAAAAAACCCATTATAAAATGCACCCAATTGAAACTGAAACATTTGAAAATTATATCTAAGAATGGAAGAAATGTATGTGCATAAAGGTATAGTAGAGAAGTATATGGCTGGAGAAGTATAATGGCCACCATCACATGATACTGAAGTCCTCGAGGATGATTTAAATGACAGGCTAGAAAAGAAGATTTGGAACAGATGTTGAAATCCTGAGAAATTTGATTATAATGACAATCTTATCAATCACTAAGTATTACATTTCCAAAAAGTTACAGTTAAGTATTTTTCACAATGGATTATTGTTTCCCTCAACATTTTTCTAAAATAGGTGTCACCATCTCCCTTTTATAGACATGTAAACTGGCCAGATGGTTCCAGAGATTTACCTAAAGTCAAAAGACAGTGGCAGAAGTGGCAAAACGGATATGTAAATTAAAGCAAGCATGGCTGCCTGCTAGCACTGCAGGCAGAGATGAGTAGCATGCAGATATCATGGACTTCACTTTGCTTACCTTTAGGATAAAATTTCTTCATTTGAATGGAGAGTGTGTCATATGGATACCATGGACTTCACTTTGCTTACCTTTTGGATAAAATTTCTTTATTCGAATGCCCTGACAGAGGCAGCAAATAACAAGAATAAGAACATTGATGTCTCCAATTCCATCCCAACCCCTTAAGTTTCAGGGATATGATTATAAAACTATAGAAGGTACTATCATCAAGGAAAAGCTAGGATTTAGGAAGACAGTTGAAAAAGGTATGAATGAAAGAAAAGAGCCTACAGATGTAGGGAATCTGTTCTCAATGACACAGGGCCTGCTGAGGGTGCAGCACAAGGGGCACAACAGATAGTAGACAGGAGTAGAATGGGCCTTGAGAACACTGAACTACTCCAGATGGGAATCCTACATCCCCACCTCTTTCTTTTCTGCGCTTGTGTATTGGCTTAAGTGTTTCCATCAGGCTTCTGCACCAAGCTGCTCCACTGTCAATCAGCTATGAAGCCAGAGTCTTCTAAAGCTCACATTACTTTATTATTCTTGCCAGACTACATTAGCTTGTTTAAGAAACACTGATGTCAAGTTCCCTGGGTACATTCACATGTTGAAGAATAGCCACTGAACTTTTGAATCCTATAGTATTAAAATATAAAAATACCACTATGTTCTTTTCAGCCATCTCTATCTCCTCTAAAATCTTCTTCCAATTCAGTTTCTTCAGAGAAAGTTATGTGTACTGCTTTGCTATTTTATGTTTTTGCCACACCCACAACCTGATATTTTTTTATATGCCTCTCAAATTATTCTTTCAGGCCTTCTGCTCCTGGTTTGTGTAACTTGTGTAGTAACATCAGATGGCCCAGGAAATACAAAGTAGAACAAAGTAGATCATTAATCTGCAGACAATTAAATAGGGTACTTAAGAGCCAACATGGGAACTGAAAGATCTCCAAAGGGCTTAAAGGTCCACTAAAGATGACATCAGATAAATTTGGCAGATGGCCAAATACTAAGATCTGAGCAGGCATTTTGTTGATTTTTCTCCCTCTCTTATTCATTCAATAGATTTCAAACATATGAATGATTAATTCAGTCTCAAGAGACTGGCTGTGATCTAATTCACTGAGGCTATCTGCAAAACAAAGAGAAACAGAATCAGAAGGATTTGAGATTCTGTATTCTAGCAAAGCTAAAATTAAATGGCACATTTGTTTGTTTTCTCCCTTTGTTTTCCCACTTAGTAATATCTATGTTAAACAGATCTTTAGATACCTTAGAAATGACAAAAAGATGGCAACAGAAAAATGGTGGTGGTTCTCAAGATACTCAAACATTTATTTTTACTTTAACTGAAACTGCTGAATTTGTTCTTTGGGACACTATTAAGATCACCAAAGCAATTTTATAATCATTCCCACTTCTAGTCTTTACCACTTGATTTTATACCACTGAGTAATAAGTGTAGTAATCCCAATTCTAATATTAGGTCAAGACAGGAAGGCAAAGGGCACACGTGTGCCCTGGAAAAAGGGTTTATTAAAGCAACTTCTGTTTTTCCTTTTTTTTCTTTCCATTTTTTTTTTGTCTTTCCTTTCTTCTATGCTCATGTGCTCATGCTCCCCCCTCCCCCGCTTTCTCTCTATATGTAAAGAGAAGTGAGCATTCTAAGAATTTTCTAAAAGGAATTGTGCTGCCACCCTCCTATTTGAAGCCTACCCATAAACACATACATATGAGGCTGTTAGGAGACATGTATTTTGAACTGGGAGGAGACAGCAAAAGACTGAAAGACCCAGTTCTAAGCTTCATCTAATCTGTTATGAAAGTAATTAAGAGGATGAAACTACAATTTAAGAACTAATGAGCAAATGTTACTAGTTGACAGAGTTTTTGTAAAAAGCAATTTTTAGATGCAAAATGGAATGATTAAGTTATATAACAGTTTCAGTATTATTGTGTACTTTCTTTAAAGTTTCTCAGAATTTATTACTCACATATTTTCTGGCTTATAATTTAATTTTGATTACTTAATATTTTCTAGGTAAATTAAATCAGATGTCAATTCATTAAACATTTGAAATGTTATTGCTATTTTCTGTTTTACCACTTTGAGGAATAAAATAGAGAAACATTCTTTTATATTTAAATTAGAAGACACTGTGCCCCAAACTCTTTTTCTGAGCTTTGTACTAGACCCTCAAGGTATTCATAAGAGCTTGAGAATCAGCCCTTCACATGGCTAGCTTTCAACCACTTGCCTGGAGAGCAGGAACTAGAAAATCCCTAATGAAGCTATTTTCAAGACAAAAGAAAGACTGAAACTTTCAGTGTTCCTTCTCGATTTCCTGCGGGCTATTAGCATTTTGTGTTAAACAGCACCTTCCCGTTAGCACTACAAACATCCCACAAGATGTAGGGGTGATGCTGGACAGGGCAAATTTCCCCAATTGGGGGCAGACCAAGCCCTACTCCAGGAGAAGAGGGTCCTATAGCGGAGAGAGTAGAAAGAATTCAACACATAGGCCAAAATCGAAGTCGGGAGGAAAGTTTATTAGAAAGGGATAACCCTCCACACAGAGTGTGGTTTCCTCTCAGAGGCAGAGAGTGAGAAGGACCAAGAGAGGAGTGTAAAGACAATAGTGGTTTTCAGTGTTCAAAAAATTAAGTTTATATGTCATTCTCATTTCCTTTGATATGAATATCCGGTGAGGAAGGGAAAGAGTATGTAGCCTGGAATGGTAGGAATATGTAGCAAAAGTCCTGCTGGCAGTTTTCAGCCTTTACTCCTTAGCTTCTCCATGGTTTTAGCCATAAGGAGTAACTCTTGGTTCCTATTTTCCCTTCACAAGTGTGAGGAATGAGCTGTTAGCAATCCCAGCAGAAATCTTCCTATGTTCTGAAGGTGTCCTCCTGGCCTGGCTGCAGGGCTGATTAGCATATTGCAGTCTCTGATTGTGCCTTGATTAACAATTTAATTCTCTTGCCTCCTCCCTACATAAGGGGCACCTAGCATTTGGCTTCAAAGATAGTATTTAAATCCATCAATGTTTCCCTCAACATCCAGCATTTATACATTTTTTAAAACCACCAATACTAGGTATCCTACATGGGAGTAATTCTGCATACAAATAGGAAAATGTTGAAGGATTCAGTATAATTTATAGATAAGAAAATATAAAATATTACAGAAGTTTTCCAGGAAAAACAAAAAAGGCTTCAAAGCAAACTCCTCAGGTGGCACCCTGCAAATGAAGATAAATACCCAAACAGCACTCACACCAGGCCTGATTTATTTCAGTAGGGAAAGCTCACAGCAGCAACCTACCTGAGCAGTGGTAGTGTTACCAGAGAGTGCGGATTCTCTCCCTGTGCGTTGTCCAGGTTCTTGATGTCTCGAATAAAGAACTGAGCAAGATACCGAAATATAGTAGAAAATAAACGCTTTATTAGAAGGGAAAGTATACTTCCAGATGTAGAAGCAGGACTGAACAAGAAAGGTATGACTCAAAAGGCCTGTTAACAAAGGCTTTGTGGTTTTTATCTCTATTTACTATGAGTGGTTTCTTTTCTTAGAGGGGTGGGATTTCTTGATTGACAACTAAGATTGACAAAACTGATTCATCTTTTGCTTTCTGCACGTTTGTTCCCAGAATTCAATCTGTTACATTAATGAACTTTGGGGCATATGCATCATATTATAATGATGGCATAATGAGCCTCAAGTGAGTTGAAGGTTGTTGGGGTCTTCATTTCCCAGGTGCAAAAGACTGGCTCAAACTGGTCCCTAATTCTCTGCTTGCTTATTTGTGTGGGTTAAAAAAAAAAATGCCTCTGGCTTGCTTAATTGTGGGTGGATTAGGGCGGACCCCTTCTAGGATAGGATGTCCTCAGTGTCTTTGCAGGCAGACATGAAAACCCCTAACTTTCCTGCATAAGTCTTTCCTAAGAGCCACGAACCCCCTTATTATTAGTATAGATGCTGAGGGACAGAAGGTCTCTTCTGTGTAAGGTAAACGTGTGACATGCTGAGAGAAGTTTTAAAAGCAGGCCTTTATTGGGTGGGAGAGGGATCCTGGGTGAGGTTCTCTGGTCCTGAGAGGAGAGGGGTAAGGGTGGGAGGGCACAGCTTTTATGGGGTTATGTGGGGGGTAGGGGTATAGGGTGGGGAATGTTAATTAAATGCTAATTGAGCATCCGGATTAGAGTGGAGGCAGGTAGGCTTTAGAGTGGGGCCTATTCAGAAGGTCTGGATTCTGGTATCAAGCTGGGAAGTCTCCAGGCAGGCATCTGGCTGTCCCTTCCCCCACTGACCTAACATTCCTTATCTCCTTCCTGCTGAGAACAGCCATTGTCCTTGTATATTTAGTGTTTCTTGGAGCTCTTTCCCTTTCTGCCTCAGTCAGGTCAGGGTCTTGGGTTTCCTGCTGAAGTGACACCTTGGTCCCTAGACAAGGAAAATAAGATACAAACTTGCTATTTAAATCGTATTTCTACTAATTTCTATTATTCATTTGCCTATTAAGTGAGTAAAGGAAAACAAGCTTGGTTAATATATTTCTTAAAGAGAAAAAAAAAGACCTTTGGCCTAAAGTCCCCTCCCCTCTTCACTTTACAGGCCTATTGCCATTTCTGCTAACAATAGGCCAATGACCCTTATCAATAGCCAGAGGATCTGAGTCACCAGTTTTGGAGAAATTGTCAGCAATTTGAGAGAGAGAGCCTTTTTCCCAAAGAAAGGAGGGAAGAAAACTAGGTTTACTCAAAAGATTAAGAATTCTGCAAGAGATGTCTCTTATCATTTCCTGCTAAAAGATTAAGAACTTTAATAGTGATGTGTCCTATCAGTAGCTGTGTAGGTCTTAAATTGCTCATTGCATTCTACAACAGTACACAGAAATCTATTATGACTAAATATCAGATTCCAGGAATTAGATCACTACTCTTCTCTAAATTGTGTGATTAGGAAGCACCAGTCTCTTCTCTAGTGTGATTCAAAGCAGAGGTATAAGCCTTGAAATCGTGGCCATGTGATTTAGCATTATGACTTTGTCAGTGACTTTAGAAAATGGTTTTGCCACATGACTGACGAGCTAGAAGCAAGATATCACCATAGCAGCACCAACCCTGCCCTGGCATAATGTGGAAGCTGTAATGCCCTGGTTTGGAACTCCATGAGCCAAGGAGGAAACTGACACCGATGCAAGCACAAGATGGAGTTTATTGACAAACTTGAGTTTGGACCCCACTCATCCACTGACGCAGCAGTGGGTGAGAGGAGCCTCGACGCGGGGAGGGGGGCGAGTTTAAAGGGTAAAACCATGCGCAAGAGGGTTGTGTGCACAGAGTGCCATGTGCAGCAGGGCAGTGTGCAAAAAAGGGACGGATGCAGAGAGGGCTGTGCAGGAAAGGGAAACAGGGTGTGGGTGCCTTAAGGGCTTACTGATTAATGGCTTTGGTTAGCTTGACCAAATGGCAGGGTGTTGTCCCTAATTGTTTTTCCAGTGAATTTTTCTTCATTTAATCTGGAGTCTACATAACAAAATGGAGTTACTCTAGTCCTTCAATCCTAAAAGGAGTACATTGTCAATTTCAGAGAATGTAAAAAGACTGCCACCTTGGCAGTGTCCGAAAGGTTAAGCAGAGTTCAACCAGGGCTACTAAGCATGTTTCATGACTGAGGAATGAACCTGTGTCATCTCAAAAGGAAGAGTAGCTGTACCGTATGCCTCACTTAGCATTTTAAGGACCCATTGCTGGCCATCATTTTCATTGGTCCATATTGGTGATATGTCTTGACGGATTTCAGCAAGAGGGCCAGCAGACTGAGAACAGGGTAGTTCTATTAGGAGACACTAAAGTGTTTGTGATGTCCCCCCCTATCGTTTCTGGCACTGAATGGCAAGTTCATCATTATGACACTTTTGCCGAGGAAGCCCATCACTGTGGGGGAAGCACCATCTTGTGTTTTCTGGTGTTACATCACCAAATTACATAGGAACCAGAGTTGTCCATCTAGCACACAAATTGTATGTGAAGGCATCTGCAGTTAGACAGCTTGTATCTGTGCATCAGCCTCTGAGTTGATGACTCTGAAGTGCCAAGAAAGTGGTCAGCTAGTATCCCTCCCAGGGATTCTTTTCAGGAGCCCCGTTTAACCATCTTGTAGATGGTCTTCACACTTCCCTAATGTTTCTTCTATCTTATACCAAATAGTTAGTCCTTCAATGAACATCTGGTGGGTTCATCTCCATTTTCTATTGTGTGTGTGTGTGTGTGTGTGTGTTCATCTTCACTGTCTCTCTGTATGTATATGCATGTGTGAATATGTAGTTTATCAGGACCACTGTTCAATATATTCACCTCAACAGAGCTTACTACTTTCTGAGTGACTCTTTCTAAGGCCCTTATTAACAATCTAGGAATTCAGTACAGGTTTTCTTATCCCCTGCAATTCTCCCATTTCTCAGCACTTCATGGACTACTTTCCATGAACAGTGACCAGCCATCCCAATAGCCAGCCATGCTACCCACAGCAGACACTCTAAGACATATTCTGCCTTCAAGGTGAGACTTTGATTTCTAATCCTTTTATTTACATTAGAAGTTCATGATGATGGGTCCTTGGTCAGATGCCTGGTAGCAATTGTCATGGAAACAAGGGCAAATAGTGAAGGGGCACTTTCACAAAACCTGCTGTAGCAGTGTCTCTGGGTAAAATCCAAAGACATGAAGTAATAGGTATGTAAACCCCTACTGCCTATTACATGCTAGGGCTGAGCACAGATCTCATAAGACTGAGCATCAGACTCTGGGCATGAGATCCTAATCCTAGGGCTGTGAGCTTTTAAGTTGTATGGACAAAAACAGTTCATACAACTTCCATGATGATTCGATGAGTGACCAGGATACAGTCATCACATGGCCCAGTAAAATCACGTCTTTAATCACTACATGCCAGCTTAACTTGCATGGTTGAGGGTGAAAACTATCCCCTCTCTTGACATAATCAAGGCAACAGTCTCTGGACCTGCATTTGCTGTCTGATGAGATGGCAAGCTAGTAGCAGAGTTTATTACATCAGTATTTATGATTGAGGAAGCACCAGTTTCATTTTTCAGTATTATCAGAGGTAGACTAGATTGCCATAAGCACTGGGCTATAGCCAGTTTCTATGGGACTTGAAAAAACCAGCTTGCAAGGGATTAGTCTTGAATAAATTAACCCTTTTCTCTCAGAAGACTTAAGGCAGAAATTACAAATGTTTTCAGAGTTCAACCCAGGTACTTCATTGACTGAAGTGAAATATGTTAAGAGATGGTAAGTACTTTAGTGAACTAGACAACAGCCAAATGATGAAGTCAGCTCTCAACAATAACCATTGTTGCCCTATGGGAAGTGGACCTGGTATCACCAGACCTTGCTTTTTTAAACACACACACACATGCACACACACACACACACACACGCACGAAAAATGACAAAGGGAGTTTTACGTGAAATGTGATGGGTTTTCCAACAAACTCCTTTTCAGACTGGATCACTAGTTTTTGGATCACCAGCTTTTAACCTTCAATAGCATATAGCTTGTTGTAAAGTTCCAAAACACGTAAACAAGGGAGAAACTGTAAGGAGAGTGCAGGCCAAGTTTTGCTTCAACTCCTCCGAACCTCTGTACCTTTAAGGTATTGCTTGGGAGAGCCCTCTGTTATGCTATTTGAGTAGCCCTTTTTAAAAACCTAATCGACATCTCCTAACCCTGTAAATCTGTCTGTTTCTTTGAGAAATGGCAATACACTGCTGGGAAGACTGAGTGTATTTTACTGCTGCCAAGATTCCCTATGATATTTCAAAGATATTGTTTGCTGCCTTCTTGTTGTTTTGCAGGGTTTTTATTTTTTTATGCTACCATAAACATGAATATGAGACAAAAAAAACTCCTTTAGATAAAGTTCAGCCCTCTGAAGCTAAATCTAGAGTGTTATTACAAAATGCCGTAAATAATGCCATTTTATCCTTGAGATAGAAGAAGAGGGTGTGGTGGTAGGTGTGTTTGAGTGACAGCTCAATCTCTTCTCATCAGTTTATCAGTTTCTTCTGAGTTATCTCAGGGGTAAGGCAGAAGAATGATTTTGGAGAAAAAATAGGTCTCAAAATTTAACCAGAGGTTTTGACATGTGCAGTTACTTGCCAAATCATCAATAATACTTTTAATTTTAATTTTTAATTATGCTAAATAAAAGAGAATACAAGATAGAAATCAACACAAGAGAACAAAAAAAGTTCAGTTCTTTAAAGAAAACATGTAGCCAAAAAATGAGTAAAATCAGATGGAGATAGGAATTCAGGGGTCATTACCTTGAAGTAGAGGTGTTATGAATTCAGGGATCATTACCTTGAAATGCAAAAAAGGAGGAAGAGAAAGTTGAGAAAAAGAAAATATATGAGATTGTCTATATTAAAACACTGACAAACTATTCAGTAAAGAATTTGTGCCACCCTTCTGCAGGATTGTAAAAACATCTATTTCAGATGTGGGAGAAGGATTTCTGAGGGCTAAGCTCACACTGGAGTTTATGGTCTTCTTTTTCTAGGCTTTGAATAAATCAATCTTAGCCAGGTGTAGTTAAATTATTTAGTTGTTCAAGTCATCAACAAGAATATCTTGAGGTCTTCTAGGTTCCCACACAATGCCTGGCACTCAAAATTAAAACAACAAAAACTAAAATATGCAAACAAAAAATATATGGTATATTCTCTGTCTCCAGAGGGTTTGCAAGCTACTTGTATGAAGTTATCTATTTACTGATAAGATACAAGAGAATTAGTATTAATTACATGTGTGAGATAAGAAATGGTCAACTGTGGCTTTTATCCTGAGTTACCATTACTGTGTTTGTGAATCTTGTCAGTTATAGTGGGGATGTATATGTGTGTGTTGGAGGGTGGTATTTGGGAAGGAGAACATTTAAATTAGGTAAATTGAAAAAAATCATAGAAAAGGAAATTTGTGGGTTTATATTGTTATTTTTGGTCAAATAGAATAGCAGTCTCTCAAGTTAGTTCTTTAAAAAGCTAAGGAAGTATATGAACAGCTACTCTTATGTGAAAATGAAGCCAACATGAGAGAAGAGTTAGAGATTGTGTGTGAATAAACAGTTTACTCACAAAAACAGGAACACATGATGGTTCAGGGTGACCAGGGTTGTCAGTGAAAGAAGGAAAAGATGATATAATCTGGGTAAACAATGGCCTTGTGATTTAGTAATCAAGAGAGAGTACAAAGGGTGACCTGAGCTCTGTTGTTAGGGTAAAGAAGGAGAACCAGAGCAAACTGCTTGACTGGTAGACAGAGACCTGATGTAGAAACAAAGGGAGGTGGGGCAGGGGGATTAATTGTCACACTTCCTTACTGTGAAAGAATATATAGGAAGCAAAAAGATGGGAAATCAAAAATGCAATGAACACAACCCAGAACAAAACAAACAAACAAACAAACAAACCTATCAATGAGAGTAGAGAAAAGGACCAAAAGAGACTTTTCTCACTAGAATAGGCATAAAATGGCTAGAATGGAATGGAGTCAAAGGGGTTCTGTAAGACCTGCAGCATGACTAGAGAGGAACAGGCACACTGAGATGGACATTGGCACGGAAAATGCTGGGGTAGAAGAAGGGTGTCGAGCTAAACAAGACATCCAGACAGAAGAGTAAAGTACGACAGTCTATAAGATCTGACCATTTGGCCCTGCCTCTTTCCCATATTTCTTCCTTAAATAATTCCTTTATGATGCATCTTAACTACCTTCTAACATCATGCATTTCTTTTACTCTTGGAAGGGTTTATAGAGTCCTTTGAGAATTGAGTATATTTAGAACTGTAGTTTTTGAGCTTCACAATATTTCCTCTGGAGGGCCTACATCTAGGGTTGCCCTATTTATTTCCACTGGGTCGCATGGGAGAGGTGTGGAAAGCACATGCCTTCAGGCAGTGTCCTTATGCCAGGAAACCTGAAAACTACAGAATCAAAAAGGTCTTCAAATTCTGAGTGTGGGGACCAACTAACCTTGAGATTTTCAAGGGCCCAGAAGATTACTAGATAAAATACTGACCCCCCTCCCCAAGACACAGAGCAGAGTTTATCAACCATTACTTCCTCCGCTGAAATAAGAATAATGTGAAGATGTGATGGCGGATGGGAGGACTTAGCTAGTAGAGGATTGTGAATGATACTACAAATTGGAGAGGTTGATATTTGTCCAAGCTTCTTCTTTTGAGCAACACACCATTTGATTAATAAATTTTAAGAAAATTCCACAAGCAAAGTCAGTATCTATTTCCCATATGTTGCATCCAATTGGCCCCACAGGAAGGCCCCCAAGTTCTGAAAGCACCAGGGCAATGATCTTGTTTTAATCTATAGGATGACTAGTGAATTTCTGCTAGAAAGATGCTGGCAAGTAAAATTTTAGAGCTACATCTATAACAACCTGGAATGTTAGGGGATTTAGTAAGACTGCATGCACTTTTACCTCATAGTGTGCTTGGCTTGTTTTAAAATGATGTCTTTCTTTCTCAACTCCCAAATAAAAAACATTTTTAGAGGAGAACTATAGGAACTCATGAAGAGTCAATTCAGTCATTATGTTAACTAAAACCTCTGAGTCCTAAAAGGAACAGTTTATAAAGCTGATGTCTCTAGATATTATCTTGGATTGATACTACCTCTATCAGATAAAGAAGATAAGTAGCTGGGCAAGGGTGAGGAGACTTTCAAATGTTTGTATATGATCATGAATTAACTATTATAGTATGACTCTGGGCAGTCAAAACTGGTCACTAGCAAATCAAAATCCTGAAATCCTTGGCAGTCCCTTCAGGGATTCAGAACTGGATTAAATTACTAAGAGCTGTCAATGACAAGACCAAAGTAATGTTGTTAAACCCGGGTGACTCAGGAGGAGTGGGCTTAGATTCCAACATAAACAAGATTCAAACTTGGATTCAAGTGAAAATTAAGAAGATAATTCAGTAATTGAGACCATCTTGAGCTGAAAAAAATATCAGGCACAGAGACTTATTTTTTAATAAGGGTTGCAGAACCGTCAGCTCAGTCTTCTGAAGCTGCCCTTGAAAATGGCTTGGAGGAGCATTATTTTTCATGAGGGTTGTGGCCTCTCAAACTTCCCTCTCCCCTACCTTTTCCACCTCCTTTGCAGGTCTCTGCATAGTACACAACAAGTACATTTACTCACAGCTCTTCTTCAGAGCATCCTCTTCTCCCATCATCTTCTTCAAAGACTACCATGACTCATGCATTTGGGTCTCTTCATTACACAGAATTATGAAATAGCACAAATTTTAGTAAAATTATTATTCTTCTAAGTCATAATTTACAGTAATTGGTCTAGTTTTGCAGTATTGCCTCCCTCCTTTCACTCGGCCTCAATGTACCACCTCACATACCTTCTAAAAAGTCACACAAAAAGTTTACAAAGCATATTCATAGTGCCAAACTATTAAGAATATTTCCCTAACTAAAAGGAGAAAATTGTTTTAAAATACTTTAGCACAAAAATTAATATGCTTTCTACCACTACAAATATTAGCTTGTGTTATAAGGAAAATAAGCAGAGGCACATTTGAATTGGAGATTGGCAAACTCTCAAAACAGATTAACCAGAGACAGAATTTCTCCAGGCCTGGACAGCATACTTGGCCCAAGTCTTTTTTTCTCCTTTGATTCAGAGCTCTGTGTTTGATATTTCTTAGAAGTAGTGGGCATTGACTCACAGGTGTATTAATGGAATGCTCAATACAACTCTTACACAAAGTTTTTAAGGTTTTTGTTTGTTTTTTTACTTTTAATTTTCTTGTATCATAAACTGGCTCATCCACACATTTTCCTGTTTAGTCATTGCCTGGTATCTGTGTGCACATGTGTGCATGTATGTGTCTGTCCCATGACACCACACAATGCTTGCTGGCCTGGTCTACTTCTTAACCCTCTCCAGTTCACCAACAGTAGCAAAGGGGAACGAATAGCAGTGCTAAGAGCATGAATACTGGAGCCAAGCATCAGTGGTCTGAATCTGAATCTTGACTCCACTGCTTGCTAGTTTTGTTACCTCAAAGGGTTATTCACCTTCAGTTTTCTCAGTAGTTGTGGTGTGTAAATCATTTAGCTTTAAACAATGCCTGACACTATTTTGGTGAGATGAGCAGGCACTTGCATCAGAGACACCATTTAAGAGGACACCAAAAACCTCAGTAATCAAGATAAATAATATTTTAGATTTTAAAAATTCAAATCGTCTGTGGTCATTAGCTTGTTGATTTGAGTCGTCAGTTGAATTCTCAGGATTTATAAATTTTTTAGCGTCTTAAAGACCAGAACCCTAATTTATGCATTTACAGCTACCTTGCAAAGCATATGCATTTATCAGCCTTGAAAAAGCATTGGTAGCTACTGAAAGATCACCCCCACAATTATTAAATGAGCAATTCATATAGACCTTGGCCACATGTGGAGTCACTGGGAGTCAGGCATAGTATACATTATATTTTCGAACACTCTTTAAATTAGTCCACATAGATAATTTCTTGACTGCTCCCTTGTAGTGGTGCTTGCCTTTCTTTATTTGTAAATGAAACCATATAGAATTCCATCCTGGCAATTTTTCTTATTCTTTCCCAAGACAATGTTAAATCACAGCCCACAGACAATGACTGTGATCTCTGGGCACATATCAAACATCATGAATCATCGATCGGCAATAGGCAATAGCGTATCAGCAAGTTTTCTCATTGCTTTGTGACTTCTGAATGTGTAGCTACTTAGAAGATAATAATGCCCCACCTACCTTTTCCCTCCTTCCCAAGACAAACTGCCTTTTCCCCTCTTCCTCCTTCAAAGAAAATTAAATGAAGACAGCTAACGAGCAGTTTTATTTTCTTTCAGCAAAGGTCAGCAATCCCACAGCAGCAAATTAATCCCAATTAGTAATGATATTTTGTCTTGATAAATGATGACACATTTGATTTACTGTGTTTCCAGGATGCAGGCGGCAAATGTTAATGATTTGGTTTGCTGGAAATTTATACTCTTGCTCATTTCCCATTTGCTGATCAGTTGCGGCTTGTGAAGACTTGGCTGCTCCAACTAATGAACTGAGAGCCTCGCAGGAATAATGGTGTATCTGTAGACTCTCTCTCTCTCTCTCTTTCTCTCTCTCTTTTTTTTTTTTTTTTTTGTGCCATCTGTAGAAATGGAGATTCCTCTCAGAAAATATCTCTTGCAGCCAGGAAGAAGCAGTTATGATCATATCAATGTCACTTGTAATTTGTATTTCACTTGTTTAATGGCATCCCCCATAAATGAAGCTTTCTGTAGAGAACAAAACTAATTATAGCAAATTCAACATTTGTGTGTATATGTAGGAAAGAGAATTCATGAATAGAAACATACCTAGTCTTTCCTCATTTCCTTAAAATATTCTGATAGCAGTGATATGGCTTACATAATGATTTATCTGCCAGCTGATGTGGTTTTAAATTAGACAGTTGAGTATGTTTTCTTGTAGTCTTCATAACTAAACACATCATCCTTTTGTTTGCAATAAATGCAGACACAAGTCAAATGTTCTCTCTTTTTCACCCTCTGGCTCCCGCTGCCATCATTAAGTACTTTGGAGATTGCCAGAGGCACTCTGACTCCTCACATAGCCTGCCACGGCTGTCCCCTGAGGCTGTGCAAGTCAAGCTGGGGGCGATTCTGGGAGCAAGCCTGCCTTCCAAGCATTGCCAAAGGTTCAAGCCAACAGGAAGCCCTAGGGAACATTATCTCTTCCACCTCTGAAAGGCTGATGTGCCTTTCACACATCAGATATAATCTTTGTTACAGAAAACTGTTGTGATTGACTACAACTCCAGGCAGGCTGATCTCCTAGTTGTTTACATGACACTGTGAGAATGAAATATGAGGGATCATTACCCATCCTCATTTAAGACCTGGAAATGTTAGATCTATTAGAATGTCCTTCAGGGAAGTGAATGTTTTCCTCTCATTCTTAATCATTGTTCTTAATATCAACTAATATAAAATCAATAAACCTCTTATTGCTTAAGGGGCCACTTGTTATTATGGTAAATTGCTGGATTCACATTATGTGTCCTCTGTTCTCCTTCCCTTCCTTGAGGCTTCTGTTCCACCACTGCATTCCTGGTCCAATTGGTTTTTCACTCAGGGAGGAAGTCAACAATCTTTGCTATCTTTGGAATGCAAATTGTTGGTGACATTTGGCCGTGGTTTCAAAGCCTGATTTGGATTGGTGCAGCTGGAGGTGTTCATTGGATTTTTTTTTTTTTTGCCAGAAATTTTGCCTGTTTTAATAATGTACCCTGCTTTTCAGGCAGAGCTGTGGATTTTTTCCCTCTTATTGTCCCCACAATTAGACCAGTAGAGTAGTAGTTCCCTCAATTAGACCAGGTCTGGGAAGCAGACACGAAGATGGAATTAAATGTGCAAAGATTTAGCAAGGGGAATTACCCATGTGGAAAGAAATAGGGAGGGAGCCAGAGAAAGATAGGCGCACCCTAGCTTATTTTAATACCAGTGTGTTAAAAGTTTCCCTCACAGTGAACAAAATAGAGGATTCGCTTATTTCCTCTAGCTTCATTGCCTTACATAAGTAAGGCATTGCATCTTAGTGATGCAGGGCAGGATGAATTCCTTCGAGTGGGGACTCTTGAGTCCTATTCTGAGAGAGGAGGGTCCTTGACTGTGCACAGTAAAATTCAAGCGCACATCAGAGTTAGAGACAAAAGGAAAGTTAATTAGAGATGGAATAACCTTCCATGGATGGAGCATGGTCTCTTCTCAGAGACAGAGAAGGTGAGAGACTGAGAGAGATCTCAAGTGTACCAGGAATTCAGTTTATATGTCATGAATTAAAGTTTAAGGACTTTGTTGACCTGTTTTCCTTTTATAGTATGGATATTCAGTGTGCAAGTATGCATATACAGAGTGAAAGGTGTGGATATGCAGCGTTAAAGGCATGCTAGCAATCTCAGCCTTTGTTCTATATTTCCCCCTGGTCTGGCTGTAGGGAATGAATGATTGGTTTATTTTGTGTAGGGTACAACTTAAAGACTCTTTAAGTTTTTCCTTTCATGCTATGGGTAAATGGTCTGTTAGTAATTCCAGCAGGAATCTTCTTTTTTTTTTTTTTCTTTCTGTAAACTTCCCATGGTCTGGCAGCACAGTTGCAGGCTCTAAATATTGCTTGGTTTACTATTCTCATGCCTCTTCTCTATGTCTTTAGTGCTACTTTTGAGTAGGGATACCACATATTCTAGAGGACAAGAGCAAAGAGGAGGATTGGAGATTGAAAGGAGTAATATAATGCTTTTAATCCTTAACCCTAGGTTTGGGATAGAACTTTACATTTTACCAAAACACTTTCATGTACATTATTGCTTTTGACTCTGACAACAAAAGATGAAGTCACTGTTATTTTTGTCAAAAATGTGTAACCTGAATTAACCCATGAGGAAACTTCAAAAACCCTGTTATGGGGCATTTTACAAAATAATTGTCCTGTATTCTTCCAAAATGTTAAGATCATGAAAAACAAAGACCACAGTAAAAGGGACTTATGAGACTTGATAGCTAAATACAACATAAGGTCCTGGGATGGATCATATACAAAAAAACAAACAAACAAAAAAAAAAAAAACA
Source organism: Cynopterus sphinx (assembly GCA_030015415.1). Lineage (NCBI taxonomy): Eukaryota > Metazoa > Chordata > Mammalia > Chiroptera > Pteropodidae > Cynopterus > Cynopterus sphinx. Next base: position 90,688,411 of record CM057384.1, on the reverse strand, counting down.
CTCTAGAGGGCATTTTTAGAGTAATTGTCAAAATCTGAATTTCTCCTTAGTTGAATAATTAATTTCCTATATTTTAAGATGAAGGAAATGCACTAAATTATTTGGGGATAAAGAAGTACTCTCAAGTGGTTCAGAAAAAAGTTACCTATACACACAAACACAGAATGATAGATAGAACAAATGTGATTTAAAAAAAGTTAATATTTGGGAAATCTGGTTTAAGGGTATACAGAGTACATGGTGATGCTTTGTACAAGATGCATATGAAAAGAACTAAAATTAACTTTTCCTTTTGGTGAAAAAAAAAATTTTGTTTAGTACATATGTAACTTATTTTTTTCTCCCTTCTTCTGCCCATATTTTTAGGGCCCCAGGCCAGGCAACAGGATGTAAAATACCACATAGATAGGAGCCTACTGTATTATTAAGTCAGTGTAATGGATATATACATTTCTAAACCCCATTTTGTTAGGCTGCACCGGCTGAAGGATACGCCCCAGTACAATGATCCCTGTGTCTTAATTCATTATTGTTGGCCTTTGACACCCCCAGGATAGGCTCTTCATTTCCTTGATCCTTCTGGATGACAATAGTTGTGCTAATGTTCAAGTAAGCCACATAAAGAAAGAACAAAGAAATTTTATTTAAACTATATTTTTAAATTGTATGATTAGAATAGAAGGATAGGAAAGCAAATATCAATGAAAAATAAAGAATTCCACAATGTTTACTTAAATAAAATGAAGAGGAATTGAATCTCTCTGGATTTTGTGTGTAGGTAGGAGGATCAAATAGGGAAGAAAAGCTATGAAGTAAAAGGTTTTATCTGAGTAGAGATTGGAACCCAAAAGTGTGTTTACAAAAACTGTAGCTAGGTACACAAAGGTTGTCTGAAAATGTGATTTCTAAATATAGCCCTAATCATATTGACATGGAAAAGAAATGACATAAAAACAAATGAAATCAAAATAAGGCAATTTATGCCATGAAGAAGCTTGAGCTATAATGATTTCTAAAACAGATGTTATAAAGAAAAAATTGTATGACTTTTTAATTGCACTGTTATATTTAAGAAAAATGAAAAGTATGCAAGCGGCCTTGGCAACTTGCAAAATATCCATATCAAAAGGTTAGCAAAGTAACTCCATTATATCTCAGTACTAGACTTTCTGGGAGGTAGCTGTGGTCGAGTGATGATCAAGTGTGAATACCAAGGCTACCATTTCCTTCTGGTAGGAGAATATTATGGGCTTTATGGAGCAGGGGATCAGGAAGTCTGGTAATAGACTGCTGTTACTATCTTAACTGCTTGGACAAGAAGTAAATGTTCTAGAAAAGCTCAAGTGGTGATTTGGGATATAAGTCAACAAGTAGAAGCACTGAGTTACTTTGAGAGTTAGGAGCAAGAGGCAAATTAGCACATTATCTCTGATAAATGATAGAGTTAAGACACCAGAAATCATGCTGACCTTCTGCAAGAACCAAGGCAGCTAATGCGGACTTAAAGTGAAAGAAGCAGTACAGGAAGTTTGTTGGAGGTTGTGCACCAGTATCAAGTACAGTTTTTGCCTTGTATGCTTTATGGATATTTATTATTGACAGCATCAGAAATGAGTAATAATGTTAGCAGTTTTCTTTAAAGTAGAAACAGAGTGGTAACTTTTTTCAGTGGTAACTGACAATTTATATAAATACATGTAACTATACCTATGTTTATTTAAACTGTAATTTAAATTATTAAAGAATACTTTATTGCCACCTTTAGTTTACAAATAAAAAAAAAGGTAAAAATGTTTAAATAAAAAGGGATTATTATAGAAATCAAAATTATCTAATTGTGCAAATTATAGCAATGGTCTAACATACCGAATATGTCTGTAAGTCTGAATTTATATAAACAGCTCCTTTGATTAGTCTTTATTCCTTCATATAGCAGGGTTGTAATTCTTTCAGTACTTCTTAATTAATTCCAGATTTTTATTTACTGATTTTTTAAATAAAAGTTTTACTGTTAATGTTTTAGTCCACGCTCTCATGATCATTTGCTGGGACTATTACATGAATGTTAAAAATAGCCCTTCCTAATTCAAACCAGCAATAGTCTAATCCTTTAGTGGAATAATGATGATTATAGATCATGAACCCAAAGAAGATAAGTACCTTAATAATAAGTACTCGAGGCACATTGAAAAATGATAAAAATGGTAAACCACTTTTTAACATCATTTGGCAGTTCCTTAAAATGTTAAAAATAGTGTAACTGTATACTCAGTAATTTCACTCCTAGGTAGAAGCCCAAGGGAAATGAAAAAATTTGTCCACACAAAAACTTGTGCACAAATTTTAGTAGTAGCACTATTTATAATAACCAAAAAGTGGAAAAATCCAAATGTCCACCAACTGATGAATGTTGTATATCCATAAAATGAAATATTATTTATCCATATAAAGGAATAAAGTTCTGATACTTGCTACACATGGATGAACCTTAAAAACATGCTAAGTGAAGGAAGCCAGTCACAAAATACAACATATTATGTGATTCTTTGTATGTAAAATGTCCAGAATAGGCAAAATTATAGAGACATAAGTAGATGAATGGTTATTTGGGACTTGCAGAGAAAGGCGGGAAATGATTGCTAATGTGTATGAATTTCTTTTTAGGGTGACCAAAAATGTTCTAAAATTAGATAGTAGTGTTGATTGTACAACTCTGTGAACTAGTCTAAAAATAACTAAAACACGGTATGAATGAATTTTGTGGTATTTGAATAATATCTCAATGAAACTGTTTGAAATAATAATGATCAGTCGCGTTCTACTAATACTTAGGACATAGAAATCTGGAAAGAGTCCATTCTCAACAACAAGTAAAAGATGGATGAACTACAAAATCATACTTTTTCTTAACCCTATAAGAGATTTGATTTCACCAGGCAACCAAGTAGCTTGAAATCCAAAGAAAGAGCCCCCTCCAGTGGGAGATTAGACATGGGCACCAACTGACCTGTGGCAGAAGAAGGAAAAAAGGTGCTTGGTAATATATAAGGAAATTAATTAGTTAAAAGTTTTACAGAAATTCTAAAGGCCAGATCATAGGTATAAATATAAAATCTAAAAATACAAAGGCTAGGAGAGCACATTGAAGAAAATGTTTGAGATCTTGAGATAGCTAAAGATTTCTTAGACGTGATACCAAAAGCAAGACCCAAAAAAGAAAAACTTTACTGAATTGGACTGCATCAAAATTGAGGCCTCCTTCTCTTTGTAAGACACTATAAAACAATGAACAGACAAGGCATAAGGGAAAAAATATTTGCAAGTAACATGTCTTACAATGGATTTTTATCCAAAATATATAAAGTACTCTCAAATATCAATAATAATAATAATAATAATAATAATAATAATAATAAATGATAATAGAGGAGAACTAAGTTAGTGGGCAAAAGACTCAAACCAACACTTCAAAAAGAAGATACACAGATGACAAACACATGAAAATATACTTAAAATTATTAGCAACCTATTCCAATGTCTAAAGGAAAAACAGAAAGAAAACTGCCAATGCTATATGCTGGTGAGGATGTAGAGCAACTGAAACTTTTTTTGATGAGAATTCAAAATTAGTAATGGTAACTTGGAAAAGAGTTTGGAATTTTCTTTATAAGTTAAATATACACTTATACAGCCCAGTACTTCCAAGCCTAGGTGTTTATCTAAGTGAAATGAAAAGTAATGATTACACAGAAGGTTGCACATGACTTTTTATGGCCACTTTATTATCACTCCAAACTGGAAACAACCCAAATGGTTTTTAGCTGGTGAATGGGATAAACAAACTATGGTCCATCCATACAATGGAATACTTCTCAGCAATAAAAAGAAGGAACTGTTGAACCAAAGAATGACATGAATAAATCTCTGTATGATTTCATCGATGTAGCATTTGGAAAAGGGAAACCTATAGTGACCCAAGCACCTAAAAGAGATCAGACATTGCCATGGATTATGAGTCAATGAGGGGTTAACTACTAATGGGCATGGTGGAAATTTTAGGGGTGATGAAAGTGATCTGTATCTTGTTTTTGGTGGTAGATATCTGATTGTATATATTTGTCAGGAGTCATAGAATTATACACTGTAAGGTAAATGTAAATGCATCTAAATTTTACCTCAGTTTAAAGAAGTCATTAGCAAATAGTCTTATTTTTTGAAATAAAAAAAAATAATAAACTATAAATAAAATGTTTTAGTGACTTCTCCTTGCCCAAAATGATAAAAGTCTTTTCAGAAATGCATCAAAGTCTTTCCTGATCAGGCCTGCCAACCTCTTCCTCCTATACCCCATTCTCCAACATCCATTCTCCCAAATATACTCTACTCTCAGAGTTCCATGACTTAAAGAATTTTAGTTCCTCAATCATACCATTTATCTCCAAGTATTTGAACAATCTGTTTTGTTTTATTTGTTTTTTGTTTGTTTTTATTTTTGTCTAGAGAATATAAATAAACATTAATATGGCACAAGGCCAGTATTATAGTAGTCAAATTAGGCAGTTTCTTTCTGGAAATTTTTAATAGATGCCCAGAAAATTGCTTTTTTGTTAATAGCTAGAATAGCTTCCTTGGTAATGCAAAAGTTCCCAGTTGTTTAATTTGTTGAAGGAAAACAGAGTAAGAGACATGGCATATGATTGATAGAAAGGAAGCTTGATGTCCATACTCTACCCAGAACTTTAGCTGTAAACCCTTGAATTTGCAGATTTAATGTTCATAGTTTCCATGCTATTGACACCATATTTGACAGTTATTTTGTTGAATTAACTATTCCATGAATTTGTTATTATTAGTCATTTATCAAGAAGAAACTTATATGATTATTCCTCATATGCATCTGAATATAAGCCACTTGTTTCTTATTCTTTGTCATAAATGCTTGTAATTTCAAAGAAAGATTTTATAATGCAACATGAAAAACAAGGAATTTTAAAAAATCTAGGTTCATACTGATGCAAGTGAAAAGGCACCATTGTATCGGGAAGGTATTTTAAGTAAACACTGTGATGCTGTGTTTAGATTTTCTCTTCTGCACAAATATTGTTCCGATTCATTTATTAGGTGGCACAGAAAATTGCTAACTTTATGGCCCAGATTAGAATAGGACTATGCAACAAGTCCAAGATGTGTACATGTATTTTTACCAATTGGCTCACACAGCCTGGCAGAACTTATGATAATAATGTCATCTGTGATGTAGATTTTATGGCAAGCTCCAATAGGAGAATCAGAACATAGATTCTTTGTGTTCTGGAGCAAGGACATATCATCTGCAAACAAAAAGGCAGCTTTTCCAATATGCTACTAGATGCTTCTTAAGACAGAGCAAATGCCCATCATGAGTTCTGTGAGACTCTCCAAGTCATAGGATTAGGGTTGTACAGTAGCAATCTATCTTGAGTTAGAAGTGGCATATTTGGAATTGAATATCAGCAGAACCAGAATGCATAAATAAACTGTGTAAGTCTGATCCAATGTCTCATACTACTGTTGCGTGATGCTTCTTATTCAGCTCACACCTATAGCCTATGTGATAGCTTAATGCCCAGATGACAGAAAAAGAAGTGCACATTTGGTTTCTGGACAAATCAGCTTGGTATGTTAGTGTGAATCAAAATTGAAGGCTTCTACTTAGGTATGTCCCTGAAAGAGCAATCAAGGAAAAGTCTCCCAGCTAGCTGCATTCTAGGCAATTTATCTGGTCAGCCACTTTGTGTGGATAGAGAAATGAACCAAGATAAGAATGTTCACAATTTTGTGGTCACTGGCAAATGGCCTGGATGGTTGGTTAAAAGTCTTGAAAGATAAATGTTAAAGATCAAGCGGGTTTGGGGAAGAGGTATGTGGATCAACAAATGGTGTATGTACAACACATAAAGATCTTTATTAACTTGCATTGAAAGAGAATTACAAAATATTCAAGTAGACAGAATAGGCCACCCCACTGCGGGCATGATGAGCTTATGAGTGGCAGCGGAGGCAGGATAAAGCCTATGATGGGCTTAATAGCATAGGCTCCAACTCAGCAAGACTGATGTAGCTACTGCCACTGCTGAATGCCTCAGACTACGAACAACAGAGACCCAGCCCTCCTAACCAATAAGGCACAATTTTTTGAGACTGACCAGCCGTTTGATGACAAGTGAACTATATCAGGCCTTTTCTACCCTGTAAGAAGCAGTGATTCATCTTGACTAGGACTAATTGGATTTAGGGTATAAGTTTGCCTTTCCACCCTCAGAATCATGGCTAGCACAACTTGCATGGGAATACAGAGTATTTTGACACACACACAGGATCCCTCGCAATATCTCCTCAGATTAAACAAGTACGAAAGTGGCCAACTGGTCATGGGATGTACAGTGAAGCTTCACACACAATAACAGTCCACAAGCTCCCAATCTGAGAGGTTGCTGAACTAGCTTCTTGAAACCTCTGCTCAGGTGTCAGTTGAGAAATGATAATCTAACACTATGAGGCACCATGCTCCAGGATGTGTTAATCAATATAAATGCTTGTATCGTGTCCTGAGCTGGCAGAATGCATGGGTTTAGGAACAAATATGTACAAGTAAGGGTGACTACAATTGATATTGCCCCAATTTTTCTACTTAAGATATAAAGCATACGTCCTTGTAACATTCTAGGCTTTGTGCATCTAGAGGATCTGGTTCCAGGTGGCAGTCACGTCCACCAGGCAACTTGGTAAAATTTCATTGAAATTTAATCTTGGCCTACCACTCAGTCATCTGCACCAGAGACCGAGAGAAAGGAAAGGAGTCACCCTGCTGGTAAGGGTACTTATTCTGAGGAGATAGTATCTAAGAATACTTGGCACACAGGTGTTTCTGGGATACTTCTCAGTGTTTCTATGCTTAGAGTTAATGAAAAATGAATAAGCGTAGCAGCCATATCCTGAGAAGGACATGGTAACATATAGCTCATATCTCTCAAGGTGAGGATCTCAGTGCACAAACCAGGTCAATTACAGCAGGAGAGGTTCTAGTCGAGTGTGATGGGAATCTAAAAACAATAGTAGAGGAGATAGGCAATAAGTATCAGTTGTCACTCCAAGACTGGTATTGGTGATAGGGGCTGTAGTATTTACCACTAATCCATGACATAAGAACATACCATATACTATAATAGTTGTTCTGAGAAGGAAGAAATTACTTTAAGAAGCAAGTGATGCTCTGTCCACATTTCCTCTTCAAAGTGAGACATTCCTCTCCCAGCTATTGTAACTATCAGCTGTTTCTCTCAGGAGGAATTGCTCTCAGCATTGAAGAACTGCATATTCTAAAGTTATATTCCCTTCTGGGGGTGGCTGGAAGCTAATGACTGCTTTGTGTGTTTATACAATGGCCTGAGTCCTTCCCTCAGTTTAAGGCAACTTCTTAGAAGGGCTGTTCTAGCTTCAGGGTAACTTTTTAGGTGCACTCATATTGTATGTAGATTAGCTACTCCCTATTCCCAGTCCTGGCTTCATGTAAGTGTATATCATGTGAGAATTCCTCCTAAAACTTTCAACCAATTCTCTATTTCAAAGTCCGTTTCAGGACACATTCTAAAATTACAGATTTAGTCACAGAGTACATGGTTAATCATTAATTTCAGTAAGAGCTTAGCTTTGATGTGCCACCTAATCAAATCGATATGTCAGTGATAAAGTTCATAGGAAGCAATAAAGAAAGAAGGTAACTAAGAGGGTGTTGCAATGGGCAAGGGCAATTCTGACCTTCTCTAACAGTATCATCTGATACTGATGATATGAAATATGTTGGGGACCTATGACTCAAGATAAACCTGACAACTTTACCATGGACTTATTTAGGTGCCATTTTTCTTTTCATATCTAGACACAATTATGAAAGCAGAAATACTGTATACAGTATGGGCTGCTTTATTTAAAGTTCAGAGAGAGAGTGGCCTCTTCTGTGTAAATCTGCCTTCATTCTAAAATCGGATGGAGCAATTGGTAGTTTTAATAATTGGAAAAACATTGGTAGTCCCCAGGAAACATAAAATGTCATCCAGTCAATCTGTATCAGATTAAATACAGGTTGAAGCAAATAAAGTTTGAAATACTTGCCTTGATGCCAAGATTCAGTATGAATGAAATTGAATATGAGCATAGTACTAGAAAGAAATATGGAAGCCTTGAAGAAGTAGAACTTTTCACCTAGCAAGAGAAAATTCAGAGTTCCATGAAATCTATGACAGACTCTCTTGGATCTTAAAAGAAAGTTGTTAGGGAATACTTCTTGAAGTACAAAGTGACCTTTATTTAGTACTGAATGTGTGAGGTGATTTCTCATAAATTATATATCCAAATTGTGTGTGTGTGTGTGTGTGTGTGTGTGTGTTTTGCAGAGAAGTGAAGGACATGGTGCATTTCTTGTCACAGGACATAATGGATTAATTATAGTACAAAGAGTATCTTAAAGAACTCATTGAATTCATGGCAGGTAGGGTTTTTGAGAAGTCTTTAAGCCTGAAGGAGGCACAAATTTATTAGACTGAAACCAAAGTTTAGCTTTTTGGCAGAGATGTCTGTTTGAATGAGATTTATTGACACAAGTGAGCAAAATGAAAATCCAGGAGAATTTTATTGGTTTCATAGCATTGGACAAGACCATGGGTTAGAAATTTTCCTAAGTCATCTTGTCAGGAGTCTAAAATTGACATCCAAGGCATTCAGGAGGTAAACTGGGACAAAGATAAAAACATAATTGAAATTATACCTGAAACTAATATAAAATAATATTGAATGTCAAAAAAAAATTAGAGGCAAATTTCATTCCCTAAGTATGAACTTTTCTTCCATGTAAAATTATATTGCTGCAAAGCCATGTGGGTGTGATGCCTAATTTTCATCTATATTAAGTGACTGAATTTTCTCAGCACTTATATAAAAAAAGAAGAAAGAATTCCCTTTTCTCATTTTCCACAGAGTACTTGTGAAATGGGCTGCAAAAATACTTAAAGTACAGATTACACCATTCTTATATCAATTAAGATGACTTTGGCTGCAAGAAGTAGATTATTCAATTCAAATTGGTTTAACGAAGAAGAAAATATATCCATATTATCGACAAGAACTCTGGGGCAGGCAATTCCCAGGTTAATTCAACTCACTGCTGTAAAAGCTATGGGTTGACTTTTTCACTGTGATTTCCTTGGCTTTCCATCATTCTTCTCTACCATTCTTTGAGTCTATAAAATATTACCCCCAGGACTTTCAGATAGCATCTTTAGCTCCAAGCTTCAATTTCTCATGTAGCAGAAACTAAAGTCAAGAATTAGGCTAGTTCCACCATTGTGTCTCTATTTAAGAATCAGGAAGCTTCCCATATTTACACCCCTTTATATCTCATAGGCCAGGGTTATATCACTTGCCTGTGCTTAGGCATATGATTGGAAAGGGAAGTGGAATGTTTATGGTTGGTCCAGGTCATTCAAGTTCTAGGTCTTGGAAGGGGCAAGGAAGCCTAAGCAAAACTGGTACCTAGCAAAATCAGGTGCTGTTAGCATGGAAGTGAGAAATGTTTTTATAATACTCTTGGGTATGAAAAGAGTTCTGCCATAGTCCTCAAATTAGTTGGGGTTATAGGCTAAACTGTCCTCTCAAAATTATTATGTTGAAGTCCTAACCGCTAGTACCTCAAAATGTGACATTTGGAGGCAGGGCCTTTAAAGAGATACTTGCAGTTAAAGCAATCATTAGGATGAGCCCTAATCCAATATGGTTGGCATCCTTATAAGAAGAAAGAATTAGAATTAGACACAAACAGAGGGAAGACCACATGAACACACAGGGAAAAGATGGTCATCTATCTATAAGCTAAGGAGAGGGGCCTCAGAAGAAATCAGTCATGCCAGCTCCTTGATCTTAGACTCTCCTTCTTTAGAACTGTGAAAAAATAAATTTCTCTTGTAAACTACCCACTATCTGATCCTTTTTTATGGCCGTTCTAGCAAACTAACACACAGTTGATATTCTGCTTAAAATCCTACTGCTTTTTTTCATGTCTCAACCCGTTGAAATCTTAATGAAATTAAAGTATTGGTTACGGAAGAGTTAATTTTACTTAGGGTCTTCATTTCTTACATGGGGTGGTAAATAACATTCTCTTGCAATTAGTGTCAGAGCCAGGACATTTAAAGCAGTATTATGGAAAATATTGTAATGAGTTGTTTTAACTTTAAATAGCTTAAAATTCTAACTTGGTGCTAGGCCATAATTTGTTGACTTTATGCATTTAAGAATACTGGATTAAGAATTCAAAGTATATTTATAAAGTATGTAGCAGGAACTTTTTTGTTATTTCCAAATTTGAGCTGAGTCGCCAGCGCTGAAGACAATGCATGTTGATTTTTGTTAGGACTGCACTGTTTCCCTAATTTTTATTTTTATAAATTTTTAATTGAAGTACGTCATACACATAGGAAAGAATAAAAACCATAAATGTACATATTGATGAATTTTACCAACTGAGGATACCTGGTATGTACATACCCATCCAGCTAAAGATTTCTAGCACCCCAGGACCCCGTTAATCCCCCTTCCAGTTTTACCCAACACCCAAATGTAACTGCTGTTTTAATATCTAACACTAGAAATTATATTTGGATATCTTAATAGCAGTGTAATCCCACGGTATATATTATTCTGATTCTCGTGTTTTTTCTAAATGTATATATAGTTTTATATTATGCCAATACCTCACAATGTATTTACCCCTTCTAATACAGATGAATGTTGGGCCCTTTGAACAGTGGTAGCATGACAATTCTGGTAAATATACTTTAGCAAAATATGAATAAATTTCGGTTGGGGATATACCTAGCAGTAAAATTGCTGGACCTTATGCTGTATGTTCAGTTTTAGTCAACATTGCCAATTTTACAAATTGTTTTTACTATTTTATATTCTCACCAGCAGAATTATGGGAATTTTAGTTGCTATACATTTAAACTCTTGGTATCTTTGTCTTTTTTTCTTCAAGCATTTTGGTAGCATATAATGGTAAGCAGCATAGTTTTAATTTGCACTTTCATAATGACTAATGAAGTTAATCAATCTTATGTTCATTGGAAATTTGGATAGACTCTTTAAAGAAAGACAAATTTTTTTGTCATTTTTTTAATGGATTGTCTATATTTTCCTATTCCTTCATATAATTTTTTCATAATTTGGGCATTAATTCTTCATTGAGTATATGTATTATAAATATATTTCTTCTCACATTCTATACCTTATATTTTCATTCCTTTAATAGTGTTTTTTGGAGAAGAAAAGTTATTAAATTTGATATGATCCAATTTTCTTTTGGATTTTATCTTTACCTATTTCAAGATCAAAAGATGTTCTGTTTTTTCCACTAAGTGCTTAATTGTTTAATCTTTCATACAAATATCTGCAGTCCATTTGCAATTAAATATTGTGTATGCTGTAAATAGAGATCAAAATTTACATATATATAATAATCTCAGAACCATTTATTGAACAGAAAATCCTTTTTGTACTCAGCAATGTTAGTTTTAACATGAATCAGGTTATAATATTTGTTGTGACAAATATATATATACTCCTGTAACTACCATTACAATGGCATTGAACAAACAAGGTTAGCTTATACCTCTTCCCAGTCATTCTTCAACCCTACTCCTATACCCAGGATAAGGACTGATCTGCTTTTTTGTCACTATAGATTAGACTTGTCTTAAGAGTTTCGTAGAAATGCGATCAGACAGTATATATTTAATTGTGTCTGGCTTCTTTTGTTTAGCATTTTTGAGATTCATCCATGTATCAGTAGTTCATTTTGTATTTCTGCAGTTATATTTCATTGAATGTGTATATCACAATGTATTTACCTATTAATTGGTTGATGGCATTGTATGTGGGTTTGGTTCTTATGAATAAAGCTACTGTGAATATCCAAGTATATATATTCTTATGTATATAAATACAAAAGTATTTATGTGTATAAATACTGTATGTGAAGTGGCTGGTAAATGTGTGTTTATCGTCATATGAAACTGACACACTTTTTTTTATGTAGAGATAGCATTTTATCCCATTTTACATTAACAATAGTGGACGAAAATCCATGTTGCTCCACGTCTTCAGCAATACTTTTTATGCTCAATCTTTTTAATTGTAGTTATTCTAGTAGTGTTTAGTTGTATCTTATATTTGTAAATTATATTTTTTGCTATCAAATGAGGTTGAACTTTTATTAATGTGCCTATTGGCTATTAGTGTAACGTTGTGCTGTTTTTGTTCAAAAATTTTTCCCAATTTTGGGGGCTTATGTTCCATTTATTGAAACTTATAATTTTATTATATATATGTTTTTAAAATATTTTTCTAAGGCTCTGGTTTATCTTTTTATTTTCTAAATGATGTTTTTTGAAAACCATAGTTATTACTTTAATGAATTTCAATTTTTAAAAAATTCAAGCTTTTGGTGTTCTATCTAAAATGTCTTCTTTCTCCTGGATTTTTTTCTAAAGTCTTATTTTTTATATTAACTCTATATCATATAATCCTACTGAACTCCCTTAGGCATTCTAGTGGCTCCCTTGTGGATTCATTAGGATTTTCTAAGTGAATAATCATGCTATTAGCTAATAAAGACAATTTTACTTCTATTTCACCCCAAATGTCCTGTTTTTTTCTCACTTATTGCACTGGGTAGGAATACCAGTATATTGTAGCTTTTTTTATTTTCAAAATTCCTTCAACATTCTGTGTCACAAATTCTAGTTAGCATTTCTTTTCCCAGAACAATTTTTGTCTACTCCAATGATAGAAACCCGGGCTCTATTTGGGTTTCTATTTTTGATTTATAGCCCAGAAACTGTCAGCGAATGAGTGTATTTATTATTAAGAGCTCATTTGCATTGTTTGCTTTTTCTTAGGGATCACAGTTCTGCTCTGCTCATTGTATAGTGTCTGAAAACTATTGTTTCATAGATTTTTCTTGGTTTTTAAAAAGTTTTTTTCAGTTGGTAGGGTATAGCCAGTCCCTGTTTCTCTAAACAGTCTGCTGAAGCAAAATTCCATGTGTGCCTTTGAAATTAAAGTATTTCTTGTAAACAGCATATACTTAGGTTTATTATTATGGCAATCTCTGCCTTTTAGTAAGACTCTTTAGTATATTTACATCTAGTGTAAAAGTTTATGTGGTTAAGTCTAAGTCTACTCTCTAGCTATTTTTTTAAATTTGATTGCTGTTTCTCTTTTATACATCATTTCCTGTATTTTTGGTATTTCATGCTTTGGTATTTCATCCCTTTTCCTTTCTTGCCTTTAGCTATACCTTTCATATTTGTGGGTTTTTTTTAACATACAATCATTATTTGGGTTAAAACATGCTTCATTAATTTATCACTATATTAAATTATTATTATTACAGGATGACACATGTAAGAAACATAATATTATAATTCAATTTTACCAATTTTGTACTATTCTTGTCCATATTTTGATTCTCCATATTACAAACTCCACACTATCTGATTTTTTTTGATATAGTCAATTGACTTAAAGTATTGAAAAAGACTTAAATGGTTTGTGATTTACAATTATAACAGAAGGAAAAGCTAAGTTGCAGTTACAAGTCAGTACAAATGGATATTTTTTTTTTCCCATACAAATTATGGACCCAAGGGCTATCAAAGGGCTGTTCGGGGGTCCATAGACCCCAGGTTAAAAAAAAAGAAAAGAAAAGAAAAACTTTCTTCTAAGTAAAAAGATGTGATCTAGAAGTGACTTCTGGTTTAATCTGTATATCGTGGATAAATTAACATCTCTGATCAGATTTTTTTCTATCTGTAATTGGGGATTATTATAAAATCTACCTCTCAAGGGCTTCATGAGGGAAAGGTAGATAAGGCAAGCAATAAGTATTTTGCAAAACTATGAAACTTTTATAGATGTCAGGTATTATCAGGGAAAATTAAGAGTTGATAAAGACATCTTTCTCTTACTCCCCACACAACCATCGCCCAAGTCTCAATGTTTTTTCTGAATTTCTGCTAAGAGATTTGTGAACTCTGGCATCAAAAGACTTGATACTTTGTGTTAAAGAATACTGGGACTCCAGGAGGTAACCAAAGTGGGTGAAGGTGGTTAAAAAATACAAACTTTCAGTTATAAGATAAATAAGTCCTCAGTCCTAGGGATATAATGTACAGCATGGTGACTATAAGTAGCAATACTGTATTATATATTTGAAGGTTGATAAGAGAGTAGATCTTAAAGTTAAAAAAAGTATTTAAGAACATGAAAATTGTTTTTCATATTTACCCACATAGTGACCATTTCTAGTGATCTTCATTTTTTTCTGTAGACTCTTAATTCTATTAATTAGAATTTACTTCAGCTCCCCCAATCTTTCTTTAGTGTTTTATTTATTGTATTGATATGCTAATTATAAATTTCTCAGCTTTCATTTATCTAAAAATATCCTTACTTCAACTCCTTTTTTAAGGATATTTTTCTAAATATAGAATTTTAGATTGACAGATTTTTTTTCTAAATTCTGCATTTTTAAAGATATGAGTTCATTGTCTTTTGTTGCCCATTATTTCTAAGGATAAGTCAATTGGTATTTTTATCATTGTTCTTCTTATTATAATTGTAAAGTACCCATTTGCTTCTAGTTATATTTGAAATTTTTTCCTTATCTTCAATTTTTAGCATTTAGATTTGGTATGCAAAGTTTCTCTGAATCTCCTGGATCTTTGAATTGATGACTTTCATTAATTTAGGAATAATTTTGGACAATACTTTTTTGAATTATCTTTCCTGTCTCTTTTCTTTCTGAAACTATAATTACACATATACTAGATGAAATAATTTTGTTTCAGAGGTTATTGAGGCTGTACTATTCTGTTAATCTCAGCCGATGGTTTTCTTCTTAATTTCAGATACTTTTTATTTCTAGGATTTCCCATTTAATTAAAAATTTTACTGTTACTCCACCTATTATATCTATTTTCTTGCATCTGTAGTAACAAATGTATACTAAATGTTAGAATCATTTTCTTCTAATTTCAACATCGATCTTGTCTGTGGGCCTGTTTCTATTGATCAATTTTTCTCTTAAATATAGATCAAATTTTGTTTCTTCACCTATTTAATACTTCTTTATATTTTACCCTGCACATCAGAAATACTATCATTTAGAGACTCTGGATTATGTTTTCCATTTTCCTCTGTAGTGTATTGAGTCTGTTGACCAGTCAGATAAATAACTGACAGAAATTCTCAACCTAATGAAATCTTTATTTTAGTCTTTGTTAGGATGTATAATTTTTAACTGTTTGCCCTTAAACTTAGAATAAATACCTTAGTCTTCAGATAAAATATTTACGTCTAATTCATGGAAATCCAATTTGTTTACTACTGTTTACCAAGTACTTCTAACTTGACAAAATTTAACTTCACACTTTGTCTTCTTTTTTTGGGCAGCTGCTGAAGTCTCAGATCAGGTATTTCCATCTTCTACTAGCTATTGTTTGCCTTAAGATAATGAGTTTCTTCTGGTGTGTGCAGAGTTCAGGAGCATCTAAGCATTTAGGGAGAATTTATATGCTGATTTGGGGATTCCCCTTCATTTGTTGCTACCTTCAGTTCTCTTTTGTTGACTCTTCAGTGCCTAGTACTCCTATTCATCAGTTTCAGACCTGTTCTACTTACTATTTCCCTACTCAGAGTATAATCTCTTTTTACTTCTGAATTACCTTGTTATAGTTAGGCTGCTTTCTGAACTCTCATTTTTTTCAGTCTCCAATTGAGTCCACAGTTTTTTGTGGGATTTGCAGATGGTTCAACTAGTTTCCAATATTTATTTCTCCATTTTCATATAGATTGAAGCTTACAGTATTTGCTGTCTCCTTGCTATGCTGCAGGCATGAGTAATAGGTTTTGTATTCTCTCTTTATTGATTACTGTGTGTTATTGGAAAATGTGTAGAGAGTTTAAAATATATATAGCTGTTTTATGCTACATAAACATAAAATTACATTCAGAAAATACTTGAGTCTCCAAGAGTGAAATAAAAAGCAGAAACCAATATCCTAAGATATTGTCCAATGATAGGGAAAGGATTTCTGATTGAAGGCACTGTTGGCAAAAATTAATAACCATTTTCTGTCTAGACACTGTGTCCAGTCAATTTAATAAAGTAATTACAGATTTAGTAATTAAGTAATTAATAAAGTAATATGTTCATTGTTCAGGCACTTAGAAAATGAGAAGCACAAAACATGGGCTATACTTGAAGAAAATTATGTTTGGGAGATAAGATAGTCTTACAAGATAAGTATTAATATTAATTAATAATACAAAAGTTTAAGAGGCAGTATGTCTAAGAGGAAAATAAGTGGAACTGACATAAATCTATATTTGGAAAAGACTCTGTGAATTCAAGTGGAGAATTTCTATCATAGTGGCTATAGTCAGGCCCCTGTTCTGCAGTTCTGGGACTATTCAGAAATATATACTAAATAATGTATTAAAGGTCTCTCTATTTCAGTCTAAGAGCTCTCATAAACATTTAGCCATTGCCAAAGATTTCTATGGTGAGATCATTCTTATAATCACAGTAGAAACTCAGGATTCTATTCTAATTTCATCATCTCTTATCATCGTCTTTTAGCACAGAGAATAGTTGCTACATTTGTTCCCAAAGATGTTCTTGCCTCTTTCACCAATTATCCTTAGAAAATGTTTAGGTGTTTTTTTTGGCGGAGGGCAGGGAAGGGGACAAATAATTATAGTTACCTACCTGATTCCAGGAAGGTAACTAGAATTCCCTTTTCCTTTATAGACAGAAATCCTACTTTTTCCCTCTGACAATAAAGTTCAGTAGAAAAAAAGAAGTCTGTATATTTCAGCCTTGTTAGAGTTTAAGGTGGCCAATAAAATATAAGCGAATAGTCATTGGGTAGGCTTATTAAGAAAGCTCTTTAAAGATAACTGACTCATACATCAATCTTTCAGCTATTGTTTATCCTGTGATTATTGGATACAGAGTTCAGGGGTCAGTCAAGAATTTAGAGAGAGTTTATATGCTGATCTTGAGACTTATCCTTATTGTGGCTACTTTTATCAATTTTTATGTCTGCTTTAGGGTATAAAAATTTATAACACATTCAGAATATCACCAATAATGAATGTAGACAGGCCACGACACAATAGTACTGGAATGGAGGACCACTAGCTCTTTGGAAAGTGAAGAGGTTTGGGTGGCTCAGAGCTTCATGCCACAAGGACTGGTCCATCATATGGGAGAGCACATGCCAAATGCCACAGAACAACAGGGCATCCAGCGACTTCTTTGCACCCACCTCCTTCCCTGTCTGATCTGGGACTTCCAAGGATGCTTTCCCTACCACAGTTTTCCTATTCATGGTGTAATCTTCTCTTTCTATTGCTGATTTTTTTTTTGCTATGGTTTTAGTATTTTCTGAACTCTTATTTTCTTTATAACCTGCAACAGAATCTTCAGTCCTTTTTAGAGTCATCATATTGCTTTTTCTTCTTTCTTTCTTTCTTTCTTTCTTTCTTTCTTTCTTTCTTTCTTTCTTTCTTTCTCTCTCTCTCTCTCTCTCTCTCTCTCTCTCTCTCTCTCTCTCTTTCTTTCTTTCGACTGGGAGATACAATGTTCATCTTAGACTAAAGGTCCAAGATGGCTCCTCATATAGTTGGTTCCTTGGTGGGAGGACTGGAAAGCTGAACTCATCTGGGACCTCTCCTTCTCCATTTAGTCTCAGACCCTCTCCCACAATATCTTTCTGGGTGAGTAGTCAGATTTTTTATATGGAATTTCAGAGGTCCAAGAGGGAATGTTCCAAGAGGTCCAGGAAGAAGCTGCAAATTTATTATGATCTAGTCTTAGAATTTCAGAAGGTAACTTATGCTGTATTACATTGATTAATAAGTTCCTAAAGCCAGTGAAGACTCAAGAATAGAGGGATTGGTCTCCACACCTTAACTGGAGGAGTAGTGAAGAATACGCAGCCATCATTAGTCTACTACTGATTGTTTTTCTTATTCTCAGAAATCCTGAAAGGGGTGAAAATGATCTATATACCATAGGTAAAAATGAAAATTAACTTAGAGAAAGATAAAGTAGGTCAAATGTCAGCCAGAAGTGAAAGAGTTCTAATTATAAAAGGAAAACAAAGCAAATTTAAACTCCCAGCAGATATTATTGTTGAGGCAGTATGGGACTGGAAGGGGAGGGACAGGCTTTTAAATACCAACAGAGAGTTCAGAATTAATGTTATTTAAAGATCTTAAAAATAAGCACGTCGTATTCAAACTAAGAATAAAGAAGTACATCAGAAGTTTACCAAATCTCTAAACAGAAGCTTTTGAACTTATCTCATGTGGTCAGCAGGGACCACAAAGCCTCCATCCACACAACATGGACCTAGCTGGTGCTTAGACTCCAAAACCTTGTTGAGCAAAAACAGAACTTGGCTATTATTCTGCCAAAGTTCACACAGATATTTCAGCAGAGAACCCATTTTGAAATTTTTATAATTTTACTCCACTCAGGGAACTCTAATTAAATAGATCCCTCACATTATGTTACTCACCCCTTGATAATGTCTCATTTCCTCCCCCCCCCCCTTTGGGGAGGAGAGGCATAAGACAATTGGAAAAAAGAAATATAGAATAGGAAACATGCCTTTTTTCACTGCCTTTTTCCTTCCTGAGAAATGCACTATCCATAAGAAAAATACAATATTGGCCCACCATCTGAGAAAATTGTTTTCCTGGGTGGTTTTGAAAATAACCCACATACCCTCTCTTAAGCCCCACTATGACAAACCAAACCTTTATGAGACTATAGTTGGCAGAATAATCTGTAGCTATGTAATATTAATCTATAAATAAGCACAGCAAGATGCCCAGGAATCAAAATAATGTCTTTACTAACTGACAGTATTGTTTGATCAAATACATGAAACATGATTCATTTAATCTCCTTAGTATAAGGGATTTCAGCTCACATTTCTTTATTAGATTTTAAAAATATTCTCTGTAACAATAAATTTTATTCTGCCTGAGGAATCAACCACTAATTATTCTTTTTTCCCTATGGTAAATAAATACCTTAAAAATTGGAAAAATATCAATGCTCCAAGTATTTTTAAAACTAATTACATTGAGCTTCTTTTATAATGTTTTTATTAAAAATATTTTCATTTGAATTCCATTATTCCTTTGAGGAATTGGCTTTAATTGATCGAATTTTAATGGCTTTTCACATGATGCATGTCACTGGTTTATATTAACATTCTGTCATCAGCTAAATAAATAGCTTCTCCTTGGTATAGCTAGTTTCTCTACAGTTAAAATCACATTCATAAATGCACCTTTTTTGGAGTCTTGAATTAAGCTTCTTAAAAAAATTCTCAAATATAAGAAGAGGAAATGGAAATTTATGATACATTTATCAACAGTCCAGAATTTT
Organism: Cynopterus sphinx; assembly: GCA_030015415.1. NCBI lineage: Eukaryota > Metazoa > Chordata > Mammalia > Chiroptera > Pteropodidae > Cynopterus > Cynopterus sphinx. The sequence continues at coordinate 90,668,847 of CM057384.1, read as the reverse complement.
ACCAAAAATCCATTATAAGAGAATTGTTTATTTTCTAAACTTGGCTATGTGTCCTTCCATTGACCGGGACAAAAATTATGGAAACTATCTATTTACGACTGCTTTTCATTACTTTCATTATTCAAAGGACAAATGTTTCTAGATTGTCATTAGGATGAAGTTTTTGGCCCCTTAGTACACCACAAACTCTACCGAGAAGTTAATATATTACAACAATGATATATAGAGAAAAGAGTTAAAAATATTTTAGAATGAAATTTCTCTTAAAGTTTCTTAAAGTATAGCAAGAGGTCTAATACTTCTAAGGATATTTTTGCTTCATTCATAAGAAAATATAACCCTTTTTTTTTTCTCTCTTTCCAGATAAACATAACCCTCATCTGCAAAAAGTACAAAAAGTGCCTTACTAAAGTTTAAGGAATAGGATATAAAACTAAAAGCAACAAACGAACATGACAAAAAGAGTCTCATGGACATGGACAATGGATTAGTAGCTACCAGAGGAAAGTGATAGAGAGAGGTGGTAGATAGGGGTAAAGTAGGTCAAATATTTGGTGACAGAAAGAGATTTAACTTTGGGTGGTGAACACACAATACAATATACATATGGTGTATTATTGAACTGTATACTTGAAACCTATTTGATTTTATTAAACAATAACACCCAATAATTTTATTAACAATAAATAAAACAAAATATAAGGAATATGTCCAGGAAGACTATTTATATATAGATGTGTAGCTTAGTTTCAGATTTCCACTTGGTCTCATCTGGACGAATATGGCTTCTCATTTTCAACTTCTTTACTTACATGCTAACTAGACAATTCATTCAGTTCCTCAACACATGATACAGGAGGCTTATTATTGAGAAGATTGTCTCTAGTTCAGTGACCAGGACAGAGTCTGTGTCCTGCATGTAGCATTTCTTAGAGAAAAGAAAACATTCTCCAAAAGCACCTGATACTCTAAATTTGGCTTCTCCTCTCAAGATTCTACACCCATCATCTACTAATCTTGAACCCAGGTCATCTCCCCTTAACTACTGTTTGTTATTTTTTCTTTAAAGGTTAGGTCTCTTCTTAACCTCTATTACTTCATTTTCCTCCTATTTGACCAAATTATAGTTTTTACACAGTCCACTTATCTCTTTGCTGGTTTTTACCTCTGCTTCCAAGCTATCTTTAAGGTCAAACTGTGCTTTCAAGCTAACTACTAATGTCATTTAGATATCAGCTTAAATGTGTTTTTTTCCTTACTCTTTCAGTCTAAATTAGGAGGTCCTCCTATATTTTTAAAGGCCATAGCACTTAATACATATTTTTAACACCATGCTTGTATTCCAAACAACTATAAGCTCCATATGGCAAACATTTGTTTTTGTATATGACAAAAGGAATATAATGACAAGATACATATAATAGAAAAGAGTTTTTGTCCATACATCATCTTAAAATCATAAATTCTGTGATAGGCCAATCAAATAAATGAAAGTTTGATAGCCCAAAACTAGACATACAACTGGTTATCATTTATGAGTGATTCAAGTGTGGATTGTATATATAGAGAGAGACTTAAAGAGCAATGCCACCATCCACTTCCTTAACCCCACGAAAATAAAGAAAACAACAAAAAGTCTCAACTTCTGAGAACAAGCTTTCTATTTATTAGTTCTATATGACAGGAGTAAAAAAGGGATAAGGACAAAAGTAACGTAGTGGCTCAGTTGGAAATGTATTTTCACAACTAAACTGACTAGTTGTAGTATGCCCCCTACCCTCATATATATTGTTAATGTCACTAATGCATCATATTCAATCAGGTTTAAAAAAAAGAGATTAATTACAGCTTACACTGACAGACACAGCAGTGGCTGCCACTCTGCTAGGTACTGCTGAGTTGACTTGTGTCTAGGATTCTGACAGCTGTCGGCCACACAGGGACTTTAGACGATAGAAGGCAGTATCTATCTAAAAATTAAAGTTTCTCTAGAAGTACTAAAGATAAAAAAAAATGACCTTGGACCAAGGAATATTTTTTAAAAGCTTCTAAGTTCATTTTTCCCAGAGGATTTTGCTAGTTTTCCCATAAGACAATGATGGTTGTAGGTTATAAAATCAAGCAGCAATTACTCCTGTCAGTATGATAATAAACTTGATATTGAGTACTTTTATTAAGAACTACAAAGAAATTCTCCTTGAAAACATTAAATGAATTTTTAATTTATATCATTAAAAAATAGAATTTAGTGTGGACATCTATATCTTTATCAAGTTTTCTTAGTTATAGTTGAATGTGTTATAATCAAGACTGACTATATAATTTTCAGGGTCTAGTGCAAAAGGAACTTGGAGTATCCCTTGCTCAAAAGTATTAAAACTTTCAAGGCAGTAACAATAGACCATTAAACCAAATATAGGGCACTATGTGAATGCACAGATTTCATGCCCTGGTTATAGTTCAAAGTGTTTATGTCAAATACCTTGGTATGTACATATAATTAAAACAAAAAACTTTTATCTTTTAGAGGAATAGACATAGCTATTGACATTTGCACACAAAGAAACTATCATAAAGTATGTCTAGCTAAAATTTCTCAGGAAGTCAGCAGGAATGTTCAGGCAATAAGAACCTAGGTCTCCTAACTTCAGCTCTCTGTTTTCTTTATCAGATTTCATCTCCAAATTGAACTCCACTTTCAACAAATGGCAAAGACATTTATGACCAATATACCCTGCTTCCTCTGAAAATATCACCTCTGGAGTCAATTCTTAGAATTTAATTGTAGAGACAAACAACAACTGTTGCTTTTGTGAATTGCTTTTTTGCCCCATTCAGAGTCCAAAACATTGCAGGATTGGGGAAATGAGAAAACTCATAAAGCAGCTGCTCTTTCCTACCCAGTGCAGCCGAGAGATACAATTAATAAAAATGAAGAAATTCGATAACCTAGCAGCACCCAAAGTAATAATTCCTTTTATGAATATGAGATATAGGTCCCAGGGCATCTTGAGGCAGATTTCTGCTCTATTGATTACATTGTCAGACAACACATTTCATATCACTGAACACATCCTATTTCAGGTGATGTGGGAAAGGGACACTAGAGAAAACATAAATGTCTGAGGAAATAGGAATGCCTGTGAACCTCAACACATGTTTCTTAGAGCAATAAAGGTGATCTGGCTTGGGAACCCAGTGCCAGCAGTGATCAGAAATTAGAAAAGTATCCATTCTGTGGAAGAACTTGAACATGTGTGAAGTATAGATGGCATGAAAGTCCAAGCAATTGTGAAGTATTCATTTCCTAGGAACTATCATAAGGCTTTCAATTTCTCATTCTTACTTTCATGCATTTGGTAAATTTTTATGTGCCAGGTCAAAACTTGTCCTACGAATCCTATGATAAAAGTCATTCTGTTCATTGTATGTAGATATTAATTCAATGCAATTGTCATGTTATTCTGTGCTTTATCTTCACATATTTTTTCTCCCATTAATGTTACCTGACAGTTAAAACTGTTAGCAGATTTCATCAGATATTTATTAAATAGGGAAGGATCCTTGGCATGTCAGCAGCATTCTTTTCAATGATTATCCTAAATGACTGTCTTTTGAAACTGGCAAACAGGAAGTTCCCATATTTTCCATACACTCTTCTAAAGCCCCTAACCTAGATCTCTCTTGGTTTTCACAATACCCAGCTGGGCCCTCCATTCTTTTAACTGAAAGGCAGGAAAAGCATTTGTTGGGGCACAGACATTTCTAACCAAGAAAAATATTTCCTGGTGGAAATGTTTCTTTGTCATTCAGATATCCTATTGGTTTGACTAAGTCCCTTTCATAAAATGTATTGAACACCTATCAGCCACTTTTGTACATAATGTCTAGATGTCTATAAACAGTACACGTAGAAATGTCATTCACACTTCAAAAGGAAAGTGGAGGTGTAGGTAGGTTTTAAACACAAAGTTATGAAGCAAGAGATATATGTCCAGCTGTGGTGCAGACAGGGTGGTGGGGTCAGGAGAGACAACATAAACTGGCAGTATCCAGTTTCCTGAGATGGGTGAAATTGCAAGTAGAACTTTCCTTATGCATGGAGATTTAGAAAGTAAAACACAGTTTGAGGGTTTTTTCCTGTGGAATCAAATTAGGCCAAACAAGTGGCCTCCTCTATAAAACCTCTTCTGACGAGTAACGTGCTCTATAAATAAGTCTGTTACAAAACACGTATTACTCTATTCTTTCAATTTCTTTTCATTTCTGTCTCTATTATTTGATATGCCTTTTGAAGCAAAAACATGTTAACTATTGTTTTATCTCCTAAACCTAGCATATTATATGGCAAATCAAATCCATAACAACAATTTTAATAATGTATTAAACTCTTACATGATATTGGGCATTAAATTAAATTCTTGGTGTTCATAATGCTAGTTCATCTTTATAATAACCCAATGACTTTACTATTTGTTATTATTTTCATTTTACTAATGAGAAAAGCAAAGCTTACAATTACACATATGCTAAATATTGGCTCTGTGTTCATATATTGATCAACCAGCAGAAGCTCCATCCTACTGAAAAGGCCCAGGTTAGCTTTCTGTCAATTCCAGAAGCAGCATCTGAGTACTGAGAGATGTACACAAAAGACAGACTCAGGCTCCCGTGAGGGTCCCCAGAAACAATGCTTAGGGTGAAGTACATACCTGCAGCTCAGATAATGTATGATCAACAGCCTCTGTTGAACAGAGGAGCATGACCACTATGATAGCTGGCAGCAGGTAATTCTTCATTCCTTAAAATACAACACACCCAGATCACAAATTCTTAATATCCAGGTTTTATCTAACTTCTTTTCACCTATGTCCAAGGATAGAGAACGTATGGTTATGTGTTTCTGCCGGAGTCCAGCTCCGGCAGACCAGAGTCCCGGAGGGAGGTACAGGTGCGGCGAAAGAGTGATGAGCATTCAGACGAGATGGTGGGTGGAATGCTACAATCTTTATTTTGCAAAGCCGTTATATAGTGCAAAAACAATTTATCACCCAGGGCAAGTTGTCAAACATAATAATTACAATGGTTGACTTATGGGTTTAATTGATCATATCTCTTTCGTTTGCTGTTCTTAAGAATAGACAATGACTTCTGTCCCTAAGCATGTGCGGGTAGCCACATCACTAGGGTATTATTTTCCTGTTCTTTTCCTCGTTCTTGTTAAAGATTACCTTCTACCCTTTTTTCATTCTGTCTAAACACAAAGATCGATTTTTCTTCTATTCACTACCTGTCAACCCATTGGCCAGGGGTGCAAGTGGAGGAATGCTTATAATTACTAGTCTATATTCCCATGACGGTAGCCAAGCAATAATTTTCAGCTTATACACAAGTGATTGTTTCTTATGCTATGTAGGTAAGCAGAGTCACTCAGGCAGTTAGCGTCTGAGCTCATTGTTACAAGTTTCATGATTAACAGAATGTGGTAAATTCCTGTAAGATTTCTAAGTAATTTCTACTAATGTTTCTCTTTCCCAGTCCCCTATTTCATCGTTATAAAAATTCCTTTCCTTCACTATTCCCTATTAATGCTATTAATAGCAAAGTTACAAAACATGCAAGGAGAGAGAGGAAAGCCAGCCCACATATCTCGCTGCTCTGCAGCCGAGACTGTCCCCCGGTGACTCTGTCATGCCGCAGGGGTGTTTTGGCTCCCGACATGTTTCCATCTTTGTATCTTGTTTCCTTTAGAGTTACCATGTGTAGAACCAGAGCTGGGGTTTTTTTTGTTTGTTTGTTTTGTTTTTGTTTTTGTTTTTAGTGTCATCCTGAAGTCCTTTAGTTTTAAACATTTCTTTTTAAATTACATTAGAGAAAGGGTACCTACCAATCAACCAGTGAATGTATGGTTCATATTTGTTATACTTACTTCCACAGTAACTAGTATGTTGTTTTCTCATTCTCTTTTTATACTTCAACCCAAAGAAGAGGAAAATTCTGCCTAACCATTTTTTTTTTTATCTCTACCCATTACTACCTCACCAAAAGGAAAAGAAGCTGAAGTGATTGGTCAGAGCTAAGTATTGACTGTAACATGAAAGTCACCCAATCCTTAGTGGTTTTTTGCTTCTAGTTCTTTCAGTGAAATACAACATTCTCTCTTCTGTGTCTGGAATTCATGACACAGGTGTAGGACAGGGCCCACCAACCTCTTTACACTTTCAGTTCCATCTCAAATTGGGGAAGCAGAAGGGTGTGTGAAGCATTCTTTCCACTCTTGTATGTGTGATTTCTAGGATAAAAAGATTTAAAGTTGACTTCACAGACCCCCAAAATGGACAGGAGTAAGAAAGTATAATATTTGGTTTGTAGGCTGATGTTTCCTGAAGAAGAAAATAGTAAAATCCAGAAAAACACTTGTTTGTATCATATGCCTGGGTGTCAACAAATAATGTTGGACGGTTACTTAACATTTAGCTATTGTTTTTGTTTGTTTTGCTTTTGTTTTGTTGATTGTCATCAACCCCAGACAAGTGGAATGATGAATAATGGTGTTTCAGCCCCCAAACCACACCTTGCATACTTAACAACCATGTAATTTTTCCCCTCTCCTTTGTAATCCTCCAGAGATAGTCCAAAGGGAGGAATTAGCAGAGAAAGAGGAAGGAAATTAAGGAGGCACAGGGAAATCCCCAACTCAACCATTGGGCCATGGTATCCCCTGAGGCTCAGCCACCTAGGTCCCTTCCTTCCCTGGCTGGGTGTGGCAGATATTAGTACTTGTCCACCAGTGTTCATACTCTACTTCGAGAGTCTTCACTGAGCACATGGCCATTCAACAAAAGGCTTCATTTTCCAGGCTCCCTTATAGCCAAATGACTACGTTCTAAGCAGCAGTAGTGTATGACACTTCTGGATCTTGCTCTTAAGTGGGACAAGTCTGCTCTCTTCTTCTCCCATTCCTCTTTATAATTATCTGACATATAAGTGTGATGGCAGATACAAATGCCAGGGACCAGAAATATAAGTATATATTGAGGATGGCAGAGCTTCTCTAGCAGCCATGGACTGCTTATTTTTAACTACTATGTGAAAGAAAAGTAAGCTTATAATGCTTAAGCCATTGTGCCTTGGGTCTTGTTTTGTGACATTAGTCAGACTATACTCCAACTAATAAAAGGGAAGGGATCCCTCAGAAACCTGGCCTAATCGCTTTCCCTGTATTTCCTTTCCCACAAGTCCCCAGTTACACAGATCCTAGTCCATGCTATAGTTTTCAAGATGTCTTGTCATGACACATTTGAGAGCTAACGTACCATTTTATCTCTAGGTTCAAAGAGATATGTATTCCTTCCTCTTTACTGACATTCTTCTAAGCCGATGATGTCCTCCTTTCATTTTAAAATCAGAGATAGTCATACTCCTTTTAGTCCTATTTTTAATCCTTACCAAAAATAAATGAAAACTTTTGGATATTTATGAGTTCACCTTTACAAATACAAGTAAGAGTGATGGATGGTACCTGACTCTCATCCACTAGCATTTTCAATGTGTTTTGTTTTGTTTTGCTTTGTAGAAGCTGCCTTCACTGGCCTCTTTATAGTGAATGCATTTGCTCTTCTGGAACATTTTTCACTAAAATTTATAACAAACATCACTCAAAATAGCAGCTCAAAGGAAAAAAATTCTCAATATAAATTTCCATACATTGCAGAATCTGTGGAAAGTAAGACAGTATAATTCAGAAACTCAGTATTTTAAATTAGACCTGGGTTCAAATATCATTTGTTATCTATGAATATCTGGTTTACTTCTCCAGACCTCAGTTTCTCATCTATGAAAGAGCACAGCAATAGTTGCCTTATGCAGATTAAATGAGATAATACATGTAATGTGCAGTTTGTAGAGTAAATGGCATATTGCTGACACATGATAGTCACTTGCTCACTGTTAATTCCTCTCCTTGTAGTTAATGTTTTGATTCTTTTCTAAATTCATCTTTACAAGTAATTGACAGTGTATTTGGAAGCAGTGTCTGAAGCCAAGATGATTGCCTGGTTTAGGAAGAGTGAGTGTTTTGTCAAGCCATTGGGGCCTACTCCAAATTCACAGAAACAACACAAGATGCTTACTGAACTGTAGAACGCTAATTATGCACCCTATTTATAATAATCTTACAAAGTCTCAGTACCTACAGCAGTCACAATGCATTCATCTCATTTCTGTTTAAGCTGGGAAAATTACAGGAAGGCCTTGTCATTCTTTTTGGAGTTTTCTGTTTTTAGTGACATTTTCCCAGCTTGCTGCAAAACAGCAGCTGCAATTAATTACTTTTTGAATCAACTAAAGGACAGCTTGTAAGTTTTCTGCTGCCCTCTGTCAATTCTGGCACAATGAATTCTCTTTTAGACTTGCAGTTTACAACTTGTATTTTAAGCATTTCAAAGGTTTTAGGGCCTGCACATAAAATGGTAGAATGGGGGACCACTTTGTATTTAATATTTTCCTAGAAAATGCAGCACTATAATGATAATCAAGTTGAGCTACTAATGTTTGCAATTTGAAAATATTTTTACTTTTTAAAATGTCTGAACTTTGTAGAAATTTCCTCATTGTTGCATTGACATCATCTTTTGCCCCTAAAAGGTTAGTAAAAATCTCAATCACTTTGGGCTTGCCTATGCCACCCTAATCATTTTTTCAAGTTTTACTCATCTGAAATAAGCCAAGAAGATCTCAGCCTGATAGTTCTCGTTCATCCTGGTCCCCATTTAGTCAGTAATTGCAAATACTTTCACTCTGTTCAGAGACTGTGTTAAATGAAATGACTTGCCTCTGTTTTGTCTTCCAGTTTTTCAGTTATATGCAGACACATATCGTAGAATCTCTTACTGGAGCCCATCTCAATAATTAACATTAAAAAAAGGTGTGAGGGGTCATGAACTATGCAGACATTCACATAACCCCGATCAGATAAATGATTCTCTGACCATTTATAAATTATCTAAGAGGTATTTTTGAATATAGGTTTTATGTAGGAAATCTGATGTTTTTCAAATTCACTTTAAACAAAATGATGTTGTTACTTACATAAGAAGACAACATTTGGGATGAGGTCACTTTCTCTCATCTACATCCTTGCTCAGCATCTGCCTTGTACCTGTTCTACATAAATAGCAAAATATTTTCAGTTTCACACATAATGCAAAACAGGCCAATTCATATTCACCTCTTTCAGAAGTTTTCTAGACATACATATTGTAAAAGTGCGAGATTCAAAGAATACTGCCAACCGAATCTACATTGAGAACAAAAAAGAATTTATTAAATAAATAGGTGTTGCAAGTGGGAAAACTTGGTTTCCTACAAATAAGTCAAAGGTCAAAGGTAGTCACATTTGCCTACAGTCAATTTGTTCTTTTATTTTAATAGTAGTAAAATAAGGTGCAAGATGTTAGAGGATGACTTTTTGTGTCTGAGACTGACTGAGATGTCAATATGCTAGTTTATCAGAGAGTCAAACCAAAATGAGAGACAAACTCTCCATATGCTGATTTTTAAGGATATGATCCACAACATGTTCCCAGAACCCTGAATCTTTTCGGTCACTTCATGACTATAATAAGGGACCAGTGTATGAAGAGAGCATTTTGTGAGATTGGTGAACACAATTCTTTATAGAGAGCTATAGCTGAATTCTCACTACTTCCTTTCAAAGGATGAGAAGCAAGACACCACCTTCTAGTTTCAAGCTTTGAAAGGTGACTTTAGAGGCATTAAGATATAATTTTTAAAAAGTTAACTGTCACAAGCAGTGAGTCTGTATCAATAACTTATTTAACTCATTAGTTAGTAAAACAATCTGACAAATTAAGAATATATATATATTCAGTAAAAAAAAAAGATAAGATTTTAAAATTAGAAAATTGTGCAGTGTCCTATAGGACAAACAAATCATAATCATAGAAGTCAATTTTCTCTACTAAAAAATAATTTGCATCTCTACTGATCAAAAATAATTTGCAACTTATCAACATTCTATAAATATGTAACTTTTCAGAGTCTGAGATCTAATTATGACTAAATAAGTAAAAAATATTATCTTTTTCTAGAGTGACATGATCGTTAGACAGGCTAGTCAGACAGTGCTCGAATACAAATTTGAAAGGGCACATAGTAATCTTTTCTGACTTCATTTTGAATAAGATCACTAAAAGTATTTTGAGATATATTCCCTACAGTCCAAAGACAGAGAGCAGCATCTGACTCCTGCTCGAAGAGGCTAAACTAGACTATAGGACTTCAGGTACCTCACACCTGATCAGATCCCTAGAAATCTAGAAGGTAATAGTCAGACAGACTAACATCCTTGGTGGTACAGTCAGGTTAGTGTACTGCTCGGTGATCATCCTGAAACTGCAAGTGCTGTAGGAGTGTTCTCCTACGACCAGTATTGGACTTACGGTTGAGAGAGTAAGTTCAGAGTCTTCCTGGTACTGACCAGTATAGTCTTATGTAGGGGCATAAGGACCGCAGGAGAAAGGCTGGGGATGTGCTACTGGCTGCCCAGGGGCTGAGTTAGAGATTACAAGAGACCATCTGAGATATAGATATGGCTAATCATGACAATGGCAGAAAAGAGTAGCCAAACAGGCAATCTTTGACATGACAACAGAAGCACCCACAAGAGAAAGATCTAGCTTTAATCATTAGTCAGGCTCACTAAGCATTACTTATTTTAACCTTCTGCCAGGCCCATATTGCTAACAAGTAAAACAAGTAAACACTAGTGTATAGACTCATCTGTGTTGTCCTATCAGGAGAATAGAGACTGTGAGCATGAAGAAAGCAGAAAACAGAAGTACCTCACACCCATCACCATGCAGCTTTTCTACCTTAAGTAGGTTGTCAGATTCTTTTATTTTTCCATTGGTCTTCATTTACTCCCACTACACATTCTAGATATACTGCAGTATTTTTTTTTTTTTCAAATTTAACTGAACCATATCATCTTCATCTCTTTCCCCCTCCATTTTACTGGGTTATAATTGAAATATAGCAAGCGTTATATTAGTTTAAGGTGTACAACATAATGCTTTGACATATTTATATATTGTGATACGGTCACCATCCTAAGTGCAGTTCATGTCTGTTACTTCACATAGTTATAATTTTTTTTTTCCTGTGTTGAGAACTTTTAAGATCTACTCTAACAACTTTCACATATGTAATGTTGTTAACTGTCATCACCAGGATGAATATTTTATCCCCAGAACTTATTTATCTTATAACTTGAGTTTGTACTTGTTGACCACCTTCATCCATTTCCTCTACCTCACCCCTCCCTGCTTGAGGTAAATTAGGTCACAGATTTGCCACTAAGTCAGGTTTAGAATTTTAACATTTATGTGGGACTAGATATTAATTTTATTGAATTTCTGCATTATGACTTTTATGATTGATAATGACTATTTTTTTTTCTGAAGGGGAGCAGAAAAGTCATGAGATTGTCCAGGTTTTCACTGAGGAGCAGAGGAGAAAAATATTCCTCTAAATAAGATTTTAAAGGGCAAACAGGAGATAAAAATAAAAATGCATTTCTGTTACTGTCCAAATACCGTGACTTTTTTTTTTTTTTTTTTTTTAGTGCTAGAAATCGTTCCTTTAGAGGAGGAAACCAGAGAATGACTAAAACATTTCAAGTATCACATGTACTCCTCACCTTGATCCCACATTACTATTCTGGGGTTTAGGGTCTGAAGGTAAAACTTTACCACCAAGTTCAAAGAGAAGAACCACAACTAAAGAAATCAAAATTATAGTAAATGATACTTTGTTTGCTGTTCCACTTTAAATTCCTGTGCTTGGCTCTCCAGGTTTGTGATATAAAGAGGAATGTCTGCTGTTCCAATGTTGAAAACAATTTTTGCTTTCCAATATGCCATTAACTTGACAGCCTGGAAGATATGTGATGTTCTCCATAAGTAAAATGTTTACCTTTCAAAGTGAAAACAAAATTTTCCATTTGAACAAAATTCTTTTTTAGCTTTGGCTTATTTTGTCTAGGGGATGCTTCATGGTGTTATAGCAAGAGTGAGACTTCTGAAATTAAATAGTCCTTGGGTTACCTGTCTGACTTTAAGCAAGATGTTTAATCCTTTAGACCCTCAGTTTTTTCATTAGTAAAATAGGAATAATACTCTCACTTCATTACATTTTAAATGAAATTCCTCGCCCTCCTGTTTTTCTTAATTACACAATCTATAAACTTCCCAGTTGATCTCTATTTCTTTAAACAAAATCAAGTGTTTTTTCTTTTTGTCCTCCCATCATTTTTGTTTTTTTGTTTGTTTCTTTATTGTTTTCTTTATTTCACCTATCTCCCTCCCCCTTCCCCTTTGGCAATCATCAGCTTATTCTTTATATCTGTGGGTCTATTTCTGTTTTGTTTTGTTTATTCATTTGTTCTGTTTTGTTTAGATGTCATACATAAGTGAAATCGTACAGTTTTGTCTGACTTAACTTCATTTAGCGTACCCACTAGGTATGGCAAGATTTTATTCTTTTTCTTTCCAAGTAATATTCCATTGTGTGTGTGTGTGTGTGTGTGTGTGTGTGTGTGTAATCTCACACCTTCCTTTTCTAATTATCTACCAATAGACACCTAGATTGTTTCCATATCTTGACTAATTCCCCACTCTCCTGTGTTTTAATTATTTATTTTTTGGGGGGTGGGGGTAACATTAGTTAATACAATTATATAATTTTTAGGTGTACATTATAATTTGACGTCTGTATATTCTATTGTGTGTTTACCATCCAAAGTTGTTTCCTTCAGTTACCAGATATTCGATCCCCTCTACCCACTTCACCCTTTCCCTACCCTACTATGTTTGATTCCCTGTCTGCCTCTCCTGTTCTTCCCTAACCCCTATCCTCAGGTAACCACTAGTCTATAGTCCATGCCCATGAGTCTCTGTTTGTTTTTCCTGTTCATTTGTTGCTTTTAGGCTTATATCCCACATGTAAGTGATATCAAGTGATTTTCAACTTTTACTGTCCGGCTTAATTTGCTTAGCATGATTATCTCAAGGTCCATCCATGTTGTCACAAATGGCAGTATTTCATCTCTTTTTATAGTTGAGTATACATGTACTATCGTATATATGTACCACAGCTTCTTTAGCCAGTCATCTATTGTGGGACACTTTGGTTGCTTCCATGTCCTGGCCACTGTGAATAATGCTGATATGAACATCAGTGTGCAAATATCTTTATATATATGAGCTTTCAAGTCTTTGAGGTAAATACCCAGTAAAGGGATTGCTAGATCATATTGTAGATCAATTCTTAGTTTTTTGAGGAACTTCCATATTGTTTTCCATATTGGCTGTACCAATTTGCAGTGCCACCAGCAGTGTATGAGGGTTTCTTTTTCTCTGCATCCTCTCCAGCATTTGTTATCACTTGTCCTGTTGATGATAGCCATTCTAACAGGTGTGAGGTGGTATCTCATTGTGGTTTTGATTTCCATTTCCCTAATAGCTAGTGATACTGAGCATCTTTTTATATACTTGGCCATTTGTATGTCCTCTGAGAAGTGTCTGTTCAAATCCTCTGCCCATTTTTTGATTGAATCATTTGGTGTTTTGTTGTTGTTGTTATTGAGTCATATGAGTTCTTTGTATGTTTTAGTTATTAGGCACTTATCGGAGGCATTGCTTACAAATTTATTTTCCCATTCCGATGATTGTCTCTTTACCTTGTTGACAATTTCTTTTGCTGAGCAGAGCCTTTTATTTTGATGTAATCTCATTCATTTATTTTAGCTTTTAATTCCCTTGCCTTTGAGGTCAAATTTCTAAAATCCTCTTTAAGTCCAAGGTCCTTGAGTTTCATTCCTATGTTTTCTTCTATGCATTTTATTGTTTAAGGTCTTATATTCACATCCTTAATCCATTTTGAGATAATTTTGGTGTGTGGTGATAGACCATAGTCTAGTTTCATTCTTTTGCAAATGGCTTTCCAGTTTTCCCAGTACCATTCATTGAGGAGACTTTCTCCAGTATGTTTCTGACCTTTTTGTCAAAAATCTTTTGTTTGTATAAATATGGGTTTACTTCTAGACTCTTGATTTTATTCTATTGGTCTCTGTGTCTGTTTTGCTGCCAATGCCATGCCATTTTGATTACTGTCGTTTTGTAGTATAATTTGAAGTCGGGCAGAATGATGCCTCCAGCCTCATTCTTTTTTCTCAGGATGGCTTTGGCACTTTGGAGTCTTTTGTGCTTCCATAACAAATCTGATTTTTTGTTCTATTTCTTTAAAAAATGCTGATGATTTTGATGGAAATTGCATTAAATCTGTATAATGTTTTGGTAATATGGTCATTTTAACTATGTTGATTTTTTCAATCCAAGAACATGAAATATCTTTTCATTTCTTTGTATCTTCTTTGAATTCTTTTAATAGGGTATTGTAGTTTTCATTATATTGGTCCTTCACATGTTTCGTTAAATTTATTCCTAGGTATTGTATTCTTTTTGGTGCAGTTGCAAAGGGAATTATTTTTTCCACTTCTTTTATTGACACTTCATTGTTAGAGTACGGAAACACTATGGATTTTTGAACATTGATTTTGTATCCAGAAACTTTACTGTATTTTTTTATTGTTCTTGTGGAGTCTTTAGGGTTTTCTATATAGAGAATCATGTCATCCTCAAATAGTGACAGTCTGACTTCTTCGTTTCCTATTTGGGTGCCTTTTATATCTTTCCCTTCTCTGACTGCACTAGGACCTCTAATTTTATATTGAATAACAGTGGTGATAGTGGACAGCCTTGCCTTGTTCCTGATCTTAGAGGGAAGATTTTTAGTTTTTCAGCATTAAGTATAGTGTTGGCTGAGGGTTTGTCATAGATGGCATTTATTATGTCAAGGTACTTTCCTTCTATACAAATTTTGTTAAGTGTTTTGATCATAATGCATGCTGTATCTTATCGAAGGCTTTTTTTGCATCTATTGATATGATTCTTATTTTTTAATTTATGTGGTGTATTACATAAATTGATTTGCGTATGTTGAAACATCCTGTGCCCCTGGGATGAAGCCCACTTGATCATAGTATATAATTGTTTGAATATGTTGCTGTATTCAGTTTGCTAGTATCTTATTCAGGATTTTTGCATCTGTGTTCATGAGAGATATTGGTCTGTACTTTTCTTTTTCTGTGTTATCCTTACTAGGTTTGGTGTCAGAGTTATATTGGCCTCATAAAATGAATTAGGAAGTATTGCCTCCTCTTCGATTTTTTTGGAAGAGTTTGAAGAGAATAGGTATTAAATCTTCTTTGAATGTTAGGTAGAATTTACTGGTGAAGTCATCTGGTTCTGGCCTTTTACTTTTTGGTAAATTTTTGATGATTGTTTCAATTACCATACTGCTGATCAGTCCATTTAGATTTTCTAGTTCTTCTTAATATAGTCTAGGAAGATTGTGTTTTTCTAAGTACTACTCTATTTCTTCTAGGTTATTAAGTTTGGTGTTACATGCTTTTTCTTATTCTTGTATGATCCTTTGTATTTCTTAATGTCAGTCTTAATTTCCCCTCTTTTATCCCCAATTTTGTTTATTTGTGTCCTTTTTCTTTTTTCTTTAGTGAGTCTCACCAGAAGTTTGTCAATTTTATTAACCTTTTCAAAGTACCAGCTCACTGTTGCATTTATTTTTTCAATTGTTTTGTTTTGTTTTCAATTTCATTTATTTCTGCTCTAATTTTGATTATTTTTTTCTTCTGCTGACTTTAGGCTTTGTTTGTCTTCATTTTCTAGTTTTTTAAGATGAAGCATTAGGTTGTTTATTTGGGCTCGTTCTTATTTTTGGAGATAGGCCTGTAATGATATGAACTTTCCTTTTATGACCGCTTTTGCCATGTCCCAAAAGTTTTGATATGCTGTACTATCATTATCATTCATTCATATGCATCTCTTGATCTCTCTTTTTATTTCTTCCCTGACCCAGTTATTCTTCAGTGGCATGTTGTTCAATTTCCATATATTTGTGGTTCTTCCTGATTTCTTTTTGCAGTTGATTTCCAGTTTCAGAGCATTATGATCAGAGAATATGTTTGGTATAATTTCAGCTCTCTTATATTTGTTGAGGCTATCTCTGTGTTCCAGTATGTGGTCAATTCTTGAGAATGTTCCTTGTGCACTAGAGAAGAATATATAAGCAGCTGTTTTGGGATGGAAAGCTCTGTAAATACAAATTATGTCCAGTTGACTTTTGTGTCATTTAAGGGTGTTATTTCCTTATTGATTTTCTGTTTGGATGATCCATCCATATCCAACAGTGAGGTATGAAAACACTATGATAGTGTTTTGGTCTCTTTTTTTAATTCTGTTAGTGACTACTTTACATATTTCAGGGCTCCCTGATTGGGAGCATAGACATTAATAAGTGTTATGTCTTCTTGGTGCATATTCCCTTTATCACTATGAAGTGTCCCTCAGTATCTTTCTTTATCTTTTTTATTTTGAAGTCTGTTTGGTCTGATATTAGCATTACGACTCTTGCTTTTCTCTGAATGCCATTTGCTTGAAATATCATTTTCTGTCCTTTCACTTTGAGCCTATATTTGTCTTTGGAGCTGAGATATGTCTCCTGGGGGCAGCATATGGTTGGATTTTATTTTTTGATCATTCTGCAACTCTGTGCCTTTTTATTGGTAAGTTCAGTTCATTTACATTTAGAGCGATTATTGAAATATGAAGTCTTCTTATAACTATTTTAACTTTTGCTTTCTGGTAGCTCGGTGTTTCCATTGCTTCCTTGTCCTTATGTTTCTGTTTTCCTTATTTTGGTTGGCTTTTGTGGGTTTTCCCTCTGGTTCTTCTCGTTTTGTGTTACATACTTCAGTTCTGAATCTTCTCTGTGTGGTTACCATTATGAATATGTAAAGGATAGTTATGTATATATACGATCATCCATTTTCTTCTGCACGTGCCTTATCTTCATTCCCCTTTGCATATTTGGATCTTTGAATCCTCTTTTCAGTCATTGTTATCTCAATTTGTCCTTATGTAACCCTAACGTTCATTACTATAATGTTATAACAATTCACTTATTATTTAAGCTTATAATGCCCTATTCTTAGTAAGGGTTGCACTTCTCTGCTTCTATTTGCCTGATAGTCACTTTCCTCCTAATTATGTATTTTTTGTTGTTGTTATTTTGTTTTAGGTGAGCTGATCCCTTTCAGTTTTTTCTGCAGTGAAGGCCTTGTATTGGAGAATTCCCTCAATTTTTTGTATGTCTGGAAAGGTATTAATTTATCCTTCATATCTACAGGAGAGCTTAGCTGGATACATTATTCTAGGCTGGTAGTTCCTTTCACTTAATATTTGATTTCATTCCTTTCTGGCTTGTAAGGTATAAGCGGAGAAGTCTGAAGATAATTTAATGGGTTTTCTTTATATGTTACTATATTCTTCTCTCTGTCTGCCCTAAGAATTCTGTCTTTGTCATTGTTTTTTGATAACTTTAATACAGTGTACCTTAATAAAGGCCTTTTTGAGATAATTGAGTGTTCTATTGACTTCTTGAATTCCAAGCTCCAGCTCATTTCTTAGATTTGGGAAATTTTTGTCTATTATTTATCCGAAAATGCTTTCTAGTCCCTGCTCCCTTTCCTCACTTTCAATAATGCTCATTATTCTTATGTTTCTTTTCCTGATGGTATTAGCTAGCTCTTATATTTTTCTTTTATTACTTTTATTCTTCGGTTTCTCTCTTCTTCCTTCTGATATATTTCTAGATTTCTCTCTTTGCTATCACTGATCCTTTCCTCCATTTGGTCTACTCTATTTCCCAACCTTGCTATTTCATTTTTCAACTCTTGCGGTGTGTTCTTCATCTTCAGAAGTTCTATTTGGTTCTTTTTGAGGATTTCAGTCTCCTTGCTCTGCTTATCTAGTTGTTTTTTAATTCCTGAAATTATTGATATGATTCGTTCAGAACTCAATGAGTTTTTTCAGAAGTACCATCCTAAAATCTCTGTCATTTAAATTGCATTTTTCTATGTCTGTAAGCTTATTTTCTGGAGATTTTTCTTTTTCTTCCTGAGATGCCTTGTCACCTTGGTTGCTTATGGTGTTTAATGAACTATTTCTCTGCCTGGGCATTAATGGAATTGTAGTCTGCTGTTTTTCCAGAAAGAAAGTTTATTATATATAAAGGTCTTTCTTTAGCCTGTTGCAAAAAAGGCACTTTTCTTTTGGTTCCCAGAAGTGGCATGTAAGCCCCTTGGATCCCTGCTTTATATAAAGCCTTAATAATGCCTCCTTAAAAAATTTTCTTGTAGATATTTAATCACACTCGCTCCCCTCAGTTTCATTCCTTGTCAGTGTCAATCTCGTCAGCTTTTGCTCAGATTCCCCTGGGGCTCTGTGATGATAGGTCTTGGAGGGGATAGGGGTAGGGGCCCTTTGGGTTGGTAGTTGGGAGCTATAATTCAGTCTCACTTTTGCAACCAGGGATGGGAAAAATCAATTATTATTTCTATGCAGTCCTGCTTTCCTTCTCTGATCTTTGCCCTGATGACTTAGTCCTGCTGCCAGCTGTGTAAAATGCCGTGGCACTTCCAGTCAGGGCTGATCATGGAAATGCCATACCTTCACCCCTCCCCCTCCTCTTGCATGGAACTCTGGTGGCTGCGAGAGGCAGCTTCTTTATTTGTCCCAGTCCACTGCCCAACACTCGGGGTTCTGACCTGTGGTAGCTCTTATGCGCAGATCCCTTGCTCCAATGCGCTGGTGTGCAATTTGGGTGTTTGTTTGTTGAGTTTTAGATGTTCAGCTTATTGTTGTTTAAAGGGGAGAAGTCTGGGGATGTCTCTCACTCTGCCATGTTTCCACAGAGTCCCCCTTCTATGTTTTAAGTGGGAATTAGATATTACACTAATCAATCGAGCCTGACAGGAAAAAAAATTCAACTTTTTGAAGAAATAACTTATAATCTTCAAGGCTTGTAATAATACACATGACCTGGTGAATAGCACATGCCATTAGGTCTACTGTGCTGAGTTCTGTTCCTGGGACCCTCAGGGGGTCATTTTTTCCTTCCTCAGAACTGCGTTGCCTGGATGCAGTAAGTGACCCTTACTTAGGTTCTAAAGCCAGGCATGTTGATGACTCCCCTGCTTCAGGTCATAATTCAAAGGATAGAGTTGGTTTCAATAATCTCCAAGAATTTTAGGTGCTGGGGTAGAAATACTCATTTCAAAAGTCAACTGGTTTGAATTTCCAAGCTCTTAGAAACACAACAGTTTATTAAAGAACTACGTGTAAACCTAGATCCTGGCTTGCTATAAAATTTTGAAGAAAAAAATAGAGATTCTTTAAAAAAAGGATTATGAAACAAATGCTGAAGACCCTGATGTTCTTGTCAGAATTCAGTGGAGAAGGAACCAAGTTCCTGGGTCTCTGGAACCCAAACTGGGAGTGAGGAGCAAAACTAGCTCTGATTTGTCAGAAAAAGAAAGTTCTAGCATGAATCTCAAGATGGAGTCCGGTAAAAGGCAATAATAATGAGGTGTGATGATCAGCTGATCAGTTGACAAAGGGCAAAAGAACCCTAAGTGCATTGTTTTGTTCTGTCTACATGTTCTGTCTGAGGCCTCAAAATTCAATAAATACAAAATTCAATAAATATGAATCCAGGGACCTGTATTAATTACATTTAAGAAAAATTGCACCTTTCCAGTGTGTGTGTGAACAACTTGGTCAAGTTACCTGAGCAAATGGCTACATTTCCCATTATAGCATTTGGTAGAGCCAATAGTAAGTCTAGGACTCTGTATACAAGTTAGTCCAATAGTGCAGCATTGTCTACCTGAGGACAGACCAAAGCATGTCTCCATCAACTCCAGACCCTACTGGATGAAAGCTGTCCCCAGGACATTAACTCCCTGCATTCCAGATTGGAAATGCTTGCTTGATGATTGGGTCCACAAAGACTGTGACATACAAGAAGTTCAAAGTGTAAAAGAAAAGATGCTTGGAGGCCAGAAAGTGTTATCATCATGAGATTAGTGGCCAAAATCAGAGGTAAGTGGTGAGGATAATAGTCACAGCAATAGAGGTATACGATACAGCCACAGCTATGGTTTAATGGGCTAGTAGACATAAACAAGTGTAAATAAATTTTAAATTACCAGTTGTATTAAAGATTAGAAAGGGAAATTAACAGGTTCTGTGGGAAAGAAACTAGTGGAGAGAGGACCTAATTTTAATGAAGGGGGTTGGAAAAAAGACCTCTTTGAGAAGTTGACCTATACTCTGAGATAAATTACAATCATAATAGAAGACCCCTAAGGGATCTTCCAGTTTACAGTCGACAAACTAAGAAAGGGAACAGGATGGTCAAGGGTAAACACCCATTTTTAGCTATATAGATGAATATAGGATGTATTAAATTGTGTCTGAGAGTACTGACACAAAATAGCCCCCTCTGTGCCTGTCATAGTGTCTGGAATTCTAGTACTATTTCATTCCCTTTAATCCTGCATTACACTACAGAAAACACTTTTTTAAAAAACCAATTGCACTGCAGTTAATTAGTACAATTCTTCTATATGGAAGGAGGTGAGTTTCCATACCTTCTCCATTTCTATTCCTAGAGATAAGAAAGATATTAACAGGTTATCCTATTTTATAACAAGAGACAACTCAATGTCTTTTAGCCAAAAAAAAAAAAAAAGAAAAGACTTTCTTCCATTTCTTTCCAACAAACTCATACATGCCTTTAGTTTTGTCCAGCACTACAACAAATTTTCAATTGTTTTGCTTTGGGAAAAAACGCAATATATGAATTCCAAAGGCATTTTTCCCTAAGATTTGAAATATGTTTTTGATTCATTTGTACTCAACTCAAACTGTTGCTTAATAAAAACCCTTTGATGTCCAAGCCAAATTTTAGAGATTATTATATCTTTTCCCAAAAAGCTTTTAAGAGGAAATTATTTCTGCCAGAAAGAAATAGAACTGGACTTGTGAATAATAATGAATTGCATTCTATAATCATTCAGGTGCTGGAGTTTGGAGGGGTTGGGGGAAAAAAATAAAAGAACTGCCCTTAATTAGTAGCTAGAGGAAACTGTCAAACATTTAAACTCAAAACAAATAGAAAATATTCTTAATTAATGAAAAAAGACGTGATTCCAGGGAAGCCAAAAATCTTGGTTTTTAGATAAACATATTAGAGACTGAATTCAGTTTACAATCCAAAAAAAAAAAAAAAAAAAAGCAGGTGAAAGACTTTAGTTCCAGCCAACTGGCTTGCTTCTTGTGCCCTGAGGAAGAACAGATGGATAGAACAGTCTGAAGGTACACCACTAGCTAAGGAGAAAATAGACCTTGAAATAGATCACTTAGTCAGACCTCTCATTATTTTAGCTACTACTCAGCATAGAATGGCACAACATGGATAATAAAGTATTATGTTCCTAAAGGCAGCTTCTTGAAAGGCTAGCTTGGCAGCTGTTCATTTCACCTGAAAACTTTAATTCAGCATTACAACAAATGGAGTCTGGCATAGAACTGAGAGGTCCCTAATTTATTAACATCAAGAGGCAAGTTTTAAAGAGACAGTTTTCCTTTCTGCTGATAATACTGTAACAAAGGTCAGAATCAATTCAGTCTCCAAAATGTGCAAGTAAATAACTTTGATTACATAGTAATGCAAGGCGAGGGACATTATTCTCACACTGATTTGGTGAGCCTAAGAAAATCTGAAGAATAGGGACAATCACAAAATTGTGAGACATTTTTCCTTTCAGTGCCATTCTGCCTAAAGTTCTCAGATTAACTTTTTTGTGCCTATCCCCCCCAATTTTTCTAGATATCTCAGTAGAGATGGGCCACTGATGCTAAAAATACTGAAGTGTCTTCTGAGATTACCCAGTGATTTGTTAATAGTAATTATTAATTTTTAAAGCTACCTCACCAATAATTTTTACCAACATGTACGGCTAAAGAAAAGGTATATTATTTAAGGTTTAGATTTATAGCTTCAACTTTCACTTTTTCTAAAAACCATACACAGAAATAAACCTTTAATTAAAAGTGAAAGGCTAATAAATATGAGAAAGTATCCTAATTGTGAATACATTTATTGGGTTCAGATTTATTGGGTTTACAAAGCATAGACCTCTGGGGACTGAACATCACTGAGATTATACTTGGCACCAAAAGGAAACAGCTGGGTCAGGAGTTAGTGATTGAAAACAAGCACAATTTTCTGGAATTCAAGTACATTGATAGTATTTTTGTGAGGTTAAGCTAAAGCAGATCATAGGCTTAGATTGCATAAAAGGATCATATTTTTGGATCTTTAAGGATTCTGAGGGGACTCCAGATTGGCTAAAAGGAATTTCACTGACTCCTTGATTTCCGCTAATCTCTAGCTCCACAATTTTTTCCATTTTTTTTATCATGCATTATTTTACTAGTATTCTTTGCCATACCATAAATACTTGCTCTTCTATATTTTGTCACACCACATTACCAAAACCTCATCCCTCATGCAGCCTATGCTCTGCTTTCTCTCTGTCTTCACCCAAGTGGCAAAGTGCCCCACAAAGCACCTATTGGTATTATTATAAATTTGAGCCATCAAACTTATTCTCTAGTCCCCTGCACTCTCAATTCCCTACTGTCTTGCCACTGTACCCCATATAAGCACATACACATGCACACACACTTGTGCTTCATCTGTAAAAAGAAACTAATAATAGACAAATATTATGAAATATAGAGTAGAAAAAATAGAGAGAAAATCAGTGAAGGCAAAGTTGGTACTTTGAAAAAATCAACAAAATTAAAACATCTTTAGCTAGACTGACCAACAATAAAAAGAGAAGACTAAAATTATTAAAGCAAGAAATGAGAGGACATTACTGCCAAACTTGAAGAAATAAGAAGAATTATAAAAAAATACTTACATTATATGCCAATAAATTAGATTATGTAGATACAATTTTAAAGCTTCTAGAAAGATACAAACTACTGAAATACATATAGTAAGTAAAAATTGAATTCGTAATTTATAAAACTTCCCACAAAAAGAAAAGCTCAAGGCCAAATGGCCTTCACTGATGAATTCTAGCAAGCATTTAAAGAAGAAATGGCACAAATCCTTTAAAAACTCTTGTAAAATATAGAGAAGAAGGGATTACTTACTAACTCATTATACGAGACCATAGTGTAATTATCATTTTACCAACGAAATCAGCTAAAAATAAAACTACAGAACAATGTTGTGTATCTTATGAATATAGATTCAAAAATCTTCAACAAAATACTACCACTGATTTCAGAAACATAAAAAGGATTTCTCAGATATAGCTGGATATCATGATATGAAAGCGTGCAGTTGGACCCCCTCCTCACACCACATAAAAATTACCTCAAATGGATCAAAAAGTTAAATGTAAGAGTTAAAACTCTTAGAAGAAAAACTATGTGTAAATCTTAATGATTTTGTAATAGGCAATTGTTTCTTAGTTATGACACCTAAAGTACAAGCACCCACAGGAAAAAAAATTCATTGAACTTCATAAAAATTAAAAACATTTGTGCTTCACCATCAAGAAAGTGAAAAAGCAGCTTACAAAATAGAAGAAAATACTTTCAAATCACATATCTGACAAGAGACTTATATAAACAAAATATATATAAAGAATTCTTAAAAGTAAACAACAAAAAGGCAATATCAATGTAAAAATGAGCAAAGAATCTGAATAGAGATTTCTCCAAAAAGAATACACAAATAGGTAATAAACACATAAAAAGATATTCAACATCATTAGTCATTAGAGAAATACAAATCAAAACCACCATGAGATGCCACTTTATAATGATTAAAATGGGAAAACAGATGGATAATAAGAAGTGTTGCAAGGAGAGGAGAAATGGAACCTTCATATATTGCTAAGGGGGATGAAAAGTGGAACAGTCACTGTGGAAAATAGGCTGTTTCTCAAAAAGTCAAACACAATTTTTACATGACCCAGGAATTTCACTCCTAGCTATGTACTCAAGGGAAATGTAAACATATGTTCACACAAAAATTTGTACACAAATACTTATAGCAGTATTATTCATAACCCCAAAATAGAAATAACCCAAATGTCCATCAACTAAAACAAGCAAAATGTTGCAAATCTGTTCAATAAGTTATTATTCATCCATAAAAAGGAATAAAGTATTGGTACAAGCTATAACATGGATGAACCTCGAAAACATGCTAAGTGAAAGAAACTGATGATAAAGACCACACATTGTATAATTCTATTTATATGGAATATCTAGAATAGACAATTATGTAAGTAGAAAAAGTAGATTTGGGGTTGCCTAGGGCTAGGAGGGTTATGGGAAAATGTGGGTCGACTGCTAATGGGTACATACTTTTTTCTGGGTGTGATGAAAATTTTCTAAAATTGACAGAGAACTCTGAGAAGCTAAGAAAACTAATGATTTGTACAGTTAAATGGGTGAAATACATGGCATGTAAATTATGTTGTAATGAAGATATGTACATGTATTTCTAGCTACATATTTGATTTCAAATGATTTAGTAGTCACTTCAAAAAGTTTTTATTTTAGAAAAATACTTAATAGTAAAAATCTGACTACTACCTTTCTAAGATAAGGAGCCAGAAAAGAATGTCTGTTAGTACTACTTCTACTCAAGATAGTGAAGATTCTAGCTAGCACAAGACAAGAAACTAAATCACAAGAAATTAAATCATCTAGATTGGAAAAGAAGTAAAACTTTTTGAAATCATGCATGGCATAATTGTCTATAGAGAAAATCTCATAGAATATACAAAAACTATTAAGTGCCAATATGCAAGTTTAGGAAAATTTCAGGGTACAACATCAACATAAAAAGAATCAATTGTATATATAAATACTACTAACAAACAATTGAATATCAAAATTAAAAATGCCACTTAATAGCAAAAATATGAAAAATGTGGGATATAATTCTGATAGAATATGTGCAAGACCTGTTCACTGTATACTATAAAACATTTATAAGAAGAATTAAAGGTCTAAATGAATTGCAACACATAGCATATTTATAATGTGGAAGTTTTAATAACATTGCTATATTATTTCTTCCATATTGATATGTAGATTAAATGCAAGGAATTCAAAACCCCAGCAGGTATTTTATAAACATTGACAACTTCAAATATAAAAAAACAAATTTGGAACACTTCTACTACTTATTATATAGCTGTAGTACAATTTGGTATTGGCATAAGCATAGCCAAATAGATCAATGTAATAGAATAGAAAATGCAGAATTTCTTTCTGGGAACTAAAGGACTTAGAGTCATCCTTCTAAGGATCAGTGTCTTTAACGAGCAATGATAAATGGAAACAGAAGGTAAATGGTAACGATGAGTCTACATTTATCTTAGGAGTATCCAGGAAATTATTAATCTTGCCAGTTTAGGCTTTTAGATTTATTAAGTTTTCATGGTCAATTAAGTGCTGTATTTTTTAAATTGTGCTTTTAGTGTTTATTTTTCTGTTTAAAATGACCCTCAAGTGTAGTGCTGAAGTGTTGTCTAGTGCTACTAAGTGCAGGAAGACTGTGATGTGTCTACAGCGATGAACATATTATGTAACATTCAAGCGTGAGTTTTAGTGTTGATGGTCTTATGTTCAATGTTAATGATTTGGCAGTATATGTTAAGTAAGGTATCTTTAAATAGAAATACATATAAAACAAGGCTATGTATTGATCAGGTGATAAGAATGTTGTGATGAGAGGCTTGCAGGAACCTAACCAGTATTTCCCTCAGGAGCAATGATCAGTGTTTGCTAACTCAGTGTTTGCAACAGCTTCATAGAATAGAACTAATGAGAATGAGAATCATCTGTGTGTATGTATACATATACACACATGCATGCACATAGCTTACTTTAAACATACACATAATGTACATATGCATATATGTAAGCATACGTATATACAAATATACATGTTGACTAATCAGTTGACTAGTATTCACCATGAAGAGTGAGTGGCCTTATTTTTCTAATCCCTGAATCAGGGTGAATGCTGTAAATTGCATTTATATATTTATGAGGAACGATAGAAGCACTCTGAAATTGGAATTGCCATAGGAAATCTGGCCTTCATGAAAACTGTTTTTTGACACCAGTTCTGACCAAAAGAGCAGGGAGCAGTTACTAGAGAAGGCATAGGTGATATAGAAATATGCCTGTTTGCTTCAGCTTCAGTATTCTAGCCAAAGAATATTTTTCAATGCCGAGCAAAGGGAATTAGAAAAAGAACAGTAATAACTATCAAGAAAAAAATTTTTAATTAATTAATTTTCGAAATCTCTGAGTACTATTAAATCCTTCTGTCCCCCAAGTCAGGATATTTTTACATCCTTCTCATTATTTTCAGTCTTTGTTACTGCCCTTATGGGCCTCAGCTTTCCATCTTCCATATTAATTTAATTGAATTCCTTGGGCTAAAGCAAAAATCAAGAAAGATTTTATACATAGTGAAAGATACACCTTGAGTCAAATGAAAAAGACAGAAAGAACAACAAAAAAAAGAAATATAGTAAAAAATATGAAGAGGTGAAGAAATATAAATTAGTAATTACAAAAATGTCAGGGAGTTGTGGAATACAGCCTAGGAAATATCGGTAATAATATTATAATGGCTATGCATAGCATCAAGTGGGTACTAGAGTAATGGGGCGGTGGGGAGGGAATCACTTTGTAAATTATGTAAATGCCTACCTATTGTGCTATATACCGGAAAGTAATTTAAAAACATGAAAAATAAACAAACAAATGAACAAACGAAACATGTAGCTCAGACTTTGGCCAAAAAACTAGAAAAGAGAGGCTATTTTCAAAACCAAAGTTATGTGATTCCCTTTCTGTTCAGAGGAGGGTGGTGACCAAATTTGGATTTTTATTTAAACTGGTCTTTACTCTTTGATGCCGCATTCTCAAAAAACTACCTCTTTATGAATAGATGTGTGAGTATTGACACAAAATACTTCATCCTAGAAATATGCAGTTCAATGTGGAAATCACATGCATATTTTTTAGGGTGGTCTCTAATCTTTTATC
Organism: Cynopterus sphinx; assembly: GCA_030015415.1. Taxonomy (NCBI): domain Eukaryota; kingdom Metazoa; phylum Chordata; class Mammalia; order Chiroptera; family Pteropodidae; genus Cynopterus; species Cynopterus sphinx. Next base: position 90,641,674 of record CM057384.1, on the reverse strand, counting down.
TAATTTGTCAAAACTTAGTTCTGTTCCATAGCTATACTATGGATTTTTGGTATGTTTTTAACTATAGACAATGACTGCCAAAAGAATGCTCTAAATTCATCCCACACCTCTTTGGAGAATGAGAAAAACCATCTATTTCTTCAAATCTATATTCAGGAATTTGATTTTAATTTCAACTTCCAAGAATATGGTTGAAATCGCAATCTTGTAGTACAGTTGTTCTCAGCTACATTAACTGACAAGAACAAAAGTGCACGCAGCGTGCATAGATACTATTGGTTCCATGACAAGTTCTGCATACTAACAGTGGTGCCTCTGCCTTTGAAGAAATAAGAGGACCCATGATAAATGATGTGCACCAAGAGACTGACAGCTCATCTTCTTCTGCACTAGACTGCTGCATAAAGTTGGGTGAAGAGATGTGTAGCAAGCTAGTAACACAAACAATCCCTTCTCTCCCCATAACATGTTGTCAGTCATTCCTCTCATGTCCTATATTCCTCATTCCCTCTCTTGTAGCAACTGACCTTGTCCAGTATCTAAGACTGTTTTAAAGTTAATGATCTTAGACTCTGGAAACAGTTTTTAAGCATACAAAAGGTTATTATAGAGAGAATGACAGCCAGTTGTTACCCATTTCACCTAAAGATAGAACTTGAAGTGTCACCATTCACTTCAGAAGGAACAAATAAATGCTTCTTGAGCATGAAGATGTTGATGATGATAACCAAACATCGGGCATAGAGAAGACCGAGATAACAATCTGAGGAAACTCATTTTGATTAAAGAAATATCTTGACATTGAAAATTCTGAATCTATTTGTTGATTCAGAATTACTCTGTATTAAACAAGAATTTGCTAGGTATCGACTATGAGACCAATACTGTAATTGAGCCCAAGGAGAGTGTAAAATTATGGGTCAAAACCCTGTCTCTGTCAAGTTAATTTACAACTTGTTTTAAAACAAGAACTCCCATATATGAAATTATTAAGCAATGTTTAAAGATAACATGATTTTACTGTCCTGACTATTTATGATTTCAGGCAGTTTAGGTACTTAAGGGAGTCTTCAGGAAGAAGGTAAGGCTTCAGCTAGGTCTTGAAGAATAGATAGAATTACGAAGTATTTAAAGATAAATGTTCATTCTATAAATATTTACTGTGTACCTCATGTTCTAGTGTTATCAGAATCATAGAATGAAACAGTTAAAAGGCATGTTTGAGATTATGAAGTATCCTTTAATTACACAAATGAAGAGATGGTGTATAACCCTTATGCTTTTTGGGTAGGCAGTTATAGCAAATTAGTGGTAGAACCAGGAACAGAATTATTTCTACTTTAGCTCAATATTCCTGTATGAAAAATATGTCATTTCTCTGGCCTTCATTATCTAGTTATGAAACTAAAACCTATATAAGAAATGACCTGAGAATAACTACAAAGGATCATATGAGCATCATTATGATAAAATAAAGGGGAAATCCCTTTATCCACCAAAATCATCACCCTGAAGATAAAGCAAAACAAGAAACTTTTCCATTGTTAAGAAATTAGTCTCCATATGAAACAGATATTTTTAGAAGATTTTTTTTGTAAAAAATAATACTAAAGTTTGCCAAATATTTCCTTTCTTTGATTAATCCTTTTTAATCTTTTCTGTAAAATTTCTTTAGCAAAATGTTTATAACTAGTCTCTAATTTAGTGTGGTTGTCTACTTTATATATTAGCTACAGTTGTTAATTCTAAATTATTTTATTTTAATTTCCAGACATCAATAAATCTAAGATTATACTTTGAAATAGTATTTTTTTTCTTTCTTTCTACTACTACAAAGATAACAGCCAAATATGCATGAGGCACTTATTGAGAGGCAACATACACAGGGATTAAAGCTTAGTCTCTGAGTTAGACTGTTTCTGGTTTCAAATTCCAGTCTCAAGACTTCTGCAACTGTGGAAAAGTTAATCTCAATTAACTTTATATCTTCCCTTGATATCTTCCATGAAATAGAGAATATTATGCCTAATTCATGTGATAATTGTAAATATTAAGGGAGATAATACATGCAAAATAATGTCTGGCATATAGTATATTCTCAATAAATAAGTAAATGTTAGTTATTAAGTACCTTGAAAAGGAAGATGAGTTATGTTTATGTTTGGCTACTAAACTAGTGTCAAGATTGCTAACCAAGAAATTATAATCACACTTTTGATAAAATGTTATCAGTTGTGCGTGAAGTTGTAAATGCATCTAATTGAGCATGCAACTGTCAGGAAAAGAAAGATAAGAAGGAGGCTATCCAGGACTGCTCAAGCTTGAATATCTGTGAATTACATATAAGCACTTAATTGGACTTTTATCAGATTTTTTTCTAATTTTGAAACTAATTAATATTCAAAATGAAAATCTTAGAAAACACAAATATATAAAGAAGTCAACAGAAATTGCCTGCAAAAATGCCATTTAAAATCTTTAAATTTGATGAATTTCTTTTGATTTTCATGTACATATGAATATTTTATATATATATGAATTTATGAATTTATATAATTCATAAAATTTTCATTTTAAAGCAAACATTAGAATCAAAGCACATGAACATTTTATATTGTTTTTTACATATTATATTTTTCTAAGACATTTAATAATATTCAAAAGTGTTATTTATTACATAATATTCCAGTGAATGATTTTCAAATTGACATTTTTAGACAATTTCTCATGATTGTCTATAAACAATGCTAAAATGAACATCTTGAAAAGAAATCTTTGTGATAATTTCCTTAGGGTAAATGCTTAGAAATGGTTTTGCTGTATTAAAGAAAACTAACTTTTTAAAGCTCTATATACATGCAGGTAAACTTCACTCCAGAAATTTTATGCCAATTCACACTCTCATTATAGTATAAAGAAGTGTTTTTTCAATACCCAATTCACTGTACATGTCAGTATAGGTCATTATTTATCATAGCTATAATAATTGCTGATAATAATCACTTACCATGCGGCAGGTCCTGTTCTGTTTTACAGATGTTGTATTTTCAAATCTAATAACTCTGTAAAGTAGACTACCATTATGCCCATTTTACAGATTTAAAAATTGTGGCACAAACAGATTAAGTTAAATGTCCAAAGTTACTCAGAAGTGAAGTAGAAACTCAAATCCAGACAGTGCGACTTCAAAATTATGCTTTAACCACAGTACAATATTATTTACTCACAGCATTTATTAATATTTTTAAAAATACCTTCCAATTTAAAAGACCAAAAAAAACCCACAATTATTGTTTTATTTTCAATGATTTTATTGGTAAAAATAATGTTCTTAATATGTTTATTTGTTTTTTACACTTTTTTTTAGGGTGAATTTTCTATTCATGTTCATCACTTTATAGAATAGTTTCATCTGGAGTCTAGGTTCCAAAATTAGTTTCTGATTGACTCTCTTTGGAGTAATAGTAGATATAGATTTTTCCAGATTGTGACCCAGTTTATTCATTTGCATGAATCTGGGGAGATTTTGTTAATTACACTCTCTGCTGAGCTTTGGACTTCCTCCCTGCCTATTTGTCTTGCATTTTGCAGGTCCTTTAAGAGGTTGTTTTGGTTTATAATTGATAGGTTTCCTGAGAGCAGAAAGTCATGGGAGATTTAGTGAGTGTGAAATTGTGAATATTGAAAACATCTTAAATGTAGGTATGAAAATAGATCTCCTTACTGGATATCTTTTTTGTTCGCTTTTTCTGGAATGAATACATTAGTTTAAAATTTTTAAGCATAACAGATGTGAAAGTGCTAGTATTTGGATTGGTAATAGACTATTCTATGCCAGATTTCCTGGTAGCCTTTCTATATTCTTGAAATTCTAGAGACATTTATAGCAATAGTGATTTTTTTCAAATGCTTTAATAAATCTAATAACTCACATGATTATTTTCAATTGCAGAAATACTCCTGGACTAGAAGAAATTGCTACATTTAATGGGGTATGAGGAATAGTTGTTGTATTTAAGGGCAACAGAGGAGAGGATAGGCATGAGGTTGGGGCACAATAGAAAGATAAAGGAGGTCATGAGTTAAGTGTCTTTTGCAATGAAAAAAAATTGAAAATGAAAAATCAGAAAATGTAGGTGAGGTCAAAAGGAGTAGCATTACTCCTTGGAAAACTGAGACACTCCCTCTCCAAGGAAATGTGGGAGCCAATGAAGTGCTGCAATTTGTTTGGGGACTGAGTGTATATAAACGTCCCAACAGTAATGAAAAAAAAATCTTTCCCCATTTTCTCTTAATTAAAAATCAGTATTTAAAATATCATTACATCATTTTATTAGTCAGAATCCTTTCAAGAGATAGATGGTCCAACCAAATGATGTGATTAAAGTAATAAAAAAAGGATTTTTTTTGACAAGAGGGTGAGCATAGTTAAGGGAACCAACTGAGTTTGGTGATGCATTCAGGAGTTGTAACACTTCTAACAGAATGGAGTTTTCACCACTTCTAACATGACAAGAAAGGGATGGTGGAGGAGGAAGGGTATTATGGGAATTAGAGAGAGCCATAGTTATTGGCAGAAAAATAGTCATTGCTAAACTGATTTATCTCTTCTTCCTCTCATCTTCTTTTGGTGCCTCTCAATGAGTAAACCCAGTAGGAAAGCAAAAAGCAAAGAAGCCTCCATATACAATCCACAGAGGTTTGTCTCCCGAGGCTCAGAGCAGTGCAGGAAAAAAGGAAAATGGGTCTGGAAGGGCTAACAAAGCAAATAAATTTTGGTTTTGATCATTGTTAATAAGCTCTCTGAGTCAAGTCTCAACTCTAATGCCTTCCATCTTTGATTCCACATCTGAAAATGCTTTGAACATCAATGGCACTGTAGAGAGATACCTTCCCTCCTTATAAATATCAATTATCCCAGAAGAAAGGTGATAAATACTAACATCTTCCTAAACCCCTCAGGTTATCTGCTGCACCCCACTTCTCTCTCAATGCCCTCATATCCAGCACTGTCCTATACATCACAGATCCTTACTTTGATTGAATGGAAAGGTTAATATAGCAATAACAAAAACATCTCCATCCTGATTGACATGAATAACGACATAGGTAGGCAGTTGTGAAGATGTAACAAAGCTGAAAATGATTCTGAATAAAAAAAGCATGTGTAAACTGATTCAGGGCTTTTTACAAGCTGACCTGAAAACTAAATTCCCTGACACCTTGGTAGGCTGTTATTTCCATGAGTAGAGGGAGGAAAATTTTTAAAATGAGAATTTTTAGGAAAACTGGAAATCAAATTTTGAGGGAAGAATGATAAAACAAGAACCCTCACATCTGAGACCTAGTAGAAATTTTTGTTTCCTAGAATTCTCCTCGGTAATTTATTCAGAGAATTCCATATGCAGAGGCAGTGGTGTGCTGCTCAGTGTTTCACAACACACTCTAGGAGAGAGGCAGATAAAATGATTTATAGAATTTGCTGATTTCTGTGGTGCAAATTCTCACTCTGTGGCCAACTTCGAGCCACTAACATGATGTCACTGAACTAAAGTGGGGAAGAAATGCATGCAATTGGCTCTTGTGAGTCAGTACAAACTAGTTCCAGCACACCACTGGGGAGAGGCCTCTGTGTGGTAGACAATAGGCATGGAAAAGCTCACTCAGAAAAGTGCACCAATTCTCATCAAGCACTTGCTACAGATGGTTCCTTGAAGAAGAAAACATCAATATCTAGTGTTCTTTGTGCTAAGTTAATGTAGCCAATTCATCATCCTGATGAATCACAAGAAACAGAAAAAATAGTGACATGAGATGCTGGACCCAGAGCAGCCCTACCATCAACATTTGGTTAGGGCCATGATGGGGCAACCTACAGCTTATTGCAGGTTCATTCTCTGTAATATTAACAAAAACAATTCTCCACAGCCTAGCATCTTGCATGTTGTAAACATTCAAGCACGTGCAGACACACACACACACACACACACACACACACACACACACACACACACACACACACCCCAGCATACCAGAAAGAAATACATAAAACCAACATCCACAGATTTTACTGTGGAAATCTTTTATTTACATCTCCAAAGTCACTCCACCCTGCTTTTTGCCCTATGAGTCTGACCTGCAGCAACTTCATTAGTAGGCTCATTGCCCTCTGACTTAACAATTGGGTTTGGGCAATGGGGAGAATGAGCAGGTTGTAAACAGGAGAAGAGTGACATCATAGTAGCATGCTGACTCCCTCTCAGGGGTTCCCTTAGGCTGATTGCATCCCTCCTCCAAAGATCACAGCTCCTGTTAAGTGCTTCACTTTACACAGCTGCTCTGTCTCCGGATTCTGAAAGTGGAGTCTCCCTATTTCAGACTAAAAATAGGAAGGCCTCTCCACTATTACTTGCACGATGTCTTTTAGTTTCTATTCTCCATGCCCTAAACCCTGATCAAATCACCTTTTTTGAGTAAGCCATTTTTTCCTGCCAGGAACTTGGCTGATGCAATACTAAATGTAGTAAAGGCACAGCCTGTTTTGCTGGTAGTGAGGAATAGTATAGGTAGTAGGTACAATAGCATAAGAGAGGCACTTGTTATTATAGACTCTATTCCCAGTGTAAACAAGCAAATGTTCAACAACCAGCTCTTAAGAAGAAAACATTTTGTCTTCCCTGTTTTATCTTCTTCTATTTTTTTCTCCAAATCTGGGCCAGATTATCTGAGGACAAACAAATCAAGACTTCATCTGCCATAACTCCCCAAGTATCTAGTAAACTAAGGTATGCCTTCCTCTCTTGCCCAAACTCCCTACTGCCTCTAACTAAACTCCTTTGATCACTGGGATGTCTGAGATATTATCTGTCCTATGGGCAGCAGAAACAAACACTTCATAAATCAAAGTGAAAATGTGACAATTAACCATAAAACTTAGCAGAGGATTTGGCATTTGAGGAAGGTTATAACAAAAGGATATAAAACTCAGGCATATGCAATCGGGAAATTTTAGCTGTAGGCCAGTAATAGTTCCTTCATGAAGCAAATCTCAAAAGAGAAGAAAAAGAGAGCATGAAGCACCTTCTCTCCTCTTTGCCTTAGCCAGAGTTTGGAATCCCCCTGAGAGAAAAGAAATGAGAAACGTGTATCCTGTGGTCTGTTTCCCCGAAGAAGAGGAAGCATAGAGCCTGGTTTTTAAAGTCTAATTTGAGACACCTTCTTCCTCTTCCCATACATACTATTTAGAACATTCTCAAATAATGTTTTTCATTCAGCATTGTTTTGTTATAGTGTTGATGAGAGAGAGGAAAAAAAATGATTTCTGGCCAGGGTCCCTGCCTGTGTGGAGTTGGCATGTTGTCTCTATGAATGAGTAGGTTTTATCCAAGTACTTGGGTTTCCCAAAGATGTGCATGCAAGGTAAACTGGTATGTTAACTTGTCCCAGTGTGAGTGCATGTGAGTGTGTATGAGTGTGCCCTATAATGGATGGTATCTGCGCCCTGAGCTTCCAGCATAGACTCCTTCCACCCATGACTCTGAACTAGAATTGGCAGGCTAAAAAATAATTATTTGTTTTTGTTAATCTTTCTTAAATATATTTCATTGTTTAATATTAGAAGTATTTTAGGTCTTTATGTAAAAGTTTGATGATGTTTTTGTGAACACAAATTTACCATAGAGACTTACTCTTGTTTATATCGATTAGTCTATGGTAAAGCTGATTTTATCATGTCATTTCACTTAACATTTCAGTTTTTAAGAACCTTTTGATGATGTTAAGTGAGAACTTATCACACTTTATAGTCTTGGAGGTTGCAATATAGCTTACGGTCTCTGGCAGGGGTCGGGAATTGTGGAGGCATAGTCAAAAAATGCCTACCAGATATTCATTGTACCCTTATGAGTAAGAAAATAAAAGGACAATTAATTCACAATGGAGATAAGAATCCTGAATGTTATAGATAAATGTTTATTTTCCATAGAATCTTCGTAATAGTTACATAACTGTACTCATCTTGCCAAAAGTTCTTTTATAGGTTAATTCTTTTCTCTAATTACACCAGTTTTGATTGACCTCATTGGTAAAAATTGTAATGTCAGATACTCTGATCTACATCATCACTGTACTTTTTCTAGTGGGTTCTTTGTGGTTTAAATGATCAAGATTCTATAAAGGCAAGCCATCATTTTGGGGGAAAAGGTCAAGTCTAAAATCAATTCGATCCAAGATACTAATTATTGAGGGAGAAAAATAAGACAAAGCTCTACTCTCTACTGAGTATAGATGTAATGAAACCAATTATAGCCTGGTGAGATCAGTACACCAGGGAGTTCACATGGAGCAAACACATTGTGCAGAGAAAGGAAAAGGGAAAGCTTTTGGGAAGAAGGGCCATCTGAGCTGGGCTTTCAAAGAAAGAGTAGGAATTCTCCACACTAGCAGAGGAGGAAAGAGAACTCCTTATAAATGGAAAAGCATTTACAAAGGAGAGTAGCTGTGAAATAACAAGATGAATGTGATGAGTTTACAATAATCTGGTACTGTGAGCTTGTAAGTACAAGGTAGTAAGACTAGAAAAAAACAGGAGAAACACTGAGGGCTTTGTTTCTTGTGGGTCAGTGTAAGTGGAGTTGATAACTTTAATAGGAACATAAAATGGTCCATTTAATGTTTTAACTTCAAGTCCTATGTTTTTAAAATCTATTCAGAAGAAGGTCACAGGTCAGGTGTCACATGAAATATATGAGGTAATCTTGAGTGAAGAGTTCCTCAACATAAAAGTGAGATGAGAAAAATAAGACTCTTAATCATTCTTTTATGCTAAGTATGTATGTAGCTTACATGTGTCTAGTTAAGTGGATTCACTGCCTAAATATCTAGTTTTAATTAAATACTGTAAACAAAAGTGACTGTAAAAAAGAAACTAGGTTGAAGATAATACCTTAGTGCATTAGTGCATGCACTAATGTATGGAAACAATAAAAGAGAGGACTGACACATTTTCTAATTCTAGGAGAACTGTCATCAACATATCAAATTTTTTAAAAAGTGATCCAATCAGATTACACAAAATGTTAGCCTAAAAAAATTACCAATGAAATTACTTGAAACATGATTTATATCTATTATTATAAGCAAAGAACCTTACTCCCAGCACAGACTTTCTCTCAGTTGATTATTAATGTGTACTATGAAAGCATCATGATATAGGCAGCAAAATATTCACAGACTACGTAGCTAAATCATGATACACACTTTCATTAATTGTTGAGGCCATTTTAAGCTCAAGCCAGTATTTACAAAGCTTTGCTATACTTAATAATGAATAAAGCCTATAGATTGTACTGCTGCCAGTGTCCTGGTTTTTATAATTGATGTTATGTTAAAGTTATGTAAGTAAGATATTACCTTTAAGGGAACCTGAGTGAAGATTCCACGTGACCTCTCTTAACTGTTTTTTTTTTAATTTAATATTTCAAAGTTAAAATATTTTAAAACTTTATGATAAATATTTGAAAGTTGATTTTATTTTTCTATTTAATAGCAAAAAAAAAGAAAAGAAAAAAATCTATATACCGTTGAGCAAATACCTGTTCTTCCTGATATAGTAAAAATGGCTGAAATAATACATGAAAAGCAATATGGAAATAAACTAAAATGTGTCCTTCTTTTTGCAAAGATCTTGGAAAGACTCATAGAAAATATTGCTGAGGTTTGAAAAAAGGCTTGAATAAATAATGTACTGAGCAAGGTTTAGTACAGAGTTGCAAAAAATGCAGATGTTACTAACCAGTTTTAGCTTTGGTGTTCATTACATTCTGTTTTAATAATTAAATACATGTAGAACTTTTTATGTAAAAATGGAACATGAAATAGGGGGAATAAATTCTCAAAAATGACTTTTTCTTTAATGGTAACAATAATAGTATGGCAAATAGGGGGAATACCTGTTATAAGTAATCACTGATAGAGTTGTTGCTTTAAATATAAATCTTTTTAATTCCTGAATTATTTTTAAGAATTAAAAAAGAAAGCCTTTAAATATAATAGAATCTTTCAGGTCCATTTAATACGCCGGCAAGCCTATCTGACTCCCCACATGCTGGCATGTTGTAATGTCAAAATGACAGTTGGCCTGCATCCTCCACTCTACACCTGTATAGTCACTGTCACAGAATTTATATAGTTACGTGCATGCCAAGCTCAAGAGGACTTGAGGCATAGCACTGAGGAAAATAGTCACATTGCTAGAGTCAATTTGATTTTAGCAAAACAATTTTATCTGTCACATTAAATTAATGTTAATTTGACTTTTATTGGTTTTACAGTTTTCTTCATATTTAATATGTAAACTTGTCTTGGTTGTATTCTTGTATAATAGCTATCAGCAGATGGAGTTTATACCTAGCTTCATGTTACTCAATACTTAAGTAACATTTAAGTTGATACTCAATATCCACGAGTATTTTCTTATTCTTTGAAAGGTGATACCCATTACTCAAGTCTGAGAAACACAGCCTAGGTCCCCCAAGCCGCAAGTAAGGTTTCCTTGGAATAAATCAACAGATAAGCAACTCGCGTGGGAGGGGAGAGGTACGCCAGGGATAGGGAAAGGACGGGGAAAGGAGGAGCCCCATTATATGCAGAAACAGGACTAAAAAAAAAGTGAGATGTTATTAATGGACGATTTTACCAACCATACACTCTTGTCTTGTTCCAATGCTGAATAGAAGGTGAGTACCACTGGTTCCTACAACTACTTCAGTTGCATGGATACTTAAACGGTACACAAAGATAAAAGGAAATCATGACCCTTCTATACAACAGAGCACAATTCTGTCATAGGTCCAGCTTGCCTGGAAACTTCTCAGTAGTCTGTATTAAGTATTTCTAATGGAGAAATAAGATAGTGTCATTTTGTAGCAGATGAAATGGCATCACAACGAGAGACAAAGGTTGCCGGTGTTTTTAACACCAACTGTATAAAGGTTTCACTTTAATCAGTCTCTAAATAAAGGTCATTATTATTTCAGGAGGATAATCACAGTAAAGATTTTTTATTATAGCCTAAGATAAGGTCAGGATTGAGATGCCCTGTAATAGGGATTTTTTTCTCATATGTTTCCACTCTAAAAAGAGGGATATGCAAATATTATTACAAGGAGAGATTTATACACATAAAGAGTGTGATATCAACTGATCCAAAATAGCTAGGAAACACCGTATTTTTTTTATGATCTCCAAAAACTAAACTATATCAATTTGGCTGAGAGGCAATTGAAGAATGTCTTCTGATTTGTTAGTTTTAATGTATATCTTTGCTTTCTCTGTGCTTTTTTTATGAAGTCTCTTCCTCATGCTCAGTATGCTTCTAGTCTCTTTCTCAGAGCAGGTTTCAGGTGTTATTCCAAATGACATTCCAACACACTTTCTTGGGCTTCTAGCTGCTTCCCAATGACTGACACCTGGGTCACAGATGGTGCCAATGGCCCACTATATATTTCCTGGATTGATGAAGAAAACTGTCAGGAACCTGACTGCATTGGCCTGATGGCATATGGCAGAATAGGCTGCTCAGAAGGAGTGACTGGAAATCATTTTGATTAAAATGATCCAGAGTTTGTTCAAATGTTTCTATTCCTCCTCTTCTTTACACATACACATCCTGGACTTTTTGCCTTGAAGATGTAAATAAATTGGACACCACAGTATCTTAAAGCTTGGATAAAATCCATTTTTTCTTGGCGTGCATTTTTCCTAGGACAGATGCACTTCATAGCTTACCACATCCCTATGAATGTTCGATCGTATGTGGATGTGGATTTGCACATCTCTGTCATTAACTTGATTGTCCTAAAGTGGCAAGGACAATCAATCTAGCATCCTGGATATCGAGAATATTCAAAGAGTCAAAGTCCTAGAGTCATGTTTAAAATAGAGAAATGTGAAGTTTAAAAAAAAATTTTGTTATTTAAAATCTGTGTAATTTACCAGTGCAGAATTAGTTCATTGCTCGTTAGATCCAATGACTCTACCTGTAAGACTTGTGAAGGAAATTGTCTGTACTCATTTATTTGGTGAATGCACATTTATCAAATTGCCTGCTAGATGGGACATTGCTAGAACCAGAGTATTGCCTTCCCAAGGGGGCTTTCTATGCCCTTCTTTTTGACCTCTTCCTCCCAGAACTCTGGGGGATTCTCAAGTTATTAACTGTGTCATGTCATCTTTGTTTACCACTTCAGAAGATCAACATTACCCAAGAGAAACTGAGATTGTCTACACCATGAAGCTGTTAGAATTTAAACTTCTTCACAGGCCTCTTCCTGAGATCTAGAAGAAGACTTAGCAGCGTGTTCATATTGTGCAAATATTTTTGTATTACATTTTCTAAAGAGGTCTCATCAAATTATATGTTTTCCAGTCTCCGCAAAACCTCGGTCCCCTCTTGTGTAACAGAGAGAGAGCATGAAAGACTAAAATACCCACCTCATACCACAGGCAGCTATATAGCTAGAACACTGGAAATACCAGGAAGAAGAACACTTTTTGGTACAAGGGGCATGGCTTCTTTTCTGCGTAGTTAATACCTGTTGAACCTCAACCAGGAAGATATGTCCCACAAAGCTGAAAACAAAAAGCATTTCTAGGTAGAAAGGTGGATTGTTTTTACTCACAACACTTTTGTCATCAAATGTATGGAGTTTTTTCTCTTCTTGACACCAAATATATGGCTTTATAAATTCACGATTATATTTGGGGCTGTTCGTTTTCAGATATAGTCTTAGTCCATTCAGACTGCCATAATAAGAATGCTACAACTTATAAACAACAGAAAGGTATTTCTCACAGTTTTGGAGGTCATAAGTCCAAGATTAGGGTGCCAGCGTGGTTTGATTCTGGTGAGACCCCTCTTTCAGGTTTCAGACTGCTGATTTTTCCTTGTAACCTTACAATGTGGAGAGCAGAGAGGGAAGCAAGCTGTCTGGTGACTCTTTTAAGGGAACTAATTTCACTCTAAGGGCTCCACCTTCATAACATTAACAAGTCCTAATTACCTCCAGAAGGCCCCACCTCCTAATATCACAAGGGTTCCAATGTTTGGATTTTGGAGGGACACAAACATTCAGTTCATAACAGTTATTGTTCCTATAGGAAAATACAGCTATTCACTGGTCTTATGTGTAGAATTTTTGTTTTGTTCTTGACCCTGAGATAAAAAGGTTAGCTGTAGCCAAATAATCTATTCTGTTCTTCTCCATGACTCCAACACTGGCCACATGAAAAATTATCAGGTAGTTAAAGGCTTTTCTTAGGGTCTTTGTCCTTTCAGCAGATACCTTACCCTTGCCTATGCTTGAGCATATTCTAATGCAGAAAAAGCAAAGCACATTTTATAAGCCCCGTTTTCAAAGGCAAATCTTTAGACCCCAGTGCCTGGGTGGCAGAGCTTTCCTTCCAGTGCATTGGACTTAGAGCATGGCAGTAATCGCCACTGTATTGGCTGTCAGTGAAGCTACTAGAATAGCTGTAGCTGTATTTTAAGTGTAGGGTGAGGATGAACTTCAGTGACTCTCATGTCTTTGACAATTACTGCAAATCACGGCATCTTTAACTGACAGCAAGAATTAGCCTGTGGGATGTTAGTTCTGCACCGTGCTCTCTGCTCTGCATTTCCTTAAGAAGCTCACAGAACATTTTACACATGGCATCCTTCTGTGTGGCTTCTTTTCCTCTGTATCTATAACTGGTTGATATAGCTTATGCCTTTCAATTTGTAGTTGCTTCTTGCTTTATAATAAAGATTGTTGCTTTCTGCTTGGTTAGACCCCTGATCTTGTGTTAGTCCCACAGGCTTTTGGCATTCCTTGGTTATAGCCCACATCTTTTAGATTCTTTTTATTTTTTTCTGCTCTAGACTCACAGATGGAAAGTGGGTGCTAAAGCCATTAATAGAGATAAGCTGCTTCTTTATTAGCTGCAGAAAACCACACTGGAAGGACAGAGTCACTTTGCTGTGACTCAATAAACATTCTCTTCATATATCACCCACCCATACTGCATCCAAGAATCCCAGAAATCACTTCTGCAGCTGTCCCTACAAACGTACCTTTTGGGGTTTAGGACTGCATCTTTGAAGACACATATTCGTTTCAACGTTTCCTAAACAGATTTCTCCTAACGCTTCAACATGGTAAATAGAAACATAAATTCTTATTGGGATTTTGGTGGTGATTATAAATAAATGTGCTATCAGTGCTTTAGCCAGTGGCTTCCAAATTTTCTCTCTTCCTGTCTTTCCTCGATACTCATTTCATTACTTGCTGAGGCTGGCATAATAGATTGTTTTTGTCAACAAGATACTTTCTGGCATTCATCCATTGGTATGACTTGTTTCTTTAACAGCGTGGTCCTTTCCCTTAACAATTCTTATGATGTGACTGGAAAACCTACCAGTGGGAAGAGAGGACGGAACTACAGTCTTCTATGTCATTGATCTCACTTTTGAAACCTGGGGGCTAGCGAGTGGGAAAGAACTACACAAATGGATCTATCCTAAGGTTAGATTTGCTTCCTCATTGGATTCCTCACAGGTAAAATATGTTAATGGAAGTGAAATGACACACTGACCTAGAACAAAAACAGCATATTTCAATAGAGCTTCTCTAACTTCAGAGTCCTTAGTGGGAGCACAAGTCTGTAGTGACATTGTCCAAACTAAATAGGGTCTTTCCAGATGTTAAAAGCTCTCTGTTCCTACTGCATCAGTGTCTTTTATTTGAGGCTTACATCTCCATCTAGAATAAATTACACTAAATTTATTCACTGCAATTTAAAGGAATGTTTTTAACATTGGGCTCTTGCAGTTCTTCAAACAAACTTGAAGGCAATGAGGCCACATCTACAGCTGAGGTGTAAAAGCAGGTTCAATGTCCTAGTGTTTCTGAATACACCTCTATCTCTAGTTGTTTGGCATTCTAGAATATCTATTGCTCCAAAGAGTAAAAACTTTCCCACATCCAAATGAGGACCATGTTGTTTCATTCTTTATGTATTACCAATGTGCCCTCTGAGTTCTCAGAGAATTACATATTCAATCCTTCCCTTATCTTTACAAAACCAAAGAAAAGGGTTATACTAGTAGCCACTTTGTAAAACTCTCAGTGATGTTGGTGCTGAGGAACTCATTAGAATATAATACCTAGAAGCAGCAGGGTGGAATGGATGAATAATTCCACAGAAGTAAAATGCAAAGTAGAATATATGATTAATTTTACAGAGAAATATACATTTGAACTCTAGGACCACCGTGAGAAGTGTCTCAGTTCCATAACCTTTCCACAGATACTCCTGCTTTCTTATCCCTTTCTTATTTCTCCTTTCTGCTCTCATAGATTGAAAACTATTTGATCAACACTTACAAGCAAATCTCTACAAAAACTTAATATCCTTTTTCCTTTTGAGTAAATTTCTTTCAAAAATAATTCTCTACTTCCTCGATAGATATAGAAGATCCGGTGGGGGATGGCTTCTTCAAAAACTTTACCACATTTTCTTTGAGAAAAGCACCCTAATTAATTCAGAGAAGCAGTAATCACAGTCTCACACAATGGCTCCTGAATAAATCCTCTTCTCATCCTTTGCAGCATCCATTATGGTTAGGGATGGCCACAGGATCCATTTCTGTTTAGTGACAAGTCTACTGAGGTGGAGGTAGGGCAGTGCTCAGGGAGAGCTTTTGCTTCTGTTTTCCTAACTAATGACTACAAAATTCTTGATATCACCGTTTTCCTTTCCCTTCTTTTTGCTTGAATACAGACATAAAACTAATACCACAGCAGCCATCTTCTGGTCACAAGTCATAATGTAAAAATATTAAGAGGTGGCCAGATTAACTATGAAGATCTCAGGACTGATGTCATAAGCCACCAAAATAATGCAGACAGCTGCATCCCTCGAAACATTTTGCATGTAGAAACAGCCTTCATTATTTAATGCTAGGAACCAAATGTTTCCTAAATTATACAGGATAGCTTGTGTTTAAAGGGTTAAACAGTTAGGAGACCAGTTCAGATAATTCACTAGAATATACCCATTAGTGGGCAACCAAGCTGGATAGGGATATACTCGATCAGACACCAACTCAAGACCCTCTTAAGAAAGTTGGAATTTAAATAAATGAAAGGAAATATTAGATTACCTGTTTAGAGTTTTCTAATTCTTAAATAACTTGTCTGATATTGAGCTCTTCAGGGCAATGATTGCCTACAGTAGGCACTTAAATATTCCATTATTTTGGAATTAGCTCACAAAATTCTCACAGTTTTCTAGTATTGGGGAGGAGATATAATGGATAATGGGCAGTTTGCCCAGCTTAATATTCCAAAGATGTGCTACACCCTGAATTTGGATGGACTGGAAATAAGAGAAGGGGTTGCTACTCGGAAGGTTATTATTTTGTATCTTTTGTGTCTCACCTACACTACAGTGTTCATGTTTCTCACCATAATTTCCTCAAATTATTCCTGCCATTTTATAGTCATTTGCAGAAAATCATCAGTTTAGAGATAAATTTGATAATAAGTTGAAAATTCACTGTCTACTTCCCTATCTTTTACCCTTTGCTCAAGAACTGGATGGGAGCAGAGGACAAGGGCAGGGATAAGAAAATACTAACAACAGAAGATAAACTACGCTTCCCAGGAGGCTGAGAAAGCCAGGAAGAACTCATGTAAAGTAGGAAATAGTAAAAGGAAATTGTTGGGAGGAAGAAAGAGGTGAGGAATTATAGGATCTTTTGCATTTTTGGAGAGGGGAGAGTTTCAGAGTTTTATGAAGATAATAACTTGAAAGGACAGGGGATGTTATTAAATATCTCTGTAAACTATTTGTTCAGAGAATCTCCTCATCTTGAGGATTTCAAGAAAATATTTGGATCATTTTGGAAGCCAGATTATTTTCCTTAATGCAATACCATCTTTCTGAAATTGGATTTTATAGTCATAATAATTCATCCACATTTTAAAATCCAATATATAGATAGACACATGAAATGGGAATTAATGGCCTAGGCCAATAATTGATATACATGTAAAGAAAACCTCTAAACTCACAAACGAATACAGAAACTAATCATTAATAGAAACATCCCCAAGAGCTAGAACCTTAGAATGTCACAGACAAAGGGATGATATAGGTTAGCATGTGCATTGTACTAATAAGCTGAGGCCAAAACAGTTTAATGAACTCGTCCAAGGTTATTCTCAAGTTTTGCCCCCAGTTCTATGTCATGGTCCACTTGATCTCCTGCTATAATAACATCAGATTGGTCAACAATTCAGGACTCAGGCTTGCATTTGATGCACTTTAGACCAATGGGTGCTACAAGTAATCATGAGTGACATTTACTTCAAGAGGAACAGAAGAAGTAAATTACAGTGAAAACACAGTTGAACATGGTTAATGACACCTGCCAACAGCAATGGGACACTAGGAAATGAAACCAAAATATAAGACAAAAGTGTTCTCCAACTGCTGTCATCGAACCTGGTTCTCTGGAAAACAGAAATACTGACTGTACAAGTCTGCAAATGCATCAGTAATGCAGGGGTGCAAACTGGACCTCCATGTCTAGCCCTTATGGACCCCCAAACTTGCACCCTGTATAAATCTCTAGATGTAACAAAATGTTGGGGTGGACTAATAGGAAAAAAAAATGACATTTGCCTGCTGGAAAAGATATTGGCAAGTGAGAAGAGAATCCTAGTTTCTTTTAATCTGGACCTAGAGCACCAAGCTCCATGTGCTTTAACCCTTAAATAAAGGGCAAGTATTAACGGAGAAATGAAGACACATATATTTCTATGATGCTAGGCAAGATGAATAAGACAAAGCCCCCTCATAATAATCATGTTATGAAACTATGAACATTTAAAAAAGGTAAGATCTAACACTGATGACATTCTGGGAGCAAAGGTTTACCTTTCATAGAATGAGGGAGGGGATGTCTGTATTTGCAATAACATGTAAGGTAGTTCTATCACAACTCAGGAACACTTCTTTATAGGGCTTTGCAACTCAGATTTTTGATCTTTATAGAGATTTCTGCAGAGCTCTAGGTTTATTATTTTCCAATTTATCCAGCATTTACTGATCACCTCCTATATATCAGATACTGTCAGATTCTGAAATTTTTCTATTCTTTAGATGATATCCTGTGTAGACAGCTGCATTTAGATTAGCAAATTTGGACTTTGCAATAAGGTGAACCAGACAAGCTTTCTAAGAAAAAAGCACCTAGAAATATAAGCTAATAACTCAGCTCACAAGAACAAAAGAAAAGGGGACTGGAAACCAAAACATTCAGCCAGTGAGTAACCCTGAGATTACTCTATGGTGATTTACTATCAAGATATGACAGAGACTATTAGTGAACATAGATATTCATGTGTTCCTTTATATTTCCCAGCCTCCCTTATAGTTAGGCTGACCACATGACTTGATTACTGAACAACAGACTGTGGTTAGGAGTGATTGCCCCTAAATATATACTATGTACTCTTCTATAAGCTCTCCTTTATCCATGTATCTGGAAGAAAAGAAAAATGGAAAAATCATGCTTAGAGGAGAGCTTCCAGGGGAGGTGTCCAATCTTTATTGTGCATAAACAATAAACATGTATTTTTGTTAAGCCTCAAAGATGTTGGTATCACTTGTCATAGCAGCTGGCATTAATTACTGATATACAAGTTTACCTCAACTTAAAATTTAACTTTTACACAAAAATAGGAGACCATGGGCCTTTGTGAGAAACCAATGTAAAGCTAGGACCCATAGATAATGTTCACATCAACTAGAAAATGTAAAGACTAGAAAAATTCCACCACAAGGAATTAATAAAGAAACTTATTTTCTTCCAGTTGGCCACTGGTTGGAGGAATAAGAACAATATCAAAGACTTTCTCAAGAATTTGATATCCCAGATCTGAATCTCATATAGTTTAGAGTTTAAATATGTACTAGCCATATGAAACAGGAATATCCAAGTTAAAATTAACATCAAATAAAAACCAATGAAAACCTACATCAACAGGAAGAGGAAAACATGAATACTCTCTAGAAAGACAAAACTTTCATATAACCTACAAAGAATTCTATAGTTAAATTCCCACAAAAATAAAGTCCTTATACATAATTATAAAATACACCAGGAAAAAAATTTCTAATATTAGTAGCATAACAAGAGTCAACAAACTCCATAAACCATACATTTAAATCTCCAAGTAATTCAGAAAATTAAGCTATAAAATAAAGCATATTAACTATGTACATTTAAAGCAAATGAAGATGTGCAAGATAGAGGTGAAAATTTAAGATAATGTGTAGTGGTCACCAAGAAGTGTGACACAGATGCTTCAGGAATAAAGTATTTATTTCCAAGCCATTGAGAGGGCTTCTAGGATAGAGTACTCGAGTGTAAGTCCTCTTCCTAGGTTGTCTCACATAAAGAAAATAGCTTCATCCAAGGTCACTTCACCTTCTGGGGGAACACCATATCCAAAGACTGATAGGAAGAGTATAAAGGCCTGACTCTGGCCAAAAGCAGTTCATAATGCAAGGCCAGCCCATTTCCAGCTTCTGATGAAATCAGCTGAAGCCTTCATTGTGACTGCCATGCATTTCCTCTTGCTCTGTTCAACCTTGCTTTGTCCCTCTCCCTTTCATGCATGTTGACCCCAAGCACTACTTAAATAGTGCCCTCCTTGCTCACCTACATTTTGGAGTCTGCTTCTTGAGGAACTCAATCTGAGATAACATGGAACCATAAAACAAACAAAACACAGCCAGTTTAAAAAATAATTAAATAGGAATTTTATGAAAGAAACATGTGGCCATGAAAAAAAATCCAATTATGCATAATGGCAGATTATGCACAACTGAAGACAGAATTAGTGAAAAGTAAGAAAATAAGTGGCAATTAGGAAAATAGTTTTGAAAACATTACCAAAACCATGTGTGTTGGATACCTACTGTTTACCATTTTATACCCTTCTCTACCTTGTTCCTTGCCCTGAAGTGCTGACCTAGATTGCAGGATAACCAATCATCTCAATTTTTCTGGAACTGAGGGGCTTCACTGGACACAGAACTTTCAACACTGACACTGGAACATTCTCAAGCACAAGGATGTTCATTCTCCTTGCTTGTATGGATTATATCAAGGACTCCATTGCCCTCTCACAGTTGAGGAAAAAAAGAGAGATTATCTATCAACAAATGACAAATACACTGACAGCAAATATCTATACTGCAATAAGTACATAAAATAATAAATTCCAAAGTGCTGAAAGAAAACAGCTAATTGATTATTTAAGAGTAAAGGCAGAGTTGTGGATGTCTGTTCCTAGCCATACAGGTATAACAAGGAATGGATTGACCCTCCTAACTTAAACAATTATGCAGCTAGAAGAAATAGATTAAATGATTTTATTCAGACATTGCACAAGAGGCAACACAGGACTATGATCCTTGAGAGGAGGGAAGCCAATGACGGGAGCCCAACAACTGCCAACCTTCTGTCTAGAGGTGGTTTCTAGGCCACAGTGTAGGAAAGGGTGGCCCAAAACAGAGCTTGGCAGTATTTCTGACTTGAGAAGACATAGAATGGCCTTGGGGAGGCCAAGGTGGGTCAATTTGAGTGGCAGGATGATGGAGAGGAGAGAGATGCACAGAAAGCAGCAAGCTCTGGAGGATCAACAGTGATGACCCTTTGAGTCTCTGAGTACTAATAGACATACTCATGAGAGGAAACTACCTGAGACTGGGAAAAATCACCTAAAAGAGACAGCTAAACAATTCTCTGAGTTCTGAGACAACAAGCCAGCAAGAAAAGACTACACAGTACAAAGGGCATCAGAAAGAAGTCTCAGGAAGGCATCACTTTAGTTGTGGGACTGAATTAACCTAGAATGAAAGGTTAAACTAGAACTTCCCTACAGAGCTCAAGAGCTAAATCTAGGAACGACCCAAATGATACAGCAATATACCAGAGCATAGATATTATTTGAAGGAACACAACAAAATCTAGAACTCAGCAATAAAAAATTCAAAATGTGGGCTATCCAATAAAAAAATTACAAGGCAGGCAAAAAAGCAGTATATGTGGGTCAAAAGCAGAAAAATAGTCAATTAATAGAAAAAGCCCTTAAGTGATAGAGGCAATGGAATTAGTAGAAAAGAACATTGAAACAGAGCTTCTAAATATGGTCCACAAGCTCAACAATGTAGACAGCAACATGAAATTAATAAGGAAAGACATGTAAGATGTGAAGAAACAACTAGAGGTGAAAATACATTTTTAATTTCTTGAAAACATCTATTATATACACTAAAGCAAAATAATAATGCTTTATGAGGTATATCCAAAAATACTCTGGCAAAAATAAATAATGCTATCTGTACAATTATTCGCTGCAACTGCACTGTACAATGTGTGGGCATCTAAGAGTCTAAGCTTTTTTAGCTTAAGGCCCAGAATAGGAACCAACTCAGTTGACTGAATTCATGTCCTCTTTTTCATTAGTTCACTGAAGTCCTGCTTTTCCCCTCCAGATTTTGCCTCTGTAATGGTTAGAAAAGGAAGAGAGGGTAATTTTCTCCAAAGTTTAGCAGTTATTAACAGCTGTCATTTATTGGATGTTTACCAGTGTGCCAGTCAAGAGACTTACATAGATTATCTCATTTAATACAGTTGACTTTGCAGTCAACAGCAGACTGCATATACAACAGTGGTCCCATAGACTATAGGGGAACTGAAAAATTCCTATTGCCTAATGACATTGTAGCCATCATAATGTCATAGTGCAATGCATTATTCACATGCTAGTGTAAACAAACCAACTTTGCTACCAATCATATAAAAGTATAGCACATATAATTATGTACAGTACACAATACTTGATAATAAATGCCTATGTTACTGTTTTATGTGTTTGGAATACTACACTTTCATTATGATTTTAGAGTGTATTTTTTCTTTTAAAAAATTTGCTATAAAACAGTATGCCATGTTATGCCTCATCCATCTCGTGTTTACCATCTCTCTTGATTATATCATTTTCTCTTGTGCTTCATTTAATCCCACGCTATTTTGCACAGTAACATGTTACAGACTGGAAGCAATAGGCTATATCATGTAGCCTGAGTGTGTAGTAGATATATCATCTAGGTTTGTGTAAGTGCACTCTTTATGACGTTCACACAAAAATGAAATAGCCTAATCACGCATTTCTCAGAATGTATCCCTGTCATTAAGCAATGCATGACTTGTACTCACAACTGTCCCAACCTCATTTAGGAATCCACAGCTTTAGAGCTACTGAGGTAATTATTCAAGATTTCACATATGGTCAGTAAAGCCGGCCTCTCTGGATCCAGAGCCGAGCTTTTATAACTACAATGATGTACTGACCTCTAAGAGCAGGACTGACCTGAGCTATTCACATGGGCTCCCTTTCTTCTATACCTCAACTGATGAAACCTGAGTTTCCAGAAGTTAAGTAATATCTAAGAAGAAAGTTTGATAATAAATGGTCATATTGTATTGTCCACAGAGAATGAATGAGTGAATTATAAAGAAGAAAAATTTAAACTCTTCCTGGCTCCCTGTTTAAAAATAAATACGTATTAGAAAACCAAGTTGTGCATCATATAAGGCTCCGTGTGGTCTTTGACCCAAATCAGAGCTTCTCATCTTGGTGTGAATTGAGGAGAGAGACCATAAATTCAGCCTATGGGATTGATTTTCCTTCTGTTTCAAGTTTATTTTGTTTTCCTATCTGTGTTTTAAATTTCACGAACACATCCTATATCCTCTATTATTTTGAACCATCCACGATGTGTAATATAGAACTGGGCATATGTCACAGAGAAGTCACATAAATTTAAAAAAAAAACAAACAAATGAGAACACTGTAGAAATTATCCAGTATTATAAAATTGAGGCAAAAAAATTGCTATTAATACTAAGCATTCCAAAAATACATTGGCTGATTGAAGCAGATTGTAGTTGTGGTCACAACAACTTGCCACATTTTCATAGCACTTTCATTTTATGACACCTTTGACTTATTTCATCTGATTCCACCCTTACAATATGCTGGTGAAGTAGATACAAGATATTACTATTTCTATTGTGTAAAAGAGGAAGCTAAGACACAGAAAGATCAAGTGACTTGTCCAAAACCACAGCTGTAAAAGGCTGTCTGGCTGGGGTTCAACTCCAAGTGTCTGACACCACATCCAAGTTTCTCTCACAATACTGCACAACTTTCTTAATAGCTAAGTTAGCACTTGTTTATGAACTTGTTTAGATTTTCTGATGGTTTGATTCCATTCACATTGGCTAGATAACTTGTCCCTTTCAACTCTGTGTTGCGTAGATTTTCCTGTTGATAGTATGTTCATTTTCATAAATTTCATTATGACCCTCAAAAATGCTTTCTGCAAACAATGTCAAGTAACAAAAATGTTTTTGAAAGATAGTAAAAAATGTGGGAAAACTAAAGGTTTCAGGTAACCTTTTATGTGCAGTAAATGAGGTAATTAATGTATCTACCCATCAACCATGAGAAAGGAGTGCTCTCATCCCCACTTGGTAGCTGAGATTTTAAAAGCCCAGAGCCATTCAGTACCTGCCCAGGATAATCCCTTTGTAAACCTGTTTAGGATTCAACATAATCTTGCCTGATTCCTAAACCCATGTTCTTCTCACTCTACCACTAGGGGGTTAGGATTTATTTTCTGGTTCACAGATATTGACATTCTATGGCTATGATGTTCTTTTTTTTTTTTTTTTTTTTTTTAATAAATACACATATTTTTTGAATCTTTAAATGTTTTTGAAATTTAATGCTAGCTTCTTTATTCTTAAATATCTTTAAGAACAAATAAACTAGCAAAAGTGGTACCAAATGAATGATCCAAAAGCATAATACTCATAAGATAGTAAATCAGTTCCTTATCCAGAATTTATTGATTCTTATTTTATGTAAACTTTAAGCAAGTATAGTGATTTTTGACTTCCCAACTCACTGCAGGTTAAAAACTTCAAATTGGAACATAGAAGAAAGAGCTATTAAAGGTGGACTAAAGATCACAGAAAGATACAAGTTGTCGCTGAATGAGATGAAAAAACACCAAGTACTTTATGAAGGTTAGCATGCTGATTTTATATGATGGAGGAGCAGGTATTAATTTATTCCTTTATTTATTCCATAAACTCTATACCTAAATGCATCACTCTAATAGTAACTGAGTTTCATAATAACTGAATCATTTAAACAAAAAAAAAAGTCAAAACTGAATCATAGAATATCAGAGCTAGAAGAGGGTTTAGAAATGCATCAATGAGTTAGAACTCATTTTTTAGATGAAACCGTTTAGTCTCAAAGAAGTTAAGTAACTGCCCAAAGTTGCACAGCTTCACCCGAAGAAGTTGTCAGAGCTAAGAAAATAAGTCAGATAACCAGAGTGCTCATTACATTGCCTCCCCTTTCTGGCTATATTACACATTGAGATTGTTATTTAGCAAATGCTTTATGCAATAATCAGTCTTCATAAAGATTTCATTTAAAAAGAAAAAGTTATTTCTTTTGAATATTGGTGCTCGAGAAGTAGTAAGTTTCTGTTATCTTTAAAAATCACTTTTTATGGAATCCCTCAGACCCTTAGGAAATGAAATAAATGTGCATTTGCTGTGTGTAAAAATTGAACTACCATTGACAAATAGGTCACCCATTTTCTGTTCCTTTTGACTAATCTCATTGGGCCTCTGTTGTGGAAGAAAATGAGATGGAGAATAGTTAACTGAGAAACAAACATTTTGGTCCTATAAAATAGATGAAGGTGATTTAATTTTCTCACAGCAGTGTGGAGGTATCAATTAGAAATGATGAAAAGATCAAGATGAGAAAACAGAAATGATTAAAATAAAGAGGAAATTAACCTGAGTGCTTAGAGACTCGTCATTGAAGCTGAAAAGGAAAGTAGGTAGAGTGGAAGGGAAGCAGGATGAATGTCACATTAATATTAAATAGAAAGGAAATGTAGCAGGGGAGAGTGTGGGAAGGAAACAAATCCCAAGAAGTGCAAAATAAGTTAGGAAATCTAGATTATTTTCTGAATGTCTGTACTATTATAAAGGCATCAGTAATTTAAATAAAAAAGGAGGGGAAAGAGGAAAGAAGGAAGGGAGGGAGGGAGGGAGGAAGGAAAAAAGGAAGAAAAGAAGGGAGAAAAGTAGTTACTGTATTTCTTTTGACAGTAAATTTTCTAGACCTTTCTCTGAGCATCCTCCCCAAGGAAATTCCCAGTCTAATGAGCTTCTCTCTAAACCCTAAGCCCCTTTCTCTGCTTCAACATCTAGATTTCGGGTGTTAATGAAAGGACTGCTGGCCAGAAGTAGGAGCATCTGCCCAAATGTTCTCTCTGATCAGCACTCCTCCTAATTTTTCCAGTGCTTATTTTACTAGAGACTCACAAACAACTCAAACAGCAGCTGGGAATGGAGTGGGAAGTGGGAGAGAAAGAGAGAGGAAAAGAATGCATGAATAGAAATTCAGCTCCTACATCACTGCAGACCATAGATATAATGTTCAACTGTATGGGGTAGTGTGTACACACACACACACACACACACACACACACACACACACACACACACACACACGCTGCTCTTAAGATTCTCTATCTTTAACCTTTGGTATTTTAAGTATAATATGTCTTGGTGTGGGCCTCTTTGGGTTTTGGGGACTCTCTTAGCTTCTTGGGACTCTCTTAGCTTCTTGGGGTTGTATGTGTATTTCTTTCACCAGTTTAGGGAAGTTTTCCATCATTATCTCTTCAAATAGCACTTCAACTTCTTGTTTTCCTTCAGATACCCCTATCACATTTTTTTACACTTAATTGTGTCTGTGACCATTTTGTAACTACTAATTTGTACTTCTTTATCCCTTCACCTTTTTCACCCCCAACCCCTCTCCCTTCTGGCAAACACCACCTCATTCTTAGTATCTGTGAGTCTGTTTTTATTTAATTTGTTCCTTTTGTTCCTCAGATTCTGCATATAAGTGAAATCATATGGTATTTGTCTTTCTCTGCCTGACTTATTTTGTTCTGCATAATACCCTCTAGATCCAGTTATGTTGTTGCATGTGGTAAAATTTCATTTTTAAAGGCTGAGTAATATTTTATTGTAGATATGTACCACATATGTTCTCTCTAATTGTCTATTAATAGGCACTTAGGTTGCTTCCATATCTTGAATAGCACTGCAGTGAACATGGGAGTGCATAGATCTTTTGGAAAGGTTAGTGTGTCGGTTTTCTTCAGATAAATACCCAGAAGTGTGATTTCTGGGTCAAAAGATAGTTCTATTTTTAATTTTTTGAAGAACCTCCAAACTCTTTTTCACAGTGGCTATACCAATTTTCAATCCCACCAACAGTGTTTGAGGGTTCCCTTTTCTTGGCATCCTTGCCAACACTTGTTTTTGATTTATTGATGATAGCGATTCTGACAGGTGTGAGGGGATATCTCATTGTAGTTTTAGTTTGCATTTCTCTGATAATTAGTGACACCAAACTTTTTTTCTTATGTCTATTGGCCATCCACATTTCCTCTTTGGATAAATACCTATTCGGGTCTGACCATTTTTTAATTGGATTGATTTTTTTTTTTTTTTGGTGTTGAGTTGTGTGAGTTCTCTATCAATTACCCTTTATGAGATCTATCATAGACAAATATTTTCTCCCATTCAGTGGTTGTATTTTCATTTTATTGATGGTTTCCTTTGCTGTGCAAAACCTTTTAGTTTGATATAGTCCCATTTGTTTAGTTTTTTGTTTCTCTTACCCAAAGAAATATATCAGGGAAAAAATTACTAATAGCAATATCAGAGAGTTTACTGCCTACTGTAAGAGAGTTTACTACAGAGAGTTTACTACTGTTTTCTTCTAGAAGTTTTGTGGTTTGGGGTCTTTCATTTAAGTTTTTAATTCATTTTGAGTCTATTCCTTATATGATGTAAGAAGGTGATTCAGTTTCACATTTTTGTACATATCCATCCAGTTTTCCCAATGCCATTCGTTAAAGAGATTGTCTTTACTCCATTGTATATTATTGCCACTTTCATCATAGATTAAATGACCATTTAGGTGTGGATTTATTTCTGAGCTCTCTATCCTATTCTACTGATCTATGTATCTGTTTTGGGGGGTTTTTTATTTGTTTGTTTTTTGCCAGTACCATACTGTTTTGATTACTATAGCCTTGTAGTATAGTTTGATATCAGATAGTTTGATATCTCCAACCTTGTTCTTCTTTCTCAAGATTGCCATGGCTATTCATGATCTTTTATGGTTCCATATAAGTTTTTGGATTATTTTTTCTAGTTCCCTGAAAAAAATGCTATTGATGTTTGACCAGGATTGAATTGAATCTATACATATTAGCTGTAGTTTTATCATATATAGCCTTTGTTATGTTGAGCATATTTCCCCTATTCCCACTTGCTGGGAGTTTTTATCATAAATAGGTGCTGGATTTTGTTGAATGCTCTTTCTGCATTTATTAATGTGATCATGTGATTTTTATCTTTCAATTTATCAATATGGTGTACCACATTAATTGATTTGTGGATATTAAACCAACCTTGCAAAGAGTAATAAATCCAATTTGATCACAGTGTATAATATTTTTAATGTATTGCTGAATTCGGTTTGCTAATATCCTGTTCAGGATTTTTGCATCAATTTCATCAGTGATGTAGGGCTAAAGTTTTCTTTTTTGTAATGCTTTTGTCTGGTTGTGGAATCAGAGTAATGGTGACCTTGTAAAAAGAGTTGGGGAGTTTTTTTTCCTCTTGAATTTTTTCAAATAGTTTGAAAAGAATAAGTGATCATTCTTTTTCGAATGTGTGGTAAAATTTACCTATGAAGCCATCCAGTCCAGGACTTTTGTTTTTTGAAAGTTTTTTTGATTACTGATTCAATTTTATAGTTGGTAATCAGTCAGTTCACATTTTTTGTTTCTTCTTAATTCAGTCTTGGGAGATTGTATATTTCTAGGAATGTATTCATTTTTTCCAGATTGTCCAATTTGGCATATAATTGCTTGTGGTATTTTCTTATAACCTTTTGTATTTACAGGGTCTGTAATTATTTTTTCTCTTTGATTATAATTTTATTTATAGGGGTCCCCTCTTTTTTTCTTGATGAGTCTGGTTAAAGGTTAATCAATTTTATTTATACTTTTAAAGAACCAGCTTAGGGATTCACTAATCTTTTGTATTGTTTTTCTAGACTATTTCATTTATTTCTGCTCTGATCTTTATTATTTTCTTTATTTTACTCATTTTTGGTTTTGTTTTCTGTTCTTTTTCTACTTATTCTAAATGTAAGGTTAGATTGTGTTTTTGAGATTTTTCTTGTTTCTTAAGGTAGGCTTGTATTGCTATGAATTTCTGTCTTAGAACTGCTTTTACTGTGTCCCATAGATTTTGAGTCACGTTTTTATTTTTTTAAATTAAGAATTATTGGGGTAACATTAATCAACAAATTCAACAAGTTTCAAGTGTACAATTCAACAGTATGTTGTGTATATATTGCACTGTGTGTTCACCACCCCTAGTTAGATTTCTTTCTGTTACCACATATTTGACCCTTTTTATCCCTATCTACCTCCCCCATATAAATGGGGGTTTACTTCTGGACTTTCAGTTCTGTTCCACCAGCTTGTGTGTCTATCATTCTGCCAATACCATGCTATTTTGATTATTGTCACTTTATAGTATAATTTGGAATTAGGCAATGTGATACCTCCAACCTTGTTCTTTTTTTCTCAGGATATATTTTCATTTTCATTTGTCTCTAGGTATCTTTTGATTTCTTCCTTGATCTCATTGTTAACTCATTCATTGTTTAGTAGCATGTTGTTTAGCCTCCATGTGTTTATATATTTTCCAGTTTTTGTTGTTGTCATTGTTGATGATGACATCTAGTCTCATACCATTGCTGTGGGAAGAGACAGTTGATATGATTTCAGTCTTCCTAAATTTATTGAGACTTGTTTTGTGGCCTAATATGTAGGGTATCCTCGCAAATGTTCCATGTGCTTGAGAAAAATGTATATTCTGCTGCTTTGGAGTGAAGCTCTGAGAATATTAAATAAATCCATCTGGTCTAGTGTTTCATTTAAGGCTATTGTTTCCTAGTTGATTTTCTGTATGAAATATCTGTCCATTGGTGTCAATGGAGTGCTATGATCTCTTACTATGATTGTATTACTGTCAATCTCTCCATTTATTTAGTCAATCATTGCTTTATATATGTAAGTGCTCTTGTATGGGTGTGTATATTTGTTTACTAGGGTTATTTTAGTTGACTCTTCATTTTTGTTTCTGTGTATTAGAAAGATTTCCCAGCCTTGAACAGATGGTCTTATGTAGTAGGTGTTCTGCCTGGCCCAGTAGCAATCTCTTTGATTACCAATCCTGGGTGCTCTGGTTGTGTCTCTTGTGTGGGTTGTATGTGTTCTCTTGTTGTAGTGGATGGGATTGACTCTTGGGATGACTGGCTATGTGAATTGGCCATGTTCACAGGGTATAAGCTGCTGTGTGGTGGGATTTACCCTTGCAGGCTCATGTACTTGTTAAGACCACCCTTTAGGTGTGCCACTTATGGGGCTAGTCGGGTGATGTTCTGTTGTGGTCTGATGTCAGTTTCCAGGTGTGTTGGTTCTGTGACCTCTTGGGAGGTGTTCCCATATATATCATGGTCAGCCACTGCCTTTGACTGATAAAGGATACCTGGTAGGAGTTACAAAGCAATCCATGAATGGTTGCTGCCTGTGCTGCATCTAGAGGCAAGTAGAAGAGACCATGCTGTGAGCCGAAGTCTGGTTACCCCCAGTGCCAGGCCTGAGTTAGCTTAGCAAAAAGACTAGTGCACCTCAAGCCCTGAGACCGCCTGCCAGCTTCCCATAAGACTGTAGCTGGAAGATCCTTTGGGTGGTATGTGAGTTGGGTGCTGGGGGAACCCAGGCAGTCACTGGGGTAAAGTGAGCAAATTTAACCCAGTCAATGAAGATTCAACTCAGCCAATGCAGATTCAGATTTTGATTCAGTGCTCAATCTGTAGCTTCTTATACAAGTCTCAGATCACAGCAAGGCCAGCTGCTGCCCACCTGAGGCCCTCAGGCACCCAAGATCTGTTTAAGAAATACCATAGCTCAGGGCAAGTCTTATGGCCCACCACAATAAGTCTCTCCCTGATGCATAGGCTGCGTAAGCTCAGGGTTGTTGTTTGCTGTCAAAGCATGGAGCTGGCAGCCTGGGAACAGGCTCACCATGGATAATTGTGGGTTGGGTGGTGCAGGGTCTCAGGAAGACTCAGAGTGGTATAAGCCTGTCTTGTCAGGCCCATGCAGATTCAGAATTATTGTTATTGCTGAGCCTGGGAGCTCCCACAAAAGTCATAGATCACAGCGAGGCCAACTGCCATCTGTGTCAGGTTCATAGACCCCCACAATCTGCCCAAGAGACACAGAAGCTTGTGCTGACACTGGTGGCCCGCCACCAAAAGCCTCCCCTGAAATGTGCAGGCTGCACATGGGCCAAGTAAGCTGAGGATGATTGCCTGCAAGGAATGCCTGGCCCAGGAGAGGTGCAGGGTGGGGCAGGCTGCCTGTTAAAAGGAGGAGGGGCGATTTGTGTGCAGTGTAGGGAGGAGACATAGGATGGGACTGGCCAATCTCACGGGGCCAATGCAGTTTTAGAATTGGCTGTGCAGAGGTGGTTTCAACACAGGCAAGATGGTGACCATCTGTAGACTGCCCTGGAGGGGGACTGGCAAAGGAAGAATGGCGGTTGTCGCTCCAGCCCTCACCCGCGGCCATACTACTCAGCCTGTTTTTGTATGTCTCTTGTACCTCCCGAACTGCTGACCCTCTGTTGGTGCCCAGGGGGAGTGTATGTGGTGACTGTGTCAGTGTGCAAGCCCTTTAAGGGGAACATCTTGGATTTACAGTCAAACTTTGTGGGCACTCCTCTTCCTGGGACTGTAACCCTAGGCTGGGGAGCCCCTGTGTGGGGCTACAGCCCCTTGTTCCTTCACGGGGGGCCTCTGTGGCAGCACACTTCCTCCCAGTGCTCAACTGCCCGCACGGTGAGGGACCAGCCTGCTTCCCAACTCCACGCCTCCTGCCAGTCTCATGGCTTTTTCTTTATTTGCTCAGATGCATGTGTTATGATCAGCTAGAATTCAGGTTGTTCTCCAAGTTGATTGTTTTATAGTTTGGTTGTAATTTTAATGTGGTCCTGGTTAGAGTCAAAACCCACTTTCCTAGGCTGCCATCCTGACTCCCCTCTCCTGTGCCTCTTTTAAATAAGTGGATGATCTTTCCCTAGAAGCTAATTAGCAAATTTCTTGTCCCATTTAGTTATCCAAAATTGGGTCACATGTTAACAAATATTTTGGGGGCCAGTGACACAGGTAAGAAGGATGGCTAATACTAATCATCTTGAGAAGGCATATTTGTCAGGGTCTTAGCAGGAGAATTTAATAAAGGTAATTTTGCTTAAGTGTGGCTAATATGTAAGAAAACCACAGAGACAGGATAGTTATAGATTGTCCATAAAAGGGGCAGAGAGATTTACCACTCTTATATGTGAAGAGGAAAAAGAGAAAAAGCTGTGTGGGGAGAATTTCTCACTGGATATGTGGTCTTTGGCACAAATGTTTTAATGTGATCTTATGTCTATCGTATGGATGGATTCTATTTTTAGTTTTAATAGTTTGTGGATTTTCTTGTGTGTGTGCATGCGCACTTGTATGCTTATGTATCATTGCATCATCTATAAATAATTACACAATGTCTCATCCTTTCAGTTTCTATATATATCTTTTGCTTTTTCTAAAATTATTGAATTAGCCAGAATCTCTGTGCTATATTGAAAGTAGCAATGATAGCAGGTATCCACAGCTTATTCCACCTTTAAACAGACTGCATCTAATTTTTCTCCATTATGTTTGATATTTTCTACAGGTTTTTATTAGATAACCTCATTATCTGCTTTCTATTCCCAGTAGCTCTTCATATTTTAATTTCTAATTATCTCTCCCAAAGAATATTACAATAGCCTCCTAACTAATTTGTCTGTCTCTAGCCTCATCTCCTACAAATTCATCTTTTACATTGTGATCAAGGTAATATTTATGAAAAGCAAATGTGATCATGACTCTACATGCTAAATATTCTTCTTTGGCCCTGTAAAGTATACTGAACACAGAATTCAGTTTTCTGATGAAAAAAACAAGCCAACTCTCCTATTTAAACAGGACCTCACCTTACATAACTTCCTGTTAGAAGAGTATTTGATCTCAGCAAAATGAGAATTCCTTAATGTTTACCAGAGAAGTCCGTGCCTCTTTCAAGTCTAAATTGTCAATACCCTTCACAAATAGCATTCTGAGGAGGGCTTTTCATAAGATTTATCTCCTTTATTTTCCCCAACAATCACAAGTTATATCCTCATCACCTGTGTGTCACAAAAGCTTCATTCCACTCCTGACACAATTCAGTTTTCAAATTGAATCTTAGGTTGTACTCATATAAAAACAAGTCTGCAATTTCTTTTTTTTTCCCTCAGTTTTATTCCAATATAGTTGACATATCACTGTTTACACTTAAGGTATACAGCATAGTGGTTTCAGTTGCATATATTGTGAAATGATTACCACAATAAGTTTAGTTAATGTTCATCATCTCATATGGGTACAATAAAAAGAAATAGCAAAAAGAACAAAAAAAATTTTCTCCTTGTAATGAGAATTCTTAGAATTTACCCTCTTAACAAGTTTCATATATACCATACAGCAGTGTTAACATCAGGTTGTACATTACATATTTAGTACTTATGTACCTTATAACTGGAAGTTTCTACCTTTTGACCAGAAAGTCTGTAATTTTAATATGTAAAGGACTTGAAATATAATAGCAGCCCAGCCATGTGCTGGTGAATTATCCCTCCTTCCTTCCTTGGTAAGCAACATAATTTTAAATTCTGTGTTGTTGGTCTTATTTTGTGCAACACCCTCTTTGGGGCTTAAGCTATTTTCATGATCCTCTATCATATGTCAGGCTTCTGTGTGATATCAACACACAGACATTTCAATTCCAAGTTTGATAGATTAGACCTCCTTTAGTTACATATGTGTGTTTCCCATACCTGAACTATTTTTCTCTTTGAAAGTCTATTCTCTTTTAAACCTCAGTTGTGTTATTTCTTCTAAGATCTTCCAACTCCAATATTATTTCTCTATATTTATATATTTTTCCTGTACTTTTTTGCCATATTATAACTTCTTCTCTGAGACTATAACATACAACTTGGCCCACAGGTGGCTTGAAATAGTTTTTAATAGTAAATGAATGAGTGCATAAGTGAATTCATGACTATCTCCATGAGTATTTTTGAAGCACAGATCTGGGACAGTTCATGTCACATGATCAGTATTCTGTACATGTTTTCTTCTGCTGGCAATAGCATTAGGCCTCACTCATCCAAAGCTATCCTAAGACCACAAAGAGGACTTTTAGAGTCAATGTAACCACAGTTACTTGAGGTCATTCAAAACTGGGTGATGGAAACTTCCAACTCCTCACCTATCTGTATATTACTGACACCTTTATTATTCTAAGGAATGAGAATAAGGCAGCCTAGTTCATATCTGATGCTTTCACCACTGCTGAGGAGCTCTCATTTTAGAATCATCCAAAATGGATAACGTAAGAGCTCAAAGCAGAAAATGCTAACTAGCTTGAATGTGAGTGAGACTGGAGAGTTTCCTGAACAGCAATACTGTGTGGAAGAGTATGGAGGCCTGGGAAAGCTATCAAGAGCTAAGAGATAAAATTTATTATTCTGAACTAGCTTTGAAACAGGTAAAGCAATAGCCAAGCATTTTACTAGATGAAATCTGCTAAAATACCTCACTTAGTTATATCACAACAGTCTGCAAAGTCAAGATTATCCCCCTTTTATATATGAAGACCCTAGGGCTGAGTAAAATTAGCTCATTTAGTGAAGGTTATATAGAAAGAAATTTTCTAGGCCAAGTTACAAATTTAGGTCTTGTCTTATTCTAATGAATCCGTTGTTTTATAGTTATTATTTTTTTAACCCTGTCTTACAACATACTTTTATTTATAAGCAAAAGTGGCTTCAGCTAGCACCATCATTATAGCCACTTCACTCCCCAATATACTTTAGCTGATAGCATATTGTAGTGCAACACACCAAGCTATTTCTCTAAAATTGGGAACTCAGCAAGCATTTAATTTCAGATGCCTTACAAATTGACCACCCACGTCTCACATACTAAGAAGCAAGAACAAGAGCAATTAGACTGTGGTGATTGATGTCAGACTAAAGAAAAGAGGCAAGAGATGGTGCGATACTTTTAAAAGAGGGTAGCTTTCGTTTAAAAACAACGTGAATCAGAATTTAAGCTAAACTATAATTTCTGTAATTTGGTGAATAAAAAAGAAATTAAATTTTTATTCACATCTAGTTCAAAAAGGTTTTGATTGTCATATCTTTCTTTATGTTGCATAGAAATACAAAATTGGGAATTCATTCCATATTTGCAGTAGTAATTCAAGGCTGTCATATGAAAAAGACATTTGATGTGTTTTGCTTGATCCCAGTGGCAGAACCAAGATCAGTAAATGGAAGAAGCGTCAAGGAGCATAATAAAAGAAAACAATCTGTGATAGAGTTGTTCAAAGATAAAATGAGTTGCTTCCAGGGTGAGGCTATCTCTTCAGAGATATTCAAGAGTAAGTGGGACAGCATTTAGCTGGATTTCAAGATCAAAGACTTTTATGAGATAGAATTAAATGATATTTGGGACCTTTCCTAATCTGTAGTTTTTGGTTCCAGTACAGGTAAAAGATGAATTTCCCCTTCTCTGGCATCTTATATTTATTTGGAAATGATGTACAATTTTATCAATAATTTATCTAAGTACTTTGTGTCTACAGTCTTCACTAAATGTTAGTAGAAGGTCTTTGCCAGTGCTAACTAGCTTCATCTGACTTATTCTGTATTATGGTATGATTTAATCATCTTGATGAGCAAATCTACTGCTAGGCTTAACTAAATATTTGTAATCTAGGAATAAAGTTTTTTCTTAAAAAGAACCAAAAAAACTCATGGTACTTCTGATATTGGTTTTGACAGAAATTTGAAATCCATTTTTAATCCCAAATTATTGGACATCACCTCAATTTTTGCTTTATTTTTAAAAATCTGTTTATAACATATGGTAATTCATAAGCTTTAGATTCCTTCTATTGTTTATTTTCATAGATTCACATAATCTTAAATCTGAAGAAACATAAAACTTTCTTCATTTTACCTCTTACCTGCATAGATGATAAAATTTAGGTTCAAACTATCTAAATGTCATGTATGAGGCAATACTCTTGTTTTTTAAGAACAGAATGTCATACAGAACTCTATTTTTTAGTTCTCAGTCTATTGTCTGCACCTCTTTCCCTTTCTCTCTCTCCTTCTCTCTATATAATTTGATCTTATATATTATTTATTATAAATTATAATTAACATATAAATTAAATTAATTCAAATATGTCATAAAATATGTCATAATATATACAAAAATTGAGAATTTTGACCTCTTTGAATGTTGTTTTGTGTTTGCTAGATAATTTTAAAAGTATTCGATTTTACTAATATGTATTTAACCATTATTGTGATTCTTTGGGCTTAATTATTGGCAATGTAAACTTTTGTCTTAGTGGAGCTAACAACATAAAGGTGAAGACAGTTAGGGTCCAAATTTAATACTGGTGACAAACACTGTGGTAGAGGAAGCAGAAGTACATCAAAGGGTTACCTGAAGTGGGCTTGGGAAGCTGAGAATGATGCACAGAAGACTTCCAGGAGAATTGATGGCTGAGTGGAAAACTGAAGGGTAAAGAACAGTGAGCCAAGAAAAAAGGACTAGAGAGAGGGAGAGAGTACTCATGAAAGAAAGCCATTTGCAAAGTCACAGAGATAAGATAGGTCAACGATCATTCAAGGAGCTAAAAAAAGATAAGTGCGTGTTAGGGGATTTGAAGAAACAAAATGAGTAGACATCAGCAAAATAAGTCAGACGGAAAATGCTGGGAATCTTATCATTTCACTTATATGTGGGATATAAAACTGAAAGCAACAAACAAGCAAGACAAACCAAAACTCATAGAGACAACAGTTTAGTGGTACCAGAGGGAAAGGTAGGGAAGGTAGATAAAGGAGAAAGGGATCAAATATATAGTAAAAGAAGGAGATTTGACTTTATGTGGTAAAAACACAATGCAATATACAGATAATGTGTTATCGAATTGTACACTTGAAATGTATATAATTTTATTATCTAATGTCACCCCAATAAATTCAATGAAAAGAAAGAAAAAGAAATAAAGAAAAAGAAAAGGGAGGGAGGGAGGGAGGGAGGGAGGGAGAGAGAGAGAGAGAGAGAGAGAGAAGGAAGGAAGGAAGGAAGGAAGGAAGGAAGGAAGGAAGGAAGGAAGGAAGGAAGAAAAATGTTAAAGTGTATAGCAAGAAGTAAGGTGGGGCAGGCAGAGCTATAGCCTCCAGATTTGTGGTGCTGCCAGTCTAGCATTTTCTCTGCCTTAACAACAGAAAAAAGTCTAGCTGACTCTCACCCCCTGCCAAAAAAAAAGGGGGGGGGGAAATAAAGCCAGAGAAAGAGTCACATAGAATATTAAACAAAAAAACAATAAGGTCATGAGATGTGCACCACAGTTTAAGATTTCTGTTGAATTTCACGTGTATCTCTTGTATGCCTATATTTCCCTGTTACCCCCAAGCAGGCTAGCAATTTTTTTTTCCTACTTCATGAAAGATGCTACTCTCCACCCAGTTATTTAAGCAAGAATTCTCTGCTTAATTCCCAAACCTGATTAGGTCACCAACACCTAATCAGTTCTGCCTTTTAAGTTTTTCTTGTATCTTTAGCTTTTTCATATTTCTGTAATCACATCTGCTTGCTCAGTTTATCCTGGTTTATTTCAACATCCAGGAGGTTTTCTTGTCTTTGGTCTATCTGAAGAGGAATTTTCTGTCTAGATAACAGATATATTCCCTTTGTTTGTTCTGTCTAAATGATAGATGCATCCCCTTTGCTTATTAAATTCCTGTCTGAGAATCCCATGAGTTAATTGGCCCTTGCCAACTGTTACTGTGTGAGCCCTATAAAAGTAAGGTTACTCCTGAGCTGAAGATCTGAGTGGCCCAGATCTTCAGGGCACTAGTTCTTCTGATACCACCGACATAATAAACCTGAGTTCTCCAACTCTCCAAGTGGTGCTTGGTTTCTCACCATTCTGATTTTTCTGCAATATATTCTTTCTCTTGTCAATTTATTCTCAATATAGCATCTCCCTCATATCAAGGCAGAATGATGCAGTGGGGAGAACATTGGGATTCAATATGGGAGAGTGAGAGATTTTCCATCAATTTCTGACATATGGGCAAGAGTCAGACTTAATAAATATAGTTGATGTATCTGGCTTAGTACTATCTAGAAAACATTGACACAGTTTCCCTTATGTCTTAATCCCTCCCTTCAACACTCCCCACCACACAGACACACATACACATTCTTATTTCTAGCTAGAAATACCTGTTGCTAGGACATAGCTCTGAGAAAGAGCCGCCAAAATGGTGACTTTTGGCATTGAGTTTAGTAGCAGGCACAACCTAGGTCATCTCTGTCAGCTCTTTCCTGTGCTGCTGCCAAACTATCCTAATTGGCTGTAAACACTGTTAGGAAACTGTCAGCAGCTTGTAATTGCCGCTTTCCGTGAGGCTATACTAAAAACTAAGAATGCCCATTGTCCTCTTTGCATTCTATAACCTCTAGTAACAAAACCGGCAACTAAGAGTTTAAAGAAGATGTCAGAAAGATTATTCACATTCTGAACTTACATGAATGCTACTAAGATACATTCTGAATTTTTCATCCTTAAAACAATTGTCAAAAAAAAAAAAAGAAAGAAGAAGAAGAAACTTTATGAGTAGGTTGATACCACCACTAGTCAAATGATCGCCTTTTTAGCTTCATTTGTTACTCAGTATAGACAAGTTATTTTCTGTGCCCCATTTTCACCCATTAAACATCAACAACTGAGCTCTCTTCTTCTCTGACTCTGAAAGAAGACAAACTGAAATAACACTATGAAACAACTTCCGAAAGAAGCACTTTGTGACTATAATGTAAAGTTGTCAAGTATAATATCATATAAGAAGTTGCCTTTACTTAGATCTGATTTGGGAACCATCTATTTAAATCCACACAGTCCATTAGCAATTTCAGTGGGAGGACATTTTACTATGACTAAGTCATAGGACTGAGTCAAAGTAGATCATGTTTCCTGAGCCTTTTAGAGTCTGTGTGTAAGTTTATAACCAGGTTTCCATTCTATAACTTCATGTTTAATGTGCTTTGGACTATGGCAGTTTCTGTAATCATGTTTGTCATTTTGTCAGAAACAAAATAATGATATATTAGGAAGTAAATTAGTACATATTAGGAAAAAAATTAACCCACAGAAGGTAGATTCTGAGCATGTAAAAACACATTTCAATACATTTTTTTATTTGCAAAATCTGATGCCTGATTTCATGAGTTTTGTCAAATGTATACAGCTATGGTATTGCTACAATTGTGATAAGAAATATTTTTCATCCCAACAAGTTCTCATATGCCCTTTGCAGTAAATTTCCTTCCTCCCACCTGCTGAACCCTGGCAGCCACTATAGTTTTTATTATTATATTCTTTTTTTATTACTATATACTTTTATAGAATTTAATATATTTAATTGAAGCATCTGTTCAAATTTTTTTACTACTGTTTAATTGGCTTGTCTTATTATTGATTTGTTCTAATTGATTTTTTGTTTAAAAAAATCTCTTATTTGTACACATGAGCAATTAGACTTATTTTTTTAGATAAAATATTATAAGAAGTTGAGTGTTAAGTGATAATTGGATAATCTCATTTTCCAATCATTGTCATGTTATTGTTTGCATAGCATATCAAATTAATTAATTTTAACTTTTTATTATAGAAAATTTCAAACTTATAATGAAACCCCATGGACCTAACTAGCTTCTACAAATATTAATATTTCACCATTCTTATCTTCTCTATGCTTTCATCCATTTTCTATTTATCACTTGATTAGTAGTAGTAGTAGTAGTAGTAGTAGTAGTAGTAGTAGTAGTAGTTTAATTCCTTCTTTGTTGAGGTAAAATTTGTATACCAAAATACATAAATATTAAGATGTAAAATTCTAAAAAATAGAAACAACAGAGTGACCCTCAATCCACATCTTTATCATAATATGGGGCATTCTTGTTTCCCCAGAAAGTTTTGTTGTGCTGTATTCCAGGTATACACCTTTTATCTCAACCCAGGAAAACAAAATTCTGATTTTCTTCTCATTTTAGAAGTTTTGCTG
Organism: Cynopterus sphinx; assembly: GCA_030015415.1. Taxonomy (NCBI): domain Eukaryota; kingdom Metazoa; phylum Chordata; class Mammalia; order Chiroptera; family Pteropodidae; genus Cynopterus; species Cynopterus sphinx. Next base: position 90,602,058 of record CM057384.1, on the reverse strand, counting down.
GTTTCAAAAGTTAACATAAACAGAATCATTCAATATCTACTGTTTGTGTCTGGCTTCTTCTATTGTGCACATTATTTGAGAGAGTCATGTGTGTTGTTTAGTGAACAGCAAGTTGTTCATTATTACTGTTAAGTAGTATTCTGTTTAAAGCTGTTACGAACATTTGAGTCCAAATCTTTGTGTAATCTATGTTTTCATTTTTCTTAGATAAGTACCAGTGAGTAGATACTGGATCAAAGAGTAGGCAATTTAAAAGAAACTGCCAAATCTTTCTGCAAAGTTGTTATACCTTTTACATTTCTACCAGCAATGTATGAGAGCTTCAGTCACTCCAGGTCCTTTCAATATCAGTGTTGTTAGTTTTCACATTTTAGCCATTTTATTGTATATTTAACAACATATCATTTTAATTGGCATTTCCCTGATAATTAATTATGCTGAGTACAGTTTTATATACTTATTGACTTATTTGTGTAGTTTAATTTGCAATGTGTCTTTTCACATCTTTTGCCCATATTTTTATCAAAGTAAGTTTTTTATTATTGAATTATGGGAATTTTGAATAATTCTGGAGATAAGTCCTTTGTCAAATATGTTTTATAAATATATATTTTTGAATACTTTTCTCCCATAATATTGCCTACTCATATTTTTAATAATGATAAAAACATTCTTGTATGTAGTCATGTAAAAGATTTATAAATTTAGTTTTTATGTTTAGGTCTATAATCTATCACAAATTAATTTTTGTGTATGATGTAAGAAATGCAAAGAGGGGCTGTTGAATTTTTTCATTTCCATATGGATATTCAGTTGTCTCAGTATCTATCATTTGTTGAAAAGACTGTCCTTTCCTCATTAGATAAACTTGGCATGTTTATCATAAGTCAATTTTCTATATTAATATGGGTTTACTTGGACCCTCTATTCTATTCCATCAATCTGTTTGTCTCTCTTTATGACAATGCAATGCTGTATTGATTAATATAATGTATACTAGGTCTTGAAATCAGGTAGTACAAGCCTTACAGCTTTTTTTTTTAAATGTTATTTTGAAAATTTTAGGTCTTATGCACAGCCACATAAATTTTAGTATAAACTTATTAGTTTCTATAAAATATCTGCTGGGATTCTGATTAGGATTGTATGCAGTCTATAGACAAATTTTTGAGAAATAGACATCTTTAAAAATTGGGGTTTTCAAGCTATGAATATGTCTCTCCATTTCTTTCAGCAATGTTCAATAGTCTTAGAAGTGGAAGTTTACATGACTTAAAAAATATATTCCTATGTACTTAATAATTTTTTTATACAATTGTAAAAGGAATTGAAAATTTTCCCGATTGTTTGTTCCTAGCCTATAGATATATGTTTTCTTTTAATTGAGATGGTTCAAATTATTCCATTCTAATCCATGTGCATTTTATTTATTTTTTCTTCACTTATTTGAAAGGCCAAGTCCTCCAGTAAATTGTTGAAGAGAAGTGATAAGAGCAGGTAGCCATGTACAAATCCCAATCTTCAGCAAAATATTAAGTATGAAGTAAGTTGTAGATTTTTCACAAATACCATTTATCAAAATGAGGAAGTTCCCTTTTATTTCAAGCTTGCTGAGAGAGTTTCTTTTTCTGTACCATGAATGGGTTTTATATTTGGTTCTATGTCTTGTTTTGCCTTTATATATTAAAATAATGATTTCCTTCTTTATTTTGGCACTATAGTGCACTCACTATTTCACTGATTGATTTGTAAATGTTAAAACAATCTTAAGTTATCCAGATAAATTACACTGGGCCATGGTGTATTCATTGTATTTGCTTTGCTAACATTTTGTTAAGGGTTTTTTCACTACGTTTAGGAGGGCTCTTGCTCTATAATTGTTTTGTAATGTCTTTGTAAGGTTTTCCTATCAGGATTGTGCTGGCCTCATCAGATTAGTTTGGAAGAATTTGCTTTTTCTCTATTATCTGAGATAGTTTAAGATGGGTATTTTTCACTAAATGTTTCATAGAATTTATTATTATCTTGGTACAAGGAGTTACTCTAGAGGAACAGAATGTTAAGGAAGAGCTTTCTAGATTGGTTGTGGGGTTTCTGGGTTTCTGATTAGATTAATTATTCTAGATTAATGACTTTAATGACTGTTTTGAGTAGCAAAGAAAGCACTGATAGTCCATGGTGTGATCTGGCAATAAACATAAAAAAAATATCACCATTGAATACTCATAATCACCAACTTATAAGAAGCAAGTATCTGGGCAACTGTTTATATGATACTCTCGAACATTTGGCCAAACTAAGAAATATAATGAGATTGCCTGATTGCTCTTAATATTGTTGGACAAAGTGAGGAAAGAAAAGGACGAGCTCAGGGATTCAAATTCCCATCTATGTGTCACCTGAAGGAAACCCTTATCTTCTACAGCTGAGGGCTGAAACTGCTGAAAATTGAACCCAAAATCTCATTCTGCAACTGGCTGGATTACAATACAAGAGTGTCTACTGTTTAGGTGGGGTCACTGATTGGTATTCCATCATCAAATGGAAGTGGCATTTACATCATCAGAACCAAGTGGGCCCTGAAAGCACAAGTGAGTTATGGGGAGAAGTGGCTAAATTTCACATGATCTTCACTTATATCACACTTTTAAATCTTCTCAGTCTGTACCTATGACTCATGGAACATTCTCTCTGATTAACTGACAGAGGAAGAAAAGACTTGGCTTGGTTTACAGATGATTCTGTACCATTTGCAGACACTCCCCCAAAGTGCGGAAGAGGTTAATGCATTTCCAGTTGTATGCAGGATAGTTGTATTAAGTTAGGCAGAATTATGATCTTGTTATAGTCTTTCTTTGGAAATTAAATATGGCTTAAGGGGATGCATAAGGGTGCCAAGTTGAGAAGGGGTGGATTTGTGATGCTTAATTATATGTGTCACTAGACTGGGCCATGGGCTGCCTAGATATTTGGTCAAACATTATTCTGGATGTTTCTTTGAGGATGTTTTTGGATGACATTAATATTGAAATCTGTAGAATGAATAAAGAGTATTGCCTTCCCTAATGTGAGTAGGCCTCATCTAATCAGTTGATGGCTGGAATAGAACAAAAAGGCTGACCCTCCCCTGACTATAAGAGAGAGTTCTTCCTGCCTGACTACCTCCACACTGGGAGAATAGCTTTTATCTTGTCTTTGGACTTTAACTCAGCTCTTCCTGGGTGTGGAAACTGCTGCTCTTCAGAAAGGAACTACATTTAGCATTTCTTTTAATATAGGTCTTTGGGCAATGAATTCTCTGTTTTATTTTATATCTAAAATATCTTTCACTTTAATTTGCGAAGTATATTTTTTCTTTGTGGAGCACATATAATTCTCATTTAGCAGGATTTTTTTTTTAAACGTTTCTTTTAGCACTTTAAAAATATCATTCAATTGTCTCTTCTCAATTTTAGCTGTGAGTTAACTACCTTTGTTTGCATTGTGCACCCTTATTAGCATTGAGTCTTTTTGTCTCTGGCCACTTCCGACACTGGATTGCAGCAGTTTTAGTAAGATGTACCTGTGTGTGATTTTCTTTGTATTTATACCACCTGTTGTCCATGAGTTTCTTTGATCAGCAAACTTAGAACGTTTCAGCCATTATTTCCTTAAATTGTTTTTGTTTTTATTTTATCCCATTTTCTCTTGTTTTGCTTCCTAGCCCTAAAATTACATGTATGTTAGACTTGTTATTGTCCCACAGACATCCGAGGTTCTGTTCAGGTTTTTTCCATCTCTCACTTCTCTTTGTTCATTATATTGATTAATTTCTATTGATCTTTCTTCAAACTCACTGACTTTCTTATACCATCTCAAACCTGTTTTAAAGCCCCATCCAGTGAATGTTTTGTTTTAGTTATTGTACTTTTTTCATTTATAGTTTACTTTTTAAAATAGTTTCTATTTCTGTACTGAGATTCTCCACCTAGTCATCCATTGTGCACATATTTCTTTTTAAAAATTTGACATTTATAAGTGTTGTATTAAAGTCTTTGCTCATTGCAACATCTGGCTCACCTTGGAGTTTATTTCCATTGATCTTTCTTGAGCCAGAGTCACATTTTTCTTTATTTTTAGCTATCTACTGATTTTTATTGAATACTGGACATTATGAAAGATACATTGTAAAGATTCTGAATTCTGTTATTTTTCTCTGTAGTAAACTGTTTGATAAGGTATAATTAATATATGAAGAACTGCACATATATAATGTGGATAATTCAATGAGTTTAGACATATGAAAACACCTGTGATAGTATCACCACAATTAAAGTAATAAACATATCCAACAGAGTGATTTTTGAAATTCTAGCAGACAGACAATTTGGTGGTTAAACTATTTCCCCTATATTGGCAGTAGCTGAACTCTCCACTCAGTAATTTCAGCCTCTACCTGCTGCTTTATTTTTCTAGATCCCTTTGGTGTCCCTTGTAATTATTTACTTTCGTGGTCAACCAAGAGACTGGGTAGATTTTACACAGGGGCTCATCCCTTTGTAGTCCTTTCCTCTTCAAGATTTCCTCCCAAACATCTTGACTGTTCTGATAACCCAAAACTATATCCTCTAATAGAGTGGTACCCAATGTTTTTGGCACCAGGGACAGGTGCTCCCATGAAAATCTAAAGCCTGATGATCTCAGAAGCTGAGGCTGTGATGCTAGTGCTGGGGAGCAGCTACAAATACAGATGAAGCTTTACTGGCTTGCCAGCCCACCTATACCTTCTGCTGTGAAGCCTGGTTCCTAATAGGCCATGGTGATACCAGTTCACAGCCAGGGGTCGGGGACCCCTGCTCTAACACCTGAAGCATGTAAAGTTGTGTCTTTCTGCTATATTTGATACTTTTTAGTCAAAGAACTACAGAATGGCAAGTCTCGCATATTTCAATTCATCTTTTAAAAGTAATTTCTCCAATTTCCACCTGTTTTTAGTTACTCTTTCATGCCTTTGAGGAGTTGGTTATTTGTTTTATAAATTTTTTTAGGTTTGATAATTGCTACTAATAGAAAGGTTGGTCTAACTAAGCTATTCTATAGAAATTAAACCCCCAACTCCTTTATTGTTAGTGTAAAGACTAACGATTCAAGAATCACAAGTGTCACCAATGTTGAACAAAATGTGTTTAGCAAGTGTTTAACACAATGTTTAACAAAATTCAAACAACGTAAAGGGTCCAAGAGACTTGCTCATCTCTTTTTCATGAATTTTCTTCAATCACAAACAGAAAGAATTTTATTGATTATTCTCTGTATTTTCCCTAGACATTTTACTAAAGAATTAGGACAAATCTGGTGAGGACAAATTTTTGTTGGGAAAAAGAAAAGGATTATGAACAAAGTATGAAATCCTGCCAAACACCAGTTATTCCCCAACCTCTATTTCCCAGTTGTAGGGAGTTAAAAGAATCAAAGTTATATAAAATTCAAGTCGGCTATTGTAATCAATAGGCATGACCTATTTTAAGTCCCCCTGTATGTGAAAGATTGACATAAAAGGATTTGGGACCAGCTTTTCCCTCTTTATATTGAGGACCTAAAGGGAAGAAATAGATAAACTGCTGCATTTTAGATTAAGATCAGCTATATAAGAAAATATTCCTCGATATTGAAAGTGATTAAACTCTCCAATGGGTAACGAATGGTAGCATCTGAGGGACTATATACATGCGTGTGTTTATATCTGTGTGTGAGTATGGGATGGGCTGTATCGTTTCTGCATTTAAAAATGATAGCACATATATTTATCTTTTGTGAGTTTTTCGTCACTGTCATAAAGGGTTGTGTCAAATATATAAAAGACACCATTTAAAAATAGGCCTTACGTTTCAGGATGCATAAGGAGCACCCAGAATGATTATGCAGCAAGATCACATGTCTCTGGGACTTTGGTTCTCTTCCAAAAAAGGATAAGTTCAACTAAGTGTCGATATCATTTCAGATCCTTCTTTCACTACCCCAAGCAGAGTACTTACCAGTCATAATTAGTATGTAATAAAATACTCAAACACCAGAGTATCCTAAAATTGTTGAAACCTCATGCTGAAAAGATAAAGACAGGGCATTAGGAGAACTCGCTTCAAGACCCAGTTCTGCCATCAAAAGGCAGTGTTGTTAAAACATTATCCTCTGTGTTATTACTGCTCTGAGCCACACTATGGAGGAGCTTAAGGATGTCCATGGCTGTGGGATACTACAATGTTCAGTAGCTCCTAAGACTGAAGACTTAAATACAACTCAGGAAGGTCTATAAAAATTACTCTCTTCTACAAGACATTTTCTATAAGCTTTAAGTCTTTCTACTAAATAACCAGGGTTAAATTACTCACGGACATAAGATTTGGATCTATGACTTTGATCACTTTTAAGACATGTGTTCTAAGAGTTTATGAAGACCTATTTTTTTCTCCACTACAAATTTGAGCTAATTAAAAGAGAAGTGGCTAAAGCAAAGATAGCAACACCTGTATTTTTGCTCCATGGCACTGTATTAGTCTGCTTGTGTTGCCACGATAGAATACCACAGACTGGGTGGCTTAAACTAGGGGTCACCAATCCCTGGACCATGGACCAGTACTGTTCCATGGCCTTTTAGAAACCGAGCCACTCAGCAGAAAGTGAGTGGCTTGGCTAGTGAGCAAAGCAGCTGCTCCCCAGTGCTAGCATCACTGCTTCAGCTCCACCTCAGATCATCAGGTATTAGATTCTCATAGGAGCACCAGTCCCTGGTGCCAAAAAGGTTGGGGACTGCTGGATTAAACAACTGAAACCTATGTTCTCACAGTACTAGAGGCTGGATGTCCAAGATCAAAGTGCCAGAAGGGTGGTTTCTTCTGAGGCCACTTTCTTCAGCTTGCAGATGGCCACTCACTTGCTGCCTTTCCATATGGTTGTCCCTCTGTGCAAGTGCATGTGCCTCTGGAGTCTGTCTTTCTATTCAGATTTCTTCAAGGACATCAGTCAAATTGGATTAGGGACCACATCCAAGCCTCACTTTAACTTAATTACATCTTTGAAGGCCCTATCTTCAAATATAGTCACATTATGAGATAACGAAGGTTAGAACTTCAATATATGAATTGAGGAAGAAGAGACACACCCAATATAATCCATTATAGGCACCAAATCTATCACTAGCATTTTGGCAAAGAAACAGGCATAACTAAAGCTCTTTCAAAGAAAAGGTTCTTAAAGAATTGAAACCAATAAGAAACTACACAATAAAATTTATTCTCATTGTTTACCTGTCCCTGCTATATCTTCTGACTCTTCTCTCCCCTTTGTTGACAAAGGAGTAATTTCCAAGCCAACTTTGTAATATTGGAATGAATGGATAAAGTCAAAGATTACCAAAATGATGTAATGTTAATAACTTTTAAAAATAAAATAATAAAATGATGTAGGAAGTTTAAAACAAAACAACATTAAGTGAAATATGAGGCAAACTATCTATATTATAGTCTTATTAGCTGCCTTGTACGGCTTATAATGATGATTAAATTATTGAATATATGTAAAGAGCTTAGATTTTGTAGTATTAGGTAAGTGTTCGAGACATGATAACTTTTGTTATTTCTTGTATTACCATGTCAAAGAAGAATCTGATTCTTAAATTTTTAAAAGATTTTTACTGTTCACCTGCTTTTCTTCCTCTGTACTGTAGTGCATGACCTTTTGCTGTCATTCATACTCCAGATTCTCTTGTATAACCTCTTTTGTATTCAACATCTCTATTGAGGCAAGACTGTCACAGGTGAGTCTGATGTTTTAAGTCTATCCTACTTATCAGACTTGAGAATTTCCATAGAGGTTGCTTTGTGATTGAAATTGAGAGGAATACTTTTCTTCAGCAGGCTCTATTGACCAGTCTGTCAAAAACACACTCAATACAAAGGACTTGAATTACACAATTGTTTGGGGAAGGCTCCTGCAGCCTGTACTATCATTAATCGGGAGGAAGTGGTTCTGGTATTCTCCAGGCCCCTAAAGATGCTGATGAGGATAATACTAATTCTTTCCCAATGCTCTGATATAACTCTCAATTGTTTCATTTTTTAAAAAGAAAGGAAAAAGACTTTGAGATAAGATACATTTTTAATAGAAGCTATAATTCGGCGTGGAGGTTATCTGAATAGTTTCACAAGAAATGAAATTATAGCATTTATTCCACTGATACAGCCATTGACAGAACAAAGCCAAAGTCCTCTCATCCTTTGAAATAGAGGTTTGTAAGGACATAGTTAGCCCTGTAAAACTTTTGTCCATAAGTCCATGGGCTTTTGCTTTGCTCTGAAAAGAACAAACTGATATTATTAAGCTTTGCTTAATCTGACTACATATTCTTATAAAAATAAACAGCATTATAGCCACTGAATCCTTCCAAGTATTAATATATAGTTTTTAAAATAATGACAAGTCACAAACATAAAATATATATATGTGTATATATATATATACATATATATATACACATATATATATTTTATGAATAACCTTTGCAGCGTTGGGTGTGGCTGGTTAATAACACATCTTAAAAGTCAGTACTTTACTCAGCATTATCTTGACTCTATGAGATATATAAAATTCTGCCTCAGTTTATGTAAACAAATAAGAGGTGCATAACTTGCCTGAGTAATTTTTGGTCCCTTCATCTACTAGCAAATTATCAGAGGCTAGAGAAGGGCTGAGGTTTATTACAGTTAGAGCCCTACAGGGAGCAGAACTGTGTCTCCATGTTGAACTATAACTTCTTTTGAGTGTATAGCCATCATTGGATCTCACAGGGAAAACATAAAATCCCCAATCAATTTAGAAGCAGATTTAGACCCAGAAGATTTCCAATTAATGCAACTCAACTATTCAGAAAGCCTGAGTCCAAGCAAGTAACACCCAAGGCCCCAGGTAATGATCGCTGTTTCCATCTTCATCTAGGTGGGAAGAAAATCTGGAAATAGCCTTCATTCCATGTGTGTTTTGGGCCACTGATTTTATTGCCTAGACAAGAGTCATTTGCAATTAATGTATAGAATCATAGACCTTTAGAACTTTCAGAATCTATAGAGAAAATCTAATCTAATGCTCTCATTTTACAGATGAGCAGACTGAGGCCTATAGAGGCTAGGGACTTTTCTGAGGTCACATGCTTGTTAATAGCTCAATTGGGGGATTAATCAAATGTACTATTTCTAAAAGGCTTAACAGTGCTTGGAAAACAATTGGTTCTCTTGAGTAGCATATACACTTGCCTTTTAGTGTTACACTATTGTTTGTAGAAAGTTTCCTCTTAAAGTAAATGAAAATTAAAATTCAAACCTAAAGACTTCTGTTTAGGATTTGATGTTGTTTTAAGCAAAGCAGAGCTTAAAACAATTCTGTTAGTGTCTCATGCTCACTTCTGGGAGCAAGAAGGGTAGGAGTGGGAAGAAAGATCTGCCAAGTTCATGGATAAAGCAGGTTGTTGAGTCTTAAATGTTATTTCCTCAAAGGCCAAGAGAGCCCCTTTCTTATTTTTAAGAAATTACTATTACTTATTTTCCTGGACTTGGGGGTATCTTCTCCCTGCTCTTCTGACTACAGCAATTTGTGAAACTGTGTCTGGTACCCAGCATCTCCATCACTTCTTGTTTATACTTCTGTTTAGGTTTGAGAACAGGAAGAAAGCAGCTGAATAAGAAAAAGAAAAAGGTGTCTTAGCTAATACCATTTAACAATAACTTTGGTATCTGGACTCATACCATGAAGTAGGCAAATTAAATATATATATGTATAAATTGTAAAAATTAGCATCTCTGACACAGACCAGGGCTGTAAATTAGTTGAGCTGGTTTGATTACTGAAGTCATGTTAGTAATGAGACTACGGATTTAGAAAGTGTCAATGAAGTGGGTACCTTGAAGAAAAGCAATGTACTGCAGAGTAATAGAGGTCTAGGCTTCTCTGTACCATATTTAATTGAATTAAAAATTTCATTTGAGAAGGGAGAATTAGAGTCACGGTCATATTTGGTCTCAAGTAAGCATGGAACCTGGGATATGAGGCAGGGTTTCACTGTTACCGTTGCCATTGTCCACTGTCCGCTGAGCACATACTGCCATAGGCCAGAGGGAGAGATGCTTGTCTGTGGTGAAAGGTCAGCATTTTGCAGGGCATGGATCCTTATAGAGGAGGTGAGAAATTATTGCAGCTGCTCCAATGCTTTGTTTTCTGTACTATAAATGAGGCTTCTCATTAATGAATCATGCATACAGACTGCCAGGGCCTCAGCCTTAATTGGTACTAATGGGAACATCTTATGGTTGAAAGGAGAGCTAGGGGAGCCATTTCCAGTCTGATTTGATTTGGAAAGGAGCTTGGATAATTTACATTTACCATAAAATTCCAGGGCGGCCTTACGCATCACATTTGCACTCCAAACCACAAATAGGTTATAGAGTATCTACTGAAAAGTCTATCAGAGTCTTCATGAGGGAAGAGGAATACCAACAAGTGCTTCGTAAGATTTCCCTTTCTCTGCAAGGCATGGCACCTATGAAGAATGTTAGAATTTGCTTTTGACTATACTATGCATGCTCAGGCTTAATGCAGTGTACGTAATTTGTTTTATTCCTTTGAGACCAGTCAGCAGGAATTCAATGCAAGTTAGCCCAGAGAAATTCTGCCCAATAAATTTTGTTTAAAAAATGTGTCCTCCCATGATCATTTACTGTTATTTGAACAATATAGGCTAATGCAAAATTCAATCTGAGCTGCCTGCAATGTTTTGCCCCATAAGTAGAACTGGTACATATCATTCGTTTTTTTAGCTCCAAAAAAAAGAGTTTCTTGTATTTAGTTATGTGATGTATGTTTGGCACTGAGGAATGGATATTCATAGTTCATATAGTTCAGACCTTTTTAGATCATAGTGCAAATGAGTGAATCCCACCTCCCAGAATACCCCAAGCCTATACTATACCTTAGAGTGAATTTTAAAAAAGCATGTCTGCCTCAGGGGATGCACCCCCACAAAGGCACACTGCTCGTAGGTCACACTTGCTTCTTCAGTTGGGTGCTCTTGTGCAGTGCACAACCTGTACAAGGTACATAATAGCCTAGGTATAATCTTTGTGAATGTTAACACCTCTCTAATCCAACAATGAGTTGGTGTGAGTGGCCTGGAACAAGCAAGTGGTTCTTATAAAAAAAAAAATATGTGGCTCAGAGAAGAAGATGTGGAAAAGGCCTCTGGGGAAGGCATAATGATGACATAATTTTTATTGGAGGGGAACATGATACTAAGTTTAAAATCCACATTCTTGAAAATTATTTTTACTTTTAGTTAATACAACCCTAGGTACATTTTCTACAGTTGATATATTGTCAGAAGTAAATATTTCTTTAGGATTGTGTGATTTATTGCTGGACAAGAATATGAGATTTAGTCCTACCTCTTCATTTTATAGATGAGAAGTCATGTGTTCATGTATGCAGTAGTTCAGTGCTACATAGCTAACAATAATGGAGCCTCAACTAAAATCCAGGTCTCATGACAAGTAGTCCAATTCACATTCCATCCCTGCCAGGTCACAAACACAGATCCATCTCTCAGGCTCCAAAGGTGCCTTTAATTCTGATATTCTGCTACTGGGTGAGTGCATCTGAATATATCTTACCCATCCCCTACCCAAGTTAATAATTTTGATTCTTCCATTGTCAGTCTTCAGCTTTGCAAAATGAAGAATGATAATCTCCTAATCTAGCCTTTTGAGGATACTTGATACTAATGACCATGAAAATGGCATTCCCCATGGATTAGGGAGATGAGTTAGCTAACCTCTAAATTTTCTTCTATCCCAGGATCTAGTTTCACTAGTATGATAACCTCTTTCTCTTTTGCTTATTTAGTTATTCTATGTCTTTTTTGAGGGGCAGTACCAAGACCTATCTATTATTGTACAAAATATGGTTAAAATAATGTTTTCAGTCTACACCCTGCTTTCACATCTTCGTTCCTCCCCCTACTTTACACACACACAAGTGACATACACACATTTGGTTATGTATAATATTGTGCTGCTGTATTGGATGTAACAGTACAATGGAATTAGTCCACAATGGCTTCTTAAATTAAGTCTAGTAGATCCAATTAGAATTTGATGCTGCTTAAAGCTGTGCTTAAAATTACTCTACTGATGAGGGTCTCATACTTACTTCCAGGAGCATCTTCTATTCATGACTAGACCACTCATGACATTCTCAGCAATTGACAGACCCACAGGTCCCTTCTGGGAAATGCTGCCAAGGAAGGTCATTGCACAAAGGTAGCCAACCTTTCTGAAATGTAACTTTAAGAATATGGTCACAACTGATTGTACCAAGGATTGTCACTCAAAGGAATATATTTAGAAACTTAATATTGAACTAGCAGCCTGAAAGATGGCCAATAAGGATTTTTCTGTATCTGATAGTGAATAATATCTTCTGTCTAGAAGGTAATTGATGCAAGATACACAGGAAGAAGGCGGTTGATACAGATATTAGAGGAAAACCAAAGAAAGCAGCAAAATTAAATAAATAACCTACTTGTCCCAACCACTTTGTTTCCTAGTCATGATGGTAAAGTAGAAAATATTTGCGTTTTGGAGATAGGTAGATGTAGATTCAAATTCTTCATATTCTCTTTGAGCTTCAACTTCTTTAGTTTAAAAATGGGAAATAATACCTGATTTATAGAAAAATGTTAAATGAGAAAATGTTTTAAATGATAGGGCTTAGTGTATGACATATAGGTAAATAATAAATAATAACAAATAAGAGAATAGCTCACGAATTTCTTGAAAGGATCAGCTGAGGTAACATTTGCTATACGCAACATAAGTATCTGTTTATAATGAAATTCTCTCTGTCCCATGTAGCTTCAAGAAGTATAAAAACTTATTTTAAATATCTAAGTAGCTATGAATTTGCTGGTCTTCACTTATTCATGTGCTCAAGAAATGTTTAGTGAGCATCTGCTATATGTCAGACTAGAGTACAAAGATAAATCAGAAAGAGTTCCGGATAACTATGAGTGCATAGTAAGGGTTTCAGAAGGATAGGAAAATAAATATTTCATGGTGAGTGCCATTACAGGGTGTTATGGTAGCCTGTGAGGTTATTTGAAACCGTGAAGATTTTAATAGATCAAGAAACATAATTTCCCTTCTCAGAAACCAATCAGAAGGGCACACAATACCTCTGAATTCCAAACCAGCTACTGCATCTAAGAGATGCATAAGAGAAGGCCACAGAGTCTGAATGCCAAGAAAAGAGGAAAAGTATTTGGCTATAAAAATTCAATGAAGATGTCCATCATTAAGAAAACAAAAGCTTTCCTCCAACACCATCTGACATAAGAAAAGTTTGAGTTAATACTGAAATAGTATCTTATGCATTTTAGCTTCCATTCTGATATTTTCTACATTTCTCCTCTTTTTAGATGAGACCGAAATAAGAATATTAGCTTCATTCATCTATCCATTCATCCAAATCCTCACTCCCTGTAAAGTATGCCATGTATGAAAGAAAAGCTTTAAAAATACACAATGCTTCTATTTTCATCTACTTCTATAAATAAACACTATAAATTATGCCCAGCCACCTTGTAATATTATTGAGCATCTATTCAACACATTTAAATGTTTAACAGGGCTAAGGTTGTTTAGCTGAGAAGGGAGAAAACCAGAAGTGGCATTTGTGACAATCTGTTATTCAAAGGACAGTCCCCAACTATATCATACCCTCTTAGGAATGAATAAGAGAAAAGAAGCCTGCAAGTGTAAGAACTTCTTGAATATGAAGTTTACAATAAACAGTGAAATAGCTATTTCTAAATCTCTATTTCTTATGTAAAACTATATTTATACACATATACATATAAAATTATAGAACAAGAATGACAAAAGCAAAAATTGAGGAAGAAAAATCAGAAAACTGAGAATGCTGTCATTTCATAAACGTGTATTTTAAAATGTTATCCATAAACCCATTTTCCTCAATCAGCAAGTATTCATTGAGCATGCTATCAGGCCAAGTGTTTTAAAGGATTACAAAAAATCTAAATAATAATCCCTGCATTGAAATAGTTTATAGTCTGATTGGCAGACAAAATAAATGAATAATGCAGTGGACAATACAATGTTATTCACAATTATATCTCATATTGGTTGTGTGATTAGGTGGCAATATGAAGTTGTTCTGAGGATGACAGGTTTGGATTAATTTGGAAATCTTAGACTAGCCTGGAGGCTGAGAAACTTGAATTGATCCTTGAAGAATCAAATTTTATAGATGAATAAGGAAAGGAGAAAAGAAAAAACAAAAAGAGGGACATTATGAGAAAAGGCAGTAAAGTAGAAATTAAGAGTATTTTCATGGAGTCAATAAAAACATAGATCTAAGCAGAGAAAAAGGAATGTGTTTGAGGGTAGTGGAGAATAAGTTCCAGCAGGTAGAGTTGGACAACCCACCATATGTCTTTCTTTCATGGCCAGGATAATTCATGGCCACACACAATGCTTGTCATGTGCCTTCTAGTCATTTGTAGTCCAACTAAACACCATATCCTCACCAACCTCATTACTTGCCTTTATTCCCCTGGAATAGCAGACATATCCAATCAAATGGTCCATAAAGAATGAAACTAGAATAAAAATCAATGCAATTTTCTGATAAAATTGTGCTTTGTAGTTTTAAGGTAAGTACAGATGAGCTCTTCTCAATGGTACATTCCTTCTCACAATTATTTGCTTCTCTCTCATTTTCATTTCATTGTTATTGCTGCTTCTTCATTTATTATTAATTCAACAAATGTGTTATTGAACGCTACTCTGCCTCATGCCCTCGGCCAGACACTATGAATATGGGGATATGTGAGCTTCTTTTTACCCCTAAGAAGTTTTTAGTTTAGAGAGAGATATAGACAAGTCAAACACACAATTCCGATAAAGTTTGATGCATGTTATATGTTTCAATACCTTATCCAGCTCCCTGAACACTATTCTGAACACTAAATGGAACAAGTATGTGAAAGTGGGTGAAGAACGTGGTCTGCTTCAGTCAGAAGGAACAGTGTATGAAACCTGTAGTGAGAAAACATAGCACATGTGGATGACAAGAGGAAGTATGACAAGGCTACAGTTTGATAGAGAAGAAAAATGACGGAACAGCCTTCAGTCTGAGCTCCATTTTCAAGTCTTTGATAATCTCATCCAGTGATTGACTCATTGGGCACACACTTAATGAGCACTCACTGTGTGTCAAGAGTTGTTCTAGAGACTAGACACAGAACTCCAAGCAAGGCACAGAGCTGCCTCAAAGAGTTTTCAATCTGCTGAGATGTCACAGCAGCAAACTGACAGTTTATGGGGGTTGTGATGGATGTGGAAAGGTATATGACTCAACCCAAATTCATTCTGTAATATTTTTTCTGCCTTTAATCTTTTTCACTTCTCTTCCAGACTCATTTTAAAAAATTTTTATTTTTTCGAACTCTGTGAGGTTTTTTAAATCTTGCTGCTCTACTCTATTTTATTCTTATTCCTTTCATTGTTTAAACAACCAAAAGAGACAGCTTTCTATTAATATTCAAAAATATATCCTTCCAAATAAATTACATAGATACAATTTCTAAGGTTCATTTTATTCTTAAATTTGCTGAAAAATCCAAAATGGCTTTTTTCAGCCTAATTTTTATCTAAACTTTTTATGTTTTTGAATAAAATAGAAAGCAAGAATTGAAAATAAATTTAAAAATAAAGAGTACAGCTGCTGTTTCCCTCATGTCTATATCTCTTCATCTAAGCCAAACTAAAATGTGGAAGTAAAAAATAAAAATTAAGGAAATAAACTCAATATTAGAAAAAAATATAAGAGCACAAAGATTTATCTTAATTCAGCATTTCTTCAAGGAGGCAAGAATCTGTCAGTAAGCAAGGTATCACTAACAGTAAGTTCTTGGAGAAGAATAAAGAGCCAACTGAAACAAATAAAACAGTAATAACACAACCAAGAAAAGGTAAACAGGATGTTGGAACAAACAGTAGTGAAAAAAGAATGAGACAGGGAAGAATAAATAATAGAAACACTTAAGAAAGCAATGTTTTGAGATTTAATGTAAAAACAAGGAAATTAAACTCGGAGAGAAAGGACATGAGAAAGAGAGTAAGCAGTTTTCTCTCTCTCTTGCTTCTCCATCCAGGAGAAATAATTATCAACTATAGGTCATAAAGTTTTATAGACAAATGACCTCTGACCCTGTGATTTATTTCCTATGATCCTGTGATTTATTTCCTCTGAGTGGAGGCACAGGCTCTCCTCCTTCTGAAAAATATGAGGCAACATGGCTGGATGACTTCTCCCATCTATCAGGCAATGAAATGTGTCTGGGTCTCAATTCCATCAGCACTCTGGCTCCAGACCAACTGAAGACTGGTTTACAGACCAATACAAAGAATCAGCAGACACGTTTTTTTTTTTATAATTATATATATATTAAATTAACTTTAAAATTCTTTCTACTAAACCACAGAAGGCAGGCAGTTCCCAATTTAATTAACACAAATTGCTGAGAGTCAGCAGAACCAGTTTATAATTGGCCAGAGCTCATCTGTCCCAAATGTAAAAAAAAGTTCACTCAATGTAAAGGAAGAAGAGCTCTTTCATTTGCATTGGCCTCTTTTACTTGGCAATTAAAGGTGTCCATTCGTAAATGGGCACATTTCCACATACAGGCCGTCACATAGGTACTTCCAGAAGACCAGTGATAATTAGAGTACACACACCCTCTTTGAGGCCATTGAAGCAGCAAATAGACTGATTGGAGTCAGGGAGGGGACCTGGGGTAAATTGTTCTTTTGTGAAGCCAAGACTGTAGTAGCTAGAGTTGGCTCTTGCTTTCTAGGACAAAAGAGACTGAGTCATCTCCGTCATAGAGCTGATTTGTTGAAAGGGCACAAGAAGTTCCCAGGGATTTCATGCTGCTTAGAAGCAACCTGCATTTCAAATGGATGAGAAAGGGGCTGGGAGAAGTGAATTTTGTTGCTAGGTCTCCTGAAGACTTGCCAAAATGTTGCCTCTTCCTTTGTGAACTTCATAACTACCCCAGCTGGGTTTCCCATTACTCTCAACAGCAAAAGAATGAATGTGCCCCATCTTTTTCAGCTTGCAACTGTGCTTTGGTGAAGGCAAACATGGTCATGTTTATTCTCCCTGGGGAACAAGTCAGGCATGAAGTTCCTTTTGTTCAGTCCAAGAACAACCTCCCTTCATTCCCAAAGTCCCAGAGGGGCTGGGCACTTAATCTGGAAATGTGAAAATAAATTCTACCTAGGAAAGGTAGTACTAAGTTGCCCAGAAGTTGGGATCTGTCTGAAGCCCCGGGAGACATTGAGATGCAGGCGATTCTTGGGAAAGGCCTTTTTTCAGCAGGTGTACAACTCCATGAAGGGAGTCTGTCCGATATGCATGAGAACACAGAGCTCATACGGCAGTGTCCCTAGTTTTCACTACTTTGCAAAAGGGCTATGAACTGAAGTAGTGAGATATGTCTTTGATGCCATCGGAATATAAAAAGATAGCCATGATTAGTATTATTGTGTTTCCCTTATCAGTATATGCAGAAGAGAGCAGAGCATTGGATGTTTCTTGTTCACTTCTGCACAGAAGCATTGAATGTGTGAGATCTCATGCTTTTTGGCATATATATTGCCATATACAAGGGGAGCTGTAGTTGGTGCTGGAGTGGGTATATAACAAAAGTAAGTATACCATCATTTCTATCTTCAATGAATTTACAGGAGGAGAAAAAAAAAGAATATTAGAGTCATAAGATTATAATAAAGGGCAATTACTGATATGGTACTGATTCATACCATGTGAGAGAAACAAAAAACATGGGGTGTAAAAGCAGGAGAGATCATATTTAATAAAGTGAAATGAGGGAAAGCTTTATAGTAGAGGAAGCCTCTATGATAAACTTTGATGCATGAAAAGGCTTTCAACATATGAAGATAAAGGATGGAAAGAAGAGCATTCTACTAAAAAAAAAGAGGGTGAACAAAAGTGCTCAGGTAGAAAGGTGCAGGACTTGCTGGTGAAATAGTGTAGTTTGACTGAAGCATCACATTCTTATAGGAAAATAATAAAAAAAAATAAGGATAAAAGACAGATCAGGGCCATATTAGTAAAGGTCTAAAATGTTAGGCTAAGTATTTCGTTTTTAACTAAATAAAGAATATGGAATCTGAAGATTTTTGAACAAGGAAGTTATCATTAGAACTATGCTTTACAGAAATTAATCTAATAATGGGATATATTGGAAAGTGATTAGAGAGGGGAACTCATGAGACTATCTATTTTAGTCATCTAGTCAAAATGTAACAAATCTTTTATATTAGGATTGTGGAAGTGGGAATAATAAAAAGAGTGATTGAAGAGACTTTGAAGAAGTAGAATGTACAGGCTTGACAAGTGAAAGAGTAGAGTCAGATGATGCCAGGGTTTGGAGCCCAAGGGATTGGAATAATAGTGTTGCCATGGAGAAGAAAGGAAGTCTTGAGTTTTGGAAGAAGTGGAGTTCTGTTTGGGGTGTATTGAAATAAAGGTACTAGCTAGAAACTGTGTTAGAAATGCTCAGTAGGCAGCAAAATAATAGAAAATAGGTTAGGGCTAAAATATAGAATTGGGAATCATCGATTTAGCAAATTGTTATGAAGAACCTACTATGTGCCAGGCACTGTGTGAGATACTCTATTACAGAGATAAATGAGGTCAATGGCTTCTGATATCACAGAATTTACAGTTCAGTGAGGAATACAGACAAGTAAACCCACTAGTTCCCTGCAAGATAGTAACTGCCATGAAGGAAAGGAGGGAAACATAGTGTGTTATGGCATCTGGAAATGTTCCAAGACACCTTATCTAGACTTTGGAAATTACCAGAAAGTGACCTCGAAGTCGCGAGAGATCTGAGGCAAGGAATCAGGATAAGCATTTCTATGCAGTGTGGAAGTCCAGCTTAGCGTGAGAGCAAGGTACACAGGAGCAGAAAACACACAATGGAGAATAATAAGAGAGGGGGCTGGATAGATAAGGTCAGTTATTCTGGGCCTTGATGGTTACATTAAGGAGTTTGGACTCTATTCAAGATTCATAGGAAGGAGCTGATCAGTTTTAAATTGAAGAACTATCAGATTTTAATTTTATAGAAATCACTCTGACAGCAGTGTGGGAATAGAGAAAAAAGGGAAAAATGAGCAATGTGATTCAGAAGACCTGTTCCTCAGTAGTATCGATGAGGACTGAGAAATGGAAATGAACTCACTAGACAGAGGTAGAAATTCTGTGCTTGCTTTGATGGGGGTGGAGGAATGGGAGAGCAGAGTCAAGGGAAATATCTAGTTTTTCCTTGCCTACCAGGTGATTGGTATTATCATTCATTAAGTAAAAAATGTGAGAGTAATTAGGGATAATTGTGTGTGTACATATATATGTGCACACGTGCATGATTTGATTTGATGAGGGATAGGAAGAGGTCCAGTCTTGTGTTGTTAAATTTGAGATTATATCTAAAAGAAGGTGTCTAATAAACCGGAGAGTTAAATATGTTTGATGTACATGAAAAAGTCCGGGGATATAAATTTGGAAGTCATTACCATATAAATGAAAACTAGAACCATGGAAGAGCACAAGCTTACTACACACACTCCAGGGTGGGGTGACAGAAAAGGGCCTAAAATAGATCCTTGAATACAATATCAGTATTTAATGGGTAGATGGAGGATGAGGAGACAACAATAAAGGCTGGGAAACTGTTGTCAGAGAAGTAGGAGGAAAATCAGAAGAAGTCTATGTTTTGGAATACCAGGGAGGAGTGTGTCAACTAGGAGGAAGTGTCAGCTACACTAAAGACTAAACCAAACTGTAGTAAGAGGTCAACTGAGAAGTCTCTATCATGGGTAGATATCGTGGGGAGAAATCATTGATGTCTCAGGCAAGAGCAGTTCCCGTGGAAAGCAAGGACAGAGGTGAAAATGTAGTGAGTTGTTGAGTCAAAAATTCTAAAAGGTCAGGGAGCTAACTACACAAGGCAGTGTGATTGGCCTGTTGGCTGTGTTGAGGAGTTGAGTGGTGACAACAGAGGTCAGACAGCTTGGGCTGAGCAATGAGCAAGTATGCGGGATGAGGAGGAAATGGAGAAGAGGGGTGGAGAACACTCATCCTAGAGATTTGTCAAGGAAAACTAGAACATAAACTATAGCGAGAAGGTCAATTGAACATGTTTGCAGGCAAAGGAGGGGTCAGTAGATTTGGTAAAAAGTTGAAGTGCAGTGGAGAACCCTAAGGGAAGGGCACTAGGAAGATGCTTGGTGAGAACTAAGGTTTCAATGAGAACGCTCCTTCCTGCTCCCTCATCCTCACAAAACCACTGGGACAAGGTAGTCAGAGCCATAGTGTGGTGATGCCCTATAAGATTTCTTCTATTATATTTTCTAAATAGATAAATTTTAAGAGGAAGAACAAGCAGCCCTGTCCTGTGGCATAGAGAGGAATTAACAGTGACAGCCTAAAATACGTTAGCATAATGTACCAACTGGAAAGGCATTAGGAAACACTTCTTTGAGAATGCAGTTGTTCCACTGAAAGATTAAGGTCCCTGGGCTCTGAAACATTTTCTTGTCATGTAAATAACATTAGCCTTGATGAAAGAAGTTCTCTTGGTATCTTAGACTGTTTGGGCTGCTATAACAGAATAGCATAATCTGGGTAGCTTAGAAAAAAAAATATTTCTCACAGTTCAAGTCTGAAAATATATGATCAGAGTGCTAGCATGGTTAAATTCTCGTGAGGGCCTCTTCTAGATTGCAGAGGGCTCCCTTCTCTTTGTATCCTCATATGGTAGAAAGCAGAGAAGGGAAACAGAACTCTTGTGAGTGACTCCTTATAAGGGCATTAATCCCATTCAAAAGGACACCATTCTCATGACCTCATCTAATCTTAATCACATTCCAAAGGCCTCACCTCCAAATACCATCACTTTGGGGGAAAGAGTTTCAACTTAAGAATTTGGGGAGGACACAACATTTGGTCCATAACACTTGGTCATGGTTCTGAGAATGGGAGCTGTGACAGAGGGAAGCAGGATTTAAGAGAAGTTGGAAAGAGTGAGAAGTGAAGGAACAGACTGCAGTTCAGCTCTGCCTCTCACACAGATGAACACCCCTCTTCTCCTCAAGTTCCTCCTGCCTTCTGGTATTGATTTTCATTGTTGTTTACTAACAAGTACCCAAGTCATTAGAAACAATAACTGCTGACAAAATGTTATAAACAGCCTAGAGGCGGAAGTAGCTCGGCAGCTAGGACCAAAAGCAGGATCTGGATTCTGAAATTGAGATAACGTCCCCAAAGTGGATAGGACAATAGACATATTTTATATACATTATTTACAGTGATCAGAAAGATTCATAGCTCCAAGCTACACTCACAGGATAACTGTAGAACTTCAGTATAAATGTTATGGTGGGTAAAGAAGTTAAATACCTTATATTTTTTTTTAAAAAAAGGGCACACAGTCATCCTTCCTTCAACTATAAATAAATATCTAATTAGTTCTAATGGGTTTTTTCCTCTCATAATTAGCTCCAGGGAAAAGAAGTAAGGTATCTTAGTTTTCAGAACCTTTCACATTTTGAATGCTCAGTAAATACTAAGAAAGCAATCTAACATGTGAAAATATAAAGCCAAATTAAATCTGCCTTTTTTCCTAAATGCTGAATGTTTAAGCACTCAGCAGGGGAAAAGCATTTTTCCTAATAAAAAGATAGTCATTTGTTACAAAGAAGGTAAGAAATCCAGTTAGAAAGTGCAGTTTGCGAGGCGCCTGCTTTGGCATGAACCACGTAGCAGTCAATACATCAGTTCTAAAGCCAAAATTGTGGATGCCTAATATTGGAGATTATACAACAGTTTCCAGTCTGTTAGCTTTGTCATCATAGGAGGTAGTCTAATGTTATGATTTCAGTAATAAATATTACTGAATAAACTTAAGTAATAAGACCTAAACTTTTTTGGCCTTAAATGCTTATGCAAAAATGTCTAAAATTGGCCAAAATGTTCAACTAAAAAATAAAAAGTTAAAGTCATACTGGTTGTCTCATTTCACAAAAAACAAAATTGATCATTAGACTGGATGATTTACCAATTAAGCCTAAAACCTGATTATCAGGTCCCGTAAGATGATTTCTAGTGATATCCATGCCACTCTTTAAGAGAAATGAAATCGTGTAATTAATGTTTTTGGAGCAGGCAGTGTTCTGCCCACATTCCCTCTGAAACTTCTTCTATTCTGTGTAGCTGCCCCAGTGTTCAGGCCCCCAACAGTCAGCACCTCCCTCTTAGTTTGGAGCTGTGGTTTCTGGATCCTGCTTTGCCTGCAAACGTTGAGAGCCACATGTTTCCTACTAATAATACATCATATTTACTGAGCACTTACTATATGTCCAACCCTGTATTAAGCACTTTACTTGAATTGTCTCATTAAATTTTCACAGTCTCCCTGTATAATGTAAATGAAATTATTGATTTGATAATTTCCCTTCTATGAAATTGTTTTACTGGTACTAATATACACATATACTATTGTACTATGATGTATGTACAAAGATGTTTACTGTAAATATGTTTAAACAACCAATGAAAACCTAAATTTTCAACAACAAGGGGCTGATCAAATAAATGTTAGGACATCCCTAAAGTAGAGTCCTGTGCAGCCAGGTGAAAGAATGAGGCAGCTCTATATGTACATTAATAGGGAAATTGCTAAGATGTATTATTATGTAAAAATACAAGGTGCTTAACTGTTATATATACACAGATGTATATGAGTGTGCATTGATTATTTTTGTAAAGAGATTAAGAAATCAGAAATATTTAGTAAGATGATGTACTTCTAGAGAGGGGGATGGGAGGGCTTGGGGCAGGAGGAAGACTGATTTTTGTTGTATACTCTCATTTAACTATGTGCTGATAATACTTTTTTCAATTTGAAAATAAGTAAATGAAAAATTAAATGCAGATTTCAGAGAAGGAAGCTGATGAGCTCAAACTTTGTTCAGAGATGAAATATTTTCTATATATATATTAATCAATCTCATTTATACAATCTCAAAGTGGGTGTTATTCTCTTTTTAAGGAAAAGGAACTGAAACTGAGAATTAACTAAATTATTCAAGTGTACATAGATAGTGAATAGCAGAGCCAGAATTTCAATCCAGGATGGTTTGATCCCTAAATTCTTATTTTTACTCTATCATTTCCCTTTCAAAATCCAAAATAGAATAATGAAACTATTTTTGTAACTTTACAAAAATGAAGTAAATTTAAACAACATAATATCTCAGTTTTAACTTTTCTATTTAATTATGATAAAATCTGCTTGCTTCAAGCAAAGATTTAATCTGACTATAAATTCATCCACAGGAAAAAATTTTCTCTTTAAGTACTGGAATTAAAATTAATTTCTAATGAAAATATATCATACATACACTAGAAATTATGAAAAATTAATGGAATGATAGCAAAACATATTTTTATACATCTATTTTTCTAAAAGAAATAGGAAATTTATTTACTATGGAAAGAAATAATTTTCCTGAAAATACCAACTATTGTTTCACTTAGAAACTGATTATAAAGTCATAAAACTAACGAGGCAGAGAAAGACCCGACCAGATGTGCTACAGACACTCGTACTTGGCTCATGAGAGCCAATCACAAAATTTTCAGGGATTTTGAGAAACGATTGTTAAAGACAGCCAACTGATTAAAAAGTAATTATATAAACCTACAAGTAAATAAAACAAAGGTAATATACATTCAAAACTTATTACTTCCTAATTAATTTAACATTATCTATGCTCTTGAGGTTACTTATACCTAATGAGTCAGTATGGTGAAAGTGTATATGATGGTGCACTGTTATAGCTCCTTCCCAACTCTGTATTTAATGACCTCACATGAGTAGTTTGAAATCAGCTTTGTGGGAATATTTACAACACAGGCTCAGCAAATGCTAAAAATTAAAGCTTTTTTCCTTCCATAAAGCTAACTTTTAAACATTTATAAGCATATCACCAGACTCAACTCTCATTGTTAGCATAAATGTATAAAATTTGCAATTCATAGCCTTTTAAGGGAAAAAAATAACCTCATGACTTTTAAAGATGGCCATTAAAACATATTGTGATAAAAACTGGCCAATCATTCTCTTGGTTGATCCTAGAAACTGTTTTTCCAACTATTGCTTACCAAACATACCCATCTAGGTTCAAAAAAAAAAACAAACTAGAAATCAAAAAAGAGAGAATAAAAGGCAAAATATTTCCATCTTTCAGTAGGAATTGTGGTTCTAGATTCATAATCTCTTTTTTTAGTTGTGTATGGGGGTTCCACAGAATGGAGGCTCTGTAGATGGACTTATTTTCTGTGTTATTTCTGTTTGTATATTTTAAAAAAGAGAGAAGGAAATGGTTTTTTATTTACAACAAAGTTCATTTTTCCCCCCATATTTTCAGGAGCACAATGATAGACAAAGACTCCAAAAATTAAAATTATTTGAAACTCAGGAAGCCGTAATAAAGTGAACCAATCAAAATGGAGTGATGAAATGAACAAATCTGCAAAGACAGCACTCTATAAGATGTTGTGATGCATGACTATTGCATCTCAAAGGGATGTGGAGATTTTTAGTGGTCAATTGTATAAAGGTTTTGTATCTTAGGTTTTAAACACCAAAAAAAAAATATTTCTAAAAACTTGTTAGGAAAATCAGTAAATCATAAGTATAAGTAAAATGGTCTTATTGAATTACTTAGGTTTCAACATTAGTTTTAATTAGAGAAAAAACTAAGTTTGGTCAAAGGAAGGACCTGATTTCTCCCCCATAGAATCAGCTTGCAATTCTCTGTCAATAAGTAATTTGTTTTAAGAGGGAAATGTTACGTACTCGATATATATATATATATATATATATATATATATATATATATATATATATATATATACACACACACACATACACATACATACATACATACATATATATATATATATATACACATATATATATTTATATATATATTTGTATGTTAAACCATTCTGGATACACACACACACATGCACGCACGCACGCACACGGCTTCCAGTTAAGGTACTTGATTGCTCTCCAAGAACAATAATATGTACTTAATATATACTGAGAGGCATAATTAGAGGATACTGGATTAAGCTGATAGTATCCAAAGATAACTCCCTAGTTACAGTCATGTTTCTAGAAGTTGTTCTGCTGACTAGGGCTCACTCATCTCCTTATTAACAGAATTCTAACTTCTCTATTTATAAAATATCTAAGGGGAACAGAGCTGAAGATTCTTAACAGGAAAAAGCACTTGTTCATGATTACTGGGCATGCCAATTGAAACACAATTAAATTTGTACTGCATATGCAAAAATCTGCTCCAACAATCTAGTCAGCCTAGGTAGCCACCCATATTACACAATTGCAAGGAACCCACAAGAATCCCCTGGCTTTAAAACATTGTCACATACTTAACCTGTTATTTTTAAAATTACCACTGCATTGAATGAATCACTGTTTCCAAAGGAAAGTCTTGAGAATGAAAGCAAAGTTTTAAATGCCTATTTAAAGAAAAATAATAATAAACCAAAACAGGAAAAATTTAGTTAAAAATTCACCTTAAAAATTAGGAGCAATAGGACGAAGATTAAACACAAAGAAAACACTTATAAAAAAAATTACAAATAGAAAAGCAAAATTTTATTGGGAGGAAAAAAGGTTGGAAAGACATTATCAACAAATATAAAAGAAAATGATAAACTGGAAAAATATTTGGAACTCGTATTGAGATGGACTTATTGACAATCAGCAAAGTGCAAATTAAAACAACAAAAAAATGAGTTACCACTTTACATCTTTCAAATTGATAAAATTAAACACCCTGATAAAAACAAGTTTTGGTGAGGATGTGGAATAATATGAAATTTCTGTTAGGTTTGCCAGAGAAGAACGCACAAGGCCAAAGGGGGCAAGGTTTATTGTAGCAGAGTGACAGGCAGGTGGAGCCTAACGTGGTGTCAGTCCCAATGCAAGGGTACCTGAAACTTATATGGGGCTTGAGGAAGGTTTTTTTGTGTGGGAGTATTTTGGGTGGGTAAATTGGCAGGAAAGAGAGGAAAGTACAGTGAAATGGAAGATGAGCATGCAGCACTACCAACCCAGACATTACCCAAGTCTGGTTCTCATACAAAAGGTGTGGCTCTCACACTGTGGGTAAGAGATAGGGCCCTCCTAAACCTAACATTTTCATATATCACAATTTAAATCATACAAACAAAGTGGAAAGCCATTTCGTGATTGGATAAAGTCAAAGATTCCCTTTGCAGCAACTCAGAAATTCTGCTTCTAGTAAAGTTCCATAGCACATTTCTTGCATATATGCTCAAGGGGACATGTACAAGAACAATTATTGCTTAACAGATAAAAAAATAAATCTGGACATAAATGTCTATTAATTTGAGAACAGATAAAAAAAAGTGTCATAATTTATAGTGATTCCTATGTAGCAGTTAATGAATCCACTAGAGCTATCACTGTAAATATGTATCAATATAAGTAAATTTTAAAAACAAAATTTTAAACAAAGATAAATATGGAGTGGCATTTACAGTAAGATCTTATTTTTATAAAGTAAAAAAGCATGCAGATAATGTGTTATATGTTTAACATGATTAGATATTAAAAGTACAAAATCATGAATGAAAGAATACAAGACTTCAGGGCTATAAATACTTGTGAGGAGGTAGGAAGGGAAATGAGTTTCTAAGGGCATGCAGGACCTTCAACTAAAAATGTAGCATTATTTTTTAAAAAGTTAATATGGCCAAATGGTAGATTTAACTGAACCTGGTAGTAGCTACTGGGTATTTGTTTTATTTTTTCTCTAGACATTTTATGAATTTTAAATAGGTCATGATAAAATAGTAACAAAATAATTAAATGCACTCTTTAGATCTTCTAAAGTTATTTTAATTAGAAATCTCTGTTACTTTGAAAAAATGAGAGAATTTTACTTGTTTCTGTCATGAATTTCTATATATTATTTAAATTCCCATTTTTAAAACAAAGTGTTTGATGTTATAATCAATTGTATTTTTGTTCTTAAAAACAACTTTATGCAAGTTGACTTTTTTATCAAAGGAAAAAATGTAGCTATTTTATATGTAAAGAATAAGAGCACACTTGAAAGCAAATACATACACATACAGCCATACATCTACATAAACAAAACACACACACAAACACACATGTACATACACACATATGCATGCTCACATACATGTTCATTCACATGCACATCATACTTCTAATTTCCCATCGTAATGCATATTACCATACATGATTTTAATAATATTGAATAACTATCAAGCTTTTAGTTTTTAATTGATAGGTACTTATCTGAGTGTCTTTGTATTTATGCTGTAGAATGATGTTGTAAGACAGAGACATGTCTCTGGCATTGCTGGATCATAGTTAAAGCACCATTAGCTTTTTCACAATTCTATATTTGTTTTTGTAATTTATACTGAATCTGAAATATCTTGGATCTGAGTAATGGAGGTCATCTGCCACTTTTATGATAATTGTTTTGTTTTCTAATAGTTCAATTTATATTTTTAAGTCATTTCTATAATCTATACTTACTACTAATTTTTAGCATTAACATGAAATGGAAGTAAATAAACTACCCCCGATGATTTATGACAGAAATTTGCATATGCTGCATTGGGAATCAGTTTAACAGCAGTCTTCATAACACTATTTTATTTATGGTTCATATAAAATATGGCAATAGTTCAATTTCTGTATGTAAACACAATTTGAAATTTAGCTGAAAATTAAAGTATTGGCAAATGAGCTTTATCCCCTTTTTAAAATGGCCATCTAATAAGATCCATTTCTTGAACTTGTGTTGTTTCTACTGATTGAGTTTTAGTGTTGCCCAAAGTGTTTCTCTTGCAGAGAATGATTGAGAAAATAATTACAATGGGCTATGTCTTTGACAGAGTCTATAAACACTGGGTTGGCAGCACATGATTAAATTTATGTTTAGATTGTGGAAATCGTTCCTGCTTAAGAAGAGAACAAGCTTATTGATCTTCGAGAATGAACTAAGGCAAGAAGAAAGGAATAATTAAATCTGGCAGTATTGGTATTCCCATCCATAGAACTACAATTATACAAATTACATGTTTCCTCACCTTGCCGCTCTTTCCTCTCCTCTTTAGGTTAAATTCAAGAACCCCTAAGCAAATGTTGGGCAAGGGGTTTTTGTTTGCCTTGCTAAATCATCTTGATTTCAATAGAGAAAGGCTCTGGACTGATCCCGAATAAGGTTATTTTGTAATCCCTACAGAGTAGGGAAGAAACAACTGGGGCTGTGACACTTTAAGATGAAAAAAGAAATCCTTATGAGTTTAAGCCAAGCCTTGTTTAAGATGAAAGACTCAGCATTTCCTTCTAACAGCCTTCATCTGTTGGATTTCATCTAAAATGTCGAGGAATAAGTTAGATTGTACAAGGAGTTCTAAGGGCTGACTACTTTCTTATCTAAAAATCTTTTCACTGAAGAAATGACTAAATTTAGAGGTAATCATTACCTCGTAGGGCCTATGAGTTCAAGAGTCCTTGTTTGAACACCAGCATCTCCACTGTGAAGCTCTACTTGGTATGCTCTCCAGGCTCTCACTCTGAGTGCTGTCCACTCATAGCTGCTGAAATGTTGCATTTTCATTTTTCTTCTGCCTGCTTATCAGGGTAATCAAATCGAGTGTCAGTCTGCTTCTGCACATATATAGGTCCATACACCAGGGTGTGATCCCCGAGTGAAACTAATGTTCATACCTGCCACTCAGGCTTCATGTTTGCTCAGAGCTTGTATCTCAATGGCATTTTCCATCTCCTCACTCTTCTCTTGTATCTGGTGATGTCTCCATTAGCCTCCTCCATAAATAAGTGTTTCCCAACATGTCCCATGGAAAGTAAGCCATGGAAAAACAAGTGTGAGAAATACTATATAGTCTAGCCCTACACTGTCAGATGTCACAGCCACTCATTACACACAACTGTTGAGCTCTTGAAATTCAGCCAGTCCAAATTAAGATGTGCTACAAGTTGAAAATACACACTGGATTTCACACACCTATTATGGGAAAAATTTTTAAATATTTCATTAATAATTTTATATTAGTTATGTTAAAATTATATCATTTTGGATATATTGAATGAAGAAAGTATATGATTAAAATTAATTTGATCACTTTAATTTTTAATGTGTCTTCTGAAAAATTAAAAACACATATGTGGCTCAGATTATATTTCTATTGAAGAACACTGCTCTCACCACTCTTAGAAATCCACAATTTATAAGTACATAGTAAAATTTTTGAGAGATTTTGCTGTAAGGAATCCTGCTTACCATTGTTAAAACTAGCCAACAGGAGCACAAAAAGATGCTTGACATCACTAACCATCAGGGAAATGCAAATCAAAACCACAAGGAGATATCATAACACATTGGTTAGAATGACTATTATAAAAAAAGACAAGAAATAAGTATTGGTAAGAATATAGAGTAAAAGAAACCTCTTTTCTACACTGTTTGTGGGGATATAAATTGGTACAGCTATTATGGAAATTCCTCATAAAAACTAAAAATTAAAATAGCATTTAATTCAGCAATACTACTTCTGGATATATATCTGAAGAAAATGAAATTGCTATCTCAAAAAGATATCTGCAACTTTCACATTGCAGCATTATTCACAATAACCAAGATATGGAAACAAAAAGATAACTGTCCATCAACAAATGAATAGATAAAGAGAATGTGATATGTATATACACACAATGGAATATTATTCAGTTATTAAAAATAGAAATCCCACCATTTTCAACAACTTGAAGGGACCTGGAGTGCTAAGGTGAAAAGAGTCAGAGAAAAAAGACAAATACTGTATGATCTCACTTATATATGGAATCTGAAAAAGACAAACTCATAGGAATAGAGAGCAGGTTGGTGGTTTCCAGGGCCTGAGGTATGGGGAAAAAATGGGTGAACTGTTAGTCAAAGGGTATAAAATTCCAGTTATAAGATGAACAGGTTCTAGCAATCTAATTTACAACATGGTAGCTAGAGTTGACAATAATGTATTATATACTTGAAAGTTGCTAAGAGTAGATCTTAAATGTTTTCCATACACATGCACACACATACACAGGTAGTTATGTGAAATGCTGGACATGTTAACTAATCGTATTGTGGTAATCATTTCACAATATATACCTGTATCAAATCATCATGCTATACACCTTAAATGTACACATTGTTATTTGTCAATTTTAATAAAGCTGGAATAAAACCCTATATTTACTGAAGCTCTTTGACTATGGAACTCATTTTCACATGAGAACTATTCATAATCTCCAACAACTAGTAGTTTTCAAAATGCACTTTGGAAAATACTACATGAGGTACAATGTTTGGGAAACTTTGATCCTCTTTTTCCTACATAGCATTCTTCCTGATTTTTTTAGTAAGAAACAGAGGATGTGTTTAAAACAGGACACATGTCTGTTTAGTCCAGATTTCACAACTTTTCCTGGTATCCCTGACATTAATATAAGTTAATTGCTTGAATTTTCAGTGATTATTTTTATCAATAAAGCTAAGTGGAATTCAAATTAATAAATTTGCAAATGGTTGTTCTCTGCCATGTCCATTAACCTTCATTCAGGATTTGGCAGTGTTAAATACATACGTAAATGTAATGATTTGACGACATTAGAGAATGGATTTTCTATTATCTCCATAATCATGAACATGAACTTAAAACTTAGTCTGTAGACATCCTAAATCATGGAGAAAAAGTGAAAAAGTCAAGATCACAGTAAAAAGGACTGAAGAGAGATCCAAAACAATCCCACTATCCTGTTATACTTATATAAAGCCTCTGATATTTGGAGGGTATCATCTAAGTAATAATAATAAAGTTATAGCTAATTTTGGAGATTTTTCATAGCTCAGCACTTTGCTGAGTACTTTATTAGCCTCATCTCACTTAATTCTCACAATAACTTCATTAGTTAAAGATACATCCCCTCCATTTTACACACAAAGAAACTGAAGTTTAGAAAGGTTAAGTAACTTGCTTGAGAGTTCATAGCCAATAACTCTCGGAATTCTGAACCCAGAGCCTACATTGTTAATCACTATGGCATATTGTAAAGTGGTATATGCATGCATAAACCTTCCAGGGAAAATCCCCAAGGATTAAAAGAGGGTTTTATTACAAAGCCTATTACACTTTTGTGAAATGTAATAGTAATTAGGTCTAGTAGTGGTCATTTGTCACCTGCATCAAAGCCCCTTTTTTGATCTTTAGGAAATGCTCCATCTTATGAGACTTGGTGAAAATTAGAGTTTATTCTCTGTCATGCAGTAGACAAGCTGTTCTCACAGTGTCTTTGAAAGATTTGGCTGTTCCTGGAGCAAGTTTCCCTAAAAAGAAAATTTCAGGGGAGATCTACAGGGTATGGGAGTGAAGTCACACCTGTTTGGGAAAATTACTAGACTCTTTTTTAGAGTCAACTTTTACTCTTGTAATGAAATGCCTGATCATGGATTAATTGGTAATGGTATGATCTAAGCAATTCATTTTAAGTGAGTTTTATCTAATACCCTAGCCATAAAATCAAGCAGTCCCTTAATCCCCCCATTGTCAGGTGAAAGTGGTACACAGAAGGTCAGGCTTAAGCAAGTCCTGAAAGCACAATTTATTTTGCACAAGCATGAATCTTTCACTCCAGTGCAGCTAATCTTGCCACATAGCCAAACCTCCTTCAGCCCCTAACTATAGATCAGTTCCTAGGTTAGTTGACTAAAAAAGAAAACATTCCAGCTTGATTTACACATGGTATCTCAGGTTAGGTTCTCCAGAAATAGATACTGAGATAGAGTTGGAAATGTAGAAGACTTATGAGGAGTCAGCACCTGAAAAATGAAGAAAGGAAAAGCAGGATTGAATAGAAGTCAAATGGTGATAGAGAACTAACAAAACTTGGACACCTTATGGTGATCTCTAGAGTGTATTCATCAGCAATGTCCTGCCTTGAGCCAAAATGGCCAGGCCTTTATCCTTCTACCTCAATCAGTCATTAGGTGTGTGCTACACTGGAAGGTTATGCTCTTGGGCAAAGTGTCTTTTATAACTAAAGCAAACCCTGAAGGCGCTGACAACTGGAGCCAGTCTGATGAAGGATAGATAAGGCAACTAGTCCTTCCTTAAAGAATTACAAAATATCTTACTGGTGAGGCAGAACTTTGAGTGGTATATCTGATTGTTTACTTTTCCTTGAAGGATATATGACTTGAGTGAAGTCTGTTCATCCTGAGAGAACAAAATTGGAAAATTGGTGTCAAGGAGGTATGACAAAGCATGGATGAAACTTTTGTAATGGACTCTAAGTGGAAAACCTTGGTTCCAATGTAAATGTTCCTCAAAAGGACACCTTGGTGGAGAAGGCTTTCAGTAGTCAGGCAGACAAGATCACTGTCTTTGTGAATATTGGTCAGCCTTTTTGCACATTCACTCCAACTCCTGCTAAATAGGCTCAAAAGCAAAGTGGCCTTGGTGTCAAGGATAAAGTTTTTGCAGGAGCTCAACACTATGGTCCTCACCTCCCCAAGGATGACCTATTTACTTCCACCTTTGAATGATCAGTCAGTTAGCAGCAGGGACCAACTTTGTTTTGAGTGACTCCTACCTCCAATAGGAAATACTATCTCAGGGGAGCCAGCCATCAATTACGCTGAATCCTTGTCATCATGGAAGGTATGGCAAATGATATTTTTTGTATGGTGACTATTTTACTTTCCCTGATCACCATGATCTTATCAGCATCACCACATAAGGAATCACAGAATGCCTTTAACATTGCAGTGTTCCACTAACCTGCCTCTCTAACTAAGGAATACTCACTTTATAGGAAAAGAGGTAAACTTAGAACTGCATTCCCTAAAAGCAGATGTACTTGTAAAACAATGGGATAGCATATTAAAGACTAGGGCACTGCACCAGTAGCAAATTCTCTGAACTATTACCCAAGATATAATGCTATTTTTCCTATCACCAGAATATATACACCTTGGAACCAAAGGCTGAAAGTGGGAGAGTCTCTTCTTAGTATGAGACATAGTTAAATGATCCACTTGAAAATTTTGCTTCCCTTGACCTATGAATTTGGATTAGAGTTCTCAATCTGTAATGAAGGAATTTTTCCATGAGCTCATGGAGCTCTTGAGCTGACTATTAATAGATTTACTAATGTAAAATAGGAATGAGGGAAGAATGGATAGAATCTATTGTCCATAATTCTCTTTTGATTAATAATAGCACATCTGTACAGGAGTACCACAAAGCACACAGATCCTTCAGTGGTAGCAGATTGATAAGGAAACCCAAACCAAGAGAGATGGTAGCTGACAGCAAAGGACACACAGAATTGCTAATGAAAGAGCAAAATCAAGTCCAATTATTGCCTCTAAACCAGCTTTAAAGATAAAAATTATGGTTGTTTATATTTACATATATCTTTGCTCTGTGTTATATATAATTACAGATTTTAACTTCCTTTCTTCTTTCTCTTTTTTTCTCCACTATTTTCTATATGTGTGCTGCTGGTGATGACCCTTCCAATCTAGTCCACATGCTATAGCTAGACTTGTGACAGAACTAAAAGAGGATAGACATCACCCAACCTTCTCAGCTTGTTCCTGGCACTGAAAAGTGTGAATTTTACTCCTCTTGGGAACAGGGTAAGAGTGTTTTGGTTGTATGAGAAATTTTAGTATCATGCTAATGAAAGCACTTTTTTAAAGTTGAAGTGTTTCTGCTATAACAGATCTACATGTCCCTGGAAACTTCATATCCTGCAAAATCATTTACAAATAATTATAGGGCTTATCAGAAAAAAAAAATAGATTGGGGCAAACATTCAAAACCTATACAATTTTGTAAGCAGATAAAATAACTATTTTAACCCAGTTTTTAAAAAGATTTTGTGATCCTTAAATACTACAGAATATCTTAGACTTTATTTCTTTTTAAGTGGGTTGTATGTACAAAAGGGTTGAGGCTACTGATCTATGGAGACAAGAACAAAACACACAAACATTGGGCAGAGTAACAGAGTAAACACTTGTTGAGAAGAACACATGCCCAAAATAAAACAGGAGGGAGTGTAAATGGCAGCATGTATAGGTACTGTGCTCCTCATGGCTTACTGTGTTCAGCAGTCTGAGCATTTGCTTGTTGATGAAGCAAAACATTTGTACACTGAGAAAAGTCATAAATGGAACAATGCACCTTCTGTGTTACACTGACAGCATTCCCTTATCAACAAATCATGTAAGCTCATTTCTTTATAGACACACACATTATCAGAGCAGCCTGTGTAAGTACAGAAAGAAGCGTTCACAGTTATCCAGAGGATAGTGGACATTTGTCACTGTGTTGTCCTATATGGCAATACCATTTTTAATTTTGGAGAATTTTACTGCAGATGCTGAAAATATCAGATATTTACTCCCCTGGCTTCTCATTTACCAAGGCCCAGGCACAAAACCTAAACCCACTAGTTGAAGACCCACAGGGTCTTTTTAAACCAAAAACTAATTATGCAAAAATGCAGATACTGAAGGGTAGGAACTCTTCCAGTTAATAAAGACAGCAATTGCAGCAAGATCAGATCACTTAGGGCAGGCAGCAGGGGCAGAGTGAAAGTGGTGGCCTCCAGTGGCCAGTACCAAATATATTTTCAGGGCTTGCTGAAGGGTCTGGTGCTTGTGACTGCAGCACTGAAGCCCTCATTGCTTTTACAGTAGTGCCATTTTGAACAGTGTTTTTGGCCATTTAGACTTGACTCTGATTATCTTTCTTTCTGGAGGATTCTTTGAGCTACTTCATATCCTTTAATGAAATTCTTTCCCTGCTTACCTTAGACAGTATAGTACCTGTAGCTTGCAACTAAGAGCCCTGACTGTCACATTTAACTTCTAAACTGTGAACAACTTAAAAGGAAGGACTGTGCCTCTCTCATCATTGAACCCACTGTGCATAACCTTGCACCTAGAAGTTCTCAATAAATGCTCATTGTAAGAATAAATAAAAAGATGTTGTGACTAAGAGAAACATATTTGCCCTTTAGGCAATGAGGTCCAGGTAATTAAAATAACTAGAATAACATTAAGATACTAATGTAATTCTAATAATAAATATAATAAACAATAACAATTTTTCTAAATATTTCTACATAATAGTAATCTCTTGCACAAATGACAAGGAGTACTATCATTTTATCTGAGATAACCATTTCCCGTTAGACTTGTATTAAGAAAAGAGAACTTGGTTTCTATTTGTTTTTTTTTTTTCTGCCTTCTGCTGAAATGTTTGTCATAAATACCTTAATTATGCTATCAGCTCCCTGACATTTTCTGCTGTCAACCTTTATAATTTTTACTAATTATTCAAACTCTAACCTCCATCATCTAAAGAACAGTGACTCACCCAAATTGTATAGCATAATGTGCAAAACTTAGCTGTAATCTAAACCATGAATATGTCAACCTTGCTTTTGATATTTTCAGAGAAGTAAAACAACTTTTAAAAAGGGGGATAGGAATTTCATAATAGTGTAGATAACAAGAAAGAAGTAGAGAGATTATGTATAGGTTATTGAGAGTTGATATTTACATGCAGTATTTCCTTGTTTTTTTTGTTTGTTTGTTTGTTTGTTTTTAAGTTTAGTAATTGATAATTAAGCAGATTTAATCTAAGGTGTCTAATGCTGCTAGCAGCCCTCTCTCAGTGTTCCAACCAGAAAAGTTTGGACAAGCATTAAGAAGCCAGCTTCTCAAATCTCTGCACCTAAAAAGGTCAACGTAAGAAGACAAGGTTAGAAAGGAATACAAATGGAGTCAGACTACAGGATATATGTTTACTTGCTGTTTTGTTCGCCAGTAACAAGGGCCTAGATGCTCCTTGGTTGTCTCTTTGTTTCACAAAATGTAAGTTGTTTTAATCTTGACAGCAGACCAAAGGGGAGATTATACGTATAAGCAACACTTTTCTTCATGCTATTTTCTTTCCCTCAAAAACAGTAAAGTGATGTAAGGAAGGAAATGCATGTATAAATACAATGTATTCATTTTGTATTTGAATTCAAAAACAATAGAGGGGGCCTCACTTTTTTCCTACCTGTCTTGGCTGAAAGGTGCTTTAGTAGGCCTTGTAATACATGTAAATGTTTTAGATTGCTAACCATCTATGACAATTTGAGAAGTAAAAGAAAGAAAGGTCTACTATCTACTCACATGACTGAAAGTCGATTTTCTGCTATACTTTTTACTTAAAAATGTTTTTATTGAGCCAGTTTCCAGTGTATTAACTTGGGAGAGCTATTACATTTGAATAGGTTCTATGCTGACAGATTGCATTTTGGAGTCAACAAGGTTCCCTTGATGCTTTGCCATCAACTGACTAAATCAATCTCCATTTCTGTCATCTTACTTTTGAATCGATGA
The DNA here is from genome assembly GCA_030015415.1 of Cynopterus sphinx. Lineage (NCBI taxonomy): Eukaryota > Metazoa > Chordata > Mammalia > Chiroptera > Pteropodidae > Cynopterus > Cynopterus sphinx. Next base: position 90,565,288 of record CM057384.1, on the reverse strand, counting down.
ATGCACTAACTACCTCACACTCTTGGACTCTAAGTAGACCCTGAGAACTAGCCCTAGCTAGTATTTATATTAGAAGTGAGATGAGCCTCAGAGCTGTAGGATCTTCCATGGGCTTTGGTTGGTTCCTCAGAATTGTAGAAATCTCAAGGAGGTAAGTCAGTTTGAAATTCTTCCCAGAGATCTAAGATTACTTTGGGGAAAAAAATGCTTCTATTTTATGTGCAAGGTAATAGGCTAGGCACCAAGGAACACCAAAAGAAGCAAAAGTTTACTGGGTGGCAGACAAAATAACTCTCAGAGAACTTGAAAGAATAAACCAGTCTGGCTGGAGCAGGAGAGGAATGCTTCCCTATTTTGCTAGAACCTGCAACTGCTCCATCCAAATTGCCTAGAATCTTTTCTACTCATTCTGTGTATCCAACCCCCAACTTCTGTGTGCTTTGCTTCTAATGGTTTCCATCTGCAACTGGCTGGGAGATAAAATCATAAGTATGCATCTCATGTTTAAAGATGTACAAAATTAATTCTATTAGGAGACTGAGAGAAGAGAATTTCTCTCTGGCCTTTCCTGCAGTATAGACTAGGGATTGCCCTACAGCCAAGGGATGTAGGCAAATTAAAACTCTCTAGCTTTTTGTCATACGCATACTTGAGGATGAATGCTAAAAAGAAAATAAATTTTAATTTAAAAATCCCCAAAATCACAGTTATTGTTAATTCTTATCATGGCATGCAAGGACCTTGATAATCTGGCCCTAAGCTATATTTTAAGCCTTCTTTTTTTCTATTTTCCTCCATTCACATAATTGGTTTGTCCTTCACTGAGTTCTTTAGCATTATTTAAACATACCATACTATCCCATACTCTCAAGCTTTGCTCTGCTGATCCTTGAAATGCCCATCTACCCACCTCTGCCTGAAAAACTTCTGCTCATATTTCAGTACCCAGCTCAAATTTCACATTCTGTTACCTTATCCTACCTTTTCAAGCAATTTATCATTCTTGTCTCTGTTTTGATCATACTTGAAATATACCTTTAATATAGCACTTAGAATATTACATTTAAATGCAAACAACAAGTCAGTGGCATCCTAGAGAAATGTTTATTTCATATTTGTTTATCCTCCCCTTTAGTGCCTGGCACATTCTCAGCTCTCTATAAAAATGCCTGTGAATTTTGAAATAATTTGGATAAATTTGGATTAAGGTGGAACCAAATTGCATAAGCCCTTTCATGATAAGCTAACTTGAAGTATAGCCTAAATACAAGGTGAAACATTTAGTTAAGGGAATGTAAAAAAAAATAATAATAATAATAAAGGTGTTAAATGTCTGGTGAGATAACAAAATCATCACTATTCACTCCCTGACTCCAGCCTCTCCTAATATCCAACCTGATTGTGCATGATGTTTTCAGCAGTACAAACCAAGGAAAAAGATGACCAAGTTGGTCAATACCAATTGCAATAAGCTTAAACATTTTTTATTTCATATATTCACCAATAGATTTGAGAAGAGAAATAGTTTTCTAAAAACATAACAGTTAAAAACAAGGAGTGTAAATCTGAGAGATTTAGACACTGACATTGAAACACTGACATTGCCAGTTACAACTGTGTAATTTTTTGTTAGTGAAATAAAGATAAAGGCACAGACCTCATACAGTTGTAAAGAATAGTGCTCTGCCTCAAATATTAGGTATTATAAATAGGCACATTATTGAGGCTTTATCTAACAATTATTCTTACTTTTACAAGGGAGAATTTCCCTAGGATAGCCCATTCAAAATGTGCCAGTATTGTTACTCCATAGGTGGTTAAGAGGAGAATGGGAATTCCAGACTGAAATACCAGCCATGTGGAGGCATAAAAACCTTTGGGTTGTTCAGGTAATGAGTATCATGACTCAGTCATCTATTCCCACTCCCATACCAATTCTCATAGGCTAGAGCAGTGGCTAACCTAGGTCTGAACTCAGACCTCAATGTCCCCTTGAGGTATGATGGGCTTTCTGGGCCTGGTATAGTAAAAGAATAGCCTCAAATGACTGACTGGTTTTCAACTCCCTCTCTGCTACATGGAGCTGGCCATAGGTCCTCTGATTCCCCTAGGCAGCAACTTCCCTGCCAGTACCCTTTGTGACATAGGTACACCTAGGCATTTGTGAGCACTATGGGGGTCATGTCTATTTTGTTTCAAAAAACTTACTCTCAGAACACATCTATTTTGAATTTTGATTATCTACGGAGACTAATACTACAAAACGTAACCAGGAAATTTTAAAATGTGAGAGCATCTCTCGATTCAAACAGCATTCTGATGAAATGACTAACAAGGACCCAGGTTTTCCCCAGAGGTTTATCTTCTCAGATTGTCTTACACTAGAAAAGAAGCTCTAGCATACCCTAAATTTTATGTTCCTCTCCCCTTCTTTCCATACATTTTCCATTAGTTTAAGGCCAAAGTTCTTGGTTTTTTGGAAAACAAAGTTCTTTGTCTGGTCCCGAGGCTCTCCTTTACACAAAAATTGTTTTCTTTGAAGTCTCAGCAACATGGTAAAATGGTTTCACCCATTTCTGATCATAGGATTCACCTGTGATCATGGAGGTCAATTGCTTCAGCTTTTCTTCAGCAATCACATTCTACATGGCAGGGCTTGCATGCATCATCACCTCACAGGCCAGTACCCATCCCTAGACTTTCCATCTGGGGTTTCCAACTTCTTGTACAGCATGGACACAAGCCCCAACCTCATCAGTAAACCACCCCTCTGGACACTCATTTCCTCTACACCCCTCCCCAACTCATTCACTCTCTCACACACACAGAGACTCATACAAACATAATTAATCAAGCATATGTGACTGGACCACCCCCCCCCCCCAGCAAATTTTTCACATTCTATCATAACCATAAAGTAGAATTCACAATATTTTTTTATTCACACATACACACAAAATCTCTATACCTCTTAGAGAAATACATATTCAAAATCCACAGGAGGGGATATATATGAAATAATTATACTATGACATATATTTATTTCACCCAAAATTAATCATTAGATATTTCTATGTCTATTCTCAAGGTCCCTCACCTGCCACTCACTACCAGTACTTCCTCTGTCTCCTTACATTAGCTTTCATAGCTTCTAAAACTTCCCTGACCATATAGTTGCATGTACCTTCCTTTCTCCCTGGCCTCTCTAAAGCACTTTACCATTTCATACTCATTATTTCCCTCCTCTAAACATGCATTTTCAAGCCCTCTTTTCATAAAATCTTTAAGTTTATAAAAATATCCTTTAGTTACTAGAATCCACCTGCCTTAGAAAATAAATGAGATTATAAATAGCACATATTTTTGCATTAAATTTGTTTTCCAAATAAAGGCAGATAAATGAGATCCTTGTACACATGCAGATAAATTAATGGGTAAGGTATCAAGCAGTTCAGGGAATTTATGTCAACAAGCCTGTGAGGTTTCTTTGGGGATATTTTATGTTTTTCTCTCAATATCTCTGATTTTCTCCAAATTTCTCCAATTAATTTGGCCATTTTCACCTAGAAGTAGTTTTATAACATTGAATGGCAATATGCCTAAAACTGAATTTACCCTCTTCAACAAATCTGCTTTCCTGATCAGCTCCCATTTATAATAATCCCATTTTCCTTAGTCATTCAAGCCTGAAAGCTGAAAGTAGTCATTGGCTCTCCTCTATTATTTTCTTTATCTAATCTATCACTGGTTAATTCTTTTTCCTAAATGACTCTCAATATGAGGTCTTTTTCTTTTCTTTGTCTCTGTGCTGGGCCATTCAAAACCCTTGACACCTTCTGCCTGAGAATTACAAACCCTTCCACTGAGTCTACCACCCTGTAATTCTAATTCTTTCTGCCCATCATTAACAGAAAAGTCTGCCTAAAAGATCACTTTCCTAATGTCATTTGTCTGTTCAAAAATCTCCAATGGCTCTCCAATGCCTGTTTATTGAATCAGCAAGAACAATTATAATCATTAATTATCCTCCTAAGACTCTGATGCAAACAAGCCAAGGAATGAAAGTAGCAGTGGGTTTGGCCCATCACAGGCACTTTGAGGTATCAATATGTAGCTCACATAAACCATCATCAAAAAGTACTTAACCAGACAAAAAGAAAAAAGAAAAGAAAAGAAAAGAGTATGGGAGGCAGAATGATGAGAAGGAGGGAAAAGAGGAAAAGGAAGGAAGGGAGGCAAGATGGGAGAAAGGGGGCAGAAATAGAATGGATGAGAGGAAGAAACTCACCTAAGGAGAGCACATGATTGCTTTTTCCAGATCGTTTTCTTCCTTTCAACATCTGGATTTCTCGTTTCATGGAAGACCAATTTTTAATAAAAAACAAGCCTGTTCTAAGAAAAAAAAAGTGAAATTCATGAAACTAAAGAAAAAACACGATTTGCCTTGATTTTTATGTTCTCCTGGAAGATATTAAACCAAGATAGCTCTATTTCAATTTTTCAATTTAAAAAGGGGAAATAGAAAAATATTTCTGTGGCTTTTTCTTATAAAAGTCAGAACATCCTGTATATTTGAACCTACATAGCTCAGATGTGATGCTTAGCATTTTTCTCTCTTTTATGATTTTCTCTCTGCCACCTTTGCTTATGTGTTGATTGGTATGTCAAAGAGAATATTGAGACTGAGAAATGATAGTCTACATATAAGGTGCTTTATTGGTACAAGACATGGAAAGTAAACAACTTTAAAACTGGCAAGCAAGCTTTCTCAATTAATCTATGTTTTTAAGAGTGAATGCAGAGGCATAATTGAGAGAATGAAATTAATGATCAAAGTATCCTTCAAGCAAAAATAATTTGTTTTAAAGAAGAAGAAATAACAAGCAATGGCTGCTCCTAATTTTAATATTGAGCTTAGTTCTTTAAGTCACCCTCTTTAAAATCCATTGGGAAATAGACCCTAATATGAAGGAGTTGAGTTAAGGTCTTTTCATTAAATTTAAAGATTTTCTTCCCATGGGAAAGGGCATAATTAGCTATTTTCTAATGTGTTTCACCTGAAGATGCTTGAATCAGCAGATAATTGAATATATTAAAAGAAGTAGCAAATTCTAATTATGAGACTTAGTTGTTGGAGTAAAAAAAGAAGTTATTCATTATTTATTTAAGAGATTTCATACAGATGTAGAAGATGGGAAAGGAACAGGCGATTACCAACTGTCTCAGGACCAAGACTGTGCATCTTCACATGGTGGCTCTTAGTCCTTCACATGGAGGACTAGGGCAGCTCAGGACTCGAGTCTGTTTTGTTACTCCCAGGCAAGATCTCAATCTGTATGCCAAATAAATTAGCACTAAAAATAGAGTGAAGTACTCACAGCAGTAGAATGTACCAGCTGGACTGATGCCTGCATCACAGATTAACTCTGATATATTGGGCTTTGGTATGTTGCAGTGATGTTTCAGAGGGCATATATATTCAAATCTACAGGCTAAAAAGCTGTGCTCAGATGGAGTTTTACTGAATAAGTACTTGAGTCATATGGTGCCTGCACAGATTGGAGTAAAGCATGGTCTTCTTTTAAAGGAAAACAAGTCTTATGAACTACAAATCTGAAATTATTTTATGTTACTTAAATATTGGTACATGTGAAAGCTACGAGCACACATATTCTCTTAGTAATTCTTGAATAATTTAAAAATAAAGCAGTTTATAAAGTAAATAAAATGAACCAATGAAATTCAAATTAACAAAATTTATTGTAATAGATAATACTGTTTTGCTGAAAATGAATCTCCCCCGAAAACCCAGATATAATATTTCTACGATGACACATTCTGTTGAATTTGTCATGCCTAAATTATTGCATGCCTTGTGATTCAACTATCACTCTTCTTTATTTGAAACAATGCAACTGACCTTCCTATTGTATGCCCTGGAAGCATTTGGTTTTCATTTTCAATAATATATCATTTAAGAATTAAGTCAAACTTTTCTCTTACTTATTGGCCCTGGATTATATAGGTAGTAATATTAATCCAAATAAACTAAAACAAACGAACTCAAATGCTGAACATATTGTGTAGCATGATTTATTATTTACCTCTCTTAGCAGATATAATAAAATTATTTCACACCTCATTTGTTTATGCATTTATTCATTTGAGAATTAGTATATTAGCTTCTGCAAATGATCATAACAAAATGATATTGATGATATAAATATTGCACAATCCTTGATCAAGAAAATAAAAAAAAAACTTACAATTAAATGCTTAAGAATGAATCATAAACCCAAAGGGCCAAAATTTTAGGTCATTAGAAAAATGCATGGATAGGATTAACAGGGTTTGAAAGTAGCAGGGTATATCTCATAGAAATGGGAAAGCTCAAAATTAAAAATAATTACTACAATGATATGATGATGATAATTATATTTTACACCTATATTGAGTGTCTGTCCGGTTCGGTCATTGGTTAGGGCTATTTAATCTTCACAGCAATTTGATGAGATAATTGTTATTTTCATCATTTTATACATAAGGTAATTAATACCCAAAAGTACACAGCTAGTAGTGGCAGAGCTAGGATTTTTTAACATAGGCAGAATAGTTCCAAAATATGAACACTTAACTAAATTTCTACATAGGAGCGTTGATATTTGAATTGAACACTTTTTTTGTACTTAAGAAATATGAATCAAATACACATATTTGGTGATCTTAGATGTCAAGTTAGGTAGTTCACATAATATATGATATAATGTTTAACAAATTATATCCTATGTGCATGTATATGTTATAAAACATCATTAATAATAACATATATTGCTATATATTTAATAATAATGTGAAGGTTAATTGTATGTGTCAATTTTATGAGGCTACAGAGCACCCAGATATTTGATCAAACATTATTCTGAATGTTTCTGTGAGCTAAAGAACAAGCTAAAACTCTGAAAGGCATCCAGTTTACCCATAAGGATATTTGCTGAATTCTAGAGCTGAGTGGAAGTCTAGTGGCTGGGCCAAATTTTCTAAAAAGGAGAGTGAAATCTGCTGTAATTACATGATGCTTTGCTGTACTGAAAAATTCCACTGGCCCATTGCTGAAGAAATTTACCATCTTTGAAAGCTTATTGAACAGGAAGTTAAAAATTTCGGCTGAGTCTCTGAAGAGCAGAATGCATTCTTGAAGGTGTCTTCTGGATGGAGAAGACATGTATTTTAAAGGTTCTTAACACATATCCCTTGAGGAATATACCTAAAGAAGAGGATGAACAGGAGTTGACCAAGTCTTTCCAAAACCAGCACTCATGCTTTGACCCAGATCAATTTCTTATTGAATTACAATGATCTGCTCCTCATCTTATCTGCTTAACATAGGAAAAGGGAAACTCCCTGGTGGAATATAACATCACTCAGATTCTCTAAGGCTCTTAAGTACACAGTGTCCAGCATGAAATTTTTATAAATTAGAAGAGAAAAATACCACAGAAAAAGAAGAGAAACATTAATAACAATGTAGACAGACCCATTTATGATCTAGATATTGGAGTTCACACACGATGACTTTAAAATAGCTATAATTCGTATGTTCAAACAGAAAGAGAACAATGTGTACAAAGTCAATGAAATTATAAAATTGGCATCTATAAAATAATCAAATGGATATTCTGGAACTTAAAAATTTAATATGTTGTATGTAATAAATATACATATATAGTACATATATAATAAGGACCATATTAGATGGGTTTAAACATGTTGTTAACATGTTGTTAGACATGTTATTAGTGAAATGGAAAACATTGGACAAGTGACATAGACACATGGGAATATCCCAAAGGCACTTATAGTTGGGAGTTTCAGAAGGAGAGAAGAGGAAGAATGAGACAGAAAAAAATATTTGAAGACAGTATAGCTGATTATTTTCTAAAACTGATAAAAGACACCAACCCAAAAATTCCAATGAGGAAAAATTTAAATCAAAGGAAGAAAAACAAACAAACAAACAAAAACACATCTTAGCACATCACAGCGACACTACAAAATATCAAGGACAAAAAAGAAATCCTAAAAAGTGACAGGGATAAAAATAATATTACCTTTAAAGTAGTAACTGTAAGATTGGCAGCTGAATTCTCAACAAAACTGGTTCAAGCCAGAAACAAAAGAATAACATTTCTAACTGCTGGAAAAAAAAAATACTAACTTAAAATTCTATATGCAATAAAAATTTATTTCAAAAATAAAAGTAAAATAAAGCCATTTTCAGATGAAAGTTTGTGTTTTTTGGGTTGTTTTGTTTTGTTTTGTTTTGTTTTGCTAGAACATCTGCACTAAAAGAAAATCTAAAGGAAATTCTTCAGGCAAATGGAAATTCATCTCAGTTGATAAAACCTGACAAGGCATAAGAGAAAGAAAAATATTATTGTCATTTTAAAGAAATATTAACTTTATAAAATTATAATTAATGTCTTTTTCAGTTAAAACACATCTAAAATTAAAATATTAAACAAAACTAACTCAAAAGGCACAAGGAAATAAATAGAGCTTAAAGTTCCTGTAGTATCATGCAGTATCATGTTTGGGATAAAAGCAATAATTAGATTTTAATAAGTTAATGAATAATTACATCTTGGGTATTTATTAAGATGACATAAAATTAGTTTGTCAATATAAGTGAGAATGTTGTTACCCGTCATTTTGTAATTTTAATACAATTGAGAAAATATAAATGACAATAGGTGTATGAACCCATAATCAGGTACTTATTGGGGCTTGACTTAGCAATTATATATTCAGTTGTACCTGAAAAGAATAAAATTTAAAAAGACAAGAAAGTCTGAAAAATATCATTGGAAATTGTATCTAAAGTGTAAGGTGTAATGAGATTTTATAGCATATTTAGTATGTGGGGAACAAAACCACATCTCATTCTTTCAACATAAAAGTCACCTTTCAATATTTAACTTTCATATGCATATTCAAGGATTCATAAAGAAAGTCAAGTACTGCTAGTAGTCAGCATCCAAAAGGCATAATGAAAGTAATAAAAATTATTAAATTTCAGAAAAGGGAGTAGTATGTCATTTTAGACTTATCAAGAAACTCTTCAAAAAATAGGTGGAAGTTGAGATAGGCTAAAATATGACTGAAAAACATTTTTTTCTTGATAAAAATGAGAAAAATGAAGAGAAAAAAATGCATTTTCCTACAGTCTTTGGCTAGAAATCAAAAATGAAATCTAATATTAATAATAAAGATCTGGATTTAGATAGTTAACTACCTTACTCACAACAATATTGATTCTTAAAAATGGGGATCTGGGACAGTATGAATGAGCTAGAACTGAAGATACCCTGTTTCACTTTATACTTTGCCATAATTAGAGGATGCAAGTTGGAAAGTCTACGTGGATTCTTTCTTCTGAGAAGCAAGAGTGAGATGATTTAAAAGAGTAGAAAAACCATGCAGAAGCCCTAAAGTATCAGAGCTATGTCTTCACAAAATGGCTTTTTCACTCTAATAAAATTTTGATGGTTAATTATCTTACCTAACTTTGGAGATAAAACCAGAATTGTTTTTAGCAGTAATTATTAATGTTAATAACAACAAAAGATACAATTATACTTTGGTATCTTTATTTTTTCTAGTCCTATCCTTAAACATTATCAGTATTTACTATATGTCGGTTCATGGTCATAATTTCTTGTTTTAACATGTGACTTTTTGTTGTATTTATAAAAATTGTAAATGAGAGGAGTGCATGTTCTAACACCAGTCTCAGTTAACCACAGCTATAACCATATCTGTTCCTTTGGACCAGGAAGTTATACAGATATCACTATGGACGTGTTGATAATTTACCTATAATGCAGACATACATAGTTCATGGAAAGAGAAAAAATATATTTATTTTCTTGGAAAACCATGAATTCTGAGGAAATATAAATGGTCCTTAATAATATGACACAAACGCTATAGCTGGATGTCCAGCATAATAACATAAGCAAGTAGGCAAATATCCTAGACCCCCATGGCTCATAGGACTGTAGAACATAAATCTACAGATGAGATGGACATAGCTGAATCAAATCCTCTAGGGAACATAGAACAACGCTAGTATAATTATGCAGTAAGATTTGGAATGGCAGCTATGGAATGACTAGCATTTCTATTTTCAACATTTGGCTGTCTTTTTTTGCTGTTGTTGTTTTCATATATTTTTAATTAAATTTATTGAGATGACATTGGTTAATAAAATTATATAGGTTTCAAGTGTACAATTTAATAATATGCCATATGTGTATTGCATTATATGTTCACCACCCAAAGTTAAATTTTCTTCCATCATCATATATTTTACCACCTTTACCCTTATATACTTTTCTCCCACCACTTTTCTCCCTGGTAACCACTAAACTGTTGTCTGTGTCTATGAGTTTTTGTTTATTTGTCTTGTTCATTTGTTACTTTCAGTTTTGTATCCCACATGTGAGTGAAATCATATGGTTCTCAACTTCTCCTGCCTGACTTATTTCTCTTAGCATGATTATCTGAGGATCCATCCATGTTATTACAAATGGAAGTATTTCATCTTTTCTTATGGCTGAGTAATATTCCATCATATATATGTACCACATCTTTTTTATTCAATCATCTATTGTAGAAGGGCACTTCGGTTGTTTCCATGTCTTAGCCACTGTGAACAATGATGCTATAAACATCACAGTGCATACATCTTTATGGATAAATGTTTTCAAATTTTGGGGATAGATACTCAGAAGAGGGATTCCTGAGTCATATGGTAATTCTATTCTTAATTTTTTAAGGAACATCCACACTGTTTTTTTCATAGTGTTTGTACCAGTTTACATTCCCACAAGCAGTGTTTGAGGGTTCATTTTTCTCCACAACCTCTCCAACACTTGTTATTACTTGTCCTGTTGATGATAGCTATTTAAACAGGTATGAGATGGTATCTTATTGTGGTTTTGATTTGCATTTCCCTAACAGCTAGTGATGTTGAGCATCTTTTCATATGTCTGCTGGCCATTTATGTCTTCTTGGGAGAAGTGTCTGTTCAGGTCCTCTGTCCATTTTTTAATTGGATTTTGTTGTTGTTGTTGTTTAGTTGTGTGAGTTCTGTGTATATTTTGGATATTATGACCTTATTGGAGGGATTACTGGCAAATATCTTTTGTTCATTGGTTGCCTCTTTGTCTTGATGGTTTCTTTAGCTGTGCAGAAGCATGTTAGTTTTATATAGACCCATTTATTTATTTTTGTTTTTACTTTCCTTGCCTTTCAGGTCAAATTTATAAAATCTTCTCTGAAACCAAGGCCTATGAGTTTAGTACCTATGATTTTATTTCTCTCTGTACTTTATTATTTCAGGTCTTATATTTAGGTTTTTGATTCATTTTGAGTTAAATTTTGGTATTTGTTAAGAGAGAGCAGTTTAGTTTCATTTTTTGGCTGCCTTTAAACCTAACTTTCTCTGATAACAGATGTCTGAGTCTCTACAAAATTGCTTAACCATATTTTCATCATAGTAACTTTATAAATACTTGATACTTTTAACTAAGTTATAAACTTCAGACATAGTTTGTAACCACGGAAACAGTTTCTCTTCTGAAACAAAACTTTGTGGCTCTGAATACCAAATTATGTCTTGTTTTGCTTTAGACCTCATCTGAATTTTTTTTTAAAAAATTCTATCATATTTGAAGTAAAATAATTAATGAAATTTACTCAAGCAATATTCTCTGAGGCATTGCTAACCAATCATCAATGACAGAACAGAAAATGTTTCTAAGAAGTGGCATGACAGCACATCATTCTAAATTTGGTTATTCCCACAGAGTCTAAAGGAACATTATCAAAAGATATGGCTCAATGATTATGTAGCCTCCAGTAACTAAATAATTAAGTTATGATTTAACCTGATATCATTACTGTCTTAATTTACTATATATTGTGTAGCTCTCCTATCAGCTCTTCAGAGATTCCAAACAGTGAATTACTGATCCAATGACCAAAAGAAGTTCTGAGAAACACTTAACACACCTCAGAGGAGTATTTGTTATACTGGAGAAAAGTAGAACTTCTTTCTAAATCATCATGACTTACAGACATATGCATTTGCATTTAGAATAGATGAACTAAAAGTGGTATGCTACAGTTGACAGATGCTATCTACGTTAACAAAGAGAATTTATGCCAGTTAATTCCTGATAATGTACAATAAGCACAGAAAAACAGAGAAGACAATGGCCCATATTTAATGGCTCATAAACCAATTATAAAGACTGAATAGAATGGGGTGGGACACAATATTGGGAATTTTGCTTTCCATGGGAGGATGGTTTTCTCATTATCATTTGTAGCACTAACTAAAACCGTGTGACCAGGAATCAGATATCACTTCCTGTCTGCCCTCTATTCTGTTCTGCAATTCCATCTATTTCATGGTCCTTCTTCTAAGTTATGAACCTTCTTTCTCCCAGCTACAGTGCAACCTAGAGTAGATAACAAATTGCTGCTGTCTCCTAGCCTATTATATTTTCTCAATGACCAAAGCAAATTTATACTAGTATAAATATGCCTTTTCCTTGATGGAAGCTGAAATCAGTTACACAGAGTTAACTATATCAATAGTCTCACCTATACAGTCAGAAATTGTCATTAAGTCTCTTTAATCTGCTCCAAATTCAGTAATTCCAATGAGTTTATTATTCCAGTCAACCCTCTAGTCATTTTTTTTTTTGACTCTCATTTCCTCTGGAACCTATACAAATTCTCTATTTCTTGGATCAATAATAGGATTAAAATAAATCACACCACAATAGCAGTTAAGACTGGAACCACATGAACTATATAGTGTACTGGGAGAATCACTTCATATTACTATGCTTGTCTTTCAGAGCTTGATTTGAAATGAGCATTTGCTATTGATTCTGTTATCTTGTAATATAGGCCTTATTCAACTGTTTATAGAATCTGACTGAAAGAATTATACCAGCTTATATTCAACTTCTACTTATTTGCCTCCAAACTGTTTTTTCTTATTTTTTCCCAAGTGAATTATATTGAACATGTCATTTGAAATATCAAGATTAATAATTTATCCAACTTCTAAGGACATTAAATTTTAATTAATTTCTGTAAGATCCTAGTCTGTGTTGTATTAACCTATAGTAAAGTGTGTGTGTGTGTGTGTGTGTGTGTGTGTGTGTATAGAATTCATTTTTAAAAACTTTTAAGAATAGCCTACAATCATAAAGTCATGGAATGTTAGAAGTGGAAGAACATTGTATTAAATTCTTTTACTTCAGAGGCACTGCCTACTTACCTTAGTTTTCAAAAAAGGAAGATGGTAAATTCTGTGACTTGGAGTATATAGTTCAGCCTACCTCCAAGAATGAGGATTCTAATAAACTTCACATAGTTACTATAATAAGGAAATTATTAAAAATGCAGTCAAAGATTATTCAAAGATGAGTCAAAGATAATAATCACTGAGTTGATGACAGAATAAATAATTACAAATTCCCTAACTAAAATTCCCCCCAATAAGAGTATGATTAAATGCTTACACTGGAGTTGGCTATTTTTAAACTTAATTAGTAGGGGGAAATTCTTCATACATAATGTTAATGTAGCTTTTTTGTGATGATTTTGCTGCCAGAACACTGATGCCATGAAAACAATTGCTAAATTTAAGTCAAAATGGACAAAGAAAAATTTATATTAACATCTACATCATTAGATGTGTAGATTCAGGTAAGTCCACCTCCATTGGCTATCTGATCTACAAATGTGGTAGGACTAACAAAAGGATCATCAGAAAATTTGAGAAGGAGGCTACTGAGATGGGAGAGTGCTCCTTCAAGTATGCCTCGGTCTTGGATAAACTAAAAGCTGAACATGAGCATGATACAACATTGTTATCTCCATGTAGAAATTTGAGATCAAAAATATAATGTGACCATCAGTTATGCCCCAGGACAGAGAAACTTCCTCAAAAATATGATTTTAGGCACATATCAGCTGACTGCTATTCTGATTGTTGCTGCTAATTTTGGTTTATTTAAAACAAGTATCTCCAAGATTGGGCAGACCCGTGAGCATGCCCTACCTGCTTATCTTCTGGTTGTAAAATAACTAATTGTCGGTGTTAACAAAATGGATTCTCCTGAGCCACCCTTCAAACAGGAGGAAATCATTAAGGAAGTCAGCACCCACATTGAGAAAATTGGCTACAATCCACAGTAGCATTTGTGCCAATTTATGGTTGTAATGGTGAAAACATGTTGGAAGCAAGTACCAAAATTATTTGGTTCAAGAGATGGAAGGTCGCTTATAAAGATGGCAAAGCCAATGGGACCACACTGCCTGAAGCTCTGGATTCTTCCTGCCACCAGTTCATCCACTGGCAACTATGTGGGTTTGTTCTTCTAGAATGTCTACAAAATTGGTGATATGGGTACTAGTGGGCCAAGTGGGGACCAAACCCAGTGTGGTGGTCACCTTTCTCCAGTCAGCATTACAACTGATGTAAAGACGGTTGAAATGCACCATGAAGTTTTGAGTGAGCTATTCCTGGAACAATGTGAGTTTTGATGTCAAGAATGTGTCTGTCAAAGGTGTTCATCATGGCAGTGTGGCTGATAGCAAAAATGACCTACCAATGGAAGCAGCTGGCTTCCCTATTCAGGTGCTTACCCTGAACCACCCACACCAAATCAGTGCTGGCTGTAAACCTGTGCTGCATGATCAAGTATCTCACATTGCTTGAAAGTTTGCAAAGGTCAAAGAGAAGACTGATTCCTATTCTGGTAAGAAGCTGGAAGATGGCCTCAAATTCTTGAAATCTGATCATGCTGCCTTAGTTGATATGGTTCTTTGAAAGCTCCTGTGTCGAGAGCTTCTCTATCATCCTCTGGATCAGTTGGCTGTTCATGGCATGAAACAGATCATCACTGTGGTTGTCATCAAATCAGTGGACACGAGGTTGCAGGAGCTGGTAAGGTTACCAAGTCTGCCCATAAAACTTAGTAGGATAAATGAATATTATCCCTAATACCTGCCACCCAGGCTTAACCAGTGGTGAAAGAAGATCTCAGAACTGTTTGTCTCAGTTGGCCATTTAAGTTGAATAATAAAAGTCTGGTTAATGATAACAATACAATCTAAGACCTTCAGAGGGAAAGGATATTTTATGGATCCTCTGAGTTTTTCTCTGTGACAGTTTTAAGTTATTGGTTTTAAAATCAGTATTTTTTAATGGAAACAATTTGACCAAAAATATGTCACAGACTTTTGAGACCCATTAAAACAATTTTAGTAAGAAAAAAGACAATTCAGTGTAAAAAATAAAATACAAAACTATACCTATAAAATCATCTCAGAAAATCAAAAGATACTGAAGATATATAGGTACATGGATAAATATAAACATATAGAAATGTAGAAAAATGACTGAAGGAAATTATTCAATAGCAATAATTAGTTAATCTTGGAAATGTGAGAAAGGTGAACTGATTCAGGGATTAAAGAGGATAGACCTAAAATAGAAACTCCAAGAGAACTTCTGCACAGTCCTGATTTGGTAAGGTAAAGGGTACAAAAAAATCACAGTGATTACAAAGAAACCTTACAAACACTACCTCAGTTAAGAGCTGAAGATCAACATTAACAGCGATAAGGCATGATGATGGTGCATATACTTGATATAATGTGATGGAAGTGGTACTTTGTATCATACAAATCCCAGTTGAGGGACATTATTCAAAATATCTGACCAGTATACCTTAAAACTGTCAGTCACTAAAAATAAGGAAAGTCTGAGAAACCATCACAACCAAGAGGAGCCTAACAAGACATAATAGTTAAATGTAATGTGGTATCCAAGATGTTAACAATAGAAAAAACTGGGTGTGAGATATATCAGAAAGTCTCTGCTGTTTTATGACTTTTCCATAAACCTACATCTATTCTAAAATGAAAGGTTGATTTAGAAATTAAATACACACAGAGTATTCCACCACTGTTGAGACCATCAACACCCCTCTTCAAATAGAAACTCTTAAAACGAGGATATTATTTAATTCATCTTGTATTTCCTACATCTTCTTATACCACACTTTTTACTTAATTACTACAGGAAAAAAGTCTAGAATTGAAAGAGAAGATGATCCAACAGTCTGGCTGACTGCACAATAAGAAAATATAGGTTTCTGGTAAGATGCACTTTTTCCATTCTTAGCAATTATTGTGTAATTTAATCTCACTTGGAGAGAAAGACCCATAATGGTGGACTGAAATTGAAAAAAAAGAGAAAAATGAATACAGGGAAGGAGCAGTAACACTAACAGCAATGTATCAGAATCTCATAAAACATGTTGTCATCTTAATTTACAAAATTACACTGCTTAAAGATTGAAAGACAAAACAGGGAGAGTGTATTAAAGAAGATAACTCATAGGACCTGTATTTTGAAGATTGTTCTGAGGATTAGATGAGAAAAATATATGTGACTGCCCTTTGAAAATCACCATACAATCAAACAGCAATTCTTAAATGTCCTCAGGTGTGGAGCACCTGAAAGTCATAGTGCTCTTCGGACATCACAATGAATACTGATGTACGGAATTGCATTAGAGGAACCATTTTAATGGCAGAAGATATAACAGTGTAATGCAGAATGAGATCACAACTACACACTTTCACAAACAAAGCTGTTAAACTCAGCTCAATTATTCCTTGATGATTTTTTGCATTATTAGTTACTTGCTATTTTGGTCTTTTATATTCTGTTTCTGCTTGTTAATTAATTGTATGTCCTCTCCCATTGACCTATAAGCAAGTACATATGTCTTGTTAATTCTTATACCTTTCAGAATATAATACAGTTTGGAACATAATAGACATTCATTTAACAAATATTTCTGGAGCACTTACTGGAAGTCATAAAATACAATAAAAGACCAAAATACCAAAATTCCTGTTCTCATGGTACTGACTAATTCTAATGGCTTAAAATGCATGAAGGTAATAGATGTTATGGAAGAAAAAGAAGAACAGAATGAGAGGGAATGGCAGTTGAAAAGGGAAACAGGTTGCACTATTAAGTGGGTGGTTGCATTGAAAAGGTGTGATTTGAGCAAAAACTTGAAAAAGTAATAATTTCAGGCAAGCAGAAATCATTCCAGGCAGAAAAATAGGGCACTAGACCCAAGGTACAAGTTTACCTGGCATGTTCAAAGAGCAGCCAGGAGGCCTACATGCCTGGAACAGTGTGAATGAAAGGGAGAGGGGCAGGCAAAGCAGGGATAGCCAGGCCACGTAGGGCCTTGTAGGGCATTATAAAGACGTGTGTTTCTCTCATTAGTGATATGGGAAGCTACTGCTGAGTTTTGAGCAAGAGTCACATCATCTGACCTAGATTTTCAAAGGCTCACTCAGACTGCTGTATGGAAAAGAGACTGTAGTAGTAAAGACAGGAGCAAAAATCCTGTTAGAAGATGATTGCCATAATCTTTGGTGGTTCAGACCAAAATTGTAGATGTGTTCATGATGAAAATTAGTTGAATGCTGGATATACCAAAGTAGAGTCAACAGAATTTTATGATTGATTCAACAAATAGTTTAAATACATAAATACTGGCCAACATTCATTAGTAAGCAAATGTCACCAAGTGCTAAAGACTTAATAAACATTTATGGGCAAAGAAGCTTAAAATAAAATAAAAACCATATTTACTGCATTAACATTATGCCTATTATATTTCTATATCGATAATGACTGATTGTTGGGCTTTAGCCTTAGCACTTTGGCACCCAGCTGGCAGACTCTCAGCATTTTTAGGGACAGAGAAATGAGAATTAC
The DNA here is from genome assembly GCA_030015415.1 of Cynopterus sphinx. NCBI lineage: Eukaryota > Metazoa > Chordata > Mammalia > Chiroptera > Pteropodidae > Cynopterus > Cynopterus sphinx. The sequence continues at coordinate 90,547,389 of CM057384.1, read as the reverse complement.
TAAACTGTGTAAGTGTGAGGAATAATAATGCTGATATTGACATTTCTTTTTCATGGGTCTATGAGGGGCATCTCATCTGTTAAAAGGAGCATCATTGTCTGATTTCAACCTGACACTGGGGAGAGCATTTGGAGCCAGGTAGGTGGAAAGGCTCATAGTGCTGAGTCCTGGCTCTGGCCCTGCTTACCGATCAATACCACTTTCTGGTTCTCATTATTTTGATAAAGATATTAGCAAAGCAACAGTAAAAAATTAAAGTGCTCCATAATCCTTAGCACCTAACATTAACTTCTGAAATATTATTGCACGGTAGCTTTTATTGTTACTTTACAAAAGCACTTACTGAAGGGCAGGGAAGCCAAAAAGAAAAAGGTAAAAGAAAAAAAATCTGCTTCTGGTTGTAAAGAGGAAGATGATCGCCTCTTTATGTGTTGTAGCATCCCCTTTTCCGAAGCAACAGGGAATATAGAGGTCTTCTGGATCTCCTTTTTGCTGAACTTGGCAAGAAACATACCTTCCAGAGTATGTAGGGGGCAGTATGTTCCTCCAATGATCAAGAAATGAGCAGGACGGGCCTCCTGTTTTTCTTCTTCATTTTTTTTATCTTTATTCTCTGTTTTCACTAGCCTCCCAAGGGATCCAAGCCTGCTCATGGGAGTTAACTGAAATTAGTTATGTACATTTCATGTGCCCTCCCTTTGGGGCAGTAGTCCCCAACCTTTTTGATACCAGGGACCGGTGCTCCTATGAGCATCTAATGCCTGATGAGCTGAGGCAGTGATGCTAGCACTGGGTAGTGGCTGTGAATACAAATGAAGCTTTGCTCACTCGTCCGCCGCTCACCTCCTGCTGTGTGGCCCAGTTTCTAATAGGCCATGGACCAGTGCCTGTCTGCAGCCCAGGGTTTGAGGACCCGTGGTTTAGGGGATACACGTTATAGGCTTAAGTTGTAGACTATCAGACTTTGTGTATCTCCTCTCCATAGATGGGGCCATTGTTTTATTTACTCAGGAGATATTGGGAGCATGGCATATTTTCTCAAGGGAGAGGGGAAAGGTTTAGGCATTTGGAGCATGTTGATGTTCCCCAAATCAGCCGTCTAGTAGTAGCAGCCTCCTCTAATTTCATGCCTAATTCCAGATCATACTGAGAATGTGAGGCCTCAATTTTTTTCTTTACAAAATTGTATCACTCTATATACACTCTGCCTTATAGGGTCCATCTGAAAACAAATGAAATAGTGCCATCTGTTCAATCCAAGCCAGTCCCCCCCCCCCACAACTCAATGAAAGATGCTATGTATTATGACCAAGTTTTCTCTTCAGCTGAATTTAAAAACTGCAGGTTACAGTGCTTCCTATGTTTATTCAGAGTGGTGTCTAATTTTGCATAGGACAGTGGAGGCCTGGGCATTTGCATTTCTCCTAGAAGTTCCAGTCTCCTGGCCAAAAAACACATGAAGAAGGGTCTTCACTGGCCTACAGCCCTTCATAGGATTCCATTCATGCCTGTCACTCACGGACAGAGAAAGCCCCCCACAAGAAGGCTCAGCTCTCATAAAGAGCTCTGCCAGATTCAAGAAGACGTGGCTTTTTGTTCAGTACCATAGGACCCTGTGTGACACTCCACAGCCTGACTAGGGACTGTCACAGTAGCCTTTCACAATTCAAAGTGAAAAGGAAAATAGCCTGCCTTTGAGCATCAGAGATGTGGGAGAGGCAGGAATCAAATCATGAATAAATAAATAAAAACACCAACAGCTGTGATATTTAAAACAGACAATCACTATAACAGCAAATGACAACCCCGCAGCCTGCAGAATCTGCTAATAAACTGTCTGCTGTGACTGTTATTAAAGATAAACTTATGAGCCATGATTATTCAACCATTAAACCTAAGTGGAAATCAAAGGAAATTTTGTGTCAGATGATATACTTGGTGCTATGTGACCTAGGAAAATTACTCATCAAATTTGAATACTGATGTCTCTGTCCCCCAAGGTTTGGTCCCTTGAAATTTTGGTAGTACTTATGCAAAGCTTTCTTTTTTCCTTTAATTATAATTTTAGTTTGCTCATGTGTAGCTTTTTTGTTTTCAATAAATTGCTGTGATAAGCACATCTCTTCCCATTATCCATCGAATAATGGAAGTGTCATTCCATTCATCAAGGGCATAGATACTGGAAAGCAAGAATCTAAGACTTTCCTCAGAGCCACCTACTGACCAGACAGCACAGCTTCAGCTTTCAGAGGCTGATGAAAAAAGTTACCAAGAAATACAAATTGTGGGTACCTTTTGTCGCTATATTAGCTAATTTAACGGGAATCCAGTTCCAATTCAGAGGTCAACTGATTCACAGTTCACTTGGATCTTAATCCCTGCCATTACTGTTACAGTCAGTGACATACTTAATAGGAAGAGTGGCCTATTATGACAGAAACAACATTATAGAATAAGATTATTATATGAGCATGCCATTTTGAAGACATGACCTAATGACCTAGATTGAAAGTAATCTTCAGTTAATGTCCTATGTTGTTGTTATACAGGATGCAGCAAAGCATAACAGTAGAGTCAGAGATTTTCAAACATGTAGGGTTTTCAAGGGCTGCCTTTCCAATGTCTGCTTGATATTAATATTTCCTAAGAGCTTGAATTAGAAATTTGAAGTAATCCTCAATGATCAAAGTAATATTCTATATTTTTTAAAAAATAAGAAACAATTCTATGTTAAATATGCACAACCTGAAGTGGTACAAAAGTGTGTGACAAGTTAAGGGGATTGAGAACCAATTAAACTTCACCATTCTTAATCCTACATTTTTTGTTGTTTTTGTCCTTTCTACCTCACTCATTTTAACATCTCCATTTGATTCTCCTCAGAGAGGTTTGCTGTGGTTGGGGTCCCCTCCTTTGTGCTCTCTCTCATGTCTGTAATAAATATACCTGCTGGGTACATATTATATACTCAACAGATTTTGAAAGAATAAACTAATAAATGGCCTAAGTACTTGGATAAGGCCTAATTCTCAAGTTATTCCAAGTTAGGGCACAAATGGGGGAAATAAACATGGCTTTTATAGCACATATGAAATAGAAGTCAAGAGGCCAAACACCAGCTGCATAGAAGTATTATGAGCAAGAAATAAGCCTACATAAAGTCTGGACTACTGATTCAAATGTTGGTGCTGGAACTGCAGGGTGACAATCACATAAGTAGCATTTACCCTGAATTTGTGGAGGCCTTTAAAACACTACAAGACAGCAATTCTCATGCATATCTGAATGTTAGAATCACCTATAAAGTTTTTTTTTTCCTTTTTCAGTGGAAATTCCCAAGTCACATCCCCAACTAGATATAGCTATCTATCAATCACCTATGTATGTATGTATGTATGTATGTATGTATGTATGTATGTATGAATCTATGTATCTATCATCATCATTTATCTATCTATTTATCATCTATCATCTATCCATCCATCCATCCATCCATCTATCTATCTCTAGGGAGGGCACCCATGAATCTCTCCTTATATTTGATAACAACTACTGAACAGGCAACTTAGCCTCCACTTGACCTTCACCTACTCTGTGAGCCACTTTGTGAGAAGAATACAGTCCCTTGAAAAAGCCATTATTTTAGCGAAACCAAGGTTACCTACACATCTACCTACGAACACAACTGAAGTAATGTACAGAATAATAAAACTCAATTATATGCTCAGACCCTGAATATCACAAATGAAGTGAAGCCAAAATAAACCTCTTTGAATTCAATAGATAAATGCTACAGTATGATCTAGGCAATAATGAAGAGCTTTTCTTTTACAAGTGGGGCATCTTTATAATGAAAATTTACTTGAGAGAAGTAAAGCCACATGCTGCATTTAAAGAGACCCTCCTACTTCCAGGATCCAGCAGAAATCTGAAATGCTGTTTTCATTTTGTTACATGAGAGCAGAATTCGCCTTGCTCTTGTGACAGATGTATTCCTTAAAAGTTGTGCAAATTTAGAAATTTTTAAGGAGTTGAAATGGTGAGCTTGCTATTTAAAGAAAACATGAAATGATTTTTTTTGCATTAAAATATATTTGGAGTTTCTAAAACTACCTCTGAATATGTCTGTTTTATCTAAGGTTTATAGTGTAGAATTGTTATTATGTGGGCTTAGGTCTTATGCTGTCCTCTTAAACACAAAACCATATATAACAAAAGCCTGCTGTAATCTAGAAATTATTAGAAAAGTGGATTGTACTGAAATTTTGGGGAAAAGGGCACTTATGCTTTATGGGAAAATCATGTTATTAAAACATAATTTAACAACTGCTATTAACATGCTAAAGTCAACGTTTTTAATGTGGATACATTGTCATTTTGAAAATGGAAAAGAATACAATGTGTTATACTTTATACTAAATTTTCAAATCTGTGTATGTTCTTTAAAGTGAGTCATGCCATTGAAACATGCACTTACATAAAACTTCCATTTTTCAATTTTTATTCATATGGGGCATTTAATTGAGTCCTCATTAGTGAGAGAGACTTTTTAAAAATTATGTATGGGAAACTAAATAATGAAGCTAATATCTATTATTATTGTTATCCCCATTTTACAGATAGAGAAAATTGGTTCAGAGAAATTAAAAGTTCTGTCTAGATGGAATCAATGATAGAAATGGAAATTCAATTCATATTTTCTGGCTCTCAAGTCATTTTCATCAGACCATGGATATAAAGAAACAGCTTGCAAATGTTAATGAACAATTCCCTTTGGATCAATGATAAAGTAGAGCCAAAAATGTCATTTTGTAGGGCCTAGAAATTTCTTGGCCCAAAATAAAATTACCATCAATTCTATCTAAAATTTAGAGTATATTTAGACCAAAAAGCCAACAATAATGGTATTTTTGCCTACAGTGGTTAAAAAGAATAAAGGAAAAGTTTCCCAACAAAGTCATTTTTGCTTCAGTTAGTTCATGAGTCAGTTGGTCTTTGGGTGAAAGGAAATGAAAAATTTATCACCTGTGATAACTGACCATTTGCACAAAAGGCATTGAAATAAAGAAACAATTATAATGTGTGTGTGGTAAACCCTCAATTTACTTAAAGCTCTAAGTAAACAAGGTATCAGATTCTCCTCAATGAATAACTTGGAAAGGTGGGTGGGGAGATGATCAGGAAAGGATTGGGACTTTCATCAGAGCCTGGCATCTTGCTAAATGTATTTGGTACATGGTTTAGGGAAAAATACTTATTCTCCACTTTTATGTTTATATATACATACATACATACACACATATGTATGTATGTATGTATGTATGTATGTATGTATGTTGGCATTACTATTCTGACCTCCCTATGTTTCCTCATTCACTCCACTGTCATTAGTGAGTTTGGAAGGAGAAACTACACCGGTATAGCCAGAACCATCCACTTCACTTTGTCTTATGAGTCAGCAGGTTCACAGAGGTCATGAGCTTCAGGCTGTGCTCTACCTTGGATAAGCCTCTTTTCTGAGAGGTACTGTCCCCTTATTGAAGATCTTTCAGGCAGATTCTCTGAGAAACAGACTTTGAAATAAATCAGCCAGCAGGATTTAAATAGGGGTCCTCTTTCCTAATTCAGAGACAAGGCTAAATTTTTATTTCAATTTCCTATGTCAGTTTCTAAGGCCACCAAACCTGCATACAGGAAATTAATCCATATATGTTCACTTGGAAAATAGTTTATTTAATCTAAAACTTCATGAAAGAACTTAGTAAAAGGTAAATATGTTCTCAAACGTGTGTGGTAACAAAACACATTTGTATCTGTGGTGCCAAGACAGTTCAATGAGAAAAGAACAATCTGTTTAACAAATGGTGCTGGTAAACTACATATCAACATGTAAGAGAATGAAGCTAAACCCCTACCTCACCATACATGAAACTTACATGAAAATGGATCATCGATCTAAATATAAGAGCTAAAATTATAAAATTATCAGAAGAAAATATAAATCTTTGTTACCTTAGGTTAAGCAATAGTTTCTTAGATATGACACCAAATTCACAAGATTAAAAAAAAGGTAAATTGGACTTCATTAAAATGTAAAACTTCTGTGTTTCAAAGGACATCATAAAGAGTGAAAATAGAATTCACAGAATTAGGGAAAATATTTGCAAATCCTGTGTCTGATAAGGGACATATTTAGAACATATAAAGGATTCATATAACTCTAAGAAGACTGATATCCCAGTTTTTAAAATGAGCAAGTAATTCGAAAAGACTTTTGTTGAAAGATCTTACAAATGGCAAAAATAAGCAAATGAAAAGATATTCAATTTCATTAGTCATTAGAGATGTGTAATTCAAACTACAACAATACACTGTGTTATACACACTAGGATGGCTAAAATAATAACAAGTTTTGATAAAAATATGAAGAAAATTAAACCCTCATATATCATACAGTGTTGGCGGCATATAATAGTGCAGCCACTTTGGAGAACAATGGAAAGTTTCTTAAAATGTTAGTTACCAGGGCACATCAGTTTTACTCCTAGATAAGATAAATGCAACATAAATCCAAACAAAATTGTGTGTATAAATAGTCTCAACAGCATTACTCATAATAGGCAAAAAGTGAAAGCAACGAAATGTCCATCCACTGATGAATGTATTAGCACATGTGGTATAACCATTCAATGAAATATTATTTGACCATAAAAATGAATGAAATACTGATAAATGCTACAACATTGAACCTTGAAAACATTACAGTAAGTGAAAAAAGACACAAAAGACTACCATAATGGTTTATTTTATGTGTCCACTTGAATGGCCTAAGGGATGACCAAATAGCTGGTAAAACATTATTTCTGGATATGTCTGTGACATTTCTAGAAGAGACTAACATTTGATTCAGTAGACTAAAAAGATCTACCCTCACCAATTTGGGCGGACATCATCCAATCCACTGGGGACTCAAATAGAACAAAAAAAGGAAGGGTGAATTTCCTCTTTTTGAATGGTGACATTCATATTCTCTTGCCCTTAGACATCCATGCTCCTGGTTTTGGGTATTCAAACTCTGGGAATAGCACCATTGGCTTTCTTGAATTGCAGGCCCTTATACTTGGACTGAACTATGCCACTGGCTCTCCTGGTTCTCCAGCTTGCAGATGGCAGATTGTGGGACTTCTCAGTCTCCATAACTGTGAGTCAATTTCTATAATAAATTTTCTCTTTTATATATAACTATATATACATCCTATCGGTTCTGTTTCTTGGGATAACCCTAACCAATATAGCCACATAGTGTATAATTCTATTTATATGAAAATCCAGAATTGGCAAAACCATAAAGATAGAATATAGATTAGTGGTTTCCAGGGACTGGGGACAGGAAGAATGAGGAACCAATTGTTGAGAAGTATGAGCTTTCTTTTTGGGGTGAGAAAAGTGTTCTCAAATTAGATTGTGGTGATGGTAGCAGGATTCTGTAAATGTACTAAGAACAACTGAATTGTATAATTTAAAAGTGTGAATTTTATTGTATGTGAATTATGTTAATAAGTCCATTATAAAAATGCTTGCATTCATAAATAGTTATAAAGAGTGCCACTGGAGCAACTGTTGAATAAGTCATAAATAATCAAGGAAAGAAATAATTTGCCAACATGCATTTAAAAAGACTAAGTACTTGAGGAAACCTGGTCAGATAAATCCCCAAGCGCTTTTGCTGAGGGCTCTGGGATCTTGGCCATTTGTACTCAGAAGTGACTTTGAAATAGCCTCTAGTTTAGGGCAAGTTTGCATGGCAAAACAAGCATGTTCTACATGAAAAGTGTTCAAAAGCTTTAGTCTGGCATCCAGAGCTTTACAATGTTATATCAGTCTAACCCAAGTTTATCTACTAGTTTCCCTACTCAATATCCTTTATTTGGAACTATATTACTCAGCATTTCTCCCAACTCCATCTCATTCTTTATCACCTGCTTGCACTTTTACAGTCCCTTAAATGCCCACTGCCTTATCTCCTTATAGGTAGAGTCTACCTAACTTTCAAAGCCCTTCTTAAATATCATCTTCTATATGAAGCCATTGCTAATTTTCTCCAATCAATATGTTTACCTTTCCTCTCCTTCTAGGACCATCTCAGTGGCTGTCCATTGAGTCAGTGAGAGTAGAGACTATAAATCACTCCTCCATGGCATTTGCAGCATTTAAACTTGCTGGTGGTTAGGATTCAAATATTTGTTGATTGGATTGGACTATCTGCAGACCTAACAGTTTTTCAACTTCATTTGCAGGTGTAGAGATAAAACATTACATTTGATTCCTTGACATGTAAAAATCAGAAGTTTAATCTATTAAACTGTCCCTTCATAGAATGTTCTAACACAGAAGCATTTTATATATATATATATATAGTGTGTGATTTTATCTTAAAAGCAAAATGAAAGATGAAATATGTTTCTTAATATAGTAACATCCAATTAATTCAGCATCGTAATAAAAGAGAATTTTCCAGGTGATAAAAGCTTACCTCTTCAAGTTCCAGAATTGTAAATGATTTATATATATATAGGAATGGAAGTTTTACTAAGTTATATGCATATATTAGTATACACAAGAGGGCTACTTAATTGAAACATTTTGACCTCATATAGCGCTTTTATTGAGGAGTCATCCTGAAAATTATGATATTATATTAAGCATAGAATCTCAATTATTGCTTATCACCAAAGCTGACTAACAAACAATAATGTTCCTTTGAGTTAAAAACTGAGGCAACTCCAGAGAGCTGTATGTTTATGACCTATATGTTCTTATATCCTATTTGCCACATATTTCTTCTTCACAGAATGTCATGTCACTGAGAATAGGGGCTGTGCCTTCAATTTCTCTGTCAATTTTATTGTGTTTCCACGTGTGGAGAACACTAGTTATTGCTGACTTTCACTTTATAAAAAGAAATAAATTACCCATTAAAAAAATCTGTTTTTTAAAAGGTTGAATAAGAGTAGTTTTTAAAAACTTTAAATAAAAATCCAGCTGGTTAAACTAAAGCCATTGAAAAGAAGCTTAATTGAGGAATATTTTTTGGCTTTGAGCCCGCTGTCTTTTCATTTGATTGTAAATTGGATACAATTTTATTCATTTCAAACTCTCGTCTTTCAGTATTTTATTCCACCGAGACCAGTAAATAAGTGTTAATAGCCATGTTGAGCTCAGTTAGACTACTTTTTTCACTTAAATTACCCATTTTGGTTGTATTATTGCCATCCAACCTTTTGTTTGTTGACATTTTTATTGAATGATTGTACAAGAAATGTTGATATCTTCATATATTGTTTTGACCCTTCACTAATCCTCTTTATCTATCATTCATCAGAAATTTCTTCTTCTTTCTCCATGCTTTTATTATCTATCTATCAAAGCATGTCCTATTTCATTCTATAAAATGATGCTGACTTGCATCCTTCAGGAATCTTTTCAGAGACTGTCACCTCTTATATTTAAGAGCAATATAAGCCAAGAGGACACTGAGTTTCCAAGATGACACAGTTTTATCTTCTTTCTTTGCCACAGCATTGTGTTTTAGGGGGAGAGAAGGACAAAACTGATGAGATGTAAAAATGTTCAAAAGCAATGAAGGACTGCTTGTTGAAAATTGCCTTTTCTAAGGCCTTCTTAATGATTTGTGCTTTGATAATACAAAGTATTTACTAAGTAAAGCAGCCCTCAAGTAATGTCAGTAATTTGGAACCGATTCTCATGCCCACATTCTTTACCCTATAATTCACAATCATATTTCTACCTAAGTTTATGACCTTGGAGTCATACTCAAAATTCAGCTCCTTTATTGCTCTTATCTAGTCTTTATTCATATTAAATAGTCAGGTACTAATATATTTAGGCATGTACTATTTAGCAAATAATGTGGAGATGCAATGATGAACATGTTGGAGATATGTTCAGCAGGCTGAAAGAAAAGGGAACAGCACAAGAAGGGGTTAGGGCAGAGAGAGGATACTTCTACACCTATTGAGCTAGAGGTTTCTTTTGAGTACTTAAATAGAGATATCCAAAATGCAAATGGGTATACAAATTTTGGTTCAGAATGAATAGATCTTATTAGATATATGATAATGGTTAATGTTTATTGAGTACACACTTTACCACTATATGATGCCTTTTTTATGTCTAGATAAGAATTATAAGCATATAGATGATGATTGACATTATTGCAATGGATACGATCATTGAAATAATGAAAGAAGAAACCTCAGACAGAAACCTGGGGCATACCCACCCAACCTACTCATTCTTCCCTATAACATTTAGGATTCACTTTCTGTTCTGGCACTTCCTGGGCATTCACATCTCTACTCCAGTTCCAACCATCCTGGCATCTTCTCCCTATCCTATCTACCTTACAAATAAATTTAGAACTACATCCTAAACCTGCCTTCTGAGAACATAAATGGATTTGAATTTTCACTTTGAACCACAAAAAAAACAACTGCTGATCATAAGCTTTAAGACTCTACCAATTATTATAAAAATTTCCCCCCTGCTACTTTCCATTATATACTTCTCTCTAGCCACACAAACACAATTAATGTGACCAAACTCACATCTGTTTCTAAACTACCTCATTTCTTTTTCTGAGATTCTTCCGCCAACATTTATTTCCCTATGCACCAAAATACCTCTTGCCTCTCCTGCAAAATATACTCATCTTCTTCAGACAACCTTTTTATATAAATGCCTTCTCTAACCTACTTCCAATCTCACATCCATTATAAATCACCATGATTGTTCCATATGCATAAGCAATTTTGTACAGATGTTGCTAGAAGCAAATGTTTATCTGTTTCTCTAATTTTGTTTATTAATAACCAGAGAATGTGGTACTCTAGTTCATCACAGTTTCAAGTTACTAGAGATGTGTAATATATACTGTGCATGAATGGCCAATTGTCTAGTATTAAAATTCAGTAATAGCCTCAAACCTAAACTTTACTGAAAATACTTTAATCTTCCTTTAATGATTCTCAAAGCACTTTAGGGTTTTGCAGAGTCTCAAGGTTATCATTTTCATTGCCCTATATGTATAGGGAAGTAATAAAGATTTCCAGTTCATAGATTATTAGATTGATCAGGTTTTACTGCGTTTCTTTAGGTTTGGCTCACATCCTCGTAATATTGTACGTGCTTTAAGAGCCAGAATCATATCTTCTATTTATTTTGCATTTCACATAAATGGGTGTGAATTTTACATTTTTATTGTCTGAATTAGAGATTAGAGTGCACAGGGAGACTCTTATTTTAATCATTCTTATCTTTTCTCTTTACCATATATATCAGGACTTACCAACTTATTTTTCCATCCCACAACTAGGGGAAAATACAACCAGTGGCCACTTTACCCTGTGTTACTAATTGACTAATGACTCAGAATCTGTTGACTAAACCTTTATCATATAGTACACTGTAGGTGTCAGCGCTTTTCACTAATATACAGTTCTCTTCTACTTACCATTGCATGGGGCAGTAGTATTTTTCTTCCAAGAAAGTAAGCATTGCCATATGACTTACTTGGGCAGTGAAATACAAGTGCAAGTGACAAGTGTCACTTCCTAGCAGAATATTTAATTCTAATGCTCTAATCTCTAGCTGTCTCTGTTATGGTGATCCTGAAATCATCCATTGATGTGGAATTGTCACAAGATTGAAGTAACTGGAACAATGACCCAGCATATATAGGATACCTTCCTCCTGGAGGCACTAAGACCCACAGCAGGCAATGCATGAAAGAACTTAAAAAGTGTCATGTAAAGCCATGTAGATTTTGGGGTTGTTATTTTACCACTGCATAACAGCATAATCTGATATAGTCTTTGTTTTATAAATATCTTATGTATTTGTTTCCATAAACAGTATGTTTTTTGAGAGTACAGGCCATCTCCAAATTATTTATTTACTCTCAGTATGACACCAAGATAGTTTTTAGTAGGCTGACAAATAGTATTTGTAGAATAAATAAATGGAAAGTAAATAATCTTTATTTCCATAAAAAAATATGATAATATTCTCCACTTGACCATTCTTTTTACTCCCATCTTTTAAAGTTGAAGTTTAAACTGAGGAATTTGCAGTACTACTATGATTTCATCAGTCTGAAGTTTCTTAAAACTGCCAAGTAACCATAAATTGCCTTTAGGTTAAAGTCCTTGCTAACCAGAAGTGTCTCAGTCCTATCTTGGCTTACCTTGCATCCTATTCTATTCTTTTCTTTTCTTCCTGAACCTAGTTTTCTTCTGCTTTTTAAAGCTCTTGTTTGTTTGTACTATTGTTTAGATTATTTCCCTCCAAGGAGGAGACCATTTCCTCAGCTCCTTCTGCCATCTCAATCCATTAAACAAGTCTGCTGGAATATATCATGGAAAATGGTGCACATTCATTCTATGTGGAAATAGACTGGGTGTGACAAAATTAATCAACATGGTGAAGTTACAGATATCTGTGAGATTTCCAAAGCTCTCATGTATCCTAGTTTTTAATTCTTACTAAATGATTCAAGGAAGATCCTTCTGAAATCCTTCTGAAATCTGACATAAGCTGTTTAAAGTGGAATCCAAGATAGATTTGAAATGATCTTTACCCATCTCCTCAAATGTAGCTTGAGAGCACATACTGTTAGGAAGCAACCAGGTCAAGGTCGATGCATTGGGCCAGTACCAACTGCTATTAGCTTGTTCCATTCTGGATTTAAGTCTTAGGTCACCCTACCTAAGCAAGGAACCACTTTCAGCTGAGGTACTTGTTGAGAATAAAGAGAAATAAAGAATGGATAGTAGAAGAAGATAATTTTAAATACCAACTATGACCAGATGGCCAGTGATAGAAATAAGAACTATAATCAATTTTAATGTTTTATTTTGATAGAATGTAAGCGTGGATATATTCATTATTTTCCCTTTTTTCATTTCCTTTAAATGTATTAAAAGTAGTTAACCTTATATCTCAGTAGTTAAATGCAAGTATGCTCAGCTAGAAGAGGAGTGAATATATCCCAAATATAGATAGAAGGGCTGTGTATTATTTTGTAAGTAGGCTAATAACAAAGTCTAGCATGGATAAAAGAGGTGTATATGGATGCCATATTGACAAGAAATGGACTGTGATGGCTTTGTGCCATATCAGTGTAGCTAAGATAAAACTAAGATTCCAGACTTTTCTTCTTTGTATAATTCTGGGTTAGGATTAGCCAGTTGTATAAAAGTCTTCTGTGAAAAGGTTTACACAAAAATTGGCCTTTACCTTGTACAATCTATAGAGGATTTGGCAGAGGAGTGAAGAAGTAGCAATTTTTATGTTCTGTAAGCTGGTGCAGAACTCTAGGCACTAAGGCCACTCATGCACATTTTCATTTATCTACTGGCTCATTTGTTGATGTGGGCAGCATCCAAACCCATAGCACCTCAATCCCCCCAGATCTTTTTCCTTGGCTTCACAAAATTCTGATCCAGACACAAGTGTAACATTCTGTCATAAGACACTAGCTTCTCCTATAGGTCACCAGCATCACTGAGACTAGAAATGAAGACAAGACAGATGTGGGTTCTAGTTAGTTCTCATAGGTTTCTCTTTTACTTTGCTTCCTTCACTTCATACTCAGCTTTCCTTCCTAACTGCTAACCCAGCTGTCCTAAAGTTTCCCTCTACCATCAGTATACTTATTTTCTCTAGGGACCTATTAATAATGTGAGTTTTTTATTAATTCAATTATATAGTAAAAGTGCCTTTTTTTACAGCCAGAAAGAGATTTCACAACTCTCTGATATCATTTATTATTTGAAAAGGTAGTGTGCATTTCATGTGTTGAAATGTAACCTTTGGCTAAAGAACACATTTTTTTCGGAAAAGTCAGAGAAGAAAAGAGAGAATGTGAGAGAGTACTTGCTATCACGCTCTAAAGATGGGATACACAAGATAAGTGAAACATGTCACTAGGAAGGAGTGGCGACAGTGATATGTAAGAAACACAGAAACACATAGAAATCAAATCACTAGATGCTATGTAAATTGGTATAGCATTTGCCATGTTTATATAGCTAATGGTATTTACCAATACATGACTCAATGACCATTTGAGAAAATACACTCAAGAAATATAATTTAGACCAAAGTCCAAAGAGAAAAATTTCTCCTTAGAAACTGAAATGACCCTAAAAATTATATAATCAAGCATATCTTCATTTGTTTTGTTCTGGCTGCCTGGAAGCTCTAAGTCACTTTTTAAAAGTTAATTTTAGAAATATTTTTCTATCTTTTCTATTGTTTTTCTGGTCTTTTTATAAGCAACGAATTATGTTTTTCCAAGTTACAATATGTTGTCTTATGAGCTACCAGAAATATATTTTTAAAAAACTGAAAATGATTACAGAAGGTAGAGGCAATGGAGAAGAAGGGTGGTAAATGGGGTAAAGAGTCAAACATGTAGTGACGGAAAGAAATCTAACCATGAGAGGTGAACACAGTGTAAATATATATATGCCTTACTGATAAAGTGTACAGCTGAAATTTATTAGATTTCATTAACTAATGTCACCATAAAAATTAATTAATTAAAAAAAATAATAAATAAATTCTAGGTATCAAATGAGTAACAAATATTGAGAATAAAATTTAAAAAGGAAAATTAATACATGAATAAATGAATGAAAAGTAGACACATTTAACATATGTTTTCCCAATTGAATATTCCAATATAAGTGACTGGATTTATAGTTATTAATACTAAATATGTATCTGCTCACTTCATTTAGTATTAGTAAAAAATCTTAGTCATTTGAAATCATTTTATCTGATCTGTTTCACTTAGAACAATGTATTCTAAAAGCATGATAAAAATTCCATTCAATGGTATGTATATATTTAACATTCAACCTTTTCCTGTGTCAACAGTCCAATATTCTTTCCTATAGAAACATAATTATTTCAACTAATAGATTGTCTTCATCAAGGACAATTTTAGGCACTGACAATTTATGGCACTATAACCTTTATTTCATTTGCAGCAAATTTAGTATATTTTAATTTTTAGATATTACTCAGTTTGGGCTTATCACATAATATGGTTTAAGTCTGTCTGAAATTAAGTAAAAGAATAATCTGTAGTTAGGTTTTCTAGTCAGTCATTTCAGTCCACCCTTCATGGCACTTGTTCCACTGTGAGAATATTCTCATGTATTCCACATCAATGTGACTTTGGCACATAAGATCTAATGAGAGAGAAATCACAGTCATTCTTGATTCCACATGTCCTAGAGCCATTAGCATTCATGCTAAATGAATGCCATTTAACTTAATAAGAAGTCCATTTTCTCTGTCCATTTACCACCCCTTTAAGTGCTTATTTTCCTCCCTAACCTAGCTGCAAGGCATGTGGGTAACCAGTAAATTGAAGATTTAAAAAGATTTTTACTTCATATGCTTGGAACTGAACTGCTCTTTATTGGCACTGTAAAAGTAAATGGAATCTAGGACTATGTTGCCCTTTTTGTCTTCTTTCCTCAATTCTTAGTAACTCCTATAATGTTCCCACCAAAATGGCTCATTCACTAATCCAATAATTTGAGTCTTAACCTTTCAGTCTCATTTATTTTTTGATGAATTATTTGGATTGGGGGGGGCAGGAAATAAATGTTTGGATACCATTGTTGCAGCTGAAAGAAAACCATGTGCTTATTAATCTCAGGTAGATGTTGTATTGAAGAGTTTGAATACATTTTCATATTTAGACGAATCAATTCACAATAAGAAAGCATAAATTCTTAGGAAATTATGTGGCCATTGAGATGAAGCTGCCATTTTCTAAAGTATAGCATTCATCTCTTATATGAATTTTTATTCAAGATGCTGAACTGCAAACCACAGAGAATGAGATATTGGCAAAGGAGATGCTATAGAAAGAACAACAACAACAAAAATCCTGATGGATTCCTTAATCATATAAGTCACTGGTGAACAATAAAGCACTGTGAAGATTGCTTTAGAAATTAGGTCTTGACCTGACTTTTTGAAAAATAGCACAAAGTAAATTGAAAACATAAATGGATATGTGTTTTTGAGAGAGGTTGCATTTCAGTATAATGAAGATTAAGGATGTTTGTTTTATCAAAGACACACATTAAAATTAATGATACCAATTCTAAAATTATGAATTATTTAATTTGGAGTATATGGCATATATTCATATCATATGTAAGTATATAAAGGGTGTGTCTCTCCTCACAACATAATTTGACCAAGATAAGGAAAATTAGGCCAGGAAAACCTACAGTTCATTCAGAGGCACATGGCATTGTTTTGACAATATGAGGACACAAAGGAGCTGTGGTATGTCTGTGACAATTTGCAGTCAGCAATGTTATCCTCTTGGTCCCTATCACACAGTTTATTATTTTCCCTGGAGACTTTGCTTTTGTCCAGCTTCTTCACTTCATTCAGCTTTCTTTCCCTGATGCCAGCCCTCCCCTTTTGGGCCCTTTTCATCATTTGTCTGGCTCCAGGTTTATGGATGTTTACTTTCAGCCTTATTTGGAGACGAGTGAGCAATGCGAGGCATACCCCCAGGACTTCCATCTCAGTCATTAAGATTCAGTAGTGCTTACCACAAGGGCCAACTGCTACATCATTTATTATTGTTTTGACCATGTTTGTGCTTATTGCTTTCTAAATTTTTAGAAGCCAAACTGAAAACAACACTTGACCCCTTGAGTATTGCCATCATCAGGTGCTAGTGAAAGCCCAGCACTTCAGTAGCAAAAATAGAGCAGCTTCGTGACATCAAAATTTGCATGAACTAGATTCACAAAGAAAACACCAATTAAAAAGAATAGTTTCAGTCAACAAATAAAAGTTAGACAGTTTACAAACCAATAATATTCCAATCAACATGAAGATAATTAAACCTAAAATATTGAGTAATAAGAATCATAAAATTGCCTAATACACATGACATTCGTAAAGTTTACACTATTTAAACTTTACTCGATGATTCAGTGTTGTGCAAAGTGCATGGTTTTGGTTTCATGGTTGGTTGGTTGGTTGGTTGGTTGGTTGGTTGGTTGGTTTTAATCTGATATATCATGGAATGGTGAGTCTGCCTTAGGACTCCGCCACTAAAAGCTGCCTCAATTAAGTCACTTAAACATCTTCAGCTGCAGGCTCTACATTGCAAACTGAAATAAAATCTACCTTGCAGCATTGTGTTAAGTATTTAAGATAACATTAATAAACTATCACACATTAAGCACTCAGCAATGTATTCACTATTATAAAACTGAAATTATAGCATACCGTATATGTAAGTATGCATATGTATAACATAATTTCTCTGATTATATGTAAATGCTATAATTGGTAATATTAAAGAAATATTTCATATAAAAATAGACTTTCCCCACAAGGCCACAGTCTCTGACATCCTGGCACTTGGCCTATTTCCTCCGCCTCCTCTCAGCTCATAAGTTCCTCTATGTTCCCTTTGCTAGAAAAGTTGAAAGTCTATCTGGTCTCTCGATTTCAACGAAGAAAGAGAGAGGAATAGGGAAATCTTCACACTCTTTAATATATCCTTTGAAGAATAAATATGTTTCAGAATATGTACAGTCCCTTCTAGTCTGTCTTTATTCAACCTAAATTGGTGTTAACTTAGAAAGATCAGAGAGAGCCATCTCTCCACTCAAAACCAGTTTTCACCCCTGACTAGTCTTCACTTGCAATACTACTCTCTCTTTCTTTCTAGTTGTGTTTCAAGTTTCACTCTACCTCTATAGCTTTAAGCAGATTGTGCTACCCTAAGCACAACTCTGCTCAAGTCAATTTGTGCCTCATTGGCTGAATTCCTTTGATACATATCCCAATCATAAGATTGGAATAATGATGTAAAAGTTATTCTACTTCCCCGGCACTGATGAATGTGTTTATTTCACAAACCTATTGTTAGCTGTTACCCTCTCTGCATCTTCTGTAAACCCCTATCCCCTCAATTTTCCTGCACACATTGCAATTTTTTGCTCATTTCCAAGGCATTTTTAGTTGAGTACTATAATATTTTTAACTCATTTTAGATTTAATATACTGGATATCAGTATATTTGCAGTTTAAAATTACTCCAGATACAAATAGACTTCCATAATATATATATATATATATATATATATATATATATATATATATATATATATATATGCAAATTGACTTGTTTTCAAGTTGGTCTGTCTAGAATCATTTTGACATTTCTCAAAGGGAGATGTATTTTCAAACGTAAAAATCCAGATAGAATCAGAAAAGCTAGAAAACTTGACTATATCACATGAGAATTTCAGCTACAGGAGTTGAAGCTCCTTGATAGAGAGAGAGAGACAGAGAGAGAGAAGCTCTCATACCCCAAAACTTCATAACCCATGACTCTGTAACCCTTTACAGAGGCCCCTTAACTTCTTCCCTTCATCCTCAAAAATTGAATTAGAGATTCAATCTTTTTAATATAAAAGATCTTAGAACTTCATACTTTATTTTATTTATTCTTTATAAAAAATGCAACCTTATGAGATAAGTTTCATTTGCCTCATTTTAGAAAAATGGAAATAAAACTCAAGAAGTTAAATAACTGTCCTTAAGTCAAAAAATTAATATATAGCACAGCCAGAATTTGGACTGAGGTTCATCTAGGGCCAAAACCCACATGAATTAATATAAAATAGTATTTCTCCCGGGAACATTATAGGAAGTTTGATTATTTCCTAGGAAAGAGGCTTTAAAGGGATGAATTATTGACATTCACAAATGAAGAACAACTACATTGAAAAACAAACAAACAAACAAACAAAGAGTATGAGCAAAGAAACAATTGTGGAAATGTTTGAACCATAAATGAAAGCTAGCAAATCATTAAGCTTGATTATTTTATCTAATACAAAGGTAAGAATTAGAGATATGTTTGGAAAAGGAGGCTGGGGACAACCTAGAGGCCTTGAATGTAGAAATGAGGAGTTTGGATTTTATTAATGGGCCATGGGGATAGCGGAGGTATTGGAGAATAAGGCTGTATTTCAAGAGAAGCAATATAGAAAAAGTTCACAAGGAAGATACACAGGGAAGGGGAATCATGTTGCAAAGACTGTTTATTTAGCAATCAGAGTGGTCCAGGAGTGGCAGCAAAATCTTTTAATGGGGTTGAGAACATAGGAAAGAAGGGAGGGAACAGCTATACTGTTAGAGGAAGACTAAACATGAAGTGGGAAGTTATTCTAAAGGACTCTCCCATTTGTTTTTCTCGGTAGCCCATGATTTGTCTGCAAGACCTAGCCAACATCCAGCAGTTGTTAAAAACAACACTAAATTTGAGTCAGGAAGCATTAGAAAGTTTGAGTCATACTGTGAAGAGATGGCATAATTCTAACTCAAAGCAGCCACTGCACTAAAAATAAACATTATCCTGGAAAGATGGGGTAAATGTTAAGAGAAAATGAAGTTGGCAGGTGAACCTACATAATTAGCTTGATTGACAGTTTATGTTAAAATGTTATTGTTGAAAAGAAAGAACACAGCAGAAAACAAGCTATTTAGTGTGACATTTAGAAGAATAAGAGTCTAATTACTCTTGCTCAGATTAGGGACTGTCCTCCAGCTGGTCACCTAGCATAGATACTTTCTCTTACCATTAAAGAGAAAACAAGTGTAAATAAAATTGAAAACACATGTATAAAGCAAATGCATACAATTTAGATTAAAGGAGATAACATAGTATAAAATAAGATTAAAAAGCAAACTAAAAATTCAGACTAGATAAGACAATAAAAAAGATAAGACAATAAAATGAAAAGATTAAAGAAATTTAAAGTAAATAAATAAAGACTAAAAGAGTGACTAAAAATATAGACTAAGGTTGAAGAATTCAGCTACACCCTTTAAAGGATAGAAAGGAAGATGGTGGCCACCATGTCCTGGAGGCTGGGCTGTGACCTGCAGAAACTATGCTACCTCCTAGGCTTTGTTGGCTTGAGAGGCCAGGGGCTGGAAAATGAGGCAGCTATGTGGTCTGTTGGCCACGGAGCTAGTTGGAGATAGTTTCACAGCTTGCAGGGGCTATCAACCCCCCAATAAGGCTGGCGCTCTTATATTGGCCATATGAAAACCAAAAGCAGTCAACTTGATGGTGGTTAGCTGTAGTAACATCTGAGAGTATGAAGCTGTGCCTCAAGAGCCAGCCTACCAGGCCTGGCTACTGGCTTTGCCATTTTCTAGCTGAATGATCTCTGGCAAAATACTTCAACTTTCATGGACTTCAAGTCTTTTAGTTCAGTCGAAGATAATGCTACACGGTTGGAATGAGTATTTTTAAAGCACTTAGAACTCTGCCTAGCACATAAAATGTGCTCAGTGAATATTTGCTATTTGTGTTATTCTAATATCAAGGGCTGGATGTTTGGAAAAGATGATAGCCAGAATATCTTAAATTCTTAAAAGAAACCTCAAAACATAGCATCTGTGTAGCAGATGTAAACCTAGAACAAATGAAAAAAATCTCAATCTTCAAACAAAATATATAATACCAATACCTAACCTTTCTTTAAAAAGTTTAGACAAAAATATAAGTTAAAGATAAAGGTCACAAAAGTAATAAAATATAGCATTTATTGAATACTAACTAGATCCAGGAACTGTTCTAAGCATTTAGCATTTATTATATTATTGGCTCCTAATAATGAGTCAGGTACTACTTTAAACTAACCCAGTTTGTTGATGAAAAGTAGAGTGGTTGAGTAACTTCCTTAAGGTCATATATCTAGTTTGTAGAGGAGCCAGGATCCAGACATAGGCACTTGGTTGCAGAGCCTGCTTATTTGATGACTAAGCCCTCTAAGAGAACTCTGTTCTTCTAATGAAGTAAAATTAAATTTCCTCTCTTCCCAGAAGACCACATTTATTGGATGTTTAGTCTTTCCTATAACCTATTTTCCTTTGGGATTCTCTAGCTGAAACTTCTGTTAGTGTGAGCTTTACTGGTGTGACCCTCGGTTTCTTCCCTCGTCTCCCATGGTCTCTTCTTGGGATGTGTGTGACCACAGATAGATTGAGGGACCTAAGGGAGCAGGAGGGCTAAATCTGGATTAAAATCTATTCACAAAAGAGTGACATGTTTCTTTCAAAGCCTGTTAGATTAAAAAAAATTTATATATATATATATATATATATATATATATATATATATATATATATATATATATATATATATATATATACGCATATGTATATATACATATATATATTCAACATCATATACATATTCTATTTCAATATAATAATATATATGCATACTACTCATTGTTGAAAAATGATTATTCTGAAATCAATACCATTCTGTTTGTAATACATATTGTTTTCAATATTATTCAGAAAAACAAAGTCGGTCACAGACTTCACTTGGTATTTATTTCTCTCTTTTTAATTGACATTTCTAATAGTTCAGCCCACCTTCCTTTTAGCCATTCCCACCCTCTCCTGCCATCACAATCTGTAAGTATAAAGCTATATAATAAAAACCTCTGGTGTAAAACACAGGGAGATAATAGCTTTGGGTTGAGCAAATAGCTATGATCAAGATACCTCTGAGAAGTATAAAGAAAAACAGATGAGCAGAGACTGTGCCGATTTGGAATGAGATAGAATGGTGACTACATTATGCAAAGGGGCTACAGAACAGAAATAGTAACAGAATATTGTAATTACCATTCCTGCCCATTGATTTATGGAGCCAGGGTTCCAGGGCCCCACAGAGCTAGCATCTCAAAGGCATAATGCAGCACTACCTAATCAATTCATGGGTGACCCCATAGCCTCAGTCAATGGAGGTTAGTGGTCATTTTCAATTCACTGTAAAAGAAGAGCTTTTAAGGAAGCCCTTAATCAAATGTAATTAGTCTGGAGGGTGATGGAAGATCCATTTAGCCTTGGCTATGTGAAGTAATATAAAGAAACTTAAGTGGGGTTGCCCTTAGGGCATCTTATTTACCATATACCAAATTTAGTTTGATTTTCTGCTTTGTTCAAAATTGCATCTGAGCAATTTTTTTTTTCTTTACTTACCAAATCTGGTTCTGGCCCATTGCAATATCCAACAGGTCCCTGTGGTTTATCTCTCCATACTCTACCTTCTAGTTACAGAGAAAAGCACAGTTATTCTCACTGACAACACATTTTATTTCTGAGTCTATGTGATTAAAATAAATTTGAAAAATATATCTAGTCACATAGAAAAAAATCAACACTCAGCAATAACTACTGCTAATATTTTGATACATGACCATCCATTTATACTTTTCTATGCCTTTACACAGATGATAAATAATATCTTGAGCTTTTCTTTTCTGTGCTTTTTTACTTTTGACATGTCCCTTAGTTATGGAAATCCACATGGCCTCTAAAAGAATTGGGGTATTTATGGCTGGAATGCAAAGACAGAGTAAATTAGCAAACTTTAATCAGCTTAACTAACAAAGCAGACAGCTAAGATGAGAGCAGAAGACCTCAAGAGGAGTCAAGAATAAAGTTTATGACATGATATTACATTGGGGAAAGAATAGGAGATCTGAGTTGTCTACCCTTTGGGAGACTGATTAGGATTACTCAGTAATGGGGCCAACATGAGTTGGGACAAGTCATGGTGGAGTAGCGTGGCAAGCAGATGACCAGACTGGAGGGACCATATATGAGGCAGTAATGCGAGGATCAAGGAGTTACTGAGAGCCATCCTGTCCTACCACATCTGAGAAGCCGAGCCATGTCCTGAGCAGTCACGTCATCCCTTGTGTCATCTCTGCTGAGGGGACCTGTTAGCCAGTCTTGTAACTCTTGAGAGAGGGCCTTCCAATCATCGTAGAAAGCAGGCTAACTAGCCAACAGTGTCCCCCCAAAAGGAGACATGTGCAGCCTGCATTTTCAGTTCTCAGACAAGGCTGAATAATTTACATTTTCATATTTGGTGGTGGTTTTTGTTAGTCTACTGGATGTCCTTGTTATTCTGAGAGGATTTTAGTCTCCTTAGAGTTTCTCAGGAAAAAAAAAATCCTAAGGAGTTCCAGCATATCTGATGTATTTTGAAACATAGTCCTTATTTAAACCTAAGATCACTGGAATATGACCTTAATTAACATGAGAAAAATGACTCAGAACTTCACAACTTTTGCCACCATGATCATATTGTACCCAACCATATTACTCTGAAAACTGCAAAAAATATTTTGAATGTGTTTGACATATATTAACAAACAGGCTGGCAGCCACAGGGTAAAAGACATGTAATATGGGTGCATATGGAGAGAGTCGAGGGCATGATTTGGTTGTCCCCAAACCTCGCGGAGAATAGTCAGTTCAGTTTTCCTTCCAGCTCAGGCACACTGGTGCTCTGTGTGAGGGAAGGTCCCCTCCCTGATTCATGTTGCTGTAGCAATCACATCCATCAGCTCCAATACATGTCCCATGTCCCTGTAGGATGCCCATGGGAGTAGAAGGGACTGGCTTATTGCTACTTTGTTGCTTCTCAGAAGGCTGGCCTGGCAGCGTGTTGCTACCTAACCACGAGAGAGCTTGCCTCTAGGGAGGTATACAAACTCATTCTAGTTCGAAAAAGGGAGAGTTGTATTTTATTTTTCTGATTTGTACTGGGAAGCAAATGCTACTTTATCAATGATGCAGTAAGGTTGACTCTAACCTACAGAGCCTTAGAGTCTGAACTCAAAAATTTCCAAAGCCTGTTTTCTTGTGGACATATTGGGGCTGCCTGCCAGTTAGATCCAGGGTCACCATCCTTTATTTCCTTTTACATTGTATTCCTCTTTGTAGCCCTTTTCAGATGGAAGGTGCTTTATGAATTTCATTAACTACATAATAAATCAAATTGTGGCCCAGGACATGCCACTGTCTCTCTAGGACTTATTTCTCATCAGTAAATGAAGGGTTGGACTAGACAATTTCTAAGTGGTCTTCAGGTTCCAAAATTGTCTAAGGTTATACTGTTCATATTTCGCCTGTACTGCCTGCTTTTGCTGCCTGAACTGCTTGCTATCTTCCTTGGACCAGTGCAGAAGGTACTTTTAAATGGCTCATAAACCCCCAAACCTGGGTATCCACCTATAATGTTTCACATCCAAAGGAAGAATTTGCCAACTGAAGGAAAGGACCAGAACACAGAACCTTAAGAGCAAATCATGACAGTGTAAGACAGACCAGAGCAGAGAGATGCTGTGGTTCACAGGAGCAGTGCAGTCATGAGGGAACAGCGTGGATCAGGGCTGCTTCCTCAAGGCTCACTCTGACTGACATAAAATAGCCACTTCCTTGCCTACTCATTCTCTATCTTCTGACACAATTTGACTTTCCAATACCAAAAAAGAGGTTAGGCTGCTCTAATCGATAGAAAAGCATATTTTATATTATCTCTCAATTAATTAACATTCTGACTTAACACTGTGGTAGGCTGGATAATGGCCCCCAAAGCTGTCCAGGTGCTGATCCCTAGAACCTGTGAATACTGCCTTATACGGAAAAGGTATCTTTACAGATGTGACTAAGCTAAGGATATTGAAATGAGGAGATTATCCTTCCTCATTCCAGTTAGACCTAAATGTGATCACAAATATACTGATAAGAGGGAGGTGGAGAGAGACTTGATAGAAGAAGGCCATGTGCTGACAGAAGTAAGATGCTATGCTGATGGCCTCAAAGATGTAGGAAAGAGCCATGAGCCAGAGACAGCAATGTATGCTGTGAAGGCCTCTGGAAGCTGGAAGAGACAAAAGATCCTCCCCTGGGTCCTCCAGAAAGCAGCCCTGCCAAAACCTTGACTTTGGCCCAGTGAATATGATTTTGGACTTTTGGTCTCTAGAACTGTAAGAGAATACATTTGTGTTCTTTTAAGTGACTAAAGTTGTGGTAATTTGTTATAGCAGCAATAGGAAACTAATACAAACATAAAGTCCTTGTGCTATTAGCACTAATGATTCCTTATCTAAATGTCTAGTTGCTCATAGCTTGCCTAAAAAAAATTAAAATTTAGTTTCTGCACATGTAGACCCTGTATCATACCTAGCAGAAACAGCCCCTGTTCACCTTGGGCAATGACTCCAACTTTGATTCACACCCTCCTTCAGATGGCAGTAAGACACAGCTTTCTCTTTGTGCCCCTGAAAACGACATTAGTTAGTTAATTTTGCATGTAACTATAAGGAATCTAATAGGGGTTAACAAAAATAAGCCAATAGAAAGTACCAAGTTTACATATTGTTAACAAGTGCACCTGTAATTCAAATGCAGCTACTCTCCCTTGCTTTCTTATTATAGGTTGCAGTTATTAATCTTCTGTGAGCCTCAGTGCTACCAGCCCTGTCTGGACTCGGTGCTAGACTGGTGTTTCTCAAATACGATATGCATAGGAATCACCTGGGGATCTTGTTAAAATGCAAATTCTGATTCTGTAGGTCTGAGATGGGACCTAAAATTTCTAAATTCTAATAAGCTCCCAAATGATGACAATGCTGCAGACCACACTTTAAATAACAAGGTGCTAAACTACCTACTGCCCATTTTGGCCTAAGGTAGATTCAAATCAACACAACTAGTAATGAAATCTTGGGGAATTTTGAAACCCTTCCAGATCTTATTTTGAGGTACCTTCTCTAGAAATCCTCCCTAGCTCAGCCTCCCTGGCCTTGGCCTGCATATTAAGTACTTCCTGTGTGCCTCTATCCACATAATACCCCTAGGTCCTGTCCTAGCCTTCTAAAGGATTTTTATGGCATAGGCACTGACCTTGCAGGGATCTCTCATGCCCTTCCTAAGTACCAGAACTTCTTCAGTTCCCTGGGATCTTATCCTAAAGTTTTCTTCTCTATCTTGTTCACATGCATTCCTACATTGTTAAGACTTGCTCAGCTTTTAGATGAAGATTTTGTCTCTGTTTGAATTTATAAGGGCCTAGACTCACTAGGGTCTTGGGTTTTACAAGCAGTCCTGGGTCTGCCAACGCTCCACAAGCTGGCTTGCCTTTGTGGGCTCCCAGCAATATCTCAGAGCCTATTTTCATCTCTTCTTGTTTTAAAACTGCCATTCCCTATTGCATCCCTTATTGATTTCAGTTTCTAGTCTGAGTAATGACTCTGGTCTTTGGTTAATTTATGGAGTGCAGACAACTGGCATATCCCGAGTTTTATAAAGGACCAAATATTTCCTGCTTCTCCACCAGCCCTGGACTCTCCCGCCCAGTCTGCCCTGCTTCCCTGTGTCTAGCACAGGGCTTCCCAGCTCTCTGCTGCCCTCTCCTGGCATCCTTTAGCACTGTGCTCGCAGCAGCCCTGAAGCACCAAACCAATTTCATATCCACTACAGAAGCTTGAGTGATCTAAGAGCACTAGAATGTGGACCAAGCTAGTAAGATGAACTGGGCATCTATTACCTTTATAGGTATTTTTTAAATTAGGATTTCAATAGAGCTATCAAAGGAGAATACCCCTAACAGGATTCCACTGCTAACAAAACGAAAATTATAAGAACAAGCATAGAGGAGGGAAACTTTGGAGCATATTTCAAGAAAAAAGAGAATTCCAATTTGGCTAAAATCTGGGTCACATTAAGGAAAATCTTAAATGACATGTTTGTAAGTTGTGGGTAATTTTGGAATCTCTTTTAAGGAATTGTCTTCAGCAGGCACCACTTAGAGGTATACACCTTCACTTCACAGAGCAACAGAGCAATTTCCTGAACTTCCCAATTGGACCTTGATCTTAGACCTGACCCATATCTCTGTACTTCCTCAGTCTTTCACATTGTTAGATAGTTTGTACTCGATCTGCAGTGGTAACCTACAGAGAGGATGAATGGCTTCTCTTCTTCACTAGATGCTCCCTTTCCATCCCAGCTGTGCAGTCTTCAACCAACTCACGGAAGACCCCTCTGGCTCCATCCACTCCAAGTAGCATGCACACCTGTCTCCCTTAGGCAGTGCCCCCAGCTCCATGGATAGACCCAAATGGTGAAGGCTTGGGGTGGGTGACACCAGTGGATTTAAACCATCAAGTGACGCAACAGAGCTCTCTGATACTGTTGTCTCCACTAGTGTGGCCCTAGAATGCTCTGATCCTAAAAAAGTGATTATCTCTCACCTCAGCCATGATCTTTCCTATTCTTCATTTCTATCCGACACAATATAAAAACCACCCTTTCTCAAAAGACTGTCCTGATCACCCCACATCTCGTTCAAATTATCCTGATATTTCTCTAGTGTACCATTATTTTGTATTTAACATGCTATGATTTTCTTTTCTTCCAGGTGTGTAAATTTTCTATCTTACTTAATTTTTTGTATATTTGATTGTTACATTGTAAGTTTATCTCATCTCAGTTTTTCTTTACTACCCTGAAAATGCATATCATGTTGCCTTGCACATCGTGGTGTTCAGTTAGAATTTGCTGATTGAATTTCCTCCAAGCATCACTGGCTCGATCCATGGAACTACAAACTAAACCCCACTAAGAATCCTTCAGTGCGACTTGATTTTCCCCTATTCACCAGGCTTTACCCAGTCTCCCCTTTTTATTCGGAAGCCAGACTTCACATTTCTTACCTCCTTTAGCACACATCATCATTTCAGTCATCTAACCAACCTCAAGTGGCCTTTTCTCCTTTCTTGTATTTACTCTGCTCAGAGAGACTATCACTGGAAAATTTGAATTTGCATTTTTAATCAGGCATTGCATCAGGTTTTTACTCTATTATCTGAGTTCCTCTTACATTCAAGCTACTGCTGGGTGCATGGATGGCAGCATAAATGTAAATAAGAAAGTAATTTGCTTTGCTTCATCCTTTAAAAAAAATCTCTAAGCCTTAGAGAATCTTCTATAAAGCAATATCACTTTTTCTTCCTTGCATGGAAATTTTGCCAGTTATTTTTAAGGCAAAAACAAAGGCTCTCCTAGGACAAAACTTAAATATTCCAACCCCTTTCTAGAAACAAGCATCACGGTAGCCCCCCCCACCCCATATCTGCAGGGAATATGTTTCAAGACCCCCTGTGGATGCCTGAAACTGTTAACAGTACCAAACCCTACATATGCCGTGCATTTTTCCTACACATGCATACCTTTTCACTTAAAGAAAGCACTTTACAGCTTCTCTTTGGCATATTCGAATTGCCAGCATTGCTACTCTTGCTCTTTGTGGCCATTATTAAATAAAATAAGGGTTTCTTGAACTCAAGGACTGTGACACCATGACAGTTAATCTGATAACTGAGAAGGCCACTAAGTGACTAATGGGCAGGTAGCATCCACAGTGTGGCTATACTGGACAAAGGGATAATTCACATCTTGGGCAGGATGGAGTAGGACAGCGTGAGATTTCATCATGCTACTCAGATAAAATTTACAGTTTAAAACTTATGAAGTGTTTATTTCTGGAATTTTCAATTTAATAATTTCTGACTTCAGTTGACTGCTGATAACTGAAACCCAGAAAGTGAAACTGTGGATAGAAGGGACTACTGTATTGATTCAGTTAGAGCTTTTGCCCAGGGTACACTTCCAGAGAGGATGGAGGTAGCAGATTTCATTTCGTTCTGTTCTGCTCTTGTCCACAATGTTTCTACCCTATAATGTTTGTCCACTACAGTTTGTCCCTGATCCTGGAATGGGGTGTCTACTTATTCCCAGCATGGATAAATTGGATCCTGGCTAAGCTGTCTATCTCTGGGAAACCCCAGCTCTGTGATTGTGGATCAGAGTTGCTATAGCCTTTCTGGTTTCTCTTACAGTTTTGCTTCCTATGCAACAGGGTTCCCCAACTCCCAGGTATCTGGCTTCTTCTATGGTCCAAGTGAACCACACAACAAACTGAACATCCTCAAACATTCTCTGCTCTTAGGCTCTTTGTTGCTCTCTTCAGATGTTCTTTGACACTGACATATCATCCCAGGAGCACCTTACGTAAGCATCCTTCTCTCCCCTCTCTCTGCCACTCCAGTCCCAAGTATGATGGCCCTGAATGATCCCAGGATGAACCTGAGACTATGATCATCTGAAATGGAACACAAATTACCTTTGTTTACTGAATTAACTAAGCATACAAAGTGACCTCCCCGCACACCCCCTGCCAAAGCATAAACAGAAGGGCAATAGGATACCCAACACTGTTGGAAGTTGTAGAGGTATGCAAGATGCTGAGGATGAACATTAAGACAGCACAAAATTAATATAATATTACTTCTGGATTATTTTAGTAAGTAAATAACAAAAATAGCACCTATTTTGTGCCAGGCACTATGTTGAGTATTACATATATGTTGTCTTTTAATCTTCATAATGTCCAAGGGAGACAGCTACTATCCTAATTCTGCTTTGCAGATGGAAAAACTAACACGATGGCTATAGAGGCAATTTTTAAAATGTTGTGATGTGTTGTATTTGACCAAGATATTAATTCAGAACACTCGAAGCTTAAACGAAGAAAAATAGCCACACAGTGAATATGTTACAGAAAAAAAAAGCAAAAAGAACACAGCCAGTAGAGCCAGGGTCGAGTCAGTGGATCTTGAGCAATTGGGAGAGGGAAGTTCTAGACAGTGTGAGGCAAAGCAAAACTCGAGAGAAAACTGCATTATTGAGGGGGACGGCGTGAACATAGTGTTGAAGAACACAGCTATGGGGCCGGCTTCCTATATCAAAATCTTATTTTGGCCAATTATTAGGTACCTTGTGGCACTTAACCTTTATGAAATGGAGATAATAACAACCCACCTCATGGGATTACTAGAGATAAATGCTTACACCTGTTATAAGTAAGTGTTCAGGAAGTGCTAGTTATTATTATTTTTTAATATATTTAAATTAGTTTCAAGTATACAGTACATTGGCTAGACATGTATATAGTTCATAAAATGATCCCTCCGTTAGCTCTCTCTCCCTCCTGGCCCTCAACCTAGCCACTGTATCAATGCTAACAGCATTCCCTATGCCGTGTTCCCCATCGCCATGACAAACTATCAATGTGCTAGTCATTATTAATGATTTAGTCGCTTGTGAATCTATACAACTTTTCTCACAGTAGAGAATTTCAAAAGTCACAGCACCAGTAAATCATTTCACGTGTAACTAAAACTCAACTGGGTGGGTGGGGGGGGTTGACATTTTTAAGAATCCGGAAGAAATAGCAGATGGACACAGGCCCAGGTCAGAGTTAGTGAAACGCAGGATTAGATGTTAATAAACACTTGCAGGTGTCCCCAAGGATGACCTTGTTCTAAGAGAAAGTCCAGGGAAAGGAACACTGAAGAATGCAGTTTCTTCTTTCCTGTCCTTTTACTACACGCACACACATGCACATGCACATGCACAAACACACACATATTCTCTCTCCCTCCCTCCTTCTCTCTCTCTCTCTCTCTCTCTCTCTCTCTCTCTGTCTGTCTGTTTCTCTGTCTGTCTCTGTCTCTTCTTCTGTGTATTGCATATTTAGACTTTCTCCTTCTATGGCTGAGCAGATTTGCTTCCCACCTCCTCCTTTGGTCTGTTTTCACATTCTCGATGGTGTGCTGACCTTCAACTCTACCCCAGAACATGCCTGGACCCTTGCCTTGCAACCCTGGCAAAGCAGAAGGGCCCAAACAACTAACAACCAACAGGCGAGTCCACTTTACTGGTGGACATGAAGTCAATAATCAGTAGCTGTGATGGTGCAGAACCCAGGATGAAGGCCATGTTCTGGCCAGTGGAATTTCATGAAACTAATTCTGAAAGCAAAACTTGGCATGTCTGAGAGCCCAAAGTTGACCAGCTCCCTCTGCTTTTTACTTCAGAGCAAGGACAAAGATAGTAGTAGGGCTTCGAAGATTTCTTGAAGGTTAACTTTTCCATTGTGATTATTTTTGTTACTTCCTAGCTGTTTTTCTACAGTACTTCACAATAAAAGCCCGAAAAAGAGAGAGGGAAAAAAGTGTTTATTTTAAACATATAAAGAAAGAGAGAAAATGGTGCATTTGTACCTGTTCCACACACTGTCTACTCTTAAAAGCAATTCCTTGGAAAGCACCTCACTTCACAACCCAGGGGATGGCGGGAGCCCTGCCAGAAGACATGATTTACCTGAGGAGGAAAATGCGGGTGTGTATAAAGGGCAAGGGAGAGACTTCTCTGGGTTTCAACAAGAAAGATAGCGTTGGCTGAACTTTCTCTGGCCATAGCTCAAACTATACAGCAAATTGGGCTGGCTCTCTTTCTTCCAGCCTAATTTCTGTTTAACTTCCAGATGGACAGGCACTGAAATCTTAAGGAAATAGTCTTTCTTCACCCTAGATCTTTGCTCAGTTGAAGCTGTGCAGACAGCTTGAAATTTGCATCTCGATCTACTCTTCTCTGATGTCTTCTTCAAAAACTCTGGGAATCATTGCCTCAAGCAGACCTTTTACATTTCAGCTGGAACTCCTTTTTAGGAAAGTCCATCACTTCTCACGAACATCAGACTTTGTTCTTGCCGTGTGTGCTTTTTTACTTCCCTGGCTGAACAACCTGTAGTTGACAGAAAGGCTTCATTTTCCCTCCAGCTAAATTAAATCATTCGGAACAACTTCAAAATAAGGGGGGGAAAAAACAATTCCTTACAAGTTTTGGAATAACTGACTTTGCTGAGTGTCCTGAGTAAAATCATTTTTCCTCACTCAAGTTATATTAATTCAAAAATGCTTCCTCTGGTTTTGCAGTTTTAAAACTATACTAGCCTAAACATACACCTCCAGGAATTGGAAAGTCTTAAATATTCAGAGCAATTTTCTATTTCCAGTAAGGGGAGAGCCCTCATGCAGATCTTTGTCTCAGAGATTTTCCCTCAGAGACCCTGAGGCTGCCATTATTCCCGACATTATCCATGATTCAGTCCCATCTGTGAGCCAAACAGGCTAGAGTTAGGATTACCTATAAGAAGAGCACAGGGTTGGGAGTTCCTGGGGGTGAGTAATCTTGGTGGTCACAGACTGAGGACCATTTATAGAGCCATGAGGCTCTCTGAGGGAGGAAGATGAGTTTGGTAACCAAGACGGGAAGGCCCACTCAGAAGTTTGGTTGGGTGCCATTCAAGTTGATGAGTCCATTTAGATTCAACTCTTTTGATGTAGAGACATTGTGATACAATTTTTTTTAAAAAAAAGTCATTAAATAGGCAGTTGTTTTAAAACATATCATTACTTCCTCATCCTATCATTAAAAGATAAACTGAGGGACATTAAAGTTTTTATTGATTTGAATCAAGCGGCACCAAACTGAAAATGATTAGCAGCACTCCACTGACAGAAGCTGGGATGTAGGGCACAGATTTTTAATAGAGAAGCCCTAGAACCAATGCAAGGCAATTATTTGATTGGCCATAGCTTAAGCAGTTGCCTTATTTGGGAAAACCTAGTTGGCTGTTTGTGATTGGTGTTCCTAAGTGCAATGACTCTGGTTTAGGCTTTGTTTTGCTTAAGTAGGCTACCCAAGACATAACAGACACCTCAGCCCCCTGGCCTCCTTGTTCAACTACTTTAACACTATTTAGAGAGGAAGTGATGCTTGAGGATGCTTGTTGCAATTAGTTTTTCAGATATTAGAAATAATATTGTTTTAAATGGTAGCATGGAATTGGTTCTATTAAAATCCCTTGCTTTGATCTTGGAATTACCCAACCAGGGTGAATCAAGAGAAACCAAGCCTCTGTGGGAACAGATCAAGCAGGACCAGTGATGATGGGAAAGTTGAAGACAGACTAGGCAGCATGAGGTAGGTCGTTCACCTGCACTGCCCTTGTTCATTGACCTGACAGGGAAGACTATTTTTACTTCTACTTTAATTTTCATGCCACGTCTGTTTCTTGGTTCTCTTCCTACCATTCCGGTCATTGCTTCTCAGTTTTCAGTAATGGCTTCTTGTCTTTTTTCTAAGAACATAAACATTGATGTCCCCCAGTAACATTCTCATGTTGTTTCTTTTTCACTCTGTAGACTTCCCAAGATGATCTTAAACATCTCAATGACTGTTCTGTCACATACATACTTGTAACTTCCAATTCTATATCTCTCACTGAACTTTCCATCCAGATTCATATTTCTAATTCCTACTAGACATTTCCAGCTGAATCGCTTAAAAGAACTTTAACTCACTGTGTCCAAGCTAAAATTACCATCTTCCAATAACATATTTCTTCTTTTATATCATCAGTATTTGCTAAAGGTACCCCAAAGCATGTGGGTTCTTGACCTCTTTTGGCTCTTCTTTCTTTTTCTCCTTATCTCTAGTCCTTCTTCCATGGCATATGTTTTTATTTTCATTAATTTCCACCTAAATTATTTCAGTGGCCACCTCAAGGAGTTCCATACTGTGTGTATATATATATATTTATATATGTTTATATTTATATTTTTATATTTATATGCTTATATATATAAATATATGTGTATATATACATACACACACACACATATATTTCTTTTTTAAAAACTAACTTTTGGTTTTAACATTGTTACAAGAGTAATGGAAATAAATTGTTGACCTTTTAGGAAACAGATTTAAAATGAAAGAGAAAAAAAACACTTAAAATGCCACCATGCAGAGGCAACCACTAACAATTTTGATGTTCATACTGAAAGATGAATAGCACAAGCTGTTTCCTCAGGTTGTATCCCCCCAGAAGCCAGCTCTGAGTGAAAGATTTGGGTATTTCATTTGGGAGGTGATTCCAGGAAGCACCAGTATAAGACTAGGAATGTGAGCCAGGGAAAGAAAGAGATCCAAAATGGGTACATTTGATAGAAAATTATTGCTATGGGCACTGGCACTCAATTCCACTGGAGATATCTGCAAGACCATATTAGAACACATTTGGGTTGTTTCACCCAAGGGACAAGAAAGCTGGGTTATTTATTCACCAACTCATTTGTTCGTCTTTAGCTGAGAGCTGCTCCTTAGAGGTTAATTAATTCCTTGGCACTTGTGTCCTTTTCTGTATATGGACCAAACACACATCTATAGCCTGAGAAGTCTCTTGGGCTGAGTTGCAGATGCTTTCATAAGAACACATCAGGATGTAGAGAAGGGATAAGAATGGGACATGAACAGCTTCTACAGATACTCCTCTGCTTAAAATCCTGTGGTTTGTCGCCAACTTCAGACTTATCCAACCTCTTTCTCTTGGCTTACAAACTCTTCTATCCTTGAAAAATTATCTTCCACCTCTGATTTCTGGACAACGATACATGGGCTCACTCTCACAGTCACACTCTCATACCTCCATGCGCTTGTTTCTCTGACCTAGGTTATTTTTCCTCGTTAGGACTAACAATACTCATTTCATAAGAAATCTCTTCCCTCATCCTTTCCTAACATTTACCTCTTTTTGCTCCTACTGCACATTATGTATGTGTGTGTGTGTGTGTGTATGTATGTATGTATGTATGTATGTATGTATATATATATATATGCCATTATAACATTATTATTTGGATTGTTCAAAAAACAAATGTATGCATAATTATAAAATTAATATTTCTTAAATTTAAATAGAAAAAGAAATAAGGAACAAAAGTACACTGAAACTCCACTTGAAGAGATACACATCTTTAATAGTTTGGTAAACATCCTACCAGACAATTGTCTATTTCTTCACAAACACAGATATACAATCACATTATTTTATATAAATAAGATTATGCTCTTCTATACTATTTTTTGTAACCTACATTTTTTAATTAAACTATATGTCACACCCATCTTTTCAAGCCAGTAAATATAGATCCATGCCTTTACGTATAATGGTTGAAAATGTTTAGTTGTAAATATGTACTCTATTTATCCAATCTTCTATTTGTGGGTCATTTAAGCTATTGCCAATAGTTTGCTATTATAACCAACCTTGTAATGGCTATACCCCATAGGTAAGCGCTTATTTATTTGTCTGTTCCCCTATTGGCTTACAGCTTCGCCAGGACAGTGCCTTTGACTGATTACATATCTACCTTTTCTC
Source organism: Cynopterus sphinx (assembly GCA_030015415.1). Taxonomy (NCBI): domain Eukaryota; kingdom Metazoa; phylum Chordata; class Mammalia; order Chiroptera; family Pteropodidae; genus Cynopterus; species Cynopterus sphinx. The sequence goes on along the minus strand of CM057384.1, from coordinate 90,512,288 downwards.
TTCTGAGAAGAGAGCTCTTTCTCTTTTGCTTAATAGGCTTATTACTTTTAAAAATATTTTTCTACAAGGCAAAATTAGGCATTAATGCATATCTCTCGTCCTTTATTATCCAGTTAAATCAAGGAAAGCCTCACAACACTTTAGGGTAATTTTTTGACCATGACTCACATTAATAAATGTATTTTTTTAAATCACAAATCAAGACATACTTTTATATAAACAAAAATTTACAGAATAATACTCTTACAGTATGTAATCTATTCTAATATTTTCTATTCTATCTCATTTCAAATGAATAGGCTGTTTATTTATTTAAATCCTTGTGTAGCCCTCTAACTTGATTTCATGAGCCACTAGTGGGTTGTGGCCCATAGTGTATATAACAGCCTTGTAGGGTACCAGGAGGACTGCCAACTCATGCTAGTCTTTTGGCCTTTTTTATGTCTTTACAGCATCACCATAAGCACACAAATCTAAAATAATATTTTTTTCTCCTTACTGCCTAAGGTTTAGCATTTTAAACACTAGTCTTGTTTATCACCACTGCCAAAATGCAACCACCTATACCTACATTCTCATTGACAGAAATACCTTTCAGCAATCAACTCTTGAGGGGTTGTACACATATGTCAATTAAAACTATGGCATTGTATGTGTGTACACCCACGCACACACAGACTCATGCAAAAGTGGTCCAGGCAAGGCAGAAACTGAAGCATAGGAAAAAGAGTCCCTACCCCTGAAATGGGTACAATCTAATGGAAGAAAAAGGATAAACCAATTTCAGATAGCTTGAAACCCCAGATGCAGTTCTGAGTGTGACTTGCCCTGATGTCACAGGTTTCAGGTCAGGGTTTTAATGGCCGAGGTAAGCAAAGTTTCCCTGCACCCAGCACAAAAGGCTGTCATTGCCCAGGTCCAGTTTTCTTTCATTGTTGAGAATCTCCTTCACCTCTCTCTCCCCCTAACATATGAAAACTCACCTTCTATCAGTTCCTCTTTATGAGGACCAGTAGGTCTCCATAAGATACCTTCTTCCCTCACCTAGTTGAAGCTCTAACAGTATTCTTTTCCCCTGCAATTCACCACTTCCCTACTCTCTTCTCTCACCATAACCTAACCATCAGAAATAACTTTCAGAAGAGGCATTTGAAAGAGTTATAGGAGTGACAATCACATTTCTTTTTTGGCCTTTTCCTGTAGCTTCCTTTATGAATGATAGCCCTGTGGTAGGGATTACAGATCAATTTATCATTTTTGTTAGTGTTATTCTATTAGATAACAGCACCAGCTGCTATGTCACATACCTTTTATATCTTTGGCACCTATAGGTTCTCAAAAAAGAACCATAATTCAGATCTTGAGTGCCAGCAGAAGCAGTGAAACTATGAGAAAAAAAATATTATTTCATTATAAGAACTTTTAAAAACTTTTCTGTTTACGAAAGATTTATTTTTGCTGACTTATGCAGATTTTTTCCCCCAATTTTAATCAGGTACATGGCTGATATGCATGTATAGATCGATCTTAAAATGTAATCAATTGATGATTGAGTGTCTGCTTTTCTAATAGTTACAGGGCATAATTTGAGGTTCTGTGAGGAATACAAAGGAGTGAAGAACGTATTCCTAGCCCTTAAGAAAAAATTGTCCTGTAGAAAGGATAGGGTACATGTATGTGCAAAGAAAATATGTGGCAGTTAAAATTAAAGGCAAATTCAGCAATTTAACTCATTTCTCTAGGATTTCAAAAGCAGGTATTATAAATGTGGTTTCTAACTGGGGAGGTAAAATTTGAGGTGAATCTGAAAGATGGGTAGCATTCAAACAGTTGATGGCCTGGAGAACATACCCTGGACAGCGAAATACAAGCAAAATAACAAAGAGGAAATGAGGTGAGGTTTGGGGGAGCAGTGAGTGAATCTCTCAGGCAGCATCAGGGTTCCATAATTACCTGATGGTCAAGTTGGGGGCTAGGCTAAACCAATCTGTTTAAGGTCTAATATTGCTGCATACTTAGGTTATAAAGACATAAATAACTCTTTCAAATTTACAATTTGTCATCTTGTCCCCCATTTTTGATGAATTTTTTAACACTGTCTCTAAGCATGAGTTTTGAAAGTTCTCCAGACAACAATGCATGTTCTGTTGGCTCAGCACAGAGCATTCTCTGAAATCTGGAGCTAAAGAATGATTGGAGAGCAAACTTGAACAGTGATTGACTGGTAGTCGTGTGCAAGTTTACTCTACACTGCTTCGGGGACTGCAGTGTTGTTCTTAAATCCCTCGGCTTTTCCCTGATAAATTAGTTACACTACTTATAATATGCAGCCAACAGCCTACTTATAAGAATATTTATTTCTTGCATGTGGAACACAGCACAATGTAAGGGAAGGCACATCAGTAGGAATTGGAATGGGCCTGGGTTTTGCCGTTAACTGTCTATACAACCCTGGGCAAGGAACTTATTCTCCCTGAGCCAGATAATCTCATCTATTAAATGTGGGTCATGCTCTCCATCTCACAGTGACTGTGAGAATCAATTTTAGGAAAATGTATACAAAAGGATTTGGGAAACTAAATTACTGAGCTGGTGTAAACTATGCTCGCTTTCGCTTCATCCATCACTATCATGCTAGTTGGTTAAACTGCTAATTGGTGATGTTACAAAAATTCATCATCAACATTTTTTTCATTAAGCTGTAGAGCAGTGAATCTGAACTTTATTTGGTTGTAGATATAACTGAAAAAAAAAGATAAACAAGAATAATGATAGCTATTACTTATTAATGCTAACTGTTATAAAAGTTTTACGTGTGTTATGGCATTAGTCCTCATAACTCAGTGAGGAAGGTACTATTTTTATCCCAGCTTTACAGATAAAAAAAGTAAGGCTCAGAGGAGCTGGGTAATTTGTCCATCAAGCAGAAGAGATGGGACTCAGTCCCAGGCAGTCTGGCTCTGAAGTCCACATTCTAATCTAAACTACACCCTCTTCCCTAAAAAACAGACACTCACATTTTATAGTTTCTCTAAAGGTTTGTGGATTACACACTTAAAATTCTGACTTTGGAGGAAAACAATAGTTTGCATTTAGCAGTTTATAGAATGTATGATTTATTTATACATTTTCTCCAAAATACTGTAGCTGTATTTTAAGAGATACACAAGAGACCCAAAAATGGAATTTCCTGTTCCTCACTTTTAGCCACCTCCCTCTTTATCCTAATTCTATAAAACCACCTATGTTAGAAAATGCTAAGGCTAGAGACCAGTGTGTTCCACCCTGTCCTACCAGCCCGGGAGGCTTCCCTCCTAACATCCTGGCCAGAGAAGTCCTTGCTGAGAACAGCATGAATGTTCAGAATGTTCTGCTGTTTAGTCCTTAAAAGTGACTGTTGTTTGGATGAATGTCATCCAACTTCAGAAATGAAAGAGCCTCCTCCAGAGTTGGCAGCACAGAGCTCTCAGAAAAGAAATTTAAACCGTTTCCATAACCCACAGGGAGACCTGCTGCTGAAAGAGCTACACACGGAGTAAATGTAAAGTATTGCTCAAAATGGCCATCACAGACAGCAATTTTCAGTCTGGGAGCACTCCTTCCCAGAATGTTTCCTCCGTGAAGAAGATGCTTTAGAAAGCAGATCTGCAAAAGCACAACTGCACCCCTGAGGTCAGTGCCCTAGAGGAAGTGTGAGGCCACAGGAAGGTGGGGATCCAAGCTCAAGGAGATATTCTGAGATCTAAACTTTCATTCCAGAAGGTTTTGGGTTACCTGTGGTTCTTTCTTAGATCCTATGGAAAGCAGAAAGGGAAGGTTTCAGGCAGCATGCAGCTCAGCATTCCTCTCCTATTCCCCTGTAAACTATTCTGGAAGAGTCTCTACACTTCACGGAGTGTCGGCTTTCTACCTTGATGACAGCTCCCCAGGTAACATTACAAACATGTCATCTATAAAATCAAATGGCATTTGTTTCAAACGTTCTTTCTTGTTCTCACTTTATTTTTTTTATGAAAAATCGAATACATTTAATTTGGGAAGAGGAATGTGTCATATCTGGACTTGAGTGATGCAAGTAAATGGGGAAGGTGAGGAAGAGATGGCAGATATACCCAGCAAGGCTGAGGGTGAGGAATGCTACTATCATATCATCATCATCATCATCATCATCATCATCATCATATTTCCCTACAATATATAATTTGATCCTCATTATAACTTTATCAAGTGGGTACTATTATTTTCTCATCCAGAGAAAACTAAATCACGGAGAATAAAAATATCTAAAGTCACATAGCTAGTTATTAAGAATTCTTGGGGCCAGGCATTCTGGCTTCACGCTACTACACTCTACTCTCAAAGTCAACTTACTGTTTCTAAACAAATAGTTATCAATTACTCTACACATGTGAAATAGGAGGGAAGAAAGAAGTCCTTATTTTGATTCCTTAATCATTATTTTATTTGTAGATAAAAAGGAAGAGGTTAAGAAATATGCCCAAGATCCCTTTGTTAGAAAGTAATGAAGCCAGTATCCAAGGACCACCTGGGACAGCAATACAAATAGGAACACAAGAGGTGGACGCTAAAGAGTTTCTTGATGCCTCCTCACTGCCTGTTTTGTGTTGTTTTGTTTTGTTTCGAATAGCATGCAGACATTCTCCTTGGAAAGGGCTGAGATGCAGGCAGCTTTGGCAGGTATTTGGCAGGAGTCTCTATGTCCCTCTGTCAGATTCCCTTGATCTTATAACAACTTTAAATTTGCCTCTGAACTATGTGATCTCCCCAGTGACCCACGTTTTAACTTTTAGTGAAGATCAAGCCAACTAACTACCAATGAGCAAGTTTGTATGCTTTCAGATTCCATGATGTGGCTTTTAACTCAAATCTAGCCATGTCACCCTGCCCTCCTTTCTTTTCTTACCCCACATCACTATCCTACAAAGAATTTTCACTTTAGAAAGTGACCTTGCTGAGCTGCGGCTTGTAGTTTTAAAAACTCCCTAAGGTTTCGTTTTGAAAAGTCATTGTGGACTTTAGATTGACTTTCTCTTGAAGGCAGCTTAAACCTTGTTCATTTGGGAGCACAAAAGAGAAGGTTTAAGAATCCCAAGGCTTCAATTGCCAGCTGTCTCATTTCTCTGCTCACATTTTTTTTCTCCTCTCAAGCAAGATTAAGATGAGTGAAATAATTTCTTTCTTTTTAGATATCATTGTAACATTCAAGTTTTCCATTACTGTCAATTTCTTGAAACTTGTCTCATTAGCATTTTCAGAACAGTTAAAAAAAAACCTTTCATCAAAGAAAAAAAATGTGCACCATCTCCAAATGCAAGTAAGTTGTCACGGGATTTCATTGACATAATTTCATCCTCTCTTGTCTTCATTTCTGCTTTCTCAGTTTCTCTTTTAAACTCTTAGAACTGGGAACTGTACCCTAGACTCCTTGAAAAGAAGCGGCCTAGATTGCAAAGTGTCTTGGTCACAAAGTGTACAGAGGGATTCTGTGCTGGTAGATTGCACGCCATAGAACTTCTAAGAACAAAGGGAGAGATGCCAAAAGCCCAGTAGTCAAATAAGTAACATTCTAGAGGAAAGCAACCCATGACTCCAGGGTATTCTGCAAGCTCCACGTGTTTTTCATGTTTTCAATCGCAGGGAAGGAAAGCAAGTTAGTGAACAAACGTGAGGAGCCTTGGGTCTCCTTATCAGTGATACACTAACAGGTAAGAGCTCCCTGGTGTTACATTTCAGTGATAAAGACCTAATCAAGTCTTTATTTCTCCAAACCTGAAAGCATTTTTGTAAGTGCACATGGATTAGCACTAAGGAGCTAATTATCTAGTGAGCCCGAGATCATTTCTTAAAAGAAAAAAAAAAAAAAAAAACTCCCGGGATCAGGAGCAGCAGCTGGATTTTTAGCATTTCCTGGAAACAGGACATGGCCTTAGAAGCTGTGTCAACAAACTGAGCGTGCAATCTGTCCTGGGAACGGAGATGTTGAGAGGTAGGAAGTGTGGGTCTTCAGTGTGGCAGGAGGCAGAGAGAGAGAAAGCATGCAGACTGAACAGCCCCTAGGCCAGAAATGTAGGGCTGGCAAGGTCTAAAGTTGTGTACTCCTCATCTCCTATGTGAGAGGTGCTGCAACTCCGTTTGCTAGAAATTGCATGGCACTCACGGGATGTGGAAGGTTTTGTTCTTCTTTTAAGAGAAACAGCATTTCTATTGGCAGTGTGTGCTCCAACCTCTCACTGTAAGAGAGAGGGCAAAAACCCAGAGCAGGCATCGCTTAGAATCTGAGAAGGACGATTTTCTAGGCCAGGCTTTCGAAAGAAGAGGAAAATAAAATGAAGAGGGTGCCTGGTCTTAGGCCTCTGTCATTTCAGAAACGCTTTGTTTACAAATGTAATCATTTGTACGTTGCTTGTATTTTCTATGTTAATATCTTTTCTTTTTCCTCTTTTTCAAGCAAAATCCCCTTTGAGGTTTTACCTTGTTTCACAAAAGGAATTATTTTATCTGACAAGGTCAGAAAATTTATCTTCTGAAATCCATCTGTTAGATTTTCTCCCTTGTTCATTCAAATATTTAATGGGTGCCTACTAGAACCTGGCATGATTCTAGGAGCTGAGGAGTCATTAATAAAATTAACTGTATTTCTCTGCCTTCAGGAAGCTTCTTGGCAAGGCCAAAAACAAAACAAATAAATTACTAAACTATAGTGTATTAGAATAGAAGGTGACAAAATGTACAGAGACAAATAAGCCTAGAAGGAGGATAGGGAGTTGGAAGGGAAGGAGTTCCATTTTATGTGGTGTGATAAGGGGCAGCATCACTATAATGGTGGCACATGCAAAAGAAGGAGAGAGCCGTAGAGGTATGGGGTGGGGCATTAGGAATTGACCTAAACAGAGGGAACAGTAAAAGCGAAGGCCCTGAGAAGAGTTAAGACCTATAGTTGCAGCACAATATGTAAGGGGTGATGAGTAAGAGAAGAGGGAGTCAGGACACTTAGGATTTTGTAGATTATTATAAAGACATTGACTCTTAGTTAGAGTAGGATAGGAATTTTCGGAGAGTTGTAATCAGAGGAATGACATGAACTGCCTTGATATTTTTAAGAATGCTTTCTACTTCTAACATTGAGACTAGACTCTAGGAAGATGAAGATGAAAGCAGGAATTTGGACAATTAAGATAAAACACATTAAAATAAATCATGGTGAGCGGTGGGATATATATGCATATATATAGGATATAATATGTATCATACCTAAATATATCATAAATGCTTGCCTTTGACTTCCCAAAGCAAATCCTTTTACTCACCTTTCCCTCTTAAGTTTCTCAGTTTGAACCTAGATCACTTTTCATCAGAATATTCGAGTTGGACTTTTTGTTGATCTTAAAAAATGGAAAGAACCTGTAACTCCAAGGCTTTTTCTTAATGTAAAAAAAAAGTTTTAACTGAAAGTTTCTCCAAATGCATAGAAGCACTTTGTGAATACTAAATAACTGTCTAATGATCTTTACTAGAGAAAGTATCTTAAAGTGTTCTTGGCGTTAGACATTTCTAAGAACCTAATTTGCTAACCTAAGTGTCAGTGACCATACTTCTATAATTGGGAATAGTGTAGGGAATCTAGTAGTCATCATCTCATCCCATAGATGGAGTAACAGACCCAAGGTCATACGGCTAAGAAGTGGCATTATTTAAACTTCAACTCTGCAATCTGTCCAGCTAAACGCCTTTCACTAATGCTTTCTGGCTAAATTGTGTATGTTGCGGTTATCCTATAGGAAGCATGTTTTAAAACATGTCAAATCTGAATTACCTTCTTCATGTAATATACTTCCTTAGAAAACAGACTTCTGTTCTCCTTCCAAAAATAATAATCATAATGATTGGATGTTTGGTTGTTTATCATTATGGGGAGAAAGGTTAGAAATAGGCTAAATATATAATGTTGGGATTCAAACTAGGCAGCCTAGAGACAAATGTCTGCCCTCTTAAATCATCTAGTTACAAGAGTACATAGGACCCAAATATCCAATCACATCACCCGAAGATGAACCCACACCTGAGGGAGTAGCTGTGTTTGCCTTTCCTGGTGTTGAGAGTTGTTAAAATGATTCACTTAGTCTCAGATGGGCTGAATTGAAATAATCTTTATCCTGACCTAAGAGAAGTTAAACCAAGAGACAGCTAATGGCTGTGGGTAGGACACAATAGGCTTTTAGAAAATAAATCAAACACAAACAACTCAAGCTACAATTTCTTTCTGGGTACAATCAGCCAGTGTGACTTTTAAAACAGAATAATTGGCTAATTAATATCAATTTTTAAAACTCAATCTGTTAGAACCTGAATAGGACAACTTCTAGGATATTCTAAAAAAAAGTGAATTTAAATAGAAAATAAAAATTATTTCAAAGAGTCATACTAGGAGACATGGTGGCCCTTACCAGACCAGTGGTAACCTTGTATGAGAATCACTCCTGAGCCTGCCTGTCCCGCACAGGACACAAAGAATTCGAGCCCAGCAGGCAGCTGCTGATGTGAAACCACTCACTCCAAGGAAACAGCTGAAAAGCTGTGAGCCAGGTTTGCTAGAGAGTTCTAGGGAGAAGCACCCATCAGGACTGCCCAGGGCTTGCTTCAGAAGCCACCAGTCACCTGGTAGGATGAGAGTGAAAGGCACGTGACCTGAAAACAAAGCTTGGAGGCCTTGGGAAGTCAGGTTCAAATGATATAGAGAGGGAGCAGGTGTGTAGGAAGTTCAAGCTACAAATGCTGGTGGAGCTGACGGCATTGCTGGGACCTCCTCTTCCTGTTGCCAGGGAGGACTCAGCTACAAGGGGCATGTTTTGCACGTAAGAATTATCCTAAGTAGGAAGAAGTGCATTTATTCCCTTGTAACAAATTTCAGAATATTGATTGCTGAATCTTCTTTTTCTCAGACTGTCACCTACATACACAAAGTATTTCAACCATACAGACAAAAGCAATAAAAATTACAAGGGCAAAATAGAGTTTTCACATTTTTAAGATATGTGTTTTCTTCATTTTTTTTTTTCATGGGGGCAGGGAGTGGAGGTTAGTTGTTGAGCAGGAAAACTGACCAGAAGTGAACTGGTTTATTCTCTGGATGGAGTGGATGAAAAGGAGGAATTCACCGGGAATGCTATGGATGAGGAATCCAGGTGGCCTCTGGGCACCTCCAGAAAGCATTCTTAAGATAGGGTATATTATATATTTAAAAATATTTTTCTAACACCAGAAGGAAAGTTGAATGGGGTAGAAAAAGAAGTAAAGAAAGATAAAATAGTTCAAAGTTAACAAACATTTATTTTTAGTACCTATCAGGAGATTTTTGTTTCTGTATTTACTTCTAATAATATAATTGTATGTATAAATATGCAAATTTAGAAGACAGAATTTTTAAACATTTAAACATCATAAATAGCTTTTAAAATGGCAAAAATCATGCTTTTGCTTTTAAAGAAAAGTCCCTTATAAAATTGAAAAACATAAAATATAATCACACCAAATAATGAGAGGACACAGAGCACTCTCATTTTTATTAGTGAAATTGTAAATTGGTACCACCTTTTTGAAAAGTATTTTTGTGAAGTATATCAACAACCTTAAGAATATGCATCTCTTTAGTCCAGCAATGTTAAACTGGCAACATATCCTATAAAATAACTTTAAACATAAAATTGTTATTTAATGTGTTTATAGAAGCACTTTTTAAAAAACTCATAAAAAAATTGGAGATAGCTTAATGTCTAATCCTGAGGGAATGACTAAACAACTCCTCTTGCTATTAGAATATTATATGGAATATTTCCGATATAATGTAACAGGATTTAAAACAAACAAACAAACAAACAAAAATACACCTGACTTCTGATTTGACTCTGGCACTATAGCGCATTAGATTTTCTAAATAACCTTCCCACTGGGAAAAAAAATAAAAATACTAAATTTTTTTGAATGAATTTTTAGGAAACAAGTGAAAGAGGTAGTCAATCATTGCTAGATAAGCCAATGAGTAGCCCAGCATTTGTTCTCATGGCATTTGCCAAATCTTGGTGACCCTGAGCTTCTGTTTTAATAGCTGCTCAGGGTCACCCTTGATAAGAGGCAGAAAATAAATCCAAGACCCACCTATGGAGGAAAATTTAATGGGAGATGCCAGCATTAAGCTGGGAGCCCAAAGGTCAGCATTCTCAGTGTAAAAGTAAATGAGAAACAAACTCCCTGTGCAGGAGGAAAGAAAAACAAAACAGCAACAACAACAAGACCCAATAAGGTAGACGATAAATAAATCTTCCATAAGAATGTATAACCACAAGCTGCTTTTCATACAGGTCAATAGCCAGAAAAACTTTACGCTGAAAATGTTATTTGAGTTTCAGTTTGGTAGTATCTCTACCAAAGTCAGAAGCAAAGACAGCTCCTCTCTGGAGAGACCTGGCTTCAAATCAATCTTTAAATTTCTACAAATAAAGTTTCAAGGGAAATGTATTTGTAGTATCACAACGTATAATAAGGAATTGCCAAACAGAAAAACTAACAGCAGAATCAAAGTTGCAAAGTATTCTGATGTTATCAGAAGAGTATATAAAAGGCATGTTTAACATATCTAGAGAAATATAAGAAAGGCTTAAAAATGTGGGCAAGGAAAAAATTATAAAAATCAGCACAACAGATGTGAAAAGAACCAAACAGATTTTCCAGAAATAAAACTATAATCCTTGAAATAAAAAATTCTTGGAGGGGTTACTGATTAGACATTATTGAGAAAAAATCAGCGAAGTGGAATACAGATGGGAATTATGCAAAAAAAGCAGGTGTTAAAGGGATAAAATGTAAAGGAGATTTAAGAGACTGAAGACAGAGAAGTTCTAACATATGTCTAATAGGAATTTCAGAAGGACATAATAAAGAGAACATGTTAGAAACAATAGTTCAAGAGATAATGGCCAAAAGTCTGCAACTGTTTTTTAAAAACCCACTGATTCTAAGATTTGGTTAAGTCCAAAAAATTACAGGGAGTAGAAATACAAAGACATTCTCATCTAGAAATAAATTATAGTGAAACTGCAAAGCATTAAAAGATCTGTAAAGTAGCTAGGAAGTAAAGATATTTCTACAAAGGTTTATAAATAGCCCAGTTGAGTGATTTTTCTACAACAAAAATGATAAACATAAGACAATGAATGATATTTTAAAATGCCAAGAAAAAATGTCAACTTACAATGGAATATGTGGTAAAATTATCTTTCAAAATAAGAGGGAAAAAATAACATCCAGACTAAAAACAAGATACCAGAATTAACCAGCAACAGATTCTTATTACAGATGATTCTCAATAATGAGTTTCAAGCAGAAGTAATACCAAGTGGAAAGTCACAGATGCAGAAAGATTTCTGTAAATATATATGTAGGTAAATCTAAATAAATGTTGACTATATAAAATGATATTTATTTTGTCAAGTTAGGAGGAGATAAAACCAAATACTAGACAATAATAGTATATAATTTGAGAGACGGTGGATTAGATCTGAAACATTCTGATGTCTCCTCAGTTGGGAAGAGAGTACAGGTATTGACATTAGGCATTTTAAGTTTCTGTGTTAAAATATTTGGGATAACTACTAAAAAATGGATATGGAAAATATAACCTCCAAACTCAGAGATGAGAAAAATAAAAGAAAATAATCACTCATGCAAAATTGAACAATAATGTACACGTATACATATATAATACATATATGTATGTGTGTATATATATGTATATAATAAAACTATTTCAAGGTATTTTTATTGAGATATAATAGGCATTTAACATTGTACCTTTAAGGTGTACCACATATTAATTAGATATATTTACATTGCAGTATGATTGCCAGTGTACCACTAGCTAACACCACTGTCACATCACATAATTATTATTTCCTTAAGTGGTCTGGAACAACTGAGATCTAGCCTCAGCAAGTTTAATGTTCATAATAGAGTTTTATTGTCTATAATCATTGTGCTTGTATTAGCTCTCCACTACTTATTTACTAGCTGCAAGTTTTGTACCCTTAAACATCTCTCCCATTTGCCCACCCCGTAGCACTTGAAAACCACTGTTCCCCTCTCTTTTTTTCAAGATTTTGGTATTTTTGTTTGTTTGCTTGTTTGTTTAGATTACACACAGTATTTATCTTTCTCTGATTTATCTCCCTTAGCATAATGTCCACAAGGTCCATCCGTGTTGTCACCAGTGGCATCATTTCCCTTATTCCTATGATTCATTAGTATCCATTATATAATCACATCTTCTTTATCCATTCATCCATTGCCAGATACTTAGGTTTTTTCCATATCTTGGCTATTGTGAATAATGCTGCAATAGACATTCGAGTGCATTTATCTTTTAATAACCTATTTTCATTTCCTTAGGATATATACCCAGAAGTGGGATTGCTGATTGGTATGATTCTGTTTTTAGTTCTCTGGTTCTGTTTTTAAATTTTTAAAGAATTTCAATACTGTTCTCTATAGTGATTGAACCAGTTTATAGTCCCACCAACAGTACACAAGGGTTTCCTTTTCTCCACATCCTCTCCAACACTTATTTTTGTCTTCTTGGAAATGATTATTTTTACAGATGTGAGGTTATATCTCACTGTGGTTTTGATTTGCATGTCCCTGATGGTTAGTGCTGTTGAGCACCTTTATATGATTTGTTGGCCATTTGGATATCTTCTTTGCAAAAATGTCACTTTAGTTCCTCTGCCCATTTTTTAATTGGATTGTTGGGGGAGTTGTTTGTTTTGTTGCTATTGACTTGTATGAGAACTTTACAAATTTGTGGTGTTAACCTTTGATACGTGGTTTGTAAATATTTTCTTCTATTCTGTAGGTTACTTTTTTATTTTTACTTTTTATTTTTATTTTTGCAGTGCAGAAAGTTTTAAGTTTAATGTAGTCCCACTTGATTTTGTTCTTCTGTTGTTTGTGCTTTTGGTGTCATATCCAAAAAATCATTGCCAAAGCCAATGCTGAGGAGCTTTTTCCCTGTTTTCATTTAGGAGTTTTATAGTATCACATCTTAAGTTTAAGTCTTTAATCCATTTTGAGTTAATTTTTGTGAGTTGTGTAAGATAAGATCTAACTTCATTTTTCTGCATTTGCTTTTCTAGTTTTCCCAGTACCATTTCTTAAATGAGGCCATCCTTTGAATGTTCTTGGCTCCTTTATCAAATATTAGCTTATCATATGTACAAGAGTTTAGTTCTGGGCTCTCTATTTTGTTCCATTGGCCTATGCACATCTTTTTATGCCAGTACCATACTTTTTTAATTCCTATAGCATTATAGTATTATTTGAAATTAGGAAGTGTGATGCCTTTTGTTTTGTTCTTTCTAATACTGCATTGGCTATTTGGGGTCTTTTGTGATTACATGCAATATTTAAAACTTTTTTTCTGTGGAAAAAATAGGACTTGTGTTCACTCTATATATGGCTTTGGGTGACATGGACATTTTAACAATATTAACTCTTCCAAACGATGAATACAAGTTGTCCTTCCATTTGTTTGTTGAAAGAAATCCAAGAAGACATGAAGTCTTGCAGTTTTCATTGTACAAAACTTTCCTTTGTTAAATTTATTCTAAGGTATCTTATTGGTTTTGATGCTATTAAGAATGGGATAGTTTTGTCTTTTTCAGATATTTCATTATTAGTACATGGAAATGCAACTGGTTTCTAAATGTTAACATCATAATCTGCAATTTATTGAATTCATTAATTAGATCCAACCATTTTCCAGTTGAGACTTTGGGATTGTAAGATCATTTCAACAAAGAAGGCAAGAATATACAATAGGATAAAGACAGCCTCTTCAATAAATGGTATTGGAAAAACTTGTCAGATACATGAAAAAAAAAAAAATGAAACTGAGCCACCTTACACCATGCACAAGAATAAACTCAAAATGGATTAAAGACTTAAATGCATGATCCCAAACCATAAAATTCCTGGAAGAAAACATAGGCAGTAAACTCTCTGACATGACTTGTAGTAATATATTTTCTGATGTATTTCCTCAGAAGAAAATTAAATGGGACTACATCAAACTAAAAAGTTTTTCATAGCAAAGGAAATTACCAACAAAATGAAAAGACAACCTACTGAGTGGGAGAAGATATTTGCCTGTAATACATCTGGTAAGAGGTTAATATTTAAAATTTATAAAGAACTCATACAATTCAATACCAAAAAATCTCAAACAATCTTATTTAAAAATGGGCAGAAGGCCTGAACAGGTATTTCTCCAAAGAGGAAATGCAAATGGCTAATAGACGTATGACAAGATGCTCAAGATCACAATTCATTAGAGAAATAAATGCAAATTAAAACCACCATGAGATGTCACTTCACACCTGTCAGAATGGCTATCATCAGTAAATTAAAAAAGTGTTAGCAAGGATGTGGAAAAAAGGAAACCTGCATGAACTGTTTGTGGGACTGCAGATTGGTATAGTCACTATGAAAAATAGTTTGGATGTTCCCCAAAATATTAGAAGCAGATCTATCTTTTTACCCAGCAATTGCACTTCTGAGTATTTATGCAAAGAAAAATGAGACACTAATTTGAAAAGATATATGCATCTCTACGTTCCCTGAAATGCTATTCATAATAGCCAAAATATGGAAGCAACTTAAATGCCTATCAATAGACTAATGGATAGAGAAGATGTGGTACATATATACAATGAATATTACTTAGCCATAAAAAAATGAAATGTTGCTATTTGCAACAACATGGATGCTTTTAGAGGATATTATGCTGAGTGAAATAAGTCAGAGAATGACAAATACCATATGATTTCACTTATATGTGGAATCTAAAGAACCCAATAAATGAACAAACAACAAACAGACTCAGATACAGAGAGCAAACCAATGGTTATTAGATGAGAGTGAAGCTGGGGCCTGAGTGAAAAAGATGAAGGGATTAAGAAGTGCAAATTGGTAGTTACAAAAAAGTCATGGAGATGTAAAGTACAGCATAGGGAATATAGTCAGTAATGTATTAATTATGTATAGTGCCCATTGAGTACTGGAGTAATTGGGGGGATTACTTTGTAAATTATGTCTAACCACTATGCTATACACCTGAAACTAATATAATAAATGTCAAATCTAATTGAAAAATAAATTTTCAAAACATTTCATCTACAAATAATGACAATTTTACATCTTTCTTTCTGACTGGATTTTTATTTCTTCATCTTGCCTGATTGCTTTAGCTAGGACATCCAGTACTACATTGAAGAAGAATGATGACAGTGGAAACCCTTGTCTTCCTCCTGATCTTAGAGGAAAAGCTTTCAGTTTTTCTCCATTGAATTAATGTTAGTTGTGGGTTTGTCATATATGGCCTTTATTATGTTGAAGTATGTTCCCACTATACCCAATCTGTTGAGGATTTTTATCATGAGAAGATGTATTTTGTCAAATACTTTTTCTATATCTATTGATATAATCATATGATCTTTATCTTTTATTCTATTAATGTGATATATCACATTTATTGATTTTTACATATTTAACAACCTTTGCCTCTCAGGGATAAATCCCAGTTTTTCATGATGTATAATCCTTCTAAGAAATTCTTGAATTCAGTTTGCTAGTATTCTGTTGTGGATTTTTGCATCTGTGTTCATCAGAGATATTGGTCTATAGTTTTCTTATAGTGTCTTTATCTGGCTTTGGTATAAATTGAGTTTGGAAATGTTTCCTTCTCTTTATTTTTTTAAAAGAGTTTGAGAAGGATTGTCATTATTTCTTATTTAAATGTTTGTTAGAATTTCCAGTGAAGCCCTCAAACCCTGGGGTTCACTGTGTCGAGGTATTGGATGACTGATTCAATCTCCTTACTTGTTAGTTGTCTGTTCAGACTTTCTGTTTCTTCTTGGTTCAGTTTTGATAGGTTGTAGGAATCTAAGAAATTATCCACTTCTATATTATTTAATTTGTTGGCATATATTTGTTCATAGTACTCTCTTACGAGTACTCCTTTGTATTTCTGTAGTATCAGTAATAATTTCTTCTACTTCTTTTCTGATTTTATTTGAGACTTCCCTCTTTTTTCTTTATTATTTACTTTCTGCTAACTCTGAGCTCAATGTGTTCTCTTTTTCTAGTTTATTGGGGTGTAAAGTTCAATTGTTTTTTAATCTAATTTTTTAACATGTGTATTTCTTTCTATACACCTCCCTCTCAGAGCTGCTTTTGCAGGTCATATAGGTTTTGATATGTTGTGTTTTCATTTTTATTTGTTTAGAGATATTTTTTGACTTTCTTTTTTATTTTTCTTTGACACACTGGTTGTTCAGCATCTGTTGTTAGTTTCTGCATATTTTTAGATTTTCCAAGTTTCCTCATTTTTAAAAAAATTCTACTTCATACCATTGTGGTCAGAAAAGATAGGTATGAGTTCATTTTCTCAAAATTGCTAGGACTTGTTTTGTGTCCTATCTTGTGATCTATCCTTGACAGTGTTCTGTGTGTACTGCAGAAGAATGTGTATTTTGCAGCTGTTAGAAGGAATTTGCTGTATATACTCGTTAAGTACATTTGGTCTAATATGTGGTCAAGTCCATCATGTCCTTGATTTTCTGTCTGGATTATTGGTTGCTGAAAGTGGGATGTTGAAACTCCCTACTATTATTGTAATGTTGTCTATTTCTCCCTTATATCTGTTAGTATTTGCTTAATATATTTAGGTGCTCTGATATTGATAAGCATATATTTATAATTATTATTTCTTCTTGATTGATCAACCCCTTTATCATTATATAATAACCTTCCTCATCTTTTGTTAATGTTCATGACTTAAAGTCTTTCTTTCAAAGTATAGCTATGCTAACTTTCTTTGGATTTCCTCTTACATAGACTATTCATCCCTTCACTTTGAGCCTATGTGTGTTCTTAAAACTAAAGTAGGTGTCTCATAGGTAGCATATAGTTGCCAAGTCTTTTTCTTTTATCTATTCAGCCACTCTGTGCCTTTTGTTTTATGAATTCAGTTTACACGTAGAGTAATTACTGATATGTAAGAACTTATTATGCCATCTTATTAATTATTTTCTGATTATTTTATATTTCCATTGTTGCTTTTTCCCTCCATTTCTGCCTACCTTTCTAAATTGGTTATTTTCTATGGTGGTATACTCTATTTCCCCTTGCTTTGTCTTTTGTGGATCTACTCTGGGTTTTTGCTTTGTTGTTACCATGGGACTTACATAAAACATAATAGATAAAACAACCCATTTTAGGCTGGCAGCAGCTTACCTTTGATCACATATAAAGGTTTCACTCTTATATTCCTCCCTTTTGTTATCGATGTTACAATTTGCCTCTTTTTATGTTGTATATTCATTAAAAATTTATAGTAACTATAGTTATTTTTGCTACTCTTTTCCTTTAACATTTATACCATAGTTGATTTGTTAACATAACATCCTAATATAGAGTTACAATTTTCTAATTCTGAACATAACATCCTAATATAGAGTTACAATTTTCTAATTCTGTCTACTTTTTACTCTTACCAGTTGTATACTTTTGTATGTTTTCATGTTACTGCTTAGCGTCTTTTCATTTCAGCTTGAAAAACTTGTTTCAGCATTTTTTGCAGTGAAGATAGAGTGGTGGTACACTCCCTCAGCTTTTGTTTGTCTGGGAAAGCCTTTATTTTTTCTTCATATATGAAAGATAATTTGGTCAGACAGAATTCTTGGATAGAAATTTTTAAAACACTTTGAATATGTAATTTTACTCTCTCCTGGGCCATAGATTTCTCCTGAAAAAAAAAATCTACTGGTAATCGAATCAGGGTTCTTTCATAGGTTGCATTCTTTTTTTCTCTGGATGCCTTTAAGATTATTTATCATTGATTTTTATAGTTTCATTATAATGTGTTTTGGGAAAGGTGTCTGTATTGAGATATTAGGGTGATCTATTAGCTTTGTGAATATATATTTCCAAGTCTGTCATCAGGTTTTGGAAGTTCTCAGCTATTATCTATTTAAATAAAATATTCCTTTTTATGCCTCTCTTCTTCTGGAATATTAATTATTCTGATATTTGTCTTTATGGTGGATTTACATAGCATTCACCTACTAAAGGACATCCTGGTTGCTTCCAAGTTTTGGCAATTATGAATAAAGCTACTGTAAACATCCTTGGGCAAGTTTTTGTGTTAAAAACACAGTTTTTAACAAAAGCAGTATGATTGCTGGATTGTATGGTAAGAGTATATTTAATTTTGTAAGAAACTTACAAACTGTCTTCAAGAGTGACTTCCATGTTTCCATTCCCACCAGCAATGCATGAGAGTTCCTGTTGCTCTACATCCTGGCCAGCATTTGATGTCAGAGTTCTGAATTTTGGACATTCTAATAGGTATGTAGTATATTTTGTTGTTTTAATTTGCATTTCCCTGATGATATGTGGTGGAGAACATGTTTTCACATGCTTATTTGCTTATTGTATATCATCTTCTAAGCTATTTTTAAAGTACTTTTTTGCACCTAATTTTAGCTATCAACCACTATGCTTTCAATTCTATTCATCTACCTACAAGTCCCAGTCCAGATAACATGGGTGCCTGCCTTTCATGCTCTAGAATGTATTCCTTCATCCATAAGGAGAATTTTTGAGATTCTGAAGTTTCCTCTAAAATATAATTCAATTACAGTTTAGCATTTAAGTGTCAATAATACACTATTTGTTCTATTCGTAGAAATAGAATAAAGGCAGTGTATAGAGATGTTGCCTTGACTCATCTAGGGAATGAGGACCATAGAAGAACAGCTCAAAGGATGGTGCAACAAGAAAAAAAATCATAAGAGAATATGGATTGAATTTCAGAATGGGTACATAGTCCCTTTTTTGAGCTCTTGCAAAAATACCTATTCACTGAGCTACCTGCCCTCTTAGGCAGAAAGCCAAAAGCAGTAGTTTCCCCTATCAGAGTTAGCCTTGAGCAACTGCCTCTTTTGCCTACCTGATAGCAGAATCTGACTCTGCTGTCCTTGGAGAATAGATTTAGGGCAATCTCTTGAATTAATTGTGTAGATTATTAAGAATAAATAAAAATACTTTCTCTAGATACACTGATAGCTCACTTTGAAGTTAAGTTATAGTATCATGGATTGAGGGGGCCTGGCCATGGCTGGTTGTATCTTAAACTACTGATAGCAAACTCTTACTAGGCATTGAACTTTAGTGATAGCCAGCTAACAAAACTCAAAGTGTCTATCATCTGAAATAAGGAAAATCAATGAACTGGTATAAAATCTCTTTAGGCAGCCAGATAAAACTTGGTTTGATGATTTTATGGAACATCGGGTGGTGAATAACGTTTTTGGACAAAAACCAGTGGTTCTGAGGATACTCCACCCTGACCAATTTAACACAGCCTTCATATACAGGTGCACACACAGGGAATGCACAGATATTTAGGCAAAAATATACATAGTCTTCTCTTTTCCACCCTTTAGTCAAAGAACATTTAAGAGTAGCCATAAGGTAATGGGGATTCCTTTGCCATTAGCTTTTAAATAGTTAATGGCATAAATGCATCTTCTATTCTTGGACGACCCTGTGCTTAGTAAGAAGCACCTTAGCTTCCTTCTACTGTTCTGCCCCCTGAGAAAGGCAGAGCTTGGAATCATTTGCTGTCATGCATGTCACTGTATAGGAAACAGCCTGGAGTTGTCAAAGCAGCAGCTCTCCATCACAGTACAGTAGTATGGTCATAGCTGTCTTTGCGCATTAAAGAAAATTCTAGTCTCTGTAGTTGAGAATTTTTTTTTCTATTTTCAGTATAATATATAACCTTGTCAAAATGTTATACATAGTCCAAGTTGCTTTTAGATATGAGGAATACTAGAAGGAAAATACTTTGTATGGCCTTGTTAATCTCTCCAAGTCTCCTTGTATCACACAAAGATGACTGCCTCTTGCATATGAAGCATGGGGCCGGAGCACTCTGACATCTGCCATACATTGAGTTTGAGTCTCTGCATAATGCATAAATTTTCACTGAAGCATAGAGTCAAAAGGAGGGAGGGCAATAGTGCACTATGATCAGTGTCCATTTTGTAGGCTCTGTACTTCTCAACAAAAGTACTGTTTATAAATCTAATAGTGGGATTAGCTAGGCAAGAGAAGGGGAATAGTTTACTAGGAAGATAAAGCTCTTTCTAACATCAGTCTCAAGGAATGTATGTGTTTACCAATAAGTTTATTTAACGTTTTTCACATCTATTGTCTTCTTTACTTTAATCATCTGTGAAATAGGTATTATTTGTTCTTTTTTCAAATGAGAAAACTGAGGTAACATAACTTACCCAAAGTCATACAAAATAGTTCTTGATGAAGACAGATTCCATCCTAAATCTTCTGACTCTTGATCTAGTACTTTTTAAACTAGAGCACCCTGCTTTTCTGTACTTTGGATTCTCTCAGTAATGAATATGGATCTGCCTTCCATGAATTTTTGCAAACATCTTTATAGTATTGGGAAGTACAACATAATAAATCCATACCAACTTAGGGTAACCAGTTTTGTAAGATTACTTTTCACTGTGAAAAACAGAACTTATCTCATTCCTCCCTCTTTCCTTCGTTTTCCCCTTTCCTTCCTCCATTCTTTCTTTTCTTTTGTTTTATTTAGGGAGTATGCTAATGTACTGCTCAAAGGTGACCCTGTTTCTTCATTTCTCTATCTGAGAAATAAGTTTGTGCTCAACCTATTCTATTTGCCTTTATGACTTTATGTCATACCTTTCCTGTCCTTTGACTTTCTACACTGTTAGGGTTTTTACTTAACCACAGAACCTGCCCTGCCTCTAGTCAAGAGTAGACTTTGCTTAGACTGACAACATCTATATGATCATTCTTTAACATTGGCTCTTCACTCCAAGGAGCTTGGAGTTAGCTTACCCCAGGCTCAAAATATATAACACTTCTGCCTGAGGAGAGGAGACAGGAGAGAGGAGAGAGGGGAGAGAGGGGGGAGAGAGAGGAGAGAGAGAGGAGAAATAGAGAAGGGGGGGGAGAGAGAGAGAGAGAGAGAGAGAGAGAGAGAGAGAGTGTGTGTGTGTGTGTGTGTGTGTGTGTGTACTCTTCCTCTGTGTAACTGTAAGTTCCTCATGCATGAAGATACAGGTGTATATCTTTCTGCTTCTCCTTACAGTACCTAGCCCAATGTCTAAAAACCTAGTAGGTAAAGAGTCAACATTTGCAAAATGAAAACTTCTCCCCTTGCTTAAACTGAGATTCCTCCATCTCTTAGGCCATTTAACATTCCTCTTCCAGACATTCTCTAATTTCAGGGTCTAGAACTTCAGAGAGCCCTTTAGCTGCAAGATTGCTGCTGCTTTGTTCATCAGTATGGGTGCTATATTCCAGTATGCTTCTAAGCCCTCCTGACAATGCCTGGAATTTTATTGGTCTTTATGGCCACATGGCTTAATAGGTTCATTGTTATAGGATTCTTTTCCTAGGTATGGTTAGTAGCTAGGAGGTTTTTGATCTTTAACACAAACTACACAAATAAATACTTTCTGAAGTGCTTTCCTTCACTTGTTCTAGAAGTTTGTATGCTATTTATCCTCTAATCCCATAGCCTATGAGAGCTTCCTACCTCATATTGCAACATCCTCATATACCACTCTACCAATCAATTTAGTATCATGTGTAAAGCATTTCCTCCTACAGATAATTTATCAAATTGACATGTTAACAAAGAAAAATTATAGATTCCAGGTAACATCAGGGCTTACTTTTCTCCCTTAAATCACCCATTTCTTCTCTCTCATTTACTTGAGACGTAGGAAGATGAGTTGGCTTTGCTGCCTCAGAAAATAGTAACTTCAAACTATCCCAATTTTAAAGTAGAGCATGCCTACCATTTTATCCTCACATTAATTAAAAATGGTTTTAATTTTGTGTCTTGTCTTGAGTAAAAATAAATAGCCTATTGACTTAGATTTATAGGAAGTTCTTCTCAACTACTCAAGTCCAAGTCTTCATGACAGAGAATGTATCTGATAATTGTTAGTGCTGTTTTTGACAGATGTTCAATAAGTAATAATGATCTGCTGCTGCTTTGACTAATCCAGCCAAATCTACAGCTTTAGACAGCAACCGAAGGCCAGCTTGGGAGCACTGCCAATATCTATTCTGAGGTTTTTTAACAATATAAATCTTCAAATAAAAAAAATGGAAAGAGAGAAATGTGAATCATCAAACTGTTTTCGAAATACTGAGCATAGCACAACTCTAAAAAAAAAATCCAAGCAGAAAAAAAAAAAGCAAAATAAAAATATGGTTAGTATAAGAGTTTGTAGGTTCAATATTTACCAGTTTGTGTACCATCTGAGCTATTTCCTTTAATCAGCCATGCACATGGCACTTTTATTCTCAGGGGACATTATTGCCATGACAACTTTATCAGACTAAACACTGAATTGGAACGATCTCAATTTGGGTATGGTTTAGAATATTATTTATGTTATTGTTTTTATCAACATCCTTGATGTGCCACACAGAGATGAGAAAAAAATTTAAATGACTATTAAAATCACAATAAAAAATGTAAAAACTTTACAAAGAGAAACGGAATAAGCCATTAGGCTGAAAAATGAGCAATCAAAGGAGCTATTGCGCTCGACAGATGGAAAAGCAGCAGGTGCCATGGTGTGATGGGACCTTGCTTCCCATCATGCATGCTCTACAATGATGCAGGCTGACAGGGAAGGGAATTAATGTGTCGGAGCAGGTACTTTCTGTCCATTAGCTGAATCCCAGTACGTCCTCACAGACTGCTACCCGTGGCTCTTTGATAAAATGGTTTATAACAGGACTCTGAAAGTTGTATGGGAAAGGACAGCTGTGAGTGACCCTCCCTTCAATGCCTCAGCTTAACAGAGTGTGAGTGACCAAGTAAACATTACTCCACCCCAAACTGGGGTTAGTGTTTCAGTCCATGAATAAATTATCTGAATACAGATGCTGTGAATACATCAAAGCGACCAAGGGCCACAGGCTCTCAGTGTGGGAGCATGGAAGGAAACAGATGAACAGAATTCTCAAGGTAGCAAATTAGCTCTCAAACAAATGAGTCTCAGGAAGGCTATGAGAGTACACTTACCTCTCTGCTTTTGGAGAAAAAAATACGAAATTATGAAGAGGCAATCTGAACTGGTGGGTCAGCTTAGGCAGACATTACACATTAGGCATAGAAAACATTGACGTTCTGGGCTTTGTCACATGTCAAACTGGTTTCTTTCTCCCTCCTCACCCCTCCCCTGCCCTCTCCTCTCCACCCCTCTGCTTTCTTTTCTTTACCCTTCCCTTTCCAAATGTGAGCTTTTGTTCCAAATCTATAACACAGCCACCTGCAAAATCTCAAAATGAGTGAAATAGAAGCAGAGAGTTGAAAATTAAATTTGTACAATTGATAAGATTAGCTCTTTCTAGATCTTTGTCCACTGAACTAATTGAATTGCCAAATTGCTTATTAGCTTTAGCTGTTAAGACAACTAAATTAAAAAATAGTAGACTTTATTTTTTTTTCTGTCCATTTTTGTGACTGAATTGAAGAGCCAAGACTGGCTATATACCATTTATTATGTGTAGTCATCGAAGAAAGGAAATGAGTGTGGGCTGGCATTTATGTAACTACCTTAGAAATTATGTACATATCAAAGGAGCATTAATAATTTATAATTTAAGCGTTTAATTCAAGCCTTCTTCATCCCTTACTTTAGGTAAGAGACATGTTATTCCATCTCAAAATATTCTGTATTTTTTTCTGCATACTTATCACATTGACATTTATAAATAATTTTTATTTAATGTCTGTCACATCCTACTAAATTCTAAGAGACAAAGAAACTAGATGCATCTTACTTCAGCACTTAGCCAAATACTAGTCACATGGTAGGAGCTCAGTAAATATTTATGAAAAGAAAAAGAAGAGAAGGAGATAAATAAAGTAGAAAGAACAGAAGGAAGGCCAAGAGATGACCCAAAAGATGAGAAATCATCTTCAGCATCTTTCCACTTCTATTGGTCTTCTTTATAAGCAGCCTATATAGCAGCCTTACATTTACTGAGATGCCTAAGTAAATTCTACACTGAGTGAAAAGAATGAAGAGAAAGAGTGAGGAGGAGGAAAGGAGAATATATCTATGTCAATGATGATGGATGGTGTCCAAGGATCTCATTTGAATAGTCAGGTGAATACACCCTTGGTCTTGAAATTCACTTCAAAAAGAGACGATGGAAATGAAAATATTTCAGCCATAATAGAGTGAATTTTAGCCTATTCACAAGTCATCCCCAGGGACCTTAGAATTTTTCTTGGATATCCTGTGGTTCTCATCCCAATTGTTTGATAGTACAGGACATTTAACTTGGATCAGATCGCTCTTTTATTCACACCCCTCCTGAAATAAGTTTGAGCATTCTGCCTATGCAGAATCATACAAGGCAATGATAACACGTTTTTACTGTGAAAGTAAAGCAGTGTCTCCTGAGGGAATTATAATGCCAATATTAACAACAAATAAAGTGTACAGTACCTAATAGTTTCCAGAATGATTTAATATTGCTATTTAAATCTTAGCAAGATTAATTAACCCTGTTATTTAACCTTTAACAGGATAATGAATCTGTGAGTGAGGACTTACCACGTAAATTGGTAAAGTTCTTTGATTTTTCTGTTCCTTAGTTTTCTAAGACCATTAAATAAGGTTAATCAAAGATTAAATAGGATAATACATAGAAAATACTATGCTCAATAAACATGGACTTTTATTGGTGGTATTATTATTTAATAGCACAGATACCATTAACTAAAATTTATAGATCATAAAAGAACCTCAGAAAGTTAAATGATTTCACTGCCTGTTAAATGGTGGCCCCAGAACTCTCATTTCAGATTCTGAAACCATCACACTCTACAATCGACTGATTGACATGTGGCCCCTTTGGAATACCCTTCACTATAGGATCCTAGGGACAGTGACTTGGTGTGAAGCCAGTACATCAAGCCCCAGGATCAGGGTCCTGGAGTGCCAGGCCTGTTGAAGAGGTCACTCAATATCAGTTGCTTCCCAAAGCCTCCAGAGAGCCAGTCACTTTGACTTTCCTTCATTTTTGCTCCTGTCAATTTCAAAAGAGACAAACTTCTAGAGCTAAAATTGATGTGTTTGTGTGACTATTCCAGTCTGCTGAAATTGACAGAGGCAGGAAACTGATGAAAGTAACCAATTTGTCAATTGCAGCAAAGAGAAGGCTTTTCAAGGCAGAGACTAAGTCTATACCTTTTCTGCCTGATGAGACAATTTAATTTTTCTTTCACCTTAAAAAAGTTTGTGTTTACTCTCAGAAATTATTTTGGACCATCCTCTGGATGCAACCTGAATTGGCCTGACAGTTTGAACAGATGGTCAATTCCATCAAAATTCAATCCAGTGTCTTGTTTATCAGGATGTTGTTGTACATTGGATTGATTGATAAATTTATTCAAAATTGTTTTAAAAAGTTGTAAAACGTGAAATTACTCTAAACCCTGCTGCTTGTGAGTTTTGATGTATTCCATTAAAACCACATAGCTTTGACTGATTTGCCAAAGACTCAGATCAGTTCGGAAATCTCTACTACAACTGTCAACTATCTGTTTTTGACAAATGACTGATGAAATCAAAATGTTTTTTTGTAGAGACTTAAAAATTATAGTAGAGGAGTTAGAAGTACTGGGTTTCAATTTTGCCATTTACCAGCTGTGTGACCTCGTCCAAGTTACCAGCTTTGATTCTTGGCCTATCTCCAAGTAAAATGAGAGTAGGCCATGAAAGTATTTTCCAAAGTGTGTTCTTTAGGAAATAATACTTTCTTTCAAAGGACATTAATATGTCTGACAAAAAATGCCACAGGCTTTGATCTGGGTGAGATCTTATGCAAGAAAGGTGCCTTTCATCAGCTTGCATTAATGACTGTGGTAAAGAAACTAGAGTTCTTGACAGACATTTCCATTTCATGGAGTGAACACTCTGTCATAATGAAGGGGAATGTGGTTGTCAACTGCTAGGTTGTTAGGACAGGAAAATCAAAATTATTTTTATCATTTGTCCCATATGAAAAATACTCTCATTCAAATGTCCTGAGATTGCTCTCAATCAACTTCAAGGATCAGACTGGTTCATAAATTTGCTCTTGGTTAGTATGATAATGAGATTCAACTGCACACTAAATAATTGAATTTATTAAAATATATGATTGTGCATTAGATAGTTCATAGTATTCTCAAATAGGTCTCAAATAGCCTCAATCTCACCTACTTCTGTGCATTTTACTTTAAGAAACTGCTATCTAAGTGCAGATGGCTATATAAATTTCCACTGCTGACCTGAATCATTTCCAGCAATATATGCTATGATTAATTGGCCCTTCAGAGTTCCTTTTTCTCCTCTCAGGGATTATCTGTTTTGGAGCATATGAGATAGAATGATAGGCTCATCTCAAGAAATATACATTCTCTATGTAAGTCTCAAAGACTAGAAGCAGTGGTGGGCATTTGCTCTTGACCCTCTATTACAGCTTGTTTTAAAGTTGCATCCAATATCCAGCCATGCTTTCAATTTGTGAAGGCCACTCTCCCCGAGTTCAGAGTTTCTCAATCACTTTCTTTCTTTTTATTATTAAAGGCAAAGCTTAGAATCCCTATGTTCATCACTGCTGAGTGTTGACAAGCCACAAACTCTGTCACTGACAGTAGTTAAAAATGCAGCTGGGTTAATGCTGACATATTACTGTCTTCTGAGGGCCAGTTGATGTGTGTTCATTTTTAATCTAATTGCATGTCCACTTTTAAAAATCAGCTCCCAGTGTGGAATGGATAAAATACAATTACCAAATGATATGCGTAATCATTCAGCGTTGTTAGTCCCAAAAGGTGATATTGCAGTGACATTGAGAAAATTAAATCTATTCTTCATACAATTATATGGCTACACTTTCACTCTAATGCCATTCTAATTGGAAAAGAGCATTGAAATGTGAAGCTGGGTGCATTTCTCTCTCTAATTATCACTGAGCAACTCATTCTTAAGATAGGTTTCTGAAAAAGGCAGTTGCCAGGATGCACTGATAGCCCCAAATGTTCACTGATGTTTTCATGTCAGGTGAAGCTTGTTTTCCTCCTATAAAATTTAGATTGCCACTGAGAGCTTACTAGAAATAAAGATTTGGGTGGATGCCTATAATTTAGTCCATTTATGTCTGTGAAAAGAAAAATTCCATGTGGCCATACTCCTCCTCCTTTTATTTCCAAATGGACCCTCATAATGTGAATACTTGCCCCTTATTTTACAGGGTAGTTGGTAGGCTCAAATTGCATAATGAAAGTGCAAGTTATTTTGTAAACTGTTAAGTGGGGTATATACATGAGCTATTACTGTTATAATTATTGCTGCTGCTGCTGTTATCATCATCATCATCATCATCGTCATCATCATCAATCATCTGTCATTAGCTATCAGGACCTGACTTAGTTCCTTTCATGGCCACTGCCTATAGAAATTATGAAATCAAATTATTATTTCTGGCCTTAATTCAGTTGGAGCCATGTTGTAGAAGTCTGTGGTGTCTGGATACATGTACATTTATTAAACCTTCTCCATTCCCTAGTCTTGGAAGCACAGATTTATAGGACAAATAGTACAACTAAAGTGACATTATACCCTACCAATTATTCTATTAGACTATAAATTCTGCAAAGGCAAAAACTGTGTCTCTTCACAAAGGCATTGAATAAATAGCTGCATATTGTCTGAAAAAATAAATACCTTTATTTTATATTTCTTCATTCCTTATGAGCATATATTTTGTGTCATTAAGCACAGTTATAATAACTTAAAATTCTTATTTATAAATTTCAGTATTCAAGTAATTAGTTACCATGGTATGTCTCCACTGATTGTCTTTTCCCTTGAGGATGAATCAAATGTTCCAAATTTTTAAATTTTTTTATTATATTCTGGATATTATGAGTGTGGATATTGTGGTGACTCTGGGTTATGTATGTTCTTGCAAAGATTACTGATTTTTTGTTTTTGTTTTAGTGGACAAGTTGACTTGCCTCAAAAATGCACACTCTCTTTTGGGCAGCAACTCAAATATCAGTTCAGCAATTTTTTTGGTAGCTGGGCTTTTTGCAGTATGCCCTGTGTATGTATGATGTAGGGGTCAGTTAGAGATTTGCATAGGTTGTGTACATAGAACAGTTGCTCACCTTCTCTGGCTCTTTTCTTCTTGGGACTTTCCCCTCATCTTTTCTAGTAGCTGTGATTGGTTCATTATGCCAGAATTTCTGAAGGTCTCTGTAGGAGTTTTAGCTGCCTCCTTTATACTGACTGCATCCTACCTTTGAGCTAAAAGCAGTAAAAAATGGGAAAGTCATGCCATGTTATTTTCTTTATCCAAATGTCAACATCTCTTCAGAATCTGTCTAAATTTTGTTCACTCCTTAGAGCCTTGTATTTTCAAGAGTTTATAATTTTTATCTGTGGGAGGACATTTTTTAATATTATATATGATGAAAATTAGATTTAAACAGGTAATATGACTTCTCTAAGGCCATAGAGCTGGTTTTAATTCTCTAGTCATGACCATACAATCACAGTCATGCAGATATTATCTCTTTTGATTCTGATCCAGGACCTCTTTTATCCCAGGTTATTGACATCTTAGTCAATTTAACTGACTGTAAGTGTCCCCTCTCAGTTTAAACCTACACTAGAATCAAGTTTAAAGATATCCCAGTGGGATTCAGTTGTATTAAAGATACTTCCTTTTATTAATGAAGCTTAATTCACAGTTTGTTGTGTAAGTACAACAGTAGCTCCCAAACACCCAACCAATGATTAGTGTCACCTAGAATGAAGAGATGTGATATTACATGATAAACCCAAAGGACAAACAACAATCAAAACTAAGCTTACATCCACCTCTGATTTTTTTTTTAATGCAATGGCCTATGAAATACCCAGGAATCACTGCATATCATCACAGTGAGCTATTTTACGGGCTAGATTTCTTTATAAATTGAAATGTTCTTATAAATCTTCCTTCTTTGTTCTTATAGCCCAATTATTTTATTCTGTTATTTTAACAAAGAACAGATTACCATTTAGATTGTCAATATCCATTCAGATCGCAGGTCTGAAAACTCAAGACAAAGGAAAAAGAGAGCAAAATGAAAGTTTGCAAATCCATTGAAACGTATACTGAACATTTAGAATATTAAAAAAAATAACCTTCTCCTTAATTTTCTTCTGTTTTCAAAATGCTGTGGGTCTGCAGTACAGATACAGTCATAATCCCCTTCTTAAACTCTGATTTACTAAGAAAAAATATTACCGATTCTTTGACTGACTATTTCATGACATGGGTAGTTAAGCATTTCCAGTGCTTTCCATTGGGAGATAGCTCCTTGATTCTTCCTTTTTGGCTAGTTTCTTCCATTCTCTCTGTATCTGGTCATCAAGTACTATCAGTTATTTGATTGAAATAACTAAGGTCTATGATGATAGAAGAAGAATACGTATGCCAAACCCTAGGATTATGCTGATTACTCTATAATTTATAACCATGTACTTAGAGGGATTACATAAAATGTCCCAGAACTGTAGACAATGGTATCCTCCTGAGATTAAGATTATAAAGTCAGCATTTAGTGGATGAGTCAGACTATTCTCATGGAGAGCAAAATGAGGATATATTTCCCAAAAGACATAATTTTGTAAAGGAAATCTAGCATTAAAGAAAACACTATCTATAGAAGGGATATTCTGTGCTGGGAACTTTATATAAATTATTCCCCAAACAACCCTTTGAATTAGAGGGTATTATCACCTCTGTTTTGCAGATATAAAAACTTAACCTCAAGGATGATTTATAATTTGTCCAAAGTCATTTATTTGGCCAGGATCAAAGCCAGGAACCAAATCTCACTTTGCCTACTTCTAAGCCTGTAAGCCCATTTTCCAATTGTTTCAAGGCTGTAACTAAAAATACCCTAAGAAGGAAAGGAACAACAATAGGGAGTGGTTTCAATGAATCTATAAGAAGAAAATGGGCCAATGAGAGTTTATCAGGTTTTTTAAGACCCCAGTATTACTCAATTTTATTTGCATTATCTTTGCAGTCCAACTCTGAACCTTCAGCTGAATGCCAAGTTTTCTCCTCCATCATAGGCAAAACTCATAAAACATTCTTTCTTTGTAGGTATTGGTTGTCATCCTCTAATTTCTTTGAGCCTAGGAGTCTTTCCCAGAATATTCTTATCTCAGCTATGGCATCTTTTCCCATTGCTCTTTTGAAACTGATGCCAGATTCTGCCCTTTTTGTCTTAACCTGAGCTCTAATTCATAGTTATCCTTCTGATGCCATGCACTTCCAACCACTGGAGAAAACAACCCAGCCTGACCCGAGCCTACCCATACCAGCCTCTGAGACTACCTACAGTATCATGTCCACACTGCCAGACTAATATTTTTTAAACATCAATCTTATCTTGACCTCTAGGCCTGTCTTTTTATTTGTAAAACAAGGTGTTTGAACTAGATGATCCCTAAGATCACTTCTTGCTCTACTACTATATAAATTCCTCTCATGTATAAATGTGGATCTTATTCTAGCATTCTTTAGAGTGAGACACAAAACTATGTTCTTTTAGCATGCTTTCTTTGTAGAAAAGTTCTGCAGAAATAAAACACTTTTCACTCAAGGTGTCAGTTATTAAAATCAACACAATACAGTTTGAATATATGACCTTGTCATTGCCACTCAATTTTATTTAACTTATAATTTACATTCTTTGTACTAAAAAAGAAAAGTGTTTTTTTTTTTCCCGATGATGTTTCCTGAGCTTAGTAGACCCATGGAAAATGTAGAATTTCTTGTGAAAATGCAAACACTGTTTCCATTACCATTGTTCACTTTTTTTCAATTTTTAAGTTTACTGTAGTGCCAGGATACCCCCAAAACTATGAAAGTGGCATTTTATTTCAAATGGGAAGATCATTTCAGAAGGATAATGTGAATCTTAATATCAAAGTTTTACAGAAGCTGTCTGTCCATCCTTCATGTGAATCATTCTATCCCACATTGTCAGCTGTCTTCAGCTGAAGATGTTTTCCTGCTTAGTTTACACTGGAGAACATGTCTAAATTTCTAAATTTATACAAAGTTATAAATTTAAACAAAGCTAGCTTTTTTTTTTCTCATTTCTCAAGACATTATAATCTCGAATAAGGCCTGAAGAAATTTCCCAAAGACCCTAGTGTATGGTATATGTTCAGTAGTATGTACTCATTGATTGATTTATCAATATTGCATGTTGTTTGTCATATATGCATTTAATAAGCCCCACATTATACACTTGGAACAAAAATAGAATGAATTTCTGACTTAAAGAAGCTTAGAGTCTAAAAAAAAAGAAAAATGAGCAAGTATGTAATAGCAATTCAAATTTGTAATAACAAGTCTATTAAAAAACTCAAATCTATTTTTTCCTTTAAAGCTTTACTAAGGAATAATTTACATAAAAAATACACATATTAAAGTGTACAATTGTATAAGTTTTGACAGATGTATATCTCTTTGAAACACTCACACAATCAAGATGACACATCCATATGCCCAAAAGTTCCCCTAGTCTCTTTGTAAGCACTTCCTTCTACCCTCCCAAAGCCCGGCTCACCCTCACAGGCAAACAATGATCTGATTTCTACCACTGTGGATTATTTTTCTTTTTCCAAAATTTTACATAAATACAATTATATAGTATGCATACTCATGTCTTTCACTCAGCATAATTATTTTGGAATTCATCCATGCTGTAACATATGTTGGTTCATTTCTTTTTATTGATAAGCAGTATTTCATTGTATGGGTGTATCTCAATTATCTACTTGCTGATGGACATTTGGATTATTTCCAGTTTGGGGCTATTACAAATAAAGCTTTGAACACTTATAAACAAGCTTTTGTATGAAAATATGCTTTCATTTTTCTTAGGTAAGTGCCTAGAGTAGAATGGTTAGTTCATGTGATTGACTTTTCCAGAAACTGCCAAACTTTTTTTCAAAATGTATCATTTTATAACCCTAGTGTGTATGAAACTTGTAGTTGCTCTAGTTGGTCAATGTTTCTAATTTTAGTCATTAAGTAGCAGTAGCTTTGTATCTCTTTTTAGTTTTAATTTGCATTTCCCTAGTCAATGATGCTGACATCAACTTTCCAGGTGCTTATTTGACATCTGTATAACTTCTCTGGCAAAGTGTCAGAGCAAATCTTTTGCTCATTTTAAAATTCGCCTCTTGACTGTCATCTTTTTAAGTCATAAGAGCTTTTTTTTATATTTTAGATTCAGATCCTTGGTTAGGTACATGTTTTACAAATGCATTTTCCAAGTCTATGGACTGCTTTACATTTTCTTGTCCATGTTATTTGAAGATCAAAGGTTCTTATTTTTTATGAAGTCCATTTATGTTAGTGAATGTTGTGTAATATTTAAGAAATTTTACTCAAGAACATGGGTAACTGAGATGTTTTTTCTGCTATATTTTCTTCTAAACTTTTAACATTTTAACATTTTGGCTCATATTTAGATCCATGATTGATTTCAAGTTAACTTTTGTATGTGGTATTTAAGTAAGGCCTTTTTTCTTATGGATATTCACTTGTTTAAGCACAATTTATTATAAAAATTTAACTTGTTTCCACTGAATTGCCTTGGCAAATTTGTAGTAAATGAACATAAATGTGTATGTCTTTATCTGAACACTCTATCCTATTTTAATGAGCTATCACCTATCATTACACTAATACCATATTGTCTTGATCACTGAAGTTTTAAAATTGGTTTTGAAATCAGGTAGTATAAGTCCCCCAAGTTTGGCCTTTTCTTCCAAAGTCATTTTGGCTATTATAAGCCCATTTTATTTTTGTTTACATTTTAGAAAACTGCTTGTCAGTTTCTACAAATAAATCTGGATGGACTTTAAAGTTATACTGAATGGGCAGATAACTTTAAATAAAATCATTGTCTCAACAATATTGAGAATTCCTAATCATGAATACAGTATATCTCTTCATTTATTTAGTTCTTCATTAATTTCTATAACAGTGTTTCGTAGTTTATAACCTACACATAATTTGCACATAATTTGACAAATTTATCTCTGAATATCTCATATCTTATGTGCTATTACTAACAATATACTATTTTTTAATTTCAATTTTCAATTGTTTTTACCAGTATATAGAAATGTATTAGTTTCTGTATTTTATGTGTCCTACAAACATGCTAAACTCATTTATTAATTCTAATAGAATATTTATAGATTCCCTAGGATTTTCTATATAGATGATCAGGTAGTCTATGAATGAAGATAAATCTACAGTTTTTGTTCCAGTCAAGATATCTTTTATTTCTTTTCTTGCTTTATTGAACTATCTAGAAAAGGGTTGAACAGAAATGGTGAGAGCAGATATCATTGCCTTATTCCTGATCTTAGGCATTCAACTCAACTATCCCATAAAGCAAATGATGGAAGGAAAGCCCACCCTGGGAACTGGAGCTACATGCAGGTTACAAAGCTTAGTTGTCTGTAGTGGTTATAAAACTCTGGAGCCAGACTGCCTGCATTAAATTCCTGATTTAGTCATAACAGGGTAACTCTGGAAACGTGTGGTGACCTCTCTGTACCTCAGTTTCTCCATCCGTATTGTCTGAGTTTTAAATTAAAAAATGTCTGGTACATGTACACTCAATAAATGTTAACCATAGTGGTTATAATCATAGAAACTGCTGCAACTCCAACATGCATCTTATTTACATTTTGAAGTTCTGAATGCATCTTAAAATTTGTTACTGAAAATCTAAAATAATCCACAATAAAATGTTTATTAGAAAAAATGAGCTATCAAATCATAAAGACATAGAGAAACCTTAAAAATATATTGTTAAGTGAAATAAACCACTCTGGAAGGCATTGTATGATTCCAATCACATAATATTCTGGAAAAGCCAAACCATTTAGATAGTAAAATGAACAGTGGTTGGTAGAGGTTGGGGTGAGGGGAGATTGATGAATAGGCAAGATAGGTGGGATTTTTAGGGCAGTGAAATTATTCTGTATGGTTTCATAATGGTGGTTACAAAGAATTATGCATTTTTCAAAATCCATAGAACTCCACAGCACAAAAAGTAAATCTTAATGTTTGCAGTTAAAAATATATTTAGGAGGTTGAGGAATGTGAGGAAGGATTTCAGACTGTGAGACTATAACTATATTACAAATGTACGAGACAACTTAACTGAAGGGGAGAACAGAAAAATGTACTGACCTATGCAACTTTGGAAACGAGTGAAATCTGTAAGATTAAAAGCCAAATGAACTGAACACTTTGCTGTAGTTTATAAAATTGTCTCTGTCACAGTATACAGGATAATGATGACCTAAGGTTCTCAGGAATTGAAGCAGTCCCCTCCTTATACATTTTGTTGGAGGTTTTAGTGAAACCCATAGAACTTGCTGAATTAATGTTGTCCAATTTTAATATGGTATCCAAAGACTTAGAAAACTAATCTACATGTAGTAATGTGTACTCTGCAGATTTTTTCCACTGTCAATCGAATGAAAATTTGCTTTTTTAGGTGAGCTTTAGAGATCCTATAATAAAAAAGATTCATAGGAATACAGGAGAGAGAGAGAGAGAGAGAGAGAGAGAGAGAGAGAGAGAGAGAGAGAGAGAGAGAGAGAAAGGTGAGAGTTTTATGAATTGGCCATGACACTTTATCCTTGAGATGCATGAGTCTAGCACAAGGCTAAAAAGAATACTGAAAAAATTTGTATTCTCTCTCAATTATTTGGTAGCATCCTGCATATAGTAGGTACCCAGTAAATGTTTGTTTGAAGTTGAAAATGCTAAATTTGCCTGCATGAGGCTCAAATGTTCAGTGCCTGGCAGCAGAATGAGCAGTCCAATGGAAATCTCTCCAGCTGAGTTCTGACCTCCTGCCAGTTCTAGGTGAGAATATGCTATTATTCAGAAAAAAGATGGACCACAGAACCTAGTGAGTTTCTCAATAAGCACAGAACCCAGCAAATTAGTTCTGCCTAGTGAGGACTTATATTTCCCTCATTTACCTATCACATAACTTTCTTCTGTCATGCTGTAAAACTGAGGAATATATACATGTCTTCCTCCAGTATCTCAGCTCCCACTGGGCTGAGATCAGAAAGAAACGTGGATAACAGTGTGAGGGGGATAATGCTTAAGATAGCAATTAGGATGTAGAGAAAGGAAGAGAAACCAGTCCACCCAGCTTGAAGGTTTCTTTAATGTGTGATTTTCTTCTCACTGGCAGGCAGTTTTTCTGAAAGTGCACATTTAACTGCTAGGGTAAATATGAAGCTTGAAATGGCAGCACTGTATTAAAGCTACTGGTTCTGTGGCATAAATCAAATAAGGGGAAATGGAGAGTGATTTGTTTTTCTCCTGGAATAAGACCCCAGCACTCCTTCAAGGTTTTGTGAAAGGCTGAGGAATCTGTGGTACAAATACTTTAATTAGCTGACAGCATGTGGGATGAATTACATTTGATCTCTGTTCAAGATGCTTGTATAATAAAGGATTTAATTGTTTCACTTTTTGCAGTATAATGGATGGAGGAGGATGGTATCTTGAGAATTTGTTCATTTAAAGCAGTGATTGCAATATTGTTCTAGAAAGTGGGATATGACATGAAGAAGGTTGTAGATAAAGTGTAGAAGTCTTCAGTCTCTGGGGATTCTTTGTATCTTTGCCCTTTTGGCTGGGTGTGAAACTGACATGCCATCATCAAAAAACTACCTTTTGCCAGCAAGAATGGAATAGCTTCTCAGCTGGGCTCTCTGCTTTGGGTTTTACTCCCCACATCTTTCTTTCTTCCCTCACTCTATAGCCAGAGTGTTTCACCAACAATGATGACCTGACCAGGCTCTTCCCTAAAAACCTTTCAATGCTGCCCAGTAAGATAAACTACAAAATTCTTAATATGGACTTGAAATGTGCTGCCTGGCTCTCCAGCCTCTTCCTCCTTTACTCTTGGTCTTGCACATTATGCTTCAGTAGCACCTCACTACTGAAGTCCTTGATGAAACTATACTTTTTCTCTCTGAATTTATGCTATGCCATCTTATTTCCAAGGAATGTCTTTTCTTCTCTCTTTCCCAAATGATTTTTATATTCATCCTTTAAGAAAACTTGTTCATTATCTCTTCCTACCTTTCTCTCTTCCTCCTGCCTGGAAGAGCTATTTGATGCCTCCATATGACCCTGTAGGTATTCCAGCAAAGCATTTCTCCCACTCCGTTATAAGTTTGTTCATTCCCCATTAGATGTTTAGTTCCCTGAGAACAGGTTTCATGTTTTACTCATCTCTGTATCCTCAGCCTCTAATACAGGTCAGAACAGGTGCTCATTAAATGCTTGATCAATGAATGAATAAAAAAAATCTATGTTTTCTTCTATTGCTTCAACAGTAGCATAGTAAAAGCAATGTTTTACCAAAGAGTCAAGTGAGGTAGGTGCAAATAAATCACACATTAACACATGGCTAATATATTTGGAATTAAATGCTACAAAGAATTGAATTGCTGAGAAAGAAACTTGGACATGCAATGCTTTTCAATGTAATTGCTTGCATTTAACAGTTCACTTAACGGTAGCTATCATCCAAAATGCCTCTTTGCCCTACCTATATTATGGTTTAGGGAACCCGGTCATTTATCCACTTATACTCAAAAAGGAAGGTGCCTTACACAAACACATCTGACTCTATCTCTGAGCTTCTCAAACACTATTATACATAGCAATAGCCTGGTGATCTGTTAAAATGGTGATTCTGATTCAGCAGTTCTGGGACAGTATTTGAGACTAGCAAACTCCCAGATAACGTTATTGCTATTGGCCCTTGGTCCTCACTTTGATTGGCAAGGAGAGAGCACCTCAACTTTATCTGAAGTATATGGCTTGCAGGCAATTGAATGTTAAAGTATTTTATTGCTGCGCACATAACTATACGGAGACTTTCTGCCACCTTGTGTTAATACCTAAGTGAATTTTAGCTAATATTGTTGACCCATATTGTTGATGATCAAGTATTTTTCTTAATTAAATTGAGTTCTGAATATTATAAATCTTTTTCTCGAATGATTTCAGAAACTTTCATTTTATTATTTTATGTTATATTATTTTACACTAATTTTTCAATACCAAGCCCAGTTTTCTGACCTGTAAGTCACAAAAGGGACCTCTTTACATTTATAAACCATAAAGATGAATCAAAACTACATTTTTGGGGAAAAGTCCTGTTCAATATAGAAACTTGATAGAAAATGTCTAAAATATGATAATAAAAATCATAAAGGAAAAGGGAATTCAACAAGATTTTTTAAAAATGAACATTTTAAAAAATGAATTTTAAAAATGAACTAAATCAGATCCAGACCAATCAAAAGAAAAAAAAATATTAAAACAAAGTCTGAGAAGCAAATAAAATTCAAATGTTTAAAAGGTTGGTGTTGAAAAAAATTTTTTTTCAAAATTAAACATGGAAAAAGAAAAGCCTAGAAAAAGAACAAGACAAATTAGGCTAACCCTCAAATTTCATAGTTTAAAACCAAAGAGAATACCCTTATAAGATAGAAAAAATAATAATAATGGCTTGTCATGCCACCACCATCAGGCACAGAAGTCTTTCCATCTACCTTATCTCAGTTCTCTCAACAACCACTTAGGGTAGATCCTATTATTAAAATTAGATAACTAGAAAGAAGTAAGCAAAAAATGCTATTTTTATAAGACCGTAGGAACTAAAAGGTGTAATAACTTATTTTTTTGAGTAGTGCTTTCTGATAATCTGTAATTAAAATAAAAATTATTCATTTTAATAGCATTTATTAAGCAAGGAACAAGAAAACACATTTTTAAGGATATTACATGTATTATTTATTTTAACAACAAGATTATGAATTATGAGCTGCTGTTATTTTCAATTTACTGATGAGGGAATTAAAGGTTAGTAAGTTAAGTAACTGTACAGAATTACCCAACTAGTAATAAACAGAACCAAGCCTCAAAGTCCCCCTGATGCCAATTGTTTTATTTCTAATTTTGTAATATTTTTTAAAGGCTATATCTTTGTGCACATTCTGGTGTACAAAACTTTCTTTAGTTATATACTTGTAAGTGGTATTGATAGATCATGGAGAATACATATGTTCAACTCTGCTATGAAATGCCAATTTACATTTTACAGAAATTGCACAATTTATACTCCCTTGAAAAGTGAATAGGAGTTTTACATTCTCGTCAATAGCTGATACATTCTAACAGCTTAATTTCTGCTAATTATTTGTTTTCAATTTTCTTTCTTCTGGTTAATAATGAGATTGAATATTTTCAAATGTTTACAGATCATTTCTGTTTCATCTTCTATAAAGTTCCTGCTCATTGATTTTTTTCCACCATTTTTCTGTTGGGTTTCCTTCCTTCCTTCCATTGATCCATCTTTTTGATTCATAGTATTTAAATATACTATACACTAATTCTCTGCTGTTATGTGTTACAGATATCTTCAAGTTTGTAGCTTCCTTTTATTCATTCTCTGTGTGTTTTAGTAAAGAGAAATTCTTGAATCTTTTTCTTATGGATGTGCTTTTTGTATCTTTTTAAAGAAATCTTTCTCTACTATAAGGTCTAACAAGCACAGGGCTATCTTCTAAAAGTTTAATAGCCTTTCCTTTCACATTTAAGCCTTTAATCTTACTGAATTTGGTTTTTGTGTGAAGTTGAGGTTAGAATCTATGACAGATATAATCAAAGCCCACCCTTATTTCTTAACCCAATTCGGAGTTCAACTAGAGCTTTCGTGAAGAGTCCTACATTTATTTGCCTTTCTGCCTCAAGCATCTGCCTGTCAGAATGGGCTTCATTTGGCCAGCTTCCTCGAAGCTCTAGTTCTGGCTGCTGGAGCAGTCAGTCTTGGCCCATATATAGGGATAGCTGAAAGAGAAAGAGTTAATGCTCCTGGAATGGTCTTCAGCCAATGAGCAAAATGAATGAGTAAAAAAGTAAACCTCCTCACCCCTAAATGGGACAATTGTAAGTATGTTTAACAGTCATTCAGAGAATTCACAGTAGATGTGAGCTCTACTTACCAACAGTGATAACCACTTATTCACTTATTAACATATACTTTATTGTCTTTTTTTCCCTTCCCAGTTACATTTCCCCACTCACTGACTTGCCTCTTGAGTTCGCATCCCCCCCACACACAAATTTTCCCAAATATTTGGTTCAGATTTGGTTTTGGCTATCACCCAAACTGTTTTAGAAAGTAGACTCATAGGATGAAATTCTAGAACTAAAATTCATTTGCTAGTCAGATGGCAAAGAATCTCCATAACTGGTAATTAGGGTGATGATGAACACTGTTATGCCACAGGATCACATTTGCTAAGAGTCTCCCTGTGGTTTGTTGGGAAGAAGCACAGGTGAAAGAGAAAATATTGGCTCTTACATAGTCCCATTATTTAAAATATATGAGAATAATGTAATCAAGATAGTAAAGTTGTCTGAGTTTTGTTAACTATCTTAGAAGCCTGGGAAAAGAGAGGTTCATGTCATTCAAATATTAACTTAAGAAGTGCTGTAAGAGGAAGAAGACCTCTATTGTATATTTAAAGAGAACCTCATTTCCTGTAGCCAGAGGACAAAATGTACTGAAAATAAGGATTCATATTTCATTACACAGATAGTAAGAATTAAGAGGGGGATGTATTAATAGTAATGGCAAATCTCCTAAGCTTAAAAAAAAAAAGATTGATAAAGAGATGGGACCATGAAGTCCAGGATATATATACTTGAAAACCATGATTCTAGATTGCTCAAAACCCTATGGGCTAGCCAGAGAAGTCACCACTTCCTTGTGAGAGCAGATCAGACTTATATTGCATCAAAATCATGAAAAGATGATTCACAAGATTCTCTTCAATGCAAAACAATTAAATAAAATTTAATATGATACAATAAAATCAATGTCTCACCTCATTGATCATATTTAGATGCTTGGAGCCAGTCCTGATGTACTGCTGGAATGGTACCATGCAGCTTGGAAAAGATGCTTTCAGAGCAGTAGCTCTCAAAATATGGGGTACAAACCCCTAGGGAATCTAGAGACCTTTTCAGGGAGGGAGTCCACAAAGTCAAATTATTTTCATAATAATACTGATTATTTTTGCATATTTTGTTTTATTGGAATTTCCACTGTCAGTGCCAAAGCAATGGTATATTAAGTTGCTGTTGCCTTAGCAAGGTCGTGGCATTAAAATGTTCTAATAATCGTCACTGCCAATTTTTAAAGTCATTTTTCCTAGAGATGCTCTTGATGAAGCAGTCAAAATTAGTATTAATTTAAAAATCTTGATACTTGAGTACATGTCTTTTTAATATTCTATGTGAGAAATAGGAAGTATGTATAAAGCTTTCTCTGCATACTAAAGTATCATTGTTCTATCAAGAAAAAGCACTTCTGCAATTATTTTACTTGAAAGCTGAACAAGCCTCTTTAACAGAATAGCATTTTGCCTTGAAATAACAACTGACACACAAAGCATGGTTATTCAGACTTGGTTGTTTAGTAGTCATTTTCTCAAAAATTAACAAAGTAAGCCTGCCATTTCAAGAAAAACAACTGACAATATTTGTTGCCAATGATACAATTTGAAGATTTCAGTGAAAATTAGAATTGCAGGAAATTTGTATATTATACCTTGAACTCGACCACTTCCAAATACCTAAAGACTTTTTGATGAAATTGGTAATTTTATTAAAGAATGTGATGTTTTTAACATTGTATAATGAAATGAATCAACATTTAGAAGATCCATTTAACTCAGAGCTATCTTCCAAACGGTCAATGTATGCTGCTTCAAGATCATGCTTGGCTAAAAGATTCATTTAAATTGCACAGTAGGCCAATAGATTTTAATGTAACAGAGGATGAAAGTTCATGGAAATTACATCTGACCCTTTCCACTCTGGAGGGTGCAGCAATTTTATCCTAATTGAAATTGATATGCATTCTGGATGAGAGTTTGTATTCCCTGCTCACAGGACCTCTGCCAGCACAACTATCTGAGGGCTCACATACTTTCTAATTTATTAATATGGAAAATTATGCAAGATTGCTTCAGAAAAAGGACCCATTTTATATCAAAGAACGATTAAGTAGACTATCACAGGATCCACTACCCACCATGATAAATAGGTGTATCTATCATATGTCACATCACCTGGAAACTATAGGCCTGATAAATTTTTAGAGGGGCCCAATACTCATTTGAGATACTAGTTTGGGGATGACATTTTGCAAATTTAGAGTATCATCCTTCAAAATACAGTATATATGATAAACCAGTGACTATTTTATTTTGTTTCCCAAATATTTAGATTGTATGGGTCTAGACACCATGAGATAGAAATAGGATTAATCTCCTTTGCTGTCACTCCAAATGATGCAATTGACAAATATGTCATTTTCATACCCACAATTTTAGGTTCTATTAGACTAGAGGTTCTATTTCCCAAAGGTGTAACATCTCTACCAGGGTGATAGGTAGTATTCATTTGAACCTAAAACAATGACTGCCATCTGATCATTGTGGGTTCCTCTTGATAGTGGACCAATAGGGAGAAAAAAAAAAAGGAGTCACTATACTGGCTAAAGTAATCTAGTCAATGAATATACAGTAACTAGGATGAGGAGCAAGGATTGCTGCTTTATATTAGAAGCAGAGAGAAATATATTTGGAACTCTGAGGATTCTCTGGTATACCTCTTAGTCCTTATATACCTGTTGATAATAGTGAATGGAAAACTGCAGCAAATGGGCCAGACTAGGGCAAGGTAGCCAGAGGTTCATGCCTTGCAGAGATGAAGATTGATTTCACTCCACTGGGCAAACAACCTATGAGAATAGAAATTCTGGATGAGGTTAAGGGAAGGGGAGATATGAATTAATGCTATCTTTAGGATTGATTCAAAAAAAGTAACTATACCCTGTCTCACGGAATTTCTGTTTTAGGATTTTTTTTTTTGAGATTTTGAAAGGTTGATACTTTGATGAATCAGAGATAGGACATAGTGAACTTAAAGGGGGCACAGGTAGCTCTGGATGACATAAATGTTGGACTGTACTGCTGTTGGGGCCCTGCTCATAACAATTGTTTCTACCCCAGAGATCATATACAATTTTGTTGGACAATTTCTATACTCAGCAACAATGGCCTACCTCAAACACCTGCACCTCTATGCATGAGATTTTTCTCTGCCCATGTGAACATATCAGCCTGTATAATACAAAATCGAGTGGTAACACCCATTATAGTTCTAAAGATGGCCACAAATTTTTGGACACTCCTCCCATCAATCAGTGGGGTCTCATGCTCCATCATTTGTATCTGGACTCTCTTTGGTAACTTGCTTGAAGTGGAAGTGATGCTGCGTGCTTCTGAGGCTAGGTTAGAATTAGCCATGCAGACTCTACCTTTTGTTCATTCTTGGAGCCCTGAGTCACAATGTAAGAAATCAAACTACCTTCAGTCTTCTAGGATAAGAGGAAGCTGAAGTCATATAGAAACATTAAAGTTGGTATTATAGTTGCTAGCCTCAGCTGATGATTCATCCCAGATAAACTGCCAAATATGACAAAAGAAGCATCCAAATGATTCTGGTTCCTTCTGTTTGAGTCACTCACAGTCATTTGATTCTTCTAAATTAAGTCTTCAGGCATTATGGAGACGAGACAAACCATCTCCAAATTTGTCTTGTCCAAATTTTGCCCACAGAACTCATGGAAATAATAAAGTGGTTTTTTTAAATGCCATTAATTTTTAGGGTGGTTTGTATCAAGCAATCAACAACCAGAATTTGCCTGTAGGATCAACATTCAACCAATAAGGGGTAGGAGTTGATCATTAAAACCCCTGCTTCTTTATCCTTTAAATTCTGAGGTGTGTTCTCCAGAGTGCATCAGGGGTTTCACATCAGGATTGTCTCCTTTGTCCATAAAAATAACCATTCACAAATACACACTTTACTGGCTTTCCTCTTTTCTCTGCTTTACTCTCCCAGTCTCTGACTCTACTTTATGTGGTTCATTTCTCAAATAAACTTCTTGCGCCCAAATCCTCCTTTCAGGGTCTGCTTTTTCAGAAACCCAAACCAAGAATGAATCCAGTTTTGTTATTTTCTGTTCTTCTTTCTATATGGACCATACTGTTCCCCATGCCATTTATTGAAAACCCATTCTCTCCCCTTTCACAAGTAGTACCACCTCTGTTACATATCAAGTTTCTATTTATAAATATTTTGGGGGGATAACTATTCTATTAACCTACTTATCTACTCCCTGTACCACTAGTAAGCATTTCTGTCTATTAAGACTAGTCCTTACACCTCTCTTTTTTTTTATTCAGGAGAATGAATGACTGTTATATCAATTTTAGAATAAATTTGCCAATTTATACAAAATACATATTGGATTTTCTGTTGGGATGGTATGTAATCTAAAGATAAATTTGGGAATAAGTGATACCTTTATGATATTGGGTGTATTAGTTATCAATATATTGCTGTGTAACAAATTATATAAAATGTAGTACCTTTAAAAAGCAACTACAATTATGTATCATCTCAGATAATTTCTGTAGGTCAGGAATTTTGGAGCAGCTTAGCTTAGGGGTTTTGGCTCAGGGTCGCTCATGAGTTTTCAGTCCAAGATGTCATCTAAGACTTCAGTCATCTGAAGACTTGCCTGGGGAAAGGATATGCTTCCAAGACAGCTGGCTTCCTCCCATGGACCTTGGTCAGAGGGCTCAGTCCCTACACAGGCCCCTATATGAAGTAGCTTCAGTGCCTTCATGACATGACAGCTGGTTTCCCTCAGTGTTCAAGAGAGAGAAAGGAAAAAGCTACGATGCCTTTTATAAACTGGTCATATACTATCACTTTAACCATATTCTATTTATTGAAAGCGAGTCACCAAGTTTAACTCACACTTAAGAGGAGGGGGATTAGTTTTTATCTTTTGAAGGTAGATGTTTCAAAACTTTGTGGACGTATTTTAAATCACATGGTGTCTTAATCTATGAACATACTATATCTTCTCATATTTAGATATTCTAAAATTTCAATATTTCTATAAAACCCTAGAAATCTTTTTTGTAGCTTTTCTGAGCTACATTATATGAGCTGATTTTTTTTTTTTTACAAATTATACCTCTTAAAGATTGTCATTTTCTATTTCTGCTTTAGTATAGCAATGCAACTTATTTTTACGTACCAAACATATGACAACAACCTTGCTCTGTTCTCTCATCAGTGGATTTTCTAAATATAAAAGTATGTCATTTGTGCATTAATCAAAGTCCCAGTAGGAAGTACATGAGGAGAATTTAACAAAATGGTAACTCTTTATAAAGTAGGCAGCGGTTAGGGAAAGCAACAATTAATATGCCAAAACCCAGAATTTGTAACCTAGTAAGTGATTACCCT
This sequence comes from Cynopterus sphinx, assembly GCA_030015415.1. NCBI lineage: Eukaryota > Metazoa > Chordata > Mammalia > Chiroptera > Pteropodidae > Cynopterus > Cynopterus sphinx. The sequence goes on along the minus strand of CM057384.1, from coordinate 90,467,528 downwards.
CCCCAGGCCTGAAGGGGAGTGTAGGGGAGTGGTTACTTGAACCTCAAGAAATAACTCTATGGAGAGGGCTATCTGGAAGGATTCATGGCCTTTGCTACAGGGCCCAAGGGAGGAAGCCAGGAAAATACCCCAACCTTCCTTCTCACCCTCCAGTATTCTCCTGGTGTGTCCTATTGGCTGAAATAAATAAATTCAGAAAATAGAGACATGAATGCAGCTTATTCAGGTCGGTCTCCTGGAGCACAGAGCAGAATGGAGTAGGTGAAATGAAGAACCAAAGGGGAAATGAAAAATATCAAACACAATCTGCACACACACACAAAAAGTTTTATTTCTTCTCTCCTAATTCTTATTCCTTCAGATGTGAGTTGATAATTAATATGTCTAAAAGTGACAAAAATAAATATGTATATTTGAAATATATATACATGTGTGTGTGTGTGTATGTGTGTGTGTGTATCATATACCTTTCGTCACTAAGAGAATTAGCAAGTAAACCTGCAGGTTCCCCAGGAATCATAGAAAGATTTTGATAGAAGTTAATCCAGGAAGTTATGGACTGGTCAATTTAATATCAAAACTTGAAAAGAAATGAATACAATTCATCACACAATGTCCTAACCCCTGGAAGATTATAAGATTATAGGTGGCAGTCATTTGACTGTGTGATAATAAAATCATGCCAATAACAATTTTACGTGTGATCGATTTGTAGAACACACTAAATTTTCTGTGATATTTTCACCCCTGTGATATCATCATATAAGAGGGTTTGAAATGTATAGTCCTCTTTCTAGAATTATTAGGTGGTAAATAGTTGGTCTCCCTCCAGGATACCTAAAAGATTACAACTGATCTTAGCAGTGGCATCACAAGGTATTCCAGTAGGATCAGGATGAATCAATGTCTCCATCAATGACTTGAAAAGAATGTTCAAGAATATGTCCTTTAGTTTATGAATATTTTTAAAATGAGTCAGTCAGGTTCTAAAAGACTTCAATAGACTTGACATTAATCTTAGAAAAAAGGATTTTGAAAAAGTTGTAATTCAATAGTTTCAAATGGTAAATTGTCCACTTGGTTCTAAAATAAATATATATGTATGTATGTATGTGTGTGTGTGTGTATGTATGTATATACACACATACATACATACACACATACATACAGGCACAACACATAGGAAAATGATGAGGTGCAAGAATAGAAGCCCAGGGCTTCAAACTTTTTATCTTGCATGATGCCTAGTCAGGGTACAGTTGAAGTGTGCAATGTGCTATAGGTGTATTCATATGCTGATTAATTCTTTTTATAAAGCATATAGAGAATGGGGATTAAGGAGAAAATGATATTGCTAATTAGAGGGAAGGTATATGGAAACATGACCAGAAGAGTTTATAAAAAACTTTCAGAAGAAAATAAGCAGGATTTTCAGAAATTACTGCAAGGAATAAATACAAAGAAGTAGACAGTCTCATGGATTCTGGAGTTCATCTGTCTTCATTCAGATCACATTTCCACCACCACTGCTGTTTCACCTCAGAGGGGTTACTTAATTTTTTGAAGTTTCTAGTTCCTTATTTGTAAAATGGTGGTAATAATTTTTCATGCATCATAGTTCTGTTATAAGAGAATAAATGTGATAGTGCATATCAAGAACTCAGGACATCACCTGGCATCTGGGAAGCCCTATGCTAGAGGAAATCCTGTAAGAAGTAGGCTGTGAAGGTTGTCTGAAACTACAATCTTAGGGATAGGCCATATGAGGATTCTTAACTCTGCGGACATTAGAGACAAAGGGCTGTAAGCCTGTGGCTCCAGGAAGCCTTCTAAGTATGTCCCTTTGACACTATCTAACAAGAAGTAGACTAAGAGAGTTCAGTCAGGAAAATATGGCCAATTCATATGTCACTAACAGATCTTTACATGTCCTTAGAAGGAATAATTTGATAAACTTCTTAGGCTGAAGGGCAGTGGTAAAGACGTTATCCCACATAGACACACAAAGGGTATGTTCATGGAACCACAGAAGGTAGATGGCCATACACCTGCCAACAAAAGGATGAGACTAGTAGGTCCACTGATCCATAAAGTAACTATTTCACTACATCTTAGAGTAAAATTGCCCAAGATAACAGGAGAAAGACCAAGATCCACCAGGAGCACCAGCCTTTCCCCTCTTTCCTCACAAGTGCTTGGCTTCTTCTCTCAACAAATGCTGTATGAAGTTACAAAGAATGTTTGATAAAATTCCAAATTATTATGTTTTCCAGAATGCTCCTATGTCTAGGTCTGGTCCTGACCATATAGTACATTTTTCTGAGATAGTCCTCACCCTGTCATATTACCTAGATCTCCTGCCACTTCTGTGCTTGTTCATCCTTAGGAACTAAAAGACATTCCAGGATGAGGGAAGGTAAGAATAAAAATGCACAGAAAGCAAATAAGAATACTTAAAAACGTGCCTCCTTTAAAAGAAATTTTGTGGGAGAGGAAAGGAAATAAATAATTCAAGTCTTTAAAAGCCCTATGCCTATATCTGGCATGTCTAGGCTCTTTTTTCTCCTATCAGGGGAATCCACATGCTCTCTCAAGAGTCAAGAGGCTGGAAGGGTATTGACGGTTAAATTTATATTTTTCAGCACTCTAATTTGCAGAGCAGAATGACTAGACTAGAGAAGTCATAGCAGACCTCCAACCACCATTTAGAATCCAAGAATAGGATGAAATCCTTCAGGAGTATGTAGCTGCTTGACCAAGGTGACACAATGGAAGGGAGGGGGAGGCCTCTTGGGACTGCTTTGGAAACAGTCTCAAAGATTCTTTGCATTTGAGCTTTATTTGTATTCTCTGATATTAGACACTCCGTTTTTTGGGGGGTTTTTTTGTTTGGGTTTTTTTTTTTGTAATTTTCGGTTAGTGGGAATAAAATATGTCTGTGCTTATCAGCTACTCAATAAGGCAAAGACTCAGTTACTTATCAAAAATCAAATCCAAAATCAAACCTTCCAGTGGCTACATTAAGCATTTTTACTTACATTATTGATCATTTTTTAAATTATATAATGTTGACATATGATATTATATTAGTTTCAGGTGTACAATATAGTGATTCTGCATTTATATACCTTATGATGTGATCACCACAATATCTACTAACCCTCCATCACTATACAAAGTTATTATGATATTATTAATTATATTCCCTGTGTTGTCCATTACATCCCCATGTTACCCCAAAGTAATATGTCTAGTATTACTAGAAAATTGAAAATTTACATAAAGCTCTTGAATTAGGCCTCTTTATCCATAAAATTGGAATGCTGGACTTTCAAAAGAGATTTTCAAACTCCACTTTGCAATGTACCAAAAGTTCCTTTTATATGCCTCAGTTGCCACTGCACGTAGCATCTCCCAGAACACTTTACCTGAAGCCGCTCTGCTTGTATCAACTTTCATGTTATGATTAAGACTGCATTTAATAATATGATCCCACTGCTTAAAAATAAAGTTTGCAGCTATTAGTCTAGAAGATCCCTCAGGTTCCTTCCAGTTTTGATATTCTTTAATTCTATTAATTAACTGGGGACTACGGGCATACTTTGGAGATATTGCAGGTTCAGCTCCAGACCACTTTAATAAAACAAGTATTGCAATAAAGCAAATCATAATATTTTTGCTGGTGGAGGGTCCTGCCTTCAATTTGTAAATGAAGCACAATAAATGGAGTGCAATAAAACGAGGTACACCTGTATTTAATCAGAGACCAGAAGGCTAAGGTGTGACTTGATTCATGTCTTTGAAAGCATGAGCAGTTTTATGGAGAGCTCATTGGCTTTTTCATGTCCACAGGAGGCCAACATGAAAGAAACAGGCTTAGACTAAAAGAGGGATGTTTCTATTTGAAATGAAGGCAAAGACTTGTGACCATCACAATGATGAACAATGAAAAAAGAGTAGTAATTATCAGCCTGGGAGAATTGGGAACATTTTCTTCAGCTGTGGAGTTAATTACTTTCAGGAGTACACCCTGGCCACATGATGAGAGAAGTCAATAACTTTTAAGATACTGATGGGAGACAGACAGGGATATCTCATATTTGATGCAAGGATCAATCTAAAACCTAACTGCAGAGGCAGTTCACTGCATCTGATCTTTCTGTGCAGTTCATTAAGGTTGTCTGGATGCAAAGAACTTGAGCACAGTTTTTCCATGTGTAAAACAGATATAGGTCATGGTTCTCAACCCTGGCTGCAAATTGGAATCACCTAAGGAGTTTTAAAAAATACGTGTGCCTGGGTCCCACCCTATACTAAAATGACAATCTTGGTATAGAGCGTAACTTGTTTGTGGAAGAAAAGTTACATAGCTAGCAACCATGCATGGATAGGTTTACTAACCAACGAGAGAAGTTGCAGCAGGGCCGCCTTCATATAAGAGTAAAATTAGCTGGCAGACTAGATGTAGAGAGTGATGTTGAAAGCTATGGAAGGGTGTTCGTGCACTGGGAGGAAGAAAATACAATTAATGTGGATTTAGCTGATAGCCAGAGAAGGTTAGAGGGGGAATGGTAGGAAGTTAGAAGAAAGGACATCAAAAAAGAATGAGAAGAAAGAATCCTTGGTGAGATAATAAAGGTGTATTGTGGAGAAGCTACTTTGTCAGAGGCTGGCAAAGGACAAAGAGCGAGAATTTCAAGAGAGGAGAAAATGAGAGGAAATTGGAAATCAGCTTCACCATGGAAGGAGCCAGGCAGCAGATGTTAAATGAGAGCACAGGTGAATTTGGAGTAAAGACAAGTCCAGCCTGGTCTGTGCCTGAAGCCAATGAAGAGCGTAAAAGCTATAAAATAGGGAGCTACCTACCTACAGCAATGAAGTGAAGGAAAACAGTCTGCCTTAAGAGCCAGCCAGTGAATAGAGGGGTTTGTTGAAGAGGAAGAAACAGAAGAAATGTCTACTCAGAAATCCAGAACCTGCTGCCAAGGAAATAACTAAGAAATAACACCTACTGAGTCACCTGTGTGAAGAGATTTTAATAAGAAAAACAGATGGTCTAAAGGTGCCTGCTGCTGTGGCCTCTGAGAGGAGGGAGGTAGGTGATTTTAAAGACTTTAAAGTAAAAGGCATGAGAGGGACTTGACTAAGCCAAAGTTGGGAGTAGCATTCTCAAGCGTTTAACTTAGTTTAAAGATAAATGTCTTTTTCTCCCCTATAGCAGTTCCTCAGGCTTCTCCTATAAGCTGGTCTTTACAAATGCAGAAAAACGGGGTGAGAACTAATAAGTCACGAGCTTCATTTTTCTTGGGAATGTGTTTACCCCAGTCTGCTGAAACTGCTTACCCAGAAAGGACTTTCATTATTTCTCCTAGAATTTTCTTATGAAACTAGAAGTTCATAGGTAGCTTAAAGGGGTACAAAGTTCAGCTGAAGTTGGAGGTAAAGGCCATTTTTAGCCATTATTAGCTTTCTTTTTGGTAGGGGTAGCAGGGGTGGGGAAATTCCCCGAGTCTCTCCTTCAAACACTCTAAAACAATATGAGCTGGAATTCAGCCTTGTTTCCTCCTGGCCTTGGCTAGCTCCTTTTTTTTTTTTTTGCGCTGATATGTACCTCCTGTTACCAAGTCAGACTAGTGGTTCCTCATACTCATATTTGTCTCTTATCACATTGCTAGGGACTTAGGTGTCCAGGAAGCAGATTCCTATCCTGATCTCAAACAGACAGGCTTTTAGAGTATCTTATACAGCATAGAACATGTGTGTCTCCTGGGAAGAGAGCCCACAGCTTTCAAGACCCCTAAATAGCTGTGAGGCTATTGTCCCAGCAAGCAAGAATATCTGCAGTCAGCCAGAATGTCATTCTAGACACTATATTATGAGAACTAACGAAGGTGAGCTGCTTAGAAAATATAGACAGATTGAAAAAAAAAGTGAAGGATGAGAAACAATGACTTCATGGTTCAAAAAAATGCCTTCTAGTTTTGGACTAACATGGTAAGGGTTTCTTCATGAGTTTAATGTTTTGGCCTTCGTGAGTTTTCTTTCAGAGAAAAAATTTATGCTGATGTAACTGATCACAGGACTTTATCAATAACATTTCATTTTCTTCTGAAGCTTGAGTGTGAAAGACATAGTTTGTATTTATGAGTTCTGGGGACTGGCTGATGAAACTCTTGTGTTTAGTAGGATGTATGGAGTAGAATAAGTGAAATGATTAACCAAAAACTTTAAAAGCACTGTTTATCAATGTTAGAACAATGTCCTTCATGTCAGTCTTTCAGAGCCCTTGTTAGGTAATGTTTATACAGCTTTGTTTCCTATAACCTAGTTCTAAATTTGAAGTTATTGATCTTCATTTTTCCATTAGAGGACAGAGAGGGCCAGGACAATAGTGCTTGAAGTGGATGGGGTGGAGCCACCCAAGAGCGTGGTTAAGGAAGCTTGACTTTCTATCTCTCCAATCCTAATTTTCCTCCTGTAATTCTTCATGTCTTTCTCGGTCCCCAGTGTTCTTAGGACTTCATTATGATACAGAAATCCTAGCCCCAGTCTCTTCATAGAGTTAACTTCCCTATCTTCAATTTGTATTGCTGTGGGGAAGGTTCAGGTGGTTCCCACTGGGTGTTTCAACATTTCTGTCTACCAATTCTGGCTTCCATAGTCCATATCTAAATTGTTTAAAAGCAAACGGGTCACTGCTGTTAATTGTGTCAACCATACAATCTAGACTTGAATATATCACCTTCCTAAAAATAACTTTGATTCTGGTCTTTGCTAATGAACTCTTATGATGAAAGGCTCACTGCATGATAGTGCTGCTTGATGAGCAGGTTTGCATCTGCCTGTCAATCCTCATTACCTACTTCAGAGAAGACTATTAGCCAGGAATCCCTCCTAATCTTGATTCAGTATAGAATGAAAATAAGAGTTGGAAACTCACCTACAGAATATGCCTTGAAATATGATGTATAATAAATTATATGGTAAGAACCAGATATTCTGAACCAAATTTGCAGGCTGCCCAAGGGAAAAGCTAGTCAAACTGTTTTGTGTTTGTTTTATATGAAGTAGCACGGTCACATACTAAGACCTGGCTAAAGTTCATCACTGATTCCTCTATATCCTGTCCCTATTCAAGACATTGTTATGGCTCTCAGTGGCTCAAACTGCTAAAGGAAAAAATTGACACCTTTTAAATGTCCTGGGTTTTCAGTAATAAGCAAGGTACTGATTCTCTACTCTGAAGCTAGCTGATAGCTAATTTGTACTCTGAACCTCAATGGTTTTAGTCCCACTATAAAGATACATGTGAAAGTACACATGTTACTTATAGACTTAATCTGAAAGTACAAGTGTTATTTACTGACTTAATTTCCAATTGATGATAGATCTTTTGCCAGTAACTCATTTTGATTTCTCTCTGAGCATAAATGCTTGCCATTAACTCGCTGCTGATTTTACAAGGTTCTCAGCAATAGGGATCCACATCTGTATATCCTAGGCAGGATGTATGAAAGGCCTATGGTTTCAGATTTTTCTACTTCTCAGGACAAAATTCAGTAATTTCATGCTAAAAAGTAATATTCTTTTTGCCTGGAAAGAGTTAAGCAGCCAGCTAGAATCCTTTGCCTTAATGGAAAATGGTACAAAAGCTTCTGAGACTTTATGCAAACTTCTTGACAAATAAGAAACTGCAGGCAAACTGCCAGTCCAACAGAACAATTCATATTTTTATTTCTTGCCACTTTTTTGGCTGCTTGAACAAAATAATTAGTCATTCTCTCGCCTCAGCACATAAAACTGACATCCTATACTTGCATTAAAGGCCTGTTTAAAAATTTCTTAATGATGTTTTAACTTGCAGGATTTCATTTTCATTATTATAAAAGTATCATCAAATATCCATTTGTTTAATTGGCAATACTAATAACAAGGCTTACATTAACTGCAGCTGTGTGCCTGCATATGTGGATGTTGACTGTCTCCAAAATGTCTTTATTACCATCCCCTAAGCAAGTCAGAGGGCAGCCTCATTCTTTGCAGTGATCAATCACTTTGTGATAGAGAAAATGTGTCACTGCAGGAGTAATTATATTCTGCCATCCCTCCTCCTTGATACAACCCAAGCCAACCTCAGGCAGTTCAGGAATCTAAGTATGATTTAAAAACAAACAACAAAACACTTTGTAGTTGTACTTGCACAGTTTCAGGTGCTAGATGGTGAACTAAGAGCAAGAACCAACTTCTACCAAGTTCATGCATGAAATATTCTATTAAGTCATAAATTTTAATAGAGAAATTTTGAAATTCAAAGGGAACTTTTCACTTATACCCAGCTTCACCCAACTCAGAACATTTCTTTGTAAAAAGGCATATCCAGGCTTCTCTTAGGTGAAATGACCCAAATGTGGGCCCACTAAGCCCACTAAAACATGGCTTGCATCAGGCTCCATTAATCAAATAATATATATTAGAACAGTGGATCATGGTGATTTTTTTATGTTTCAAGAATTCAATGTTATATCAAAGCAAATAACTAATAACCCAGAATATTTTAAGGTTTTTCTTTCTCTAATATACTATTAGCTAACCTTATAGTAAATAGTGTTGCTGTTTTTATAGATTTATCCTTAAAGGGACCCAGCCTCCTCTTCAATCAAGGAGCCCTGGGTCTTTGAATAGACTTAGGTAGGGATTTAAATTCTTACTATGGTGGCTTGATTCATATTTGTTTACTAGGTCTATACCATTTATCCCTAAGGACTTTGTGATTCCTTGGCTGTTTCCACAGACCCATTCAAGTCAAAGGTCTAATTATTTCATACTTTTGAGTTAGAGAAACTACCCAACTTTACTTTGGGTAAGTTTCAAAAATAAAATATGGTTATTCCTTTGAGCTTCCATTACTACTATAAACCCAGGAGTCTTTTTCAATGGTATTTCTGCCTTAAATAGAGAATACTCACACAGATCTCATGATTGCTGGTATTAACCTACTGATGAACCCTCTTAGGAAATATAGTTATGGCTGAATACTTTGTACTTAATAGGTAAACACCATTTCTATCTTCCTGTCTGGAGACAGGAATGGGATCCATTCTCTGTTTTAGGCAAATTGCAGCATTAGACCTCTAAATACACATAAGAATTGACTCCAGGCTTTAATTAACAAGCAGAGGAATGGATAGAGATCTCAGGCATTTGAGTAAATATATTAAATAACAAAATTTAGGTGAATGCTACCTTATTGATGAATTTGTCATGACCTAAGTTCATTTTCTTCCCTCTGGTCAAAATCCTATGTCATTCTTTTGCTTATATGTACTCAAAGTTTCTTCCATACAACTCATAAAGATCCTATAACTCTTCTGATGTATGAGCTATCTCCCCTTGAGCAGACCTTCAGATTTTCCCCAGGATATCATTTTGTGTCTGGAGCAATGAGAGTATGTTCCTAGAGACAACTGCCCTAGACAAAGTTCTTAAAAGTGCTTTAGGCAGAGGAAGGCTGATTTTTTTTTTAGGTGGGGGAGAGGCTGTTTTGCCTAGCAAACAAGAGTTGGGCAATTTGGGGAAAACATGGTTTTCAGCCACTTCTGTCTAATTATATGCTCTCAATCCAAATCTCAAGATCTCAACCTATTCCAATCAATGCCCTGATATTAGCACAAGATTTAACAAAGTAATTCATCTCTACATCCGGTACAACAGGTTATTGGATCTGATGCTCAACCATATTTCCCAGTAGCTTCATAAAGTAAGGGATCCTTTTTAGTCTCTAGAGAATCTTTCTGAGATTCTCCACCAGTACCTTCAAATGAATGGTTAAGTCTATAGCCTATTGTTCTTTAATAAGTTCTTTAACAGAGTCAAGGGCACCCAGTCTACAATCTCCATATCAATCATTGCTCCATTCAATCAAGTAGCTATCATAATTTCTCAAATAATTTTTCTCTATTAATATTTCATCACAGACACCTATCAATAATGTTTTGAGGAACTGTGATGTCATTAGTGTGAAAGATTATCAGTGTCGCATTGTCTCTTTAGAAGAAGGATATTCATGTCTCATCACACCCCAAATCTCAACTGAAGGCTTATTTTCTGGGGGATATTTCTTATTTAAAAGAATGCTTCATCAGTAAGAATTTAAGTAGAAAGAGAAAGCATACTCTGAAAATGTTCTGAAGAGGACTTAGTGAAGGATCTATCTTCAACTTTAATTGAATCAAAAAAGAATGTTGAGATACCCAAGCATAAACAAGGTTGGAAGAAAAGTTATAGTTATTAGGACTACATGGGGCCCTAAGAGTGTAATGTTATCAACACTTAATGCTGGAGCATAAAGGGCTTTTCCCCCCACTCAGAACTTGTACCTAGTTAATGCAGTGGAAGCTATGCGAAGAAGCAGTCAGGTTTTGCAAAGCATCTCTGAGGTACTTGCATGGACTAGACATTTGTGGCTCCTTCTCATAGTTCTCAGGTTTGTCCGCTCAAATACCCATCGTATGTATCATGGTCTTTTTTCTAACTTTAACATAGGAGAGCTGCCTCTTGTGCATTCAGTCTCTTGCAGCTAGCCCACCACACTTTTGGCACTGTTGCCTATTGCAGCAAGAGATGAAGAATTAAATCTCAGCATATCCTGGATTTATAGTTGGCTGACAATAATCCATTTTTATCATTTTTAAAGATTTCCAAAGTTAACAAAAACAGCAAACACCATAATCCTTATTAACATTACTTCTGAGCCATTCAAGTGATAGGTTTGCTGTTGTTTCTCACTCTACCTCTGCATCATCCTAATTCACAAAAGGGCTAAATCTAAATATTGGAATGCCTGGAAAATTGCCAGGAATTATTATGAACTTATGACCTCAGTCAACTACTCTTTGACTATCAAGTGGTTTTACATCTGTACCCATTTCTGTGTTTCTATTTTCTAGTATAAGGTCTGTATCAATTGCTATAATGTGGGTAATCCTCAAAAGTATGGACTAAGACAAATAACTTGAATACAAATATTTTATTTGAGAGTTGATGCCATAGTAGGAGATTGAGAAAGGAAAAAGTGATGAGGAAAATCCAATGTAAGAATGTATTTTTAAGGTGACCAATATGACCATGATGTGCCCTATACTGTATAATTTTCTGAGATTCATATAGGACATATTCCAGTATAATTTGACTGTTGGAGGCTACAGCATTGATCCAGTGGCTCCTGTGTCTAATTGGTCAAAAATTCCCTCTGAAGGTATTACCATACAATTCTTGGCTACTCTTTTGTGGGTACATAGCAAGGTTACTTGGCATCAGAAGGCCAAGAGTACCTGCAAGTCTCTCAGCACCTTGGCTGAGCCAGGTTCACTCCAGCAACCAGCAGCACAGCCAGACAGCACACTCTTGAGCCATGACTTCCAGAAGAGCACTGATCATATTGGCTCATGCAGAAAAGACACCCTTCAACTATGCCATGAAGGGTGCTGCTGTAGAGACTGAAGAGGAAAGGATAGGAGGTCACCATGTCAGACCTGTATGCCATGAACTTCAATCTCCAGAAAACACAGCACAAGTCAACTGAAAGAGCCTGAGAACTTTCAGTATCCTGCCGAGTCTGTCCTAGCTTATAAAGAAGGCTGTCTGAGCCCACATATTGTGGCCGAACAAAAGATGCTGGAAACTGAAGACCTTGTGATTTTTCAGTTCCCACTTGCAGTGGTTTGGAGTCCCTACTATCCTGAAAGACTGGCTGGTTTGAGCAAGTGTTCATCGGGGAGTTTGCTTACACGTACACTGCCATGTATGACAAAGGACCTTTCTGGAATAAGAAGACAGTATTTTCCATCACCACTGGTGTCAGCAGCTTCATGTACTCTCTACAGGGTGTCCATGAATATCCTTCTCTGGACAATTCAGGATGGCACTATGCACTCTGCGGCTTCCAAGTCTTAGAACCTCAATTGATACACAGCATTGGCACACTCCCACAGATGACCAAATTCAGATCCTGGAAAAATGGAAGAAATGCCTGGAGAATATTTGGGATGAGACTCCACTGTATTTTTCTCTGAGTAGTTTCTTTGACCTAAACTTCCAGGAGGGATTCTTAATGAAAAAGAAGGTGCAGGAAGAGCAGAAAAATAAGAAATTTGGCCTTTCTGTGGGCCATCACCGGGGCCAGTCCATCCCAACCAACAATGCAATCAAAGCCAGAGAATGATTCACAAAACTTAATTTCCTTCTAAAATGTAGCAAAATTTAGGTTTCTTTGGCAGGCTCGCTGTAGTTTTTGAGTGTGTGTGTGTGTGTGTGTGTGTGTTTTCCCCCACAAGGAATGAATAGGTTAGAGAATAGACTTTATTCATACATTTTTGGATATTTTTATTAAACATAACTGATTCTTATCATTGCTTTCATGGCAAATCTTATTAGGCTCAAGAGGCCACTTAAGATGTAAAGCAGGGAAAGGTGTAGAAAGATGCCAGACAATATTCTCTAAGACCTTCTACACACCTTAATTCCATTTTTTAGGGATAAATTTTTAAGGCTAAATCTGGCTCAAAAGCATTCGACTCTTTAGTGATTTGTTTTTCTTTTAATTACCTCTCTATGGTTTATGGCAGAAGGGAATTGCCCAGAGAAAGAAATGACTCTACCTGTATGACCTAAGGGACTTGTTTAGTAGTGAGTAATCTATGCTTGTTTGTGATATATATTGGTTTTAATTGCTACTCAGTGACTAATATGCCTAAATACGAGTGTTATTCTTCCTTCAACCTTATTTTTTATGTATAGAATACACAGATACCTTGAAATAAAAAGCTAATGGAAGTCTCTCTTTACCTCAATCTTCTATTTTAATGTCTGCAGAAATAAAACAACACATTTGTATACAAAAAAAAGGTCAAGGTCACAAAGTGAGAAGATTCACAGCATGTACATGAAGTGATCAGCAAGAAACGTCTGAGCTTTCTTAACAATGTTTAAAATTAAGTGACCAAAAGGCTGTGTCATGAGCTCCAGGATTATCTGCACAGATGAGTAACTGAGCAGACAAGGCTATCACAAATGTAAATGTAATGAAGGGTCTAATGTCTGTTTAAGAGTCTAAAAATTTAGAAATACAAGTTTTTACATGGGGGATTTTTCTGAACCCTCTAAAGTGTAACATTAGCCTCATATTTATAGATGAATCCTTTAAGGCTGATGTAGTCTAATCTGAAGTAAGGTCAATTGCATGTGATACAGAGGCTCTAGTTTATCAAGGTGAGAGAAAGGTTAACACAAGTTTTTAATCTGTTAAATGTAAACATTGAATTTATTCATAGATAGTTTCAAGTTTTATAAAAATCAATTCATACTGGCCTACTGACAGAACCAGAAATAATAATGAAGTTTAAAATTGCCTAATAATCTTTGTCTTTCAGTATTTCAGTTTCTCTGACTACATAGCTGGCAATAACACCTCAAATTTACATTTGATACCTTTCATGATTAGGGAACAGGCCAAAAAGGTCCCAGGATGATGGCCTCTAGCTGGAGTGGAGATGGGTTGCTTCAGAAATAAGGTTGTCTTTGATTAGCCAACAAGAAGCTTTTTGCCTATGACTTTTGTTAAATTCAAATGTAAACAAAAAATGTCTAACACTTTCTTTTCTTCCTTAGTTTTGTTCTCTCCTATATTCTACCCCACAAGCAATGCAGAGGTAATCTTTCAGTACTTTGTCTACTATCTTTCAGCTAAAAGCATTCATCTTTTCAATCTACTCACCAAAAAATCTGATTTAAAAATAGTCTGCAGCAGCAAAAGAAGCCTGAATATCTGCCCTCAGAGAATTTATTTGACTCAGCACATCAAAACCCCTCTGTATCCTGTTTAAATGCACAGGGGAAGAGATTGAGGCAAACAGCCACACTCTTCTCCTTTAGACCAGGATGAATCTGCTCATAGCTGTAGGTAATGAGAACTGCAGGAGTTTCTAACTAAAGTTTCAGACTCATTTCCTGAGCAAGGTTGAGTCCCAGCTCACCTTCAAACACCTCACCCCCATGGAGGTGGTTACCTTTAAGAAGATAAAGTTGAGAGAGAAGAAATTCTGTAAGGAGAGGTAAGAGGTAGTTTTTCAGAGCAATAAATTGCTGCTCCTTGGGGGCCAGAAGCCAGAAAAGGTCTGTCCTAGGCTGCAAGGCCAGGGTGTGCATCGATTGGCTAAACCTGGATAGTAATCACCAGAAAAGGAGATGTCAGTGCTTCAAGTGCACACTGTTATGACTCCTAAGCAGAGAACTAAACAGGGATGTGGAGCTATACTTTTGGCATCCCCGTAGGTGCTACAGGGCAACAAAACATGGATAGTACTACAGAAGCAGCTGGGAAAGGGTCATCAACTGAGGCAGCTGCAACAGCTGTAAGAACTGCAAAATAGTGACAAAGTGGAAGAGAACACAAAGAAGCTAGAGTTTTGCCAGCCAGTGAAAGAATGCCATAGTTTCTGTCATCACTTCAGAATTATGCCAAAACTTGGAGGAAAAACCTACCTTTGAGCTGACCAGAAGCAGCAAGAGAAGCTCGTGCTGCATGTTAAGATCAAGTATGTAGACAAGGTGAACCAGAAGTTCATGTCCAAGAAGATTTTCTAGCAGCTGTCCCATCTCTCTTATAAAAAAGGCTCAGGTGGATGAAAAAGCTGCACGAGGAGGCACCCCTGAAGTAAAGCTCCAGCAACAAACACCTGGGTGCATGGGTTTATTTCACAAGAAACAAAAAAGGCCCAGAAGATACCTTCTATCCTATTCTGTGGCAGCAGCAACAGCATCAACACCAGGACCCATCACCAAGTGAACCAAACCTCCCATATCTGCTCCCGTCTAAATTTAATTGAAGTTTCCTTCATACATTTCCCTCAAGTATGAGAGCCCTGTGAGAACCCAGTAAAGGATATTAACCCCTTATCAGATATAAGATTTCCAAATATTTTCTTCCATTCCACAGGTTAGCTGTTTATTTGTTGTTTCCTTTGCTGCATAGAAGCTTTTAAGTTTGACGTAATCTCACTCATTTACTGTTGCATTTGTTGCCTAGGTTTTTGGTATGGTATCCAAAAATTTATTACCAATATCAAGGAGATTTTCCTATGTTTTCTCTAGGAGTTTTATTGTTACGGGTCTTATGTTTAAGTCTTCAATCCATTTTGAGTTGATTTTTACATGTGGTGTAAAGCAAGGGTCTACTTTCATTCTATGTGAGGACACAGTCTTCCCAGTACCATTTATTGAAGAGACTATCCTTTCCCCAGTTTATATTCTTAGCACCTTTGTCAAAGATTTGTTGACTTGGATTTATGCCTGAGCTCTCTATTCTGTTCCGTTGCTCTTTGTGTTTTATCCAGTACCACACTGTTTTGATTACTTTAGCTTTACAATATAGTATAATTTGAAGTCAGGAAGTGGGACGCTTCCAGATTTGTTCTTTCTCCAAATTGCTTTGACTCTTAGAAATCCCTTATGGTTGCATAGAATTTGAGTTTTTCTATTTCTGTAAAAAATTCCATCGGAATTTTGACAGGAATTATATCAAATGTTTACTTTAGGTTGTATGGACACTTTAACATTAATCCAATCCATTAATTCAGGATACCTTTTAATTTATTTATGTCTCCAGTTTCTTTCATCAACATTTTATAATTTTTCAGTGTACAGATCTTTTACCTCCTTGGCTAAACTTACCTATAGTAATTTATTCTATTTGATGATATTGTAAGTGGGATTGTTTTCCTAATTTCTTTCAAAAATAGTTATATAGACATGAAACTAGTTTTTATATGTTGATTTTGTATACTGCAGCTTTATTGAATTTTTTTATTAGTTTTTTTGGTGGAGTCTTTAAGGTTTTCTATATATAAGATTAGGTAATTTTCAAACATATAACTTTTCCCTTTCCTATCAGGATGCCTTTTATTTATTTTTTTCTTAACTAATTGCTTTGGCTAGGACTTCCAGTATTTTTAATAAGAGTGGTGAGAGTGGGCCCCTGTCTTGTTACTGATCTTAGAGGAAAAACTTTCAATTTTTCACTACTGAGTATGATACATGTTAGCTGTGGGCTTGTCATATATGGACTTTATTGCATTGAGGTAAATTCTTTCTATACTTTTAGGGAATTTTTATTGTGGAAAGATGCTGAATTTTGTAAATGCTTTTTCTGCATCTATTGAGATTATCATATAATGTTAATCTTTCATTTTGTTGATGTGGTAATCATATTTGTTGATATGTGTTTATTAAACCATTCATGAATCCCAGGGATGAATTCCATTTGATTATGGTGTATGATCCCTTTAATGTGATGTTGATTTTGGTTTGCTAGCATTTTGTTATAACAGTCAATTATGCTGAAAATAACTTTACTTTGATTGAATACAAAACTCTCTACTTTTGCTCTTCTCCTGCCTCATTTTGTCTTATTGATATCAGAATTTGTATCTTTTTATATTGTACGTAGTTTAACAATTTATTGTAGCTATAGTAATTATAATACTTTGTCATTTAACTTTTATAGTAGAATTAAAAGAAATTTATGCATCACCATTACAATATTCAGAGCATTCTGAATTTGGCTATATCTTTACTTTTAGAGTGAGTTTTATACTTTCATAGATTTTCATGTTTCTAATTAGCATCCTTTTGTTTCAACTTGAAGAACTATCTTTAACATTTCTTATAGAGAAAGTCTAATGATGAATTTTCTGAGCTTTTGTGTGGGGAATTCTTTATCATTCCTCATTTCTGAAGGACAGCTATACCAGGTATCACATTCTTGGTTGAAAGTCTTCTCTTTTTTTATTCAGCACTTTAAATACATCATCCCTCTCTATCCTGGCCTATAAGATTTCTGCTTAGAAATCCATTGATAGTTTTATGGAGATCCATTGTATGTGACAAGCACATTCCTCTTCTGTTTTAAAATCTTTTCTGTAGGTTTTTGCAACTTTACTTCTGAAACTTGATTATAGTGTGTCTTGGTAAAGACCTATGTTCAATCTATTTGGAATTCCTTGGGCTTCATAGATCTAGATGTTCATTTCCCTTGCCAGATTTGGAAAGTTTTCTGTTTTCTATTTTTTAAAAAACAAGTTTTTTATCTCTTTCACTGAAATTCCTGGGGCTTCGATAATACATATTTATTCATTTGCTCTTGCCTCAAAAGTCCTATAGGCTTTCTTCTCTTTAATACTTTTTCTTTCCTTTTCATTCTGCTGAGTGGATAATTTCAAATGATATGGTTTTGGGAGAGAAAAGCCTTCACCATTCAGCCTGGCTAGAGAATCTGGGAGTCTCTCAGATCTTTTTTTATGGATATTCCCATTCCACTGTCTTGTTCCCTCTTGAGGGAGAAGTCTTAGGAATAAGTGCTTTCTTTTGATCCCACAAAGCCAGGCCAGGTGCTAAGAGCCCCCTGTTTATTTTTCCTAGGGTAGTACCCTGATGTATGTATGCCTTCTCCCAATCCAGTATTTTTGAGCCAGCTGCTGATATCCATATGCCGTCTGCAGGAGGTTGCATATGCTACTTGTGAAGGCTCATAAACACCATCTGCAGAGGCTCACACATGTCATCCATGGGAGAGTGCAAGGTGCCAGCTACAGGGGGAGAGGATGCATAAACTACTGGTGTGTGTGCCCACTAATTGGGGGTTCCACAGGTAAGGTGTCCTACAGGGTTTATTAGCGGAGTTCTTAGTGGAGTCCAAAAGCTGGTTAGTAGTATTTGTAGCCAGTTGTTGAGGACCACATGCTGTCTGCTGTGAGTCCCTGCTTTTCTTCCCTATTCCCATCTATTTCCAGATTATTCAGCCATGCAAATCCCCTCAGTGTTCTAGGTGGGGCAAGACAGAAATGGGCTTCTTGGGCACTGTCCCACAAGGCTTGAGAAGCTTGATGCACTTTTCACTCTTGACTTTCTGCTGTGGGAAAAATTGCAGGCTGAATGGGTCTTCCATGGCACTAAGCTATCCTACTGTGAGGGGTGATATGAATAAAGTGGAACTGTGCATCATTTCAGAGAGTTTTTTGTTCCATCAGGCTGCTGGAACCTCTTAGCCAAACTCCCTGCTTTCCATAAAGGTATTCCCCTCCACAGATGCTCTTTAAAATCAGTGTTTCTGTGGAGATTTAAGGGATGGAACTTTCTATTCTGCCATCTTGCTGGTGTTGAGCTTAGGTTCTTCTAATATGCAGAAGATATCTGTATTTGTATGGATGAGGAGGTAAGTGGATAATGTGCATAAAGAACTCCTTACTATGTCTAACAGAACAATGCTTAATATTTATGTATTAAGTAATATTAAGTAATGTTTAATTATTTCTAGATAGAAAACCTTAAAGTATTTTGCTTACAAGGATTAGGAATTTCACTTACCATAGTATAAACATCTTTGATCTTTTGCCCCCACAGTGGTCCTCTTCAGGGCTTTGGAATAAAGTAACCACATTGTAAAGTAGAAAGGCAGCTATGAACTGTCATCCTACTTGCCTAGAACAAGTGAGGATATCATACTGGGCTTCAAAAACCTCCCTTTCTCCTCAAAATGACTGGATGATTCTAGCTGATAACTACATAGATGTAACCAGAGTCACATTTATTCCTTGAGACATTCTAGTAACAGATTCATCTTTCCATGTCACATCTCTCCCAAACAGATATAATTTCCATGATTTCATGCTCAGCAGTGTGGCAACAGTAACCCACTGCTGCTTTCCTCCTTCATTGTGTGCTTTATACTCCCTCAATCCACCCTCACTTTATCTACAGATTTTATCCCCTTGACTTAAATCCTCTTATTGCATTAGAACCACTAACCAGGAGTGGTGAAGGGAAGCCCAGAAAGGAGAGGAATGTTCTTCAGCAGCACAAATAGAATCACAGTCTTATGAATGCTAGGGTGCCCTTCTTAGCATAAGGCCTTATACATTATAGTTAGGGTTTATGGCTGATCATAGAAGAGTTTCACAGGCATTACAGGAGTATGAATAAAACTATTTTAATGCAGCGCAGGCCCCGTGGGAACTCATGCCCATAACCATTGATCTGCTGGCTTATATTTTGGGGCTGCATGAGAGTCTGCAACTTTTTCAGGTCCATGAGATCTCTTCTTTCCACTTCCAACTGCTAAGCCAGGTTCTCATGTAGCACCGCAGAAAAAGACACCAGCTTCTACAGGTCATCCATTTCATCATGGTTGGAAGTGGTGGCAAGATGATGTGGTTAGTTTCTCCTTACCACCCCTCATGTCACATTTACATTTTGATCCCAAGTGTCAGACCAACTGACCTGAAGCATCTCCAGGCCCAACTCCAGCTGCAGAGACACATTCCTAGCACAGAGTTCTCCATGAGCTGCTACAATTATAATCCTTGTAAGAAATAGCTTCTTCTGTATCACTTATACAGAAGAAGAATTTGTTCCTCTGATCAAATTCTGACTGAGACAAGACCATATAAAAACAAAGGTACAAGAGGCTGTATTGGGGTGGGAAGACTTAGCCCTTTTTGAGCAGGACTACTTTGGTTCTGGAATTGGTGACCTTATATTCTGCCAGACTGAGGTGGTTCATGTAAAACAAATGTGAAATGCACTTCCTTTCCTCCTCTGAAATTTCATGAGAATAAAGTCCTCATCTCAAGGTCAGAGAAGACTTCTAGGTATATCCTTCTTAGATGACAAAATTCAGGGCTGACCTGTCCACTCTGTCAGTATTATCAGTATTTTATGTTTCCAGTGTGTGTTTTTCCTCAGGTTAAGTTTATTCTTAAGTGTTTTATTCTTTTTTTTTCTATTGTGATATTGTGAATGGGATTTTCTTTTCAGATAGTTCATTGTTAGTGTACAGAAATGCAACTGACTTTTGTATATTGATTTGGTATCCTAAAACTTTGCTGAATTCATTTGTTCTAATAGGATTTTTGTGCAGTCTATATATAAGATTATGTCATTTATGAACAAAGATAACTTTTCTTTTTCCTCTCTGATTTGCATGCCTTTTATTTTTTTTATTACCTAATTTCTCTGGTTTGGACGTTTAGTACCATGTTACACAAAAAAGTGGTGAGAGTGGGCATCTTAGCCTTGTTCCAGATATTACCAGTTTTTACCATTGAAAATGACATGATCTGGGATCTTTTGCATAAGGCCTTTATTGTTCTGAGGTAAGAACATAATAGAAAAAAATGGAAAAGAAATTTCTATACCTAATTTGAGTTTTTTATTATGAAAGGTTAATTTTGTCAAATGCTTTTCCTGTATATTTTGAGGTGATTATATGATATTTATTCGTCTTTCTGTTAATGTGGTTGTCATACTTACTGATTTGTATATGTCAAACCGTTCATGCATCCAAGGGACAAATCCCACTAGATCATGGTATATAATTTATTTAATTTGCTGCTGAATTCAGTTTGCTAATCTTTGGTTGAGGATTTTCGCATCTACGTTCATCAGAGATATTGGCTTGGAGGTTTATTTTCTTTTGGTGTCTTTATCTAGCTTGGCTATCAAGATGGTGGTAGCCAGATAAAATGAATTCGGAAGTGTTGCCTTTTCTATGTTTTGAGTTTTAAAGGAGTTCGTATTAATCTTCTTTAAATGTTTAATAAAATTCACCAGTGAAGCCAATTCATCCTGTGCTTTTCTTAATGGGAGTTTTTGACTACTGACTCAATATACTTGTTATTGGTCTTTTCCAACTTTCTATCTTTTAAAAATCCATCCTTGATAGGTTATATATTTCTAGAAATTTATACTTTTTTCTTTAGGTTGTTGATTTTTTAGTGTATAATTATTCATGATAGTTTCTTATGACTTTTTTTATGGCATCAATTTTAATGTCACCTCTTCTGATTTTATTTCAAAATATGAACTTTTAATTATTTTGATTTAAAAAATTTTTATACTTTATTTTATATCTGCTCCATTCTTTATTTCCTTCCTTCTGCTAATGTTAAGCTTAGTTCTTCTTTACAAGTTCATTGAGTGTAATTTAGGTTGTTTATTTAAGATCTTCCATTTTAATGTTGAATTTCACTGCTATAAACTTCCCTTTTAGTACTTTTGCTGCAACTCAAGTTATAGTATGTTATATTTTTGTTTCCATTGGACTCAAGATATTTTTTTACTTCCATTTTGATTTCTTTGATTCCTTCAAAAGTGTAATTCATTTCCATGTATTTGTTCATTTTTCTATTTTTCCTTTTGTTATTAATTTATAATTATATTCCGTGTGGTTGGGTGAGATGCTCAGAATGATTACAGTGATTTTAAATTTGGTAAGACTTGTTTTATGACCTAGTGTGTGATCTATCCTAGAGAGTGTTCTGTGTAAAAAGAAGATGTATTCTGCTGCTGCTGGGTGAAATGTTCTGTGTATACCTGTTAGGATTATTTGGTTTATAGTATTGTTCAAGTCTGCTTTTTCCTTATTGTTATTGTCTTGATTACTGAAAATAATATACTGAAGTCTATTTCTATCATTGTATTATCTTTATCTGCTTTCAGCTCTCTCAATGTTTACTGTATATATTTATACGTATAAAAATACTCCAAGATTAGATGCATATATATTTATAATTGTTATATCTTCCTGGTGAATTGACAATTTTATCATTATATAATTCTTCATCTTGTGACAGTTTTTTTATTTAAAGTTGATTTTGTCTTATATAAGTAGCAACTCCTGTTCTCTTTTGGTTACCATTTTTATGGATTGCCTTTTTGGAGTTCTTCACTTTTAGCCTGCATGTGTCTAAAAATCTAAAGTAAGTCTCTTAAAGAAAGCATTTGTTTGGATATTTTTTAATGCATGTATCTACTCTATATTTTTTATTGTTAAATTTAATCAATTTTTTAAGACTTTGAATATATCACCCCAGTCTTTCTTGGCCTGTAAGGTTTCTGTCAAGAAATCTGCTTAAAGTCTTATGGGAATTAACTTGTATGTGATGAGCTGAATTTCTCTTGCTTCTTTAAAATTTTATTTT
This sequence comes from Cynopterus sphinx, assembly GCA_030015415.1. Lineage (NCBI taxonomy): Eukaryota > Metazoa > Chordata > Mammalia > Chiroptera > Pteropodidae > Cynopterus > Cynopterus sphinx. The sequence continues at coordinate 90,445,497 of CM057384.1, read as the reverse complement.
TGTCTTTGAATTTGATAATTTAGTTATAATTTCTCAGTGAAGACCTCTTTAGGTTCTACATATTTGGATCCTTCAGGCTTGATGAATCTATATGTCCATTCCCCTCTCCCCACCTTCACTCCCAGATTTTTGTAGCATGTAGTCATTATTTCTTTAAATAAAATTTCTAAGCCTTTCTCTCACTTGTCTCTTTTTGCACTCCAATAATGTGTATTGTTTCACTTACTAGTATTTTATAAGTTCTGTAGGCTTTCTTTACTCTTTTCCATTCTCCTTTATTTTTGTTTCTCTAATTTCAAATGATTTGTCTTTGAGTTTGCTGATTCTTCCGCTTGATTGAGCCTGATGTAGAAGCTCTCTGTTGATTTTCTTTTTTAATTTTAGCTCAATCTTTATATTCTACAGCTCCAGAATTTCTGTTTGGGTTTTTGTATATTATCTGTCTCTTTTTTAAATTTGAATTTCTCTGTTCGTGTACATTTTTTAAAATTTAATTGTCTATCTTTTATCTCTTGTAACTCATTGAACTTTTGAAGATGATTTTTAATTCTTTGTCAGGTATTTCACAGATCCCCCTTTTTTGGGTTCAGTTACTGGAGCTTTATTTTGTTCCTTTGATATAATCATGTTTCCCTGAGTCTTCATTATCCTTGTAGTCATGTTTTGGTATTTACATATCTTAATAAATAGTTACCTCTCAGTTTCTGTAGACTGGCTTCACCACAAAAGGCCATTCACTAGTCAGACTGTTCTGGCAGGCTGGTTGGTGAAAAATGCAGGTAGTCTGGCTGGCAGCGTCCATACAGGCTCAATGTCAGGGACTGTGGGTGGGCAGGTCAAATGCAAGTGTCCATGAGTGGACAGTTCCAATGCCAAAGTGCATGGTGGGTGGGACTGGTGCCAGGATCCATGTACAGGCAGATCTTCTGCCAGAGAGTCACAGGCCAGCTGTTGAGATCCCTGTGCTAACAGCTGAGAGCCCCATAGTTGAGAGCCCCACCTTTTTCTATGTTTGTACCTCTCTCCTTCCCCTCAGCAGTTTAGCCATGCCAATTCCTTCAGTGTCCTGGGTGAGGCACAACAGAAGTAGGCCTCTCAAGTAGCATCCCAAAGCCTGAGGAAGTTGGATGTTCACTTTTCTCTCTTTCCTGCATGGGAGAACTGTGGGCTGAAGGAAGGACCCTTGGTACTGTACTGTTCTGGATTGGGGTATAGGAGACATTGGTAAAGTGAAATTATTCTTCTTAATCTTTTTAATGACTCTTTTATAATTTCTGTGCTCCACTGGGTACTATAACCTCTCACCTAGATTCCAGAACTCTCTCATTATTTTTATGGGTGGCTGTTAAATTGGTGTTAAATTTGTGTGAATGGACTTGTGCAATTCAAATCCATGTTGTTGAGTGGTCAACTGTATACCCAAAAGATTGAAGACATGTAGTCCAACAAATACTTGTACATGAATGGTCATAGAAGCATGGTTTAAAATAACCAAAAAATAGAAACAATCAAAATGTTCATCAACTGGTGATTAGATAAACAATATGGTGCATATCCATACAATAGAATGCTATTAAACTGTACACACTACAACCTGCATGAACCTGGGAAAAATTATGCTAAATAAAAAAGTCAGACACAAAAATCATATTGCATAATTCCATTTATATGAAATATGCAGAATGCCTCTCACTCTCCTTTGTTCCACAGAGAAGGGAGACAGAAGTTGGTCAATTAGTTTACCTGGAATACCATCCTAATGCACTGTAACACTCATTGTGCTTTGTAAAAATAAGTGTCTGTAGCACAAAAATAGATTCCTTTAGTCAGCTGAAGTCTGAACAGACTACATTGTCTGGTACAGTATATGAAAAACTTTCTCTTTGGTGCCCAGGTCTTATTTCTGTGATACAAAGGCCTTTCCATGATAAGCGTACCCAAAGGGAACTCTTCCTAAATGTGTTGCTCTACTCAGACGCTGGATTAGTTGGATTTTACTTTAAAAGTCTTCATAACTTGTCCTCTAAGTATGCTTTGCTTATTTTCTTTCCCCCCAAAATACTCATTTACTTAACAGATGGGCGCCATTTGATGTATGGCCTATCAGCATCCATTTGTAGATTCGGAGCAGTCTTGGCTCATGGACAAGGGGAGAAGATAGAACAAACCAGAATTGCAAATGGCTTATTTATCCCATAGCTACAAAGGGAAAACAGGCAATATGAAGTTATGGCCCTATAAATGTTCTAGAAAATGAACTGTAAGTATCCTTACAGAAATTTCTCTGTAAATAGGTTCTCTGATCTTAGGGAAAGGAAGCAGAAGGGTGGTGTCTCTGCCATCCATTCTTTCCCTAGTAGTCTGCAAGGAGGTTCCTGTGCACATTATGACTAGAAGGGAGAGTCTAGATGTGTGCAAGCATTACACTGTCAATGAGGAATTCTCAGTGCAGTAATGCCTGCAATTGATTTTAGATCAAGTGTGTTGGATAGTTTAATGGAAGATAGAATTGGGGAGGAGTGAGATTTTTCTTTCTTAATTTTCTTAACATAGTCTGCCACAAGCTTCTGAATTAATTTGGGACTTTTTAACTCACCAGTATTTGAAGGGGTTATGCCTTTGGCCCAACATAGGGATGATCTGATTTTGGCTGTGTGAGAGAAGTAGCTTCTGCAGGATAAGCTCATATAAAACAATGTCAAAGAAATTTATTATGAACTAGAACAAAGTGGTGGATGGTCTTCCAGTTAGGATCCTCTATAGGGCCATTCAGGAAACAAACGATTCTACCTGCAAACAGACGATTCTACCTGCTGAGAATAACTCCAGGAAGACCCCACTGTCTTTCTGTTGAAAAACCAAAATTGCCAGTTTTCATAAGGAGACCTTCATAGAGAAATATATTGTTTAATTCTATGCTTCTGTAAATGATAGTCTTTGCATTTAAGTAATCTACTTCCTGAACCATTCAACAAATGATGTGAACTAGCACATATGAAACTGGATCTTGTATATACAGATGCTTGTTGAAGCTGCTGCCATCACCTCACTAAAACAAACTCATCAGACTATCTAAAGAGCAGTATGTTCATTGTTGGATTCCATTCAGGACAGCTGGAATGCCTCTAGCATTGGGTCTTAGGATCTTTCCTGTGCAATACATACATGCCACTTGCCTTTGTATGAAGTTTCATAAAACCCAATCAAATCTGAGTGGAAAGCATGACTTCACTGGTTCTGTTTCTCAGTAATAGTTTGAATTTGTCCTCATAGTTGGGTTAATTTTTTTTAATTCATGCTTGATTCTGTGCTTGTCCCTTATGCTTGTATGGGGGCATGACTGAGACCAATGTACTAGTCTCATTCTTAGAGCTAATGAACAGGGTTGAAGAGGAGGCTCATTGATTCACTGTGACTTCACATTGCAACCTCCTTAATCTGACCTCCTTGGGAAAGGAGAATGACCTCTGCTTCTGGAAGAAGGAAGCATCTGGGAAGGGTTTCGAGAGTGTTAAATATGAAGGTATGGGTTCTGGAATAGCTAAAGGGCATCTGAGAAACAAACACTCAATTAACACAATAGCAAAGAAAATAGTGCCAGTAAGCTCTTGCAAAATAATAGAATTTGGAAATAAGAGCTCTTTCTCCAGTCTATATATACAATGCACAGACAGGAGAATACCCTGTACTCTAACTAAACATCTCTTTTGCTCATAATAAGCAGATGGTGGGCTCTAAGAAGAGTGTTCACACAATTTGTAACCACAAGCTTGACAGCAAAACCCAAATAGCAGTAAGCATCTGACAAATGTGAACAGAAGGCAAGTTATAGGGACATTTTCTGAGCAAAGCTCTGTATTGTGAAGAAAGCATGGTCCCAGAAATCTATTTGAAGTTTCTCAAAGAGGCATTATCAATCTTGCAGTCTAAAATAGCTTCCTTCCCTTAAATTTGTGGGAAAGTTGGGAACTACATAGCACTGTGGTTGTGAGCCTTTTGAGAGCTTACATAACAGAGTCGTGCAAGCTGACATCATTCAGCATGATGAGCACCATGACCTGCTTGTGTGTCAAGGAAACTCAGTCAGTGCTACCCACCATTATTTAAAATGGCGGAAATTGAAATTTTCTTTCAATTTCTTTAAAAACCTCTTTACCATTTTTACCTATTGGGTCAGGAATAGTGGTATTAAAACTTTCTTTTGAATATTCTTCACATAACTTAAGATAAAGGAAGACTAATTCCAGGATCTGTTATCCTTCTCCGTGATTTCTATAACCCCACCTGAATGATGTCCTATATTCCAGGTAAAAAGCTAACATTTTCAGTCATTTAAGGAAAGTAGTGTTTCAGCAGGCAAATAGGAACCCTGCCTTCTCATTCTGCATTGTCCTCTTACTGGTATCAGGGCACCAGGAACTTAGCAGGGTCTGTTTCCATGTGTTCTGGTGGTGAACAATGCACCTCTGTAGCCTGCCACACAAATGATAGGAGACACTGAGATGAGGGGGAAGAATGGTCTGACCTCATATGGCTTGGGTATCCAGAAGAAATCCAACATCACATAGCGTAAGAGTCAGTACATACCCAGTCAAATGTGACTGGAGAGTGAAAGAGTACACATAGTTCTGATTTATATGAGTGCTTTCTGGTGGCAGATATGCAACAGTATTAAGTAATGCTCAAATTTTTTTTGTTAAATGAGATCAGGTGAAAATGTACCATCTTGGACAGTAGGGCTGAGGCCCCAGCCTTTCCCTTGCTCCTGATGAGCCCTTTTGCTGGAACTGAAAGTAAAAGAAAAATTTCCTGCCTTAGACAAACTTCAAGCAGCTCCTAAAAAACCCCCATCAGTTATTCTGAAATATAATACAGAAGGCTACCTGTTTCCACACAAAGATTTTAGAATTTCTTAAGTTGTCTTTGATGGGATGAAATAGACTCATTAACTTGGCTGTAGATATCTAGCTGCCCCAGAAGATCCCATTGTATATAGAAAAGAATGCTAGTGAAAAGTTGCTACTAGGTTAAGGAACCAAAGTTGGACTAATGGGTGACAGGTAAAAAGACTAGTTGTCTTTCCGTCTATGTAATATTTGATGCACTTAGTATGTTCTTCTGTATATAGGTTACATAAAATAATAAATCTAACATCCAGACCAACATTTCAAATATCTTTCATATTTCTATTTTCCATTCCTGACCATGCCTCTGCTTCCATTCTCCCATTCCACTTGATAACCATTTTCTCAATTATTTACTTTTTAGATGATTATCACCTATAAGCCTTAATACATCTGGCTTTTTTTGTTTCTGTACTTGCTAAAATTATCATAGTGTAGAGAATCATCTGGAACTTTTTTTTTTATTTGACATTGTAAAAGACTATGTACTTTTGCATACATCTGTAGTTCATTCATTTTCACTGCTATGTAACATTCCTCAAATGTTTTCTTCTGGAATTTGGTAAGTACTTTAATTAGATTCCTCATAAAAACAGGAAAATTCTGAATAGTGAAAAAAATGACTATTCTAAGTGAAAAGCAAGGGCTGCCAAACAATTTTGTCTTTTTTTGACATTTTCACACACACACACACACACACACAGAGAGAGAGAGAGAGAGAGAGAGAGAGAGAGAGAGAGAGAGAGAGAGAGAGAGAGAGAGAGAGAAAATCATGTGTACTAGGGCAGAGGATATTTCCTCTTTTTAGGCATCCTAATCTGGCTGTTTGATAGGAACTGTTCGAATATATGTTGGGGGCTAATTCTGTATAGTTCCAACCACACTTGGAAGCACTTGAACACCTAACATGATGTGTACCAAAGTTAATTACAATATGAATTGGGAACCTATCAAGTCAGAGGCTGATAGTACAGTGTGAATATCCTTGAAGAAGGGAACAGCAGGGAGGAGGCCATAAAATTCTGTATGATTGAATCTGTCCTGAATACTGCCTCAAAGCTCTGTGTTAGCTTAAAGCAGACCAAATAAAAATTTATTTTATTAATAGCCAAGCCAATTCACCTCAAGGAGTGTTATATCTGATCTTATACTTTTTATATTGGTGAAGCTCATCCTGAGTTCTTTCCATGTTACACCTTGGCAACTGGTCAGCAGCTCTGGGGGTAGTAGAGGAAAAAGTATATGAAGAAAGTTAAGTCTATTTACGGTGGAAGAGACTGATTTGGATGTAGAGGGAAGAGTTATATGCTAACTGGGCTGTAAAATTTTTCTTTATGGGAAAACTTTACTCTGTTACTAGATGTGTAAATCACCTCTGGTTATCTTGCAATGAGAGATTTTTCCTTTTATGTCTGATAGTTATAAAATGGTGAATGAATAGGCTAGTTATTTTAAAATGACTTTTTGATGTTACATGACAACATATTTTGGATTACCTATATCTCTAGGGTTTAGAGAAATTTACAACTCAACAAACTCATTCAAATCAGGTATAAGAAACTTGAATACTGGATCAGATTTGAGCCAATGTCCATGCCATCTGTATAGACCTGGTTAACTAACAGATGAATTAGGACCCATACAAACCAACATATGTAGATTCCCTCCTCTCTCTAACCCTAACAATATCTTATTCCTTTTTTTCTGATAATATTGTGGTGGAAGTCATTTCTTGGCATTCAGTTTTGACATGAAGTAACTCTCATTTGCCAGCCCCAATGTGCATATGCCTAAGACACCTCAGTCTATTGGTTTTATAAGATTAAACTTAATGATGACCAAAGACATTTGTTTGCCACATACCACACTACATGTTTCTTTAATCGTCTCCTTTCAGTCATTTCAACAACCCATTAGAAGATGGCACCTCCATTTCATTAAGGAGGAAGCTAAAGTTTTATCATCAAGACATTTTTGTGAGCTTTGATAATTGGTAAACTCTAGATTAGGGGTATGCAGATAGGGAACAGTGTGAAAAGTAAAGAATGGAAATGGAAAAGTGGGGCTATAAAGACACTGCTTTTTTATTTACCCTAGCGTTGGCTCTGAGGTTACATAGAAGAATCTAGAATGGGCTCACAAGTTAGAGTCTCTGAAGTAGGTGTGAAGATGGAGTTTAGAGTATGTGATGTTTATCAGGGAATGACATCTTTGAAAGAAAGGACTGGAAGCAGAATATGGCAGAGAGAGAAAGGATTGTTCCAATACAGGTACAACAAAGCCTTAGCCTACCTGGTGATGGAGCTTTCAAGCAAATATTGCCTATCAGATATGTTCCACATTGGGCCAAATTGGCCATGCCCCATTCAGTCACCAGCTATGAGCTTCCCCAGGAAGGGCATGAGCTTGGGTAAGTTGACTCTCAACAGCTGGGGAAGATCCTGAAGAAGCTGACTGATGGAGGTTGTCTGGGACCACTCTCTCTGTAGCTCCATAAAGTCCTTATTTGAAAAGGGATATGGGTGGCACATTTAATGTCTACTACAAATGGACTATGGGTGTAGTGGCTCCTACATCCTGTTATTCCCCGAGAACAGGATTTTGCTATCCAGTCATCTCAGCTCAGATGCTTGCAGTGATTGTGTTTTTGTATCAGTATGATAGAACCTTAAAATTTTTCTGAAATAAATAACTATGAAATAAATAACTAGAGAATTATATATCTGCTACATTATGGGAAAGAAATTACTCTAAAGCCTAGCACAGAACTTGGTGTTATGACATTTGCTCAATAATTTAGTGTTGAATTAAACTTTAGAAAGATAATATGTTAAGCAGGCTATGATGACTTAAGCTGATGCTTTTCTATTAGCTGGTATGATATAGGCCTCTGGGAAAATAGGGAAGGTTTGTAAGTCCAGAATGTATGCCAGTATCAGTTTTGCTGTTGTTTGATATCAGAGTCCCAAGTTTAATCATGATCTGGAGAGCCCTTGACACCCTGAAGGTTGTGGTTTATCCTTTCAGCTCACATTTATGAGGTGCCCAAGGATAGACTCATACTTTGCCAAAGAGGTTATCTTTGCAGCCACAGATATACACTGGCTAAAAGAAAGATAATTTTGGTCTTATTATAGACTTAGACATCATGTTTAAAATAAATGCTTGAATTGCTATAATTACCAGGTAATTGATCTGACAAGTAGTTGGTTTGTCTTGCTTTGGGGATCTTGGTAATTATAACACATTCTCCACAAAAGTATATAAACTCAGACTAAAATCTAATAGTCTGGATATGAAGGAAAGGAGATGACAAATACATTCTAAATAGGGATTTCTCAGTATGTGAATACTAGACAAAACCCTCTGACCTCCAGTTTTTCTATCATTTACCACCATCAAGAGAACACATCAGGTACCTGTTTCCTGAATATGGTACAATAAATATCTGGAGCTCCTGAAAATAGCCTTAACAGACAAGCGGAGAAAGAATGAAGCTTATCTCAGGCATCAGTGTCTTAAAGCTCCTTTTTTCTGGATCTATCTTCTCCAGAGACTTGGTGAAAGTGGAGGCAAACTAGTGGCTAATGAATCTCTTCAAAGCACAGCAAAGATTGCATCCTCTGCTCTGATGACTCCTTGGTCTATCTCTGGTGTCCCAGGATTGGTGAAATGTCATAGACCCTGTCTTTAGTGGGGAGAAAGAGGATTGGTGGGGAAGAGAACAAGCTTTCCTTTGCTCAGCCCCTTGCTTGGAGAATTTTCTGTAGATAACATATTACACCTAACTCAGATTCTGATGCAACATCAAACCACTCATCAGTATAGGCAACCTCACAGGACTTTGAATACCAGTGTGGGAGGGAAACTTAGTCTTTGTCTCTCAAGACACCAGAGTCAAACTGACAAAATATCAAGTAGTAATGACAAAGACAAGAGTGATTTCCTCAAGTCCATAAGGCTGGGAATGATAGACTGAACAATAGCTGAATCAGCCACATGAGCAATATGAGCTTCTTTCCCAGTTCTTTCCAGCTCACACCAAAGTGGGACAGGTAGAAGCTATAACTCAGCAGGAAACATCTTGGTTCTGGCTGAGGTCTGTTTTCTTCTCATTGCTGAATAGATGTTGAGGTCCCCAACAGCCTATGACATTTTTTAATAACAAGTACCCAGGTTCCAAGTGTCCTATTGTGTATCAGGACAAGGAGTCATTCTAACTGACCAGAAATCTTACAATTCTGAGAGAGTAGGATAAAACTTCAGCCTTTGATGGAGATGCAGGTTGGATAGAGGAATGTTCCTTCCAACTCAATGAAGCTGCCTTCTTCAGGGATCCATGCCAGCAGCATTACATGGCCTTAGAGAAAGTCCTAAAGTGAGAAAGCAGAGTTCAACAGAGGTCACAGGCAACAGGCATGAAACTTTCTACCATAGCTTCACCTAGCCAGGGGGTGAGTGGGCAGGGTTCCATTCACCACAATTCTTATCCTGAGATCTCAGATAACAGAGAGAATCAGAAAGGTGAGATTTAAAAGTGGCTGAATAGAATTATCTTTGCCTTGACTATTATCAGTTGCTCCTTTATACCTGGACTATCCTGGCCCAGGAGGGAATATATAGGTAGAGATTCCAGGGCCTCTGATGATTAGTTTTGATAAATAGGGTCTTTTTCCCCCCTCTATCAGGCTCTATATTCTAATTCTTGGTTGGACAAAGCAAGACCCAAGAAAAATTGCAGATAGGAGCATCTGGAAATAATCTCTGCCTCTTGATTTAGGAATAGTTAGTCTCTACCCTGACTTAAACTGTATTTAATTTGACACATGTTTATTGAAGAGTTGATCACAGGCAGAGTTATATAAACACTTCCAAGTTTTCTTTCAACCCTCATGGCAATCAAGACAAAATACATGATGTCTGAAACAGAGTAATCTATGAATATTACAAGTATAGTTTCTAGGTAGGTGATTAGAGATCAAATATCATAACCCTATATATATATATATATAGCATAACGTGGGACCATCCCCTGTGTATAAAAGGAATGAAAGAAATGGGATGTAGGAAATAATGGCAGACTCTAATGTGGTAGATAGAAACACTATTTAAAAATCTAAAATGATTTGTCTCTTTATGAGGAAGGCATGGTTCTAAGAGGTAACTAAGGAACTTTTGATAGGATGGAGGAGGCTCTTCTAAAACTACCCTCCAAAGATATTTAAATAAAATCTTGTTTTTTCTGCAAATACAGGTCCATGAAAAGCCACCTAACCTCTCTCTGTGCAAACCAAGTTTTCATTCCATATCCCCAGTGTACTTGAAGCAATTCTAGAGCATCTGTATTTTTCAAAACAACTGTGGAATAGCTATGGCCTAAAGTAGCATTCTAACTCCAATATACATTGAATCTTTGAATATTCTATATAAGCTTTTACCTTCAGGTCCTTCTAGCTTATCAAATATCCCTCAGGACAGTTCTCTTACTAAACCTCTTAGTAGTTAGTAGCTGCGGTGAGCTCAGAAATGGAGGTATTATTGAGATTAATCTAGTTTGTGGAATATCTGTAGAAATTATTTTGGTGTGCTTTTTATTCCTTAAACTAGACTACTATCCTTAATAGAAAGTAGTTTGAATATAAGGGGATTCCAATATTTTAAGATTGTATTCTGATTTCTATGGAATATATGCATGGAATGTAATGAGGGTTTATGGAGCTCTTTGATTTTTGAGGTATCCTAAGCTGTTGATATGAAGCTGTATCTTAAGTCCTCTAGATACACATGAGCAATGGGATAATTTCCCAAGAGATTTACCAAATTAGGTCACAGAAGCTAGAAAGGTAATATGAGAATCAGAGCAAAATTAAAGACTCAAGTTACATTTTAGAACCAGGAAATACAGGAGCAGAACTTGCTGATGAATACAGAGGAGATTCATGTACAATGGTGTTGGGAGACTCACTGGTCGTTAAAGTAAGTCCTAGGAAATTATCCAATTTTTTATTGATATACACTTGACATAATATTGTATTAGTTTCAGGTATACAACATAATGAGTTGATATATATACACACAGAAATGATTACCACAATAATTTAAGTTAATATCTATTATCACATACAGTTACATCTTTTTCTTATAATGAGAACTTTTAAGATCTATTCCCTTAGCAAATTCCAAATATACAAGAAAGTATTGTTAAGTATAGTCACCACAGTGCACATCACATCCCTAGTACTTATTTTTTATAACTAGAAGTTTGTACCTTTTGACCTCCTCCCATTTTGCCCACCACTGGCAACCATCAATCTTTTCTCTGTATCAATAATTTTTTTTTTAAGATTCAACATGCAAGAGGTATCATGCAGTGCTTGTCTTTGTCTACTTTCACTTAGTATAATACACTCAAGTTCTATCAATATTATTGTAAATGGCAGGATTTCCTTCTTCCTCGTGGATGGTTAAGTATGCCTTTCTGTGTGAACCATTTTCTTTATTCACTGAGGTTGTTTCCATGTCTTGGCTATTATAAATCATGATGCAATGAACACAGGAGTGGCAGATATCTTTTTGAGATAATGATTTTGTTTAATTCAAATAAATACAGAGAAATAAAATTACTAGATAATATGGCAGTTCAATTTTTAAGATTTTGAGGAACCTCTGTACTGTTTTCCATGGTGGCTGTATTAATTTATATTTCCATCAACAATACACAAGGATTCCTTTTTCTCTGTATCATTGCCAACACTTGTTAATTCTTTTTGATAATAGCCATTCTAAAAGGAATGAAGTGATATCTCATTGTGATTTGGATTTGCAAGTCTCTGATGATTAGTAGTGCTGAACACTTTTTCATGTACCTGTTGGCTATCTTATTTGTCTTTAGAAAAGTCTCTTTGGTTCCTTTGCCCATTTTTAATTAGATTGTTTGGGTTTATTGACTATTAGGTTATATGAGTTCTTTATATACTTTGGATATTCACCCCTTATCAGATATATCACTTGCAAATATTTTCTCTCGTTCCATAGGCTGACTTTCCACTTTGTTGATGGTTTCTTTTGCTGTGCAGAAGCTTTTCAGTTTGATGTAGCCCCGCATTTTTTTTTATCTTTGCTGCATTGCCTTTGCTTTAGGGGACAAATCCAAAACATCAAGAGGAATGTTGAGCTTCCCCTATTTTTTTTCTAGATCTTTTATGGTTTCAGATCTTACATTTAAGTATTTAATCCATTGAAAGCTGATTTTTGTGTATAGTGTAAGGTAGGTATCCAGCTTCATCTTTTTGCATGTGACTGTCTAGTTTTCCCAACTCCATATGATGAAGAGATTATCCTTTACCCTTTGGCTCCTTTGTCAGAAATTAACTGGCCATATATATGTGTGTTTATTTCTGGGCTTTCTATTCATCTGTGTGTCTGTAGCTTTGCAATATAGTTTGAAATTAAGAAGTATGATACCTTTCGATTTATTCTTTCTCAAGATAACATTGTCTATTTGGGGACTTTTGTGATTCCATACACATTTTAGAATTGTTTATGCCTTTAAAAAATGCCACTGGAATTTTGATAGGGATTGCACTGAATTTATGGATGGCTTTGGGTAACATGGACATTTTAACTATTTTTTCAATCTATGCACAAAATATATTTTCATTTATTTGTGTCCTCTTCAGTTACTTTCATCAATGTCTTATGGTTTTCAGTATACACTTATTTTGCCTCCTTGGATAACCATAGATATTTTATTCTATTTGATGTAATTGGGAATGGGATTATTTTCTTCTCTTTTGGATAGTTTGTTATTTTTGTATATTGATTTTGTATTCTGCAATTTTACTGAATTAATTTATTCTAACAGTTTTTGGTAGAGTCTTTAGGATTTTCTATTTATAATATGTCATCTGCAAAAAGAAAGTTTTACTTCTTTCTGATTCAGATGCCTTTTATTATTTTTTCTTGCCTAGTTACTCTGGCTAGGGCATCCAGTACTATGTTGAATAAAAGTGGCAAAAGTGGGCATCCTTGTAATATTCCTGATATTAGAGGAAAAGCTTTTCTTTTAACTATTATGATGTTAGCTATGGGCTTGTCATGTATGGCCTTGGAGGTTGAGGTATGTTCCCTCCATATCAACTTTACAGAGTTACCATGAACAGATGTTGAATTTTGTAAGATGATTTTTCTGTATCTATTGAAATGATAATATATTTATCCTGTGTTTTGTTAAGGTGTTGTCACATTGATTGCTTTGTAAATGTTCAACCATTCTTGGTCCCTAGAATGAATCCCACTTGACCACGGAGTATGCTGTTTTTAATGTAATGTTGAATTCAGTTTGCTAATATTTGAGGATTTTTGTATCCTGGTTCATCAGGGATACTGGCCTGAAGTTTCTTGTAGTGTTTTTGTTTGCTTAGGATATCAGTGTGATGCTGGTCATATAAAATGAGTTTGTAAGTGTTCGCTTATCTGTTTTTGAAATAGTTTTAAAAAGATTTATAGTAGTTCTTTCAATGTTTAGTGGAATGTACCAGTGAAGCCAGCTCATCCTGGATTTTTGGTATTGAGTGGTTTTTGATGACGATTAAGTCTCTTTAACAGTAATTGATATGTTCAGATTCTCAGTTTCTTCATAATTCAGTCATGATAGGTGAATATGTTTTAGAAATTGAACCAATTTCTTCATGTGTAACATTCATAGTCATCTCATGATCTTTTGTATTTGTGTGATATCTGTTGTAATATCTCTTTAATAATTTTATTTAATTGTGTCTTTACTTTTTCTTGGTCAATCCAGCTAAAGATTTGTCTACTTATTTTATTTTTCAAGAAAAAAAAAACAGTTCTTAATTTCACTGATCTTTTCTATTGTCTTTTTGGTATTTTGTATTTCCATTATCTTTTATCTCCACATTTATTTCTTTTTGACACATTGGTTCACTAGCATGTTGTTTAATCTCCCTATACAAATTTTCTAGTTTTCTTATAACTGATTTCTAGTTTTATACCATTATGGTTGAAAAAATGCCTGATATGATTTCAATCTTCTTAAATTTATTTAGACCTGTTTTGTGACCTAACATGTTATTTATCCTGAAAAATGTTCCCTTTGTGCTTGAGAAGAATGTGTATGCTTTTAGATAGAATGTTCTATAAATATTAATTTCATCTAGTTTAACATGCCACTTAAGGCCAGTGTTTGCCTATTTAAAATTTTTTTTTGGTCTGGGTGATCTATTCATGGATGAAAGTAGAGTACTAAAGTCCCCTACAATTGTTATATCACTATATTTTGCTTTATATATATATTAAAATTTGCTTTATACATTTATCCTCTTGTTGGATTGACTCCTTTATCATTAAATAGTAACCTTCTCTCTTACTACAGTCTATCTTTAAGTTATTTGCATGATGTAAGTGTAATGACTCAGCTCTCTTTTGGTTTCTATTTGCTTGGAATATGTGTCCTTAAAGGTGAAGCAAATCTCTTATTGGCGGCATATAGTTGGGTTCTGTTTTTAATGTACCAGTCACTTTGTCTTTGGAGACTTTAGACCATATACATTTAATATAATTGTTGATCAGCATTTTATTAATTATTTTTCTTTAGTGCAGTGATTAGATTTGTCTTTTGTGTATCTACTATAGGTTTTCATTTGTGTTTAACATGAGACTTCTATTTACCACAGTCTATTTTAAGTTGAACAACAATTAATGGTCAACTACATTCTAAGATTCTACATTTTTATTCAGTCCAATTTTTCTTTTTTTTTGCTGTCACAATTTAGGTCTTTTTATCTTGTTTATTTATTAACAAATTAGTGTTATTTGTCTTTAAACTTTAATACTAGATTTATAAGTGATTAACCTACCACCATTACAACATTAGATTATTCTGAATTATACTGTTTACTTCACCTGTGAGATTTATACGTTCATGTTTTCTGGTACTAATTAGCACCCTTCCCTTTGTTTCAGCTTGAAGAAATCTTAACATTTCCTGTTAGGTCTAGTGGTGCTAACTCTTTCAGCTTTGCTTGTATGCAAAACTCCTACATATCTGAAGGACACTGTTGTCAGGTACAGTATTCTCAGTTGGCAGTTTCTTTCAAAACTTTGAAGATAGCTTTTTTCTGTTTATACATTTTCATTGACTG
The DNA here is from genome assembly GCA_030015415.1 of Cynopterus sphinx. Taxonomy (NCBI): domain Eukaryota; kingdom Metazoa; phylum Chordata; class Mammalia; order Chiroptera; family Pteropodidae; genus Cynopterus; species Cynopterus sphinx. Next base: position 90,430,430 of record CM057384.1, on the reverse strand, counting down.
TGTTATTTTCTATGCACTATACAAAAAAGCCACCTCTTCCAGTCTTGAAGAATTAATTTTGTGTAGATGAACCTTATCATTCAATGCTGTCCTAGCTCTTAGTAGTCTCGCAATCCTTTGTGATTATCCAAGCAGATTTCTTTGTTCTTAGTGGCTGCCCATACTTGAGTGTGTGCCAAGTCCTGTCAGGAAAAGATCTCAGTTTCCACCTAGATTCAGACAACTTGGAAGCAAAACTCTCAGGCAGCAGCTTTTAAAGTATAAAAATACACCTTTCAGGAGAAGAATAGGAGGTGGGCATTCTGTGTACTCCATCTGCACTGAGCCATTTAGGATATTGTATCTGTATTCTATTGACTCACGGCTTTGAAATCTACCATAAACATGGATTATGGAAAGCCTTGTTAGATATATTTCATTAGAAAATTTCCTTTTACCCCAGGTGCCTGGGACACAGCATACATCCAACTTCCTCTTTTCTAACTTCATGAAAGCATGAAGATGTTATTTCCTGCAGAAAAATATCCAGGAAACACAGGTAAATAGCTAGCTATAATAAGACATTTCATATTTATATGAGGGTCACTGGTCTATGATCAGAAGGTGAAATCTTACCCAATTATATTAGCCCTTCCACCTCTACCAATTACTTTTAATTTATTTATTAATTACTGATAAGGACATACTGCTATTTTACAGATTGTTTTCTGGCTGTTTTGTAGATTCATTGTTCCTTATCCTACTGTCTTTCTATGTGCATTTTGATGTCTTTAGGGGATTGGCACTTTTCAACTATTTTATGTTCTTTGTGTAATTACTACAGATTCTTTTGCAGTTACCAAGAAGGTTATACAAAATAACTGCTGGAATTCTTAAACTTTTACTTCACATTTTAGTTTATTGATGTTATAATTTATTTATATTGTTTATCCAGTAATTTTATTTATAGTTATTTTTATACATTTGTTTTTAACTTTTAAACTAGAGTGGTAAGTAATTTATGCACCATTACCATATTATGGAATCTAACTTTGACTATATATTTACCATTACTACTGAGTTTTATACTACCTTCTCATGTTTTCATGATTAACTGGTATCTTTTACTTCCAAAAAAACTCCTTCAGCTTTTATTTGCTAAGGAAAGTCTCTATCTCTTTCACTTTTGAAGGACAGCTTTACCAGGTATAGAATTCTTATTTTTTCTTCTTTCAATATAGCAATTCATCACTTTTTGCCTAGTCTTACAGGGGTAACCTTGTATGCAACTTGACAATTTAATTATGTCTCAATGTAACCCTATTTGGGTTCAACCCCTTTGGAGCTGGATGTTCATTTCTCTATCAAGGTTTGGGAAATTTTCAGACATTATTGCTTTAAATATGCTTTAGGGGTAAATATTACCACTCTTAAATATACTATTCTAGTATAAAAGTTAAAAACAAATGTATAACAATAAATAAAATTGAATAAACAATATAAATATGTAAATTGTAACATCAATAAACTAAAAAGTGAAGGAAAGTTTAAGAATTCCAGCAGTTATTCTGTATAAGCTTCTTGGTAACAAGAGAACAATCTGTAGTAATTACATAAAGAACATGATAAAATAGTCAAAGTGTGCCAATCCCCAAGGATATCAAAACATACACAGACAGTAGAATAAGGAACAATGAATCTATAAAACAGCCAGACAATAATTTATAAAATAGCAGCATGTGCTTACTTATCAGTAATTACTTTGGAGATTTAAAGGCATTTTTTTTTCAATCAAAAGACATAGCGTGGCTAAATGGGTAAGGAAAAAATATTCAATGATACACTGCCTACAGAAGATTCACTTTAAAGGTGAATACAGGCTGAAAGTGAAGAAATGCAAAAAGATATTTCAAGCAAACAGTAACCAAAAAAGCAGGCTTAGCTATACTTACATTAGGTAAAATAGACTTTAAACTGAAAATGGTATAGAGTCAAAAAATATCATCAAGGGTCAATCTAACTATTGTAAATATTTATGCACCCAACATCGGAGAAGCTAAATACATACAGCAAAAAATAATAATAATAATGTAGTTATAAGGGGAAATAGAAATAAAATAGTTGGAGACTTTAATAACCCACTCTCAACAAAGTATAGATCATCCAGACAAAGAATCACTAAGGAAACAGATTTAAACAACACTATAGATCAAATAGAACTAACAGACAGACATATACAGAACATTCTGACAACAGCAATACACATTTTCCTCTTGAAATATTTTCCTCTTGAAATATTTTCTAGGATAGACCATATGTTAGACCTCAAAACAAGTCTTAGTAAATTCAAAAACATCAAAATCATATCAAATATCTTCTCTGACCACAATGCTAAAAAAACTCAAAGTAAATAATTGGAGGAAAATTAAACCACACTCTCAGTCAATGGATCAAAGGGGAAATAAAAAACTATCTTGAGATAAATGAAAAGAAAAATACAACATACCAAAACTTATGGGATGCAGCAAAGTTTGAAAAGTTTATACCGATAAACACATTAAGAATCAAAAAAGATCTCAGGTAAACAACCTAACACTACACTTCAAGGAACCAGTAAAATAATAAACAGACCAAAGTTAGCCAAAGGAAACAAATAAATGAGATAGAGAACAAGAAAATAGGAAACTTTTAAATCTAAGAGTTGGTTTTTTGAAAAGATAATTGACAACTTTAGCAAGACTAATCAACAAAGTTATAAATGCAAGAGCGGACATCATAACACCACAGGAAACAAGGAATCATTAGAAGAAATGGGAAAATTCTTGGAAACATACAGCCTACCAAGACTAAATTGGGAAGAAATATAAAATTCAACTGCTCAATTATTAACAAGGAGAATGAATCAATAAAATTCTCCTAATGAAGAAAAAGCCAAAGGACAGATGGCTTCACTGGTAATGCCAACCATTCTCAAACTCTTCCAAAGAAAAGTTGAAGAGGAGGAAATACTCCCAACCTCATTCTTTGAGACCAGCACTACCCTGACACCAAAGCCATAAAAAGACACAGAAGAAAACAAAACTATAGGCATACATCTCTGATGAATATAGATGCAGAAATTTTCAATAAAATACTAGCAGATCAAATTCAGCAGCACATTTGAACAGGTCATTCACCATGACCAAAAGGAATCTGTTGTTTATCCCTGAGTTGCAAAGTTGCTGAACTTGTGAATCAATGAATGTAAATTATCACAGTAGAATTAAAACATCATGATCACCTCAATGGATACAAAAAAATTTTATAAAATTTAACATCCATTCATGATAAAAATGCAACAAATTAGTATTGCATAAATATAAACTATAAAGGCCAAATATGACAAACTAACATCACACTTCACAGTGAAAGACCAACAGATTTTTCTCTAAGATTAGGAACAAGACAGGGATGTCTACTCTCACCATTCCTATTCAATATAGCATTGGAAGTGCTAGCTGGACAAAATAGGCAAGAAAAAGCAATAAAAGGCATTAGAATTGTAAAGGAAGAAATAAAATTGTATTTGCAGATGCCATGATTTTATATATAGAAAATTGTAGCCTCTACTCCAAAAAGAGATCTCATTGAACAAATTAAATAAATTTGCAGGATTAAAAATTAACATACAAAAGTAGTATAAGCATACACTAACAACAAATTATCCGAAAAATAAAATGATCCCATTTACAATAGCTTCAAAAATAATAAAACACTTAGAAATAAATGTAGGGAGGTAAAATATCTCTATACTGAAAACTACAATAGGCTAATGAAAGAAATTGTAGAGGACACAAAGAAATGGAAAGGTATATCATGTTCATTCATTGGAAGAATATTGTTAAAATGTCCATACTATCCAAAGCCATGTATCAATTCCATGCAATACCTATCAAGACCTCAAATAGTCAAAGCAATCCTGAGAAAGAAGAAAGCAGGAAACATCATACACCCTGATTTCAAGCTATATTATAAAGCTATAGTAACCTAAATAGTATATTGTTTTATAAAAATAGACACATAATCTGATGGGACTGAATCAAGACCTCAGGATAAATCCATACATATGTGGTCAACTAATAATTGATGAAAAAGCCAAGAATACTCAATGGAAGAGAGAGACTTCAATAAATGGTGCTGGGAAAATTGAATATTCACACATAAAGAATGAAACTAGACCCCTTAACACCACTCACAAAAATTAACTTAAAATGGATTAAAGATGTGAACTAAGATCTGAAATCAAAAAGCTTCTAGAAGAAAACACAGGAACAATGCTCTTTGATATGGGACTTGGCAATAGCTTTCTGGATATAACACCTACAGCACAAGTAAGAATATAAACAGGTAGGACTACATCAAACTAAAAAGCTTTGCACAGCAAATGAAATAATCAACAAAATGAAAAGACAGCCTATGAAATAGAAAAAATATGCAAATCATATATCTGATTATAAAGAGCTTATATAACTCAATAGCAAAAAATATAAATAATCCAATTTTAAAATCATCCAAAAGACCTAAATTGACAGTTTTCTAAAGACATACAAATGCCCAACAGGTACATGAAAAGGTATTCAACATCACTAATAATTAGGAAAATGAGGATCAAAACCATAATGAGTTATCACTTCACACCTATTAGAATAGTTATTAAAAAGACAAGAGATAATAAATGTTGGTGAGGTTATGGAGAAAAGGAAACCCTGTGCACTCTTGATAGGATTATAAATTGGTACAGCCACTGTAGAAAACAGTATGCATGGTCCTCAAAAAATCACAAATAGAACTACTGTATGATCCAGCAATTTCACTATTTCAAAGAGTTATCCACTCCGATATTCACTTCAGCATTATTTACAATAACCAAGACATGAAAACAACCCTATGTTCAACAGATAAATGGATAAAGTAAATGTAGTGTGTACACATATTTTATATACATATAAACATATATAAAATAGAATACTTTTAAGTCATTAAAAAGGGAATCCTGTCATTTGCAAAAACATGGGTGGACCTCAAGGGTATTTTGCTAAGTGAAATAAGTCAGAGAAAGACAAATACAGTATGATCTCACTTATATGTGGAACAACAACAAATAAATTCAATAAAAAAGATGAGATTTGTAGTTACCAGAGGCAGGGAATAGGAGACTTAGAAAAGGTGTAAGTGAGTATTGGAGATGTAATATGCATGGTGACTGTAGTTAATGCTGTTGTATTGTCATTTAAAAGTTGCTAAGAGAGTAGAGCCTAAAGTTCTTCACAAAGAACATTTTTTTAAATCTATGAGATGATGGATATTACCTTATTGTATAATCATGTCACAATATATGTAAATAAAGTCAGTATTCTGTACACCTTAAACTTATACAGTGTTATGTCATTTAAATCTCAATAAAAAAATAAAATTTAAGTACTTATTGTCAAGAAATTAACACACATAAATTTAATTATACATAAAAAAATTTTTAAAAGCAGTGTGGTCCATTTGAGAAAAAGGTTTAACTATCTTCTAATTGTGAGTATATTGTAATGATGTAAAATCACTTGGAAATAATGTGTGTATTGGGGAGGTTTACGTATGTGATAGAAGTGTGAATCAACACCTACTGTGTATCAAAGATCATCCCGGGAATAAAGATCAAATGGAATCCCAGTTTAGTTAAGACTGTAATCTCTTGGTTGGCAACAAACTTCACAATATCCCTTCCCTATCCAGCATCTGAGCCTTACCTAAAAGAATTCTGTTCAACTCAGTTATTTGTTGAAAAGATGAAAAACATCTGGTCCATCACCAACAATGCCATCAACTGTTCTGGGTGCAGGACTTCATTTGTAGGTTGCAAAGAAGTAGGCCCATGTCAAAGATTAGTAAACCTAGAAGACAAAATGAAAGAAGATTTTTTAAAAATGAAGATGACATAAGAGGTGGATGTTAAATAAGCAGTAACTTAATTGCAAGTGAATCAAGATTTGGTCTCTAGTACAGCCAATCTGTAAAATCTTTAAAAGCAAGATCATTTTATGTGGGATATAAAACCCGAAAGCAACCAAAAACAAAATAAAACTCAGACACAGACAAATTTAGTGGTTACCAGAGAGAAAGGGAAGATGGGGGAGATAGATAAAGGTAAAGGGGGTTAAATGGTGATGGAAGATTTGACTTCAGATGGTGAACACATAATGGAATATACAGATTACATATTGTAAACTTGAAACCTATATAATTGTATTAACCAACGTCACATCAATAAACTTAATTTAAAAAAATCATCTTCCAATTGACAATTTCTCTTTATTCCTCACACTGCTTTTGTTGAGAATCTTATCTGTGACCAAGTACTAATTTTGGCTTGAACTTGTAAAATGAATTTGAGTTGCCAAAAAGAGTACCCAGGAAGCCAGAAGGAAAGTTGCCAAAGAGGATAGTCACAGATTAAAAACAAGGCCAGGTTTAACTTAACTCACTCATCAGGTAATGCCTCAGAGAGGCAAGACGGTGTGCACATTATGAGTGGAATGGAGACTAATTTGGGTGGCAATGAAAAGAAATCCTGAGACAGGGACTTGGATTCAGGTTAATTGTTTCTGTAAAATGATCCCAATATCTAAAAGAAAGGAGCAGGAAGTATAATACAAGGATGGAGAAAGAAACAATGAAGGTGACTCTGTGGGTGACCAGAACTCAATCTCCCTCAGAGTCTTCAGCGTAGAGGGCATTTGAGCCCACTGGCCAATCTTGTTTTGAAGGACAAAAAGCTCAGGTGTCAAGCAATCTCTTATCAACTGTGGGATAAGGAATATCCTATCAGTCATAAGTTAACTCACCATAATTAAAAGTTCCTCAGTGCATCTTATAACATCCTCTTAAGGCAAACTGCAAAAGTGCATCCTATTTTGTTTTTTATTCTTGAGAAAGAATTGAGTAAGTCTGTATTTATCTGTTTCTATTTTCTAATTGCTACCTGAACTTTCATTTGCATACAGGAACAGCAAATTTCCTCTTGTGTATAATATCATTGGAAAAGAAATGAACCCATATTCTGGCTTAATCTCTAGATGCAAAATTATGCACTTTTTTTTTTGCAAAATGACAAGTCTGTAACCTGTTTAGATTTGAAAGTTACATTTTTAGTTGTACTTAGCTGTCACATCAAAACATGGTTTTTGAGGTGGCAACTTTAAATAGTTGTTACCCAGAATTCAGAGGCGGATGAGCAACCTCCCTAAAATGAACATAGTTCTCCCAATTAACTCATGATTCTTCCTTCTTTGCCAAGGTCCACTATCTAGCTGAAATCTTTCCTCTAAAATCTACTTCTTAATGGGTAGAAACTTTTAGAAGAATCATGCAAAGTAGTGTATGGTCCACCTCTGGACTATTGTTGCCTGACCCTGATGCCTACCTTCTTATCCATCTTCCCCTTGTCCATCCCTAAGTATGGGTCTCACTACCTATTCTATCCACTGCCCTCACTTGGGGCAGTACGCAGGAGTTCATTGCCCCCTGTCCTCAGAGTATCTTACTTTCTGGGAAGGCTCTTTACAGCCTCCACTTCTAAATGTACCTTCCTAGTTGCCCCTCTAGAGAAAGGGACACTGAGGCATTTATGCCAACTCCTGTCTTCCACTGGCAAGCGTGATTCTTTGTGGATTCAACTCCTTTTCTTTTGGGCTGCTACTGTGTTTGAGTTGACTGCCATTCTAGAGTTCCAAGGAAAGAAAAGCTTAGCGATTGGGCAGGCATTTGAATCAGAAAACTAAAGTCAAGCATGAGATCTTTTCACCACAGTTACAGTTGCTATCATTGATAAGCAAAGGAGATATTGCCCAGAGTTCCTATAGAATCTGCTACAAAAATAAATAAACCAGCTACTTATGTGTCATCTTCTGCTCCTCAGGCTAAAATAATATTAGTGATCATTTTTTGAGATACTATGTCCAGAGTTTTGCAGATTTCTCTGTTTCTTGGAACAAAAATAGGAGGCCCAATGAACTAAACCAGCTCCATCTTGCTGCAGCTTCTTGTAGGATATGGGCCTTTCTTCAGCTCGCCCAGTCCACTTGCCTTAGGTATCTATGCCAAAGAGTCCCATCTCCCCACAGGCTGTTATGGGCAAGAGTATAAAGGGCTACATAAGGTTCAACTTCTGGGATAGTGGAGTGAGGACCTTGGCTAAATTTCCCACAAAACCTATGAAAATAACTGGCAAAACACACAAACAAACAAAAAACCCTAAAATCAACCATTTTGGAACTCTAGAATTAACCAAAATAGAGATAGAAATGAAAACCATCCATCCCAGAGAAACTACCAAACTTTGATAAAACAGTGAGATTTTAAAAGTTTTTTTATCTTTAAATTTTCTTGAGGGTTATTCCCATTCTCCTCTCTATCCACCTCAGTAGTACAGTAGCTGTAAAAGCCAACAGCCTCGCAGTTAATGGAAATGATAAATCTCTTTTGTATCTGTTATAAAAACTCCATCACCAGGGTACAGTTGATAGGTTGTCCCAACTTGAAGTTCATTGAGAAATCTATATTCCAAGGGTATTGTGTTTCTTTGATTTGACTGAGAGCTCATCTCAAGGGGAAAAAGAACTCTAACTTTAGGGCACTACCAAAAACGTTAGTAATCTGCTGGAAATATCATACCTACGTGAGGCTGTGATTTTTAAGGCGCAGGAAATAAGAGCCTAGAGAAGAAATTTAAAAGAAATTCTGGACAACTAGATGGCCATAGGAAACTTTGAAGAGCTCAGAGATATTCCTTAGGATCCAAACGGTTGTGATTCCTAGGAAGGAAAAGTCACCTTTGGCTGCTCTTGAGATCCTATGCAAGAAGGAAATTAATGACAGAAGGTTGAAGACATGCCTTCTCCCATAGATCTCCTTGTCAAATGGTGAAAAACATACAAGCAAAGCATTTAAAGAAATCTTCTGACTAGTTATTGCTTAATGACTATATTATACTGACTTGAGGGTGACCATTAAAAAAGCCAGACTTAAAATAAAAATGAGACATAAAACAACAACAAAAAGCTAGTAGAGAACTCAGAGGCCATACATCACATAAAATACAGACCTAGTCCAGAAAGTCACCAAATGAATAAGTAGAAATGAGAGAAACAATAACAAACCCTGGGAAAAGGTGAGGAATCCGAAACCAGTTGTTATAATACAGCATCTAAAATATTCATTTTTCAACAAAATTGAGACAGGCAAATAGAAAATTATGCCATATACACAAAGAAAAAAGCAGCTAACAGAAAACATTACTAAAGATGCCCAGTTTTTGGACTTAGCAAAGAATTCCAATTGACTATTTAAATATGTTCAAGACTAAAGTAAACAGAGACTAAAGAATTAAAGAAAAGTATGACAGAGATGTTCCACCAAATAGAGGATATCAATAAAAATATATATATATATATATATATTTTAAAATAGAAATTCTAGATTTTAAAAAAGTATAAGTGAAATGAAAACTTCATACACACAAAATGGAATATTGTTCAGCTATAAAAAGAAGGAAATCTTACTATTTGCAACAACATGGATAAAACTTGAGAGTATTATGCTAAGTGAAATAAGTCAGAGAGAGAGACATATATGGTATACTCTCACTTGTATGTGGAATATAAAAAAATTAAAAATGAACTCATATATACAGAGGACAGATTAGTGGTTGTTAGAGGTGGGAAGTGGGCAAAATGGGTAAAGGTGGTCAAAAGGAATAAACTTCTCATTATTAAATAAATAAATCATGATGATATACTACATGGCATGGTTACTATTGTTAATAATACAGTGTTGTATATTTGAAAATTGCTAAGAGTAGATCTTAAAAATCACAAGAAAAAAAATTGTAACTTTGTGGTGATGAATATTAACTTACTGTGGTAATTATCTCACAATATTTATAAATATTGAATCATTATTTTGTACACCTGAAACTAATATGTTATATGTAAAATATGTTTCAGTTTAAGAAAAAGAGAAAAAAGCTGGTTATATAAATAGCCATAAAAATGCTTATGCTAAAAAAGAAAAAAGATGATAAATTAATAATTTAATCTTTCATCTTAAACAGAAGAGCAATCTAAACCAAAATGAGGAAGGAAATACTAAAGATATGAATGGAAATAAATAAATACAGAATAGTGAAATTATTGAGAGCACCAATAAAACTAAAAGTTAGTCTTTTGAAAAGAACAAAATTGACAAACTTAGACTGAACTCAAGGAAAAAGAGAATACTCAACTAACTAGAATCAGGAATGAAGGATGGGGTATCACTACAACCTTATGAATAAAATATCATAAGAAAATCCTATAAGCAACTGTATGCCATCAAATTAGATAAATACAGTGGGAAAACGGATAATTTAAACATAACTATAACAAATAAGAACATTCAGTAACCAAGAAACTTTCCATAAACAAAAGCCTAAACCCAGATAGCTTCACTGGTGAATTCTACCAAATATTAAAAGAATACCAATCCCTCATAAACTCTTCCAATAAAAATAGAAGCATATGAAACACTCCCAATTAATTCTTCAAGTCTAGTAATTACCCTGATACTAAACCAGATTTTTAAAATCATTAAAAAGATACAGAGCAATACTCCCAGCGAATAAAAAGAAAAATCCTCAACAAATACTAGCAAGCTGAATATAGAAATGTAGAAAAATGATTATAAACCATGGCCAAATGGGATTTATTCCAGGAATGCAAGGTTTATTTCATATCTAAAAAATGAATTGTAATACACATCAACAGAATGAAGGGAAAAAACCACTTGAACATCTCAATAGACACAGAAAAAGCTTATGGCAAAACTCAACACCCTTTCATGATAAAAATAACAAGAAGGAATAGAAGAGAACTTCCTTAACTTAATAAAGGTTATCTATAAAAGCTCACACCATACATTTCATGGTAAAAGTGTGTGTGTTTTCTCCTTAAGATCAAGAAAAATACTAGGATATGTGCTCTTATTACTTCTATTCAACATTGTATAATTCCACTTATATGAAATGTCTGGAATAGAAAAATCTGTAGAGACAGAATATAGATTAGTAGTTGACTGACACAGGTGAGGGGCAGCAGTGAGGAATGACTACTAATAGGTCTAAAGTTTCTTTTGAAGATAAAAACAGTGTTTTAAAATTAGATGGTTATGATAGCTGAACAACTATGTGGCAATACCAAAAACCATTGAACTACATACACTTTAAAAGGGTGAATTTCATATGTGGATTAGAACATAATAATACTGTTATTTTCAAAAAATAATACAATCTAAATGATTGTTTCTCAACTTTTTTTATCATTATCATTCCCTCTGAAATGTTTTTAGGTACTTTTTCTGGTTGTACCCTAGTAAAATTTTGACATTACATATATATGGTGTACTTGTTTATGCATTGTGTGTGTATGTATATGTATGTATACATATAAATATACTTTATACATAAAAAGAATAAGATTTTTTTGCTCCTTAAGAACTAATTTTTGCCATTTTAATGATAAAGGGAGTCAAATATAACAGAAGGAGATTTGACATTGGATGGTGAACACACAATGCAATATACTGATGATGTATTATAGAACTGTATACTTATACACTTGAAATGTATATAATTTTATTACCCAATGTCACCTCAATAAATTTAATAAAATTTCAAAAAGAATCAATGTTTACCCCCTTGGGAGTGATGTCACTTCTATTGACAATGAATGATCTAGATTTAAGATAGGATATACCAAAATATATTTTCCTCACCACAACTTGCTGCTTGAGGCCTTATGGTGCTTCTGACAAAGATACCACGAGACTGAAAGTTTAATTTAATAGGTCATGAGTCTCCAGTGGTACTGTATAGAGCTTGTATACCTCCCATTTTACATGGTTCTTTAAAGATCCTCTTGGACTTGGCACCCAGGAATGGCCTATATCACTAATCTCTGGTTGGTTATGAGATAGATGGAAGGGCTGAAAAAGGTGGTACTGCTGTAACAGGGCATGAAGTATAGAAAAAATTTAGACAGAAGTTCATTGGTTTGATTGGTTTAAGATCCAGAATCTCTATTCTGGTTTCCAGATGAGACTAATCTTGGTGCTGCCATCACGTCTCATCAATGGCCACTTCATGTTAGTTAATGGCCATGACCTTGTTCTCCTTGGTCTTATGGAAGAAGCTTACAGTATTTCCTACATAACTTCACATAGTACCCACGAATGAGGAAGGAAAAGAAGAAAAGGAAGGGAAGAGAGGGGAAACTGAAACTGCTGGCTACATTTTGGAACACTCTTGAGGGAGATGATGCAGACATCTAAAAACCTTCCTGTGGGCAAGAGTGAGAACCTAATAGGAGATACAAAAACTTTTTGAGGTCCTCCCTGTGTTTATCATTGACCTACCATACCTTAGGAATGAAAGTGGTATAAGCCACACCTATACTAGAAGTGCTTTGTGAAAGCTACTCCAGAGATATCTGCACTAGGTTTTTGCTTAGAGGTGTGGTGGTTCTATTAGCTGGGATAATCATGCTTCTCTACGATTTGGGAGAAAGGGGGATTTAAAACACCAGAAACTCTTCTGAACCAAGTCCAGGTACCCAAAATGCTAGCATTCTGGCTATGTCTCTGCATGTTCTAATACCCATTTAATATTGCAGGATCTGAGGATTCTTTGCTTAGGAGAATTAGTGGAACTTCTTTTAGGTTCAGCCATGTTGTTATGGACTCACATCATTGTCTTTACCATTCTTCCAAATGATCCTACAAATGGTATTTTTAGTTCAAGTCACTTTAAGGCATATTCATTAAGTGACCAAGAATGAATTCACACTAGATACAGGTCTGACTCCAAATGCTTCCTACTTTTCATCCAAATGCCAATATCACCCAAACTTTTTATAGGACATGAACATAAGGTGATAACATGAGCAGAAGACAAAGAGCATGGCCTAGTAATATTTCCAAGTTTGCTCTGGAATGAGGGTTTGTGTCTATGAAAGGGAAAGAGTTAATGAAAGGTAGAGGTCCTCTGATTTTGGTTCTAGACATAGGATAGTTTATACATTAGTTAGTCTTCAAACTGGAATCTGCTTTAAGAAAGTATCTATAGCCATCGCAGAGATTTAGTCATGGGAAGGAGCATTAAGATATATGGGAACACAAATACACTTGGTATATCATTAAGCCAGCTTGGTTTTATTTAAACTGGATAACTGGATGAACATTTACCTCATTAATCCTGCCATTTTGGCTACTTTCTCCTTGCTCTAGCTGCAGTCCTTATAAATTCTCTTGTACTGAAGATGTATATTCTGATGTTAACTCAAGGTTGCCATTTGCTTCACTTCCTTTACAGTCTTTCACAAATATGTGAAAAATATCATAAAATTCAAGTAATTGTCATTTATCTTGTGGTTGAACTTTCATTACTCATGAAAATAATCTGATCCTGAGAGTAAATTTTGAAAAATGTTTAGCAAAGTATCTTTATAATCTCTTAGCCACCAAGACAAAGATGTAAAAAATACAGGAAAGCCAGTCAACCTATACACACAAGGACTGACCTAGAATTTGTTTTCTTTCTGCATCTTCTTCCACGTTGGTCTCTCCTTTTGCTCTGTGGTTTGAAGATTTCTCAAATAATCTCCTCAGATGTAGTAAATGTGTGATCAGTAGATATGCCTAAATTTTGAGATTATACTTTCCCTATAAGCCAATGGTCCTATTCGGAGTCAAGATATTCTACTCCAAGTCTAGAAGCTAGGAGAAGTTGATATTGCATCTGTAGTATGGCCACCTTTTTTTTTTTCTTTCATTACTTGGTTTTTCTCTTATAGTTTTCAAAGAAGCTCTTACCTTCAGCAGTGAAAGAGTGGACCCAACCAAGGAATACACTAAGATTCTGACTGAGTTGCTGAGCTTCAGAGATGATTGAACTCTCATCTAAAGCAGAGTAAGTTTAGGGCCCTGGTTAGGAAAATCCCAGAAATTTGACATAAGATAGTCATATCTGGGTGGATATTATCTGTATATTGTGGCTCTTTCAACTTTTCTAACCCTCAGAGCCTCTAGAACTGGAGTGACACTCCTTTTAGAGGCAAGTCCACCCCCTCTCTGTGGAAAAATACTGTATAGTCCTTACCCATACAAAGCAGCAGCAACTGTCATCAGAAACTTCCCCCAGACATATAATTAGGGTTATCCCATTATGATATGGCTAGAGACATCTGGGCTGTAGGGAAGAGAGAGATTATAACTATAGAAAATTGTAACAAGTAGTCAGCATGTGCTGGCCAGAAAAGTATCTGTAGGATTGGATTTTGAGATTCTTAGACTATAAGGACTGGAATATAAAACTGAATAAGCAATAATTCATTGACTTTAGTATATAAGATTTAACGCCCTTCCACCCATTCTTGAGAAATAGTGAAAACTCACTGCTACAGTGACACTTAGAAGCCTAGAAAAAAATGATGACTCATCTTGAGCAAAGTTAAAATGGCCAAATTTCTATAGTGGATTATGGGTGCCTCATTATATTACGGCAAGGATGATCCTGAAAATGACTATATATTACTGCAAACTCAGCCAAACAGAAACCATAGTTGTGTCTGCGGTGCTAGAGGTAGTATCTTTGAGAGAGCAGATTAATGAGTAAATTGTAAACAGCAGATTAATGAATAAATTGATTAGGTGAATGTATTTTTTTTCCTATCCAATTCAGGAAAGAATATTAAAAACAGCCCTGGAAAACACTTCATTCACATGGATTGGACAAGAAAATGCATTTATAAACTATAACTCTTCCTTGCTGTCATAATATAGGCAGAAGAGATCTGGGCCATGTGAATATGTAAAGAACACATCGATCCATGACATCCATGAAAACGTGCTGATGAGGCAGGAAGTGTCAGAGGTGGCTAGTATAGTAAAGGCCATGTTTTCTGGAAGGCGAGAGAGCAACCCTTCTACGGTTCTGTAATCTATAATCTTCATCGTATTTTTAGAGATCTAGTGACCAGAAATGTGCCCAGACATTCCCAAAGTAAAATATAAATTGTTGCATCCTGCAGGCTTTGCCACAAAGAAAGCAGTACAATGCCTGATCCACTTCTTTGGGTTCTGGGCATAGCAAATCCCTCACTTGAGATACTGTTCCTACCTATAAAAGAAGTGACTCAAAACGCTATCAATTTTTAGTGGAGCCTAGAGCAAAAAATGTGCTTTTTGGCAGGTCCATCCTATAATGCAAACAGCTTTGCCTCTTAGTCAGATGATTCAACAGATGTGGTGGTGTCAATGGTGAGAAATAGTTTATTATAGAGTTCGTGGAAAGCCCCTGGGATTCTGTCATTTGCAACAGAGAATTATAGGCCTTTGAGAAACAGGTCCTGGTGGTATTACCAGGCCCTGGTCGAGATGGAATGTTTAACCAAGTGATCATTTGTCTCCTCTGTTATAAGCTGGGGTACATCTGGCCCATTAAGTCATTAAGTCATGACAGATTATTGCTCAACTTATCCAACTTTATAAGATGGAAATGGTATATATGAAATTGAGCCCAAGCAAGAGGGTGCTGGTGCAGCTTACTTTTACTCTCCACTCCTGAACCATATCAAATGTTGATGAGGATATAGAACAACTTTCACACCTATGCACTACCCATTGGAAAAGAAAATTGTATAATCACATTGGAAAACAGTATGGCAGTTTCATGAAAAAAGTTAGATATTTTTTAGTCTAGTTTCTATACCCAGATATTTATCCAAGATAAATGAAAACCTGTGTCCACACAAAATCTTGTATATAAATATTCATATCAACTTTATTTGTAGTAGCTAAAAACTGGAAACAATCCATACTCATCGTAGGCGAATAGATAAACTATGGTTTATCCATACAATGATTAGTATTTAGCAACATAAAAGAAAAACTACTGATTCAACAGTATGAATGAATCTCAATTATGCTGAATTATAGAAGACATTTTTTTAAAAAAGTACATACTATATGATTCTATTCTAGAAAAGAAAAACTAATATATAGTAACAGAGTAAAGCAGCAAGAGGGACATTACAAAGCGGCATAATGAAACTTGGTAATGATGAAAATGTTCATTTTTTTCATTGTGGTGATAGTTTAACAGGTATATACAGTATATTGAAACTTATACTGTATATATAACAGGTATAACAGGTATATTGAAACTTATTAAATTTTGTTATAAGCTTTACACATATTAAATACATAAAGTTTGTTAATGGTACATCAACTATACCTCAATAAGCCATTAATTTTTTTAACATAACAAAAACCCTGTAACATACCAGGAAAGTTTTTCTGAGCTCTAGCGATGCCACACTAACCAAGTTGTGAAGGTTATGACCATACCTGGGTACTGTATTCAAGACCCACAAGAATTAGATAATTCTTAGATAATCAGTAATCAAACAAAGGAAATGAGGCTGTCCTATTCACTCTGGTGCACCATGCAAGACTCTGTCAAAAAACCTCTCCTCAGCAAGCTGAAGCCTCCTATAGCTCTTCACAAATCATTCCTCTGCCTCCAACTGAGAGTATGCATAGAAGCTGAGAGAGCAGAGAAACAAGTTAAGGCCCAGCTGGTTCCCCTAACACAAGAAGTCTGGGGTTATTTCTGCTGCCAGAAACCTAGAGAGATAATCAAGCATTGATGACCACAGCATTCCCAGCACACATCTTGCCCACTCTGTTAAAGACAGAGGGTCCAGACCTCAGTCTAGCCACACTGGGTTTTCTTTGCCAAGTTACAGTAAAATAAAATGGTAAGATACATGTAGAGATAGTATATACAAATTCCTCTATGGGAGGAAGGTTTCAGATCTCTTGAAGTAAATGCCCTGGCCTTAGTCATCTTCTAATGTACCCCTTTTAACCAGGGAAGGTATTCAACTGAAAGGTGTATTTTATACCTGGAGTGGCATTTAGGAGTAATGAAAGTTGATCTGCACCAATGTAATCCTGTAAACTGATAGTATTGGACAAGATATTAAGGTAGCATCTCACTGAGGACACACGAGAAATTTGTTTGCACCAGGTTTAGGTAATTGGTCAATGGGAGTTACTTCCTGTGCTCACTGAGTAACAATTCGAACTTGCTATTCACAAAACAGGGGCTAAGGGAGAATCACTGGCTTAGCACTATTACTAATACCTGGTAATTCCTAGGTGTTTTATATTCCCACTACCTTTTATTTTTGGCATCTTTTTTTAAGTGAGGAAACTAAAACTCAACTTCTATCACTTAGCATGGAGATATTGTGAATGTTGTACAGACCAAGATCAAAACCTGGGCCTACCTTGACTTCAAGGCCTATAAGCTTTTTGCTGTACTAGGCTACACATCAAGGAAAAGCTGCCTTCTAAGCCATGTTTGAGCAGTTAATTCATTAAGTGTTGTAACATCCTGGCAGGACAATAGAACCAAGTCTCTAAAATGACATTGAAATATACAAAGAGTATGGCTTAATATCCAGAAGTCCCAATGAGGTTGTGAATTCACTGAAAATCCAAATTTTTGAAAAAACTGGACACCTTGAAATTAACCCTGCAGGCAGGATGAAAGGAAAGACAGACAAATCTGACTAGGCTTTGCCTTATAACAGCAAGAACAACAGTCATGGGTTCCTGATTTATCTAACCCATTTGAGTGAAAGAGGCTGTCATAGGGCAGATGAACCATGTTTTAATTCCAATGCTGGCCCAGAGGTGGGACAAAACTGTTTATCCAAGACCACAGGGAAAATCCAATAGTCCAGATCGACCCTCAGTATTCTACCTACTATTCCAAAGACTACACAAGATGAATGACCTGTCTCTAAAGTAATAAGCTGAAGCTACCTGGAGAGACCCACTGCCCATATACAACAGATTCCATCAGTGCCACCCACAAAGTGAGCTTGCAAACTGTAGGGCCTAGGAATTTAGATTTCTTGAGTCTACCATGACCTGATTCTGCAGGAGTCCAGAGATGTTTCTTATGGCAGGTTCTGAATATAAACTCATGCTACACTCCTTTCCCCAATGTTCTGGGACAATGAAACCTAGCCTCAGCTCAGATGTATTGGTTTTGTTGTTGGAAATATAAGTGTAGACACATGGATTTTCTTTTCAGCTTAGCCAAGTTGCTTGGTTAGGCATACATACCAGCTCATCTCAAGGGCCTGATCATTCTCTGCTGGAACTGGATATAAAAGCTGCTGAATTCCATGCCTAGCTTCAAGCCATGTGCCAGTGCTACAGAAATCCAGGAGAGAGCACCATGGGGGCAAGAATATTGAAAAGATTTATAGATTGAAAGAATATTCCTGCCTGATTCTTAACTACCCACTTCCTAGATACATGACAGATAAATGATCAGAGAGGAGATATTATCTGGATGAAATATAGATATGGGGGACAGAACAGATGTTCAGGAAGATACTATAACAAGGAAACAGAAGTGATAAGAAAAGAGACATACTTGAATCTATAACAATATAAAAATTAACAGCCTGGGATAAAGACTTCCTTTTTTCTTTCATCAACCCACCAAAGAGAATCCAGTAAATGCTTTTGCCTAAAGGGAAAGGAGGAGGAAGCTTATAGAAAGGTTTATTATTTCTTTATAGGGATGAACTGAGCTTTTACCCCAAGAGGAAAGAATCAAAGACTAAAGAAAGGGAGGAAGGGAAAAGGCCTGTGGTAGTGAATAGAAGTTTACCTGTGGAGACGTGGAAAGTCATCAAGGAGATGGGCTGTTTGAGGGCAGAAGATTTCAGTTAAGTGTTGCAATAAACCATGGCTTATAATTTAATATCTTTCAAGAGTAGTGTAATCATAAAGGATGGAATTCCTTCTCATTACTTTTGAATTTAAAATTGTGTCTCTGTGACAGGTCACTGTCTTACGATTTGAGCCATGTTAGTTTCCAACTTAGGATGGGTTCTCTTCATCTGCAAGCTCAGAAAGCTTCCTGAAAATGGCCTTCAGGGTTCATTCTACTCTTTATTTTTTCTACTGACTTCTTTAACTTACAGCTTTATTTCCTTCTGTCATAAATGTAGCCATTTTATATCTCATCTTCTCTTCTGTAAAGTTCCATAAAGTTCATATTTTCTCAGAAGCCTAATCTTGAATGAAAAGAATCATAGGAAATGTTTAAAGTAGTACAAGGTGTATACCACCTATGTTCTAGACTACAGAGACATTACATAGTCCCTGACTTAGTGGTTTTTACTGGCAACTAGGAAAAATGAGGAATGATTACTGATTACAAAAATGAGAGATATGAGTGACATAAAAAGATATTCTGAATGCTATGAGAGCACATAGAGGAAATTTAATCTAGTCTAAGGAGTCACACTTTGCCTCCTGGGAAGCCTTCGTTAAGTTCATATTTCCTGAACGAGTGAGTTAAGGTGCCTTATTGTCAAACTAGTATATTCTTTTTTAAAAAATTCAACATTTAATAATTTAGGAAAGAAATAGGCTTTTTTCCATAAAGATATACAGATTTTTCCCCTGATAGTCTACCATTAGTAACCTAAATATCTGAGCTTTATGGGCTTCATAATCAATTCTAATTTGTCACTTAGACAAAACAGTCAAACTGATTGCGTTTAACTGGTATAGAAGTTGCCTTTCTCCAAACCCTTACCTTCACTAAATCTCATTTTTAATTTTTGCCTGCTACATTCTGAATCATGAGAAATGATAAACTATTTGTTAGCAACATTTCTTATGAAAATATTTTAAAGGCTGAGGGAGGCATAAGACTAGGACCTTGGAAAAGTCCAACTAATTTTGCATAATAGGTGACTTTAGTCTTCTTGGATTAAATAGACCTAAACTCTTATATTTTCTAGAATTTTAAATCTTTCAACATTCTTCTGTTGATGCTTCCATTAGCACTTTAGCCTGAGGGAAGTGAGTATAGAAATTGGTTTTGACTGTGTAGCTTCTACTGTTTATAGCTGCTAGCAGAGGTGACTAGCTTTCCTAATCCAATTTTGTTGGACTCTAAGGAGGTATCCATAGTTCACCTCCTTCCTGGTCACCATCCATATCAGGGAAAAGCATTGCTGGTTTAGACTTAAGACTGAGCTCTTCTTTAACTAAGTAGCCATTGCTTATAATCCATGATAGCAAAGCAGTGGCCACTCCTGAATTCCATCCCATTGGCTACATATTATCAACAACTTCAGTAAATACACTAGATACCATGGTATTCTTCTTTACCTTTTATTGCTAATACAGGCTTTTCCTTATTTTCACCTCTGTTCACTTAAGTGAGGTTTTGTTAGGGGTGAGAAAGAGTTTCACCCCTGAGCTCATCTTCCTCAAGAGCCTCAGAAGGCTATTTTGGGATGAATGTACCAGTCAGGCTCAAATTGACATGTTCCTTTTCTCCTGTTGCCTGCTGGGAATTTTTAAAGAGTTTTGAGCAAATCCGATCATTCATCCATACTAAAATACAAAAGATCAGTTCCCCCACTTTACTACCCACAATGATGTGGGGAAGTAGAGAATGCACTTAACCCCATCTAGACTCATGGCTCTCACTCTGTGGGCATGCTTTTAAGCATTGCTTACTGTCTAAGCACACAGCCTGCTGATGAAATCAATATCCAGGAGCATGACTGACCTATTTTTCTCTACCATTCAAATGTTCTCTACACAGGTATACCTCTAACCCTTGGCATACAATTTCTCTTTAAAAAAAAAAAAAAAGCTAGATATTTTACAAATGGCTAGGTTAAGTGTAAAATTGGGAGAAGTATTCTTTAAAAACTGTCAAATGGGGAAGGAGGGGACAACATGGAGGTTGCCACTCTGATACCAAGCATAGTGAGCACCAAATCTACTTGGCTCGTGCAGGCTTTAGTCTAGTCTCCAGATAGCACTGCATTCCAATATTCAGATTCAGCTTATGCCTCCATTTTATTTCCCTGTGCCCTATTCCATAGGATAAAAGGGTTGAATTTTTATGAGAAGGTAATAACTTGAACAAAAAGAAAAAATCAAAGTGTTCATTGTATTTCTCTGCTTTCTGAGAACTCATTCTGCAATAGGCAGACTCTGAGATGAAAATTATCACACAGGAGGTTTTTTAGAGCATGTCCTCAACTGGGGAAAGGAAGGCAAGCAAGTAGAACTAAACAGAGAAAGAAGTCAAAGTGCAATGTGTCTGTAGGAAGATCTGAAAATTTAAAGATCAATTTATCCTTCAGAGCTGCCCACAGCTGGGACAAGAAGGCCAGGGTTTTATACTGCTGGGACAATCACTTATTGGATGTAGTCCATCCAGGAAAAAGGCATGATTTTGGATGAGGTTGCTCTCTGCCACTGAGGATCCCCCAAAGAAGGCTGATATCTGAGGTTCATCTGCCTGTAGCACTCTCAGCAGCTTGTGAATCAGCTTTCTTTCCCAAGTGAGGATATGGGCAACATCACAGCAGCCACCACACACTGCCAAATGTATACCTGTAGAGATATTTGTTTCAAGTTTCCAAAGATTTGAATTTTTTGTCTGAGATAAGTACATCATGTCCATATGTAAGCTGAAATATTTGTGACTATTATTAACCAAAAGAAATGATCTCTTAAGCCTGATTGGAGTTATAATTCTTTTACATTTATATATATCCTAAACAAGCAAAGAATATTCATTATTATCCATACCTATTTATTCAAAAGGGAAAATAATTCAGTGACTCTTTAAAATTCTTATCTTCAGAGGAACTCACTGCTCTTTAGGTATTAAGAAAATCCTACCTTCATTCTATACATCACTCCAGAAAAGCTGATAAACAGACACTACTTCCCCATGAATCGTTGTGGTAATGTAGTTGGATGTTTCTTCTCTAACTGGAGTGGAGTAGTGGGCATGAATGATCAATATGGATATGCTTAACTGTTGGCAATATTGAAGTGTAAAATGGGTAATAGAAGCCACTTTAGTTTTAGAATAAAGAGAAATCACTGCAGACCATTTGAGGCAAGATTTCAGAGGTGAGACTCGACAAGGCTATGGGAGGTGTATGGAACCCACTGAGAAACAGGGCAATAATACTATTAGCAAAATACTCAGAGTATACTGGAAGATAAACATAGCTGTCTGGATGTAACTACTTGGGGAGTAGAAAGAGGCTAGGTGCAGATGTTCAACTTCTCTATCCCCCAAATAAAATACCAAAGATTAAATAAAGAAACACTTGATAAAAGTAGTGCCTTGTGAAGCCTAACTCAACATAGTGTGGGACAAGTTAGATGTAAGAATGAAACAGATTAAAAAGAACTACATAATGTCCAGGCAAGAGACAATGGCCACATTAGCATCAATGAGAATAGAAGGGGAAGACATAAGATGACCTATGCAGAAATGTCAGTCTTATTTGTCTCTGTTTAGTCCTTCAGAATCTGAACAAAATCTATGAATTATATTTTTAGTATGATATAGCCTATGAAACTAGCACAGTCAGTATGATGAATCTTTTCAAATGCTATTAAATTATTTGAGCTTCTTGGACTATTTCTGCAGAGCTGTGACTTGACAGTATAGGACAGAAAGCCATACTGATTAGGGAGACTTTTTAGTCAGTACCCCCAGTACCCCTTGTCATAGAGCTGACAGAAGAGAAAGGCTGGGCAACTACTTCTTGCATTTCTATAATTCCTTATAATGTGGAAACATATTTTCTGAAAATAAATGAGCTGTTATGACCTAAGACATATTTATTAAAGATTAACAGTACACATAAATTGATTGAACCATTAGAGAGTTTAGTCCATGCATACTCATAGTGATGACACTGAAAAGAGTACTGATGACTAAACAGAGTCTTATACTACCCCAGAACAAATAATTGATCTCTGGAAATTCCAAAATTGAATGTGCTAGAATATTGCCCCCCTACCAATTCTAGTCAGCTAGAATGTCACTTTAAAAGTCAAACCAAGATTATAAGAGGTACTTTTTAATTTTACTAATAGGATCAATTTTACATATATTCAGTTCCTGGCTTAGTTCTACTCGGATGGTACATAAAGAAGATATTACTCTCCAGGACAGAACACTACCTTCTCATTCTCTCATTGTCTTCATTAGTGATGTCCTTAAAGTGACTAAATTTTCCAGGTTTTAATTAGCTCATCGGTAAGAATGAAGACAATATCTGTAGTAATTCGAACAAGACAAGTTTATAAATTATTTTTTATTAGACCAAGTATAACTTACAGTACAGGTTCATGGTAAGATCACTAAATAGGCATATGTCTTACATTCTGTTTTCTTAAAGGGAGAACCTGAAAGAAGAGAAAGTAATAACTTTACAGCAGAGACCTGACAGACAGTATCTCAGCAAGGTAATCAAGGTCAATATCAACCATGATAAGTCATACTGATAGTGTATACCCTTTATGTGAAGTGATGAAAATGGCATTTTACCTGTTGTCTTTCTCCCCATAACCTATAACTTTGCCTAATCATAAGTTAAACGTCAGACAAATCTCAGTTGAGGGTAATTCTACAAAATATTTGACCAGTCATCCTTAAAACTGTCAAGGTCATCAAAAACAAGGAAATTCTAAAAAACTCTCATAGCCAAGAGAAAGATGCATGAAGAAGGAAATGTGATGGCTAAATATTATGTGGTATCCTTGATGAGATTCTAGAATGGCAGTAGGTAAAATCTAATGAAATCTAAATAGATTTTAAATGATAATATCAATATTGGTTCATTAACTGTGACAAGTGTATCATACTAATGTAAGGTATTAATAATGGAGGAAACTTGGTACAGATACATGGGAACAATCCATAATACCACTACAATTTCTCTGTAAATCTAAAACTGTTCTGAACATAGTTTATTTAAAAAAAAAAAGAGTTTCTCACATAAAAGCTCAAATTCTCAGTTTAGAGCTTTATTAAATATCCTAGGAAGAAAAACTCTAGTACATGGAGCACGTCTCGTACATCATTTCAGGTCCTTTCAGCCCCTGTACCAATTCCATGTGGGCTTCTACCACTTTTGCAAGTTTACTACATTTCATGGGGCCCCTCTCCATGCCTGCCTTAAATTTTCTCAGACATCACAGCATGGGATTTCAATGAGAATCCATGTAGGGAGCATAGAAGGAAACTTAAAGGAGCCTTCCAAACAGACTGTTGGGATTGGCTGCAGGTGTCCTTGACAGCACACTGACTCCCAGGACATGGATGAGAGCTACTATGTCCAAAAATTTCCCCTTATGCAGCCTTTATTCTTCCTTTTTTTGTTTTGTTTTGTTTTGTTTTTTTGGTCTAATTTCTAAGACACTCTGCTACCTGAGCTTTTCTGGTTCCTAGAGTACATAATTAGCAAGGTCCTATAATTCCCTTGGCATGTAAACTATTTCTTCCTCACACAGGGATGGCACTTTCATGCCCAGGCTGTGCTGAGACCTAAAAGCCTGATATGGTTCTTGATAATAAGCATCATCCTATAAAGCACCTGCCTCCAAAGGTCACTGCATAGTCTTTGGGCAAAAGAACACTATCCTCTTTTCTTCAGGCTAAAGGATACTGTTTTCCTCTGGCAAGGAGGAGGGAGCTACTATGCCTTCCTGGTGGATGCAAGGGAATCTGGGTTATATTAGTTTGGACCTCCCTAACACAGACCTAAGGCAAAGTCTTCTGATTCTTGGAATCACTTCCCAAATAAACTACCTACACCCAGTAAAGTGTGGAGAGAGTGAGACAGAGAAGGGACAGAGAATGGAAAAGATGCAATGAAGAGTAAATTACTGGATGTATTACCACTGAGCACGATGAGCTCCATCCTGCTTTAGGGATCCTTGTAGAATATGCACTCGTCCACTGTGGGGACAGGAAAGCTGGAGTGCTTATCTACCAACTTCTGTTCTTCATTGGTTGAAGGTAATCTCAGAGGCATCTCACCCTAGCATTTCTGGGCCCCCATGGCACTAGAGAAAGCCCTTAGGCTGAGGATCAGAGATTCCAAATACTGAAATGATAAGCTATTAGTCCACTATTGCTCTAGGTGAATTTAGGGCTTGAGGATATAGGGCAGGGCTTTACCAATATCTGCCATCCCAGGGTTTTAGGCTTCTCAGGTTTATCCATCCCACAACCCCCATCTCAGATGTCAGAGACCTAATCTTTAATTATAAGAGCCCAAGATAAGGAACTTATAGACTACTCTTTTATGAGAGGACAGTCCTAAAGAGCAGAAGTGAGTGACAAGAGGCATGAAATGGGAAAAGAAGACCCAATATAAACATAGGACTACTTGCTCAAACCCATGAGACTTTCCCCCAAAAGCCATAAAAAAAATGTCTAGGGACCCTCTATGGGAAGAGAGAGAATGTGGAGCCAGTTGTTAAATATTTGATCAATGAGAGTAAGCAAAGGTTTGCCCTTTAAGGTGTTAACTTTCTACACATTTATGATGAATGCATGAGGGCGTCAAGAAGGGTCCCAAAGTGGGAGGCAAGAGATATGTGGCACAAGAGATACTGTCAGACTATACCTGTATAAAGTCAGGCAAGGTCCTATTACAGAGCTAGTTGTTACAGTAGCAGCTGATAAAAGACAAATGAGGCTGAGATGTGAAGTCGTGCATGAGAGATGTCTGACCAGAAGGCTAAACAATACAGAACTAAAATATCAGCAATAACATGGAAGGTGACAGGGAAGATGCATTACAATTCTTTCCATCTTTATCTTCCTCCTGACCAACACACAATTTAAGATCAATCTCCCTGTAAGTCAATATTAATGATAACGCATAAAGGTGAGCCCTAAAATATCAGATATAGAATCATTAAATTTCAAACCAGAGAAGGAAATAGGGAATAGAGGATTCAGTCAAGCTAAGAAGTCAACAAAAGAGTTAAGGGAGTCAAAAGGTGAAGAAAAAAAATCCATAAGACAGTGGAATCATCCAATGTAATGATTTAACATATCTTTAAAAAACAGATAATCTGTCTAAAAATTGATTATTGGCTTAGTAGAGTCACAATTTGAAAGTAAATTAATGAAAGAGACACACCTAGCAAATACTAAATAAAAGATTCCTAATGTCAAAACATTCATGTGAGATTGAATAGTCATACATATATCAATGTGTGGTATCTATCTAACAATGCATTTTAATTTATAGAAAATGTACCATGAATTTGTATACATATAACATAACCTCAATATAAAGAAGAACTGGCAGCTTTTATTATGATCGTATTTTTTAAATTTCTCCTTATATTTCAGTAATTCTCCCAAATTGATAAAATAAATTTGTAAGTATAGAGATCTGAACTATTAACAAGTTTATTTCAATAAACTTATCTAGAAGAACCCTACAGCTAACAAAAATAGAACATTTATATAGTTCAATTTATATGAGATACATTTTTATTCATATATATGAATAAAAAGGATATTTTTGGTTTCCAAATAATCAATATGCAGACCATGGTTTCTGACTGTAATGCAATTAAATAAGAAATCAATGAAAGTTTCCACAATAAATGTAAAAGCTTTTAATAATTTGTCTACTTTTATGTTTAATGAACCCCCACATACTCATCATGCTGCCTCATTTATTAACTCAGCCAATTTTATTTCATCTATTCCCCACTTACTTCCCTACTTCCATGTTACTTTGAAGCAAATCTAATAAATCAGCTCTTAGAAACATACAGTGAAATATATATGAATAAAATAAGCATTCTAACCTATGGAGTGTTAAAATTTCTGTATCTTACAAGTTTGCTTTCGTAGTGTGTGTGTGTGTGTGTGTGTGTGTGTGTGTGTGTGAAGACTTACAAAGAAAGAAATAAGGATAGCCAACAAAAAAAGATTCCATTCTATTGATTTCTGCTTTTTAAAATATTTCTTCTTTTCTTCTAATTTATTCAAGTAGCATTTTTTGCTAGCCTGATTTTTTAAATGTTTTTAAATATTCAAAAGATAACATTTTCAAAATTAAAACAAATGTAATGCTTTAAAATTGTAAGGAAGCTACTACTATTAAACATTCAGAATAAAACTTTTCTTCTTAAAATAGACAAGTTCCAGCCAATTGGAAATGAAAAAGGATAACACAATTAAGATCTATAACAATATGGTAAACAAGTTTGTCTTTGTCATCTATGTTTTCAAATCTATTAGCATAATTTATTCCCATGTTTTGATACTTTTCTGATAAATAGAAAATCAAAATTAACCAATAATGATAAATTTTAATGTAGGTTTGAATGTCTTATGAAAATATCAATAAACAATCAAGACTGTTTTGGGTGGTAGGAAATGTGTGTATCTAGGATGATGGATGAAGGTAGGATCATAGTAAGCAGACAATAGCTCACAAGCCCAGGCTGTTTGACAGGCAAGCTTTACCAAACCTTTTCACTCAGTTTGGTACCAAGTTTATACTAACTTTGATCTACATAGGACAAGGATTTATTCCTTAAGTGAGTAGTATTACTTTTGTATGTCAAAGTATAAAATATTTCCACAAACATGGAAACAAAGATATCAGGCTTAGTTACTAGTAATCTATACATAGATGAAATAGCTCATCATAACCAAATAAAATTTACCACCAAATGCAAAGAAAACTAAATATAAGGTAATATGCAGAAAAACATTAAACTAAGATTTTAAA
This sequence comes from Cynopterus sphinx, assembly GCA_030015415.1. Lineage (NCBI taxonomy): Eukaryota > Metazoa > Chordata > Mammalia > Chiroptera > Pteropodidae > Cynopterus > Cynopterus sphinx. The sequence continues at coordinate 90,402,690 of CM057384.1, read as the reverse complement.
AAAAGAACGATATTCTTATTTCAATACATTCATTTAAAAATTCTAGTAAAATATAATATACATTCATGACTATTCTAACAACTATGAATAAAAGGAACTTAACTTGGTAAAGATCATCTACCAAAAAGTCACAGAAAATCTCATGATTAATGGTGACAGTAATTTAGAAGGAACAAGGCAATGATGTCCACCATCATACCTGATAGTCAACATTGTACTAGAGTGTCTAGTTAGTGCAATAAGACAAAAGAAACTCTATATAAAGAATGAAAAGAACCAGGATGAGCAATCGCCTGTTATCATTGCCATAAAGCACCAGGAGCCTCAACCAAATTTTATTAGTTCTATAAGTCTACAAAGTTCATAATATCAAGTGCTTTTCTATTCAAACAAATATAAATTAGAATAATGAAATAGAAAAAAAATACCCCAATAAGAGTTTAAAGAGGAAAACTGTATTGCTCTTTTTTACCTTATTAAAGTTTAATGGAAAGGAGGGTTTTGAGCCATTTCATTCATGAATATGGAATCTAATGGTCATTTTGCTCCCCAAAATGTTTAAGTTAAATGCAATTTAATCAATTCTGAGTAGATTTTTATTCATAGAGCTAGGCACACTAATGATAAATTCATAAGAACATATTAAATATCAAATGTATTTTAAAAACAGAGGTAGCCATACAACATAGAAGATTTGTTATAAATCCAAGTAAACAAACTGTGTGGTTTGAGTGCAGAGTACATGTGTTAGAGGGAAAGGGGCTATAAATAGACCAATAGCACAAATATAAGGCATAGAAAAAGACCTAAATGTATCATATCCGACAAAGGTAGCATTACTAATTGGTGGAGAACTACTCAATAAATGTCAGATCCTTACCTCCCAGCATAAAATTAATTTTGAAACAGACTAAAGTTTTCTTTAAAAAACAGTTTCTCATGAGACCTGAATGTGAAAAGTAAAACTTAAAAACTGAAAGAAAATACAGTAGACTATCTTGAACTCACAGTAGGAAAGGATTTCTTAGACAAAGCAAACAAAACTAATAAAGGAAATGTGTTTAAACTATTTGCTTTGTAATGTAATAAATGTAATTACATTAAAATGTAAAGCTTACAAGCCAGAGATCAAGGAAACATAATTGCAACAAGAACAGCAAAGGATTATATTCAATTATATTCAATTTCTAGAAATTTAAAAAAGCCAATAGAAAAATGAACAAAAACAATTAGAAAAATTCACAAGAAAAAATCAAAATAGCCAATAGCCCAAAAAGATCTTCAACCCCAATAATTATCAAATAAATTAAAAGTAAATTTACCTTGAAATACACAGAGACACTCATCAGATTGACAAAACTGAGTTGGAATTTTCAGATTTTGTTACCAAGCTGCTAAAAGAACTGTAAATTAGCACAGCCCCTCAGTAAATATTGCTATATAATTCCCAATTTTATTTCTGGATCATAGAGTATATCCATATATGCTTCTAGAAACATTCTCTAGAGAAATTTATATGTCTCAGACATGTACAGTGACTTTTGCTGTAGCACAATTTATAATAGTGCAAATGGGAATCAACTTGAATGTAAGTTAAAAAATACATAAACTAAGCTATAATCTGTAATGGTGCATTCCTCAGCAGATATATGTTTGTGTGTGTAAACTATATATATTATATACACACACACAAACATGCAGACACATACTATATATGTAAACATGGAGAGTTCTTTAAAAATTAGGCGGGGGGAAAGGAGACAGGAGAAAGCAAGGTCCAGAATATACACAATATGAGAACATTAACAAAGACTTTAAAAAATCAAGAATATTTAATACATATTTTATAGATTTTCTGTATGGATAACCATATATGTAGGCTACTTCTCAGGAAAAAAAAATGAACTTTCTGGGATGTAAATTTATGCAGAGATTTTTCCTTCATGAAATTTATAAACTTTCACATAGAAATACCAAGACTTCCCAGTGTTATTATTATACACCCTAGGAGGGATTATGACCATATAACTGATTGTCATCAAAGAAAATTGCTGGGCTTTGGGCCTACTAGATTGCCATAAGCATGTAGAGCAAACCACTATGCACAGGGGTCTGGATGTAAGAGTCTAAGAAAGCAGAAGAAGAAAGGAATGGAAACCAACTTCTTTCCTCTTTATAAGAAAGACCTCAGAACTGAAAAAGTGTTGCCAATGGAAGAACAATACTTCCTCCCAGACTAATGGTTCTTCTAAAATTTTTTTTGAGTCTGTTTGTTTTTTAATTCAATTTATTAGAATGACATTGGTTAATAAAATTATATAGATTTTAAATGTACAATTCAATAATGTCATATGCATATTGCATTGTATGTTCACCACCCAAAGTCAAATTTCTTTCAGTCACCATATATTTGCCCCCTTTTACCCTCATCTGCCACTCTCCTGCCCCTTTTCCCTTTGGTAACCACTAAGCTATTTTCTGTGTCTATGAGTTTTTATTTGTCTTGTTCATTTCTTGTTTTTTCTTATGGAACACTTTAAGTGAGGTAACTTGACAGCATTTGTGAGCTTTATTTCTGGGCTGGTCCAGACTAAAATTTTTGTACTTACTTCTTCAGTCATAAATGGGGAAGTTGTCTTGGAAAAGGTCATAGAAATAGGATGGAGCCAAGCCACAACTAGGGGTAGTTACTGCTCTAGAATTACTGATTTTATTACTCTATCACATTTCATCTAGGAAAAAATTCCCTTCCCTGCCATTAGTTTTTCAAAAGAAAACACCAGCAGAGAGAGTGGTTGTTTGCTGACTTCAACTTGAGCAAGTCCTTCCGTAAAAGGTAGGGAGTACTTTTCCATGTCTGCCAACCACAGAGGATAATGCAAATAGCCACCTTCAAATTCAGCCTCAACAGAAATAGCTGCCTTGCTCAAGGTCATTCCCTTCCCTAGAGAACCCTCACCTGGGGACCAAGCAAAAGAGAAGCATAAAGGATAGCAATTCCATTCTGAGTTGTAACAACTCAGGTGAACAATACTTGCTCCAGAGCTTTCTGCCAAGTTAGCCAAAGCTCCAAGCTTGCCTCTCTCCATCTCTTTCACATCTATTGATTGCTAATATATATAATATACCCTGAACTTCATCTCACTGTTTGCTTCAAGAGAACCAAATCTAAGAGAGTTGGTACTGAGAATGGTCTTGAGAAAATAGATGATAAGATGGGGCTTTGGAGCTAAATTACTACTGGTTGCCTAGTTGGCAATGAGGACCCCATCACTGGTAACAGAAGGAACATACAAACAGATCCTGGCACAAGGTGGCAGTTCAGTTAAAGCTAGTAGCACAGCCCAGCTGAGGTTATGTTTGGTTGAAGAGAGAAGAAAAGGACTGTGCCACAAAGGAGCTGCAAAGCATAGCCAGCATGTACGAGCAAGACTCAGAGTAGCAAACATAGGACTAAATCAGTATGTTTGTTCAAGGGGGACAGAATACTCTCAAGACAATAAACTCTTCACCCTATCTCTGGGGTGTTAAAATGGATAAGATATTGACTTAGGAGCACTCCCTTGAGATACATGCTTTAACATCCTTGCAAGAACTTCAGAAAATGGTGTGAACTTGCCACTATGATAACTCCTAGAAACATGGAAATAGCAATGGCCCATGCTGTTGAAATGTGAGAATTTCCATGACAGATGGTGGAAGAATGAATTAAAAGGCTTGGGGAAGCGAGCATGTTAGAATGGCTATATCTCATTCAGTCGGGAGACCTGCCAGGTAATTACATTCCACAGGAAAGTCCATTGCAAACACCATTTACCAAGGCCAGAAGGAATATGCTATTGAGAAGGCCACCAGCCTCACTAAGATGTAAAGCAGTAGTTTTACTCCATAGGTCAGGGATAATATTTGGAAAGTTATGGTATGACAAAAGTAGAACCCCAAATAATAGAAGTCAAGCCAAAAGATTACAATTGTTATAGTGAGTAGCAAGACAGGAGTGGCAGTCAAAGGGACCTAATCCATAGGAAAGTATGGAGATAGCCAATGGAACATGGCCATACTAGGAGCAAAATAGGTAGGCAGCCAAGAATACTATTCAACTTGTACCAACAAAGAAAATCACAATGAGCCATAGAGGGCACCCCATTGAAACATCACAACCCATTGTGCAGTTTCTATTCCTGAACCAGTTTTTAGACTCAGAAGCCCTTTACTGAAGAGGCGGCCAGATCTCCAGCATGAAGTATTCTGTAAAGTCATACACATATACATGGTAATAATTCCTACTCCAAAGGGTTTTTTGGTCATTAACTCAAGGAAAGTTTACATTGGGGAAAAGAGGATTCCCAGTATTTTGAGGTCTGTTGAAAAAGGAGTGTAAATTGACAATGAAACCTAGAAATTCAAAATACTGGATGACCCCTCTTAGAGTTGAAGCATAAGAGGGCCAAAAAATAAACAAAGTCCTGGATAAACTTGTTTACAATGGGTCATCTTGATCTGGTGGTTGTTTCTCCATTTCCAGAAGGTATGATTAGAATTAGCATGTTTGGCTCTCACACTAGGACAAATGTTGCAGCTTTCCCCACTATGAAACTTTTAATTCCGCAGGCTAAGAAAAAGCTGCTAAAACTGTCCCCACCAATGGCTAAAGCAGTAAATACAATTTTAAAAAATAAATAAAAACAATACATCTTAGGGAGGGTGATAGTGGATATTAGTGCGACCTTTAAAGATTTCAAGGGTGCAAGGATGGTGATTCCCATCGAATCCTTGTGTAATTTACCATCTTGTTCCTACTAAAACCAGAAACATCTTTGGGGATGACTACTGACTACCAAAATCTCAACAAAGTAATAGCATCAATCATAGCCATTTACCATAACTCTCAATAACTCTCTGAGGGCCTTCATTTATGCTTCTTTTCCCTGCAACTCAGAGTAGTCACAGCTTGGAAAGGTCCTGGTGCCCAAAGGGCTCTTTCACAAAGGACACATCAAGCATTCCGTTGAATTGTGGACTACAGTTGACTCGTGGGCACTTGGCCTCCTTGTATTCAGGGATTAGCAAGCAAGGAGAAAAAAGTCACAATCTTGACCTTGATCATCAGGAGACAACTCGCTTGGCAACTCGCTTGGGCACTTCTTGGGATTCAGTTGCTCAGATGTGACTATGAATGAGTAGGTACTACAACCCTAGCCTCAGAAGAGTATAGTAACCAGGACAAGATACCTCAGAGTAAAATCTCTGAATGGTTTAATGTTTTATAATAGTTATGCAAGATTTAAATGCCCATGATTTGAATATAGTTACTATATATGCTAAACCTAGACATAATTCTTCATTGAATTTTTTTTGCAAATTTTAGCATTATTACTATCTATTTCCCTTTAAGTTAATGGTAAATGTATAAATAGATTTATTCACTTGTAAATTTACAGATTTATTCACTTGTAAATTTTATGACTTTTCACGTCACAGCACCTCAGTTAAAGGTAGTCAATAGGTTTTATTGTTCAGAAAAAGGGTCTCTCTTAAGTAGGAGGTACCACAAAAATGAGCTTGTGTTCTTGCCTATTTGTCTCTTCTCTTTGAAGGTCACTACAAATACATAGCCTGGAAACTCAGACCATGACATCTGAATAAACACTGACCAGCTGTTCATCTTCTAAGGTCAGAAGCTGCCAGGGAGGACACAGAATGAGGGAGAAGGGCCTTTAGATACACATTATACATTCAACTGAGGCCCCCTATTGATTGAGGAAACATGACACAACTTTTTCCAAGCAGAATTTCTCTCAATTTTAATAGAAGCTTGGTGGAGATGCTGCTCTCTCCACTCCATATTTTATTTCATGGTCCTCACCATCTGCTTTTATCCAAATTCCAGCCCTTGCCATATAAATCTTCTGTACATTCCTGGGGCACCCTGAAATCCACATCTTAGACTCACATATACTGACAGTCTAGGGTCATCTCTCTGTACTGGAAACACATGAATGGTACTCCCTCTAGGTATATTTTCCCAGGCCCTTTCTATAGGTTGAATAGGTGATGATAATATACACATTTAATACTACTTCAAAATCATCTCCTTGAAAACGGATTCTCAAATTCTTTTCCTTGTCTTCTACCTAATTTTAGTTATTCTGGACTCAGTACATCCCATACATTCACTAGAGCATTATAATACAGTAATTTTATCTTTGGTGTACTGTTTTCAACTTCAATAGCTTTCTAGTTCAAACAAGAATTCAGCAGAACCTGTGGTTCATGTTGACCAGAGCTTGATTAAACAACCCTTATGCACAATGCTGTGAAAATATTGATTACTCCATCTTCCACTGGTAACATTCAAACAATGAGCACTTCTTGTGCAAATGGTTTGTCTGCAAAACTTCATCAACTTCTGCTTAAGAGTAAACTTAAGGGATAAAGTAACTTTAGAAATATCAATCTTTAAGAAGTACTTTCTATATTTTAAGCAAAACAAGCAAAGATGTAGACTAAAACATCAAAGATGCATATCCTATGAATACCAGCATGATTAAAGACTCATATAGTGTTACTCATTTCTGTACCTTTCAATGGCAGAGGAAGTCATGAAAGGGACACACAGCAATATAGACATCTATATCCTAAGATACCTCTCAGACTTCTGGCAAGCAGAAATCAACAATAAAGACACCCTGATAGCGTTACCATGGCAACCCTGTGAAAACACAAGTTGGAAATGGAAGAGACTCTCAACACTGATAAGAGGTCAGCTATTACTCCCACAAATACTCCTTGATCAGAAAACCAGTGACTTCACATCATTACCATCAGCTTAATGATTAATACAGGTGAATATTAGTTATAATTCTTCTAAGTATCTTTCAATCAGAGTACTCTAATACTTCAAAGTTAGATGTTTTGTTAAATGAAGGAATAAAATTTCAAACTGGTGTTAGATAGTTCGAGTAAGTTAAGCTGTAAAGATCCTGTAGGTTTTGAGAATATACATTTTTCTCTTTAAATGACAAGTCCTTAATGTTTTTCCCCCCACCATTCGAAGAAAATATCTGAATCCCTATCACAAATCCCTCTCAAAACTTCCCACCCATCAAAGCCCCTGTGGACTCATGTTTTCCCCAAACCATCAGCAATGTGCCAAGACAGAGTGCACAGAATAGTTGAGGCTCTTTGTGAATCCCAACATTCAGCCCAAAGAGCATCAAAAGTTTGAAATTTGACACTTGATATTTTTCTGCTCACAGAATCATATAAAACTAAACCTGAGTGGACCCAAATTCATCTTTACATAAAAGCTCATTACACATACAGTAAGTTACTTCCTGAAGCCAAAAGATAATTGCAAGGCAAATGTACACAGAAATACTGACTCAGTCCTCAGACAGATGACAAATACTTCATCATTTCTAAATCAGATCTTCTGAAATCCTCCAAGAAGTAGTCCTCCATATTACCTGATGATGATTTCTATAATCCATGACTGTATCAAGATGCTACAGAACTACAAAACAAATTTGCTTTGGCTGTATACACTAATTTGTGGCACAGAGACTGCTCACCTGCTTCTCCCAGCCAGGCCTGTAGTGCCAGATTTATGGTGCTTTTAAATCCTGTCTGCTAATCCCTTGCTACTCTGCTTTTCCAAATCAAATTCAGTCAGACTTATCTAGCTCTGTCTGAATGTGTCCCTTGATTGAGTGATGTTAGTTCAAGAAAAAAACAGTCAAATCAATTTAATGCAAATTCCCATTCACAGTCTGGTTGACCCATCAGGATACTGACAATAATAGATTGGAGTACTTAATTCCTAAGGCATGTGACTCATCGAAGGCTTGGTAATCAATTTCCATTGCAGTGGCTGCATAATTCGTCTTTGGTGCTCTTAAGCTCTGGAATACCAAGTGCTTGTTCATTTTTTTAAGGCCTACACATTCTTTTCTAAATAGCAAAGCCCTTGCCATGTCTCTGCAATCATTTCCTTATCTAAATTTCCATATGTTTCCCCAGCAAGGTGTCCCACCTATGAAGGTTTTAGATCAATAAAAATAATTGGCATGTTTTGCCTCTAGTTGCAGATGCCTAGAATAGATTACACGCTCTTCTGGCAGACAACAGAAAGTTGAAATGGAGGCTGGTCACTACCTCTATCCACATTACCCATTAACTCTATATTGGATAGCCAGTAGGGATTCCTGTAGTCTGAACCCCATTTCCCAAAGGTCCCCAATTTGTTTTGTATACTCTAAGCATTGAAGTGAAGGGAAGCATATCTAAATAGGCAACTAGCAGATGTACTTTCCATTTTAAGAAAGGCATGCTATGTTCATCCAGACTGCATTTGTATCTACTTGTCATTTTTTGTGTCTCTTTTCCTTTGATAAAAGCATTAAATTGAGAGCTGATTGGGCCCTGGGAGATCTTTCTGGCAACCAGGTAAGTTTTTGCCTCAATTCTTGAATCTATGCATAAAGAAACTGTAAGAAATTAGAGCCAATGACTCTATAGAAGAGAAGCAGTCATTGTACTAATCTTTTTCTACAGAGCCCAAGTCCTTACCCATAATTTTGTTCTCACTGAGGTAGGGGAAAAATCAAGCATGTTTCCTCTATGTCCTTGTGTTCCTCAAGAGCAGGAGTCTGTATGCATTGCCAAGTCATCCATGGGAGCTATGGTGGATATTTTGGTCCCTTTCTAAGTAAACAATAAAAATATTAAAGGAGTATTTAATGCTTAAGCTATTAAATATCTGACCTTTGAAAACATGTTTTTCTCACACCATTGGCCCTATCTCTCATGAGGTAAGTCTGCATCCTCTCATTTTATCAGTAAGGAAATGGATGCCTGAAACAGGAATTATAATAAGACAAAGATGTTAGGAACTCTTTAAGGTTCTTCTCTATTCTGAGTCAGGAAATTTGAGGAAAGTATAGGAAGGACAGTACTTCTCAAACTTCAATGCACCCTATTAACAGGAAACATTCTCATAGTCACTCAGTGTTAACTTACATTTATATATTTATAGATAGATATAGATAGATAGATACACACACACACATATATATCTGTATGTATGTATGTGTATATATATATATATATAAACACACACACACATTTCACACTAAACGTATATATGATATACATAATTTTCTAAAAATTTAGCTTAAAAGTCTCCTTTCTCATAAAGCTTACTGTTTTAGTTCACACTGCTATAAGAGCATACTATAAACTAAGTGGCTTATAAACAACATAAATTTATTTCTCATAGTTTTGGAGACTGCAAAGTCCAAGATTAAGACACAAGCAGATTCAATGTCTGGTAAGGACTCACTTCCTGGATCAAAGATGGCTATTTTCTTGCCATAGCCTTGCATGTCGACAGGATAAGGCAGTTCCATGGGGTCTTTTTAATAAGAGCACTAATTCCATTCTCATGAGGACTCCATCCTCATGACCTTACTTGACCTCAAAGGCCCCCATCTCCACAATCCCTCACATTTGGAGATTAGTTTTTAATATATGAATTTTAGAGAGACATTCAGTCTATATCATTTACAATATATGCTACATATTAGTATTTAGTGATAGACAAAGCAGGGCCCTACACATTGTAGGAATTTAGCAAATACTGGAATGAAGGCTTCTTATTTAATTTCAAAACCAAAGCAAATTTAAAAACTGACTTTAAAACCTATTAAATAATAACATGCTAGTTGGCAGTATTAACATAATGTGATTTTTTAGCTTAATACTGTTCTATTATTAACAATATTGAAAATTTTTCACTTGCCAACTTGACACTTTGGAATTCAATATGACTGAACATTATTTGTCATTGTCAAGAAAAAAATAATTAATAACATTTTAATACTAGATATGGGGTACATTATAAACTCGATGCTCTTGGGCATCACAAGTTTACATATACATATGGGAGTAAGCCAGTGTATGTTTGTTTGAGATATAAGTGTGATATTGGCTGTATACACAGGTTCATTCTCTTGTTTTGGTACATCGAAGTTGATATCTCATCCTAATGATGTCAGTACTAATATTAGTATGAGAAAAAAATATATCAACTACACTTTAATAATCACTTAAAAGCCTACAAAGTACAGAAGATCTAGACAAAGTTACATCACTAAACCAAGAGAGACAACAAGATCCTAAAATTTAGGATCCAGAGGGGAAAATAAGTTACAGGGAAAAAAAAGAGAGAGAGAATGAGAATGTCTTCAGAACTCTTAACATCAACACTAGATGTTTGAAGCCAATAAAAACTGCCTTCAGAATTCTGAGAAAAAGTTATTCCACCTTCACACTTGATGAGTAGTTTGTATAAGCAGAGAAATCCAGGTTTAAAAGACATTTTCAGACCTAGAACTAAAATATACCTTTTATTTACTTTGTTTCAGATGTTACTAGAGGGTGAATTCCATTAAATCAAAATCATAAACAATGACAACAACAACATAAATAAGATATATTATTTAGGAAATGGGAGCTCAAACATTGGAGAAAAGAGAAAATCTGGGATGAGTAATAAGTCATGCCCAGAGAATAATCAATCCAATTGGCACTAGAGCACAAAAGTTGCAAGAAGTTATCTGAAAAATAAAGGGAACTGATAGATTTATATTTTGGCATTTAGAAAAGTCAGTTTGTATTAGACAGTTCACCTGAGCTCTTTTTAAAAATATATAGAAAACTAAACATTGTATAAGAAGATAATTTTAATTATAGTATATTACCTGGCTCAGCTGAAAGCAACATTACTATTAGTCATATTGTAGATACTAGCTTGATTTGACCAAAAATTATTATAAATATGTTGAAAAAATCATGGGAGTAGGCAGACTAAGGCCAGGGGTAGAAGGTTGGACTAAATCGTAAACATTAATAAGATACAGTATCCCAACTGGTAAATAGAATAAAACACATTATCAATTCATAGATAAATTCCAGATAAAACAGCTATGAGGTGAAAGTGATCCTCTAAAGAGGGAGTACTAGCAGAGGAGGAGGTATGGGGGTAGAGAGAGGGACATTGTTTTCTCTTAAGTCTTTTAACACTATTTGCTTAGCTCCATGAATGTATTACTTTGATTAATGCTTTATCAATTAATTTTGAGACATTTTGATTGAAAGGATCCCCCAAGTACTAACTAGGATAAACAAAGTATGACTCATACCTAGGCACACACTGAAAGCTTTATTATCCTGAGAATTTTTAAATTCTACCAGCATTCAGAACAGAATTCCTTTGTAACAATCCTACAGATTTTTTTAGCGATAACAATGTTTATCCATCATTTTTGTTTTGTATTGTTGTTTTTATATTCAGTATATCAAAGTTCAAAGTCCAAATCTTAGATTTACACCTTATCAGTGTATAGACTTAAAATTCAGGATCCTAACAGGAACAAGCTGACACACTTGATGAAGGATTCTATAAATAGTCATTCCCTTATTAAACATTCTTTAAAGAATGAACATGGCGCAGGAAAAGAAGGAATGTAAACAATCCCTGGGTCTAGCAACAGAGGGAAACATTCCAACTCTAGGACTAAGGGAGAGAATAAGAAGCTAAAAAAGTTAGATAAAAAGAAATTAGTATGATACATTAGACCTTAACACATGAAAAAGTCTCCTTCAAACAGCAATGTTTCAATAGTCTAGGACTGTCTACTTCTGTAAGATTCCATTTATATTAATTGGTTTTTAAAGGACATTTACATAATATGATAAATGTCATTCATTATCTTTGGGTTGAATCTTTAAACCAAAGAATGGAAGATTTGGCTATAATTTATTTTTAAATCAAGCATTGACATTCACAATCTTTTCTGCAATTATAATTAACAGATTTGTTAGAAGAGGTAAGAGGTTCAGTAAGTTTAGTAAATTTTTCATCTTTACTAGCAAAGACAATAAATCCTGTCTAAAGACTCATTCTTTTATTTCTCGTCAGCTTTAAAGTTATGATGCAGTTCATAGAATTAATATTAACTCATTGCCTCTTGGTAATAGGACAAATTTGGGAAGGAGATATGAAATTCGTAATTGTTCTGTATTGTTTAAAAAGTGAACCAATGTATACACATGTTAAAAACAGCGTATGGATTCAGTAAGGATACCATTATCATTGTCCAGGAAAGAGATATAGAAGGCAGAGGTGCACTACTGACCACGCCAGGGCACAGAGAGCCTCATCTCTTTGATGTCTCCAAGCATTGGTGGGAGCTTATTCATTTCTCTCAGTATCTTTGTCATCCGTGTCAGAAGCCCCAGAGAATGAGAGTAGAAAAAAACATAAAATCTTGTATTTATCCTTATTTAAACCTAAAGTGACTAATTTGATGACCTGTTTGAGTTTGAAGTGTTCATAATATTTTATGACTCATTCCTAGTGGGGACTCAATAACAGGAGGTCTGTTCTAAAAAAAACAAGGTTGATGCTTTCATAGTTGCTGTGGATTGTGAAATCCATCCCTGCTACACGTAGGGAAGGTGACTAGACACAGGGCAGATGAATAAGAATGAAGGAAGGAACCAAGTGGACAATGCAAGAGGCCAGAAAGAAAAGATGGGAGACTGACCTTCATGAGGAAGCACATAGTATGATAATGTGCTGAACAAATGCCAACCTTGTAAGCATGAGCAGGTCCCCTCTTATAAGCTCCAACAAGTCTGTGAAGCCAGCATTAGGAATAGCTTTACCATTTTAGTGATTATATGTATACATACACATACACATGCACACACACACACATGCACACACACGCACATGCACATACACATATAAAATGAGAGATTCATATATATAAGGTCTCATAAATATAAGACCTTCTGAAAGCTGAGAAATAAAATAGTATAGATACATATTGCTAAGAACTGAAGCGCATGTCCCCAAAACACATATGTTGAAGCCCTAAGCTCCAATATGCTGGTATTTGGAGATGAGAACTTGGGAGATAATTGTTTAGATGAGATCATGAGAATGGGGCCCTCATTATGGGGTTAGTGCTCTTATTTAAAAAGAAAAAATAAAAAGGGAAGAGGCGCCAAAGCTCTCTGATAAGTGAGGAACGAGGAGGAGGAGGCCATCTGCAAGCCAGGAAGAGAGCCTTCACCAGAACTTGACCATGCTGACACCCTGATCTTAGACTTTCAACCTCCAGAACCATGAGAAAATAAAGCTCTGCTGTTGAAGCCACCTGGTCTGTGGTATTTTATAATGGCAGCTAAGATGACTTACATGATGATCCAGACAAAGTTTGACTGCTGTCTATTCACCCCCAGCTATGGTGGGAAGCACTGGATTCCAATTCTAAAAATACTGCACTGGCCATGGAGAATAAGATGTGGCCTGAAAAAGCTCATGCCTGTCAGCTACTGTATTACCTGGGAATGCTTCCTACTACAAGAAAATCCAGCTGGGGAGTACTTTAAAAACAGAGGTTTATCTTTCTTACATAAGAATTTTAGAGATAAGCTCAACATTGATGTCATGGGCTCAGGCTTTTTATTTCTCCATATTTAAAATGTTGAATTTTTGTCCACAAACTTTGCAATTTGTGAGAGCAAGATGATCTCCATGCATCTCATTTGACTTCTGGGCAGAAAGAATGAGGAAGGAGCAAAAGGCCAACCCCACTAAGGCTTTGCTGAGCATGGCTTCTCTTTCTGAATGAAAATGACAATGTTCCCTGACAGCTTATTTGCCAAAATTGAGTCGTGTTCCCTGCCTCCCCTCCCCTCCACACACACACTTACACCAATCTGAAGAAACAGGTATCCATGAGTGATTTAGATAAATCATAATTTATCAGCTGGGATAAAAGCCTAACCTCCTTGAGATCATAGATGGAGACCTATCTGCTCCCTGAAAATTAAGAGTTCTTTAGGAGCCAAAAAGATGTGACTAGGGAGGCAATATATCTTCCAAATCTACCTTCTCTGCCTGCTGCACTCAGAAGAACCTAAGGGCTGATGAGCAAATATATCATGTTCTGTCAAAGTAGCTTAAATTTCTATGTAGGATTTTTCCCTATTCAGATGCCTTTTACAATTAAGGCACCCCCCAAATGAATCTCTACCAGTCATTTGTCTTAGGTTACCTATTAAAGCAGAGTGGCATTTGAGAAGGGCATTAGTGCAGTTGATAGCTAGCCACGAGTAATGTGGGCTCCCAGGGTGAGCTGGGAGGATTAAGGGCAGGAAAGTATAAGAAAAGGAGTTAGTGAAGTCATCATTAATGAATGCTAGAGAAGCTTCTTCCCTTCTTCCTGGAAGAGAGTAGGCAGCTATTAAACACTATTGATGTTGACATAACCTGACATAACAGGAAGGTAGGGTAACAATACAACATGCAAAGTACTTGAAACTCATATTGCTTCAGCAAAGTCACACAAGATTTTCAAAAAAGACAAAATATTACTATTGATTTAACTGCCCAGTATATCTTCAGCTAGACCAAGAACACTGAGCTGACAGTGACTCTCTTGCAAACTCTAATAGCCACTTGCTATAACTTCATATATGAAGTCAACGAGTTTCAGGATTTGAATTGTGAGCTTTCAGAAACCCTATATGTAATATTTTATATTAGACTAAGTTGTACGCAGAGACATATAGAGGTTTTTATAAAGCTGGGTAAGTGCTGTCTTGCTTTTTGATGGAGTTTCAACAATAGAACTAGTTTATTACACCCTCGAGCTACATCCCTATCTGATATGGTACAGTAATGAGATTTTTAATACTTATTAACCTCATGAATTTTGCAAACTGATAAAATTGAAAGAAGGAACTCTATTGCATCACTGAGACTTTATTCAATGATTCTGTATCTAATATATTAAGGATATTACTGTTGCCTCCTTTTTAAAGCTTAAAGAACAATTTTGAGCTATTCTTCTTGATTTTTTTTTTTGACAAAAATTCTACTGAGCATTAAGTATCATTCTTTGCATCCAACTTGGATACAAGCCCACTACCTGCAAAAGCCCTTCTCAGTTGCTTTGTTAGTTCTAATATTAAGTTCCTAAAAACTCTCTGACCACTAGTTCTGGTTGATTTTAAAGGAGACAGGTTAGTTTGTTTTACGTTCCCTTACAGAATCAGCCTGACTGCACAAGGTTAGAAATTAATGAATGGAATATTCATTTCCTGTAGCAGATATTCATAAACATAAATTCTCATAGGGTACATGGGGCTTTTCATAGAGCTGTTTAGAATACTTTGTGGTAAGTAGTTTATACTGAAGCCAAGCTCATGAGGATAAATGAAATATTTGAGGCTGCAATGAAACCTAAAAATCTTTCAAGGGCAATACATAAACTTTTGATGTATTTTAAAAAATGAGTTTGGTTTAATTGTGAATAATGGCTTGATAGCATTGTAATCTGGGGAAGGGAGAAAGGCTTTAGTTTAGAACCAGACCTGTAACGCAATATATTCGTACCCTCATTTTGTTCAAACAGGAAAACAGGCAGTCAGAAAAAAAAAAAAAAAATGCAGAAGCCCTGAGCGAGATAATGGGATTTCTCTTAATTTGATTTGCTGTGGAGAATGCTGGCCTATTTAATACATCCGTGTGGAGTTGCTGTTTATATTTTGGTTTCTAATTAGCATAGTCATTCTGAAGCCTCTAGCTGACTTCCCCTTCCATATAAATCTAATTTGGCCTTGAGGAGGGTTATTAGAGCAGCACAAAGAGCACAAACAAAGGCAAACGTCTGCCAAACAGCAGGCAGACTCAGTACATCTGGGGCATGCACCCAGGCCAACAGGCAGGCTGGTGTGTGGTGCAGAGGCTAGCAGGAGGTTACCCTCTCCTAGCCGGCCCCACCCTAGCCTGTGTTGCCTGGCTGAAGCAATTTCATAATAAAAAAGGGATGATATTAAGGGGATGTGAAAGCTATAAAGAAAAGATTTAAAATTGATTTTGAAAGTTTCTAAACTAGGCCATAGAATAGATGGTCTGTATTGAAGTAAATGCTTAGTCTCCCTCCTAAAACTCCTTGTAAAGAGTGACATTTCAATTTTCTTTGGCTTTGGGGAGCTTGATTTTTTTTATAGCTCTACAACTCAGTCTTTGAGAAGCACCTTCTAGCAGTGATAATAAAGTATGCTGAGTGGGATATGGACAACATTGATAAAGAGGCACTAATCCCTATTCTGTGTGAAAAATAGTCTGAAGGCAGATTCTATCCCAAAGGGGAAGAAAGAAGAATGCTAAACATGACTAGCAGTGACCTATTTTTCACCAAGCAATTGGAGCTCAAGTACATTTTGACTAAAGTGTTGTTCATGGGGAAGAGCAAGAGACAAACTCTTTGTAAAGGGCATCGAAGTACTAACTTATAATTTTGTGATAATTCTAAAGAAGAGAGATAATGAGGTTCTTTAGAGGAGATTGAAGGGGTCTACCAACATTGATCTGGCGACTCCTCTCTAGGAGCTACGTTTGTAGTTGGTGATTTGTCTTAACTGGCTTCTACATCCTTTATAAAGTTAGTAGAAACAGCTTTCGAGGGCTCATCAAGTCTTGTTTATAAAGGTCTATGGGAGCTCTGATGAGCATAACTTATTGCAAAAGTTTCCCCTACTGTGAGGAACAGAATGCTAATGACCTGAATCTGTTCTTTATCCAGAAGAGTAAGAATTACAGCTCCCCCTAGAACACTTTGAAATGTCTCTGGGATTAAACTTTAAAAATGCACTTCTGTCACACTCTGCATATTCTATTTAAATACAGAGCTAACAATTTATCATATACTGATAGTGTTAAGAGTTGCAAAAATTGAGTTTCATATACCCCTAAGAAAAAGAAGAAAGCAGATAGACAGTTAGATAGACAGATAAAGATGGATAGACATATATAGATGGATGATAGATATCAGATAAATAAATAATTTAAAAATTAAAAGAAGATTTGTAACTTGTTGGAATTTTTTACTCTTGTGAGGGAGGAGGGGGGAATTTCTAAAAAAAGAGACAAATGGAAGTTTCTTTTCTATATATTTCTGATGGTTAGATTTCTAACAAAAGACAGGAATATATCCAAAACCCGTTGTCCAAAGTGATAATGGTAACATGAACTAAGCACTCTGCCAAGAGTTCCAAAACCTCTTCTTGTCTTGACTTATTTATTCTTTCTTCCCTACTTGGATCCAGAAAGAGTTTGCTTAATCTCACCACCCAACTACCAATGAGATCAGGCAAATAGCTTCATGGCTTTTCCCATCTATTTCTTCATCTGTCAAAAAAAATTAGAATCTCTAAAGGATTGAGGAGCATCTTCTGGGATTTTTCTTTTCTGGTCTTTGGAATGTCTCAGGGGTCAGCCCTGGCTCTCATCTGTTTGCTTCTTAAACATCTCCTTGGAAGAACCTTCCCACAAGTTTAAATACCATCCACAGGTTACATATTAATCTTTGAGATGCCTATAACTATGTAAGTAGAAAAGTCAGCAAGGTGATAAGTAGGCCTGGCTCTCAGGAGAGTTCTAGGATAAAGACAATATGTCTAAAGTAGAATGTATGATTTGCTCTGCCAGCCCCTGGTGTCAATACCCATAAACCTACTCTACCTCGGGTTTCCTGGGCTCAGAAAGAGGCAGCATCTCCACCCTTATACCCTCAGAGAAAGTCCTGATAGTTTCACCAGACATCGCTGACCTTGCCCATAGTCCTTCTCTCTCTAAACCCCTACCCTACCCCACTGATCTCAGACACATCACCTCCCATCCCGAACACTGTAGTGGACTGCTCCAAACATGCCATTTCCAAACCATTCTCCACACACAGTGTGGGTGGTCCTTATAGTATGTACACATATTATCACTCTATTTAAAACTTTCAGTGGCTACTTGCTTCTCCTAGAAATTTGGGCCTTTATCCTAATCTGCCCTCTACAGCCCAACTGATCTAGTCCTACCTATCCCTCCTTTTCCCTTGCCATTTTCCCATGGTTCAGTACACTCTTCATAGTAGCCTTCTTTCAATTTCTTCAACAAATAAAGGTACTTTCCACATTGTAGAATTGCCTGCACAAGATTTTTCAAATAGCCCCCACACTACCCCCTTTTAAAATGCAACAAAGTAAGTGAAAGCTGGATAGACAGTGCTAAGTTCTGTAGAGAAAACTAAGAAAGAGTGAGAAGGGCAAGTGAATGACTGAGGGAGATGAGGGTGTTATCATTTTATACTGAATGATCAAGGAAAGCTTTGCTAAAAGTCACATGACAGAGTTGTGAGCTGACCAGCCATCATGTTAAAAGCATTCCAGGCAGTCTCAGTGTACATAAACATAGAGAAAGGAGGCCAGTGTGGCTGGAGCAGAGTGAGGGAGGCAGAGGGCAGAAGAAGATAAGGTCGGAAAGGTGGCTTATTAACCACTGACCATCGTAAGGGTTCTGGATATTACTTTACTTTGGGAAGTTTTTGGATAACTAATGTGATCTGAATCACATTTTTAAAGAATAACTCTAGCGGTTGTGATAAGAATATACTATAAGGGGTTAAGGATGGAAGCAAGAGATCAGGAAGGAGGATAATAAAATAGTCCAGGTGCTGAGGTGGTAGTAGGGGAATGTCCATCACAGCATTAGCAATGTAGGCAATGAAATGGTTGGGTTAAGCATATAGTTTGAAGGGAGAGCTCACAGGATTCACTGATGGGTTGGATGAGGGCTGTGAGCTTCCTACTCATTCTCTATAAACAAAATTTGTATCAGTTCTTCAAATGCCTTTCTGAATCTCTACCAACCAACTCAGATTTTCCAACTTTTATATATCGCCCCCACTTATGCTTATCTTCATAACACTTACACCATTGTAATTAAACAAAGATTATTCTAATGATGAACTTATTCCTTGTGTTAAATTATATACTTACAGGATAGGACAGACATTCTATTCTGAACACAGAGGCACTTGAGGCACTCATCAGATATTTTCAGTTAAATTACAGTTGACTTCACTACTTTCAAGTCCACCTGGCCAGTCATATAGAGGTACACCTTTTATAATCATTTTCTTATACTGCTATTAAAATAGAACTAGAAACTTTTAATTCTGAAAAGAGTCATGATAATTATAGATAAGCTAATTCTTAGCTGGCAGTTGGCAGAGTATAAATAATACTGGAATGAATAATTGTTAGACAATCTGGAGTAATCTTACCTTTCAAACATTGAGCCAATAGGTATACCCACCAACCTGTGTCCATTTTATTATAATTCATTATAATGTATTATATAAGTACTTAGAAGTATGTATTAATATTGTTAAGATGCTAAAAGTTTTTAACATGAACATTTCAGAGGCTGTTTATTACTTCAACCAACTAAACCCAACACTAACTCTAAATTATCTACTGTCTATAGTACTGAAGCCTGGCGGCTGGCTTTGACATAAATATGGCACCTTCATACAAGGCCACAAAATCCACTTTTGCATATTGTAATAGTCTCCTAGGGCTGCTGTAACTGAGTACCACAAATTATAAATCAACAGAAATGAATTCTCTGGCCATTGTGGAGGCCAGAAGTCTGACATCAAGGGGGCAAGAGGGCCATGCTCTTTCCGAAGCCTCTAGGAAAGAGTCCTTTCTTGCTGGTCCAGCTTTTGGAAGCCTTGAGTGTTCCTTGGTTTATGGCAGCTTAACTCTAATCTCTGTCTCAGTCTTCGCATGGCTGTCTTCCCTCTGTATCCAAATTTCTTTTGTCTTATTGGATGAAGGGCCCACCCTACTTTAGTATAACCTCATCTTAACTAATTATATCTGCAATAACTTTATTCCCAAATAAGGTCACAGTCATAGTTATAGGGAGTTGGAAATTCAATATCTTTTTTTTTGGCGGGGGGGGAGGGGGGCAGGGGAGGTTGGACAAAATCTAACCCATAACAGCTATGGTTAAAAGCAGAGCTGAGAGTAGTTCTATCCAGTATAAAGAGAAACAAGCTAGGAATTAAAGGTAGAAGTTACTTTATTGAGTTGACTTTTCTTATTTCCCAGTCTTTAAAATTAGGGTGTGAGAAGAGGTGACCTCTAGCCACTGAGATAATTCAGATCAGATGAAGATGAGACTAACTTAAACACTGAACCTGATCAAATCATAGAATCAACCATATGGTAAACCTTGCTGGTCCTGCTACTGTTTCCTTAAAGGTTTTTAAAAAACACACGTTTCTATTCTTTAAATGACACTGTAATGGGTAAGACTTTCTATCTGACATCCACTTCCTAATTGAATTACATCAATGTCAGAGGTTCAGACCTGTAACCAGTTACTAGATATATCTCCTACACTCGATAAATCCTGTAGCCATAGCACAGAAGGCATTTCCACACACTATTTCAGCACTGAGATCACAATCTAACTACTTCAACTCCTCAAAAATTGACCTTGATGATAGGCTCTTTACAGCACAAAACTTTAGTATTCTCTTGTTTGGCTGTGTAGTTTATTCCATCATTTTGTTTTGTCATCTAGTTTAACTCAATACTGTAAATATTGGTGTTTTTCAGTTATCCCTCTAATGTTTCATTAAGAAACCAATTAAATTGCCCTATCACAATTTAAAGAGAAGATGATTTACTGGACCCGACATAAAACACCATTAGACAAAAATGTACCTTTAGAGAGTGGTCTTAGAGATATCATTATTGGTCTACACCAGACTTACATCCATTCTCTTTAGACAATGGGAAGGGTTAAGTGAAAGTTAAAAACAAATAAATTTATGTTAAATCTGAAGATAGTCTGTAAAGGCTGTGTGAGGCGTGAGGCAATGTTTAATGCTTATAGTACTTCCTAATGTGCCAGTCACTGTCCTATTTGGTATTAGTGACATGAGCAGGGTTTCTTTAACTGGGTTGTTAATTGGACCCAAGGTAATCTTGGGAAATTGCCATCATTTAAAATCATAATATTTACTCTCTCTGAATATTCTGATCTTTAACTTCTTGAGAGTATATATTAGAGTCTAAAAATCTTTAAATATAAAACTCTCCATTGGGTCTCATGAAACACCTGTGAGTCAACGAGCTTCAGAAGTACCTGTGAGTCAGAGATTTGCACAAGGTTGCATAATCTGAACAAAAACTTGTGTCTTCTAGCTCACATTCCATTATCTAAATGCAATGTATATAAACTTACATATATACACATTCCAGTATAATTCTCATAACTCTACGTAGCTCTTTAGAACTATATGAAATACCATAGAATAGATATGTCATTTATTAAACCACACTTCCTTGTTGATGAGAATTTAGGTTTATTTCATTTTTTGTCATATTTATAAAGCTATAATTAATGAACTACCCATGTATGTTTACATACATGTACTTCTACATAATTCCCAGAATAGTACTAATGATCAAATAGAGTATATATTTTCTAATTTTGAAAGATTAGCAAAATTTACTACTATGTTTTATTAGGCTTTCTCTGTTTCATTAAAAGTGAGATTGGCCTATATTTTCATCTGATCAACTTGCCTTATTTAGGTTGAAAGGTTATGCTAGACCTATTAAAATAATTGAGAAGCTTTGCATCTTATTCTATGCTCCAGAACTATTTAAATTACAACAAAAAAAATCTGTTCCTTGAAGGTTCTTTAAAACTGGTTACGGAAACAATCTAGGCCTCATGCTTTAACTATCAATAATGCTATTGGCTATAACAGATTCTAATCTACAATCAGACTCAAAAAACACAGTAACTTTAATTCTGTGTTTACTTAGCTTTAGGGATGAATACAGCTCAGGAAAGGCAGCATTTTTATCTCATCCAGAGGACCAACAGTTATCCAGGTTTATGACTATTTTTTGCCCTTCATACACATGAGGTGTGTACAACTGCCCTCAATGAGACCCAAGGTGTATGTGGGTCACCTTGATGTATAGAAGCCACAGCTTCTATTTCCCACAGCATTTTACAACATTCTTGTCAGGTAGGACCAAGGCCTGAATGAAGCTCACATCTCCATCAGTCTGGAGTGTTGCCCAGATTGGGCTTTATGGCACATGATGCACCACATAGTCCACATTCCCCTTAACTCTGTAGTTTCCAAAGAGGATCTGGATGCCAGGCACATTTGGATTCAGGTGTGATGTCAACCCATTACTTACACTAGTGGGCCTGCCAGGGATTTTAATCTTTCCTGAGTCAATTTCATTCTAGAGAATTATGCATTTCATCTATACTTTCAAATTCATTGGCAAAATGTTGGGTTTGCCACTGGAATGTTCCTTTACTGATATTTTAAAAGAAGCAGCTTCATGGTTTTATTGATCATATATTGGTTTTGCTAATCCCTCAACCTCAGAAACTTCTGTTTTTGTCTTTATCATCTTACATCCTCTTTCTTTAGGTTAATTTTTTCCCTAGATTAAGTTAAATATTTGGTTTATTTTCTCTCTGAACTGTTTTTTAATAAATAAATACTATTTCATTAAATTTTTTTTAGTATTACTTTAACTGCATTCTTAAAAGCATGTTTTCATTTTGTTTATTTCTAAATGGATTTAACAAAAAAAATTAAAACAAATTAGCCAAAGTTATTTGTAAGGGTAATTAATTTTTAGGAATGTCTTTTGCTACTTTAACTACTAATTTATTGCAATGGACTTAGAATGAGACATTGTAATTTCTACTTTTTAAAAAAGTTGTTGACTTTCCTTAATCAAATTATATGTCAGGGTTGTTAATTGCTCAAATCATTTTTAGCCTTATTTTTGTCCTACTTTGATTTTTTAGTTTCCAAGAGAAATATGTTAAAATTACAGTTTGATTGCTATTGTCAATTTTTCATTTCTAAAAGCTTTGGCTTCATATATCTTGGCATGTTCTATACATAAATATTTGACATGTTGATAGGATATACCTCTTATCAATATTAAATTTACTTCTTAGATTCTTTTAATATTTATATCTTTGAGATAATATTAATAATGAACAAAATATTTGCTTAGTTTCTGTTTGATACATTTTATACTCTTTAATTTTTTTCTATGTAATTTTATCTAATGGGTCTTATTGCATCAGTTTAATGATATTAACCTTTACAACCATATTATACACAAATATTTAAATATTAAGTTTGATTTTTTTTCACTGTTCCTGGAAACAGAAGTACGTACGTACACACACACACACACACACACACACACACCCTTCAGAATTTGAGAAGCTTGGGGTAAACTAAGTCATATCTCTCAAATGATCTACATTGTCCTCATACTTAAATAATTTGAGTATAGAAATTTAGACTCAATCATTTTCTTTTGCCAATTTCCTTAGGATTGTTTTTTAGTATCTTTTGATTGCCTCCAAGAAAATAATCAATAAATGTCTTAACCTGCATAATCTAGAAAGCAGAGTTGGAGTCAGAGATTAATCTTTAACTAATGACATCTTATGGAAGGTGTAAGGCCAGGGCAATAAAGATGAGGGAAAAAAAGAGAAGTTAGGTAATAAGATGCAATGTGATAGGTTACTATTCCGGCCATCACCTCACATGTGCCGTGAAGAATTATCAGCTGTCTCCACAAATATGGTTCAAATTTCTCTGGAAAGTTTACATGAATAAAATGTACCTTTAAAGAGTCTTTGCATGAAGTTTTGTTTGTGCATTTCTCTATTTCTTCATGGTGTAGGTTCATCCCCTGCAGTAGCCCTCTCACACTCTTCCAGCTTGCCTCACCTGATCCTATGCAGCCACAGGAAGCCAATTACCATGATCCTTGCTCGAGGTGTGGCATTGCCTCCAGATCTAGAAATGTAGGAATGACAAAGAACAATCAGGTGCTATATAGCATCCCAATCCCTCTCAATTTACACCTAAAATAAACACTGTCCCTTCTTCTCTGAACTGGCTCCAGATTCACCATGTGATATTTTCCAAAAGCCCCTAAATTGTAGACCCCATAAGGAGTCTAATATCAGATTTCATCAAACATATTCAAGAGCTGCTATTGTAGATCCCATGGTTACTATTTTCTATGATTACAAGTTTTTACTCACAATTGGCTTGGAGTAATCACAATCCTCAAAAGTATTTATTATGGCTTCCATGTAAATTATTCGCCATCCTGTATCTGTAGTAATGAGTTTAAGTTTTTAAATTACTGACATGTTACCTTATTGAATTTTATGATTCAATATGTCTAGAAAACTTAAAAACTTGTCAAAAACTTGTGTTTTTGATCCTAAAGTACCCAGAACTTGTCCTGAGTTACCCAGAAGCAGACCCTGAGATAAGATTTCATGTCCAGTAACTTATGAAGAAAAAGCTCATCAGAGAAACCAGTAAGGAAGTGGGGTAGCTGGTCAGAGACAGGAAAGAAGCCAGGTCAGGGAACACTGATGTCTGCAGGACTATGAAAGCCCAGGTCCCTTGCTTCTAGTTAGGGAAAATGCTGATGAATAACTTGACTAAGCAAAGCCCTTTGAGGGGATGAAGATGTAAACTCCCAGGCATTTGACTTTCACTGCCTGCATTCTGAGCACTAGCAGATGGCAGGCAGTTCTCTGAATAGAGCTGCAGGCACAGGCTGTTGGAAACAACAGCACATCAAAGCCAGGAGAGGGACTCACAGAAACAACCAAAGGAACCCAAAGGGATCTTCACAGAGCACTAACAGTTTCTGTGCTTTCTGGGGTGGCAAGATATTTCCCTCTTCAAGGATGCATGGCTCCTTGGAAAAATAGCTGAATCTTCTTTGGGGCAGGATTACAGTCTTATTCTGGGGCATAAAATAGACCTGGAATATTTAAAGACTATAGTCTGGGCAATGGGATGCTTACTATTACTGAATTGGTCAAAGTCTCTAGCTGGTGCTTTTCAATTGTCAGAGATGGGAAATATTTTTAAAGGGACAATAATCTTACTTCCAATTCAAGTAATTTGTGCAACACACCATGATCTCCAAAATGGCAGAGTCCATCTAGTACTAGGGTCTCATGTCAAAGTCCACCTCATTCTCACAGATAAAATGCTTTTCCAGTGCCTCTTTTTTAGGCTCTCAAACAAAGACAACTAACCACCTCATTTCCCCCAAGCCTATAAGACTGGATTGTGTCCCAAAGGTCTGGGTCCTCATATAAGCAAAGGCCTTCTGTTCTTCAGGGTGGATGCATCCTCCCAAGGGTGACTGAGATGACCCTGGCCTGCTCTCATGACCTGAGGTGAAATATTCACGGGTCAATTATGACCTCAAAGATGATGAACTCAACTTGACCAAGAGAAAATATTCAAGATTGAGAATTGGGCTTAAATGCATGAGTCACCAAATCTGGGTCCAAGAGTAGAAGACTGTTGCAACCATTCAGAGCTGGTTCTCTCAGGAGTTTCCCTCAGGATAGATACTCATACTAGGAGAGCCATACATCGTCTTTGTGTATGTGTGTTACCATGCAACTTTATCTATTAAAGGCAAGTTTGGGGTGGAAAGGATCTCGACCTATGCTCTAATTATAGTATGAGGGTGGATTTCTTTTCTCAGCATTGATTGAACCTTAGAGAGGGTGTGGTGCAAGAGGTATAAATTAGCTTTGAGAGTGGAAGGAGAAAAGTTTCAAATGAGAAGTATGTGAATGTGAATAAGATTGACTTCAGAAATGTGTCAGCTCCACTCCAAAGAAATGAGTGGTACTCTGTTTCCCTTAGCTGGTCAAAGGGGAACTAGAGCCATACTCTGCATTCTCATGACTTCCCTGGGATAAGCAGACTCACTCTGAACAAGTATGTACCTTATAAAAGATCAAGATCCTGGACATCTGGACTCCCAGCCCTCCAAACTGGAATCAGAAGTTAAATATCATCTTATAGTCAGCTTTCCAGAGAGACGACAAAGATAGGCATGCAGCAGGCCTATTAGAAAGCTTGGAATCAGTGCTGTGGGAAGGAATGAACAGGATTGGCAGAGGTAGAAATTGACCAGTAATGCCATCATGACAAAACATTGGCCAAAACTGTGAGGCTTTTTGAACCAGAGATAATATTTCAGTGAGTGAGAAGTCCAAACCTTTATATCCCTAGATCAATGAACCATCAAATACACACTGCCAAGGAAGGGGGGATGACTTTCAGGAAAGTACCTCTCTTCAGCTGAGACAATCTCAATATGGGTTTATAGCTGAGGACTGTCTAGCTTCCCACAATACTTGCAGCAACTAGAATAATCTTTTGTTTCTGTAGAGGGACTTGAATGGCACATGATAGCATCCACTACCTACATCTTATTAGCTAGTCCCATAATCATAGCTGGTCTCCTAGATAGCCTCTGGCCTACGGGAATGCCTGACATTACATAAATAAGCCAGATTAATCAATTCCACAGAAAGATTATCTTTACATGGTAGATTTGGGTGGCATCCTCAGTCTTACATCATGCCTAGACCTTTCAGTCAGTGTCACAACTTGACAAATCCTTCCCTTAAATAAGTGAATGTAAGTTGTCTTGATGACTAGACAGAAAAGTCATAGTGCTCATCTGGCAGACATATGCTACACCTATGTTCCCTTTACCTCTCATTCTAGTTTTTTCTTCCTCAGATTCCTCTTTAGTATCTTCTCCTGGTGTAAAGAGACTCAGTAAACCTGGAAAGCTGACTGGTAGTAAATATAACTCTCAAGGTGGCCTAATTTCTCATTCAATTAGGATATTTCATGAAGGAGATTCCTTTTATCCTAATCTGCTCTCTTGCAAAGCCTCAACAGTGAGAAGTCAGAGTAGACAGAAAGAACACTAAATACCATTGAATTTTATTATTCATGTGAAGAGTGATGTAACTTGTAGAATAAATTGTAGTGATCCTCAGCTTCTTCCTCCAACCTCACCGCCACTATCAGAGCCACTGTTGTAGAGCTCGCCCTCATGTTGCCCTGGGTTCACGTTGACATCCCAAGAGGATAGTTTCCAGAATCTGGCTGAAAAGTCAGCTCTGACCCACCACAAAGGTAGTGTCAGATGCAATAATAAACTAGGACTGACATTTTCAAACCTTAATCAGGTGTTTTTAAGTGATCTCAAGAACAGAAATATCCATGGGCAGAAGAGCAGAGGGCAAAAGAATTAAAGACTTTCAGTACTTTTTATAAAAAACTATAAAAGTGGAACTTTTCAGGGTTTTAAGCATTCACAGATCTCTTATTTTCCCTCTGTCCAGCATTTTGAAGCATAATTACCAGACTTTACACTGGTATGAGGGAAGGCAAGTTGGTACACACTGTCATGAGGTGTGAGGTGTAGTCCTAGTGCAGCAGAGTGATATGAAGCAGAGAAGGAAGGAAAGCATGTTAAACATGGGGTGTAATCAAGCTAACCATTTCATAAAAAGTAGAGCCAGTTGTTGATTTCCATGCTAAATCTTCCTGATGGACCATGTGGAAGAGACTACCTTGCCTCAGAATGAGTCCATGAATGAGAAACTAGAGACAAAAAAGAAAGCTAATTGATAAACCCCACTCCTTTTCTCCAATAATGTTTGTCCCATGGGGTAAGAACTATACCATGCCTACGTGTTGTTCCCCAGACACTGTGGGAAGCCATGGTAGAAGCCAGTTTCATACCCCACCAGCACTATGCTATTCTGAAGTCCAGAAAAGGTGTAAGGAATCATAGCCTTTATAGAACTGGTTGGGTTGGATCTAGATGCTTAAACTACTGTGGCTTTCACTAAGGAAGTACAATAGAAGATGTGCCAAAGCCTAGCCCTAATTCTGGAGGAGACTGAGACAGTTGGTGGCATTAGGAAAAGGCTTCTAAGCACAAAGTCTCTTACTCTTCCTATTGGGCAAATGCTAAGGCCTGTGGGGTAGTTGTTACCATGAAAATATTGGGAGGACAAAAAATTGGGTTCAGTACAACCACAAATTTAGACATTGGTACACAAAGTTTCCCCCAAATATGGGATTCATGATTGCCCCCATCAGAGGCAGACACCAGCCATTTAGAGCCCTACCAGACTCCACAATCCTTCCTCCTGTGCCCACACCTGTAGTGCAGCAGTAGTCACCCCTCTGGCAGGCCATGTTTGAGGTAAAAGAGGAGTTACCTTCTACTCAGTTTCACCATTTTAGCCCTCCAGCTTTGAACAATTTTAAATATCATTCGATTAATGGATGCCTACAACAAAGACTGCAAAATAAGTGACAGAAACTGATTATGGAATCAAAAATTCTGTACAGAGAGTGGAACTTAACAATATTTAAATATATTTAGATAGACAATTCTGATGAGGTAATTAAGGTCAGTTTGTAAGTTATATAAAAATTGAACCTTATATTGATAAAGGCCATACACAATTTTATAAAGCAAAAAATTTTTGAAGGAATTTCAGGTTGGAAATATCCATTTTGAAAAACTTTATAAAATTCTTATGTGAGTAGGCCCTAGTAGGGAATCAGTATTTGTATAAAAGTATGGTAACATGTTTTTGAAATAATATTTCCAGAAGATAAGCCTGCTCTTCTTTTTGAATACTTAATAATACTTTGCTTTACTTTTCAAACCTTAATTAAAATATGCATGTTCTAGAAAAAAATGGGTTTCACTAGGACACTGAAATGATACCTAAATCACTGACTTTTGACAAGCTACTACTACAGACACAGAAGCAGCAGGAACAAAACTGTGATATGTGCTTGTGTGAGTGTACTTTGCTTCTGCCAATTTTTATTATTAACCATGAAGGAGATTAAAGCACTAACTCCCTGACTCCAGGAAACAAGGTAGGGGGAAAAAGTGTATCCCATGTTATTCCTTGATATTATGCTGAAGCAATATCTTGGGTCATCCCATGGCCCAGGTGTGAGTGCCACAGGTAATGATAGAATAATAATTAATTGCCATTCTTGCTCTGATGCTGCTAAGAATCCCTGAGGACCATACTCAACATCTTAAATGAACCATGGTGGAAATGCACAGCACATTTAGATTCAGACATCTGGGTAAGTCAATCACTTAACTCATTCATATTCAGTAGGCTTCCACAACAATCTAATCATTCCAGAATTTAGTCCATTCCGCCTCCTAGGTAATGCTATATATAGTTTCACACACTATGGATTGCCTATACTGAAATACTGAAAACAGCTCTAAATTGTTGGATGACTATTAAGCTTTCTGGTGAAACTTCCTTTAGTACCATGTTTGAAGGTCAGAGTAGGAAGGCACTGCCAAGAAGGTATCTGCTGTTGGGTTAGACCACATGGTTCATAAAATAATCTCAAAGGATTTGGAGAAAAAGACAAATCACCTCTTCTTTCATACCAAATTTTCCAGGGCTCATGGTTAAAGTCTTATTGGCCTAAGCAACTGAATTGTTCATTGAGAATTGCTATAGGCAATTCTCACAGCTGAGATGAGCCCCACCACCACCCAAAATTTGGTTTGGATGTCAAGACTGATGATACCATACACAAACCAAGAGGAATACACATTTGTGTATTACTCACATAATGAGGCTTTCTGGAGAAAGCTAAGCAGCCCCCAGGCATGCCCAAAAATAACTTGAGACAGGCAGGGTGGGGAGACTGGCTTGGATTACATTGGGTTAGAAGGTGGGGCTAGTTCAATATACTCACTGGGACTTGTATGGTTTGAATTTCCTGGAGCACCAAAGAGAGTGGATGAGCTATCTTATTGGCTTGCTTTGATATAGGGCAAGAGAGAAAAAGGAAGGGGTGAGGTCTGAAAGTTATCAGCAAACATCAAAAATTAAGTTAAATTCTTGTTTACAACTTACCCTTATATTTAATGACTGAAATCTGTCATGTTTCATTTCAAAGAATTTGAACTTAAATCAGCAATTATTGGCACTCTATGAAGTCTTATAGCCTGAGGCCAGTAAAGGAAATGAAAATTCTACTACTATATTATTCAAAAGCCCAGAAGTAGATATTTTAGGATATGGCTTGTATTCCTTGGTGAGTATCAGTAATGTATAGAATTTCAAAGGAAATAAGTGTCTTGATGAGCCCATGCATTGTGGCTTTAATATGTGCAAGACATTTATAAGCTTGATTTAGATTGGGGGTATTTTTGAGGCAAGAGATTCTGCTTTTTATTCAAATCGGAAAACCTTGGATAAGGAATTTTTGTTGCTGCCATTGGCCAGACAGATGGCCTGACCATTGGCAATGGCCTGAGAATGTCACAATTTACAGATAGGAATGATTATCCAACGAACAACCAGTGAAAAGATAATAGCCTGAAGATCCACCAATGTGCTGACCTTTGGATCTTATGGGTTTTGTTTGTTTGTTTGTTTGTTTTAATCAGAGGTGTCCCAGTTAAAGAATAAAGAGCAGCCTCTGTCTGGTGACTTATATCACATGTGATGGTGACACTGTCTTCTCTAAAGTGTGCAAACTCCCTTTGCCATTACTCAGTTAATTCCAAGGGAATTCCCCTAGTATCCAAAGGGTCTGGAAAAGATGCGATCTCCTCCAACACTGTGATGTCTAGCAAGGGACTGGGAATGGGGGGAGGTAGGGGGCTACCACTCTTGCAAATAGGATGAGCCAGAAGGCGCAGGTTTGACTCTATCCTGTAGGTGCTATTTTCCTTTTATCAAATAGGCATCAGTGTCCATGCTGATCCTGTTGGTGCTGCTTCTATGACCCATGGCATAATGGGCAGGTGAATATAAAAAAGTTCATAGGCTCGGGGCATGTGAGTCTCCATTTCCAAGACATTGCCATTTTAGTGGTGTATAGCATGGAGCCAAGAAACACAATTTTTTTGCATCAGAAATCCATGGGCAACTTATAGGCATCATGGGTGGTCCAGAAACTCCAGGAGGCATGGGAGGAGGTTCCTAATATATTTATGGTACAGGAGTCTCTTGGGAATTAGCATGTTTCAATTTGGACAAATTTCAGAGACTTCTGTTACGTGGAGCCCTAATATAGATGAACCAACTTGTGAGTACAAGCTGGCTTCAGGAAAATTTTGTAATATGATGCCTCCAGAACCCAAAAATGGTAGCCTTTTTTTTTTTAAGTTGTGAGTGCTGAGAGGGTCAATAGTTATTTATCGACAGTCTCAGGGATGGAGGGGTCCTCAGCTCGACAATTAACAGAAATTTAACCAAGGTGTGGGACTTTGCACTATATGTGGACCAATGGATAATTCCTTTTTGTGTGAGCTCCTCTGTGATTATCTGTATTACCTGACTGAAGGTATCAAAAAAATTCTTAGCTGAGGATGTCATCAGTATATTGAACAGTGTGTACCTATTCTCCTGGAGAAAGTTAGATGTGGTTAAGGTCTTGCCTACAAAAGTTATGTGCAGTGGCAAAGATGTTGAAATACTCAATGTAGAGATGAGTAAATATATTTTTTCCCTTCAAAGGTAAAAGCAAACTGCATCTGAGAGTCTATTTAAATAGGTATTGAATAAAGCATATTAAAAAATCTATGACTAAAAGTATTTACCACATTGGATAGAGCCAATAATGGAAGAATACTGGATATGGAGACCTTATTGAGTAGGTATCTGACATTAAGATTGTGGTAATTCACTGAAGTGCTATTCATTTTTGTCAATTTAATAGGCAAATTGAACAATTAATGGAGAAACTGGAGAGAGTGACATCAGCATTATAGTGGTATAAGTTATTTCGTTTCTTCCTCCCCCTTTTTCATCAAAAATTAGGCACCCACCAACAAACAAAAGCACTTTGTAGCAGTTCTGGAACTGAGCACCATACACCAAGGGACCCAGGAGGTCTCATCTACATGTGCATCCTGTGCCAGAAAAACAGCTCAGTACATGAGTAAAGCAGTAAACCTGCCCCAACCCCTCTTGCCATGGTCAGTGAAAAAGCTAGATTGCTGATCTGAGCAGATACCCATGAACGAGAGACTGCAGAACTCCAGCCTTCCAGAGGGTAGATTATAGCAACATCACTGGAGCAAAAATAAAACAAACAAACAAACAAACAAACAAATAATAAATAAATAAATAAATAAATAAATAAATAAATAAATAAATAAATAAATAAATAAATGTAGTAAGTGTTTGGACACAGAGAAGACAGAAGAGTTTTATCACCACTGCCCAACCACAAGGACAACATTGGATAGGGCTCAAATATCAGGCAGAAGTGACCTCTTCCACAGAGGAAAAGGAAAGCAACAAGTGAGTATCTGACAAACCCAGTGGTGTGGGATATGGCTGGAGAAAGCTGTTTGTCTCCTGTGGCACCCAGAGTCCTGAGGCAGCACCTCGATGACTGGGAGAAAGGAGGAGATCAAGAAAGAGCAGATAAGAATATTGGTGGGCAATGAATGAACTTGGTTCTTGCTGATTGCACTCAGCAGGAAGTCCACCCACAAGCCTCCACAAGCATGGATCTCCCTACTGGGTCCTCGGTCACCCCCAACACCCTGAGTTTAAAACCTACACCTCTCCCACTCTTTCAGCTGGCTCCTTGTGTGTGCTTCCTTGATCAGCAACAAGAGCAAGCTTTAGTAGAAGTGCACTCAGAAAATAGGTGAAGATGGACAAAAAAGGAAGAAAACACAAAAAGGAACTATAGTGCTATTTTCTGGAAAACAAAAAAAGGATATTTCCAGTAGCCAGGTTAGTGAGTTATAAAAACCAGAGAAGGTGTAAAAGCTTCAACATTTTTCCACAAGAAAAAATAAGAAGAGAGGAATAGATATACCAGTACAAAGACAGTGAAAACGTCAGTTAATAACACCAATGAAAAAAATACTCCATCAAAGGCAACTAGCAAACATTTAAGAAGGTGTCTGCTATTTCAAATGTGAAAACAGCAATATAAAATGATACAAAGAACATGAAAAGTCAAGGAAACATATCAACAAAATATAATAATTTGCTAATAACTGAACTCAAAAGAATGAAATTTTATGGTCCAGTGGATAAAGAATTCAAAATAACTATTCTGAATAAACTCAATGAAGTACAAAAACAAAAACAAAAAAACCTCAGAAAGATAATTCTACAAATTTATGAAAATATAGAGATTCAAAATGAGATACCTTCTAAAGAGATAGAATATATTTTAAAAAGCAAGCAGAAATACTGGAGCTGAAGAATTCAAGGAATAAAATGAAAAATGCAATAGAGGGTATCTGCAGAAGAATAGCAAATAGAAGACAGAATAAGTGAGTTAGAAGATGGGAATTTTGAAATAACCAAGTTAAATGAAAACAAAGAAAAAAAGTGAAAAAGAGCAAAGAATGCCTACTTGATCTCAGGGGAGTCATCAAGTAAACAATTATTAGAATAATACAGAAAAAAATGAAAATGGAAACATAACATGGGAAAATCTATGGGATGCTGCAAAAGCAGCTCTGAGAGGAAAGTTTACAGCCATAAATGCATAAGAAAATAAAATTTTTCAAATAAACAACCTAACTTAATACATCAAGGAATTAGAAAAATAAGAACTAACTAAGCCTAAAGTTAAAAAGGAAAGAGACAACAAATGTCAGAGCAGAAAGAGACCAGAAAAACAGTAGAAAGAAATAAATGAAATTAAGAGATGGTTTTTCAAAATGACAAATAAAATTGACAAGGCTTTCACTGGACTAAGAAAAAAAGAGAAGATTCAATCAAATATGTAGGAAATGAAAACAAAAGACATTACAACTGATACTACAGAAATACAAAACATAAATATTATAAAAATGATTATATACCAACAAATTGGATAGCCTAGAAGAAAATTTAAATTTTTCTATACAACCAACCAAGAATGAGTTAGGAAGAAACAGAAAATCTGAATACTCATACAAGCAAGAAGATTGAATCTATAATCAAAACATCACAACACAGAAACTCCAGGACCAGATGTTTTCACTAACGAATTGTATCAAACACTTAAGGAAGGAAAAATTAACACCAGTTCATCTCAAACTCCTCTATAAAGAAAGAAGATGGATTATTTTCTAACTCAGTTTATAAGTCCAGAATTACTTTGATACTAAAGCTTGATAATGACACTATAAGACTAATATCTTCTGACAAATATAGATGCAAACATTCTCAACTAAATATTAATGAATCAAATTCAACAACACATTAAAAGGATTATACAACATGACCAAGTGGGATTTATCATTGGGATGTAGGGATGGTTTGACATATGTATATCAATAAACGTGCCATACCTCATTAACAGAGTGAAAGAAAAATCATACAATCACCTCAATAGATGCATAAAACGCATTTTATAAACATTCATTTATAATAAAAACCCTCAACAAATTATATACAGAAGGGACATACCTCAACCTAATAAAGGCTATAGAGTACAAATCCACAGGTAACATTATATTTAATGGTGAAAAGTTAAAAACTTTCCTCTTAGATCAGAAACATAACAAAGGTGTTCACTCTTACCATTCCTCTTTAACATAGTACTAGAAGTTCTAGCTAGAGCAATTATAAATAAATAAATAAAAAGTATGCAAATCTGAAAGGAAAAAAGGAAAACTGTCGTTCACAGATGATATGGTTTTATATATAGAAAATCCTAAAGACTTAATCAAAAAAGTGTTGAAAGTAATCAAAGAATTCAGTACCATTTCTGGATATAAAATCAACATACAGAAATGGATTGTTTCTATACATTAACAATATTTGAAAAAAATAACAAAAACTATCCATTTACAACAGAAGTAAAAATAAAATGCTTAGTAAAAGTTTAATCAAGAAAGTGAAATATCTATACAATCAAAACAAAAGTTTGATGAAAGAAATTAAGGAAGACAAACAAATGTAAAGATAGCACATGTTCATAGATGTGAAAGATTATTATTGTTAAAATGTTCATAACACCCAAAGCCATCATAATTCCAATGGCATTTTTCACATAAATAAAAAAAGTAGTTCTAAAACTGGTATGGCACCATAAATGACCCAAATAACCAAACCATACATAAAAAAGGAAAATATAGGCAGAGGCATCAACTTTGATTTCAAACTATACTACAAACCAATGGTAATAAAAACAGCATGGTGGTGGCACAAAAAAAAATAGAAAGACCAATGAAACAAAATAGAGCACCTAGAAATAAACCCTAGAAATATTTGACAAAGTTTCCAAGAACACTCACTGGAGAAAGAACAGTCTCTTCAATGAATGGTGATAGAACAATTGGATAACCACATGCAGAAAAACGAAATTGGACTACCTTATGCCATTCACAAATATGAACTCACAAATATGAACTTAAATGGATCGAAGATTTAAACATAAGATTTAAACATATCATAAAATTCCTAGAAGAAAACATAAGAAAGAAACTCCCTGCCATCAGTCTTGGTATATATTCAGTTCCTCCGCTCATTTTCAAGTTGGATTTTTTGTTACTGAGTTGTGTGAATTCATTATACTTTTGAATAGACAAATACTGTATGATCTTCCTTATATGTAGAATCATTATGCCATACACCTGGAACTAATATAATGTTGAATGTCAACTGTAATTGAAAAAAATTTTTAATTAAAAATAAATAATTATTAAAAGTAAAATAGAACTCAGAAACAGGGGCTGAATGTGAGGAGCAGGGAGTGGGGGGAATGGGAAGATGTTGGTCCAAGGGTACAAAGGTGCAATTTTGTAGGATGAATAAGTCTAGAGATCTAATATACAGATGTGATGACTTACTTAATACTCTACTGAACACTGGAAATATGCTGAGAGTAGATTTCAGGGGCACTCATTGTACACACAAAATGGTAACTATGTGAGAAAAAGATATGTTAATTAGCTAATTATTTCACTCTGTATATCACATCATCATTTTGTACACTTCAAATATAATTTTTATTACTATTTTAGAAAGCTTGCTAGGAGTTTATGTAGTATTTCATGAGAAAAATTAGTCTGTGAAATTAATTTTTGATATTTTCAGTATATAGTACATCCTTTCTAAATTGAAAAATAAAAAGGTAAGAGGAAGGAAAGTATTTCATACTAGGACAAACGAATTAGCTCATTAATAAGTTGTACCGATGCCCTGCAAAAGATAAAAGATAAGAACATGGAAATATAAAGATGAAGTCCAGAGAGAACTCTCAGATTTCAAAGAGGGATATCAGAGGGAAGACCAAACACAGGATTTAGTAGTAAAACTCATAGCTTTGAGCTGAATGTTTGACCAACTGGCAAGTCTGCTGGGTAAGCCTGGGACATGTGAGGTGAGGACAGGTAAGTGGATGTACCTAGAAGCTTTGGTTCACCAGATTTTTCTGAACTCTCAGAACTTGCAGACAGACATGCCCTTTCTCCCTATTAAGAGCTAGAAATCCCTTCATGTGGGAAAAACTTCTGAGACCTGTTACTCCGAAGGCAACAAAAGGCCCTCTCACAATCTACTGTCACCTCCTTCCTATGTGCTAGACCAATAACTCAGGTGTAGTTAACACTCCTAGAGATGTGCAGAACCTGATAGAGGAAGAAAGGAATGATATCTTTGAAAAATTTTAAGAATCAACCAGATTATACTGACAGGAGCCCAGGAATTAAAAGTGGGCCTATATTTTTAAAAAGCTTTATCTAAGAGGCTAGAAGATACGATTGGGTAGGAAGAGTTTATGGGCTCAGGGAGCACTTTCTCAAGAAATGAGATTTACACCTTAAAAAGAACACCAAGGAATTGATATAAATCACTGCTAGAGTGTCTCCAAGAAGTCTGGAGAAAATGCTGATCCATACTGAGTGAAGTTGCAATGCCTGAATTTCCATGCCAATTGTAGAGAAAGGAAGTAGAAGGCTTGGATGTGCTGTGTGATGTGATGCATACAGTTAACAATACTGTATTGTGCACTAGCTTATTAAGAGGGTAGATGTCATGTTAAGTGTTCTTACTACAATGAAAATAAACATAAAAAGAAGGCTCAGGAAAGTACACATTGCTGGAATGAACATATTATCTGAGACCCAAAGACCCATCAGAAAATTATGTTCATACTATTCACCAAGAGCATCAGGAATTCACCAGTGAGGAGACACCAGCATCACTTAGAAGTCCAGCTAGGGTTGATAGCAGAAGTGGTCACAGAGCCTGACTTATTAATAGCAATGGGGGAGAAGAGGCCCTAAATCAATAGAGCCTAGTTGGCAGTATGCTTAACTTCCAGAAGCTAGGGTTATTTCAATTACCAATAAAAATTTAAAATTCCTTGCCAAAGCTAGATTTCAGATGCATAACTTCATGACTAAAGTGGTGACCAGGTAATCAAGACAAAGGACCCAGAAACATCACAGCAAATATATACTGAAACGATTCCACTAGACTTTCCCAAGAAGACCAATATCACTTACTCAGGTAACTGCACACTAGGAAAAAGAGAATACTTTGACAACTCAGACCCTATAACTTATGGCCTTCAAAATGTCATTGATAGCCAAAGACCTGAAATACTGTCAAGTGGTTGAATTAAAAATGGGGGGTTGGGGGGAAATAAAGGAGACAGGTAATAAATGGAGTTCTTGCCAAAATTCAGCTTGTGGTAAATTTACTGGATCCATGGACCCACTGGTAGTCATTTCCCTAGTCACCTATTGTATAATTGAAACCGATGTACTTGGCAGTTGAAGTAACCCTCACATTGGTCTTTGGTCTTTCCCACTATTATAGCTGTTCCCCAGAAGCCAAATGGAAGCTTCCAAAGCTCCTTCCAACTTCCTGGCCAGTACAGTAAATCAAGAACAATATAACATTTCATGGAAGGTAAAAACTGGTAAAGATTATCATCATAATTTAAAATGCGAAAAATGCAAAAGTGTTCATATCTCCCTTTTACTTCCTCATGTGTCTCCTGCAGACAAAAATGAACACAGATGGATCCTAGAGAATGACTACAGTCTACTGCAAGTTCAACCAAATGGTAGTCCCGATAATTTCCATGCTGGTTATGGTGTCACTGCTAGAGCAGTTATAGGATATTCAGCTATTAGGTTAGAAATGGGTTATTTTCTATCCCAATTAAGTAAGGCCAGACACAGTTTGCATTCGCATGGAATGGACATCCAACCATACACATTCACAACAGAGGCTCTGGGGTTTCTAGAGTAAGGATAAGCCATCTGCAGCAGATAATTACCCATCTTTTGACAAACATCTCAACATGTCCCCGGTATTCTATATAAATGAATGCTTGACCACGGAACACCAAGTGCCCATGGACCCAGCAGTGTCCATAATGACTTACCAGGACCCTTCATATCAGCTGCCATCTGGACTCTAACTTTTACCAAATGGCTTTTAACAATTTGAATCCTAAAGAGTTTTCCCTTTACTACAGAATCTACATGTTTTATCATTCTGCAACAATTAACAAACCAAAGGGATTCCCTTTGCCTCCACCTAGCAGTATTTTCTCAGAATCTTGCACTAATCTTCTCTGCTAGTCCCTCCTGAATGCCTGTGTGTTGTTGGGGCTTCCGTGGTATTGAGTTAAATCCTCGTCTGACCTGTCACCAGAGCACAATTGAGGGTCTTGGAAATTTCAGTTTTCGCAGTTTCTCATTTTCTCTGCCCTAAACAGTACCATCCTACTTCCTTGTCGTGGTTAATTAGGGAATCATTAGAGTCTTTCTTAAATTTGGTAATAGGAGCTTCAGCTAAAACCTTATATGTAGCCCCATCTATCATTTGGTCTAAATGGGTCAACTTATATCTCTTCTTTTACTCATTTACATATATCCTTATTTTTGCTAGAAGTCATTTCACAAAGTGAAATCTTTTCAGCCCTCTGATATACAATCAAAAACCTTAAGACCACATACAGACATGTGTAAATATTAAGAGTAACTAAATGTTTTAAACTAGGCCAAAATTCCAAAATCTTATTGTTTCGTGCCACTAAGATGCTAAATAAGTACTTATAAACTGAAGTGAAAAAGTGGTAGTTAATGGTGATGGGCCTTAATAATTCATTATTTGAGATCAGCATCATCCCTTGACCAGAAATAGTTATTTCCTTGGGCTTTGAAAACTCTAAAAATAGTCTTTTTGGATACCTCATAATTTTTTCAACACACAGAACAGCCCTTCCTGCTGGTTGACCCAATATTTGGGGCCATGTCTCTGAAGATGTACTCAGGTTTGGAGCTATAGAGCTACTTTCATAGCCAAAGCTTGTGATCCTCTTCTGAGACAGACTAGCCTCATCTTCCATTCTTCATCCACATTATCATAAAATATTTAAGGTAAGAAGGTAGAGACCACCATCCAGATTCTCATCCTTTTTTAAACTAATCTTGTATTTGCAGAATAATCAGTTTCCTCTGAAATCACTAGCAAGTCTGCATGGGTGTTCTCTACACATCTTACCAAGAATTTTATGCAGCTAGAGCACGTATTCACTTTCATTGTTTTCATAGTTTATCAATATACCTCCAAACTCAGTGATCTTTGTATCCAACAACCATTCCTTTGTAGTACAATTATGTAACTGCCTTCAGCCCTAAATTTAATTTTCATTAAATGTAGAGGCAGTAATTTCCTGTAATCAAAATGTACACTGTACTGAGAATCAAATGACAAACTCCTGGGCCTAACTTGCACTGGCTTCCTAGCCCAAACCTACCTAATGTCAGTCTCCCAACTTTCTTTCTCTTCCTTCCAGTGATTTCTCAAAGTCCCAAATGAGGAGAAAGGCATCTGATAGTGCTTCTCCATAAACAAACCAAGAAAGTAGCCTGCTTTTCTTGTGGTTTTTTTTTAGTTAACAATATTGCTGCCTTAATTCCCAAACTAGAAACTTTAGATACAATCACCTTTGAAAATAGCAAATAAATAGATGAGACAGAGACATAAGTATTGTCTTAGCCTACCTCACCTTTCTAAGACATTCTTTAACCTCCGTTCTCATCATGCTGAATTTACTTTAGACAGTAATCATTTGGACCATTTTAACAATTTTCAGATTGTTCTGTTGGCCTCTATTCTCTAAGTCTTTCCAGTTCAGCCTCCACATTACTGCCAAAGTGATCTTTTAAAACTTAATTCACATGCCTTGCTTGGAAAAAAAATTTATTCTTGCTATAAGTAAATAGGAATTATCTCTGTGATGTATTTAGGGACTGGTTCTGTGAGGTTGGTTCATATAAGCATTTATTCACAATCTACCAAGTCCTAGAATATTTTACAAAGTCATGAAATATACTTGAAGTATTGAATAGCAGAATGTTATTTAATTTTGAGAGTTAACTATATTATCATTCACTGTCTCTTGCTAAGAACTTTAGGATTCTCAATCTTGTATTCAACAAGTTGCTTATATATCTGATATTTGTGCATACTGGGACAATTTAATCTTCATCTTAGCTACAAATCCATAAGGGCTTTGGATATTTTCACAGACACCCAGAATTATTGAATCTAACTTTCTGAATCCTTTCATGGTCTATAGGATCAGATGGTTTTTATACTTGCTGAAAAAAAATTTGGATAATGTACTTTACCAAGCTACAAAAGAAACATTAATTTCTTATACTAATGCAGGGATAATGGATTTAAAGAGAAAGATGAAACTTTAGTCACAGAATGTAGGACTTTGGATTATGTGGCTACAACTACCAGTGAAAACTCTTGAATTTCCCAATGTGCAATTGAACCCAAAAATCTAAAGTACTGAATAGCATTTATAAAACCCTAAAGGTATAAAACACTGCTAATTAGATATTATGCAGACATACTGAAAAAATTTAAGATCTATTTACTGTTCAAAAGATAAAGTGATGGCATAAATACCATAAGAGAAACTGAAAGGGCTGTGAGGGCTTCAATATTAGTTGTGTGAAGCTCAGAAAATATATATTATAGCAATGATATCTCAAATGGGTGTTGAAGGATAAACAATAGTAGGTTAAGGAGAAGGCAGTCTACATGAATCAAATGGTATGAATGCTGTAAAAACACTTGACACTTTCAAGTGAGTTATTAATAAATGGGACCAAAACACAAGCTCCAGTATAAAAAGTCCTCTGAAAATATTTTCTTAACCCACCCTTATACTTACACTCTTATACAAGACATTGGACACAATAATAAAAAGTTTACCCATTGCCTACAGAAATGTAATCACTGAAGACTTTGAAAAAAGTGATCCAAATTGTACTTTATAGATATTAATTTGAGCAATAATGGAAGAGTCCCACAGGGTGAATGAGAAGAACAAAGAACAAGCGGGCTTTTGGAGCAGTAATAAGGGACTCATGGTGATTTCTGATAGTCTCTGGAGCAGTTCTTAAATTTCCAATAAAAATTCTATAAAGTGAACAAGTCTACTTAGAGAAGGAATCTACCAGCATGGAAGTAAATATATACTTCAGCCCTTCCCCACAGTCTGCCCCTAGATTATAAAGGTTCATATAACATAATTATTTAATAGCTGACTCTTTGCCTCAGAGTCATTACCTACACATAGAGTACTGTGTCCCTCTTGGCCCCCATCAGTATATCTTTCTATAAATATTCAAAAACAGTAACTTGAAGAAAAATAATAGAAGATTAAATGGAAGTGCCAGAACCCAATTATAAAACTATAATCCCAGTATTTGCCACCCCGCCCCCCAGGTTCTTCACCTCTCTTGCCCACAGTGTTCTTATAGATGTGATATTCCTCTGAATATAAAATATTTTATAACCATGCAGGAAGGGTAGAGTAAGACACTGCTATTACTATTGAATTGAGGTAAAAACAAAACTTATGGAACACTAATAAATGGCTATGGAGCTATGCAAGACTGCTTCCCTTCCAGCTGTAAATCCAACAAGATCCGAGTGCAATCCACACGACACTTTTAAACATACCATTAGTCAATAAAGGTCTCATATTGGTTTTCATCTGTTTTCATTTTGCATACTGCAAAAAAAGATATGTTATAAACTCAAGAAGAGTTTATTTCCTAAAAATCACTTTCTATAAAACAGAAAATTAGTTGAGGAAAAATGGCTTTCATCCTCACTAACAGGCATGAAAATGTGGTCCCTAAGGAATGGAAACAAAAAGGTATAAGAAATTCAACTGATGAGAGAAAAAAAATCGAGTAAAAAAAATAGCCTACAAATGTAGAGCAATTTAAATCTGCATTGGAATGTGGTGGCAGAAGGAAATCTAACTATGAGAGATGAACACAGTGTAAATACATATACATGCCTTACTGTTACAGCTGGAACTTATTGGATTTCATTAACCAATGCTGACATAAAAAATAAATTAATTTAAAAAAATCTGCATTGGAAGGAGAACTGAAAAGCTTTCACACTGCAGATAACAGAACCAGTGATAAGGAAGACATACTTGATAAGTTTTCCTTGAATGTAAGGAAATGGGTCAAAGTTAATGTCAAAATGTGGTGAAAGAGTAGATTTCCATTTTTCCTAACTTCTATAATTACCTGTCTTCAGGAATAATAATGAAATAATAATAGCAGCAAAATAACATAAATACAACTTTCCTGAGATGAAAACCTTCATATGGGATTAAAAGTGTTCTTCAACTTCTAAGTAAAATTAAAAGACCAATGTTTAGCAGGGTTTTAAAACTACAAGTGTAGGACAATATTATTTAAAGTAAATACTGATCATATCTGTTTCTTACTGGTGGTGTAATTCAACTTAAACGGGGGGGATTTTTTTGGTGATTGCTAGTGAGTTTTTTTTTTTTTTATTAATTTGTTGTGTTGTCTGAAAAATGGCCTCGACAGGTCTCTCTGAATGTATTTCAAAGCCACACATATATGGGATAAATTACAGATGCAAGACAGTTGAACAACGACTTAATCCCGAGAAATTCACCTAGAAAACAGCTCAGAAATAATGTAAAAAACTGTGAAAGAGAAGTAGGAACACAAAAGAAGCCCCAACATATGTCTAACTGAAGTTCTAGGATGAGAAGTGAAGCAATAGAAATAATGATGTTATGCACTTTCACTCAAGATTTGTGTCTAGGAGTGTTAACCAAGATCTAAGTAGAATTAATAAAAATAAATCCATATCTAGAAAAAGCACAGATTTCATATTAGTCTGCAATTATCTTAGTCTAATTGCAATCCCAGAAGACATGAATAAATCAATATAAATAAATTATAGGAGAAAATAGCCTAAAATCTTCAAAATTCTGAGATAAATATAAAATGTGTAAATTTTCTTAAACCAGATAGATTACTATTCAAGAGTAAAGGAACAATAGGCATTTTCAGATACAAAATGACTTCTTTCTTTCAATAATATCTATAAATGGTGAACTCAGATAATTGCAATAGCAAGAAGACAGGAAGGACTAGAATGCAAAACAAATGGTGAGCAAAAAACTGTGTAAAATACTGGTAAATATAACTAGTATCTGAAATTTTTTTTGAAAGGTAGAAATAAGTTTATAAAAATTAATAGAAAAGACAGAAGGAATGCTTTTAATATCTTTGGTTTCTTCCCCAGGAGAAAACACCAGCACACTAGTTATATACTGTGTAACTATAGATTTTATTACAAAATGTAACTTTAAAATGTCTTCTAAAATTTAAATGAATGAGAGAAATAAATAGAATTTTAGCAAGGCAAGAAAGAAAAAAGATT
Source organism: Cynopterus sphinx (assembly GCA_030015415.1). NCBI lineage: Eukaryota > Metazoa > Chordata > Mammalia > Chiroptera > Pteropodidae > Cynopterus > Cynopterus sphinx. The sequence continues at coordinate 90,359,087 of CM057384.1, read as the reverse complement.
AGATAGTAACTATATAATAAGCTATTAGATATGTCTAAATATACCAGTAATCATCACAAAAATTAGTGGATTCAAGTCACCTATTAGATAAAAAGCAGGCAAACAAAAAAGTTATGTTTCAAACAATATATGCCTAAAATGAACCAAATAAAATATCTGATCTTTTAAAGTCCTTTTATTTCCTAAAATTACTGACCCCCACCCACCCACCCATGGAAAGCTAATTTAAAGATATATCTTCTAGATTGCATTAAAAAAATCTCCCAGTATATACATCTAAAACATGGAAACCATAAGGTAAGATGAGACATGGATGTTAATTCTTTAGGATGATTCCTCTAGATAAGAGGAGTTTCAGAAAAAGATAAGCGAAGGATGACATTATTAAAAACACTAGAGAAGATTTTTTCACAACTGAAGGCCTTGCTGGGAAAATTATCCAAATTGAGACATCATTGTTTAAGAATAAAATGCAAGATTCTATATGCTTCTAGAAAAGAAGAAAAATAGGTCATCTACCACAGGGTAAACTTTTGAGGTAAAGAACTCATTAACACAATTCCAAGAAATATTAGAACACTAACTCCCATTTTGATTTTGCAGCACTGAGTTCAAGGATATTTTTTAATCAAGTGCTACTGTCTTGGAGAATTTGAGGATGCTAAATGAAGATTTTGTGGACTCTGGAGGATAAATGAGGCTTAAGTGTACTGTTGTACCTTGCAGTCACATTACACATTAAATTACTTGGCCTAAACTGGATATATGCTGAGACCACCTAGCCAATCCCACTTTATGTGCAGGACCACTTAACTTTATGTGTGGAAGTCTGGACCCGGAGGGGGCCAAATGAACTTCCAAAACTTCTGGTACGTCCTTTTCTCTCACAGATGTCATTGCCTGAAATTGAGCACCTCATGACATGGAGGTCAGGAATTGTGCTCCTTTCTTAGAGAAAATTGCTGATCTCTCTTCTGAGTATCATCTACTTTGAAACAGAAGAGGAGGAAGGTTAATATGGGGACACATTGAGTGAATTTGCTATTATTGTAGGTGGTTGATGCTAAATACCATGGGAACCTTCTAAAGAATATGTGGAGTGCATGTCAGAACTGTTTCTCCAAGAGATGAAAAGCATTTTCCAACTGACTCCCATTCCCCATTTTTGGTTGAGGATTGCTCCTTGAGGCATTAACTCACTCTCACTTCTGAGTTGAGCCTGAGGATATCCAGTTGGCTCTTCACAGGGTCCCACATGAATGACATCAGAAGAGCCAGGCAAGAAGCAAGAGACTCAGCAAACTTGGGGAGAGGTGATGTTGATGCAAAGCAGATCAGAGTTGGTATGAATTTCTTGGCCATAAACATTGCTGGAATCAGGTAAGGCAGAGATGATGTGGTACTTTACAAAGGAGGAATCTGCTATAGGAAGCATAGCACATTCATTAGCTTTATCAACAATATTTATGTCATCATTATATGAAGTCAGTTGGACATACTCAGAGCAGTAAAGATACTGTAAAGAACTGGCTCTTACAAAGCCCTGGTTCAGTGTGATGTCCCTTGTCATTCCCTATCACATATTTGTGAATAGTTCCTTTGTAAAAAAAAAAACCCTTCTTTGAATTATCATATTTTGAGTCTATCACTTGATTTTTGTTGGGACCCTGACTCAAAAAGGTAGAGCATTGTTCTGATGAAGCAAATGGAGAACATCCTTTACACATCATATTGACCCATAAATGTTCCCTTTTTATGAAATTATATGTGGATCTGATTCAAGTGCAACTTCATTTATGTAGCAAAGCTCTTCTTTGTTGTACTCATAACTGTTGTTTTGACAATACTGTGCACCTTTTTTCCACTTATTATTGAAAAGATTTTTCCTTGATAACACAGCTCACAAAATGAGTTTTTTAGTGATAAATGAGACAAAAAGCAGTGTCTGGCATTTCTTTCTCATGTGCTACATATATGTTGAAATTGGTGCATCCAGCTATAAAAGCAAATTATCTGTCAATATATAAATGACAGTAATTGCTTTCCCACATTGTATGCCAGTGATATAAGGCAATGCCCAAAATATCTTTTTTAATAAAGAAAACTACCTATTGCTTGTCCTTTCTATATGAGCTTTATTTGTCAACTTTATGGGTAGTTTCACAAGCTTCTAAGCAAGAGTAGGTATTGTGTTTGTATTTTCTGTGGGCATTATAACTTTAAATAATGCTTCTGATGTTCTGATCTCTCTTTTTCTTAGTGGCAATTAATCAATTTTGTGCTAGAAAGAATTTCATACTATTCCTGAAAATTTTGTTTTGGTAGAGTGGTCATTGTGCTTTGCTTAGGAAATCATGTAAAAGCTTTAAGGGTTTCATGACAATTTCATGGAACTGTACTAATTTCATCCCATAAAATCAATATTCAGATTCTTCATCTTTCTTTAGTTGCTTATAGAAAATCATCACACTAACCAAATCACTTTTTTCAGATTTTTTTTTATATTCATTGTGATACTATACAGTATTTATATTCTTAGCATTAGTTACAGAGATGGTTCCTATTTTATCCCTACTTCATTTGCTTTCATTTCTTTATGAACTACTTTTGCACTATTGTGGAAGTGCAAACTTTAATTAACTATAGATATAAAAACAGTAAAGATAAATTACCATTTATTTTCACAGATATTTTATGTTTTGCATAATTGTGTTCTTAAATGCAGTCCATCTTAGCACATGTGCAAGTTGTTAATGTTAGCCACATCTGTTAATGGGATGCATTTTATATAAATTAGGTAACAAGTTACAATAATCTTAAATGTAAAATTAGTGAATAGGAGAGTAGGAGCTCCTGATGAGCACTTTTGTCTTTTGTTTTATTTAAATGGAAGTAAATCATAGGTAGCATCAGTTCTGTATTTAAGAAAGTTACATAATCATTTCAGTTAAATGCTCCATTTTTCAGTCAAGATGGCACAGTAGGTAAACACTGTGTTTGGCTCCACCTATGACCACATCAAAATACAACTAAACTACAGAACAACCATCATTGAGAATAGCCTGAGGTCTAGCTAAACAGAAGTCCTGTAACTAAGGACATACAGAAGAAACAGGTACAAGGGACAAAGATGCAGAACAGGGTGGTCCCACATCCACATGTAGTGGTTAAAAATCAAGAGGATTATCCTGGCTACAGAGATCCTCCCTGAGGAACAAGGGGTCCTGGCCCCACACTAGGCTCCTAAGCCCAGGGTTCCAGAGCTGGAGAGAGAAATCTCCATAATTTCTGGCTGTGAAAAACAGTAGAAATTGTGGGAGATAGGGGGGTGCTGGGATGCTAAGTGTTCCTTCTTTATTCAATAAATGAAGTGGTACATATAAACAATGGAATACGACTTGCCATCTGCAATGACATGAATGGACATACAGGGTATTATGCTAAGTGAAATAAGCCAGAGAAAGACCAATACCATATGACTGTACTTATATGTGGAATCTAAAAACCAAAATACATGAACAAACAAAAACAGAAAGAAACTCATAGATAAAAAGTACATTTTAAGGATTGCCAGATGAGAAGGGGATTGAGAGGATGGGTGGAAAAAGGGGAGATATTAAGTACTAATCAGTAGTTATAATACAGTCATGGGGATGATAGCATAGGAAATATAGTCAATAATATTATAATAACTATGCATGGTGTCAGATGGGTACTAGGTTTATCAGGGTCATCACTTTGTAAGTTCATCACTTTGTATGTTATAGAAATGTCTAATCATTATATTGTACACCTGAAACTAATATTTTATTTCAACTGTAATTAAAAAATAAAAATTATTTTAAAAATGTAGTTAGTGAAATATACAAGAAAAGTAATTAAAAATACAAAGCTCCCCTATGGACTACTTGACAGGTCAGCAGGTATCGCCAACAAAGTACATCCACCCCAAGAAACACTGGACCGGGTGTTAAAGTTCAGGCTCAGATGTTTGGATCCTGGCTTTTCTACTTACCAGCTGGGGGATCTTCAGCAAGTTGTTACACATCTTAACCTTAAACATTAGATACTGCTGTGATCCTTGTTCTACAGTTGAGAAGCTCACTTTATTGGGTGCTCCCTGATTGTTTTTGTTATTGTTTCATTTTGTTTTTAACCTTAGAGTAAAGCTTGGTACATGGTGCACATGCATGTGCATGCACATGTATGTTTTATGATACTCCATAACGACCTAGGCCATCCAGGTTTGTAAGCTACAGCAAACAACTAAAAAGTCTCCATGACTTAACATGACAAAGTATATTTCTTGCTAATGCTACATTTTCAATGCAGGTCAACAGGTAGGATCTGCTCACCACTGTCATTTTGAGATCCAGGGGGATCTTGATTACAGGGGGATGAAAAAATATTCTTGATATTCCATAATCCCCATGGCAAGGTGGCAGAAATATAGGAAATCACACTTTGGCCCATAGAACTAGTGCCTGAGCCTTCCCACTTGCACCCACTTTTCACTAGCCAAAGTCAATCTCATGGCCATGCCTAATTCCAAAGATCACAGCAAAGTACTACCCTACTAAGTCCTAGAAATATTTATATTTATAAACTTTGTATATTTATAAACAAAGTATATTTATAAAATTTGGAGTAAATCAGTGAACAAGAGGCATATTTATACAACGAGGTTTGTTCCAATATGTGTAAGTTGACTTTTTTTTTTCATTTTGCAACATATTCAACTGTTTCCATAAAGATTATACCAAAAATAGCATAGTCATAGTTATAAAAATTAAAGTTATGCTACCATCAAATAGGCTGTCTTTCCCTCAAGACGTGGCTGGGGTTGACCTGAAAGCAGAGCCTGCATAGAGGACATTAATTAGGGAATATGACCCCAGAGATCAGAATTTCAGAATAGAAGAATGAAACAAGGAAGTGGGAAAGGCAGTGTAGGATTATGTCTTCTAGTTGGCAACTACAACAAACAACTAATGCGTGCAATCACACAACTTTCAGAACCAACTACCCAGTGAACAAAAGGGGTAGCATTTATTTATCAAGTCCCTTCCTCCATCGCTCAAGACAGTACCTCATATATTAACTCTCCTGCACTTTTAGGTTGTGCTTGCAAGTGTGCACTTCTGAGAATATCAAGCAGGTGCCGAGGGGCATCCCATATGTTGGCATTATGAATCTCATGACAGGAAACAAAAGGTAAAGTTCACCTGTAGAAAGGTGGCCTATATGGAACTAGCCCTTTCTGTAGTGGCTGGAATAAAAGAAGCCGCCTATAGGTCTTCTTTAAATGTATGAAAATTTTGCCTGGCAACGTCTTGATTACAAACCTGTGAGTTCTTAACTAAAATTTGGACAGCTGTCTGTCTGACCATATCCTACAAACAGAAGTCTAGTGCCTTCATGAGTTTGTGGGAGAGAAAGCAGCATGCATCGCTGTGGTAGACTCAGTCTGGTGGGTAGGAAGGAAGTCTCAGAGACAAAAGACAGCCAGCAAAGCTTCTTATAGACTGGAGGAATGTCCAGCATTAACAGTGTTTTGATCCTCTAACCCCTCTGGAGGAAGTACAGTAGATCCCCAAATAGGAGGAGTATAGTAGATAGAGAATAGGAGCACGGTAGAGCCTCAAAAAGGAGATCACCACACTGAAAACTACAAGCTATTGAAAGAAAGGTCTAAATAAATGTAAAGACATCCCATGTGCATGGATGAAAGAAAGCCAAGTATATTAGTGACAGAATTAGTGAAGGCAAAGAAACATGTTATTGTTAAGACAGCAGAATTTCTCAATCTGATCTAAGGGTTTAACACAATCCTATCAAAATCTCAACTTGAATTTTTTTGCCAGACATTGGCAAGCCAGTCCTAACATTCATATGCAAATGCAAGGGACTCAGCCAACTAATCTCAAAAAAAGATAAAGTCCCAATTTCAAAACTTACCACAATAATCAAGTCAGTGTGGTACTGGCATAAGAATAGACATATAAAACAATGAAACAAAATTAAAAGGCCAAAAATAAATAATCAAATTTATGGTCAATAGATTTTCTACAAGTGTAACAAGACAATTCAATGGGGGAAAAGTATAGTCTTTTCAACAAATGGTCTTGGGACAAATAGATATCCATGTGCAAAAGAATAAATTTGGACCCCTAACTCATATCATACAAAAAAATTAGCTCAAAATGCAACAACAACCTAAAAACTAAAACCATAAGATTCCTAGGAGAAAACATTGTAGTAAATCTATGGAACCTTGGATTAAGCAATGTTAGATATGATACCAGGAAGTTAGATATGATACCAGAAACTCAAGCAACAAAATATATAAACTGAACTTTATCAAAATGAAAAAATTGGGGGCTGCAAACAATGCCATGAAGTAAAAGGTAGTTCACACAATGGGAGAAGACATTTGAAAATCATATCTCTAATAAGAGACTTGTGTTCAGAATACATTCTTTGAAAACTCTTACAACTCAATACAAAAGTAAATAAACTAATTTAGAAATAAGCAAGGGATTTGAAGGGCATTTCTCCAAATATATACAAATGGCCAATATTCACATGAAAAGATGATCAACATCATTAATTATTAAGGAAATGCAAATCAAAACCACAATGAGATACAACCTTACATGCACTAGAATGGCTAAAATAAAAAAGACACATCATAAGTGTTGATGAGGATGTGGAGAAATGGCAACCCTCACTCATTGCTAGTGAGAATATAAAATCATGCAGTGATGTGGAAAATGGTTTGGTAGTCCCTTAAAATGATGAAGTTATCATATGACTCAGCAACTTCATTCCTTGGCACAGACCCAGAAGAAATGAAAACATATGTCCTCACAAAAACTTGTGCACAGATGTTCATAGCAACATTATGTATAAAAGCCAAAAGTAAAAACAACTAAAGTATTCATCAACTGAAGAACAGTTTTTAAAATCTGGTACAGGGTTTGATTTTAAGATGACAATGGTGTTCTAAACTTAGATTGTAATCATCACATAACTGTGAATATACTAAAAACCATTGAATTGTACACTTTAATTGGATTAATTTTATGGTATATGATTATATAATTATATATCAGTGAAGATTTTTTTTAAAGGAGGCTATTTAAAAAGCAGTTTTAAATTGCCACAAAGTACATGAAACAAAAGGTTTATTATTAATCATATTTGCCCTAAAAAAATCTCTGAGGAATGTCTCCAGAGAGAATAATCAGAGCACTTCCACTAATAATATATTCTAATACTAATATATCTTAGGTCAATGGCACACCTTAGCCCCCAGATCAATGGGACAGGACATAATCACTTCTATGTCCAGAGAAGTTCTACCATTCTAAGCCCCATAATACTGCAGTTGAAAAAATTCCCTCTTTTACTTGCCCACTGACTCCTATGAATCTCTAATTTTATGAGCTGATACGCAAGAGTTTTTTTTTAAATAAAAATATTTTTTTCTCACAAAAAGAGATGAGATGTAATTATACTCAACAGAGACCTAGCAGCCTAGACCTCAGGAAACTGTACCTCTGGTGGAGAAAACCTATCCTGGAAAAGCACCTACGTAAATCCATAGATTTATATACTTTTTTCACAGATACAGTACTAGAGTTTCAGGCATTACTCTTCTTGTTCATCTGCAGTGTCTTGTAGTGCAGGGGTCCCAAAACCCCAGACCCATAGACCGATACTGGCTTTGTCTGTATTGGCAGCCGCTCCCCAGCACTAGCATCACTGCCTCAGCTCCACCTCAGATGAGACATTAGATTCTCATAGGAGCACTGGTCTCTAGTGCCAAAAAGGCTGGGGACCGCTATAAGTGGAACAAGTATGAGTTGGAGAGTCACACCTGATTTTGAAGCTTTGCTTAGGCAAGTTGTATGACTTCCCAGGGCTTCTGTCTATCATGTCTACTGTTCCATGTAGCAGAGGAGAGAATGAATTGTGACGATATATGTGAGGCAGGGGCATGAGGCTGCTCAATAAGCATTTAATGTTCTTCCAAAATCTCCCCTCCCATTTCAAAAAGACAACAAATTTCTTAATAGGAATAAAGTAGTGTCTTTTCTTTCCTGCTCCCTCCTCCCTGACATACTCACACAGAAGCATCTGGTGCTCAGTAAATATTGCTGACTAAATTTTAATTCACTACCATTCAGTGGAAAGCCAGATTCTGAGGGGCCATATCAACAAAATATTACAGCAATATCACCTCCAATGGTGAGCATTTCTAGATTACTTTCTAGTCCCTGGTCTTACTTCCAAGCAGATATATTCTCCAAACCTAGAGACAGAGCTTTGAATAGGAATCACTGTTTGTGTCTTCCTTGAAATCTAAGTGTACAACCCTGTGAATGTTTAAATCTTCCATTTACCTTGCCTCTACAGCAAAAGAATTGGGCATGAAACCAAATTCTAGTTCTTTTATTGAGTTTCTCTTTGGCTCATCTTAATATAGTTACACAAAGCTGATTACCACCAGGCACAGAAGAGCAAATACAGTGCAATCTTTCACATCTGTTCAGATTCTGATTGAAGTAGAGTAACGTTTTCTTCCTAACTGGTTTCTAATGTTGGAGACTAAAAATATCTTACACATTCCTAGTTCAGATTAGCATTCTGACCCCAGTCACATAAAATTTGAAATTCTGAGTGAGGGAGCTCTGGGCTACTGATGATCCCTCTGCATACTGAATGCTGAGATTCCATGATGATTTGTTTATAGTTGTGTAAAGACACAGTTAAATTAGGATTCTTGGCAAATGCCTGTTACTTTAACATGAGAATAAGCCCCATGGCTTGGCAGAAAACTGTGCATTATGAAACACTGAGCCAATTGGGAGGAGTTATGAACCTGAGTGTTCCTTAATAGACCACATTTGCCAAATACATCTCAACTAGATATTTTATTTATGAATTAAGTTTAATTAGCATAACAATAAAGGAGTACTTGAAAGGCACTTTGAATAAATTTGACTTTTGAATGTTATTACTACCCTCTCTCTAGGCACATCAAAATCTTTTATTCAAGAACAAAAAGTACTTAGTATTAAATGATTTTGTACTTAGATTTTTCATTTTGTTTTCATGGCTAGTATACTTTAAAGATAACCTTTGAAAAGTATGCTAAAGACTTCAAAAAAATTAAATAAAAAAAACTTTAAAAAGTGGAAATATTATCTTCTGACTTGTTTCTCATTTTGTGTCAGATTGTTCAATATCTATGGTCATTTTACCATAAAGAATTTTGGCCATGTACTCATTAGACCCTTCTGTGCCAAGGATGAAAATTCTTGCCCAATTACAAAAGGTGGTTTCAATGCAATAAATTCTTAAGCATGTTATCAGTTGGTCATTACTATATAGCAAACCACCCTAAAACATAGTAGCTTAAAGATAGATTTTCTATTGTTCATGTGTTTACAGGTCAGGCGGGTGTTTTTTCTGATTTCTGGTAGACTCATAAATGTTCATACCATCATCTGTAAATTAAATAGGCAGCTCTACCAATCTTGGCTTGGCTCTCCCATTTGTTTTAGGGTCAACTGGCTATCAGCTTATCTAGGATAGTCTCAGTTTTTCTTTAATGGTCTGTCTCTGTCTCTGTCTCACTCTCGCTATCTTGTTCTCTCTCTCTCTCTCCCAGTCTCCCCATTGCTCCATCTCTCTGTCTCTGCCTCTCTCTCCCCCTCAGGTCCCTCCTCCTCCCTCTCTCTCTCTCAGGGCCCCGTCTCTCTCCCTCTGTCTCTGTCTCTGTCTGTCTCTCTCTGTGCCCCATCCCCTTTCCTCTTCTGCTATGCTGTGAAAAGAAGCCAGGCTAATCTGATAGAAAATAAGAGGAGCACACAAGGCCTCTTGTAGCCTAGACTCCAAATAAATATACTGTCACTTTTATTTTGACCAATGACTGTGTCAGGCCACAGGTCAGCCCTGTCTCAAGAGGCGGGGTAATTGCAATTCCTCCCATCAATAAACAGATTCCATAAGTAATGTTGCAAAGAGTATGGCTACAGAAAAGAGGAAGACTCTACTTTAAGCATTGACTACATACTGGATATTAGGCCATAAAAACCCAAGATAAATAAAACACTATAATTTGGAATCTTTGAGGTCATAGATTATGAAAAAATTAGAAACACAACTCTAATGATTCAGGTCACATGGCAATAAGTGCTAAGAGAGAAGTAAAATGAGAGGAGAGAGAATCATGAAAGATTTCAAGACACAGTTCAATGGCTCTCTTCCTGGGAAGGATTCATAAAATTTTAACAGGCTGTAGGGAGCAAAGTCACAATGTAAGAAGTACATGATATATCAGGAAATTTCAGAACCCAAGTATGTAGAAGGTGGGAAATTGACGGGACATAGCATTTTACTGAAGGGCCTTCAATTTAACCCCTAGCTGATTTTCCAGCATTTTCTCTTAAAAGAACAACTTTTGGATCTCCAACTGCTCAAAATGAGAGAAATGGAATTAACACAACCAATTTGGGGGCGGAGGGGAATTAGAGCATACTAGAGACAAACATTTTCAGGAGAAGGATTTTTTTAGCCACTCTATTTAAATTATTAAATCTTCCTTCAACTATCATGAAAACCAACCATAAAATTAAACCTTTCAATGAAAACTTGAGCTGGTCCATTCAACTGAGTAGAAGCTCTTGTGGGTTACACCTTTGGTTTTCTCTGTTCCAGCTATTCTCTAATAGAAAACATACCCCACAAGAAAAGAATGTTGATGAAGAAGTTAAAAATGCAAGATGTGCATTTTTGTCAGTCTCCTTTCCACTGAAACAGAAGTTGCCTGCATTTACTATCTGGAATTGTGGCAGCCATGAAGGCTTGTAGCCATGAAGGGCATAAAGACCAAAACTTAGGGCTAATAATTGTCATGGGAAATAAAATTTTTTCACAGTCTAAGCCAGGGAATAAATAAATGAAGAGTTGAATGAATGGTTTTAGACTGCAGTCCATAAACTGAATTTAGTTTGTATGTAAAACCCATCACCAAGAAGCCCATGTCCTGAATTTGCCACGCGGGTGAATTCCTAACTCAGAATCTCCTCTGACCCCACAGTCCATGAAGCATGAAAAACACTTTTAAAAAATGACACAAAGGCCAACAGTTTTGGTCAGAGTGCTCAGTAGCTGTTTGTTCACATTAACATTGCCAATCAATACTTAATTAAGCACCAATTTTACAGATACATGTTATACAATCTTTGCCTCTTAATCTGCTGAAAGTATGCACTGTAAAGAACATGAGTCTAGGAAGTCAAATCTGATATTAATTCCTTGATCTGTCGTGTTTCAATATTTATTCATTCAAAAAAATATTTATTGAACCTCCACCATAGGTCAGGCAGTATTATTGCTAAGAAGATAGTCATAAATTATACAGATGTGGTCCCAACCCTCTGGAACCTTGCAATCCAGTGAGGGAGATGGAACTTAAATGAACAATTATACATTGTAATGGCTATGGAGAAAACTCTAAAATAATCTGGAAAACAGATTAAGGAGTCAGACAGTCATCGCTGGGGAAATGGTGTTTCAGTTTGTAGTTATTCGATTTAAGATTATTGTCATGTGTTAAAGTGGTAAACAGGGCCACTTTACAGCATGGACAGGATTAAACAACAGTTTGGCAAAAAGCTCTGGGCAGAGATTGCCTCCATCTCCTTTTTAAACCTTCTTAGCTGGCCCCAAGACCTCTTCTCTCATCACATGGTGTGGAAAGTGTTCCATAAATGTTCATTTAATAGTAACACCTTGCCTTATTTTCAAGTCTAATAAATTTAGCTTTGGGTTTCATTTTCATTTGGACCCTAGTGGCCAAGTTAAAGGCAGAAATAAGAAAAGAATGCCTGTTTTTCCACCCTAGGTTTCCTATGAGCTCTAAAATTTCATCAATCTTTATTATGAAGAAATGCTCAACTGTGAAAAACTAATGAGAGATTTTAGCCCAAATCCCATTAAAATAAGATGAAGGTGGGAAAACTTATCATTGAAGTGCTAGAATAGTTACTTTATTTCTTGGCTCAGTTTTGTTTGAACTATTTTTAGAAGTTATCAGATGTATCCAACATTTAGCCCAAACTGGGCAGGTTTGGCAGCTTGAGGCCTCACCTTCTGAGAGACAGATGATGCTGGGTTATTTAGGAGGGCCATGATTCTGATCTGCTGGCTCAGTGGATCAGCAAAGATGGTGCTGTAAGTCATGAAGGGCCTTGAATGACAGGCTGAGGACTTTAGGCTTTACCTTTATTTATTTTTTAAATTAGTTTCAAGTATATAATACATTGGTTAGACATCTATATAGTTTATAAATCAATCCCCTTAATTGGTCCTTCTCTACTCTGGTTTTCCACCTAGTCAATATATTAATGCTAATTGCATTCACTATACTGTGCTCTCCATCCCTGTGACCATCTATCATCTACTAATTTGTGCTTCTTCACCCCATTCTCCCAGCCCCCCAACATCACTCCCCTCTGTCAGTCACCAAATTGTCATCTATATTTGTGAGTCAGTGTTTTATTAGTTTGTTCTTTTTGTTCCTTGGATTCCACATATAAGTGAAATTATATGGTATTAATCTTAAGACAATAAAATAATCACATTTTTGTTTTATTTAGATAACTCTTCCTGAACTTAAACCCTTATCTCAGGGTCTCTTTCTAGGCATCTTAGCCTAAGGTAAGATCCCTGTCACAGCTTGTTCTTAGGGGAGGTGGTAATAGGAAACACTGATACAGAGGTAAAGAAGACAGGGAAAAGAAGAATGTGATTGAAGTTGACATTATTGAAAAGCTTAAAACAAGCAACAAAAGTTCACATCCACAGGTGACCTCTGGGAGAACATGGAGAGCACACTTCAAAGTTTCCCATAAGAGTATCTATCCTACAACTCCCACCAGACAATGGCTGCTACTAGGAATGTTAACTTCCCAGAATTTCCTTGAACTGCCCAGGGCACAAACTCAGCACTCTCCAGAGGCCAGAGAAAGCCCTCAGACAGAGCTGCAGGTACTCACTGTAACAAGTCTTTGGCAAGTCTGGGAACAGTGAGTGTCAAGGGATTTCATTGCACTGAGAGCATCTGCTACAAAACCACGTTATCAGGCTGTTACACTAGGCAGGAGGGAAATAATGGGGATTTGAGCCATAAAAGTGGCAATAGGTATGAAGAAAAGAGGGTGTATTTGAAACTGAAATTGAGAAAGTCAACAGAACTGGTAACCAATGAAATAAGAGTGATGAAGAAAAAAGTCCACAGCAACTCCCAGATCTCTACTTAGGGTGTTAGAGTGGATGACGGTGCCATTAACTGGTTTAGAAAATAACTCAAAAGCCCTCATTCTCTTCCCCAAACCATGTTTTGTGTTAGGCATACCATATTTGATATGTCATTATTTCAGGTTCGATTTCCTGGGAAGTTGATTCTGAGGTGGAGATTAGCATGCAGGAAGTTTATGAGAGAATGCCTCTAGAATCAACTCACGATGCAAGAAAGGGAAACGAGCAAGACAGCAAAGGGAAGAGCTGAGCAGAAATGCACTCTCAATGGAAGCCTCAGGAAGCCCTATAAATTGTTCTAAAGATAAAATAACCCTCAGAGTTGCCCCTATATGAAAGGGCCAGGCATTTCTACCCCTATATTGATCAGTCACTAGAAATAAGCATCCACAAAAAAGGAAAAGGAAACTGAGCGAGGTGCCTCCCTCTCTTTAGCTAGGACAATCCCTGAGGAAGGCTGGCAGTTGTGAACATTCCCAAAGCTAGAGTAAGAGACATTTTATTCCTAAAAAGGAATCTGAACAATGCATCACAGCATCCACCACAGGTAATGTTACAATCAGAATGGTCCAGTTGGTAACTGTTACAACGATTTAGTGCACAGAAGAAAAATCTGGGCTGGTAGGCATATTTGTAGTTTTATCAGTTTAAGAGTTTTGATAAGTAAATGTGACTCATTTTATTTATTATAGAACAAAGATTTCTTTCTAAACACTTCAAATATGGTTACTTTATGGTAAATAATAGTTATTCTCCCTGCTCAGAAAAGATGTAAGTAAAGTCATTATAACACTATCTAGCATGTTTAGATTATCTATTGACAATCAAATGTAGAGAACTATAACTTACTTGCTTTGTTTAAAGTGTGGATAAGTAAAATAGCAGAAACATTAGGAAGAACATAAACATATGTAGTAGGGATAAATGTTTCTCTTGGTGTATGTGAAGATCAGAGCAAAACAAATTACCCAATTTTTCTATAAATTTTATTTTGATAGTGATAACATCTATAAATATGTGATTAAAGAAAATATGTTTTTAATACACATGAAAAGTATAACAATTTCAAACAAAAATGTGAAATGTTTGTCTACTGAATGCTATATTCTACATGATGAAAAAGTAAAAGTAAAAAAATACAAAAACATTAAGTGCAAATAGTGTTCCTCAAAGGCATCCTAGCCTGGCATTTAAAAAAAGAATTGAGATTGCTCTAAGTAGTAAAGCAGCTTCTCCTACCTACTGGGCCATCCACACTTCCTTCTAAGAACCTCTGCAGAGAAAGTACAAGGGATCAGTGAACAGTGCTACCCTGGAAGGGAGATTCCCCCTTTCTCCACTTGCTAGATCAGATCACCATATGTGCAAGTCTCTCAGCTTCATTTTCTCACCTGCAAAAGAAAGTCGATGAAAAGATCCACTTCTCACTGGTATTGCAAAATGTTCACTGGCACATAGTAAGCTTTTAAAAAGCTATTATTATGGTAGGGGAGAGGAGTTGAGGGATGAATTGGCAGAGCACAGAATATTTATAGGGCAGTGAAAATACTCTGTATGATATTGTAATGATGGATACATGTAATTATACATTTACAAGAGTAATTACTCAAGAATTACTCTAATGTAAACTCTGTATTTTGGATGATTATAATGTGTCAATGTAGGTTCACCAATTATAACAAACATGCCACTCTGGTGGGGGATGTTGATAGTGGGAGAGGCTATGCATTGTGGGAGCAGGAGGCATATGGAAAATCTCTGTACCTTTCCCTTGATTTTGCTATAACTATAGCTGTTTTTTTTAAGCTATTACTATAAATTACTATTATTTATCTAAAATCACTGTGCAAAGCCACATGGGTGTCACCTCACTTCTGCCCTCAGAGTTTTCCAGAAAATACAACCAATCATTGACAGACCCACAAGATAGACAACTGAGTGCTAAAGTCCTTATGATGCCAAATCTGCCTCTGCTGTTAATGCCTCATATGCTGGTGATACCTTAATTTCATGGTAACAAGAAGCAAACATGGAACCTTCCACCTGACAGAATGGCAATGGCCAGAGCAACCTAATAAAGGACCAGTTTTCCCTTTCCACCCAACTTCGGATACCATAAACATATGGGAACTCTGACTGGGAGGCTCCCCCTCTAGAATCTCCATCCCCTGGGGCCACAGGATTTCATACAGTTGTCCTCACTCAACGCCAACCAGCTCACAGCTACAAAGCAGCAGTGTGCATGTGAGACATGTCTTACAAGATCAAAAAGCTTAACAGTGTGCTAAGTCACAGCTGTTTTATTCCAAGAAGAAAACACAAATGACTAATGATCCTTATCCTTCCACTTTTAAGGTAGTGCTGCTCAACATCAAGATCTACTAGTTCCTAAACTAAATCCTATGTCACTAAGTCTGTATCTGCATCTGGAGGAAAGAGGACAGAAATGGTACCCCGACATTCCTAAGCAGCACAGTCTTGCCTCCTACCTGCAGACCCCCCAGAGAGCCTTTGGCCTACAGTGTCTTTCCAAGGTGATGCCTGATGTGTCTTTTCCAAACTGATAAAAAACCAACAACAACAAAACAGTGTTTTACTCTCTTATATTCACAGAGAAACTTCTCTCCCAACTTTGTTTCATGTTCCCAAATCTGAGGCATAGCTGTTTAACCCTTCCTCCAGTGAACCTTCTTCAGGGCACTTCATTTTCTTTGACAATTACAATCCTGGGAGGCCTGTACTCACACAGCATTCCAAATATCCCAAAGGTGCCTGAATAGTAACATTTGGCCAATGTAGGCACATACTATTTTCTGCTTCATTGAAAAAAATCATAAAACTGTGTTAAGGAAAAAAAAACTGAGATAAAAATAAATGAGAGGGGGGGAAAATGACTTGGCAAGAGTACCTCAATGATGATGTGAGGCATTCTATACACCTTCTCTGAGAGAAACAAAAATAGCTAATGAAGTGTGTGTGTGTGTGTGTGTGTGTGTGTGTGTGTGTGTGTGTCTATGTGTGTATATAAACAAAATTTCTAGAAATTGTTAAGGAAATGAGAAGAAAAGTCACAGACTGGGAGAAAATGTGTGCAAAACACATCTTACAATTGGCTTGAATCCAAAATATATAATTAACTGTGAAAATTCAACAATAAAAAAGTAAACAAAAGAACTTAGACACCTCACCAAAGCAAACATCCAGATAGCAAATAAGCATGGTAATTTTTTTCAACATTACATGTAATCAGGGAATTTTATATAAAAGAAAAACAATGAGATAACCACTATATACCTATTAGAATGGCTAAAATCCAAACATTAACAACACTAAATGCTGATGAGGATGTGCAGCAACAGGAATTCTCATTCATTGCCAGCAGGACTACAAATTTGTACAGCTATTTTGGAAGAGTTTGGCAGTTTCTTACAATGCCAAACATAGTCTTATACATTCTAGCCACTGTGCCCCTAGGTATTGATCCAAATGAATTGAAAACATTTATACACAAACCTTCACATAAATGTTTATAGCAGCTTTATTCATAATTTTCAAAACTTGGAAGCAACCAAAGTGTCCTTCAATAGGTCGACAGATAATCTGTGAGAGAGCCATGCAACTGAACACTACTCAGTGATAAAAATATATATATAAGCTTTCAAGGCATGAAAAGATATGGAGTTACCTTAAATGCATATTACTAAGTGAAAGAAACCAGGATTAAAAAGCTAAATATTATGTGATTCCAACTATATAATATTCTAGAAAAAGCAAAACCATAGACAGAGTAAAATGGCAGTGGTTGCTGAGGAGTGCTAAAGGAAGAAGAATGAAAAGGTATAGTACATAGAATTTGTAGAATACTAAAACTATTCGTGTGTTATTGTAATAGTGGATAAAGGATATTACACATTTGGTGAAACCCACAAAGGGTGCCTCCTAATGTAAACTGTGGACTTTAGTTAAGAATATATCAATATTGAATCATCAGTTGCAAAAAAAATTTACACCAATGCAAAATGTTAATAATAAAAAAAAACTGTGGGCTAAGATAGAAGTATATGAAACTTTTTGTACTTTCTGTTCCTATAAACCTAAAATTGCTCTAAAAAGAAAATCTTTCAATTGCTTAAGTGTTTTGAAAAGTGAAAGTGCAATAAAGACATTTTCAAATAAACAAAGAGAGAATTCATTGCCAACACACCTGTCTTAAGAAACATGAAAGTCTTTCCTTCTGAAAGGAAATAACATCAAGTGAAAATTAAGATCCATACATAGAAATAAGGGACACAGGAAGATTATGCATAGGTTAATATAAAAGACTATATAAAAAACACATTTGTCCTTTTAATTGTTTAAAAATATATGATTATATAAAAATAATTATGAAACTATTGTTGAACTTATAATAAGATGTCATATACATGACAATCTAAGCACAAAGGGAATAAAACTATACTAAAGCAAATTTTCTATATTTAATCAGAATTTGAGATAAATGTAAATAAAAATACAATACATGGAACATGTAGCAAAACATGGAAGCTAGCTAAAGTGGTATTTAGAGGAAACTTATGCTACAAATATCTATATTATAAAAAAATTCAAATCAATATCCTAATCTATCAGGAGACACTGAATAAAGAAAGCAAACTAAACTGAAAGCAAAAGGAAGGGGAAAAAATAAAAATTACAGAGGAAATTATTGAAATATATAATAAAGAAGTAGAGAAAAATTAAGACCAAAAATTACTTCTTTGAAAGGATCAATAAATTGACAAATACTTCACTAAACTTAATAGAAAAAGACAATAAAAAAGACTTCATAAAATCATGAATGAAGAGGAAACATGACCATGAAACTTACAAAAATAAAAATTATAGGGAATACCATGAATAACTTCTGTGCCAACAAATTAGATAACTTACATGAAATGAACAATTTTCTTGAAAGACTCAAACTATCAAAACTAACTCCAGAACCATAGAGCTTCACTGACAAATTCTACAAAACATTTAAAGAAGAATTAACATCAATCTTTTTAAAATTCTCTTTAAAAATTCAATAAGGGGAAATATTTCCAAAGTCATTTTACAACCACTACTTTGATACCAAAGCAAGATAAAGACACTACAAAAATTAAACTATAGACCAATATCCCTGATATAGATATAAAAATTCTCAATAACATATTAGCAAACTGAACTCAACAACACATTAAAAGGATTATACATCATCACCAAGTAGAATTTATTTGGAATGCATGGATGGTTCAAAACACACAGATCAATTAATGTGATACACCACAATAAAACTAAGAATAGAATTACCATATGACCTAGCAATCCCTTTTCTGGATATTTACCCCAAAAGCTTGAAAACATTTATCTTCAAAGATATATGCACCCTGATGTTCATGGTATCATTGTTCACAGTGGCCAAGACATAGAAACAAATCTAAGTGTCCATTGATAAATGAACGGATAAACAATATCTGGTATAGATACACAATGGAATATGACTCAGCCATAAGAAAAGATGAAATACTGCCATTTGCAATAACATGGATGGATCTTAAGATTATCATGCTAAGAGAAATAAGTCAGATAAAAAAAGTCAAGAACCATAGGATTTCACTCATTTGTGGGATATAAAACAAATGAACCTGACAAACAGAGATTCACAGATTCAGACAGGAGATTAGTGGTTACCAGAGGGAGTGTGTGGGGTAGAAAGGGGTCAAGGGGATTAAATATTTAGTGACAGAAGAAAATTTAACTTGGGTGAACACCCAATGCAATATGTATATGATGTATTGTTGAATTGTACACTTGAAACCTATTTATTTAACCAGTTACCACAATAATCATTTGACAAAATATATCTTTTCATGATAAAAATCTTCAACAAACTGGGTGTGGAAGGAACATACCTAAATATAACAAACACCATATAGGACAAACCTATAGCTAACATTAGAGTCAATGGTGAAAAACTGAAAGCTTTTCCTTTTAGAGCAGGAACAAGACAAGGGCACCCACTCTAATCACTCTTAGCACAGTATTAGAAGTCCTAGAAAAGGCAATAGGGTAAGATAAAGAAATAAAAGGAATCCAAATCCAAAAGGAAAAAATGAAATTATCTTTATTTGCAAATTATCTGTTTACGTATATAGAAAACCCTAAAGACGCCACCCAAAAACTGTTGCAGCTAACCAACAAACTCGATGAAGTTGCAGGATATAAAATAAACATAGAGAAATCACTTCTGTTTCTATATGCTAACAATACATCTGAAAAAGACAACAACAAAGACTATCCCATTTGTAGTAAGATAGAGAACAATAAAATACTTAGGAATAAATTTAACCAAGGAAATATTTATACAATGAAAACCACAATACTTTAACAACAACAAAAAAAAAAAATGAGGACAACACAAGTAGATGGAAAGATATCTCATGTTCATGGATTAAAAGAATTGATATTGTTAAAATGTCCATATTACCCTAAGCCAGCACTCCAACGTTTTTGGCACCAGGGACCAGTGCTCCTATGAGAATCTAATGCCCAATTATCTAAGGTGGAGCTGAGGCGATGATACTAGCACTGGGAGGAGGCTGTAAATACAAATGAAGCTTTGCATGGTGGCCCACTGCTCACCTCCTGCTGTGTGTCCTGATTCCTAAAGGGCCATAGACCAGTGTTTGGGGACTTGTGCCCTAAGCCAGCTATCGATTCACAAGACCTACCAAAATTCCAAAGTCATTTTTCACAGAAATAGGAAAAACAATTCTAATTTGAATGGCACCACAAAAAAACCTCGAATAACCAAAGAAACTATGAGAGAGAAGAACAAAGCTGAAGGTAACATACTTTCCTAATTCAAAATGTACTATAAACCTATAATAATTTACACAGTATGGTACTGGCATAAAGAGAGACCCATAGACCAAAAGAAGAAAATAGAGAGCCCTAAAATAAATCCCCATATTTATGATCAACTAATGTTCAACAAGGGAGCCAAGAACCCTTAATGGGGAAAGGATAATCTCCTCAACAAATAGTGCTGGGAAAACTGGTAACCACATGCAGAATAAAATTGGACTATTTTACACAATTCACAAAAACTGACTCAAAATTAAGACTTAAACATAAGACCTAATATCATAAAACATAGAAAACAAGAAAGAACCTCCTTGACATTAGTCTTGGCAATGATATTTTTACATACGACACCAAAGGCACAAGCAACAAAAGCAAAAATCAACAAATGGGACTACATGAAACTGAAAAAGCTTCTTCACAGAAAAAGATAAAATGAAAAAAAATGAAAAGGCAACATATGAGAGAAAATATTATCAAGCCATGTATCTGACAAGGGGGTTAATATCTAAAATACATAAAGAATTTATACAACTCAAAAACAAGAAAAGCAACAATCTAATTTAAAAATGGGCAGAGAAACTAAATAGACATTTTTTCAAAGAAGACATCCAAGGGGCCAACAGACACTTGAAAAGGTGCTCAACATCACTAATCAGGGAAACACAAAACAAAACTACAATGAGATATTACCTCACACTTGTTAGACTGGCAGTCATTGAAAAGTCAAGTAATAAGTGTTGGTGAGAATCTGGAGGAAAGAAAACCTGCGTACACTGTTGCTGGGATGGCAGATTGGTTTAGCCACTATAGAAAACAGCAGGGAGGTATTAAGTATAAAACTACAATATGATCCAGCAATTCCACTCCTGCATATATATATCCAAAGGAATGAAAATGGGATATTATAGAGACATATACATTCCCATGTTTACTGTAGCATTATTCATAATAGCCAAGATATGGAAACAATCTAAGTGTCTGCCAACAAGTGAATGAATAAAGATGTGGTATATACATATACAATGGATTATTATTTAGTTATGCAAAAGAAGGAATTCTGCTATTTGAAACAACATGGATGGACCTTGAGGGTATTATGCTAAGTGAGGGATACGTCAGACAGAGAAAGACAAATACTGTATGATATCACTTATATGTGAAATCTTAAAAAGCTAAGCCAGAAAGTAAAATGAATGTAGGAACTGGGGGGATTTGGGAGGTGTTAAAGAGGCAAACTTGCAACTCATAGATGAATAAATCTTGGAGCACTAATGAACAGCCTAGTAATCACAGACAGTAACACCATATTATAAACTTTACAGTTGCTAAGGGGCCAGAACTTAATTGTTCTCACCACAAAAAATAATAATTATGTAACATGATAGAGGTATTAAATAATGCTATGGTGGTAAGCATATTGCACTATATGAGGTACACCTTAAATTTACACAATGTGATACATTAATTATATCTAACTAAAAATAAATTTTAAAAAGTAAAAAAATAAAAATGGAAGTATTTGCAAATCATATATCTCAATATACAAAGAATACTTATAACTCAACAATAAAATGACAAATAATTCAATTTAAAAATGGAGAATGGGTGTAAATAAACATTTCTCTAAAGAATAGCACATGCAAACATGTTCAACACCATTAATCATTACAAAAATGCAAATGAAAACCACAGTGAGATACCACTCATACCTACTAGGATGGCTATAATCCAAAAGGCAGATAACAAATGCTGGCAAGTATGTGAGAAATTATAACCACACTCATTACTAGTGGCAAGGTACAATGATGTATTCACTTTGGAAAACAGTTTGACTTTTCCTTAAAATGTTAACCATAGAGGTACCCTATGACCTAGCAATGCTACTCCTAGGTATATACACAAAAGAAATAAAAACATGTCCACACAAAAACTTATACATGTATGTTCATAGCAGCATTATTCATATAGCCAAATAGACCTGTAGTTCCTTGCCAGACACAAAAACTTATACACACATGATCATAGCTGCATTATTCATAATACCCAAATGCCCATCAATAGGTGAATATATAAAATATGATATATCCATATAATGGAATACTAGTCAATAAAAAGGAATATTGATGCTTCAATATTGATGAACCTTGAAAGTATTTATGCTAAGTGAAAGATGCTAGTCACATATGATCACGTATTTTACAATTCCATTTCTAAATGTATCCAAAACAGGCAAATCTATACAGACAGAAAGTAAAGATTAGGGTTGCCTTGGGTTGAGAGGATGGGGCAGAAAGGAAAGGAGAGTGACTGCTGACGTGTTTCTTTTTAGAGTGATATAAATGTTCTAAAAATGTGATAATCATCGCATGACTCTGAATATATTTAAAAAATGAGTTTACACTATAAATGGGTGAATGTATTACATGTGAATTATATCTTCACAAATAGTTAAAAACAAACAAACAACAAAAAAAAAAACCTGTTTTAAAAAAAGCACCAAAACGCTAGTGTTAAGTTAGGTTCTCCCAGAATTATATCCTAAAAGAAGGATTTAAGTGCAAGTTCTCTATTTAGAAGGTGAGTCCAAGAAGCAGCAATAAGAAAATAGGCAACTGGAAAAGAAAACAGAAGGAAACCTATATGGGGTACAATAATGAGCAAGTTACCCCTAAGAGCAATTGGGGCTCAGTTCCACTGGACATTTCTGGGAGGCTGGGCACAGAATACCTGGATCCTCTATTCAAGGTCTTACAAGATTTTAAAGAAGATGTCAACCAGCCTGCTTTTCTTTCTGGAGCTTGGAGTCCTCTCCAAGTTCACATAGTTGATGACAGAATTCGGTTCTATGTGGCTATAGGGCTGAAGCCCTTAGTCCCTAGATGACCTGCTGTTCCTTGCCAGGCAGCCCTCTCACAACATGGCAGCTTACTTCCCCAAAGACAGGAGAATCTCACCACACTCACTCACTACAGGAGTGACTATCCCATCACACTTGCCATATTTATCAGGTAGGAGCAAGTCTCAGGTTCTGCCCCCACCTGAGCGAACGGAATTGTCCAACGGTGAGACTCATTGTGGGTCCCCAACTCAGTTGTCCCATAAAGAGCAAGGACATGGGTGTATTTCTCTACCAATTCTCAACTGCCATTGGTTGATGAATGCTCCTGGAGTCATTACCTCCCTAGTATTCCTGGCCTGCTCTACACTGGGCAATCGAATGTGCTCCTGCACCCAGAGAAAGCCCTGGAGTAGCGAGTCCCATATGCTCAAATGTTTAAGAATTGCAAGGGCTGAGGGGAAGTCAGCTGGCACCTGCTACACTGCTAGAGTGGGAAACACCTCTAGAACTTAAAAGAATGGTGCAGAGGACAACCAACAAATTTTAGTATTTTTAAAAAAAATTTTTTTAGAAAAAAGGTGCTTAAAAATTAGATACAAATGAAAATGGTTACAGCTATAGAATATGAGCAGATTTGTAACACATGTATAAAAGACATGTGTTTATTATTTTATGTTTGATTTTAAAAATTAAATGAGAAACTTCAAAGTCACAATGAAAATAATAATCAGAAAACTTTATAACATATTCCCAGGCTCCAGGCCCCAGCCAGGTTTTCAGCACAAGCCATCCCTCAGAGACGATCAGCAAAGGTCACAGTAAAAATGCCAGAGAGTACCCACTCTAGGAGAAGAAGCAGAGCTCACTAAAGCCTTCAGACTTCTCTGGACCTCGAAGAAAGGAATAAAGGTTCAATCTGGTATTCCCTACCTCTCAGTCTGTTACATAAAACAAGGCATCCTGTTGTTCCTTGCTGTTGCTCTTACACCTGAGTTGGCTAGCATTCGAGTGTTGAAAAGGAGAGTAATGAAGTCTAGCCCAAACACTTCAGAGTTAAAATCTCTCAGTCAAACCCCTCCTTGAGATGAGTTATGGCCAAGCATTTCTGGTTATTACCATAACCTTACTGCCCTTTAGCTGCTGTGCATTGGTAAAAGCAGGTATGATATAGCAGTGCAAATGATAAAGATGTTTATGTCCTGGATCTCTCAATTAAAAACTGTGTGATCTTAAGTAAGTCCCATAAATGCTTTGGCAAGTAGCTTTTCAACTGGAAATAAAGATATTGAACTGGATGTCCTCTTATTTCTCTTCTAATTATAAATCTTCTGAGCTCTGTGACAGTACTTATCAGGTCTCTCTACAATAGCATTGTCTGAGAAATTTCTATGATGGAAATGCTCTCTATCTGTGCTATCCAAAACTGTAACCCCTAGCCACATGGGGCTATTGAGCAGTTGGAACGGGGTAATGTGACTAAGAAACTGAATCTTTTATTTACATTAATTTAAATTTAAATACCCACATGTGGCTACTTTAACGGACAGCACAGCTCTACAGACATAAGCATGGGTATAGAGAGAATAATTATTTCCTTATTAATGTGTAATCAGTTATTCCATTTTGTTATTCATAGAGTTGTTGCAAGGATTAAATGAGAATACATGAAGAGAACCTCAAACAATACCTGGTCCATAATAAGCACAAAATAAATGTTAGCTTTTCTATTAATACTCTTATCTTATGTAGCTGGTTGTTAAATTTTAATTACTAACCAACTTTTTTATAGTTTGATAAGATAAACAACAGATTTATGAAACTCTAAGTAATTATCTCTTTTGGTATATTTATCTTCATGGGAAAAAGAAGAGTGGGCTTGCAAGTGTGGTAGAAAGTTTAACCAGTTCCTGAGAATACAACATATATGGCAGAGTAATCCCAAAAGTTCAGACCTGAATTCTCTCTCCTTTTATAGTTTCCATTTGTGATGGTATTTTCTTTTTTTTTTTTTTAGTTTCAGCTTCATTTCCTCTGAGACTTTAAAGGGTCTCAACCTCTGTTTCTGTGGCTCAGTAGTTTTACAACCACCGAAAATAGCTCATTTTACCGCTTGTTAGTGCCCTTCCGAGCAAGATAAGAAGGCTAATTACATATAACATTAACTGAATGCAATTCCAACTAATTGACAAAAAGTATAATACAGCAGCAATTTTTGAAGAACAAAGTTGTATGAAATACAAGGTCATACTTCAGGAGTTTATTCCCATGGACAAAGAATTCTAAATATTTACTGTCTTGATGTGAATTAGCTGAGATCTCTGTCACATGGTATCCTAGAACTACAGGAGTTTATCATTTAACCAAAATTCACTGAGTACCTGCTACATATAAGACACTCTGACAGGTGTCATGAAAGAAACAAAGACATATGTTTTGTCTAAGAGATAGTCCCTGAGCCTCAAGCAGCTTTCATTCTTTCTTTATAGTGCTTCAGTGACTCCTCTTTGTCCCTAGGATGTCTGTAGCACAGTCTACAATCCATCAAGCCCTAGCCCCAGCTTTCTTCTCAGTCTCATCTCTCCAGTTCTCCATGTGTCCTGTGCCTCAGCCTCACAAGACGACACTGCTCTTTCATCAGTGCAACCCTGCAGCACATGTAAGAACCCTCAAACACCCAGCATCTTTTACCTTCCAGCCTTATTTTGCATGCCCCCACACTTACACCATTCATTCACCACTCATTTTTAAACTGTAACATGATTCCTTCTGTGAAAATTGCAACCAAAGCCTATCTCATTTCTTTCTGTTCACAATGCAGTTTGAGCATAATATGGTAATGACTGGTGGAGAAAATGTTTTATGAATCCCTCTATTGAGTCATAAGTTTCTTGAAGAGAGTGACCAAGAATTCTCATTTACATAACCCTATGTCCTAGACATAGATTTTCAAGGATTACTAGGTAAATAAATGAAGTGAAAGTGAGATTTTTAAAATATATATGCATTCAATTAAATTTCAGTACAAAATATCACAAGGTACATTCATATTTTCAAATAAATCGCTATGGGAAATTTAATGGGGGAATATCTCATAAGATCTCTCAGGAAAATGTTATCATTTTTGGTTAAGGTGACAACTTAGTAAGTCCCTATAAAGTATGTTAAAAGTGAGAAGAAAATCATATCAGATATGGCAGGCAAGGTCTAAGGGTTAACCACTATGACCAACATTTATTTATTCATCCATGACCACCTAGTTGCTGAGTACTTTAAGAAATCCAGAGAAGATAATTCACGGTTCCTTTCCTCAGGAACTTTAGAATTTAAGAATAGGGAAGAGTTTTTGTATATTCTTATACTGAAGAATACACCTAAGCCCAGAGGTAATTCTTAGCCTGCCGCTCATAAAAATCATTGTTTCTTTCTTCAGAGAACTCAGAGTCCAAAAGATATAGATAAGAGTAGGGGAAAGTGGGTGACAGTGTTAATCAAGCAGACATAGCTTCAAGAAACAGGGTTTAGGGGGAGTATTTTTGTTTTTTGTTTTCTATTTTTTGAACCAGAGCGAGGTGTAAGATACACACAAATCCATTCAGGAGTCACCGAGGGAAGAAGACAAAATTCAAGGAACTTCTCTCCGACCTGTGGACACAGAAGCCTCCTTATTTTTCTCTTAGCATCATAGCTATGCAATATTGTCTCTCTACTTTTCAGGTTTAGA
Source organism: Cynopterus sphinx (assembly GCA_030015415.1). Classification (NCBI taxonomy): domain Eukaryota; kingdom Metazoa; phylum Chordata; class Mammalia; order Chiroptera; family Pteropodidae; genus Cynopterus; species Cynopterus sphinx. The sequence continues at coordinate 90,332,307 of CM057384.1, read as the reverse complement.
TAAAATATCACAGTGGAAGACATGTATCCTACTCTCCCAGAAGAGCTGTTGATGGACTAGTGACACAGGAGAATTAGCTCCCTTTGAGGACCATTAGGAAACAAAAGAGAAGACAGCCAGATAAAAGTCTCTCGGTTCTCTCTTGTGAACTTGAGGTCTGGCCCTTGCCTGGAGAAGCCTATACAGTGAGTAAATACAATTACTAAGCAATGAGCTATGTCCTGCAATAGCCTATTGTTTAGCAATAGGCAATAGGACAACACTTGAATTGTTTCACATATTTCCTTGACTCACTTTCCTTCTTCCTTCACACTCACTGCCCTAGGCTTGTATCTCACAAAGTTATAGCACCTTAATCCTATCTCAGCTCTGACTTCTAGAGGCCCCAGCCTAAAACATTATCTTGTTCTGTGTCTCAAGCTTAGGAGACATACATAAAAGGCGTTATTAAAATTAAAAAATCAGTATAAGGAAAACATATGAATGAGCAAAAGATAAAAACTTTGAGATGGGGCTGTTTAGGTTTTGTCTTTAATAGAAGAGAGAAGGGTTGGAGTAGAATTTATTCAATCAGCGTCTACTTTCTTGATACTATGTGCTAGTTACTGTACTAAATGCAGACACTACAAAGATGACTAAAGCATTGTTTCCCAGAGAGGCTGTTCATTCTGAAGCTGTAATAAGAATACACAGCACTTTGAATTTGTGGAAAATCTTTGATGTAAGGATGAGGGAAAAAGATGTATGAGATGAGCTATGATTTTGACAGGGATCCTAACACTTGAATCCTATGATCTTTCTGAGAGCTCCAAGAGCTCTGTGTGTGTGTGTGTGTGTGTGTGTGTGTGTGTGTGTGTGCACGCGCGCGTGTGTGTTTTATTTTGTTATCATGATAATTAATGTTATTCCCATTATATAAATTTAAAAACTGTGGAGCTGAATCAGAAAACTATTAGTGATATAGGTAAGAAATAAAGCTAGAATTTGGTCTTGACGTTCACTGACATTTAATCTCTAAAGGACCACTGAGAGTCTAACCTACTTATAAACTAAGAATGGAGACTCAAAGCTTGGTATCAACATAACAGAAATTATTGTAAAATTGTCCTAAAGGAAGCTTCCTGATGTAGTGGGGAGGGAAATGACAAGGCACCTGTTGTATACAGGTTCTTGAAAACAGTCTTATAAAACATATGGCATTTGTAACTTACTTTGATAATATGTAAAAAATGGAATGAAAAAAAATTCACTATCTTATCTACACTAGTAAATGCTGCTGGGAACAGTATTCTGGTCAATTCAAATTCCAAAACCAGACATTTTCCGTTAGTCAGGCTTCCTTCCTCCTCACACTGGGCAAGGAAATGTCTATGACTTTGGATGTCACTAGAAACTGAAAACCTAAAGCAGGCCTGCAAAATGTATCTTAGCTCCTCCATTTCATAGATGAGGAAACAAATTTCAAAGGAGCTTAAAGAACAGAGCTGAGAGCAATCGAAAGGCTTTGTTGTTTTCTACTCAGATAAAAATTTCACCTGTGCACTTAGTGCCTCCAGATAAACATGGTTATACTATTTGCTGAAATATCCTTGAAATACCTGTAAGAAAAATCAATCAATTTAGAATTGTCATTTTTATTCTGAGTACACCTCAGGTTAAAAAAAAAAATCTGCTAAATCTTGCCACAACAGTACATAGAAGGTTCTCCTCTGAAGACTTCTAAATAAATGCTAGAGTCAGTAGAGATAGTATCTTTAGTTGAAGTGAGATTACTGCATTATTTATTATCTCATTATATATCCACATATTTTAATGAGTTCATTTCTCCAGAGGCCCATTCATCGGAGGGTATAAGAAAGAAGAGAAGGTCATGGGAAAAACAATGTGGAATATGTTCATGCTCAAGGGAACATGAAAATCCAATATGGAGGCACTTCTAACAGGTGGCTACTATTTCACTCCCTTGACAAATTAAAGAACAAAGAATACAAATACAAAAGCATTCTTTTCCCTGACTTTCATTTCTTTTGGACCATGTATGGGGAATATTTTGTTTTGTTTGATAATTACTTGTATCAGGTAGTTAACTCTACAACATATTTCAGCTTCCTTGTTAAAATCTTGAAATAAAATCTTTATTTAAAATATTAACTTTGTATTTATTTAAGGAGAATCTCTAACTCTGATATATCTGCTGAATCATATTCATAGCTGCCTCCAAGACATTTGCTCAGTTTCTCCATCAGGGTTGGTCTTATATCAAATCTGTCATTCCAAATTTATACCATTCCCCACCCATCCTCTGTAAACCAACTTCCATAGTTATTTGAATGATACAAATATTCTCCTAGTAATCTAGGTTTAAAATCTTGGTATTATCTATCTTCTTATATTTGGCTACCAAATCCTATAGCTACTACCTGAGTACGTGTCTCTATCTTTAAGATTCTCACTGGAAATTCATTACCACTTATCTAGCCATCCTTATCATTGGCTTTTTAATTGGTCTCCCTATCTCATCCCCATTCTTATCAAATAGCAGTGGGTAGGCCAGATTAATTTCCCTAGAGCACAAAAATTGTCAAGTCTGAGACAGACACAATTACCACAAATGATACATTGCAAGTATAAACTAAGTTACTGTGGATACCTAAAGTCAGAGAATTAGTAAAAGAATGCATTTGATACCAATTTCTCACCGTCCCACAGAGAGGAATGTTGGGTACAGCTGGACACACCAGGAGCTGGGTCCCAAAGAGAAACACTGCTCTTCCTAATCCTATTTATTTACAGAGCAATGAAGGGAGGGGAAAAAGGAAAACACGAATAATCACCAAATAATGGAAATTAAAAGGCTTCAAGCTTACCTGTTAAGAGAAAATAGCCTTGCTGGTAAGAAATATCCAGGTCCCAGAGTTAGTTACCTAGGGGATTGCATATGATTCTTGTAACAGTTGGAGACCTTGTCGTGCTTTCTGCTGAGATATTTATTCTTAATTTACCCAAAGGAGCCATCTGGACCATCCAAAGAAAGAATTGTCTTACTTCAAATGAAACTCATTTTCACAACCCTACTCAAAACTCTTCACTCATTCCCCATTTCCACGAAAGAGAAAAATATTTTTCTAGCCTAGTAAACAAAATATATTTCTAGGGAGTCATTTGCCCACCCTTTAATATGACCCCAGTACTATTCCACTTATTGTTTCTCAACTTCTGCCAAGCTGTTGTTTTTCCTTGGCCCACCAAGTATCACCTCAGTTATGTACATTTGCTCATACTTTCCCTCCTGTTGGAGTATCTTTATCTGCTTATCACCCATGATTCTTGTGAGCCTCCCCTTCCTGCAAGAACTAGCTCAAGTAATACTGCTTCTGTAAAGATGTATCTGCTTTTTATCCATATTACCCCAACTCCAAGGAGTTGACTTCCTCTTTTGAACCTCCATTCCATTTGTTTTTACCTCTCTGGTTCTTCTCATACTCTTCTATATTTTATAATCACCTATTCACCTTCTTTACAGACTGCTTTCTTATACACCCAAACCTGCGTGTGGGTAAAGAGCATGTCTAATCCAAATTCAGAATCAAGTCCAAGGTGGCACATGGGAGGCTCCTAAACTCACCTCCTCCATGGATGCACAAAATCTATGGCTACACATGAAATAATTCCCTTGAAAAGGAATCCAGAAATTAGTTGAGCAACTCCTATACATCAAACAAGAAAAAAACATTCAAAATGGGTAGGAGAGGCTGATGGACAATCTCCTCATAAACTCTACCCCCTACAATCAGAAGGAAACTCAAAATTCCCACCTTCTCCCTGAATTGTGAAGGGTTTGATCCCAACATGTAGCTCCCCAACTTTTAAGAATTCCATCTGAGACAGGCCCCCAAAACACCTAGTTCTGAAAGCCAACTGGCTTATATCCATGAGCCATACAAGACTATAAAGTAAACAAACAGTTCTTAAGTCCATGAAAACTAGCTGTGACTATCCCTTCAGGGTTCATCAGAGAAATAGACTGAAACACCCAATTCTTCCCTAAAAGGCCCCTATTTGTTATCTTAAAAGCTGAAGCCCAGGAGTCAGGCTTCTAATTTAATATGGGAATAGAGTAATGCAGCAACCTTCTCCACAGATCAGACAACCTGGCAGACACCATCTTTGCATTGTCTTTCTACCTGATTCCAGGTTGCCAGTTTTCATGTGAAGGGAATTTGGGCACACATTTGGCACCCCAGCTTTTATGACTATTGCCCAAAGAACACGTCCCTTGATAACCTGGCTTTCATAGCTAGCTGGGCTTGTGTTCATGGACTCAGTGGCGCTGCAGCAAACAGAGGCAGTTCTTGGTTAGCTGTCCACTCTGAGGCTCAGTACAAAAGGAGCAGACAGAGTTACCAATCTCTCAGGATTTCCTTGAAAGTGCTATATTTGCATACTTTAGAAACTGCTGCTTGAGGGTCCAGCTTCCAATCAGTCTACACCTAAATGCCAACAGATTTACCCTTTGGGGACACTGAAGGCCTTAGGACACTCTCAACTACTGGGAGCCATTAAGAACAAAAATGTCTGCTTAGACAATCACAAAAGTCTAAAAATAACCCGGAGCTAGGACTGACCAAATGATAAGTTTTATTTACTACACAAGAATGCTCCTTCAAGGCTGTTAGAAGTGTTATTTTAGTTAATGCATTAACCAATGCATAGTGAAGGAAACTGAGGAATGTGTTTCAAACAAAAGAACAAAACAAACCCAAGAAAGACCTCAATGAAACAGATAAGAGTTCAAAATAATTGTTATAAGATGCTCAGCAAGGTCAAGAGAACAGTGTGAACAAAGTGAAATTTCAACAAAGAGATATAAGAATGTACAACACAGAAATCACAAAGCTGAAGAATAAAATAACTGAACTGAAAAGTTACACAGAAAGGTTCGACAGCACACTGGAAAAGATAGAAGCAAAAAATAAATGAACTCAATGACAGGGAATGGAATTCATCCAATCAAACGGACAGGCTAAATGAAAACAATGAAAAAGAGTAAAGATAGCTTAAGGGATTACGAGACACTAAAAATGGACAAATTATTACATGATAGGGATCCCAGAAGAAAAAGAAAGAGGCAGAAAGCTTACTTAGAGAAATAATGGCTGAAACATCCCTAATCTGGGGAAAGAAACAGACAACCAGATCCAGGAAACTCAGAGAGTTCCATACAAGATAAAACCAAAGAGTCCCTCACTGAGACACATTATCTTGTCAAAAGTTAAGGACAAGGAGAGAGTCTTAAAAGCAGAAAAAGGCGATAATACAAGGGAACCCCCACAAGACAACAAGCATATTTTCAGCAGAAACTTTGCAGTTCAGAAGAAAATTACATGAATATTCAAAGTGCTAAAAGAAAAAAGTGCTAACCAAGAACACTCTACCGTAAAGTTTTCCTTCAAAATTGGACAAATATTCTTACGGACAAGCAAACATAGAAGAAATTCATAACTACTAGTATGGCCTTAAAAGGAAAGTTAAAGGAACTTCAATCTTAAAACAGTGCTAATTTGTACTAGAAGACATATGAAAGTATAAATCTCATTGGTGAAGGTAAATATATAATTAAATTTAGAATACTCTCATGTTGTAATGGTGGTAGGTAATCACTTATAAATCTACTATGAAAGTTAAATGACAAAAGGAAAAACAACCTATAACACAGTAATTTGTTATAAGGTACACAAAATAAAAAGATGTAACCTATGACAAAAATAATACATGGGAGGAGGAGGAGGAAAAATATGTAAAGCTCTAATATATGTGTGATAAGTACAAAACAAAACCCTACAGTAGATACACACAAAAGACAAATAAATTTAAGCTTACCACTACAGAAAACCATCAAACCACCAAACAAAGGATGACAGTAAGAAATTCCAAAACAACCAGGAAAGAATTAACAAAAATGACAATAGTCCATAACTATCAATAATTACTTTAAATATAGGTTAAATTCTCCTATCAAAAAAATATAGTGGTTGAATGAATAAAAAAATAAATGCAACTATATGCTGCCTACAGGAGACTAACTTCTGCTTTGAAGACCTACAGACTGAAAGTAAAGGGATGGAAAAGATATCCCATGCAAATAACCAAAAAGAAAGCAAGGTTGGCTATACTTATCAGACAAAATATACATTAAGACAAAATTGCAATAAGAGACAAAGAAGGGCATTATATAACAAGAGGGTGAAACCAACAAGAAGATATAACATTTATCAGTATTTATGTACCAACATGAAGGAACCTAAATATATAAAGCAAATGTTAACAGACTTAAAGGGAGACAATAATAGTATAGGACTTCAATATTCCACTTTCGTCAATGGAGAGATCATTCAGATGGCAAAACACAATAAAGAAACGCTGGATATAAACTAAACATCAGACCAGATAGATTTAGACATTTCCACAACATTCCATCTAAACACATCAGAATAATCGCTCTTCTCAAGCACACATAGAACATTATTCAGGATGTATATGTTAGACCACAGTATTAATAAATTTAAGATTGAAATATTACATATTTTTTCTGACCACAATAATACAAAAACCAGAAAACCAATTACCAGACCAGAATTGAAAAATTCACAAAAAAATATGGAGATGACACAATATGCTACTGAACAACCAATGGGTCAAAAAATAAATGAGAGAAATGAAAATAGAAATATAACATGCTAACATGTATGGGATGCAACAAAGGCAATTCTAAGATGGAAGTTTATAGTGATAAATGCCCCTATCAAAAAAATAAAAAAGATCTCAAATAAACAACATAACTTTATATTGCAATGAATTTTAGAAAATAAACAAAGCTCAAAGTTAGAAGTGAATAAAGATCGGAGCAGAAAATAAATGAAAAAGAGACTAAGAAGACAACATGCAATGAGAAATGACAGTCTCTTCAGTGACTAGTGATAAAAAAAAGGTATAGCTATATGCAAAAGAATTAAACCGGACCACTATTTTACATATATAAGAATAAACTCAAAATGGTTAAAGACTTGAACATAAGACCCGAAACCATAAAGCTCTTAGAAAAAAACATAGGCACTACATTCTGACATTGCTTAGCAATATGTTTTAGGTATGTTGCTTCAGGCAAGGGAAACAAAAAAAATGGGATTATATTAAACTAAAAAGTTTTGCACAGCAAAGGAAACAATCAACAAAACAAAAAGTCAATGTACTGAATGGGAGAAAATATTCACCAGTGATACATCCAATAAGGGGTTAATACTTAAAATATATAAGGAACACATACAACTTAACACCAAAAAGAGAATATGATTTAAAAATGGGCATAGCAAAGAGACTCATTGACATGAACAATGGACTAGTGGTTACCAGAAAGGAGGGGAGAGGAGAGAGAGGCAGAGGTAGACAGGTGGAATAAAAATTTAAAGCATTTCTTCAATTAAAAAGAAATGCAAAACTAACTAAATAAAAATGGGCAAAGTACCTAAATAGACATTTCTCTGAAGACAGCTAACATATTAAAAGATGTTCACCTTCACTAATGAGAGACATGCAAATTAAAACCACTATGGGTTATCACCTCACACCTGTCTGAATGACTATCATCAATAAATCAAAAAACAGCTAGTACTGGTGAGGATGTGGAGAAAAACTCTTGTTCACTGTTGGTGGGATTTTAAATTGGTTCAGCCACTATAGAAAATAGTATGAAGTGTCTTCAAAAATTAAATATAGATCTACCATGTGACCCAGCAATCTCATTGCCAGGTATTTATCTGAGGAAATCCAAAACACTAATTTGAAAATATATATGCACCCCTATGTTCACTGCAGCATTATATGCTTTAACCATGATATAGAAGCAACCCAAGTGTCCATCAATAGACAACTGGATAAAGAAAGTATGGTGATATATAATGGAATATTAGTCAGCCATAAAAAAAAAAGAATGAAATCTTCTTACCATTTGGGGCAATATGGATGGACCTAGAGGGTATCATACTAAGTGAAATAAGTCAAAGAAATGCTGTATGATTTCACTTAGATGTGGAATCTAAAAAACAATAAATGAACAAACGAAATGGAAACACTCAGAGAGAACTGATGGTTCCCAGGTGAAAGAAGGGTTAGGGGGTCAGATGCAAAAGAAGGAATTAAGATGTATAGATTAGCAGTTACAAAATAGTAACAAATATAAAGTACAACACAGGGAATATAGTCAATAACAATAATAAATATGTGTGGTGTCAGGCACTAACCACTATGTTGTACACCTAAAACTAATATAATTTTTAATGTCAACTGTAATTGAAAAATTCAATTTTTTTTAAAAAAAGAATTAAAAACACATTATGTTCATTGTATCATTATTTAGAAGTCAAGGCATGGAAAGAGCCAAAGCGTCCAGCGACAAATGAATATAAGGAAAATGTGGTAAATGTGGTATTCGTATACAATGAAACATTATTCAGCTGCTAAAAAGAAAGAAAATCTGCCGTTTGCAACAACACAGAGGACCTTGAGGGCATTATGCTAAGTGAAATAAGTCACACAATGACAAACACTATATGATCTCACTTAAATGTGGAATTAAGAAATAAACTGGATTCAGACACGGAGAACAATTTGGTGGTTGCCAGAGACAGGATTCTGGGATAGGCAAAATGGGTGAAAGTGGCCAAATGACACAAAATTCCAGTTATCAATAAGTTCTGGGAGTGTACTTACAGCATAGTGACTAAACAATAATATATTGTGTATTTGTAAGTTACTAAGTAAATCTTAAATGTTCTTATGTCCAGAAAAAAAATCAAAACATGAGGTGACAGATTTTAACAAAACTTACTGTGGAAATCATTTTGCAGTGTGTGTGTGTATCAAGTCATCATGTCATATATCTAAAACCAATATAATGTTATGACAATTATATCTCAATAAAACTGAAAAATGTATGACATCATAGTACCGTTTATATGGTAAAAGCCTATTTGATTTAATGAACTTCTTATCCTATTTTGAAAAATTGTTTGGGTCTACGTATGTATTATACATGTAATTGAACCAGTATTTGTTAGGGAAATTAGGTTTTAATACACATTTAACCAGATAAAGCAAAGCAAATTTATTGTAAAATCATAGGTTTGTTTCAGTCAGAACCCAAAAGGGATTAGAACCTCAGGAGCATAGCTCACAAAGCAGTCCATCATGATCCCAGCAGAAAAAAGAAGGCACTCTGAGAAGGTAAAATTAAATTACTTACAAAGGGTTGAGGGCAGAGTTAAAAGAAACCAGTAAGGCAAGATAAAGTTCCTTCCTCTGTCTCCTTTAGGCCTACTGGTGGTAATAGAATCTGCCTGTTGCTAGACCTGAGGTGCATTTATTGAAACAGTGAAATCTACAGCTATAGCTGAAAAAGAAAATCACCCTATAAGATCTGTGACCTTGCTACAGAAAGGCAACCAATGCAAACCTGCAGCCTTAGAGGAAGGAAGCAAGGAAATAACTACTCCAACCTCCTTTCTTACATTTGATATCCTAATGATACCTCATAATGTCCAAACCCATCTGGAAGCCAGAGGGTATAGGAGTAACACTGAATCAGAGGATAGAGATCAGCCTCCTGGGACACAAATCAAGTGAATAAAGGCGAACGGTGAGTCCAGAAGAGAAAAATGAAAATCATCCCTGCTGGCATTCTCTCTTCATACAACATTTCTATAAAAATGGGAGAGAGCAAAGACTCCACGTGGAAAAATCAGACTGGCTTTT